>JARKNS010000004.1:146346250-147670000 GCA_029990575.1 Petunia axillaris subsp. axillaris
TAGAGTAGGTGATTGTTGAGAATATAATCAAGTAATAAAAGTGTGCTTTCTAATAGCTTAAACTATTAGATGAGATGGTCACACAACTCAAACAACTATTACTAACAACTTTTCAGATGCAAAGAAGCTTGGAGGATGCATGTCTAGTTGCAACAAGTATTGCGCCAGAAAGACAGCTGCTGCTTCATAAAAAAATTAGTTGTGATTTCTACATATTAGTTTGTAGTATCTAGTAAATTAATAAGAACGTTTCTATTAATATCTTAATAATTTTGGAGCGTAAGAATGAATATTCACCTCCATTGTTGTCGCTGAGTTGTATGACTTATACATCTTCATATACTGTACATATTAGTATTTCGGTTGATTAGTTAATTGCTACCTGTGTTAACTCAACTTTTTAGCTTTATATTACATCCAAGAATGTCACGATCTAAACCCAGAGGGTTGTGGCTGACACCGGACTAGCCTAACATTCATCAAGCCAATCTTTAACATCACAAAACATGCATAATAAACAATCAAGAACTAATAAAAGGCTTATCACATCAACAATCGATATTCTTGGTAAGGCAACAATCGATATTCTTTAAAGAGCTCAAGAATACCAGATACATAAAAGTAAAGTGAGTAGTATATTTCCGAGAACAACATTTTAGACATTTGCAACTATTATCACATAGAAGGAAATGGACTGAGCCTAGTCACTGGAACACAAACCAAAGGATTAGCTCTAGGAAGAGTGATGCCAGTTGCCTCTTCCATGTCCACTTTACCAGTACTAACTTTCCATTCAAAGCACTGAATCATGGAACCAAGTGTTGTGTGAACTAAGTGTAGTGCCAATGATATTCCAGGGCAACCTCTTCTGCCACTTCCAAATGGTAGAAATTGATAGTGCTGTCCCCTGACATCCAATTGGTCACTCAAAAATCTATCAGGTAGAAATTCAAGTGGATTTTCCCAATAATTAGGATCCCTATTAATTGCCCATGTATTGACTAGTAACCTAGTGTTTTTTGGTATATGATAACCTCCAATAGAACAGTCTTCAGTTGATTGTCTAGGGATCATAGGCCCAGTAGGATGTAGTCTAAGAGTTTTTTTAACAATGGCTTGAAGGTATGGGAGATTTGCGATGTCAGATTCTTCGACAACTCGATTCTTACCAATTGCAGAATCAATTTCATCTACTGCTTTCTTCATAGTGCTCGGATGGTTGATAAGCTCTGCTAGTGCCCACTCTGTTGTGAGAGCTGCAGTATCAGTTCCAGCAACAAAGATGTCCTGTAAAATGAAGTTCTTTTTATGGATTTACATCATAAATGAATCACTGAACTTTAAATTCTAGATGTTTTCGAGTATGAAGTCAAAGGCTAGCTGCCCTCTCTAAGTATAAAAATTCACTAAACCTTGAAAGCAACTACTATATATGTGACTCTTTCTCTCTTTGAATCTTCTATTTCCGAGATAATTTACTTTTGTCTCGTCGCGTAGGCCAGCAAATTAAAGTAGCTGTTTTAAACCTCAGATGCGTTATCACCTAATTTTCAATAGGCTGACAAGTGAGCCTCAAACTCAAATATTTTTGTTGTGCTTTGATTTGCCTCATTTGAACATTGACGATATTAACTACTCCATCTATTCTAAACATTCGATCTCTTAGAATTGTTAAACAGTAATTATGTTAGAGAATATAATACAAGCTTATATATCGTTCTCCTTGTAAAGTTATAAATCGATGAAAAATTAACTTACCAGGATAAAAGCCTTGATGTTCTCTCTTGTCAATTTTATGTCTGAGCATTCGTCCTCTGATATATCAAGTAGAATATCAAGCATATCTTTCACTAATATTTCACCACCATTATCCTTCCTTTGATTAATTTTCTTCCTTCTTGCTTCTTGGTGTTCATTTATAGTCCTCTCCATCATCTCATCAAACCTTCTACGTAAGTCCTTTGTCCTCTTTCCAAATCCTTGCAAATCTAAATTTTTACAAAACCAAATAGAATCAGACAAATTAAATTTCCCAGCAAGTTCAGTAATCTCTTGAACCAACTTCCTCATACTCCCAGCTTCATCTTTATTTCCAGAACACCTTTCACTCATTAACATTCTTGAAATCACATTATTTGTTGCACTCAACAGCTCAGCTTCAATATCTATTGACTCACCAACATTCGCCTTTTGTAAAATTAACTCAATCAAACGCTTCCTTTCGTAGCATCTTATAGGAACATGCATGTCTAATGTTTGACCGCCTAGGAGTTCAGTCACACAAATTTTCTTCATGAATTTCCAATAACTCCCATAAGGCCCGTATGAAAAGTCTTGTGAACCATAAGATAAGTAATCAATAACGAATGTCTGTTGTAGATTTAGAAACGAAGTTTCATGAGTTTTGAGTACGGCTTTGGCCATTTCAGGTGATGAAACTACTAGACATGGTACAGAGCCAAGTTTTATGTGAATTAATGGTCCGTAACGTTTTGAGAGTTTGCAAAGTGCTTGATGAGGAATTGGAGATGAAAGGTGCAAGTGACCAATTATTGGTAAACCAAACGGGCTTGGAGGGAGATTAGAAATGGTTCTTTGACGAAATATCAATTTAAGAAGTAAGATAAAAGATAGCCAAATAAGGAAATATATCACGTAGTCTTTGATATCAACCATGCTGAGAGAACAGATAGACTTACTTTTGGCTTTGGTTCTGCAGCTGTATATACATTAAAACATGACAGTTGAAACCTTTAAATAGCACTCCTAGTAAACAAGGTTTTTGCACCCAGTGCCCACTGTGATGTTGCTAACATCGTTTTAGCTCCGTTATTGAAACCATTAGGGGTTGTTTGGTATGAGGGAGTGCGATTATAATCATGGGATAGAATTTGGGATTATATGTATCCCATGTTTAGTTATAGGTATTAGCTAATACCTATACAAATTATATACCTAAGTAGTGGTATATTATCTATCCCACATGGGTGGTGGGATTAACTACCCAGAATTATAATTCTGAGATTGTTAATCCCTCGATCAGTTTCTTTGCTACCAAACGACCTCTTAGTTTTTTTGCCCCAATTATATGTGAAATTATCTTTTTTCCCTTAAATGTTAAGACCCTTGTAGAGTGTTGTGACTTGGACTAGTCACGGGTTGTAAGGTTGTAAACCTTAGTTGCTCGTTTACCGAAAGTGTTGGGAAATCCCATAGTGGTAGGTCGTGATTTATTACTACCTTAATCAAGGAGTTTCCACGTAAAATGTTATTTCATTTATATTCCACATTTATCTTGCCGTTTTTTTTTACTTGAACCAATATCGAGAACCTGAATCTTTGTGTTGATATTCACGGTTAAATTCTCTAATTTGCTTAAATAAAAAATAGGGTATAAGACAATAATATTCACCCCGTCTGGTGCCTTAAAGTGGGGAGAATTACACAACTATGACACCTCATTGCCTAACTGAAATCGTTATAATTGTTTGTAAGAATGGCCTCCACTAACTTTAAGTAAGTACATTGTTCGTAGTAGCACTCGACCTTTTATAACTAGAAGTGCTACCCGCAGACGAATATACCCCTACGAAAATCTTATATTCACGCCCGCATTCCGCCATCCCTTTTAAATAAGTGTTGCCCTCGTGGTAGCACTTGACCTTTTATCTCTTTCAACATTCTCTCCAGATAACTTGAAGTGCTACCTTACAGGCAACCCTTGTCCTTTATATTTCCTGAAGATGCAACACTTGTCAATCCCTTTTAAGTAAGTGCTGCCCCCATGGTAGTACTTGACCTTTTATCTCTTTCAACATTCTCCCAGATAACTTGAAGTGCTACCTCCGCAGGTAGCACTTGCCTTTTATATTTCACGAAGAGAAATTTATACCTTGAAGTGATGCACCCGTGGCAACATTTATCAATTTAAAACTTGAAGTGCTGCCCCCAAGGACATTTTTCTAAACCATTTTAAGTGCGGACAAAAAACTATAACCAGGAATAAGGAGTACAAATAGTGAATATTTTTTCTTAAAGTCTGCTTGAAGTATAACATCTATGTCTTACATGGCATCACTATGAAAATATGAATGCTTCGTCCCAGGATTGACACTTTCAATATTTAATAATAATTTTACTTTATAAACAATTCACAACTATACATTTTTTTCTAATTTTTTTTAAACTACAAATTTTAAAAGTGTCATTTTTTTTTTTTAAATTTCGTGCTCATCAAAACTAGATCATACTAATGGATGCTTGGAATTGTGCTAGCGAAGTGGATGAATGGTTGATTCATCATTAATTTCAGACTTAAATGTTTTCTTTTAAGAAACCAAACTACAGTCAAACCTCGTTATAACAGTCCCTCGTTATAACAACATTTCAGTATAACGGCCTAATTTTATCTAGAATTCGATTTTTTATGTTATATTTTACCTCTTTATAACAGCATTCTACCTATAACGGCAATGACATTGACTATAGTGGAATGCTTTTTGTATAATTACCTCTCTATAACAACCATACACAAATATTACATAATTATATTTTGTAAGAGATAAGATAAAATAAAAAATATTTATGATAATAATTTTTACCATAAATATACTGGCATTCTGCCTACAGATGATAACCCAATGCCAATAACGAAAATTTAGAACTTGTTGAGGATGTTGTGTGTCATCACTCATAGCCCAGATCTCATCATATAACACCAATCAAGCAATGAATGCTACCACTTATGTGGAGTTTGACGCAACACTTCCAATCCTTGAAACGTACACGGATGAAGAGATTATTGCACAAGTCAATGGAGTGGAAGATCAAGAGATAGCATAGGCAGAAGGTGACAACAAAAGTGCTGATTAAGAGCCTCAACCTCCTGCTATTTGGGCCGAAATAGAAGAGTCAACTGTTAAGCTCTTAGACAGCCTGCAAGGAAAAATTATTGAATACCCTTTTGATGAAGGTTTGGACAAAAATGATGTTTGGCAATATTTGCCTATTTTACCTTAATATATTCTCACATTTTAGTACTTTATGCGCTCGTTATATGTGATAATTGTGTTTCTTGTGCTCACTTATCGTATTTGTGATTTTAGAAATGCTGCGGATGAATTCGAGACAAGAACAAGCAAATTAGAGTTAATGGATGCATTGAGAGCTATGGTGGAAGCAAGGCTTCCAAGAAAGCCCTGAAGAGTTGGAAGCTATACTGGGAGCAAGGCCTCAGCGAAAGCCTTGGAAAGTTGGAGGCTATAGTGGAGGCGTGGCTTCCACGAAAGCCTTGAGGCTGGCGAAACAAAAGTTTTCCCAACTAGATTAGGCTTTGGTTTAACTTATCCTAGCACTTTGTAAACAATATAAAACCTCTTTAATTTCGTTTGGGAGGGAGAGGTCGAATTTTAAGAGCAAGTTTGGAGTTCTTACACTTGGAACCAAGGGTTTAATTCATTTTCATCATCTATTACCATATTTCATATTTCTTACATGAATTCTTGTGTTGTTATTATGAATATGTGTAACTAAACATATCGTTCTAGGGTTGGAGTAAATACATGAAGGTTGATGTTTGAAAGTTGAATTCTTCCTATTGATTTACCATTACGGATTGTTTATTCTTTCTTGAGCCTAATTGTTTGGTTATCAGGGCCCAATAATTGAACACTATCTACGGTTTACAAGTTGAACTCGACAGAGGGAACTTGTAAATGCAAATAAGAAAGAATAGGGCTTGATTGTGAACCTGGGCATCAGGGAATCGATTTGCGGGTAGGATAGACATATACCTATTCGCCTTGCTTAGCTAAATACAGAGTTCTTTAATGCATGCATGTGATTTAATTCCATAGAAATATAGGCGTTAGAGTCGCTTGCATAGACTCGTGAAGAATCGACAGGTTTTCATGAATATAATTAACCTGTTAGTTAGCAATCTAGGAAATCAAGAAGTAGAATCAACTGCAAAACTCAACTGGATTGTTCGTAACTCTGACCCTGGACCGTCCTCTTTTATTGATAACAACCTAGAATTTGCTCTATTACTTGACTTCAATTACTTGCTTTTAATTATTGCATTTAGTTAGTAAAAATCTCAACCATTGGAAAAAGATCCCTGAATAGTTCTTAGAAAATTGTTTGCTAGAATTCAGTCGTAACAATAGTCCTCGTGGGAACGATACTCGATTTATCACTTTACTACTTGTCGACCACGTATACTTGCGTGTGCGTTTGGGAGCAACAAGTTTTTGGCGCCGTTGCCGGGGACTAAATAATTGACAATTTTTCTTTTTAGACAATTTATTATTTTCTATTCAGGTTTAATTTTTGTTTTGAGTTTCTTGTGACATTTCAGGTAATAGGTCTTGAGTGCAAAGGGAGAGAAAGAACGAACCACTTGAACCTTTTGATCCTGAACCTGAAAGGACCTTACGGAGATTGAGGAAAGAAGCAAGAGACCGTGAAGCACTCGCTATTGTACTTGCTTCCCTACCTATTGGAATGGTAGCAGAACGAGCTTTAGTTGTGCGAGATATTGCTCTTCCTAGTCTGGAAGGAGTAGCTTCTAGCATTGTGAAGCCTGAAATTACTGGACACTTTGAGATTAAGCCCCGCATGATACTGTTGAACCCCAAAAAATTACCCCGAAAAGGATAAATTCCGGAATATCGACAGGATGGACTAACTCTTTTGGAGTTTTTGGAGTCGCCACCCAATTTAAGGAAAACAGGGAACCAAATTAACAAATACGTGCAAAAACTCCATTTTTATAAAAAGACGGTCTTTCAGAGATTCTAAGTAAGAGGTTTTGTTAATTTCGGAAGAAGGTTTTTAAGGCACTTCCGAAATTCCGTTAAAAACGGTTAATCCGACAAGTTTCCAAAACATTTGCAAGCGCACTTTTCTTTCAAAAGAATTATTTTTAAAAAAAAAAATAATAAATAATAGTAGTAATAATAATAATAGTAATTAATCGAATAAAAGCTTATTTGCAAAATATTTTTTAACTTGCACGCATTTGCTAAAATGGCTCTAATTTGTAATAAATTAAATAACGACATCAAAATAAAAGGCAATGAACATAAAGTAACACGATAGCTCAAGTAATCAAATAATATTAACATAAATTGAATATTCTACACATGAAATGTCTAAATACAAATGATACATTTATTGAAATAAGTAATCGAGTTAAAATGATAGAACCCGGGAATGTGACAAACTCGCGGGAGCCTTGAATTTCTAGAATTTCCAAAGGGTATTGAAAATTTGAACGCGAGCTTGATCCCGACGCTACTCCAAGTCAATGTATATCCACATTTGTAGGTTAGCCAAACGCGTCCCCAAGTTGTTCGTGCCAAAATGTACCTCACAAAAATATAAAAATTAAACCGGATTAGTACGATAATAAAGTGTAATAATTAATGAAAATAAAATGCTAATAATAAAGTAATAAAGTAATAATAATAATAATAGTAATAATAATAATAATAATATATAATAGTAGTAATAAAAATAATAATAATAGTAAATGGGGGTTTGTTTTTGTAAAATTTAGGCTCAGGTTTGTATGGCGCGTCATGTAGAGGCTCGGGATGTTGGTACGGTGGCAAACACGCCGGCCGGTCGTGTTGCCATGCCAAGTACCGATTCCGTTACTCTATTCAACTTGTTTTGCATTAAAGTAAAGTGCATGTGCATACATTCATCATCGCCCATTTACTTTTGGGACACGGGGACGGGACTGTTCAAGTGTAGTATCATGTTCAAATCAATCCCGAGGCCTCAATACGTGTATATGTATTTTTTTCATTGGCCAAAACGGTGTAGTATCCGTTCGAATCAATTTTTACCCTAAAATAAATTATTTCCATAGGCTACAAACAATGTAGTTTCAGTTATCAGATTAGCCACATGAATAAGATAATGCCATGGACATATTTTAAGCAGAATAGCAGTCAACATCCCAGTTGTAACAAAGCAACAGGACTCCCATTAGTCATAAGCTAACAGTAGTGAAAAGAGTTGCAACTCAAAAAGACCAAAGCAATTTTTTAGCCCAATAACAAATCTGTAGAATCAACAACAAGGATTAGTAGCAACGAATTAAGTATCACAGAAACCAGCACAAAATCGGGCTATTAAAGTTCCACACAACAGCGAAACATTGCCCGTCCAAATCTGATTAAACTTCGGTGAGGACAAACAAACAGATCAGCAGTCCAAATTCACCACCATCAGTCAGAACAAACAAAGGAAACGATCCGACAAACAATGGCAAACGGAGGAGCGACAGCCAGTGAGTAGGGCGTCGCTACAACTCCGACCCATTTTCGATTTCAGTAACAGATCGGAGGAGAACAACAGAGAAATAGATGGAGTTTTCGGTCAAGAACAAACATCGACACCCATCTCCACCGTTATTTTCATCACTGGTGGTATCTCCACCGCGGCAACACCGCAATTATTTCCCCAATTTCCCTAATCCCTCTGTTTTTGTTCGCGATTCAAGAAAAGAAAACACCGGAAAGCTTTTGATCGAGACCCCTTTCCCGCTTCCCTGATGTGTGTGTAAAGGAGAGGAGAATATGATGATATATGTGTAGATCTGATTCTTGTTCTATATCCGAGTGAGGATGATGATGATGTATGTGAGGGAGATGATAAATGAATGGTGGGTAATGTGGGTGTGGGGTGTGTGAGGCTGATGAATAATGGGTGGTAGATGGGAGAGATCTGGTTTTTTTAAGTAATGGGGTGTAAGGGATGAATTGTGAGTGTTGAAGAGGAGAAGTACTACTAATGAGAATGGAGAAGAGGGGACGTGAAGGAGAAGACTCCTCCGTGGGGTATGCGTGTGGGTATGTAGGTATAGATGATGAGAATGTATGGGTGTTATTTGTTTGGGGTATTGGAGAATGGAGGAGATGATGTTTTGATAATAGTGAGGATGAATATGATGAAAAAAATGTGAGAGGCTGATTTTTAGTGTGTTTTGTGTAATAGAGGGGAGGGTTTTTGTGTAAGGAAGATGAATGAATAATGGGGGTAGGGTTTTTTGTGAGTGGGGTGTGTGAGGCTGATTTTTTGGTGTGGGAGAGATGATGAATAATGGGGGTTGTGGGCTAGAGTTTTAGGATTTATAGGGAGAGGGTTAGGGGTTTTCAAAATTAGGCTAGGAAGAAAATTGGGTGTTGTATAATATGAATGTTGCGTGGATAGGCCGAGATTTAAAATGAACAACGATTCTGACCATTGACTAAAAACTAATAGCTTTAACTAATTTCGTAAATCAATTGAAAAAACTTTCTAATTAGATAAATGCTCCCAATATTTAACATGTTGTAGGTAATATAAAGCCGAAAATATCAAGTTGCTAATATTGAAAAACTTTGCAAACGATAGCCAAATTTTGACAAAACATCAAATTTTATAATTTCTTTTGAAAAAGGACATTTTTGGCTTTATATTAACACAAAATGCTATATTTTGAGATTTATATAAAAAGTAAGTGTCAGCAAATTAATTTCAAAATTTCGGGACAAAATTGGGTGTCAACAGCTACCCCTCTTT
Source organism: Petunia axillaris subsp. axillaris (assembly GCA_029990575.1). NCBI lineage: Eukaryota > Viridiplantae > Streptophyta > Magnoliopsida > Solanales > Solanaceae > Petunia > Petunia axillaris. The sequence continues at coordinate 146,355,827 of JARKNS010000004.1, forward strand.
ACCCGAAAAGGATGAAAGAGTTTTCAGGGTAAAGAAAGTTGACGTGAAAGCCAATTTTGTCACGGTAAAGCCAAGAATCTGATTCCTGGGATCAAAATGCGAGGCTTACGGACATGGCCGAACTCCGGTTTTCGAGTTGCCTACATATCTCGGGTTGAAAGAGAATCAGGCCATATGTAGTTCGACGCGATTTGAGAATCAAAGACGAGATAGTAACGACTACTCAAGCACGGGAAAAGAGGCTTGTAATCACCCAAGTTATGAAAATATGGTCGACGACACACCTATAATGAGGGGTTTACACGGACATAGCTTCCACTGCACCTCGATAACCGAGTCATCTTGTCTTCAATCTCAAACCTCAGACTCAGGGTGGATGACTTATGCGGGTGCGATTCTTCAGGTCTTCGTTGACGAGTCTAGCTCATATCAACGATTGCCCCGGTTCGTTGCTAAGAAAAGCTCCATGTTATGCTCCAAATGCTGCTGCGGTGCTGCTAAAAATCCTGTAATAATCTCAACAAACGGTAAGCGTGCAACTGCTAATAAACTGTAATAATTGGAACAAGAAATAGATAAAGTGATAAAATTGTATATGCGGGTTGCGGTATCATCGATAAGTTCTTCCTTCGATCAACTGACAAGGCGCTCCGCCCGGAGAACCTCTAGGCTGATCCTTATTCTAAAACAGTAAAGCAAGACAATAAGCAAAGTGAGAACAAATTGTAAAATGCAAGGCTTTCATAAGATAAGTTGACTAACGAGACATAATGTCTCAAGTCGACTCGTCTGTCGCTATCATCTACTTCAAATATAATATGCCAATATTGCAAGACAACCGACATCGCGAAGCACTCCGAAAGTGGTGCTTCAGCCGACTTGTCTTAAACTATCATCTATGCAAGTTTCAGAATAATGTTTATTTTGAAATACGGGTCATAAAGATATAAATGCCGCCTGTTCGGCAACAAACCATGATAAGCATAATGCTTTTAAATCATGAAGAGGTAGTTTGCAACGCAATCTTGGATTGTGCTCCAATCACTTGATAACACAAATGAGACATTTGGTTACGAAGCCTCCAGCATCCCAATGCAACTTGAAATAAACCTGCATATCCTATTTACAGGTGGATGAACCCGAATAGTTCATTTATAAGGCGAACGGGCCCAAATCGTTCATTTATAAGGCGAACGAGCCCAAATTTGATAGCAGCCTGCGAAACAAAGTTGCAAATTGGATTAATTAAGGCAAGATAATGCAAAACGAATAAGCAAGACCGGGTCGTGTTGCTTGTATTGATAGTGATGCAAAGTGTTGAATGCTCCCTTCAGTTCATATTGAATCTGATGTTCAATTCCTGCAAATTTAAAGTAAATCCGTTGGAAAACGCGTGAATAATAAAGCAAATGCTATAATGAAAAAGAAAGAAATAGATTTGCGCTGCATATGTGACAAGGCGAATAATCTCCGAGAAACTGATGGTTGACCTGAAAAAGTAAAGCAAGGCATTAATTTAAAGCAAATATAAAGGCAGGATTTAAAGCAAGTGCAAAGCAAAGCAGTGCAGAAATATAATCAGTGCAATAGCCATTTGATAAATCAATTGGCGAGACAATCGGGAAATGATGGCCTTGGGTGGATTGTCAATTAAAAAATAAGGCAATGCTTATTTTGGCGTGATTTGAAAACACAACGCATGCCTCGGCTTCATTACTTATTTGGGAATGAAAATCATAGAAGTAGAAATGCTGCCTGTTCGGCAATAACTCATGGCAAAACATAACGCTTTAAGTCATGAAAAAGGCAATGCGACGCAATCTGCAAGGCAACTTTGGATGCGCGTTCAATAAATTATTCATCCATAATGCGAAAGATCCTTTCATTGCAAGCTTTCATGTTCCTGATCTCAAAGAAAAATTGTTAGTTTTGGGGAGGGAGGGGAAGCGTTTGATTTGTGCAGACTTCATCCTGATCTTGCTGCTTCTGCTGCTTCCTCGTCTTCATTGGACTTGGATTTGCGAATTGCTTTCAGAAACTTGGCTCATGAACTCAAATAGCATAGATTTTGAAAAATAGAGGCAAGCTAAAATATTTTAATGCAATATAGCAAGTGAAATAAGCATGCAAATGAAGTCAAAGATGCATTTTGAAAATTTTGCCTTGACTTAAACTTGTAACATATTTTAAAACAAACTTAACGTCCTTTGTCTTAGACTTTGCACTGTTTGCTTAACTAATTACAGAGTTCTTGCCAACTCATCTTTAATAACCAATGCCGCTTCTTGCAAAATTCTGCCCCAGTTATTATCTTTCGCATCTCCAACTCGTTTTGCAAAAATTGCCCCAGTTGTCCTTCTTGGGGAAAAATGAAAATTTAAATGCTAAAGGGTCGAGCCCGATGGGGGAGCCTACGTATCCCTCCTTGGGAATCAGACCGTGCGTAGTTCTGCATCACTGCTTCTACGCCATATACCAACAAATAAAAGCTGCTCCAGTTGAAGTTCTAACAGTAGTGCAATATCCAAAGAGCGCAGACAATAACTTTTCAGTGCGTCGTTTTCAAACTGTTCAGTTGTTTTGCCATACGTCACAAGCAAAGCTTTGGCAGGTTTACCAATTTTAACTTTGAAACAGAAACAAATGCAAGCGTAAATAATATAATAAGAATGCGATGCATTTTATTTCAACTATCATAAATTCAAAATGAGTTGATTCAGATTAACATAACCTTTAAAGTACAATGCAATTCAGGGCCTCAATCCGAATTCAAATTGAAAATAATGCTACTAAGTTCAATCGCCAAGTTCTTTCAAACAATGCCATTAGCTTCGAGTGCTGCATCGTTCACGAGCTAGAGCGTCTACCATTAATCAAATCTCGAATCCCTTGCGTGGTGAATGGTCAGCCACTTCACAAATGCAACATTTGCTAGAGAAATAAACAAAACAAAAGAAACCTCTCAAAGGGTAACTAAGATAGTTTGCATGTCATTCATAGGATTGCATACAAGCAAGCAACACCTAGTATTTAACACATTTTGAGCAAATAAAGCAAGGCAAGCAATTAACATGTGACAATCACAAGTAGTTGAGCGTAAATAAATATGCAAACGCGTCCTACCCTGTAAGGTGCCTCTTTATGCCAGAAGTAGGCCTAATCGTCAAGTTGCACGCACATGTGGTTATTATAACGATACAAGCCGTTTGTCAATACAACATCTGAGATATAAATAAACCGACATACTTGTCAACTTCTCAAATTTGACATGGCAAATGGTTTGGGATTCGTTATAATATCCACACGATCACATAACATGCGGTGTCGTTGGGATTCAATAACCCGTCAACAAAAGGGTGGTTTCTTAATTCCTGGAAACGGTACCAAGGACCGGGTCCAAACTAAGGTGTATATGCATGCATGTCCTAAAATCTCCTTCTAAGAGTGGGCTAGCGGTTGAGGCTGACTCGACCTATGCGGGATAAACCTGGCCCCATAAACCAGTAAAATCGGCCATGACAAGACCAGGCAAACCATACCCCAACTAACTTTGGTGACACGAAAGAAATTCAGAGAGTTAGGAGGGACAATGCCCTTCCTGTATTATTGCCCATCACGCGGGCCCTCTGTGATAAAATCGAGGAGATGAAAGAGAATTGACAGGCTCTATGAGGGAGGAAATATGAACGGAATGCAGACTATGCACAAATAAAATGTAATACATGCTTTCCATACAAACCAAACAAACAGATATAATAAAGCAAATAAATTAGGCATGCTAGATGCAAATAATTGGAAACCTTTATGGTCAAAACCTTTATTGCTCCCCAGCGGAGCCGCCATGCTGTTGAACCCCAAAAAATTACACCGAAAAGGATAAATTCCGGAATATCGACAGGATGGACGAACTCTTTTGGAGTTTTTGGAGTCGCCACCCAATTTAAGGAAAACAGGGAACCAAATTAACAAATGCGTGCAAAAACTCCATTTTTATAAAAAGACGGTCTTTCAGAGATTCTAAGTAAGAGGTTTTATTAATTTCGGAAGAAGATTTTGAAGGCACTTCCGAAATTCCGTTAAAAACGGTTAATCCGACAGGTTTCCAAAACATTTGCAAGCGCACTTTTCTTTCAAAAGAATTATTTTAAAAAAATAATAACAAATAATAGTAGTAATAATAATAATAGTAATTAATCGAATAAAGATTATTTGCAAAATATTTTTTAAGTTGCACGCATTTGCTAAAATGGCTCCAATTTGCAATAAATTAAATAACGACTTCAAAATAAAAGGCAATGAACATAAAGTAACACGATAGCTCAAGTAATCAAATAATATTAACATAAATTGAATATTCTACACATGAAATGTCTAAATACAAATGATACATTTATTGAAATAAGTAATCGAGTTAAAATGATAGAACCCGGGAATGTGACAAACTCGCGGGAGCCTTTTTCCAAAGGGTATTGAAAATTTGAATGCGAGCCTGATCCCGACGCTACTCCAAGTCAATGTATATCCACATTTGTAGGTTAGCCAAACGCGTCCCCAAGTTGTTCGTGCCAAAATGTACCTCACAAAAATATGAAAATTAAACTGGATTAGTTCGATAATAAAGTGTAATAATTAATGAAAATAAAATGCTAATAATAAAGTAATAAAGTAATAATAATAATAGTAATAATAATAATAATATATAATAGTAGTAATAAAAATAATAATAATAATAATAGTAAATGGGGGTTTGTTTTTGCAAAATTTAGGCTCAGGTTTGTATGGCGCGTCATGTAGAGCCTCGGGATGTTGGTACGGTGGCAAACACGCCGGCCGGTCGTGTTGCCATGCCAAGTACCAATTTCCATTACTCTATTCAACTTGTTTTGCATTAAAGTGCATGTGCATACATTCATCATCGCCTATTTGCTTTAGGGACACGGGGACGGGACTGTTCAAGTGTAGTATCATGTTCAAATCAATCCCGAGGCCTCAGTACCTGTATACGTATTTTTTCATTGGCCAAAATGGTGTAGTATCCGTTCGAATCAGTTTTTAGCCTCAAATAAATTATTTCCATAGGCCACAAACAATGTAGTTTCAGTTATCAGATTAGCCACATGAATAAGATAATGCCAGGGACATATTTTAAGCAGAATAGCAGTCAACATCCCAGTTGTAACAAAGCAACAGGACTCTCGTTAGTCATAAGTTAACAGTAGTGAAAAGAGTTGCAACTCAAAAAGACCATAGCAATTTTTTAGCCCAATAACAAATTTGCAGAATCAACAATAAGGATTAGTAGCAACGAATTAAGTATCACAGAAACCAGCACAAAATCGGGCTATTAAAGTTCCACACAACAGCGAAACATTGCCCGTCCAAATCCGATTAAACTTCGGTGAGGACAAACAAACAGATCAGCAGTCCAAATTCACCACCATCATTCAGAACAAGCAAAGGAAACAATCCGACAAACAATGGCAAACGGAGGAGCAACAGCCAGCGAGTAGGGCATCGCTACAACTCCGACCCATTTTCGATTTCAGTCACAGATCGGAGGAGAACAACAGAGAAATAGATGGAGTTTCTGATCAAGAACAAACATCGACACCCATCTCCACCGTTATTTTCATCACTGGTGGTATCTCCACCACGGCAACACCGCAATTATTTCCCCAATTTCCCTAATCCCTCTGTTTCTGTTCGCGATTCAAGAAAAGAAAACACCAGAATGCTTTTGATCGAGACCCCTTTCCCGCTTCCCTGATGTGTGTGTAAAGGAGAGGAGAATATGATGATATATGTGTAGATCTAATTCTTGTTCTATATCCGGGTGAGGATGACGATGATGTATGTGGGGGAGATGATAAATGAATGGTGGGTAATGTGGGTGTGGGGTGTGTGAGGCTGATGAATAATGGGTGGTAGATGGGAGAGATTTGGTTTTTTTAAGTAATGGGGTGTAAGGGATGAATAGTGAGCGTTGAAGAGGAGAAGTACTGCTAATGAGAATGGAGAAGAGGGGACGTGAAGGAGAAGACTCCTCCGTGGGGTATGCGTGTGGGTATGTAGATATAGATGATGAGAATGTATGGGTGTTATTTGTTTGGGGTATTGGAGAATGGAGGAGACGATGTTTTGATAATAGTGAGGATGAATATGATGAAAAAAATGTGAGAGGCTGATTTTTAGTGTGTTTTGTGTAAAAGAGGGGAGGGTTTTTGTGTAAGGAAGATGAATGAATAATGGGTGTAGGGTTTTTTGTGAGTGGGGTGTGTGAGGCTGATTTTTTGGTGTGGGAGAGATGATGAATAATGGGGGTTGTGGGCTAGGGTTTTAGGATTTATAGGGAGAGGGTTAGGGGTTCTCAAAATTGGGCTAGGAAGAAAATTGGGTGTTGTATAATATGAATGTTGCGTGGATAGGCCGAGATTTAAAATGACCAACGATTCTGACCATTGACTAAAAACTAATAGCTTTAACTAATTTCGTAAATCAATTTAAAAAACTTTCTAATTAGATAAATGATCCCAATATTTTACATGTTGTAGGTAATATAAAGCCGAAAATATCAAGTTGCTAATATTGAAAAAGTTTGCAAACGATAGCCAAATTGCGACAAAACATCAAATTTTATAATTTCTTTTGAAAAGGGACATTTTTGACTTTATATTCACGCGAAATGCTATATTTTGAGATCTATATAAAAAGTAAGTGTCAGCAAATTAATTTCGAAATTTCGGGACAAAATTGGGTGTCAACAGATACAACTGCTGCATGCGACTGGGCAAGTTGCTGGATAACTGCACGAGGATCCACAACAACATATCCAGAATTTTTTGGAGATTAGTGACACATAGACACCATCAGGCGTCTCGACTGACTATGTTCGCTTGATACTTTTCCCATTTTCACTGATTAGAACAGCAAGGAAGTGGTTAAAGGCCGAAAAGCCTGGGTCTATCACAACTTGGGATGATTTAGCTAAGAAATTTTTGGCTAAATTTTATCCATCTGCCAAAACAGCGAGAATACGGAGTGAGATTATGTCTTTCAGACAATAGGGTGGAGAATCTTTTTATTCAGCTTGGGAGAGATTCAAGTCATTGTTAAGAGACTGCCCGCACCACAACCAATCTAATGAGGTGTTGGCCCATACTTTTGTTGAAGGATTGAATGCTCATACCAAGATCGTGGTGGATGCTGCAGCTGGAGGCCAAGTGTTAGCCTTGAATTTTAATGAGATTTACGAATTACTGGATAAATTTTCTCAGAGCATTCCTGACTGGCAGGGTGATGGTAGAGCACCAACTCAAAAAGCTGCTGGGATACTTCAGTTGGATGCATTCTCAATATTAACTGCAAAGGTAGATGCCATAGCTAATCAGATCAACAAATTAGCACTGCCAACAACTCAGCAACAAGCAGCACCAATCAAACAAGTCCAGCAGTTCCAAAATTTCTGTGAGGTCTGTTGGGAGGATCATACCACCGAGGTTTGCCCCTCCAATCCAGAGTCAGTTTATTACGTGGGAAATCAAAACAGGTTTCAGGGACAGAATCGGAATCAGTTTGGCAATAGCTATAATCCTAACTCACGAAATCATCCTGGTTTCTCATGGAGTGATAATCAAGCTGCTCAGGGTAATACGAGATCTCAGAATAATTACCAGAGTTCACAACCTCAGGCTTAGACACAGCATTCGAACAGCTCAGTTGAAGATTTGATAAAGCAGATGTTAGCAGGTCAGCAGAAAATTATAGCAGACAATGCAGCTCAAGATCTCCAAAAATTTCTTGCAAGCTGCATCTACTTTCTGCTTTTGAAGCCTTTGAGGGAAAGGTGGTGGTGGTCTGACATTGTGAAGCTCGGGCTGCTTTTCTACCACTTTATCAGCTTCTTTTTCAGTATTCGGCTCCAGTTCACCAACAGGCTTCCTCGGCTTTGGAGGCACTTCTTCTAGAGCTTGCCCATTTCTCAGAGTAACTGCTTGCACAAATTCTTTAGGATTCTTCTCTGTGTCACTTGGCAAGGCACCATGTGGTCTAGTGTTTTGTGCTCCAGCTAGCTGCCCCATTTGCCGTTCCAGATCTTTTTGAGCATTGGCAAGATCTTTTATGGCCTGTGCTAGCTAGCTTTTGCACTTCCAACCAGTGATGCGAGTGTGGTGGTCAAGTTCTTGATGAAAAATATTTTTACTCGCTTTGGGACACCACGGGCCATCATCAGTGATGAAGGTACGCATTTTTGCAATCGCTTGGTCAATAAACTTTTGGCCAAGTATGGGGTGCGTCACAAGGTAGCTACTGCTTATCACCCTCAAACGAGTGGCCAAGTGGAGGTGTCGAATAGGGAGATAAAACAGATTCTTGAGAAAACTATGAATACTTCAAGGAAGATTGGTCTATGAAGATCGATGACGCTCTTTGGGCTTATAGAACGGCTTTTAAAATACCTATTGGAACCTCTCCGTATAGGTTGGTCTACGGTAAGGACTGTCAGTTGCCTGTCGAGTTAGAACATAAGGCGTATTGGGAAATTAAAAAGCTAAATTCGGATATGGAAGTGGCGGGTGAAAAGAGGTTGCTTCAGTTGCATGAGCTAGATGAGTTCCGCTTCCATGCATATGAGAATGCAAAAATGTATAAGGAGCGGACGAAGAGATGGCATGACAAGCACATTGAGCCTCGTCAATTTGAGCCAGGCCAGTTGGTATTGTTGTTCAATTCTAGATTGAAATTATTTCCAGGAAAGCTGAAATCTAGATGGTCGGGCCCCTTTGAGGTATTTCGTGTTACGGCACATGGAGCGGTTGAATTAAGAGCCCCGGATTCCGAGAAGTCATTTTTAGTGAACGAGCAAAGAGTTAAGCAATATTGGGGAGGTTTGGTGGATCATCGTACCTCCGTTTCATTGCGAGAACCGTAAATTGTAACCGTCGTGCCACGACATTAACTAAGGCACTTCTCGGGAGGCAACCCGAGCTTTGTATGTAAACGCAAACAAAAAAAAATAGAAAAAGAATAAAAATACAAAAAGAGTCGTGCCGCGACGTTAAATCAAGCGCTAGATGGGAGGCAACCCAATTTTTATTATTTTCGTCATTTTATTTTAAGTGTTACGTAGTTCTCATTGTTTTTGCAGGGCTCGGGACAGTAGAAAGGTGGATCATTTTCGGGGAGTGCGGAATGATGGTGAGGCAGTGAGCGTCGCTTTGGGAACAGCTTCCGAAGGCTACATTACTTGGTAGAATTTGTATTGGGAAAAGCTGGGAGAAAACATGGGCAAGGTGTCGCTTCCACAGTGGCCTTGAATCACACAGTGAGCTCCAGCGACGCCTTCTCAAAGCCTCCAACTGCACGAGCAAAGCTACCAAGTGACGCCTTATCCATCGCCTCTGGTCAAGCAGTGAGATCCCAACGTTCCCAGGCGATAACCAAGCGATGCTTTCACCACAGCCTTCACTGTTCGAGGCAGCCTAACGAGCGACGCTTCCACGATCGCTCCCACTTAGGCAGTAAGACCCCTTAGCTCAAGGCTTTCTCAAGGCGTCGCCCAGGTACGTTTGAACTGAAAATTTCGCGGGTCAACCCGAGATTGACCCGCGAAAATTTAAACATAAAACCAAGTATTCTTTTCCCTCTTCCATTCTCTTAAACGTCCAAACAGGGAATCAAAAACAAAATCCTAACCCAGGGCAAACAAAATTCTACAAAGTGAAGTTCATATACAATTTTCTTCCATTGATTCAAAGCTGTTCAGGTATGCTCTCTCTTTCTTGCTCTCTCCCCATAATTCCTGGTACCAATGAAACAGTACCTGCCCCGTTCCCTTAGTCAATGTGAAGGTTTGCACTTGAATGCAAAGCATTGCTCGACGTTTATGTAAATTGTGCAGCGTAGTTCGATTCTTTAAATTGTAATTAGTGTTGAGTTGTGCTTGGATTCTGAAAGTGATCTCCCAAAAATTTGGGAGGGTTCAATACTTTTAAATATCAATGAACTTTGCAATTGATCCCAGAGCACACCACGTGTTTGATGAATTGCCTAAGTGACTACAAGTTTCAATTATGTGAAGTCTGAGTAGCATAAAGCTTTGTAGGCATAACTTGAACTACTTGATGCTCTAAAAGTTTAGAATTGATCACAATTGTGTGGAATTTGAATTGCTCAAAGCACAAACTAAGCTATACACCATTGTCGCACTTGATATGGGTTGATACCGGCTGCCCCGTTAATTTTTACCTTGGTTAAGTGTTGTTGAGTTAGTGTCTTCAAGTAGCTTTGTTTATTGTAATATAGTTAGTTGTAAGTGTGGGGTGCTCACTCCCCATTTGCACACATTGCTTAAGAGTACACTTGCTATGGATTGAATTGTTTCATGATTATCCCTGGGAAGTCTGAGTACCAGGACACTAACATGCTACTTCAAAGGCGCTTCAAGCGTCCATGTTCATTCTAAGAGAGTCTATCGCTTGTTCGAATTGGATTCTAACGATAGAACTTTATGGTGCAGGTACTATGGTGAAAACAACACAAAAGGCCTCTTCTTCCTCTGCGACACCTGCTGCACCAAGGCAAAAGCTAGGAGTCGGCTCGACTAGTAAAGCCCCCAAGGGCAAGGCTAAGGCCAAAGCGAAGAGCAAGGCAAAGCCAAAGATGCCAAAGGGCGCGGTTACTATTCCACGACCCGGAGGGAAAACACAGTTTGGATTGCTATTTGTGAAGAAGGGGGAGAGCTTGGATTGATACAAAAACTTCAAGTTGGCCGGCTACATTCCCGAACTTGCCATTGATGAAACTAAATTGATGAGCTGGTTTAGAAATATAAGTGATGCTGTTCACACCATGAAATGGGGATCTGTTTTTGAGAGTCCGGGGGATGCCAATCTTGATCTCGTGATGGAATTATATGCCAATTGGGACTTGGAACAACCGGAGGAGCTAGTGAAAGTTCGAGGGAAATCCGTGAGGCTAGATGCATCAGCCCTTTGCACCTTTTTAGGTGTGGAGGATCATGACCTTGATGACTTGCGGGATTTCATTCGCAAGCCGGATTACAAGGCTTTGAGGCAAACCTTATGTGGTGGTGATGTGAGCCATAGGTGGGGTAGAAAGAAGCAAATGGGCCGACACAAATCTATGCAATTTTGCAGGTTTCAAAAGGAAGCCCGAGTTTGGCTCAGATGGATCAATGCACGAATGTTTCCTTCTGACCACTTTACTAATGTGACTAAAGTGAAGGCGTGCATAGTCTACTTCTTCATGACGGGGAAACCTGTCAACATTGGGTATTATATGCTCAAAGCTATGAAGGAGACACGCACAAACAAGTCAAAGCGGTTGCCTTTTGCTGGTGTACTCACACAGTATTTGATGAAAGAAGGTGCCCCTGTTGATACCGTTGGTGATAGGATTGTCCCGGCCTTGGAGAAAAAGTCTGATATTTCCACAGTGCTAAGCCCGAGTGTAAATGCCTACAAAATGTCTAATGATGAGCGGCGTGATGTGCACGATAATTTGGAGGGACGCAAATACTTAATGATAGAATATTTGGCAAAGCATGCGGGGATGGATATGGAAGCCCTTGATCGCTAGCTTCCATTGTTGGAGTCATCCAAAAGGCTATTGGGCATGACGCAGACCGTAGAGGTGCCACCTGGGGAGGATGAGAATACGGATTCTGACGTGGTTGAGGCGGATCCTGGTAGTGACGAGGGAGAGTGGACTGAAGAGGAAGATGGTGAAGAAGAGGAAGAGGAGGAGGATGCGCGCACTCCACCACATAGGCCTAGAGGTTCTTCGAGGGCTCGGGCAGCTGCCCCTACCACTACTTTTCCGGTAGCTGCTGATGTTGACACTCCCGCACATACTGAGCGGGAGGACTCTGATGATGTAGATGATGAGACCTAGGCCGGTGGGCCTTCAGGGAAGTTCTTTTCACTCTTGCACATTATTTCTGTTTGCACTGAGGACATTGCTTGCTTTTAAGTGTGTGGTGGGGGAAACTTCCAAAATTTTGAGGTTATGGATGATTGTACCCTTAGAAATTTAATTTTAGCAATTTTTATTTTGTCACTTGACTTTATTTATATTTGTTTCTTGTTTTAATATAAAAATGAAAAAAAATTAGAAAACCAATGAAAAATTCCAAAAAGATTTTATTTTTAGTTTTGGTTAGTGGTACAATCATCCACCCCGTGGTTTTTCTTATGGCCTCGGTTCTTTTCTACGGGTAGACCTTTGAACCGGGTAATTTTTATTTTTAGGAGTAGTTTAGTAGTAGTAGTTAGTAGAGTACTTTAGAAAAATTGATAGAATGCTAGGTGCCTTTTGTTTGTTTGATACCGGTGGATTTGAACTTGAGCATGTGCTATTTGTGAATCCCTTTTGATTTTAAAATTGTGATGCATGCCTAGAAAAATGTGAATGACCTTTTTGAGACGCTTAGGTTCAACTACTTGACTAACTATTGTGCCTTAGTGCTTAAATTTCCAACGTTGCATTTTGTTTGCTTTAACCGAGAGTTGGAATGAAACCGTCTTTAGTGAACCATCTGCAATGTGTGATGTGAGTATCTTTTCTTATGTTCCGTGCTGCATATTGATGTCTAGAACTTTCCCCGTGTGTGTTCAAAGCGAAATCCTAGGTTTGCTCTAGTCGGGAGATGATACAGGCGTTTCTTTGATAAGCCTTTCTAGCCTTGATTAGCCTACCCTTGTATATTATCCTTCTTAAGCCCTTTTGAGCCTATTGACGTTTTTGTTGGCACCCACATTTCAAGCCTTACCCCTTTTGCTCTTAATTACCTTCTTGTTGAACCCTTACTCCTTATAGCACTTTAATTGAAAAATATTTGATTGTTTGTAGAGTTGTGGTTGGATGATTGGGTGGGTTTTGAGTGGAACCGATGAAAGAAAAAATATGGTGCATTTTGAAAAAAAAAAAAGAGAATCATTGGCAAGGTTGAGAAAAATATTGAAAAGAAAAAAAATGAAATGAAAAAGAGAAAAATAAAGAAGATAAAATAAAAGAAGAAAGTCTCAATCCTTGCTAGTGTGGTGCAAAAGTAAAGTTGCTAATTGCTTAAATTTGAGAGGGAATTTTATGTGTATTTTTGGGTGGTTGCTTGGTTGGTTTTGAAAAGAATAGTGGAAAGAATAAAAAAACTTGAAAGTGATGTATTAAAGTGCTTAGGGAGGTAGTCACTATTTCTCCATATTTATCCTACCCGTCCTTTAGCCTACATTACAGCCCGTAAAGTCCTAGTTAATCCCGACTGGAGCGAGCTTACATTAGTGGAGTCCTATACTATGGGCAAGCCTATGGTACGTTGTGTGTGGCACGTGAATTTCTTTTGGAGAGCGAGTGAATTCTTCCTACATTATGTCCCTCATTTATTCTTGAAATATATTCTTTGTGTGATATTTGGGACGCTCTCTTGATTTGGTGAGGGCACATGGTTTGCACAAGATAGGTGAATTTTTTGACTTCTTGGTTGAGTGAATGGGTGTGATTTTGTGAAAGCTTGGTTTCATTGAGTCGGTTTTTGAGGTTGAGATGTCTTGGGTTGGTCGTTCTAATGTTTTAAAACTTGGTGACTTTTTGGCATGTGTTGAGGGTCACATGGTATGTATATGTACTTGTCTAATGGTCGGTATCAACCATAATCACAGGTAGACCTGTTCTATTGAGTGTTAGGATCTAGTTGGGAAATTGGTATTTGATGATTGCTCGAGGGCGAGCAAAAGTCTAAGTGTGGGGTGGTGATGTTTGGAAATATGTGCCTATTTTACCTTAATATATTCTCACATTTTAGTACTTTATGCGCTCGTTATATGTGATAATCGTATTTCTTGTGCTCACTTATCGTATTTGTGATTTTAGGAATGGTGCGGATGAATTCGAGACAAGAACAAGCAAATTAGAGTTAATGGACGCATTGGGAGCTATGGTGGAAGCAAGGCTTCCAAGAAAGCCTTGAAGAGTTGGAAGCTATACTGGGAGCAAGAACTCAGCGAAAGCCTTGGAAAGTTGGAGGCTATAGTGGAGGCGTGGCTTCCACGAAAGCCTTGAGGCTGGCGAGACAAAAGTTTTCCCAACTAGATTAGGCTTTGGTTTAACTTATCCTAGCACTTTGTAAACAATATAAAACCTCTTTAATTTCGTTTGGGAGGGAGAGGTCGAATTCTAAGAGCAAGTTTGGAGTTCTTACACTTGGAACCAAGGGTTTAATTCCTTTTCATCATCTATTACCATATTTCATATTTCTTACATGAATTCTTGTGTTGTTATTATGAATATGTGTAACTAAACCTATCGTTCTAGGGTTGGAGTAAATACATGAAGGTTGATGTTTGAAAGTTGAATTCTTCCTATTGATTTACCATTACAGATTATTTATTCTTTCTTGAGCCTAATTGTTTGGTTATCAAGGCCCGGTATTGAACACTATCTACGGTTTACAAGTTGAACTCGACAGAGGGAACTTGTAAATGCAAATAAGAAAGAATAGGGCTTGATTGTGAAACTGGGCATCAGGGAATCGATTTGCAGGTAGGATAGACATATACCTATTCGCCTTGCTTAGCTAAATACAGAGTTCTTCAATGCATGCATGTGGATTGATTCCATAGAAATATAGGCGTTAGAGTAGGGTGATGTTTGGCATTTTATGCCTATATTTCCTTAATATTTCCTCACGTTTGAGTATTTTATTCACCCGGTTTCTAGTTAATGAATGTGATTTTGCACTGATTTTGTATCGTATGATTGTAGGTTGTTATGAAGTGTATATGGAGCTTTTAAGAGCATGATCGAGCAAGGAATGATTGGATTTGGATTGAGGATTGGATCGAACATACGAAGGCACGACAAGAAGCGAGCTGCAGAGCAAGGAAACAGGAAATTGGCCGGGCGCTACAGGCCATGCAGCGCGCCACCCAAAGCGCCCAAGTTCCTAGCGCCATAGGTGGCGCGGGGCGCCCCAAAAGCGGTGGGATTTCGACGGGTTCTGCCATGGGTCGCGCGTTACGAGGCGCGGGGCGCCAGCTACAGCGCCCCTGGAGCTTTTTGGGACTTCCTATTTCGTCTAGGCTTAGGTGTAACTTATTACTAGGCCTTTGTAAACCCTGTAAATACTCTTTTACTTAGTTTTTGATAAAAGTTCAGACTTTGGAGCAAGTTTTGGAGGAGAGGGGAGGAGCCCTAGATGTCTTCTAAACAAGTTCTTTCTCTCTTTCTCTTATTCTTCTCTTTAATGAAAATTGGTCGAATGATGATTGCTCAAATTTTGATGATCTCTGTCTACTTTGCGGAGGAACCCACTTGTGGGAAAATTGTCCAACTCTTTCAACCCTACGAGACTGGTTATGTGAATTTTCTACCACCTTTGATTGGAATTTTTGTAAATTATGTGGTGGTCAGTGGAATGATTGTCCTAAGTGTCATACTCCTTCCTCTATCAATGTGTGTAATCTTTTTAACGATGTTTGTGAGTCTGGCAGGAATGAAGAAGTGCAGGTTGTGAGCCAAAATTTTCTAACGGAGCAAGCCAACCTTTTAGAAGCATATGGGGATTTTAGAAGTGAACTTACAAGTATGATGAGGCAATTTAGGGAAGAAAGAGTGGAGCTCACACAAGAAATTGATCAATTTAGTTTAGCTATTCATGATCTAGAGGCAAATTTTAGTGATATAATTGAGGTGTCTGAAGCCCAATTATCAGTTGTCGTGGATAGTAGATTTGAGATAGAAGAGCTTAGAAGCCAATTTGAGGAGCAAAAAGTGGAATTCCTACCATTCGACCCAATATTAGTTGATAATGCCAAGGTTGAGGAAATCACATTAGAGTCAAGTGAGGAAATAGAAAACATCATATTTGAGAACTCTAGTGTTTGTGCAAGTGAGGGTGTCAAAAGTAATGCAATTTTAGAATTGAAGCGCATTGGACCTCATTCCAATCATTTTTCAACATTGTGTTTGGATGGTGACATGAAGATTGAGCCACCCGAGCCTATGAAGAAACCCAATGAGGAGGAACAAGGTGCCTATATTTTAAAGTTTGTGATGCCGAGGAGACAAAATGATATCCCTCATTTAAAGGCCAAGAAGTGCAAAATGCGACAATGGTTACTTGGTCCTTTTGTATTTTTGCCACCACCCCAATACCATAGTTGTAAACTTGAGGCAAAGTTGGGGATTCAATTCATAAGTTCAAGGTGGAGGAAAAAGTGATGAAGTTGTCTTCGTCGTGCCGCGACGTTAAATCAAGCGCTTCTTGGGAGGCAACCCAATTTGCTTGCTTTACTTTTATTTATTTTTATTATTATTTTTATAGTTGTATATTACTTTGGGTGATTCTTTGGATTGCAGGTTCATGTAATGTCAAGTTTAAGTGTGGAGTGTCCTCACCCCTGCCTAATATTGATGACCTGTTGGGGGAAGTCTGAGTACCTCATGTTATACGGACGCTTGGTAGGTTCGTGATAGAGATGGCGTCACTGCTAGCGCCAAAGGCTAGATCTTTCGGCCTTCAGGGAAGTTTTCTTTACTCTTGTACTTTCTTCTTTGTCGCACTGAGGACACTGCTTGTTTTAAGTGTGGGGTGGGGAACTTCCCTTTATTTTTGAGGTTAGGGATGCATGTACCGTTAGGATTTTTCTTTGTCACTTGACTTTATTTTTATTTGTTTCTTGCCTTAATATATGAAAAAAAAAAATTAGAAAACCAATGAAAAATTTCAAAAAGATTTTCTTTTTAGTCTTTGTTAGTGGTACATGTCATCCACCCCGTGATTTTTCTTATGGCCTCGGTTCTTTTCCACGGGTAGACCTTTGAACCGGGTAGTTTTTTTTTATTAGGATTAGAGTAGTTAGTTATAGGTGGCCCTAGACGAAAGGAATAGGTGGAATGCTAGGTACCTTTGATTTGTTCGATACCGGTGGACTTGAACTTGGTGCATGTGCTATTATGGTGTCCTTTGGTTTTAAATTGAGATGCATGCCTAGAGGAAAAAATGGAATGACCCCCTTGAGATGCTTGATTCCACTTGCTTGACTTTGTTGTGAACCTTTGTGCATTAGTGCTTAATTTTCCACAAGTTGCACTCTATTTGCTTGATTGAGAGTTGTGATGGAGCCTCTTTTGTGTAGATTGTGTGCAATGTGTGTTGTGAGGCATGTTCTTATTTGCTCCATGTTTGCATATTGGTGTCTAAAACTTGTCCCGTGTGTGTGCAAAGCGAAATCCTAGGTTTACTCTAGTCGGAAAATGATATAGGCATTTTCTTGATTTGCCTACCCTTTTTATATACACCTTGGACTTGATTGTTGTGATCTCTTTGACCTTTTTATTGGCACCCACACTCCAAGCCTACCCACTTGTTCTAAATTGTTCTCTTTTGGCCCTTTACTCCTTAAGCACTTTTAATTGATAATATTGTTTTATTGTGGAGTTGTGGTTGAAAGATTGGGAGGTTTTTGAGTGGAACCAATGAGGGGAATATGTAAAAATTTATGAAGTAGTGAAAAAGCATTGGCAAGGTTTGGAAAGAAGTGAATTGAAAAGAAAAAAAAAAGAGAAAAATTGGAAAAAGAAATAAAGAGAGAAGAATATACATCCTTGCTAGTGTGTCCTTAAAAGAAAAAATTGCTACTTGTTGAGAAGGTGTGTGTGAAAGTTGTTGATTGGGTGGCTTTGATGAGACTTGTGCTCAAATTAATTGTGATGTATTAAAGTGCTTAGGGAGGTAGTCACTATTACCCATATGTATCCTACCAGCCCCTTAGCCTACATTGCAACCTTTTTAAAGTCCTAGTTAATCCCGATTGGAGTGAGCTTACATTAGTGCAGTCCTACACTACGGGCAAGCCTATGGTACATCGTGTGTGACATGTGAGATTTTCATGAGAGTGAGTGAATTCTTTCTAAGCTATTGTCCCCATTCTATTCTTGATATTAATTGTTGTGTGTGATATTTGGGGGACACTCTCTTGCTTCATTTTGGTGAGGGCACATGGTTTGCATGAAATAGGTAAAGTCGTGGCTTCTTGGTTGAGTAGATAGGTGTGATTTTGTGGGGGCATGGTTGCAATGAGTTGGGTTTGTGCATTTGAGCTGTCTTGGGGTGGTTGTTCTCATGTTTTTGAGTTTGATAAATTATTGGAATGTTTGTTGGACCCATAGTAGTCGTGTGTGCATTTGTTCAATGATCGGTATCAACCATAGTCATAGGCAGACCTGTTCTACCTAGGTTGGGAAGTTAGTTGTGGTTTGCTCGAGGGCGAGCAAAGGTTCAAGTGTGGGGTCGTGATGTTTGGCATTTTATGCCTATATGTCCTCACGTTTGAGTATTTTATTCGCCCGTTTTCTAGTTTATGAATGTGATTTTACACTGATATTGTGTCGTATGTGTGTAGGTTGTTATGAAGTGCAATTGGAGCTATAAAGAGCATGATCGAGCAAGGAATGATTGGAAATTGATTGAGGATTGGATTGAGCACACGAGGGTTCAACCAAACATCACTTGCATAGACTCGTGAAGAATCGACAGGTTTTCACGAATATAATTAACCTGTTAGTTAACAATCTAGGAAATCAAGAAGTAGAATCAAATGGAAAACTCAACTGGATTGTTCGTAACTCTGACCCTGGACCGTCCTCTTTTATTGAAAACAACCTAGAATTTGCTCTATTACTTGACTTCAGTTACTTGCTTTTAATTATTGCATTTAGTTAGTAAAAATCTCAACCATTGGAAAAAGATCCCTAAATAGTTCTTAGGAAATTGTTTGCTAGAATTCAGTCGTAACAATAGTCCTCGTGGGAACGATACTCGATTTATCACTTTATTACTTGTCGACCACGTATACTTGCGTGTGCGTTTGGGAGCAACAAAAAACCTTCACCAGTTCAAACGGTATATTGTCACTAAGAGACTTCAATTTACGAAAAAACATACAATTGTAGAATTCTTACTTCAAACTTAATTTATTTAAAATTTCAATTATTTTAATGCATATGTTCCTTAAATTTTTATAGTTTGTTACAACTAGCTATGAATTTATTAATAATGTATTAACCGTTACACTTTTTAATAAATGAAAAATGAAAATCTATTAAGATTTAAAAATTAACATGTATTTTTTGCGTACTTTTCGGTTATAACAGCTAAATGAGATGTAAATGTCAAACGCCAATATACATATATAACAACACCTCATTATAGCCGCCATAAAAAAGTTCCAGACAAACGCTGCCATTATAGCGAGGTTTGACTGTATCTATATATCTCTCATGAAACGATAATCTCCCAATAAATAAACGTGTATATCTGGATCCTCTCCATTTGTTAGTGTTTCAATGTCCCCAACTTTTTGTTTGGATGATTGACAAATGTACCACCTTGAAATTAATACTTGGTTCAATTATCTAATTCAAGGTGTACAACTATGGTTAGGTGAAAAAATATATCCATATTTAGCTCTAGAAAATCTTACCATCCTACTCCCTCCAGTCCATTTTATTTGATTTTTTGGCCTTTTATTCTTGGTCCAAAATAATTGATTTGTTCAAAGTTCAAGAAGCTTTTAGATAGTTCTTCCCAAATATACCCTTGTCAATAAATGATCTAAATACATTTTTTAAAAGTCCTCAGAAATTTCTATAAATAAATTTGAAAGAGACAAAGGTTAATTTCGTAAATGACCTTTTTAATTAATGTTAAAAGGTGAATTTCTTAATCTACGTGAAACAACCAAAAAATCAAATAATATGGACCGGAGGGAGTATATTTTAGCATTAAATTCAGTTTCCCCACCCCACCCCACCCCCACCCGCATTAATTTTTTCGTTTGGCACTCCCTATGCATTTCATCAGTCTAGTTTTGACATATTTTTTCCTCCGTTCTCTAAGTTCAATAATCAGGGAGATACTTGAAGCCCTTGAGTGGCGGGAGATCAGTGACATCTACAAAGAAGGAAACTCAGTTGCTGACTCCCTTACAAACTATGGAAAAAATAATGTTCCAGTGAATCGTCATATGTTGTTTCAATCTCCCCTCCCCCCACCCTTGGACATTTTTCTCTACTTCAGTCAATTAAGTGTGATTCTATAGGGGCTGCATCTCTTATCAATCCTTTTGTGTAATGACTATTTAAGATTTTAAGTGCTTTCAATAGTTCTTTTATGGAAAGGTTATGTCTTTTACTATCTAAGGGAAGCCAACTAAGTAGCTGACTCTCTAGCTAAATTGGCTTTCCCATTGAATGAAGGGGTTCTTTACCTAGACTAGTCTCGACTGCCTAATAAAGTAAGATGCTTTTTTTCAATTCGGTATGTCTTAAATGCCTAGAATTATGATTTGGTATGATGAAGCCATTTTTATTTGTTAGTTAAAAGATGTATAGATTACGCTGCGCATATCACACCTCTTGCGTTGGAGCCCTTCCTCGGATCTTGCATGAACGAGGGATGCTTTGTGAATCACACTGTTTTTTTAGTTAAAGATGTATATATAAAGGAGGGACTTGTATGTTTCTTTGGGGGATTGGCATGGCAAGACCCTCCAAGTTTTTTTTGAATAGAAAAAGGCTCAAGTTTTAATTGTGTAGTATAGGGTCCTCTAATCCTAAATGGTATTAAAAGATTCTAACTACCTAACTATCTCACCCCAAAGTTTTTTATGTTACACAATAGTCCATGTATAAAAGCTAGTTTTTTGCCAAATTTGGCCATTATACCTAGATCTACCCACTGCTTCTTCCCTCTCCCCTCTCCCCCGTTTTCCCTCCATTTTTTCCCCATTCCATTCCCGCTCAAAATTCCACCATAGTTGTACTGCTGAGCTTCTTTTCCTAAATCGAAATAATCTCATCCTCCATATTATTTACTGAATATCCTCTCTAGTTTTAGGCAATACAAGCTGAGACCATCCACATTTGGGTTATACGGCATTTTGTTAAATTTGCCCAAGCTGGACATTTCTTATCCATTAAAGGAAAAATCTTGTTCCTCTAATTGTAATCGTATCAATTCAGTCATCTCCTGTAAGTGTACTAACTTTAGAACATGTTTTTAGCTATTTTTTGTTGATTCGAGGTTGTTATGGATTCAGTTCCTCCGAACATCCTGCCGGAAACTCCAAACATTATTTTGACGTTCCTATGGTCGTAACTGTAATTCCAAACATATTGCTAGCATTTTACACGTCGTACGTAAATATTAGAATTTTCACAGATGATGTTCGGAACATCCTACTAGGATGTTGGAGCGTTCTGTCAGCAGTTTTGAACATCTTGCATTAAGCAATGAAAAACTGTAACGTTATGTTCAGAACGTCTGTATACGATGTTCCAAACGAGAAACATTAAGGTTTGGAACATACTGTATAAATATTATCAATTTGATACTAATAGTTGGTCATTCCAATTTATTGCAGGTGACCATCGATAGGTGAGGTTATATTAGGAGTTAATTATCAAGGTGAATGGGTGGACCGTTCAAAATGTTATGCTTGGGTTCTGAAGGTTAAAGAGTCAAGACCCATTCTTGTGCCCTGAGATGTTACGTATGATGTTCTGCTTAACAAAATCATCGGAAGTTGGGGGATACGAGACAATTCGAGGGATATTTGCATTACTTACATGCTGAGTATTGCCGCAAATCAAAATACTCCTCCCGTTACGATAAGAAATGATGATGATTATGTACGCCTTTATATGGCTGATGTAGATCGTAATAGTGCTAGCCCCACTCTAAAGGTAATTGTAGTTTCTACGACGGAGGAATGTGTTGATTCTACTGACCAAGAAATGCCAAATAGTGTAGGGCATGATTTTAGTCAGCGATTGGATGACATACATGAAAAGGTAGAAGAAGACAAAGGAGGAGGGGTAGAAGAAGATAGAGGAGGCGTAGATGTAGATGAAGAAGAAGATGAAGAAGCAGAAGAAAAATATGTAGAGAAAGATCCTGCCATGTATACCCTGTGTTTCCAACACAAAGCAGCGATCCGATATTTCACTTCGTCGATGACACAGGTTTTGGAAAATATATGATTTTTGCCAATAAGAAAGAACTGGTCACCCAATTGAAGGTTGCAGCAGTTAAACATCGTTTTAATTACAAAGCATTGAATACTACTGCAAATATTTTTAATGCTAGATGTTTAGATGTGAAATGCAAATGGTAGATAAGGGCAATGAGGTATAAAAGTAATGATTGGTTCTACATTAGTGTTTACAATATATTGCACACATGCGGTGTCCAACATCATTCCATTCATAATTCACATGCCTCCGCCCAGATAATTGGTGAGTTCATGAAAGGTAAATATTTAATAGAAAAAGGTCCAACCACAAAAGCTGTCACGGAGTCCCTTAACACCAATTTGGCTTGTAAGGTTAGCTACTAGAAGTGTCTTAGGGGCTGTCAATTTGCAAAGGCTTTGACACGGGGAACACATGAGAAAGGTATTGAAATTCTTGATGCTTATGCTTATATGGTTAGGAGTAAGAATCCAGAAACTAAGACAGTTTTGACGCTTTCTAGCACAGAGAAGTTCTTGTATTTTTTCCTCTCTTATGGAGCGTGGATCAGGGGATTAACTTACGTGAGAAAAGTCCTAGCTGTTGACAGTACACATTTGTCTGGCGAGTATGGAAGGGTGTTGTTGTCTGCTGTTGCTCAGGATGCAATGAGTCACGTATTCCCTGTTGCTTTTTGTGTTGTAGACAAAGAGTGTGACGCCTCATATGAGTACTTTTTCGAACAATTACGCAGCATAGTTTCAGATAGTGAAGAGTTGTGCATTGTTTTGGATTGACATCCGAGCATCTCGAAGATGGTCGCCCAAGTGTTTCCTTCTGCACACTATGGAGTATTCATGTGGGACTTTGGTGAAAACATCTGATCAAAATTTCAGTTCGGAATCAGTCTTCATAAATACTACACTGCAGCAAAGGCATACAGGGTAGAGGAGTTCACTGATACTATGAATGAGATCATGACTATTGATTGGAGGGTAGCAGATTATCTTGAAATGGTTGTTGGTTATCATAGATGGAGCAAATTATATTTCCCAGAAAACAGGTAAACTATAATAACAAGGTCTCATATTACTGTCATGCTTTCCTCTGTTCCAAACGTCTCACAAGGCGTTCCGAACATATCATTTATGTGCATAACATTTTGTAGGAATATTTACTTTTTTTACAGATATTCGTCACTTCTTCTTGTCGTTCTGAACTTGTGCTTAATGTTAGGAACATCATGAATGTTCTGCACTTTTTATTCCTATATCTGCACTTGTGCTTTATGTTAGGAACATCTTTGGATTATTATACTATTTATTCTTTTAATATGTTTGAAGTTATGACATCAAACATAGCTGAGTCCATTAATTCCATACTGAAGGAGCAAAGAGAATACCCCACTGCTGCCCTCTTGAAAGATATAGGTAGGAACTTTGTGTTTTTTCATGTTTGTCAAGAATACCATATCCAAAATAAGGTCACTTTGATCGTAATGATAGGGGTACTTCAAATACCTCTCCCGCATCATTGTTATCACAGCTTCAACATACTGCATAACATATAAGAGACAAAAATAAATTGGGGTATAAGTGAGTGAAGAAAAGGTCTGTCGTTCTGAACATCTCGCGATGATGTTCAGAACGAATGTGCGATGTTCTAGAAATCTATGAGAAGTTAGGAATGCGTGAGTTATTCTAAGCATATGTACGATGTTCCGAACTCACTCAGTATGTTCCGTACAACTATGAGAAGTTCCGAAAATCAGTAAAAAATAAACTTACAATGTCCAACAGCCACTCTTTCTTGTCCATCAGCGTTTTGAAATCCTTGAAATTCATCGGCAATCCAGTAAAAACATCTTTTTGTTGCTTCCTCTTTCTGATAAATGCGTTCATAGCATCCACTTTGTTCCACTTCAATGGCTTGTAAATATACTAGATTCATGCAACTCGAGTAACAATTTTAAGAAAAATAGTCTAAAGCTAGAGACTATCTCTTGTTTAGATAGAATCTCTAATTCTAATTCTCTATTACCTATGGTTCTTGCTATAGCAAGATCTTAACTATGTTCTGTATACTTTTCATCGCTTCGATTTATATACTCAACTAACTTTTCTAGATTATCTAATTCAAGATTAGTGACTATATCTAATGCATTTTGTATATCACTTTTGTTCGGATTAATAATAGTCATTTAAAGAATATAGTTCTATCATAAGCATGAATTAAAAGAACAAATCTATATTTAACTAAATATGAAACATTCTTGAGTTAACATAAATACCTCTTGTGCCCACTTCGCTTCCTTCAATATCTGTGCAACCTCATAGATCCGCAACATGTGCCTTGCTAATCCTAACTTTGGCCTTAAAGAAATTAATGATGCTTTCCGTATATGGATTAAAGGCTGGGTATCTAAGATCTTTTAAGAGAATTTTAGATATTAACGCTGGCTAATTTGGACAGAAGGTAAATTGTTGGAACAAGAACATGTAGTATTTACATAAAAAGACTTAGCTCTTTTATTCAATACTTCTTAAGAACTATACAAGAAGATTTTTAGAACATAGTGAAGGGATACACACAATACTCAATTATAAGTGAATTTGAGCTGTGTTCTCCTTCTCTAAACTGAGCGTTAATTTAGAGGCTCAATTGTCTAATATTGTAGTGGAGAAAATCAGCCTAGACCTCTTTCTCCCAAGCCATAATTTCTTCTTTACACTTATTCCACCACTTAACCATTTTGGGTCTTGTCTAGCAGAGTGATGAGACCTTAGTGTGCAAGGTGTCTCCTATTTTGAATAATATTTTTAACTTTTTTGAAATGCTGATTTTCATTCTTTACACGTGGTATGTTTTACAATATAATTTCAAAATCCATTTCATCTCCTTCTTCTGATATTCCTTCTTTTTCTGACAGTAATGATACTGATGCGATATTCCTTCGTCATGATTCATTATTTCACAAAGCCTTTTTAGGGTAACTAGATGTCCTCGAAGCATTCCTCGATTTATCTTTTCGGAAAAGCTTCTGAGATATCGTACATTAGCCATCATAGGTTCATTTTTATGCTTATAACTTATTATTATCATCTTCTCAGTTAAACTGTACACCCAGAACTTTTTCTCATCAGCTTCTTTTCTAAGTGCTTTGTATAATACCTTAGCTCCTAAGGCTCTTCCGAAGAATAACTATTCTTCTAAGAATTTGGGGACTTGATCACATTTTTCTTTTTCTATAATTCCACGTAGCTGGTTAGTAGAACCAATCTTAATTAAATAATTTGAAGAAGAGGTAAAGTCAATTAGAAGAAGAGGTAAAGTCCGGAGCTGCACTAATTATCTTCATAAATATAATTCCTTGAGGTTGACATCCTTTAATAAAGGCTTGGACTTCACTCTTAATTAGATCTGGGAACATCTTGATTGCTTCTAAACTCTTCTTAAAATAAATTGTATCAATAAATCCATATTTGAATAGTCTATATGAATGCTAAGGTTCCATGCCTCCTGGAAATATCGTAATTCTTAGATATACTCCAGCATATTCGATAACAAATATTATCCTGTTAGGACTATCTTTTTCAAAATTTCCATCATACATAAATTCAACTATGGCTTGGTATTCTTCCATGAATATTTTCTTTTATTTACGAAATCTTTCTTCGGAATTCTTTTTCATATCCGTAGGGCAAGATCTTTTTAATAATTCTGAATAAGAATTACCACTCATGGGATATTTATCCCTATATGAGGTTGTATTTCTACTTCTCCCTTATATATAATCAAACCTAAATATTCTATTTTTTCTTTTCCTATTTCTGCTTTCTTTTTTGATAACACTAATCCATTCTTGAAAGCTTCCATAGCAAATACAAATAAATGCTTATTATGATATTCCCAATTATTAGAGTATACTAGTATATCATCTATATATACTATTATAAAATCACTATATATATAGCATCTAACTTTTCTTGAAATATACTTGGGGCTGTTTTTAGTCCCATAGGTAGGACATTCCATTCATAATGTCCTTGGGGCGCACTAAAAGCAGTGCATTCCTTAGAGTCTTCCTCTAATTCTATTTGGAAAAATCCTGATTTACAATCAAATTTAGAATATATTTTGCTATCTTTTATTTTTTTCAAATATTAATTCTTTTCTTGGTAAAGGATAACTATAATCTATAACCTTTTTACTGAGAGGCTTATAATTTATTACAAGTCTTGGCTTACCTCGTTTTTGTTCACCTCCAGTTTCTGACCAAGAAACTTGCACAGTTATAAGGACTTTTACTTTCTCTTATTAAATTTTATTTTAGAAGTTCTTCCATAATAATCTTATAGTCTTTCTCATCATCTACACTATATAACATTGGCTTTTTTTTAATAGGTTCCTTAATGAAACGACCTCGGCTAGTCGTTTCGGAAGTTAGGACTCCGATTGGCGTGCCGATAATTTTAAAGTATAAATATACGAATCGGGTTGCACGCCGCAACAGTATGAATATATGGATCGGGTTGAACGCCGCAACAGGATGTATTTCTGATTGTCGACATGTTCAGGATATCTATATGTTCTGTCTACCTTATGTCCCTGGTTGTTTATGATTCCATACGTGTTTTCAGTTATTATTTGGCTTTGCCTGTTTATAATTCAAATAAGATGGATTTAGTTTATCTGTTTTTCTTCTCCCTGGCTAGCTATCCTATTCTTTGAGGTGGCTAGTCTGCCCCACTTATTGAGTCCTTTTGACTCACCCTTGTTTGTTGTTTGTTTCTTGTCTATCTATTTCGTTTCGGCAGGTTCGCTCCAGGATTGAGTTCGCCACGTTGTGAAGGAGCGAAGACGACTTCAGTTGTCAGGGTGAGCCAGCTTTTATTCCAGATGGCCACCAGTTTATTGGTTATTATTTCAGTTCCATTTTGCTCCCTTCAGGAGGTATTTGTCTTCTTTTGTACTCTTAGATGTCTAGTCTGGATAGCCCTAAACTTAGTATGTTGGGTAGTTAGCTGTAATTTTTTTTTGTACAGCTTAGAGGTATCAGTATGTTTGTACTTTTTTTAAAAAGGTCTTGTCCTTATTTATTAACTATTATATTTATTTTCCTAATTTAATTAGTAAGGGTTCGCCCGACGGGTCTAGGGGAGGATGTCGGGTGCCCGCACGGCCTAACCGGATTCCGGGTCGTGTTAGTTGTGACGAGAGAAAGGGCGACTTCCTACTTGTCGGAGTAAGGGAAAACTCCTCAAAGGATAGCCAGACTCACGATAATGATACCACCTTTTCCCTGAAAAAATGGAAGCTGGACAGATTGTTGATATCTATAAAGAGAAAAACTGGGTCTGATATTGACGAACTACTGCACACACTAAGAATCACGTGACACAAGCTGAGATAACCTGAAAGGTGACTTCAAAAAATAATCAGAACTTTTACCTCTAAATGAGGTACCATGGTTACCCACCAGGGGCGTGGGATCTCTTACTTTCCCGCTCCAACTCTTCCCGCTCTAACTTATGGTATGCCTCGAACCTTCGAGCAATATCAACAACAACATCAAATGAAATCCCGACCTCAATCTCTCGAGCCATCTGGGATCTCAAGGAAAATGAAAGGTCATCAATAAGTCTTTGAATATCTCGAAAGGCTCATGAACTAGTTCTGATGCATATCCAGCCATTCTATAGAATTCAATCTCATATTTTGAAACACCAACAGGCTGACCGACAGGCTACCTTGTCCAATCCACTCAAACTGGCAACACTCTCCATTTCGCTTGCTACTCAAAAGGAAATTTTTTTTTCCACGAATCTAGAAGAAAACCGAACCAAGTTAGCTAATAAGAGAGAGAGACCCATCAATTCAAGGCTGGACCTTGAAACTGGAAAGCAGGATAATCAACACTATACCGTTCGATATAATCAAGAGCCTGAAGGATACAAATACCCTGACATTATTATTATTTTTTAAAAAAAAAAAAAATTCACGGGGTTTATCTGATGCATTGCTTAAGAATATCGGAAGGTTCAACCGCGTAAAATAATGCAACCTCTTCGGACACTATGACCGAACTGATACCTCGGCTGGCTAACAAGTCAGAACAATTAGAGGTACAACACATACTACCTCCGGAATATAATTTACTGCAGCAATATTAAGAACCGGAAAAGGAGCTCCCTGAGACCGAACGTCTGCACATGCGGCAACCTGATAGGCTGTCTAGCGAATGATAGGTTTTTGCGATATCTGTGTCACCAAGATTCTCGTGAAAGCATCGTAGAGAGCCAAGGGAACCACAAGGCCCTGCTCTCTTGCCCATCGCGAGCTCGTACATCCAAAACTAGATTTCAGCACGATCAAAAACTCTCGGGACTTCGTCAGTGCTAGCCCCAGGCTAGACTGCTTCGTCTTGAACTCATACCGTCTGCTGATTTGTCGTACGAGGGTTTACAATTGCCACGAAGGAATTAACAAAAATACTTTTGCATTCTAGACCGACGCATGATCAGAAAAAAAGGAAGTGAAACTTCCTAAATGCCATCATAGCCTCTCGTAGATAAGTACGGACGTCTACGTACCCATCAGCGATGGTAGCCTAGCAAATAAGAAGATGAACTTCCTGAAGCTCTAATTATTTCTATCCTCGATCTATTTCTATTCAAATTAGTTGTATGAGTTTATGCTTTAAGTGGAGGAGTCTTCCTCCAATTGATACCGAATCATAATATTAAATCTCTAAGGCGTTGCTGAAGCGTAAGCTAATTCTTAATTCCATCGACCTGTTCTATATCGAAAGGTATATCGAAGAGGTAATTATCGGCTGAATCATGTTAACCCATCCAGAGTTTCATGTATCTTTATTTCTAAAATATAAGAACTCTCTTCTCGTGATCGAGAAAGGATCAGCTTAGTCAAAATAAGCTGGGCAATGGCGTTATGATATTATCCAGATATGATTATTTCCAAGAGTTCGATGTGCGTAATATGATCCTGTAACCAGGAAATAATGCCTGTGGAGTAGCTCATGAAGGTCGTGCAAGTTCTTTTCTTATCAGCGTAAATCTTTCTTTAGACTTAGGCTCGTTCGAGGACGAACGAGAGTTTAAGTGGAGGAGAATGAAACGACCTCGGCCAGTCGTTTCGGAAGTTAGGACTCCGATTGGCGTGCCGATAATTTTAAAATATTCGTAATGTCCACTAGAACCTGTTTGTAAAAATTGAGCTAAATCAGACCTCGTTTGATAGGCATCGGAAGAAGGTTTCAGTTTTTATTGGCAATAAATATTAAAAAGAGATTTTCGAGCTCGGTTTCGCCGAATGAGCTCCGTTTCGAAATCCCAAAGCGCCAATAGGTTCGTATGATTATTTGTGATTTTTGTAAACTTTCGAAAGTCAAATTTCGATGTTGTTCGGCTAGTTTCTGTTAAAATGCCGAAAGTTAAATAATTTGACTTTTTTTCATTTAAATTCGCATCTTGAGTTTCAGGAATCCGATTTGAGATCCGCCTTCGCGAGTATGTTACATATATTTTGTACAACTTGTATGCAAAAGTTGGAATTATTTCGAATATCGTAGGGCACCGTTTTAATTTTTGTTAAGAAAAGAAAATAAAATAAAAGAAAACAAAAAAAAAAAAAAAAGGAAAAGGACAAAAAGTTAGGAGGTCAAAGTGAGCTTATAAGCTAAACGAGATACAGGGAAGCGAGAGACAGAGAAATTAAAAATGGAAAACACGCAGTGGAAAAATGCCAGAAAATGAGAAAAGGGGCTGGAAAAAAGTAGAATTTTCACCCTGAAACATTCAGGTAATGATCCTTATATATTATTTGAGTTTATTATATGTGTTTGAATATATTTTAACGGTAAAAATAGGGATATTAGATATCGCCCTAATGACGTAAATTGATAGTTTAAAGGCTCAAATGGACCCCAATAATAGAATTAATTATATATTCGTACTCAGTGAGTTATGGGCAACATATAAATGTAATTTATTTGGGCTTTGGTTATGTGGCCTTAAACCCTGTATATAGGCCTGGTCTGCGTATTGCGTATGCGAATAGGGTATCAGGTTCCTACCTGGATTGCTCTAAGATGTGGGGAATGAAGCCTTTAGCCTAATTTGATATATTTTTCTGCTTATTGAATAGAGTGGGATCATTTGGCAATGAAACCAAAGGATAAAGCGGTTATTGAATAGCAAAGCTAACTTTTGGAAAAGGTAAGTGTTTATATACATTTCTTTGGAGGCACCTGGCCTCGTGGATTTTCTACCACGTGTTCCTTACGTGTGTAGCTGCCGATAGGCGTACTCATTACGCCTTAGCTTTGAATTTACATTGTATATTATTTATTATGCCCCGTTGTTGGTATTGCATTGAACATATAAGCATTGCACTCTGGTTTTGAGCATTGTACATACTTTCCGGTTGGCGATGAGAGTCCCGCACCGGCGAAGGGTCATTATTTCATATACTTCCTGGTTGGCGATGAGAGTCCCGCACCGGCGAA
The DNA here is from genome assembly GCA_029990575.1 of Petunia axillaris subsp. axillaris. Classification (NCBI taxonomy): domain Eukaryota; kingdom Viridiplantae; phylum Streptophyta; class Magnoliopsida; order Solanales; family Solanaceae; genus Petunia; species Petunia axillaris. The sequence goes on from JARKNS010000004.1 coordinate 146,386,383, forward strand.
GGGTCATTATTGCATATACTTCTCGGTTGGCGATGAGAGTTCCGCACCGGCAAAGGGTCATTATTGCATATACTTCCCGGTTGGCGATGAGCGTCCCGCACCGGCGAAGGGTCATTATTGCATATACTTACCGATTGGCGATGAGAGTCCCGCACCGGCGAAGGGTCATTATTGCATATACTTCCCGGTTGGCGATGAGAGTCCCGCACCGGCGAAGGGTCATTATTGCATATACTTCCCGGTTGGCGATGAGAGTCCCGCACCGGTGAAGGGTCATTATTGCATATATCTCCTGGTAGACGATGAGAGTCTCGCGCCGGAGATAGGTATCAGACAGATGTGACTGCATTGCATCATACCGCATTCATCCCATCTCATTGCACCGCATACTGACTATTGTGTGTATTGTGTTGTGTTTTATGTATGCAGTATGTACACTATATTGTGGCCATATCTCAGTTTGCCTATATATTTCTTGCTCGTATTCTGGGTTGCGGGGATTGGGTTTGCACGCCGCAACGGTATGAATATATGGATCGGGTTGCACGCCGCAACAGGATAATTATATGGATCGGGTTGCAAGCCGCAACAGGATGTATTTATGATTGTTGACGAGTTCGGGATACTTATATGTTTTGGTTATCTTATGTTCCTGGTTGTTAATGAGTTTGTCATTCCATACATGTTTCTAGTTATTATCTGGCTCTGCCTTTTTATAATTTAAATAAGAGGAATTTGGTTTATCTGTTTCTTTTCTCCCTGGCTAGCTATCCTATTCTTTGAGGTGGCTAGTCTGCCCCACTTATTGAGTCCTTTTGACTCACCCTTTTTTTTGGTTATTTGTTTCTTGTCTATCTATTTCGTTTCGGCAGGTTCGCTCCAGGATTTAGTTTGCCACATTGTGAAGGAGCGAAGACGACTTCAGCTGTCAGGGTGAGCCAGCATTTATTCCAGATGGCCACCAGTTTATTGTGCATTATTTCAGTTGCATTTTGCTCCCTTCAGGAGGTATCTGTCTTCTTTTGTACTCTTAGATGTCTGGTCTGGATAGCCCTAAACCTAGTATATTGGGTAGTCAGCTGTAATTTCTTTTGTACCGCTTAGTGGTATCAGTATGTCTGTGGTTTAGGGGAGGATGTCGGGTGCCCGCACGGCCTAACCGGATTTCGGGTCGTGTCACTTGTCTTTTAATTCTATTTTGATTTTCTTGCTATGTTGTTACGTTCTTTAAATGCTAGAGGATTATCTTCATAGCATTTTTCTACAAGTTTTAAAATTTTCTGTTTTATAATAGGACTTTGTTTACTATCTATATCTTGATTTTCCATTTTTCTTATCGTTATTAACTCACCACGTTGGCTGCACATACTATATATATGTCTATATGCTTGTTGTATTCTAGGTGTAGAAATTTTATTTCCACATGGAGTTGTTAGGATGATCCTAGTGGGTTCAATAATAAAAGGTAAATACTTATTAAGAAAATTCATTCCTATTAACATATCACATCCTATATGTGGATAGTAGTAGACTTCTTCCATTAACAATTCGTACTGACTTATAACTATCCATAATTTTTCAATACCTTTATCAAAAGTGGTTCTTCTATTGTGGATGTCAACTCCTACCACTTTTTGAAGTTCCTTTATTTCTTCAATGGAATAGGAGATGAAGTTCGTTCCACTTCCCGTATCTACATATGCATGATATGTCTTTCCTTTTATTTCTACTTTTATATAAATAGTAACTTTCTTTTGTATTATTTTAACTTCTAGGTATTTGGACTTTTCTTCTATAGTATGTAAGTTCTACATATTCTTCAGTTATTATATAGGGATCAAATAATCTAAGGAAATCATTTCTTAATAATAATTTATTAGATGTATTATATTCTACTACGTCTATTTTGATAGGAATTTTTATAGACTTATTTCTTATAGTTTCTACTAGTAAATCTATCTCTACATATTTATTTATTTCATATTCAATTTCCAAAGTAGTCTTCATATTTATAGGATTCTATTAAATCTTTATATCTATGATTTCTTATTAGACTTCCTTCAATATGACTTCTTGCTGCACCAATATCTATTAGCGTCACATAATAACTTATACTTTTATTTATTACCGAAACTAAAATATTACACTGCCCTGCTTTATTATTTTTAATTAAGTCAAATCTTGTTCTATTTTTTAAGGCACCACTTCCTATCCTTAAAGTCCTACTTCTTTCAAAACTTATTCTTCTTTGTACAGGAATTCTAGACTCTGTTAAAGTTCTCTGTACTTGAAACGACCTCGGTCAGTCGTTTTGGAAGTTAGGACTCCGATTGGCGTGCCGATAGTTTTAAAATATTCGTAATATCCATTAGAACCTGTCTGTAAATTTTGAGCTAAATCAGACCTCGTTTGGTAGGCATCGGAAGAAGGTTTCAGTTTTTATTGGCGATAAATATTAAAAAGAGATTTTCGAGCTCGGTTTTGCCGAATGAGCTCTGATTCGAAATCCGAAAGCGCCGTTAGGTTCGTATGATTATTTGTGATTTTTGTAAACTTTCGAAAGTTAATTTCGATGTTGTTCGGCTAGTTTCCGCTAAAATACCGAAAGTTAAATAATTTGACTTTTTCTATTTAAATTCGCATCTTGAGTTTCGGGAGTCCAATTTGAGATCCGCCTTCGCGAGTATGTTACATATATTTTGTATAACTTGTATGCAAAAGTTTGAATTATTTCGAATATTTTAGGGCACTGTTTCAATTTTCGTTAAGAAAAGAAAATATAATAAAAAAAAACAAAAAAAAATTAAAAATTAATTAAGTATGTCGGTCAAGCTAAGGGATTTAATCCCTTAGCTTAGCAGTAGCAATACGTACAGGAGCATTTGAGCAAAAATAGCAGAGAAGAGAAAAATTAGAAAAAAGGAGAGGAAAAAGGGAAAAAGATGTGGAAAAATAGTAGAATTTCTACCCCAAATCTTCAGGTAATGATGTTAACTCATTATCTTAGCTTATTATGTGTGTTTCAATATATTTTTACGGTAAAAATAGGGATATTAGACATCGCCCTAATGACGTAAATTGATAGTTTAAAGGGTCAATTGGAACCCAATGATGGAAATGATTATATATTCGTACTCAGTAAGTTATGGGTAACATATAAATGTAATTTATTTAGGGTTTGGTTATGTGACCTTAAACCCTGTACATAGGCTTGGCCTGCGTATGGCGTATGCGAATAGGGTATCAGGTTCCTACCAGGATTGCCCTAAGATGTGAGGAATGAAGCCTTTAGCCTAATGTGATATATTTTTCTGCTTATTGATCACAGTGGGATCGTTTGGCAATGAATTCAAAGAATAATGCGGTTGTTGGTCGCAATGCTAACTTTTGAGAGAGGTAAGTGTTTATATCCATTTCCTTGGAGGCACTTGGCCTCGTAGATTTTCTACCACGTGTTTCCTTACGTGTGTAGCTGCCGATAGGCGTACTCATTACGCCTTAGCTTTGGATTTACATTGTATATTATATGTTATGCCCTGTTGTTGGTATTGCATTAAACATATGAGCATTGCACTCTGGTTTTGAGTATTGCATATACTTCCCGGTTGGCGATGAGAGTCCCGCGCCGGCGAAGGGTCATTATTGCATATACTTCCCGGTTGGCGATGAGAGTCCCGCGCCGGCGAAGGGTCATTATTGCATATACTTCCCGGTTGGCGATGAGAGTCCCGCACCGGCGAAGGGTCATTATTGCATATACTTCCCGGTTGGCGATGAGAGTCCCGCACCGGTGAAGGGTCATCATTACATATACTTCCCGGTAATCGATGAGAGTCCCGAGCCGGTGAAGGGTCATTATTGCATATATCTCCTGGTAGACGATGAGAGTCTCACGCCGGAGATAGGTATCATGAGTATGTGACTGCATTGAATCATGCCGCATTCATCCCATCTCATTGCACCGCATACTGACTATTGTGTGTATTATATTGTGTTTTATGTATGCGGTATGTACACCATGTTGTGGACATATTATAGTTTGCCTATATATTTCTGGCTCGTATTCTGAGTTGCGGGGATCGGGTTGCACGCCGAAACGGTATAAATATATGGATCAGGTTGCACGCCGCAACAAGATGTATTTCTGATTGTTGATGTGTTCGGGATACATATATGTTCTGGCTGTATTACGTTCCTGGTTATTGAATAGTTTGCGATTCCATACGTGTTTCTAATTATTATCTGGCTCTGCCTTTTCATAATTTAAATAAGAGAAATCTGGTTTATTTGTTTCTTTTCTCCCTGGCTAGCTATCCTATTCTTTGAGGTGGCTAGTCTGCCCCACTTATTGAGTCCTTTGACTCACCCTTGTTTGTTGTTTGTTTCTTGTCTATCTATTTCGTTTCGGCAGGTTCGCTCCAGGATTGAGTTCGCCACGTTGTGAAGGAGCGAAGACGACTTCAGCTGTCAGGGTGAGCCAGCTTTTATTCCGGATGGCCACCAGTGTATTGGTTATTATCTCAGTTGCATTTTGCTCCCTTCAGGAGGTATTTGTCTTCTTTTATACTCTTAGATGTCTAGTCTGGATAACCCTAAACCTAGTATGTTGGGTAGGCAGCTGTAATTTCTTTTGTACAGCTTAGAGGTATCAGTATGTCAGTATTTTTTTTTAATTCTTATTCTTATTTATGAATTGAATTGTATTTATTTTCCTAATTTAATTGGTAAGGGTTCGCCCGACGGGTCTAGGGGAGGATGTCGGGTGCCCGCACGGCCTAGCCGAATTTCGGGTCGTGTCAGTACTTTATCAAATTCCATATATAAATCCTCATGCAAAGTTATCTTACTTTTATCTCTTATTGGTTCATATATAAATCTACAGGAGTGACAGCCGAGCGTGGTGGTATAGTGTCAAAATTTTCAATGGAAAGTAATAAAATTATTTATATAACAGGTGAAGAATTTAACCAAATGATGGAAGGAAATTCGTCTGAACTTATACCAAATATAATAAGAAGAGGACCGAGAAAAGAATTTGAAAAGACTACATTTTATAACAAGATAAAAGAGATAAGAAATATTTGGTTTGTAAAAGCAGACCGATATGGAATAGAAGAAGTTGTAAGAGATAAACAGAATCTTCGTATATTTACTATAGGACTTATTTTAGGATTAAGAGAGTCGCTTCATAAAGAAGTAGTAGATATTATAATTAAAAAAGTATTTAGAAGTATGATAGAAGATATAAGAGATTGGGCTCTCGACAGACTAGAATATAGAAGTTTAATACACGGTAGAGATTATACTAGATATCTAAAGTATGATGATTCTCCGTTAACGTATGTAGAGATATTAAGAGAAGTATATTGTGGACCAAGTAGAAAATTATATCACACCATACTTATACAGGAATATAACAAAATTGTAGCATATACTATTTTATGTTTAAGAAAAAAGCTCCATAACATAGAAATAATATCAGAAATAGTGAAGAGAATATTTAATAAATCCTGAAAGTTCTAAGCTGGAATGTAAGAGATCCTTGAATAAAGTTAATACTTCAAGAGATATAGAAAAAGAATAGAAAGAATTAAAGAAAAGAAAAAATGAGTTAGAATTTAATAAAATATTAAATGATAACCATTTAGGTGAATCTATAAAAGTATTAAATGAAAATGTTAGAAACTTGTCAATACAAATAGAGCTGACTCAAGAAATACTACAGCTAGAAATGGAAAAGAGGTACGCTGAAGTAATAGGAATAAAGATAAAAGAGCAGATTGAGAGTAAAAAAAAAGACATAATAAAAGATAAAGTCTTAGAATATGGTAAAACTACTGAAATTTCACCAATAATAAAATTAATGGTGGGAATAGAAGAAAGTAAAGATAAAGAAAATGATGAAAATAAAATAGATATTAAAATGAATAGAATCGAAGAGTATCTAGAAAATCCTGATTCTGATAAGGAGGAAGAAATATTTGGACTAGTAGAAGGATTTAGAGATATGACACTAGAAGCAACAATGAATAAACCAAGTTCTAGTGGTACTAAACCAGATATAGAACAAGAAATACCACAACCTCATTATGAAGAAAGATACGAAGAAACTCTTGAGTGGAAATACGCTGATAAAAGATTTGATGATGAACCCTATATTAGAAAATATGTAGATAGGAGAAATTTTTATATAAGAAGACAAAATAATAATAGAACAAGATATGAGTTTGAACCAGTAATTAGAGAGCCAGAAGGTTTGTATCCTATGGGTATATATCTTAACTTAGATTGTACTAAAAATAAAGATGAAATGATAATACAATGGGTAAAACATAGTTTTTTTGGTAGTAACTAAAGAAGGAATGGATGTGCAGAGAGCATTAGGATATTTATATGGAACGATGCAAGGAAGTATAGGACTATGGTATAAAGAATTACCAGAAATATTAAAGGAGGAACTAAAGGCTAAAACTAGCACTAAAGATTTAATAACGACATTAGAAAATGCGATAAGAATTGAATTCTTAGGACAAGACCTAGATAATGAAGAGAGAAGACAACTAAAATTAAAAAAAGATGCTATGAAAAATTTAAATCAGTTATCAATATGTGATATGTGTTATTTTGAAAATTATACATGTGAATTTCAAAAATATTTTTATGAAGAAAGATTAGGAATACCACCAAATCAAATTTACCAACAAATGACAGATTTATATTTTGTAAAATTACCCCCTCTTTATGGACCTAGATTAATGGAGAATATGAAAATTTAGAAATCCCAGATCATAGAGCAACCTTAGGAGGTAGAATAGAATTTGCTAAAGCAAAAATAAATGATTGGTGTAAAATTCAAAGGGAAAATATGAAAATATATAAGCATGCTAAAAGAGGAATTTGTTGTGAACAAAATGAAGAAGTGGGAGCTTACGGATGTCCCCCTACAAAAAGATTTAAAAATTGAAAGTTTAAGAAAAGATATAAATGGGTAAGATTTCCTAGAAAGCATAAAACAAGGTATAAGCAATATTGGAAAAAGAAGAAACACAAGAATCCACCAAGAAGAAAAAGATGTCAATATTATGTTTGCCATCAGAAAGGACACTATGCTAATGAGTGCCCCAATAGAAATAAGAAAGAGTATAAAAAGCAAATAAAGTTTATGGAGACTTTATAAGAAGAAATAAATTTAGTGCCGGAAGAAGATAGTGGTATGAGCTTAGTGATTATAGTCTATATGAAATAGCGACTGAAAGTGAAGATGAGTAGTCATATTTACGAGGAAGAAAGAGATGAAGAAGGTAGTTTTAAACAAAGGTTAATATTTGATCCAAAATCATTTGAAAAGATTTCAAAAGAAGATTTAGATTTAAGAATAAAGGATATATATGAGCATCTTTATTTTAGAAGGGAAAAATATACTTATTATGTAGAGCATAGACAAGAATATCCTATACAGATAAGACATACCCAAGGGAATGTAAAGATTCCTATTATTAGTGAAGGCTTAATAAAGCAAGAACTGAATAAAATACCAGAAGATATAAGAAATAAATTAACTAGTATATATATTGGAGGAATACAAATTATGATGAAGGCTTATTTTCAAGAAGGGATTGATACTCCTTTAGGAATATATTTAGCAGATGATAGAGTAACGAGTAATCTAAAGGATAGTCTTATAACTATAATGAAAGGAAATTTGATATATCAAAAGGTTAAGTTTACCATACATCCGAATTTTAACATAAATATGAGATAACTCAATAAAAATCAAGCTTTGGTCATGTATTATAAGATGCATGGAATAGATATGAAACCCAATAGTGATGCAATTAGCATTACTGCTAAAGTAGTGTATGCTTTCACTAGCAGACAAGTGATAAAAGATAAGCTAGGAGGTAGGAAATGTTTAATACCAAAAATATTTAATTCTAATTTAGAATATGAACCAATAAGAGATAAAAGTGAAATAACTTTGCCTGAGGATTTATATATGGAATTTGATAAAGTACAGAGAGCTTTAACAGAGTCTAGAATTCCCGTACAAAGAAGAATAAGTTTTGAAAGAAGTAGGACTTTAAGGATAGGAAGTGGTGCCTTAAAAAATAGAACAAGATTTGACTTAACTAAAAATAATAAAGCAGGACAGTATAATATTTTAGTTTCGGTAATAAATGAAAGTATAAGTTATTATGTGACGCTAATAAATACTGGTGCAGCAAGAAATCATATTGAAGAAAGTCTAATGAAAAATCATAGATATAAAGATTTAATAGAATCCTATAAATATGAAGACTGCTTTGGAAATGAATATGAAATAAATAAATATGTAGAGATAGATTTATTAGTAGAAACTATAAGAAATGAGTCTATAAAAATTCCTATCAAAATAGACGTAGTAGAACATAGTACATCTAATAAATTATTATTAGGAAATCATTTTCTTAGATTATTTGATCCCTATATAATAACTGAAGAATATGTAGAACTTACATACTATGGAAGAAAAGTCCAAATACCTAGAACTAGTTAAAATAATACAAAAGAAAGTTACTATTTATATAAAAGTAGAAATAAAAGGAAAGACATATCATGCATATGTAGATACGGGAAGCGGAATGAACTTCATCTCATATCCCATTGAAGAAATAAAGGAACTTCAAAAAGCGGTAGGGGTTGACATCCATAATAGACAAACCACTTTTGATAAAGGTATTGAAAAATTCTGGATAGTTATAAGTCAATGCGAATTGTTAATGGAAGAAGTCTACTACTATCCACATATAGGATGTAATATGTTAATAGGAATTTATTTTCTTAATAAGTATTTACCTTTTATTATTGAACCTACTCGGATCATCCTAACAACTCCATGTGGAAATAAAATTTCTGCACCTAGAATACAACAAGCATATAGACATATATATAGTACGTGCAGCCAGCGTGGTGAGTTAATACCGATAAGAAAAATGGAAAATCAAGATATAGATAGTAAACAAAGTTCTATTATAAAACAGAAAATTTTAGAACTTGTAGAAAAATGCTATGAAGATAATCCTCTAGCATTTAAAGAACATAGACAACATAGCAAGAAAATCAAAATAGAATTAAAAGATAAGGAACCTATTAAACAAAAGCCAATGTTATATAGTGTAGAAGATCAGAAGGACTATAAGATTATTGTGGAAGAACTTCTAAAATACAATTTAATAAGAGAAAGTAAAAGTCCTTATAACTGTGCAAGTTTCTTGGTCAGAAACTGGAGTGAAGAAAAACGAGGTAAGCCAAGACTTGTAATAAATTATAAGCCTCTCAATAAAAAGGTTATAGATTATAGTTATCCTTTACCAAGAAAAGAAGATTATAGTTATCCTTTACCAAGAAAAGAATTAATATTTGAAAAAATAAAAGATAGCAAAATATATTCTAAATTTAATTGTAAATCAGGATTTTTCCAAATAGAATTAGAGGAAGACTCTAAGGAATGCACTGCTTTTAGTGCACTCCAAGGACATTATGAATGTCATGTCTTACCTATGGGTTTAAAAACAGCCTCAAGTATATTTCAAGAAAAGTTAGATGCTATATATAAAAAGTATAGTGATTTTATAATAGTATATATAGATGATATACTAGTATAATCTAAGAATTGGGAAGATCATAATAAGCATTTATTTGTATTTTCTATAGAAGCTTTCAAGAATAGATTAGTGTTATCAAAAAAAGAAAGCAGAAATAGGAAAAGAAAAAATAGAATATTGAGGTTTGATTATATATAAGGGAGAAGTAGAAATACAACCTCATAGGCTATGTGCAATAATGAAACATGACGAAGGAATATCGCAGCAGTGTCATTACTGTCAGAAAAGAAGGAAATATCAGAAGAAGGAGATGAAATGGATTTTGAAATTATATTGTAAAACATACCACGTGTAAAGAATGAAAATCAGCATTTCAAAAAAGATAAAAATACTATTCAGAAAAGGAGACACCTTGCACATTAAGGTCTCATCACTCTGTTAGACAAGACCCAAAATGGTTAAGTGGTGGAACAAGTGTAAAGTACAAGTTATGGCTACGGAAAAAGAGGTGTAGGCTGATTTTCTCCACTACAATATTAGACAATTGAGCCTCTATATAACACTCAGTTTAGAGAAGGAGAACACAACTCAAGTTCACTTATAATTGAGTATTGTGTGTATCCCTTCACTATGTTCTAAAAATCTTCTTGTATAGTTCTTAAGAAGTATTTTATAAAAGAGCTAAGTCTTTTTATCTAAATACTACATGTTCTTGTTTCAACTATTTACGTTCTGTCTAAATTAGCCAACGTTAATATCTCAAATTCTCTTGAAAGATCTTAGAGACCCAACCTTTAATCCATATACGACGAGCATCATTAATTTATTTAAGGCCAAAGTTATGATTAGCAAGGCACAGGTTGCGGATCTATGAGGTTGCGTAGATATTGAAAGGAAGCGAAGTGGGAACAAGAGGTATTTATGTTAACTCAAGAATGTATAATATTTAGTTAAATATAGATTTATTCTTTTAATTCATGCTTCTGATAGAACTATATTCTTTAAATGACTATTATTAATCCGAACAAAAGTGATATACAAAATGCATTAGATATAGTCACTAATATTGAATTAGATAATCTAGAAAAGTTAGTTGAGTATATAAATCGAAGCAATGAAAAGTACATAGAACTTAGTCAAGATCTTGCTATAGCAAGAACCATAGGTAATAGAGAATTAGAATTAGAGATTCTATCTAAACAAGAGAGCTTTAGACTATTTTTCTTAAAATTGTTACTTGAGTTGCATGAATCTAGTGAAAATGAACTAGTAAACAAGCGAAGCATGCTTAGAAGTGTTTATCATCATTAACACCATGATTGTAATCATACACAAAAACCTTCGCTTCAACCATGTCAAACACCACCGTCACGTAGTGATTGTCGTTAATGTTGAAGACGGCGAAGATCCTCTTAACACCAGCCCAACACCTACCACCTGGGTAGGGTAGCTTTCCATCTGCATACTTTAAAAAATCATCATCAAACTCATACGTCCTCAACGCCCCATCAAGCGGTAGCTTATTTTCTTGCCCATCTACTTCCAGTTGGTAGTAACGTTTTTTCATTTTTGTCAAGAATGCCATATCCAAAAAGAGGTCACTTTGATCGTAACGATAGGGGTACTTCAAATGCCTCTCCCGCATCATTGTCATCACAGCTTCAGCATACTGCAGAACATATAAGAGACAAAAATAAATTGGGGTATAAGTGAGTGAAGGAAAGGTCCGTCGTTTTGAACATCTCGCTATGATGTTAAGAACGAATGTGCGATGTTCTAGAAATCTATGAGAAGTTAAAAATGCGTGAGTTACTCTAAGAATATGTATGATGTTTCGAACTCACTCAGTATGTTCCGTACAACTTTGAGAAGTTCAGAAAATCAGTAAAAAATAAACTTACAATGTCCCACAGCCACTCTTTCCTGTCCATCAGCGTTTTGAAATCCTTGAAATTCATCGACAATCCAAGAAAAACTTCTTTTTGTTGCTTCCTCTTTCTGATAAATGCGTTCATAGCATCCACTTTGTTCCGCTTCAATGGCTTGTAAATATCTACTGGAAACCTCGGAGCAACTTCTTCCTGCCTCTTCTTCTCTTCTGTTTGTGGTGATTTCACAGCCTTTGCAGGTTTTATAATTGTTTTTCTCTTCAACTGCTCAATTGTCTCCTGCATGGCCGCCATCTCCATCTCCATGCCTTTACGCCAATCATTGCAATCTTTGCAATTGCAACTGTTACATTTGTAGATGTCGAATCCATCTCAACTAGATGAATCACCTTTGCTTTGCTTGGAAGCCACAATATTTGTCTCATAAGCCACGATCTTTTGCTCATAAGCCATAATCTTTTGCTCCATTGCTTCCCTCCATCCACTGCATTCATCACATTTGCAGCCTCTGCAATTGGAGCTCCTCTTCACTATACCAACTTCAGTGATACCAGCAACTTCAAACTCACTATCAACTTCACCATCAGCTTTGTTTCCAATGTCAATATTCACATCTTGCAGGCCATCAATTCTCTCTTCATTATATTCCCCATCACTTCCAAACATCATCTTAATTTCTCTTTCCTTAGCTTTACTCTCTATCACTTGTCTTGGAGGGGTCGCAAGATAGTTCTTTAAAATACAAATTGTAGCGCAACCAACAAGACCAACGCTAGTAGCATCCGCCAACGATTCACACAAAGAATCCATAACGACATCCTCAGAGTCTTCAAATGGCACAATGTTTTGATAGAAATTCAGCTCCAGCTCATCATCAGTAGGAATGTGTAAAGGGCGAAGAACCTGTTAATATACCCCCACAATATTAAATAAATATCAAATAAATTTTAAAAAGCTTATTAAAGTTGTTTGGAACAAAGTTGAGTTGTTCAAAAAACATCATGCCATGATCTTCCGAACATCATAGAGTGAAGCAGTTGATGGTGCTTCATGGTAGATGTTCCGAACATCAAGTAGAAATATCTCAACAAACACAAAGTTGTTCCAAACATTACATAACATATATGGAAAATGGAATACTTACAGGAACATCATGTTGCTCAAACAACCTTTCCGTATCTCTTTCACAAATTTCAGTAAGCCTGTTTATGATCCTTTGGATTGTTTTCTTTTGGCAAATCCTTTGGCCTCAACGCAGGTATAGCTTCATGAGCCCAGACCATGAATGCCCATGGAAAGCCATAAAGATTGTAAGTCTGGCTTCCTTCTGCATGAGGTTCCATTGGCTTTATCAGATATTCCATTGTTAATTTAAAACTCATCCTACCCCAAGGATAACGTTGGAATGCTTCAAGATCGGCGGCCAAGCACATCACCCATTCCTCTACTCCATATTTGGAATCCCTCGCACAAAGAATAGTATGAACAAACCAAGCCATGCACAGATTTAAATACCACTTCTTGGGTACTATTCCAGAACAGACCAACTCAAGCAAGTAACCAGACTTCACAGCTTGCTTTTTCTTCGGCTGCTTTGGTTTTTTGGGCTTGTTGAACTTCTCTTTGCGGGTGAAGGTGAGGGTGAGGACGAGGATGAGTGTGAGTGTGAGGGTGAGGGTGAGGGTGAGGGTGCAGGTGACTCCTCCACCTTCTTCTTCCCCTCCTCCCCTTCTGCTTCCCCCTCCCCTTCTCCTTTTCCTCCTACTTCTCCTCCTTTTCCTTCTTCTCCTTTTCCCCCTTTTACTTTTTCTCTTTCTCCTTCTTCTTCCTCTTCTTCTCCTTGAAATAATCAACAACAAACTTCCACAATCTCTTCCCCTTTTCTTTCATTTCTTCCATGTACTCTTTATTTGGATAGGCACCACAGTTTAGCCATGTCATTAGTGCAAATTCGGATAGGCCAAAACGTGATCGCAATCCATTGAAGGATATCCAAAGCACTCTCTACTTCTTTCAAAGAATCCTTCACATGAGGAGGTTATGCACTAACTTGGTGCCAAACAGTGGATATTCCGGTAATTGCTAGAAATGACCAAAACAACTATGGGCAAATCCCTTTCTTACTAGAAATTTTTTCAAAACCTCCTTGAACTATATCATACCCCTAGCCAACGACGATTGAACAGTAATCTTCCCATTAAAAGGTTCATTCTTGGTCAGGAATGTGTCATAGAGAAACTCAATGTTCCTCTTAAAAATAAGATGACAAATGTCTTCATACTGCACACAATTTTAGCATAAAATTAATAAAATGAATCACAATGATATTAAATAAAATTAAAGAAAAAAAATAAATGTTCGGAACATGGTTATGATGAGGTTTTAAACGACTACAACAATCGTTTGGAACATCACGTAATGTGTTTAAAACGATAGCTACCAGCCTTCATGCTGATGTTAGGAACATTAACAGGTCATCACGAGTTCCAATTCAACCTGCTTCTTCTTCAACATTTCCACATGCATCATTTACAGCTTCCCCATCTATTTTAACTCTTTTTACACGATCCTTCAGAAAGTTACTTATTAAACTTACATCGTCCGCCTCTCTTTTGGTTCTTTTACTGCTTCTTGGACACTCCCTTGACTTATCTGCTTCCCGCTCTACTTCTTCTCCTTTTTCTCTACTTAAATAATCATCACCTTCTTCATTTTTTTTACCACCATCTTCCTCTTCATTTTCATGAACACCATCTTCCTCTCCAGTCCTCAAAAAATCAATTTTAACAGTTTATCAATATCGGCGTCATCCGAATCCACCATTCTTTCACCCTCATCTGCAGCCCTCTCCAAATCCTCCCCACCTTTACTTAAATCGCAATTTCATGGTGGGCTTTGGCTTTCCTCTTGTTTATCACCTGCTTCACCTTTGTTTTTTGGACGTACTACTTCTCCTTGGCTGTCGTCACTCTCCACAACCAATTTTCTTATAGTTGTTCTAGTTGTTCTTGGGCATTTAAGAGTAGGTTCTAAATCTGTAGTAGTACGTTCCGAATCTGAAGTAGTAGGATTCCCAGGTTTCTTCTTCGGATCAGGGCCCTTTCTTTTAGAAATTCCCTTATTGGGAGACTTTTTAGGCTTCTTCTTCTGCTCATCTTCATCTTTCAGTGTTAAATTTCTTGATCTTAAATTTACCATTTTTCTGCAAAACAAGAGGATACAAATTTTAGTTACAGATGCCTCATGAACATCCAATGAGATGTTTAGAATCTCATATGAACTGTTGTGAAGCTACTATGGTGTTCGGAACATCAGGACACATAACAACAAATAACTTCAATTTGCAACTAAATAAAGCAGCGTTGGTTCACAGAAACCCAGAAATTGTCAGAATTTAACCAACAATTGTAAAAAGCCTAAAAATTTCAGTTGAACAGCGAAAACCCCCTTGGTAGTTTGGAACTACTTTACTCATTAAAACACGTAATTCCATTCAATTTCAACACAATATTACTCCTTTTGTTCAAAAACAAACACCCAAAGAAGCGTTAATCACTGTCGCCGAAGAAATTAAAAAAAAAATCCTAGGTTCAAGATTTACACCACAGTTTAAAAGATCATGACATTGTTTACCTTTTATATTTATCACTTTGTTGTATTGCTGGTCGGATTCCTTGAAAAATCACAGAGAAGTTAAGAGAAATTTGGTTGAGATTTTGTGCAAGAGAAGATGAAGTGAAGTGATGGAAGAAGAGAGAGAGCCACGCGGGGAGAGGTTATGTTGTTCCCAATGTTTGAAATGATTAATTTGTATATTTTAAGAACGACCCTCAAGTTTTAAAAATGTTAATTTGGTCCCTGATTAGTCCTAATCAGCTTTAGAAAAAATAGAAATGGAAAAGCAAATGCGAGGCCCTTTTTTGCCAGAAAAGACTTGAGAGGTTCCTGAACGCCTATTCTCACATGTTCCTTTACCTCTCTCAATTTTTAGTGACTGCCGGCAGTCACTGTTGATATAATTAGAGATCACGCCAAGCCCCCCTCATCTGTGGCTGATATAGAGTTCCAGACTAGGCAAATCCACAAACTCTATCTCATACCATGTAATTGTATTGAAAAAATTATTAAATATACATAAATAACTCATTTAGAACCAATGAGTACAACTTTATGTTCCAGAATTCATAAATAAAATTTTTGGATCTGCCCATGTCCCTCATTTTCCTTGAATGAATGCAAACGCAGCCAAGATCTCTACTGGACAAACTTATTTTACTTTATTTTTAAAATATGGTTCTTATTAAGAAAAGAAAAACGAAATAATCAGGGAGCTTGAAAAATATCAAAAGTACTTTTTGGTTTATAAGAAGATTTCATAATACAGTATCAATTATTTTGAATATCAACTTAGTATTACTATAAAAAAATATTTACCGGCCAATACCAACAGATTACAAAAAATTTGGAAATACCGAGACACCAAGAAATGGTGTTGAACTTAGTGCACCTTAACTAGACACTAGAGGGATAGAATAGTATCTTGTCCGATTTTCGTCTTCTTAAGAAACTTTCTCAATAATTGAACATGTCACAACGAACCAGGTTCTCGACGAGGTTCAACTAAATACCTATACTAAAGAAACTTTGCGAAAATAAACTTGTACATATATTTTACGTGGAAAACTCCTTGCTCAAGGGAGAAAAATCATGACTCAAGCTCTTGGATTTGTGAAACTCTCCACTAACACAAAACAAGCAAGTTTTAGGTTACAACTCAATAACCAAGAAACTAAACTCTAGTAATTAGTTTCCTCTAAGCTAACTCTAGCTTACAGGAACTCAAATTCTCCAATTAAGAGCCTACTACAATACTTCTATGATAAGCAGATAGGTTACAACTCGATTCCTACAACAGAGACCTAAAACAACCTAAGAATCTAAGAAAGAACTTCTTTAGCACTTGGTTCTTCAACTGCACCTCTGTCTTTTTCACTCATGATCGATCAACACTTTGATTTTTCTTTGCTTAGCTTTCTCGAAGTGAATGAATTTCTTTTGCAGCCTCCACCCATGTATTTATAGAGTTAAAACCATAGTAGACTATAACTAGGAACTTTCTCCAACTTTGGTTAGGAAAAAGACCCTCATTAATGTTTTTCTTTCTTAAGTTAACTCCTTTTTCCTTAGTTAGCTTGTGGTGGTCGCTTTAGCTTCATGACACAACTCCTTAACCAATTAGAATTTTATTTTTAGTTACAGGTCAACTTCTCCTAATTCCCCTAGGAATGCCAGCCTTTTCCTTTAGGCATTCCTTTCCATTTTCAAATAGGACTAGAAATGTGACTCAACATCTTTTCGTACTATTGTGCCTTCATTCATGACACTGGTCCTTCTCTAGGTTCTTTGTTTGTCATTCTTCAAAATACATACTTCAAAAAATTTCTCCTTTTTGATGATAACAAACAAATGTTTCCAAGTTCCTCCACAACAAACACTTAAAAAAGAAACATGTGAAAAAAATACCAAAACAGATAAAACTAGGCCACAAATACCCCAACATTTCCTTCTTCCCCATTTTGGGATCATCGAAAAGATCTTAGTCACCTGCCAAGACAACTTAGCGTAGTCCATTCTAGAGCCAAAGGCAACAAATTAATTAAGCTAGAAACTTATGAAGAAATATCCAAGGCCTAGAAAAATAGGTTAGCAGCACAAGAAACTTAACAAGAAAACAAGAGATTTAAAACAATCATCCAAAGTTCACACCCAGGTGAACCTATTTAAGTACAGACCAAAGATATATTTTTTCTTAAGTAGCCACTAACAGTAAGAAATTATCTCAGGAACTAGGAAAGAAACTGGTAGGACAAGTTCTAAGGTTGACATTCGAAGTCTTAGACAAGTGCAACAATGTTCTTTGAGTTCACACAACGTTCCTTCACAACTTTGCCTCATACTTGTTTTCACTCACGCCCAACTACGCCCTATAAAAGGGACTAAGCGGTCGTAGCAAATATAGCTTGGTACTTAAAGTCCCGAGGTCGAATTCCACAAAGAACACTAGATTTCTAGTTGTTATTCTAACTAATTTACCTATCAACTAACTTCTAAGGGGTTTTGATTTGAGATTGTTTGTGTAGTAACAACTAAGTAATAAAAATCAACAATAAAGTAAATGAAAATTAATAGAGAATAAGATTGATTCAAAGGATGTAAAGCCTAGGATTGATCTACCCAGCTCCTACCTATGTATTAGAATAATGATTTAACGAATTCAACTTGGTTCTTACTATTGAACACTTGCTCCAAATTAACAACTATTCACTCCCGTGTAATAATTATAACTTTCACTATTTTCCAATTAATTAATGAAGATATGTAGGGTTGTTCACAATCAGGCTCAATGGTTACACATCATCTTATTGACAACCTAAGTAATACCTTGATTTTAGGTTGAAATATTGCTAAGTGTTTAACCCTAACTTATGAATCTATCCCTAGACACACAAGAATAAAGGGGACAGCCAATTGGGGGCCCTTCCAATCAATAGCAATCAAAACATAAACACTTAGAGAGGAAGAATTCACAAGTTTCATTTATTAAAATAAATATTCATCACACATAAGTAATGGAGGGTTCCATCAACCCTAGAATGGGTGATTTAGCCACTCATAGTCATAATCAAGTTAATTGAAATAATTATAAGCACGTAAATCTACATAAAAGATGATTGTGGATGAGAAAAAGCCTTGAATCTTGATCTTCTCTCTTCCTTGCCTCCTTTGGGTTTAAAATTAGCCAAAAGACCAGTTCTAGAAGGTTTCAATGTGTATTTATAAAGTTATGAAAAACCAAGGTAAAAATAGCCTTTTCCCGCTCAAGCTAGGACTTCTTAATGTTAAGCGCTACTTTTATCTCTTGGCTGCATGCTGGCACAAGCAGGCACAAGCTCTGCTTCGTGTGCTGGATAGATGCTGGCGCAAAGCTGGCACAAGGTACTGAATGTATTCTCTGCAGGCTAGAGTTGTGCTGGCACAACTTTCGCACAAGGTTCTGAGAGTTAATTTTCTGTGCTCAAGTTGTGCTGTCATGACATTGGCACAACTTAACTCCAACTTCAAAATTCATTCATGAAACGCTCTAAATCATCAATTTTCTTGTTAATTTCATCAAAATCAACACCTACACGTTTAAACACCATTATTAATCTGAATCCACTATCATAATCAATTTAAGCGCATAAAGATCACTAAGATATGGGGTAATGGTACCATAGGCTTGTCCGTCTTGTAATTCTCCACTAATGTAGGTACACTTTGCCTAAAATCAAGTAGGACGTTATTAAGGTTGTAATGTGAGCTAAAAGACAGGTAGGATATATACGGATAAAATAGTGACTACCTCCCTAAGCACTTTAATACATCACTTCTTTTTAGCTCAATCCTTCTCAACACCAACCAAGTAACTACCCAACGAACACATCAAAGAATTTTCTTTTCAACATTAAGCTTTTTTCTTTTTTTTGCACAACACTAGCAAAGACTGAGATTTTTCTTTTTTTTTTCTATTTTTCTTTTCTTTCCTTTTTTTCATCCTTTTTTTTTTTTTTTTGCATTCATTTCCATTTCTTTCTTTTTTCCAACCCTTGCTAATGACTTTTACACAAAAATGCACCATGTTTTCTCATCATTGGTTCCAGTCAAAAGCCACCTAAATCTTCAACCACAACTCCATAAACTAAATATTTTTTAACTAAAGTGCTTAAAGGAGTAAGGGTTCAAAGAGATGATATTCATGAAGAAAAGGGGTAAAGCTTGTAATGCGGGTGCCAATAAAAGGTCAATAGGCTAAAAAGGCTCACTAGCGGTATATATGTAAGGGTAAGCTAGACAAATCGCAAACGGATCAAAGAAGGCCTACTATCCTCTCCTATACCAAGTGCATCCTAGGATTTCGCCTCGAAAGACAATCGGGGCAAGTTCTAGACCAATAATACAAGCACATGAACAAAATACAAAACCTCACCATACATGGCACATGAACCAATCAAGACAAAACAATTCCAACTCCCAACCAAGCACATCATGTCATTCGGTCAGCGAACAGAGTTAAATATTGCTCTTAACTTCTGGGCCATGCTTTCGACCATGTTGGCCGAGTTTTGCTCTGCCCGTTCTTCCTGGCTCTTAAAGAGACCAACGAGGAATTCCTTAAGCCCGGAGTTGTCTCCACGGTTCTGATTGTCTTCCCTATCACTGTCTACAGGAATCGGTTCCTTGGCAGGGTCCTTTGACTGTCTATTAGGATTGCTGGGATCCTTTATGGAATCATCCACTGCATCGGCAGTGTTCTTTGAAACGTTGTCGTTGTCGTCTAACATGACTACGCTTTTTCCTTTGTACAAACCTACAATTTCCTTGGTCCCACGGTGGGTTTGGACTGTTTAGGCCTGAATTTAGTCGTTTTGGTAAGACAACTAAATTTGTTAGAGGGTCACAAGCGATACAGTAAATACACAGGAAAAGTAAGTAAAACTGAGAGAAAAGTAATAATCTTATTCCTTGAGAATAACCGGATTCTGTGTGAATCGCTTAATATACAATACAATGTAAGGAGGGGTATTTATAGTAGTGATTTACCCAGTCCTAATTATGGTAAAATACAAAGACTAGTAAAGGTCGTGGGCTTGTATACTCAAGGCGGCGGTATATACAAAATCCTAACTTGAAGACAGTAAACCCTAAGGTAGAGGGATGTATACCTTTCATCCTACGCTTGTACCGGCTGAGCGGCTGTAGCATGAGGAGCAGGCATGTATTCTCTGCGCCGGTGACTTATAAGCTAAGTCTAATTTCGCCAGCTGGACTCGTATCCCTATAATCATAGGTGGTTTATTTTTTCCCACACATATACCATATACAAATTTCATTAAAACCATACAATTAAGGATTTTACCCCCTCCCTCTCCCACTGCTGCACTCACTGTGTTGCCGCCAAAATTTTTTATTTATATTTTTAAATTTGAAGAAAGATAAAAAGCATAAGCATACAAAATACACATTCATACTTAAAAAAGTAGATTTAATATTTGGAAATTCTTAAACTTATATAAAACTAGAATATACAAAAATATATATTTATATACGACACACATACAAGATATACACAAAATTTATGAACATACACAAAGATTTATGGACATACATGTGACATACACGTACACATAAAGAGAAGGATGGGAGAGAAAGAGAGGAAGAAATTAGGGTTTTGTATTAGAAAGAGAAGGAAATGAAAAATAGTATGTAGGATATTAAAGTGGAAGTATTGTTATGTATTGTAATATGGTTAAAAGTATTGTTATGTATTGTAATTTAGCTATTAGAATTATCGTTTGGCATAATGTTTCCAACTATAAAATACTAATATATACGGTCCAATACCAACAGATATGGCTCGAAGCAAGAATTCGAGAGTATATATGACACTAAAAAATGAGAGGAGCTTGATACTAAGCTTGTGTTTGATTGTTGTTTTACAGGAAAAAAAACAATTTTGAACAGTTTATTAGAAAATCGAGGAAAATGGAGGCCCTCAAGATGAAACATTGTTATCACATGTTAAGTTATTAGTTCTAGGGATGGAAAGTTACAAATTTAAAACTCTTTTACCAAATTCTTCTAGCTTTCCAGACAATGAATAATGATCTCATTTCTATCAATAAATTAAGATTGGATTGCTTATAATTAAATCCCAATCAACTAGTCAAGAGTTGCCCTTGAGGTACATGTTAGAGACGGATAAATGAGAAGAAATGACCTATTGTAATATTTTTTTCTTGCTTGCTCTTTCCTATAGTGGAAATAGTATCTCAAGAACGAATATGATGTTTGGCATTTTATGCCCATATTTTCTCACGTTTGAGTACTTTATTCGCCCGTTTTCTAGTTGATGAATGTGATTTTGCACTGATTTTGTGTCGTGTGACTTCTACGATGTTCTGAGGTGCAATTGGAGCTTTGAAGAGCATAATCGAGCAAGAAAAGATTGAATTTGGATTGAGGATTGGATCGAGCACGCGAAGGCACGGAACGAAGCAAGCTGCGAACGACGAAAGCAGAGAAAGTAGCCTGGCGCTATAGGTGGCACGGGGCGCCCACTACAGCACCCAGTGTGAGCGCGGTTTGAGGCGCGGGGCGCCCACTGTAGCGCCCAACTTTCTTCCGCACTTTGGGACGCGGGGCATGGCCGTTACGTGCAAGATTCGACGTCCTCTGCTTGGTTCCACGCGGTTTGAGGCGCGGGGCACCAGCTATAGCGCCCCTGGAGCATTTTTGGAAGTCCTATTTCGTCTAGGCTTAGGCGTAACTAATTGCTAGGCTTTTGTAAACATTATAAATACTCTTTTACTTAGTTTTTGAAAAGGTTCAGACTTTGGAGCAAATTGGAGAGCTCATAACATCTTGAACAAGGGTTTTTCTTCCTTCCATTAATTTATTACATCACTATTTCATTATTTCATCAAATCCTTGTGTTGTTATTATGAGTAAACGTGGCTAAATATATCGTTCTAGGGTTGGAGCGAATTCATGAAGGTTGAGGTTTGAATGTTGATTTCCATGAGTTGAATTCCAATTACAGATTGTTTATTCTTTCTTGATCATAATTGTTTGATTATAACGGCCGAATAATTGAACACTATCTACGGTTCTTAGATTGAACTCGACAGAGGGAATTTATGAACGCACATAAGAAAAAATAGGGCTTGATTGTGAACCTGGGCATCGGGGAATCAATTTGTGGGTAGGATAGACATATACCTATTCACCTTGCTTAGCTAAATACAGAGTTCGTTAATGCGTGCATGTGATTTAACTCCATAGACATATAGGCGTTAGAGTAGTTTGCATAGACTGTGAAAAATCGACAGGTTTTTATGGGTACAATTAACCTGTTACTTAGCAATCTTGGGACTTAAGAAGTGGAATCAATATGATAACTCAATTGGATTGGTCATAGCTCTAACCCTGGACCATCTCCTTATTACTGATAACAACCAATTTTTGATCCATTGTTTGAATTCACTTCTACCATTTTAATTATATTTTTGTAGTTGATAATATTCTCACTATTGGAAAAGATCGCTGAATAGTTGTTAAGAAACTGTTTGTTAGGAGTCCAGTCTGAATAGTCCTCATGGGAACGATACTCTACTTATCACTTTATTACTTGTCGACCACGTATACTTGCGTGTGCGTTGGGAGCAACAAGTTTTTGGCGCCGTTGCCGGGGACTAACAATTGACGGATTTCTTTTTTGAACGATTACTTATTATCTATTCAGGTTTAATTTTTTGTTGAGTTTCTTGTGCTGGTTCAGGTAACAGGTTTTGCATGCAAAGGAATAGAAGGGACGAGCCACTCGAACCTTTTGATCCTGAGCCTGAAAGGACCTTGAGAAGGATAAGAAGAGAACCGAGAAACCGAGCAGCACTAGCACTTGTGCTTGCTTCCTTGCCCACTGAAATGGCGGAAGAACGAGCAGTAGCGGTGCGAGATGTTGCTCTTCCCAACCTGGGGGGAGTGGCGTCTAGCATTGTGAAGCCCGCTATCACCGGGCACTTTTTGATTAAGCCCGGCATGATTCAGTTGATGCATGCAACTGGGCAATATGGTGGATTACTTCATGAAGATCCGCAGCAACACATTCAGAATTTCTTGGAGATCGGTGATACTTATACACTGATGGGAGTTCATACCGATTATGTTCGCTTGACATTGTTCCCGTTTTCACTGATTGGGGCAGCGAGGAAGTGGTTAAAGGCTGAAAAGCCTGGGTCTATCACTACTTGGGATGAATTGGCTAAGAAGTTCTTAACTAAGTTTTATCCATTTGCCAAGACAGCCCGGCTGAGGAGTGAAATTATGTCCTTCAGACAGATAGAAAGAGAGTCTTTGTATTCAGCCTGGGAGCAGTTTAAAGCTTTACTGAGAGATTGTCCACACCATAACCAATCAAATGAGGTTCTGGCACATACTTTTATTGAGGGGTTGACTACGCATACTAAGATCGTGGTAGATACTGCTGCTGGAGGCCAAGTACTGGCCTTAAACTTTGACCAGATCTATGAATTACTAGACAAGTTTTCGCAGAGCAATCATGATTGGCAGGGAGATGGTAGAGCTATTACGCAGAAATCTGCTGGGGTACTTCAGTTAGATGCAGTTTCAGAGCTGAGGGTGAAGATGGATGCTATTTCTAATCAAATTAGCAAGCTAGCTCTGCCGCAGACTCAGCAACAAGTAGCTCCAGTGCAACAATTTCAAGTCTTTTGTGAGGTTTGTGGAGAGGGTCATGCCACTGACGTCTGTCCATCTAATCCAGAGTCAGTGTATTATGTGGGTAATCAGAATAGGCCACAGGGTAGGAATCGCAATCAATATGGTAATAACTACAACCCCAATTTACGTAATCACCCAAACTTTTCTTGGAGGGATAACCGTGAGCAGCTATAAGGCAATGACAGACCTCAAAATAATTTTCAAAATGCACCACCGCAGGGTTCACAGTCGCAGGCTCAGCCACAGCAGCCTAGTTCAGTTGAAGATATGCTCAGAAAAATTCTTGCAGGACAGCAAAAACTCATGGAAGATTCAGCAGCTCAGGCACAAACAATAAAAGATTTGACCAATGCTCAGAAAGATCTTGAGAGACAAATGGGGCAGCTAGCTGGAGCACAGAATAACAGACCTCGGGGTGCTTTGCCAAGTGATACAGAGAAAAATCCCAAAGAATTTGTGCAAGCAGTTACTTTGAGGAATGGAAGAGCTCTAGAAGAAGTTCCCCCAAAGCCAAGGAAGTCTATTGGCGAGTTAGAGCCTAATGCTGATAGAGAGGTGGAGAAAGAAGCTGAGAAATTGATAGAAAAGTAGCCCGAGCCTGCTATTGTGAGACCACCACCACCTTTCCCTCAGAGACTTCAGAAGCAGAAAGTTGATGCAGCATGCAAGAAATTTTTGGAGATCTTGAGTCAGATTCAGGTAAATATTCCTTTGGTGGAGCTTTTGCGGGATGTTCCCAAATATGCTAAATACATCAAGGATATTGTTGCTAACAAGAGAAGACTGACTGAGTTCGAGGCAGTTGCACTTACTGAGGAGTGCAGTTCTAGAGTTAGAAGCAAGCTTCCTCAGAAATTGAAGGATCCTGGCCGTTTTACTATTCCCTTGAAAATTGGGAAGCATGAGGTTGGACGAGCTTTGTGTGACTTGGGTGCTAGTGTGAATTTAATGCCTTCATCAGTTTTCAGAAAGCTAGGCCTGGGTGAACCACGACCGACTACTGTGACTCTGCAACTGGCTGACAGATCTTTGACATGCCCCGAGGGGATTATTGAGGATGTGCTTGTACAAGTGGGTCAGTTTATATTGCCTGTTGACTTCATTATTCTTGATTATGAAGCTGATCCTGAGGTTCCTCTAATCTTGGGAAGAGGATTTTTGGCTACTGCTGATGCTGTCATTAGAGTTAGAGCTGGCAAGATAATTATAAAGGTAAATGGTGAAGAGACTGTATTCAATGTGTTCAAAGCTACCCAGCTTCCTTCCCATTATGAAGAGTTGTCCATGGTAAAAGAATAAGAATTATAGCACGCACACCGAACCATTAAAATACAACATTTCTGGATAACATCATAACACCATTGCCCAGCTTATTTTGACTAAGTAGACCCTTCCTCGATCACGAGAGGAGAGTTCTATATTTTTTTGGAATGAAGATACACGGAACTCTGGATAGATAATCATGATTCCGCTGACGAATCGCCTTGTCGGTGTAATTTTTGATATAGAACAGGTCGATGCAACTAAGAATTAGCTTACATTTCAAAAACACCTCAGAGATTTAATACTAGCCTTCAGTATTGGAGGAAGACTCCTCCACTTAGAGCATAAACTCATACAGCTAAGTTGAATAGGAATAGTCATCCTCGCACAACCTACTGGACTAAAGAAAACATAGCTAAAAACATAATGGGGCTAAGACCTGAGCTACCAAATTACCCTCTCGAGTTGCCAAACGACTGCAACTCTCGAGTTCACAACTCCATACCTTTGCCATAAGCACCACCTCCTAATGGATCAACTCAGAGGTCAAATGACAGTTCTCATTACCCTTAGTAGACTCAAAACAAAAATGTGATGGGCTATCTTGACACGCACTCTGGCTCAACACAGGGAACATCACAAGCGGTTGCTCCTTGCCAAGCTCACTAGTGCCGGAGGAAGAAGAGATGGCAATAGATTGAGGATAAGAATAATTAAAGCTTCAGGAAGCTCTTCTTCTTATTTGCTTGGCTACCAGAGCATACTACTTCCGAGTCAAACTAGGTAAAGAATCGCAATTAAAGACTATTATGAGCATTACGGAATAACATCCATGCCAATTTAACCTTCCAATAAGAAGGAAACTCCAACAATTTACCCAAAAACGCTTTTATAACCGAAACAAACTCATAAAATATCATGACTCTACTAGCGTCTCGAACCAAAAGGAGACACATAGATTGAATATTATTTACTAATCACTTTACATTGGAAGAAACAATCTCACTTTTTGATGGTGACGAATAAGAATCCCATCACCTTACCAACACAGAATTCCAATGAGAGAGGTAGATTGACTTGACATAATAACAGAAGGTTGCACAACACGATGACAAGCAGAAAATACCGAGACTCCCAAATCTTTTACATTTAAACCTAGTAGGGTCTCACGAATGCCATGAATAAATCATACTAGAAGCTCACCCTCTACCGCAACCGATTCTTAATAGAAACAATATGCAAGGAAGCCATGGAAACATGGTAAGATAAACGAATTCCAGACCGAGCGGAAGAATCAAATCTTACTCACAGATAATGAAAGAAGAAATACATGGGTCTACTACATCGGATACCTCAGCATCCTGCCATACTGGCAGTTCATGGAACTACCTCTGCAGCTGAGCTGAGTCACTACCCAGATAATCACCTTCTGAAGAACCACTGCCACCACGCTCTCGACCTCTATTGGATGGTGGAATTTCTCCAGCTGATTGAGATCTAAATGAAATCCCATGCGACTATCCAGGTGCCTGATGACGAAAGAAAGGATGACTACCTACTTACCGGAGTAAGGGAAAACTCCTCAAAGGATAACTAGACTCACAAAAATGATAACACCTTTTCGCTGTAAATAAAAGCTGGACAGATTCTTGATAGCTAGAAAGAGAAAACTGAGTCTAATGTTGATGAACTACTCGCGCACTCTAAGAAT
Source organism: Petunia axillaris subsp. axillaris (assembly GCA_029990575.1). Lineage (NCBI taxonomy): Eukaryota > Viridiplantae > Streptophyta > Magnoliopsida > Solanales > Solanaceae > Petunia > Petunia axillaris. The sequence goes on from JARKNS010000004.1 coordinate 146,413,169, forward strand.
CACGCTCTACAAGCTGAGATAACTTGGCAAGTGACCTCTCAAAATAATCAGAACTCTTACCTCCAAATGAGGAACCATGATGCCCACCAGGGCCGTAGGATCTCTTGCTCTCCCGCTCTAACTTATGGCATGCTTAATACCTCTGAGCAATATCAACAACAATATCAAATGAAGTCTCAACCTCAATTTCTCGAGCCATCTAGGATCTCAAGGAAGGAGAAAGGTCACCAATAAATCTTCGAACCTTCTCGGAAAGTTCATGGACTAGTTCTAGTTCATATCTAACCATCCTAGAGAATTCAATCTCATATTCTGAAACCGACAGGCTACCCTATCCAATCCACTCAAACTGGAGACGTTTTTCATCTCGCTCACTGCGAAAAAGGAACTTTTCCACGAAGCTACGAGAAAACTTGCACCAAGTCAACTTAGGCAAGCCCTACCTAGCTGACAGAAGAGCGATCCACCAATCCAAGGCTGGACCCTGAAACTAGAAAGCAAAATAGTCAACACCATACCGCTCGAAATAACCAACAGCCTGAAGGATACAATGACATCGTTCTATTTTTAAAAAAATTTCTCAGGGATTATTTGATGCATGGCCTAAGAATATCGGAAGGTTTAATTGGGTAAAATAATGCAACCTCTTCGGACACTCAGACCGAGCAATTACCTAGGCTAGCTAACCAGCCAGAATAATTAGAGGCACAGCCACATGCTGCCTCTAGAACATAATTTAGTGCAGCAACATCAAGAACTGGAATAGGAGCTCCCTAAGACCGAACGTCTGTATCTGCGGCAACATGATAGGAGGTTCTAGCGGTACCTGCGCCGCCAAGATTTTCATAAAAGCATCATAGAGAGCCAAGGGAACCACAAGGTCTTGCTCCTATTGCCCACCGCGAGACGGCACAGTTGGGGCCTCCACAATTGGACGTCATCACGATCCAAAACTCTCAGGGCTTCGGCAGCGCTCGCCCAAGGCTAGACTGCTTCGTTCTGAACTCTTACCCCTTCGCCGATTTGGCACACGAGGGATCACAATTATTACGAAGGAATTAGCGAAAATATTTCTGCATCCCAGACTGATACACGATTAGAAAGAAGGAAGAGAAACTTCCTAAATGCCATCATAGCCTCTCGTAGATAAGTACAGACGTCTACGTACCCATCAACAAGACTCTACTAGACACTGTCCTAGTCTGGATAGAATCTAAACCGGGCTCTGATACCAACTGACACAACCCGGATGTTCGGCTAGGTCGTGCGGGCACCCCACATCCTCCCCTAGACCTGTCGGGTGAACCCTTCTGAATTGAATTCTAAAAATTAAAGATAAAATCAACTTTTAGATAAGATATTAGACCTAAAGAGACATAAACATAACTATACATAAGCTGTATGGAAGAAGTTACAACTGACTACCCAATGTACTAGGTTTAGGGCTATCCAAACTAGACATCTAAGAGTACAAAAGCATACATACGCCTCCTGAAAGGGAGCAAAATAAAATTGAAATAATAAACATAAAGCTGGTGGTCATCCTGAATAAAAGCTGGCTCACCCTGACTGCTGAAGTCCTCTTCGCTCTTGCCAAAATGAAATAAATAGACGAGAAACAAACAACAAACAAGGGTGAGTCAAAAGGACTCAATAAGTCGGGGTAGACTAGCCACCTCAAAGAATAGGATAGCTAGCCAGGGAGAAGAGCTAAGCAAATACAGACCAGAAATGCATACAACTAAAGCATATAAACCAATTAAAGACACAAGACAGACAGAACCTATAGGTATCCCGAACATATCAACAATAAGAAATACATGAAACTTACATAAAACATCGTACTATAGTCACACAATGCACATCAACCGGTGTAATATTATAGAATTAATGCAGTATGATACAATGGGGTCACATGTGCCCATAATCACGTCCCGAAGCGGAATACTCCTGCATTCGAGGGGAATACAATCTAATAACCAACTCCAGCGGAATACTCCTACTCTTGGGTGGAATACTCCTGCACCCGATATAATACAAAGCTGAGGCAGAATACACCTGCACTCAGTATCTGTCATAAGAGCGGAATACTCCTGCTCCTGGGGTGGAATACTCCTGCACCAATATAATATAAAGCTGAGGCGGAATACTCCTGCACTCAATATCTGACATAAGAGTGGAATACTCCTGCTCTTGGGGCGGAATACTCCTGCACCCGATATAATATAAAGCTGAGGCGGAATACTCCTGCACTCAGTATCTTTCATAAGAGCGAAATACTCCTGCTCCTGAGGCGGAATAGACCTCCACCCGATATAAAATAAAGCTGAGGCAGAATACTGCTGCACTCAGTATCTGTCATAGCAGCCAATAACCAGAAAATGTAATACATACGAATGCGATATAATGCAATAATAACTTTTCACTGGCGCGAGACTCTCATCGACTACCAGGAAGTACATGTCAAACATACAACCAGAGTACAATGCTTCTATGCTCAATGCAATACCAACAACAAGGCATAACATATAATATATAGTGTATATTCAAAAATAACGCATAATAAGTACGCCTATCTGAAGCTACACACGTAAGGAACATGTGGTAGAATATCCATAAGGACAAAGGCCACCGAAGAAATGGATATAATAAGTTACCTTATTCCACAGTTAGCACTTCTACTGTACAACCGCTTTGTCCATTTAATTCACTGCCCAAACGATCCCAATATGAATGTTTCGGGGTTGAAAATTCCATTTTTTGCTGCTCCGTTTTCTTTCCTTTCTCTCTGTTCTTTCTTATTTTCTCTCTGCTTTATCTTTGTTTTACGTTTCTCTGTTTGTATAGTTTTCAATTTACTGTAAGCCAAGGGATTTTATCCCTTGGCAATTGCCACCGCCTTCCTTTCTTTCTTTCTTTTTCCTTTTCTTTTATTTTATTTGTAAACTTTCCATCATGACGAAAACTAAAATGGTACTCTACGAAATTCGTAATGTTCCAAAATTTCTCAAGTAAGTCATACAAAATTTATGTGACATACACGTTAAGACGTATCTTGAATCGGATTCTCAAAACTCAAGATACGAATTAAAAGGAAAAGATCAAATTCTTTAACTTTTTGGACTTTAGCGTAAACTATCTTAACGACCTCAGAATACACTTCCAAAAGTTGACACGGGTCAAAAATAATCATACGAACCTAACGACGCTTTCAGATTTCGAATTGGAGCTCATTCACCAAAATCGAACTCGAAAACCTCTTTTTAAAATTTACTGACAACGGAAACTACAGCCTTCTTCCGATACCTACCAAACTAGGTCCGATTTAGCTCAGATTTTATAGACAAGTCCTAATAGACATTACGAAGCTTTTAAAACTAACGACATGCCAATCAGATTCCTAACTCCTGAAACGACTACCTAAGATCATTTTATTTTCCTCCACTTAGACTCTCGTTCGTCCTCGAACGAGCTGAGTCTAAAGCAAAATTCACATAGAAAACAATAGAACTTGCACAACCTTTATAAACTACTCCACATAAATTATCTCATGGTTAAAGAACAAGAATTATAGCACGCACACCGAACATTTAAAATACAACTTATCTGGATAACATCATAACACCATTGCCCAGTTTATTCTGACTAAGTAGACCCTTCCTCGATCATGAGAGGAGAGTTCTAAATTTTTTGGAACGAAGATACACGGAACTCTGGATAGATTATCATGATTCCGCTGACATATCGCCTTGTCGGTATAATTTTTGATATAGAACAGGTCGATGCAACTAAGAATTAGAGCCTTCAGTATTGGAGGAAGACTCCTCCACTTAGAGCATAAACTCATATAGCTAAGTTGAATAGGAATAGCCATCCTCGCACAAGGAAGAAGAGATGGCAATGGATTGATGATAAGAATAATTAGAGCTTCAGGAAGCTCTTCTTCTTATTTTCTTGGCTACCAGAGCAGACTACTTCCGAGTCAAACTAGGTAAAGAATCGCAATTGAGGACTATTACGAGCATTACGGAATAACATCCATGCCAATTTAACCTTCCAATAAGAAGAAAACTCCAACAATTTACCCAAAAACCTTTTATAACCGAAACAAACTCATAAAATATCATGACTCTACTAGCGTCTCGAACCAAAAGGAGACACGTAGATTGAATATTATTTACTAATTAATAACTTTACACCGGAAGAAACAATCTCACTTTTTGATGGTGACGAATAAGAATCCCATCACCTTACCAACACAGAATTCCAGGAGAGAGGTAGATTGACTTGACATAATAACAGAAGGTTGCACAACACAATGACAAGCAGACAATACCGAGACTCACTCCCAAATCTTTCACATTTAAACCTAGTAGGGTCTCACGGATGCCATGAATAAATCATACTAAAAGCTCACCCTCTATCGCAACTGATTCTTAATAGAAACAATAGCCAAGGAACCCACAGAAACATGTTAAGATAAACGAATTCATGACCGATTAGAAGAATCAAATCTTACTCACATATAATGAAAGAAGAAATACATGGGTCTACTAAATCGGATACCTCAGCATCCTGCCAGACTTGCAGTTCATGGAACTGCCTCTGTAGCTGAGCTAAGCCAGTACCCTGATAATCACTTTCTGAAGAACCACTGCTACCACGCTCTCGACCTCTACTGGTTGGTGGCATTTCTCTGGCTGATTGAGATCTAAATGAAATCCTCTGCGACTGTGCAGGTGCCTGATGACGAGAGAAAAGACGACTGCCTACTTGCCGGAGTAAGGAAAACTCCTCAAAGGATAACCAGACTCACGAAAATGATAACACCTTTTCGCTGAAAAATGAAAGCTGGACAAATTATTGATAGCTAGAAAGACAAAACTAAGTCTAATCTTGATGAACTACTCGCGCACTCTGAGAATCACGCTCTACAAGCTAAGATAACCTGGCAAGTGACCTTCCAAAATAATCAAAACTCTTACCTCCAAATGAGGTACCATAGTGCTCACCAGGGCCGTGGGATCTCTTGATCTCCTACTCTAACTCTTTCCGCTCTAACTTATGGTATGCCTAATACCTCTGAGCAATAGCAACAACAACATCAAATAAAGTCACAACCTCAAACCCTCGAGCCATCTGGGATCTCAAGGAAGGAGAAAGGTCATCAATAAATCTTCAAACCTTCTCGGAAGATTTATGGACTAGTTCTAGTGCATATCTAGCCATCGTAGAGAATTCAATCTCTTATTCTGAAACCAACAGGCTACCATGTCCAATCTACTCAAACTGGCGATACTTTTCATCTCGCTCACTGCGGAAAAGGAAATTTTCCACGAATCTACGAGAAAACTTGCACCAAGTCAACTTAAGCCCTACCTAGCTGAAAAAAGAGCGATCCACCAATCCAAGGCTTGACCCTGAAACTGGAAAGCAGAATAGTCAACACCATACCGCTCGAGATAACCAAGAGCCTGAAGGATACACTGACATCGTTCTATATTTAAAAAAAATTCACAGGGATTATTTGATGCATGGCCTAAGAATATCGGAAGGTTCAATTGGGTAAAATAATGCAGCCTCTTCGGATACTCGAACCGAGCAATTACCTGGGCTACCTAACCAGCCATAATAATTAGAGACACAACACATGCTGTCTCTAGAACATAATTTACTGCGGCAACATCAAGAACTGGAACATGAGCTCCTTTAGATCGAATGTCTGCATCTGCGGCAACTTGATAAGAGGTTCTTGCGGTACCTGCGCCGCCAAGATTTTCTTAAAAGCATCGCAGAGAGCAAAGGGAACCACAAGGTCCAGAACCTATTTCCCACCGCGAGCCTGCACAGTTGGGGCCTCCGCAACTGGACGTTATCACGATCCACAACTCTCGGGGCTTGGGCAGTGCTAGCCCAAGGCTAGAATGCTTCATCCTGAACTCTTACCCTTTGCCGATTTGTCACACGAGGAATCACAATTATTACGAAGGCATTAACGAAAATATTTCTGCATCCCAGACTGACACACAATTAGAAAAGAAGGAAGAGAAACTTCCTAAATGCCATCATAGCCTCTCGTAGATAAGTGCGGACGTCTACGTACCCATCAGCGAGACTTCACTAGACACTGTCCTAGTCTGGATAGAATCTAAACCGGGCTCTGATACCAACTGACACGGCCCGGATTTTCGGGAAGGTCGTGCGGGCACCTGACATCCTCCCCTAGACCCATCGGGCGAACCCTTCTGAATTGAATTAACAAAAATAAACATAAAATCGACTTTTAGATAAGATATTAGACCTAAAGAGACATGAACATAACTATACATAAGCTGTATGGAAGAAGTTATAGCTGACTACCCAATGTACTAGGTTTAGGGCTATCCAGACTAGACATCTAAGAGTACAAAAGAATACATACGCCTCCTAAAGGGAGCAAAATACAACTGAAATAATAAACATAAAGCTGGTGGCCATCCTGAATAAAAGCTGGCTCACCCTGATAGCTGAAGTCGTCTTCGGTCCTTAACAACGTGGCAAACTCAATCCTGGAGCGAACCTGCCGAAACAAAATAAATATACGAGAAACAAACAACAAACAAAGGTGAGTCACTCAATAAGTGGGGGCAGACTAGCCACCTCAAAGAATAAGATAGCTAGCCAGGGAGAAGAGCTAAGTAAATACAGACCAGAAATGCATACAACTAAAGCATATAAACCAATTAGAGACACAAGACAGACAGAACCTATAGATATCCCGAACATATCAACAATTAGAAATACATGAAACTTACACAAAACATCGCACTATGCTCACACAATGCACAATAACCGGTGTAATGAAATAGAATGAATGCAGTATGATGCAATGGGGTCACATGTGCCTGTAATCCCGTCCCGAAGCAGAATACTCCTGCATTTGAGGAGAATACAATCTAATAACCAACTGGAGCGGAATACTCCTACTCTTGGGGCGAAAAACTCCTGCACCCGATATAATATAAAGCTGAGGCGGAATACTCATGCACTCAGTATCTAACATAAGAGTGGAACACTCCTGCTCCTGGGGCGGAATACTCCTGCACCCTATATAATATAAAGCTAAGGCGAATATTACTGCACTCAGTATTTAACATAAGTGCGGAATACTCCTGCTCTTGGGACGGAATACTCCTGCACCCGATATAATATAAAGCTGAGGCGGAATACTCCTGCACTCAGTATCTGTCATAAGAGCGAAATACTCCTGCTCCCGGGGCGGAATATTCATGCACCCGATATAATATAAAGCTGAGGTGGAATACTCCTGCACCCGATATAATATAAAACTGAGGCGGAATACTCCTGCACTCAGTATCTATCATAGCAGTCCATAGCCAGAAAACATAACACATATGAATGCGATATAATAAAATAATAACCCTTCACCGGCGCGAGACTCTCATTGACTACTAGGAAGTACATGTCAAACTCACAACCAGAGTACAATGCTTCTATGATCAATGCAATACCAACAACAAGGCATAACATATAATATATAGTGTATATTCAAAAATAACGCATATTAAGTACGGATGCCTATCCGAAGCTACACACGTAAGGAACACGTGGTAGAATATCTACAAGGACAAAGGCCACCGAAGAAATGGATATAATTAGTTACCTTGTTCCACAGTTAGCACTGCTACTGTATAACCGCTTTGTCCGTTTGATTCATTGCCAAAACGATCCCACTCTAAATGTTTTGGGGTTGAAAATTCTATTTTTCCTGCTCTGTTTCCTTTCCTTTCTCTCTTTTCTTTCTTAATTGCTCTCCGCGTTATCTTTGTTTTCGTTTCTGTATTTGTATCGTTCTCAATTTACTGTAAGCAAAGGGATAAAATCCCTTGGCCATTGCCACTGCCTTCCTTTTTCCAATTTCTTTCTTTCTTTTTCCTTTTCTTTTCTTTTATTTGAAAACTTTCCATCATGATAAAAACTAAAATGTAACTCTACGAAATTCGTAATGATCCAAAATTTCTCAAGTAAGTCATACAAAATTTATATGACGTACTCACTAAGACGGATCTTGAATCAGATTCTCAAAACTCAAGATACGAATTAAAAGGAAAAGATCAAATTCTTTAACTTTTGGGACTTTAGCGGAAACTATCCGAACGACCTCAGAATTTACTTCCGAAAGTTCACACGGGTCAAAAATGATCATATGAACCTAACGACGCTTTCGAATTTCAAATCGGAGCTCATTCGCTAAAATCAAGCTCGAAAACCTCTTTTTAAAATTTACCGACAACGGATATTGAAACCTTCTACCGATACCTACCAAACGAGGTCCGATTTAGCTCAAATTTCGAAGACAAGTCCTAATAGACATTACGAAGCTTTAAAACTGTTGGCACGCTAATCAAAATCCTAATTCCCGAAACGACTACCTAAGATTGTTTCAATTAGTAGTACTTACTGTCTTTTTTTTTACTTAGTTTCGTTTTAGTATTTCATTAAGGTTGATCTCACTACCTATTAATTAGTAATGCTTTTAATAAGAATGCTATTCTTGGTTTGAATTAAAGAAAAAATCAGTTTGTTCATTTTTTGCATTTATTTGAACCCGTCTTTTGAAAAAATAAAGTGTTTTTTGTTAGAAAAGTTATAAAACTTTTTGAATAGAATCCCATCATGACCTATGAAAAAATATTCTATTTAATTAATATATACATAAATACTTGTAATACGCATACGCTAGTTCGTGAATGACACATCTAATCTAGAACCAACATAATGTCCTTATTTATCTTATTAATTCTGTTGAATAAAAATTTGTATTGTTTGAACAAAAAATATATGTTCTTATAGAGGAAAATATACCCGACTTTATTGAAAATATTGTATGTTTATGTTATTGTAAATAATTGTATGTCCCCAAGGTGCCTTCAATTGTTCATTACTATCAGTGATTGAAGGATCATAAGGCAAATCAAAACTCATTACCATCTGTGATAACATATAGAAGATATAAAAAAATTTGCTGCATAGCAAGAGTAATTGAAGGATCAAATAGAGCAAATCAAAATTCATTAGTATCAGTAATAACATATAAAAGATATGAAAAAAATTTGCTACATATCAAGAGTAATTAAATATGAAGTAATTGAAAAAATAGGTTAGATAACACATTTTTGCCAGGTTCGAACCTTTGACCTTTGATTACAATATCACAGCAGTTGCCATTATGCTGGAGTAGCTTCATATGTCAATAGATTCACTCCAACTATACTTAAACACACAAATTCTTGTCTTCAATTTTTAAGGCATTAGTTGACCCATCAGGCAACAACATTCATCCTTTTTTTAGTTTATTCTTTGTTGACCCATCAAACAAGGTAAAAAATATGAACATGAGACTAAAATGACTTTTGTTGACACTGCAAGCGAGATTATCTAGAGGCTCAACATAAAGAGCGTAGAGACACACTAACAACTACTCCTACTCCTACTCCTACTTCTGGTGATTTTACATAATGTATGGTCAATTAGTGGTTTGATTAATGATGTTATATCTGTATTTATTCTTGATAATATATTGTTTTATATATAATAGTATTTCCTTAACAAATTTATTTTCTAGTTTTTTTTAGTTCTCACATAATTCTTGTTGTATTATTTAGGAGTGTGTATGCTAATATGTGAATTATAATTTTTTACTGGTATATTTAAAAATAGTGTGTAGGTAAAAATGCAGAGGAATAAGTTTGAAATATGTAGGGCGTGTATTTTCATTACTTAGTCAATTAAATTACCATAATTTGAATGAATTCAATTTCAATACATTAATTAATTAACTACAATAAAAATTGGTCACTTACGTACGTTGCCATCTAAAATTTAAATATTTAACAAAAAACTCCTACAAGCAACAAAAAAATGAAATCAATTAGATTCAATACTCATTTAAATTAAACTCATATATTCAATATTAAGAATAATGTACTTATATATCAATATTAAGAATAGTATATTATACATTTAGTTTAATTGTTCAATGTATTTTGACCATAAAAAGCTAGACAAGCTAATTTAAAATTATTATATTTTTAGAGGGAAACTTAATGGAGAGAAAAGAATAATGGAGGGAAACTTATTGGAGGGAAATGATAGTGATTGGAGCCAAAAGTGAACAGGGACTTTATAGATTTTTCACTCGGTATGACTATTGTATGTCCACACAGATATGGTCAAATAGCAACATCCAAAACAAATACCTAAGTTTCATCCGTATCTTCTTTATTAATGTTATTCATTGTCTTGACCAATAAAATTTGTAATTATTTACGTGAGATGACACTAAAACTAGTAATAATAAAGTACATTAAGCTGCTTATTGAGTTCGTTGAGGTCTAAGGGTTAGGAGCTACCGAGAGTTGGTGCTAATTATTTAAAGTCTCTCTTAAAGTTCTTTTTTTGTACAGGAAGGTCATATCCCCTTCTTTGGTTTGATATAAAATTCCAACCCAACTTTGGGTTACTAAAAAAAAAAAAAAAAAAACCTAAAGGTATTTAATTTCCATTAAGCAAATGAAAATCAACCGTTGTTGCTGTTTATCTTCCTATGTTTCCTCTTTCGAACAATATAGTGAATTTTCATACAACATCTCCGTGGATCAATTGTGCTCAATCTTTTGCTACTTTGACATAAATATTTTTGATGTTAAAACTTTTTTAGGCTGTTACAATTTAAGTTCACACTAGTGGTGCCAAATGGGTGGGTTGGGTTAAATATGGGCGGGTTGAAAATGGGTTAGACAAAAATGAGTTCACACCCAACCCACCCATATTTCATGCGGGTCAAATACGGATTGGATCATTAATGGGTGGGTCGAAAATGGGTTAACCCATAATTAGAGGTGTTCTAGGAAAATAAATTTACTTTAAATAGAAATTTTCATTAAAAATTAAATTTTCAATCCAATTTCCTTGCATTTCATGTTATGTCAGACTTTGAATATTATTGTTTTGGATTATAAATTTTTATTATTCTTAATGGGTAGCCTAAGCGTGAGAAATTTAACAAATAAGAAAAATCATGCAGAAATATACAATTCATTATTAGGAGTAATTCTTAAAAACAATATTTTTTTTAGCTTAAATACATTAAAAGAAAAAAAAAGTATTGCACCAATATTTTGGTAAGCATACTCTCCACTCTTGATATATATTTCAATTGTGTTAGGTAAAAACTATGTTACAGGTGAATTGACACTCTAAATAAACGGCATGGGCAGATGATTACTGATACGGAGTAGGGCTTAATTTGACCTAATCCATGGGTTGAGCCCATATTAAACCCATGTTGTTATGGGTTGAATATGGGTTGAGCCCATATTACCCATGTTCTAAATGGGTGGGTTGGGCGGGTTAAGAAAAATTGGGTTGAAACTGCTAGCACTAGTTCACATTACAGTGCCTAGCTGATTTGTTGATCTACTCATTATTCATGTCCTGGTTGCTGTTTTTGCCTTATTTTCCTAAAGGTATGAGCAATAGGCTGACTCTGAATATTGTCCTGTTTTTTGGTTTATAAGCCTAACCAACAACAATGATAACATCTCAATATTAAACAAGTTGGTCAGTTATACGATTTTTACTGACCAGAATTTTCAGTTCGTCATACTACGTAGACTAAAAATAAAAATAAGAGTCCTTGAGGTTCACAAGGGTATAATACTTATAAAAAATTGATCACCTTATAATTTTCTGAGCGAAAGAAATTTGACAATACACACGGTGTACAAAAGCAATTGCAATAATATTTCAGTGCCACAATAATTACTTCCTAGTTAAGGCAATGACAATATCCGAGAAAGAGACTGTGCCTTGGCTCACTCGCCTAGCTACATGCTTTCCGAACCTTGCAAATAATTCGTCCATCAAAGAGGTTCCAAAATGACTAGCTAACATTGGCTCCATAGATGCTCTAACATTGTTTTTAATAAGCCTTATGGTTTCATCATTGTTACCAGTTGTACTGCAATTGGTTTCAAATATTTCAAGCTTGTCAATTTTGAAAGACCCTTCGCTTTGGATAATTGCCTCTACTTCTTCCTTGCATGCCACGTATATTGGCAAATTAAACGAATCTAGGTTGGCCTCCTCAACGACGCCCTAACAGAAAGTTCAATCTAATTTATTACATAACAGAATTAGCTGACTGTACAATTCATGGACGGTTAGTATCAAAAATTCGCAAAAGATATCAACAAGGTATTCTATGTATGTAGTGAGATTTGTAAATTTAAAAGTAAAGTTTGTTACCTTCTATAGTAGGTAAATAACCTTAAAATATATTTTTACATTAACAATAAATAACTTTAATCTTTATGACAAAAAAAAAAAAAAACTATACCTCATGAGACATCTCTGAAAGTACTTTAGCAAGCAGTGAAAAAACTTCAAAAGTATCATTCATAAAGGGATCTGAAACAGTTCTGACTAAAAATGTCAATACCATAAGTCCGCCTTGTTTGATTTCTTCGGCTCGTAACCTAAGAAATGTGGAGAAATCGCCTTTGAATTGCTTGAAATATGCTTCAAACACATCAGGAGGACTCGACGGGGCAAGGTGTATGTTACCTTTGTTTTTCTCTTTCACTTGATCCGGAACCTAACATAATCATTCATATCAGAACTAAACTATATTGGATTTTCAAATGAAAAATTTCATTTGTTTAAGAATTTAATTTCTATAAACTAACATGATTTTACACAATTATCACATCTAAATGATAATTAATACCTTGGAAAGCCAATGTAGAGCATTAAAAGATGAGACAAAGTGTAAACTCTGACATGGAAATAGCCTGTTATAGAAAGACCCTGGTAAGCCTGATACAAAGCAACGTTTTCCAATGTGATTTTCCTTCTCCTCGTGGAAATCTTGGAGCAGTTTGAAGAGGTGATTAAAATCATTGCTTGGAAGATCATTCAGATACACTTCAAATTCAGGTAGTACTTGATCATGATGACTATGTTTCTCATGACAAATTTGCACAATGATATCAATTACGTAGGATATACCCAAGAGAGCATTTGGCCCTGATGAACAAGCCAAGTCTGCCATTCTAAACCTCATTGGAAGCTGATCATGATTCCAAGTTTTCCTAAGGATATACTCAATAACATGCCTTGATTTAATTAGTGCTAGTTTCTGTAAATAAAAGAAAAAAGACAGAAGGAAAATCAAAGAAAGTTTTAAGTATTAATTTAGATCACATAACGAAATTACTCTTTCTTTTAACCTCCCAGTACCCACTGGCCGATCGATCCGGGATACGCGCAACGTGCCACATATGGCTCTTTAATGTTGATGCTTTCCAAGGATCGGAAGCAGCCCTTAGGTATTAGGTATATAATTCGAACCAAGTGCTCTATTTTTAGTCCTAGATTAGCAATGTCTTCATTTTTAGTTTGACTAATGTCTTCATTTTTAATTTTTAGCTAGATCATAATTATTTTAATTTTTTTGGTTTTTTGTCCTTTCACCATAATTTCCCCAATTCACTTAAAAACCCTAATTATCATTTTCCAAATCACCAGCTTCTTCCCCATTCGTTCAATCCATTTCATAGCCAAATTTTGTTTCTAAGTTTTCGTTACAAGTTGAAATCGAAAACGAGAATCTCTTTAGAGACTGAAGAAGGTGAAGCTTTGTTTCCATCTTTTTCTACCAAGTTCATGAGCTATGATTTGTTCTCTGTTGAAAGACAAAAGGGAACCAAGTTCCCATTCCGATTGTTAGCTATCACCATTTTAGAAAGAAAAGTATATGTAATTCATACTCTAACCAATACATGAAAATGAATTGACTTTTAACCAACTCCAACTTGGTAAACGACTGATGAAAATATTTGAGATAGAAATTAATAACTATTGATTGAATGATAGAAACAACAGTGCAATTCATTGATGAAGAGAAAGATACAAAAGATATATAAATTCCATCTCAAAATTTCAGAGAAGAACAACGACTGTTAGCTTGGTCTCTTGTCAGGCAGAGGTATAGTAAAAGGAGTATTCGATGATTCAGGAGAGAAGGAATTGACTTGGGGTTATTTTGGGTTAAAATGACAAAAGAGTCGCTACTTTTAGTGAGTGTATAAGAAGTCGTTAGGGCAATTTAATCAAACAAAAAATGGGGACATTGCTAACCTAGTACTCTCATGTATTAAGTTAATAAAACCCACTATATATATATATATTATTAAATATTTCCAATTACTAGAATTGATAAAGAAGGGATAATAGGAACTTTCAAAGAAAAACCTATTATATTCCAATTTATAACTGAACCTATTACCAGAGTTTTAAATCAGTTAAAAGATATGCTAGCTAAGAAAAGTCAGCATATCAATTTTCTTAAACAAGAAATTTATACTTTAAATATAGATGAGATTTTAAAAAATCCCAAATTAAGAGAAAAAATTGATTTTATAATAAATCAGTTTTCATTACAGATTTGTAGTGAACGTCCAAATACTTTTTAGAATAGGAAAAAGCATGTAGTTATACTTCCATATGAGGAAAACTTTTCTGAAACTAATAGTATTCCTACTAAGGCAAGACCTTGCCAAATGAATTCGAAATATTTGGAATTATGTAAAAAGGAAATAGATTCTTTATTACATAAAGGTCTTACTCGATCTTCAAAATCTCCATGGTCTTGTACAGCTTTTTATGTTAATAAATATGCGGAACAAGAGAGAGGAGTTCCAAGGTTAGTTATAAACTATAAACCTTTGAATAAAGTTTTAAAATGGATTAGATATCCTATTCCTAATAAAAAGGATTTATTGGATAGTCCATAATGCTATTATATTTTCTAAATTTGATTTGAAATCAGGATACTGGCAGATTCAGATAGCTGAAATTGACAGGTATAAAACTGCTTTTAATGTCCCAATATGACAGTTCGAATGGAATGTTATGCCATTTGGATTAAAAAATGCTCCTTCTGAATTTCAGAAAATTATGAATGACATATTCATTCCTTATAGTAATTTTATTATCGTTTATATTGACGATATACTAGTATTTTCAAATACTATTGAAATGCATTTTAAGCATCTTGAATTATTCAAGAAAATTATCATACAAAATGGTTTGGTTATATCTAAACCAAAAATGTTTCTATTTCAAACAAAGGTAAGATTCCTTGGTCATAATATTGAAAAAGGAAAGATTATACCTATTAATAGAAGTATTGAATTTGCTTCTAAATTTCCTGATATTATAACAGAGAAAACTCAATTACAAAGATTTCTAGGGAGTTTAAATTATATTTCTCCATTTTATGAGAATCTTGCTAAAGATACAGCTATCTTATATGATAGATTAAAAAAAATTCCAAAACCTTGGACTGATGCTCATACTAAAACAGTCCAGAAGATCAAGGAGAGAGTAAAGAATCTTCCTTGTCTTACGTTGGCTAATCCTACTTGGCCAAAAATAATTGAAACTGATGCTTCTGACATTGGTTATGGAGGGATTTTAAAGCAATACTCTCCAGAAGAAAAAATTGAATATTTAGTTCAATTTCATTCTGGTAAATGGAATAATAGCCAGAAAAATTATGCAACCGTAGCAAAAGAAATACTTGCTATAGTAAAATGCGTATTGAAGTTTCAAGGTGATTTACATAAACAGAAATTTATAATAAAAACTGATTGTCAATCAGCTAAGTTTATGTTTAATAAAGATTGTAAACATGATGTTTCTAAACAAATGTTTGCAAGATGGCAGGCATTATTAGCCCCATTTGATTTTGAAATCCAATATAAAAAAGGAGAAGAAAATAGTCTTCCTGATTTTTTAACTAGAGAATATTTGTCTAGTTAATGTTAATTATCAACATTTTTATGTGCAGTTAATCAGATATGTGCAGACGTAGAAATGTGTATCCTTATTGTCCTTATTGCCAGCACCAAATTCTATCAAGGCGAATGTGAATATTATATTGGGATCTATGTTATACGAAAAAGAAGTTGAAATACTTGAAAAAAGAATCCATGGACTTACTATCAAAAGCCAATTATTTAACTGAAGAAGATAAGGATAATATCACAAGTATCTTGTATAGAGTTGTTGATAAGATTAAGGAGATAGATATGGATATAATAGGAATCCACAGTATCTTGGATAATTATCCTATGTTTTTAGCCTAATAAGCTTATGGATTATTATGTGCAGATTATGCGCCCCGGTTATGGAAACCCAACCTCTAATAGAAGAAGAGGAAACAGAGGAAGAGGCACTAGCAGAGGTGCTGTGATCGCCCAAATGGGAAGACAAAAACTTATATCTGAAGATTTGACAGGATCTTCTTCAAATAATAAAAATAATGATACCGTTTCATATCTTCAGTATCAACAATTCCTTGAATAGAAAAATTCCCAAGGAAAGCAAAATGAGGTAAAGGATAATATGCCAGAATCATACGCTTCTGTTATACTAGAAGATGACAATGAAAATGTTCAATCATATGTCAAGACAGATTAGAAGGAGTTAATATTATTCCTTGAAAATCGAGACCTTCAATGGAAGGATGAGCCATGGAAACTAATGGCGAGATATCTAAATAATGTGTCATACACAAGCTGTACTTATAAGTACAGGGTTCATTTTGAGATGATTCTCTCCTGCACTGGATCATGCGAAATATCGCATTTTTATCCATCAAATACAAGAAAAGTTTATAACTTTTCTAAGATAATAATCAAGCATATTATATTACCGGAAGAATGGGGTTTGAGTACCCTAACTGAAAGGAGTTATACTCATCCTGAACAGAAAGTTGCAGTAAAATTTAATTACTGGGATTATGTTGAAAGCTTTCATAAAGCTTTATTATATGAGAATGATAATAAAAAATATTCTTGGTTTGTAAAAATATGCGCAGAAGTTTATAAACAAAGCAGTATACCAAATTGGTTTTCTCAATGGTGGATTACTTATGGTCCTACCGTTAAAATATTGCCGGAACCATTACTCAGTTTAATTATATACTGACTGGTTGGAAGTATCTCCAAAGATTCAAGAATTACAAAAGAGTAATACTCTAATCAATGGAAGTTGTTATATGAACTTTTTTATTGAGTACTCTATCCCATGGATTATGTAATGGATTATCGAAGTGGATTTTACTCCACAAAACATCCCTGCATTATACAGAAATTTCCATACAAGATTTTGGAAGAAGATGATTCAGAAGACGGCTGAAGGTCATATCCAATGCCAAGATACAATTGATAAGATAAAACAATCAATTGATGAATATAAGCATACTGATCATATAAAGCAACAAAATGCCCCGAGTCCGTATCAGCATATCATTAATAAAATTCAGATGAAGAAAGGACTGATGACTAAAACAGAGATTTTAGCTTCTTATTTTGAAGAAGTTAATAAAGATTTAATAAAAAATCTTGATATTGAAGTTCCTTCAGATGCATCTATGGCCTCTGCAAATAACACAGAGGATGAAGAAGAACAGTGCTTAGCCGGAGAATCTCAGTCTATTACTGATAATGACATGGATGATTATATCGCCAATATCATAAAGCAAGTAAATGAGGAAGAATCTTCCAGCAAGAAAAATGCCAAAGGAAAAGACAAAATATAAGGCATTATTGATAATTTTTTCAGCTTTTATAAAGTACCTTTAATAAAGTTGCACTTACTTTATCAAAATTATTGGCCACTTGTCGGCCATGATTTGTTCATGTTTTTTTTAGTTGGCCATTTGTAAAGTTTTGGGCCATGTTAGCTTTGTTTTATTCTTAGAATTTGCCTATAAAATAGGAGCAAGCTTAGTAGAGAAGAACAAGCTTGAAAAAACACCATTCTCTCTCTATTAAAAAAATCCCCATTGTAAAAATTTAGTAAGTTATAAGAAAATCCTCTATTTGCTGATCGCAACTTAAGGTATTCATAGTTCTTTCAATTTTGTTTATTTTAATAATTTTGAATCTTGGTATTTGGCCTAAATGATAGGCTAAATCATTAAGTGTTGAGCTCTATCACACTAGGCTACTGGGGTAAAATGATTCTAATAACAGATTAAGATTAGAATCTCAGCAGGTGGTGGTATTAAGAGTATGGTTTGATAGACAACCCAGGCGGAAGGTTGAATGCCAGAACCAAGGTTTTGTTGTTTGCCCGCTTAGCCGAGGATGGCGTTTAGGGCTGTTGTTGAGCCTAACTTTGGGTTCAGCCACTCCTTGCCAGGGTTGGGTCACCAGTAAATCTTGTTATCCCCATGCTACCTGTGATCCGTCCTTAATTTTATTATAAAAACATGTCTTCTAAAAATGAAAAAGTTAAAAAACTTAAATACCCTTCTAAATAATTTTAGTACCATGTTTATCCTAATAAAAATTATCTAATAGTAATATAATAATTAAAACACAAAATTATGCAAAATAAATTACATGTCGGGGAGAAGTTAACAGAGTAAAAGAAGAATTACTACATGAAAGGGTGCCTTTTAGGAAAAGGATGCCTTTTGGTTTAGTCAATTAATAAGAAAATAGAAAGACCCTAAGGCTTAATTACTACCCTAATGAAAAGACACAGACTTATCCGGCAGTGGTACCGTGCCGGTTTTTGGAGAATTATAACAATAGTATAATGCAGCAACCAAAACAATATCCAAAATTTAGACTGCTGTAGGTGAAGTTGCAACATCTACCCTTGACAACTACTTTAAAATTAGTGATCCCAAATTGTAAAAATTTCGCCCACAAGCCATTTTTGCCAATGATATTTGGTTTGAAGTTATTTTTGTATTGATTTTATATAAGAGGTTACTTTTTGGAACTTCAATCTTTGTGGGCTGAAATTCAAACTTTGTGGATTGAACTTTATGCCTAAGTTATGAAGTTCTATTTCAATCGATAAGGACTGAATTTTTAGGTATAAATACGTAAACTTCAATTCTTGTGGTGGGTTGAAGTTGAACTTCAACCCTTGTGGGATGAACTTGTGTAAAGTTCAACCCACAAAGATTGAAGTTCCAAAATGAGGTCTCTCATGCAAAAGCAATAAAAAAAAGTAGCCTCAAAACAAAGACCACTTGTAAAAGTGGCTATGCGTGCACTACCCCCCCCCCCCCACCCCAACCCCAAATTACTACTTTAAAACAGATGTTTAAAATTACTACTTCGGTCAGAAAAATTACACAGCGGTAGATGAAGTTGCAAGCGTTAGCCCAAATCCATCATTTGTATCAGTCTATGATGTGTTCAACAACAAGGAACAACGTAACAATTTGCGAATTACGTAATCAAATTTAGGATTATCAATATAAACAAATCTTGCTTATCGGTGTGCACTGTTAAACTAAAGGATGTGTGTCTCGCAAAGAGTACTATTGTTATAAACTATAAGTATGAAGAAGCAATTTATATAACTACTATGTGACAAATTATTGGAACAATTTGTGATTTCCATGTACATAAAATTAGGAACAATGAGGCTTGGATATTCTAGAAATGAGTTATCAAATTTTAGAAAGGAAATATATGAAGGTATAGTCGATAGTGTCATGACAATTATTTTACTGGCTTGATAATATAATTGAGTGAAAATTAAAAATTTGCAGTTCCTTTATGTGGCTATTCATATTATTTCTGTAATTATGCTTTCTGTTACGTGTCTCTAATTTGTCTTCAATAATAGTGAAAAATATATTCTCGAGATAGAATTCACTTTATGTGTTGTAGTTTGAATCGATATCAAATTTAAGAAAAAAAGGAAGACTTGTGTGATTTGTGGTCTAAAATAATCATAGATATTTTGTATGGTCATCGATTATCTCATTAAGATCAAAGTAGTAATTTTAAAGTTAAATTATTAATAAATTTAGGCAGTTGTGTCATTTTTTTGAACGGAATAATAAGAAGATGTGACATAAACTGGAATAGAGGGAGTAGTGCTTTTTTTCTTTTACCAAAAAAGGAGTCGAATACTATTTTGATTGAGCATTCACGGGGCGGGGGGACGGAAAAAGAAACGGTTCCGAAGAAAAAAAATTGGGGTTTCCAATGCTTCTCCACGCTCAACGAGATGCGCCAACCTTGGGATGCTTTACTCCTAACCCTACAAGCACGTGAATGCTCAACTAGTATGTCTCAAATATTGGACGCTTTAGCCTTCTAAGTTTGTACAAAAAAATGACACCTTTTATAATTTAGTTTACAATTTAAGTTTAAACTTCTCAGTTTTACCCTTAAAGAGATGATCTATTGCCAAAAAATTTTATGGCTTATTTTAGACCATAAATTTTAAAAGTATATATTTTTTTTCTTAAACAAAGTGCTAAATAATATCAAATAAATTGTGACAGGGGCGTGTGTATTTTTGACGCTGAGCATAGAGACGTATATAAAAACCTACAGATCTTTTCAACAAAAATACTAGATTTGAATCCATATTTTTAAAAGTATCCATCAAGTTTAAGTCCTGGATCACACCAGGTGGACGGATGTCATCGATTTCACTAGATCATGGTAAAAGATTTACTAGTGTCTATAAGAATGAGGACGAAGAAAAAGAAGAAAGACATACTTGAGGGGTAGAGTTATTGGCATAGCTAGTTTCGTTATCTCCTGGATTCATTTGAAGCACCTTCTGCACTTCCACTTCTCTACTTAATTAGTTTGCAGTACTCCGGGAACTCGCTCTGCCGTATTTATAATGATATAAATGGTTCTTCAAATTCAAAAAAAAATTCGTTTATTTAACAAAATTAGTAATTACCTTTCTGAGCTATAATTAATGATGTTAGGCATAGCTAATTCTTACATGTTTAAATCCCACACATATCATCACTTTGAAAATACTCCATCCGTCTCAAATTATTTGTCCTCTTCACTTTTACACGCCCCTTAAGAAATCATTAATGAGGGGGATTATTGATTATTTTATCCTTATTTAATCTTCATTGGTATTTGAACAATTATAATATTAACCAATAAGTGAGATCTTTGTGGTCTTCAAGACATTTACTACTATGGGTAAAATGGAAAAAAAATTAAAAATTTTACCTTAAAATTCTAACTGGACAAATATTTTGAGACTAATATTTTTAAAAAGAATGACAAATAATTTGAGACGGAGGGAGTATGAAATAATATCTACTATTTCCCCCTCCCCACCCCCATTAATTTCTTCTTTTGGCACCCTCTACTATGCGGCTATGCCTTTCATCTAGTTTTGACGTATTATTTCCTCCTTTTTCAATGTTTAATAATCAGGGATAGGATCAGCCACATCTACATAGTGGGAAATCCATTTGCTGACTACCATGCAAACTTTGGAAAAAATAATGTTGCAGTAAATCATCATATGTTGTTAAAATCTCCCCCCCCCCCCACCCCCACACCCGAGGACTTTTTCTCTACTTCAGTTCGACTCTATAGGGCCTGCATCTTTACGAGCAATCCCTTTGTGTAATGACGCTATTTAAGTACTTTAAATGAAAGTTCTTCTATGGAAAGGCCAATGTGTCTGACTAAGTAGCTAACTCTCTACCTAAATTGGCTTTCACAGTGAATGAAGAGGCTATTTACCTAGACAACTCCGCAGCCTAATTCGATAAGATGCTTTTTTCAGTTGGATAATCTAGCATTAGGATTAGGCATGATGAAGCCAAACTTTTTTTTCTTTTGTGTTAGTTAAGATGTATAGATAGAGGAGGGATTTGTATGTTTCTTTTGTTCTCTCAATTTTTTGTGATTGCTTTAGCAGCTAGTGTTATGTTTCAGAACTCATAAACAGATATTTCGGATCTCCCTCGTCCCTCATTCTGCTTACATGAATACAAACACAGCCCAGATCACTGCTAGGCAAACTTATTTAAGAAAAAAGGCGTTTTAAGGAAAAATAGTAATCAGGAAGATAGAAAAATATAAACAACAATGATTTATTGGTTAATAGGTAGATTGCATCATATACTTTTGATTATTTTTAGTATCAACCAAGTATTACTGTAATGGGACAATTACAAAAATATACAACCCTAACACCAAAATAATAAATAATACCGACACTATACCACTTTACAAGATATACCAATAGTTTTTTATATACTATTTAGGCCTAAATTTGTTCGTTTAGGTAAAATAATTAAATTTGTTAGAGGGTCACAAGCAATACAGTAAATACGCAGGAAAATAAGGTAAAACTAAGAAAAAAGTAATAAGCAAGAAAGTAATAATCTTATTCCTTGAGAATAGCCGGATTCTGTGTGAATCGCTTGATGTACAGTACAATGTAAGGAGGGGTATTTACAGATATTTACCTAGTCCTTATTATGGTAAAATACAAAGACTAATAAAGGTCGTGGGCCTGTATACTCAAGGCGGTGGTATATACAAAATTCTAACTTGGAGACTGTAAACCCTAAGGCGGCGGGATATATACCTAGCGTCCTACGCTCGTACCTGCTGAGTAGCCATGGCATGAGGAGCATGCATGTACCCTCTGCGCCGGGTGACTTGTAAGCTAAGTCTAGTCTCGCCAGCTAGACTCGTATCCCCGTAATCATAGGTGGCGTATTTTTGCCCACACAGTCAGTCCCCCCACTTACTGAGTGCTATCGTAAGCAGTTAGGAAGTGAAAGAGGTACACGAAAGGATGTGAAAAGATATCGCATAGACTCCTTGAAACTCGTAGCCTCCTTGACCGCGACTGACGCTTGATTTCTTTGAGAAACCCATATGTCTTCATCCAATTGGTCTATGTTGCTTCCATGCACCTTTCCCATAAATGCTTTTTAATGTACCGAATCATTTCGTATCTTCAGGGGATAGTTACATTGACCGTTTCATGCTTCATCCTTGTCTCGTTCCGCCTAAAAAATGAGGCTTCATGATGGACGAAAATCACAAACCTTTCCATAGAGAAATACACTACTTCTTCCAAAGCTTCCTTATGAAATAATAGCTTTTCTACTTCAAAAATGTTCGCCTTTGATCCTAGTTTGATATTTCCTGAACAAATCCTTCATTTAGAATGGATGGTGCATGAGAAAACTGTAAACGAAAATTGTAAACAAAAGAATCTCCATAGTTTTCTTCCTCTGTTTCTCCATCCATGATTGGATGAACGGGGTCCCCCGAGTCATGAAGTTTGATCGAGATTCTAAAGACATTCTCCTGAATGTCTTCGATGTGGCATGTGCATTGCTTACGGTGTGTTAATCTTCTAACACAGTGGTTGCTATGATATTCCTCTTGTCGTATGGGGTCAGGACGCGTAGCCCTTTCAGTTGCCGTGAGTCTTCTCTTCCAGGACGCCGTCGGCGCTCAGGTAGCTCTTTTAATAGCACTGGGTTGTAGACAAGGGGATGCAGCCTTACACCATCAGCGGATTAGCGAGTCACCAAGCTCTAACTCTGCTCGTGGTTCAAGGTTGCCTCTTGGTTCGGCTGAATTACTATTGCAACACCTCTTCGGCCGCTGACTCTAGGATACCTAAGGGAAGAGTTACCCTTCTGGTAGGTTCATAGCTCTAGCCTTTTTGTCTTCAGAGAGCTCCTGATCGTGCTGGAAGACTCACGGGGCTATGCACTCCCGTTAACCAATAGAGGTCGAAGCAGATCTTCTAGATGTTCGTTGTGATGGAAGAAGATTTCGCCTGTGCTGAGACGCTTTCGAGGTCCTTTGCTACGGACAGAATACCCGGTCCTTGGTAATATCAATTACTATGTGCCGAAGATTGCTCGGGCTGACATATCTCCTGATGCAAAGATAAACTTCGGGTTGCTTGCTGACTAATAGCTACAATCCAGATGAAGGATTTTGGCTGTATCTAATTCTGAGGAACTTGTAGTTTTAGCCTTTTAGTTTCTTAAGAATGCCTGTAATAAAAAGTGTTGTATTCGAAAGAATTTAATTGTATATTATGAGCCTATGGGCTATTGATATTAATGAAAGGTCGTTCATCAATATTATACGTACTTGCGTAGTTGCTTGTAGTGTTGCCAAGCAGCATGTTTTGGGTGCCTTTCTGGGATAATGTCTTTTAATGATAGTTTGTGCGCACTGTTGGGCGCTTCTACATCAGTAAATGATGGCTTAATATTGCACCCGCAAGGGGACGTCTTTAGCACGTTGTATATAACGTGGCATTTTTGCTTTCAAGTTAGAACGTCTATGCTTGTTTACTCGACTGTTTTAAGACTTTCTGGCACTATGCGGACGGGCGTTCCCGACGACATATATGTGCGGTTTGTTGAATTGACAATTTCAACTTACAAATAATGCTGGTCGCTGAACTAGAAATGATCTAGCTTTAAGTGAGTAGTGTATACTATTTTTCTAGCGAAAAGTGAATGTATTTTTTGAACTTAAATTATCCCAGGGCTATGAATATTTAGATCGTAGATGGATCTGATAGTAAACTAACTAAATAGAATAGTAGTTTTATTGATAAAGGGGCCAGAGCCAAATAAAAATTTAACACAGACGGGGCTA
Source organism: Petunia axillaris subsp. axillaris (assembly GCA_029990575.1). Classification (NCBI taxonomy): domain Eukaryota; kingdom Viridiplantae; phylum Streptophyta; class Magnoliopsida; order Solanales; family Solanaceae; genus Petunia; species Petunia axillaris. Next base: position 146,437,696 of record JARKNS010000004.1, read on the forward strand.
AGTGCCCGTATGGAGTTATAATAAAGATAAAGTACAAGACATGAGAAAATACATGTCTCGACTATGTAGGTCTAATTGACCTTTTCAAGAGTAGTACTTCTTAAGCCAAATGATAGTTGTACCTTTCTTGTCTTCGGAGATTCCTCATGCTTGACGGAGAGTAAGTTTTCTGAAGGCCCGGAAGTGTTCTCCGAGGTTCCTTGACTGACTAGTGCTGGTCCCTGCGTGTAACTTGTGGACCGCTAACCACTCGATGATATAGCTCTCTATAAATCAAACAGTAATGAGCTGCCTACCTTCGCAGCTGCTGGCTATCTGCATTTTCTCTAGGGAGTGTCCCTTTATCCAAGTACTCAATTAATGCGTGGTGCCATTCTAGAGTAGATCTTGTGTTTGGAACTTCGAGGTTCATCCGAAACGCTTGAGTTAACTCAATCACTGTCAGCCGAGCATTTGAGCAGATATATGCATCCTCAAGCGGTGCGTCGGCTTTTGTGCATTCCTTCTGATAAATAAACTTCCAATCGTGAAATTCTTTTAGAAGTGCCTTTATTTTTTCTTGCCGATCTGGCGTATAGACGCTTTCCACGGAAAAAACTTCATTAGCTTGATTGACCACTAGCCGGGAGCCGCTATGGAGACTGACCTCCCTGGCCCCTAATATGTAGGCTAAGCCAAGAACATGAATTATGGCTTCATATTTGCTTCGTTGCTCGAGCATTTTGTAGATTTGTGAAAAATCCTCCTGATGGGTGTTTTAATCCATAAGTCGAGGTCGGCCTCTTCAACTTTGAGTACCACCCCTGTACGGATTACCCAACACTCGGGCCATCAGGTCACAAGCCCTAAAGGCCTTCGCTGCAAATTTTGTTGAAAAATTAACATCAGAAGTAGAGGAGGCGATAAGGAGTGCAGAAATGATATCGTTTTCTCCCTGCTCCCCGGCCCATTCCACTAACCTATTTAAAAGCCCGGGTTTAGACACAATGGTCCATAATGGTATTGAAGAAACCACGTTGATCGTATGATTAAGAAAATGCTGGCGTAATTCCTGTGTTGCCATGACTACGGCCACCACAAACTGGACCGCTAACGGGAGGCGTCCATTTTCCCACAAGAGTCCCTTACTGGCATATTGTACAGAAAGTTGCATCCTCTCTTCTTCTCGTGTAATGACCGCAATCCACGCCAATTCTGAGATTGTGACGTATAACAACACGTGCTCTCCCGAAATGGGTTCGGTTATCGTTAGAAGCTGCAAGATCTGCATCTTCATTCATGTTAACACCTGGCAACAATGTACCGACCATTCGGGCTCTTCATATTTTATCAACACTTCGGAGAGCTGGTACCACAGTTCTGCGGCCTTGGGAATCAACTGAGTCATGTCCGACACCTGATCTCTCAGCTCTCCTATTGTTATTCTGGCATTTCTTTCGAGAGATGCATCCCATAGCAATTCTTCGTTGATCATGTTTACCTCTGCTTTCGGCCTTGCATCGAGGTTCCTTTCAGGCGCTGGACACACTGTAGGCGAGGATCACTCACTCCGTAAGTCGCTGATCCCATGTGGGGTCGGGTATCTAAAGACTTAGTAAAGTGTTGAGGGTACTCCCTTTACGTTGTGTATCCACGACTGCCCTAGGTTAATGTAATATGAGAGGTTGCAAGTCAATACCTGGAAAGGTATTATGCTCGTCAAGCCTGGAATATAGACCGGCGAAGCTAGTTCCCCGACAGGTTTTTCACATATTCTGTTGAAGTTGGTTATACTACAGGGGCTCGGAACCATCCGCTGATGCCGGCCTATATTCTATAATATCACCCATCGAATGATGTTGACATCACTCCCTGGGTCAATCAGAGCTCGCTTAGTTTGAAAATCAAGCACCTTGATCAGGAATATGAGAGCGTCCTGGTGCTCCCTTTCCTCTTCTACTGAGCTGAACGCAATCAGACTAGCGAGTAGTTCCGCTGCTTCAGTCCCCCAAGTTTCGATCGACACAGATGTCGCGAAGATCGCATTGATGCTTCACTTATCCTTAGGGTCGGTCTCTCTTGATCGTCTCGCTCCTTCTTCCATCAAGTCTTTGAGATGTCCTTCCTTCAACAAATGCTCAATTTCCAGCATCCGGGCCTTGTAGTCGACTGTGGTGTAGCCGTTGCTTTGATGAAAATCACAGTAAACCAATGAGTTTCTTCCAGTCGCACCCTTGATAGTGGGTGGCCAACGTAACCTAGAGCCTAGTTTCCCAAAGTGCTGGGCAACTAGCTCTACAGCATTCACCCTCAGCCCAAAATCATTGAAGCTGCGAGATTCTGTGCTTTTCTCATGGGGTCCGTTACCTCGGGAACTGCTTTGCTTTCCCGTCCCTGGTTGATTCAGAATCCTTTCTTTTGTTTTCCTTCCATTACCTTCCCCTAGGAACTGCAACGGGGCGAGGTGGGTACAGGATAGCTTCGACCTGAACCCGCGAGTTGGTTAACCCGCCCCGCCCCGCTTTTTTTTAAAAAAAAAAATTATTAGACCACAATTAACTTTGATTTTTCTCAAATTAATCATATTAATGGCATGATGAATTAACTTATCTGTTGGACTGCATATTTTTACCAATTTCCGATGAGTAAGCTGATGAAAATACAAGTGAGTACTCATTGTTATCTTCTCTTACTGGATCAAAGTTTGTACCCCATGTTCATTCAGACATAGAGCATCAACGCATAATATTACCTCTGTCTGGAACTCATGAAAGCAAGTTGGCTGTAATTTTTGTCAATTCAACCATTCTGATAGAATTACATTAACATCAACTGAGCTAGTCAGCTTGGCTATGATAAATATCAATCTATACTTTTTGGGTGATAGAAGAGTTATCCATTTTCTTTAATTCAATATTAAGTCACACCATAATCTTCGAAGATTGGCTCATGTATAGATCAATGATTACATAAATAACAAGAAGCACCTAAGAAAACAAATTATCTTAGGACAGGTAATATGATCAACTTAATACTGCAATTTGAATCTGTTGACCCTTGATGCTTTTGAAATAAGTGACTGAAAAATCAGAGTAGGTACATGAAATATGGATACACTTTTCATATTAAGTTCCATTTAATCAATAAAGCACAAAAATTTTCAATGGTATATGATGTTTAGACCCAAAATTAAGCTACATAAAGCATGATGGTAATATCCTACCTTTGGCACATAAAAATTGATTAATCAGACCCTCTGTAGGGTGATTGTACAAAATATCTAAGACCACCATTGCAATAAGGAACTGTCTAGCAAGAAGAAGGAAGCCAGCATGTTGATTTCCACCAGATTCACTTGACCTGTCAAAAAATTAAAGACCAGCGAACAAGAATAAGTTTAAGTGAACATGAATAAAAGAGCTAAACTGAGACTCTAGAAATGCATATGCATATGAACACAAACAATTTTATTTCAAATTTTCAACTATTTTCTAAAAATCATCTCTGCAGCATTCGCCATAAATCCGGTATCCCAATCATTTTGGTTAACTGAAACAACACCAGTCACATCCAAGAGTGGAATATGTTAAATTATTGATTGATAGTGTGATTGTAGTGAGAGAAATATTTTTAGAGAGAGAAAGTAGTTTGGGGTGAAGCTAAAATATCTTCATTAGCATAACTGAATGATGAACAACTACATACAACTATATAACCTACTCTAACAAACTTTAACTAACTATAAACGACTATTTACACTTTGATCCCTCAGCTTCTAATCCTAACTAATGCTAACACTATACAACTAATGCTAACACTATAACTGCACATAATAGTATCCTGTATCCAATACTCCCCCTCAAGCTGGAGGGTGAAGCACGTTGAACACTCCAAGCTTGTCAACCAGATATGAATGCTGAGCCCCACTCAAACCTTTAGTGAAAATATCAGCCTGTTGATTAGCAGAACACACATGGTGAGTGACCGGGACTCCTTGTTTCAATTTTTCCCTGATGAAGTGACAATCGATTTCTATATGCTTTGTCCTCTCGTGGAAGATTGGGTTAGCCGCAATTTGTAGGCCTACTTTGTTATCACAATACAAAACAGCAGGCATATGCAACTTTACTCCCAGCTCAGTGAAGAGCCCAATCAGCCAAGTCAATTCTACTGTAGTAGAAGCCATACTCCTGTATTCTTCCTCTGCACTGCTTCTAGAAAATGTGTTTTGCTTCTTGGACTTCTAGGAGACTAGGGAACCACCAAGCTTCATCACATAACCACTCACAGATCTCCTAGTGAATGGGCATGATGCCCAGTCTGAATCACAATATCCTACTAATATATTGCATTGATTTCTTCTCAACAAGACTCCCATTCCTAGTGATGACTTGATGTATCTAACCACTCTCAAGGCTGCATCCATATGTGATCTTTTAGGTGCTTGTAAGAACTGACTCAGGCTTTGAACTGTATAGCATATATCAAGCTTAGTGATTGTCAGATAGAGTAACTTCCCAATCAATCTCTGATAGTTGTTGATATCATCAAGTTGAGGGTCATTGGTGATCCCCAAAGCAGTGTCATATTCCACAGTGGTCAGTTTCAAGTTAACTTCAATAGGTGTGCAGGCTGGCTTAGCTCCATTAAGACCAAGATCAGAAATTAATTCTAGGGCCTATTTCCTTTGATTAAGTATGATTCCTTCCTTAGATCTTAAGACTTCAATTCCCAGAAAATATTTAAGCTCCCCTAGATCCTTCATCTTGAATTCCCTGTTGAGAACTGCCTTAGCATAATTGATCATGATTTCTGAGCTTCCTGTGATGAGTAAATCATATACATATACTAGTATGATGACAATATGCTCTCATGCCTTCTTTTTAAACAGGGAATAGTCATAGGCACTTTGAAGAAAGCCTGCTTTCATTAGTGCATCAGTGAGCTTGATATTCCACTGTCGAGAAGCCTGCTTGAGCCCATATAAGGACTTAAGCAACTTGCACACTTTTCTCTCCCCCTTTCTCCAAAAACCTTGAGGCAGGTGCATGTAAACCTCTTCATACAGGTCTCCCTGGAGAAAGGCATTGAAGACATCCATTTGATAGAGCTCCCAGTTCCTTGATACTGCTAGTGCTATTACAGACCTCACAGTTACCATTTTTGCCAAGGGGGAAAAGGTCTCATGATAGTCTAGTCCTTCTTTCTGATTGTATCCTTTGGCCACTAGTCTTGCTTTGAATCTATCTATTTCCCCATTGGCCTTATATTTGATCTTAAAGACCCATTTGGAGCCAATTTCCTTCTTCCCTCTTGGTTGATCCATTACTTTCCAGGTATTATTTTCTTCTAGTGCATTAACCTCTTGTTGCATAGCTTCAATCCACCTCTTGTCTTTAATTGCTTCATAAAAGATGCTAGGCTCCTTCATAACTGAAAATGTTGACAGGTAGGTCTAGTATTTCTGTGAAACATTAGCATAAGACAAGTAGTCACACATAGGATATGCACAGTTGCTTTGTTTCTTTGGGGTAACAAAATCCTCCATCCAAGTAGGTGGCTTTCTTCTTCTTGCTTGTCTCTGCAGGTCTGACTCAGTGCCTGATGGTTCATCATGTTGTATCAACTCAGTCTCTTCAGAGTGCATATGTGTGTCATTATGTTCTCCCACTGCTGCTTCACCAAGAACCTTGTCTGGACTCATCTGTAGTGATTTTGTGTCAATACGTTGTGGGATGTGGCCTGTCACTGGAGCTTCTGTGGTAGTAGCTGTGGTAGCATGATCTCCTTCAGTGGATGATTGCTGAATGTAACTAGGTTGCATGCCATCTGAGTAACACATCTTATCTGGGTACATTAGACACTCTGAAGTGGTATCATCAGAGTCACCACCTGTGAAAGGAAACTGATCTTCTCTAAATGTGACATCCCTGCTCACAAAAAAACAATTAGTGTCTAAATCAAGTAATCTATACCCCTTCTGAGTGGTGGAATACCCCATCATTATTGCTCTTCTTGCCCTCACTCCAAACTTGTCACCCTTTGTTAGGTTAGTTGCATAACAGAGGCAACCAAATACTCTCAAATGATCCAGGGATGGCACTCTCCCAAATAATAATTCATAGGGACTCTTTCCATTCAGTATTTTGTTTGGTGTTCTGTTAATTACATACAGTGCTGCTTTCACACATTGCCCCCAGTACTGGTCTAGTATGCTTGCTTGGAATTTCAAGGCCCTTGCAGTGTTCAATATATGCCTATGTTTCCTTTCCACCACACCATTTTGCCATGGCGTGTGTGCACAACTGCTTTGATGAACTATGCCATGCATTTTTAACAGCTCATTCCAGTTTGAATTGAAGAATTCAGTGCCATTATCTGTCTTTATCATTTTTACACTGGTGTTGAACTGATTCTTTACATAAGCTAGAAATTCCTTCAAGAAGATAATTGTCTCACTTTTAAATTGCATCATATAGACCCAAGTTGCTCTAGAAAAGTCATCCACAACAGTCAGAAAATAGTATATTTTTGTCAAAAGTTGCTTTCTTATAGGGTCCCCATACATCCATATGTACCAGTTGAAACACAGTGTCTCTCTTATTTTCACTATCAGGGAAAGCAAGTCTATGCTGCTTTGCTAGTGGACAAACTTCACAAGTATGTTGAACTAAGCTATCTACCTTATGCTTCAGAAACTGAATATGACTCGTGGCTAGGACAGATGGATGGCCTAATCTCTTTATCCATAAACTGCATTCTTCTGTATCCTTTGTGACTGCACCCACTAGTACTTTATTCTTCTCTTTATGTATACTGTATTCTTTCATCACATTCAACCCATTGCATTCTTCACCAATCATCCTCACCCTGCCACTGGAGATGTACTGAAGTAGACAGAATCCAGGAAAAAAGGTGATGGAGCAAGACAATTCTTTAGTCAATTTTGAAACAGACATCAAATTGAACTTAAAATCAGGTACATGATAAACATTCTTAATGTGCTGGTCTTTTGAGATGCTAAGATCACCAATATGTGATATGTCAGTACAGTTTCCTGTTGGTAGTTGAACTCTTTTCTTTTTCCAAGGAGCTAATGGCCTTATGTTTTTTAACAGACTTAGGCTTGATGAGATATGATGTGAAGCACCTGAATCTATGATCCAGTCTTTGCTAGATACAGTAGATAGCAAGGATATAGCAGTACCTGCCATATGTGCATGTGTTTCAGGCTCCTTGCCCTTATCCTTATGCAGCAGTGATAGGAGCTGTTTATACTGATCTGCTGTGAAGAATTGAGAGCCAGCAGTTGCAGATTGTGAAGCTGCATGTGCTGAGACATTTCCAGAGCCACATGCATTATCAGCTATAGACTTCTCTGCTGTATAACCAGCTCCATATCCTCTTGTTTGTGTCCTGGGTCCAGAAGTAAATTCATCTGGCAGGATCTCTTGCAATGAAGCTTGGTTAGCTGTGGTTAGTATCCCTTTAGGAGCATAGTCTCCCCTGTTTCATAATTCCTTCTTGACATATAGTCAGCTAAATATCCAATCACTTTGTAGCAATTTTCTTTAGTGTGATTTTTCAAGTGTGGGCAATTCTCACAATATAGCCTTTGTCTGAAGTTCTGTTTACCCCCTTGTCTCTGTCCCTGACCTTGTTTGAAACTGTGACCTAGCTTGTAACCCTGATCTCTTCCAGCAACTAGTGCAGTAGGTTCCACAAAGTCATTCTGAGCTAGGGGTACTTGTTGACTTTCATTATCAATTAACATCCCATATGCCTCATCTACACTAGGTAATGGGCTCATCAATAAAATTTGACCCCTAACCTGAGCATAGTGCTCACTAAGTCCTATTAGAAACTGATATAGATGTTGTCTAGCCATGTGTTCTACATAATCTTTAGATTCTGGACAAGAACAACCAGGGGAGGGTGCTAGGGCATAATACTCATCCCAGAGATCTCTAAGTCGTGTAAAATAGGTAGAGATGGAGCTATTACCTTGAGTGAGTAAGGTAATTTCTCTGTGCAATTGGAAATTTCTAGTCCCATTCACTTTATCAAAACGCTTCTTCAGATCCTCCCATACCTTGTGAGCACCTGTAGCATACAGGATTCCTGTTCTCAGTTCCTTGCACACAGTGCTGAGGATCCACGATAATACAATTGCATTGCAACGTTCCCATAGATGTTGAAGCTTACCTGTGTATGTGCTCTTTTTACCAGATCCATCTATAAACCCTAGCTTGTTCTTAGCTAGGATTGCTATTTTCATTGAACGGCTCCATATCGCCTAGTTTTCTGACCCGGTTAGCTGAATTGGAACCAAAACTGAACCCGGTGTATCAGATGAGTGGATATACAGTATGTGACTGTGATCTACTTCAACTTCTTCTCTGTTCCCTGCATTTGTAGCTCGATTTGGGGCCATTTTTGCTCAGAAACTATGTTTTTCAAAGCTGTGATTTGATGAATTATGAAGAAAAAAGGAAAAATTATCGTTTAATTTGTGCTTTGCACACAGAATCAAGATCGATCTGCTCTGATACCATGTTAAATTGTGGATTGATAGTGTGATTGTAGTGAGAGAAATGTTTTTAGAGAGGGAAAGTAGTTTGGAGTGAAGCTAAAATATCTTCATTAGCATAACTGAATGATGAATAACTACATACAACTATATAACCTACTCTAACCAACTTTAACTAACTATAAATGACTATTTACACTTTGGCCCCTCAGCTTCTTATCCTAACTAATGCTAACACTATACAACTTGTGCTAACACTATACGCCATACAATACTATAACTGCACATGATAGTATCCTGTATCCAATAGAATAAGATATCCCAAACAAGTGAAAATGACAGCACAAAATAATGCCAAAGGAAAAGTCGTATTTGGTTTCTCAACTTCCCCTGCTAATGTACTAACATTTTCAAAAAAATTCAAGCTCCAAAAGAGAGTATTAAAGAACAAATTCCAATTTGTGAACAACCAGGCTTGTGTTCTTGAAAGTGCACATTTCTTCAGTCATATCTAGTCTAGTAATATTATATGCCAATTATTCTTTTTTATACATAATATATGCCAACAGTAAATCAGAATTAATGATTCAACTACATTCTAATTTACAAGGAACGAATATTACTCCTTTTCCTAAAAAATAACGCAATTAACAATAATGAGGCTAAACATTTTAACAATTCAGTTCCAGCTTATAGAATCTGACACCCAACTTATCCAGTCTGGACATCCTATTAAACACTGAAAAATTGCAGAACTACTGGAAATTAAATGTTGTTTTGATATTTCAGATAAACGGGCTTATAACTAGAAACTTCATCAACTTTTAGTTAGAGGACCAAGTTGTTGTTAAGTGTTACTCTTACTTTCTCATCAAATATTTTTAGATATCAAATATGGAGCAACAGTTTTCAGTATGGAATAAGATTATCAGGGCCTACTGGTTATAACAAATTATAACAATAAGTACCAGTTCCTTTCTGACTCAGAGAGTTTCCTTTCTTTACGATGAAATTCCCAAGTCACTATCAAAAATATATTGACAACCAAACTCTCCTATAAAAGCAACCTGGGATTTAAAATAAAAGAGATCAGATCATTGAATCAGAAGAAGACTATAACTAAGCAAGATTAAGAAAAAAACTGGAATCAAGACTATAGTTGTACAATATGATCAAAGTGGAAGGGAAGAAACAGATTCTACTCTTATAAAATGAAACAAGATTGAACAGACAACTTATGAGAAGAACTGACTGAAAAAGACCCTATAAAACCAAACATGAGACAACACTTAAAGGATTCTATTCACACCATATTAAGCAAAGCCAAAGCAACTCACTCACTGCTCTTTTTAATTCCATCAGGAATGCTGCACTCACTCTACAAAACAAGAGAATCCTGCCCAACCCTCTCATTGCCCCTTTAAAGAAAACTCCTAACATGCTTAGCATTTACCAATCCAAACACTTATTAAGAAGAATACCACAACTGCAGCTACCCAAATGCTATGCCACGACTCAATTGAGATTATTGAATATGATCAACATTTAGGAATAACTTAGGCTAAGGAAAAAGAATAAGAAACACAAGAATGAACCAAAAGGATAGAAACAGATCACATCAAGGGAACCAATCATGTAGTTGTACTGAGAGAGAGGCTAAAGGAACTAGAACCAATGTTATAAGATTAAGCACTCTTTCTTTTGTACTGACAAAGCTAAGTCTAACTAAACAGAGATTAAAGGAATAATCTGCCAACTGCATATGCCTAGCACACTTGCATCCAGCTCTTCCTCTCCATCAGGTAATGTTGGACATGAGACCTTGTCAATTGTTGAAGCCGAGCCTACAAGGAAACATACCATGTATTAATATAGTTCAAGCAAAATGAAAACTATTCAGGTAACAAGTTAGTGAGAAGATTACTTACCATTTATTTCATTCCATAACCAAGTGTGAGCATACATCAAAGCCTCTAAAGTAGTAGGATAAAGTCTACTATGATGTGGACTAAATAATAGCCCGCTAGTGCTAAATCCTGACTCTGAAGCAACGGTATAGACAAGAATGGATAAGAGGTCACGAGCCATCCCTTTGTAAAGTAGGAAATTTTAATTTGTTTGTCTTCCACCAACTTAAATTGTCAAGATGTGGAGTTCTAGGTATCAAACGCTCTTCTGAGTACAAATCTAGCTCCGGCCTCATCTCCACATTATCATTACTCAAAGTGACATATCTATCAAAGCAAGATAGTCGATCATCCTCAACAACACCATTGACTTCATTAGAAAAAGAAGAATCAATGACCCATTTGAAGTAGCTCTAGTCTTGTATGCTTGAAACATATCATAACAATTGCTTAGGACTTCTTAAATTTTAGTTGAAGCTTCTTCACCATAAATGTGTTGAAGATTGAACTCCACCAATTTCATCTTATACCTCGGATCAAAAATAGCAGCTACACCCATCACAATATTACATCATCCCAATATTTCTTGAATTTCGACAACATTGTCGATGCTATAGAGCGAATCAAACGATTAAGGCTCTTCATCCAAGCTTCCAACTCTAACCTAATATCACAAACTTTAGCAAAATATTCACACGAAGTTGGATAATTAGATCCTGAAAAATATTTAGTGGTCTGATAAAAGATCTTCAGCTCAGCAGAAACTTCTTCTACTGTACTCCATTCTTCTTCTGTGGGAAAAGACATGAAATTGGTTTTAGTTAGACACAACTTCATAATCACCTTCTTGTATTCAAGGGCTGTTGTCAATATTAGATATGTTGAGTTCCAACGAGTAGGACAATCATATTTCAATTTCTTTTTACAAGAAATATGTAGCACACGAGCAGCTTCCTCAAACCTTTTAATTCTACCCGAGGACCCTATCTAATATAAGACACTTCTATGCACATTGCTAATACTACCTTCTATCTCTTTTAGCCCCTCTAGTACAATCAAATTCAGGATATGTGCAACACAACGCACATGGAACAGTTGACCCATCACCAATAAGTCTCTTTTATAAAGTTTCTCATCTAACAAAATTTTCATCATGGCATTGTTTGTGCTAGAATTATCAACCGTAATGGTTGATATTCTTCGCTCAAGATTCCACTCGATAAACAGTTTAAAAATAATGAACTGCACAAAGTATTTCTATCATGTGGAGTAGGAACATGTATAAATCTAAGGATATGGCTTTGAAGCCTCCAAGAATCATCAATAAAATGTGCTGTTATAGCCATAAAGCATTTTTTGGTTTATCTGAAGTCCACATATCAGTTATTATAGCAATTCTACATGTGATTTCTTCCATTAACTTAGAAGTCTTAGATTTTAAATTATAAAAATTCTTCAGAATACCTTTTTGATTGTGTTCCTTAAAACCATTTTGAGCAATGGCTGTAGGCTAGCAACAAACTTTCTAAAGCCCACGTGATCAATAATGAATAATGGATACTCAAGCAAAATGATTGTGTGGGCAATTTCTCTACGCGACACATCTTGATCAAAATATTATTGCCCCTTATTATCACCCCCCGAACCACCCTCATTTGTTGTGTTCCTTGGCATTTTAGGACATCTTCTATAATGAGCATGTAAAGAAGTGGTCCCGAATTTATGATTTGATTTAATACGAGTGTTACAATACTTACAATCACTATAGCGAATACCATCAACCATCACCACGTGAAAATGAGACCATGTTCTAGAACATAGTCTCATCATTTGTTGGAAGGAGCTTCATCAATATCTTCATTAACTTGTGTAGCCCTTTAAATCTCACTTTCAATAGAAACAGGAATAGAAAATGAACACATCTAATTTTGTTAGTCTTCGAACTCCATATTAACCTATAATTACATAAACATCAAAGATAAGTTTCACGTATTCAACAAACAGCTTCAAGAAGACAAAATGCCACTACTAGAACAACTCGATTTAGGGACGGAAGGGTAGAGATGTGTAGCCGTCCATATTTTCATAGAGACGGATAGCCGTCCCTAAATTTCTGACAATTTAAGAAAATATAAAAGCTAGAGACGGCCAGCCGTCCCTATTTTCACTGAGTAGGGACGGCTAGCCATCTCTATTAAGTGAAAAACGTAAAATAGGGACGATCACTCCTCCCTAAACAAAAATTTATATTCCAGATTTCACTGAGTAGGGACGGCTAGCCGTCGCACAAGCCGTCTGTATCTGGGACGGCTGCCCATCCCTACGAATTTAGCGTCGAGCAATTCACGGACAGATGATGTTGTCGCATAGCCCGTCCGTAAATCGTATTTAGGGACGGCTACCCGTCCGTATTGTCCATCCCTCAATCGCATTTTTTTTAGTAGTGTGTCAACAACTTATAACACTTTAATACCAGCTTCAACAATACACTCCTTGAAAAAGAAAATCATTAGAACTTGCACTTTGCGTATTTTATGCTATAATGGTGAAGATGGTATTTTTTAAAGCCAAAATATTGGCTATTTTTAATAGTTTGGTATGATTTTAAACGATTTCAAAATAAAAAGAAAGATCAGACAAGTAACAAAAACTTTGTTTAAACTTTTATCTAGATTTAACTCAAGAAACCATAAAACTTTGACAAAAAATTAGTGAAAGAAGGACGAAGTAGTAGAAAAATAGAAACTTAGGATACCTGGAGATGAGAGAAGATGAGAATGATTTGTAGCAGCTCCTTAGTTCTTGGTCATGAGAATGATGTTGAACAGAGTTATAGACTTACAGATAAATGAGAAGATGTTTTTCCCCTTTTGGCTGTTAGGGTTTTACTTACAGTATTTAGTTTTAATGTATTTTTAAAAGGACCCGCAACCTACCCCGCCCCGTCATAATATTTTAACAAAAAAATTTTAACCCGCCCCGCCCTGCATCCACTCTCACCCACCCCGCCTCGTGAACACTCTAACCCGCCCCATCCCGTGTTCCCCCGCCCCACTGCCATCCCTAGCTTCCCCCTCTGGAGGTGGACTGCCTGCTCGCTTCCTTCGTGCACCTTCGATAATGTCTTGAGACTGCTCAAGTTCAAGACAGAGCTTCTTAGTGTATCTCTGATGTGGGGCACTCCATGTGGTCACAGGGTGTTGGGTCAGTGTCCATTTCTACTCTCGAGTGGCTTTTGAACCCCTGGAGTTCAGACTCTTGCCGAAAGCTACTACGGCAATGTTGTTGGGAACTGGAGGGAGCTCCATGCATTCCCTCTGAAATCTCTCCAGGTAGTTTTTTAGCAGCTCGTCATCACATTTCCGGATCTCAAAGATGCCTTCCATACGCTTCTCCCGCTTGCGAGCTTCAGAATGCACCTTTTTGAACAAATACTGCATCTGGGTGAACGATTCGATTAAACCCATTGGCACATCAAGATGCCAGGCAGATGATACCGACACTCACTCCCAAATCTCTCACATTTAGACCAAATAAATTAGTATGGTCATCATAAATGCCAGGAATAAATCATATCAGAAACTCACCCCTCTACCGCAACCGATTCTTAATAGAAACGACATCCAAGGAAACCATTGAAACATGATAAGACACACCATTTCCAGATCGATCAAAAGAATCAAATCTTACTCACATTTTAGAGAAGAAGAAATACATGGGTGTACTACATCGGATACCTCAACATCCTGCCAGACTAGCAGTTCATAGAACTGCCTCTGCAGCTAAGCTAAGTCACTACCCTGATGATCACTTTCTGAAGAACCACTGCCACCACACTCTTACCCTCTACTGGATGGTGGCATTTCTCTGGCTAATTAAGATCTATATGAAATTCCCTGTGACTGCGCAGATGCCTGATGACGAGAGAAAAGACGACTTCCTACCTGTCGGAGTAAGGAAAAACTCCTCAAAGGATAGCCAGACTCACGACAATGATAACACCTTTTCGCTGAATATAGGAACTGGGAAGATTGTTGATAGTTGTACAGAAAAGACTGAATCTGATCTTAACGAGCTACTGGCGCATTCTAAGAATCAAGTGACACAAGCTGAGATAACCTGGAAGGTGACCTCCCAAAATAATCAGAACTTTTACCTCCAAATGAGGTACCATGGTTACCCACCAGGGTCGTGGGATCTCTTACTTTCCTGCTCTAACTTATGGTATGCCTCGAACCTTCGGGCAATATTAACAACAACATCAAATAAAATCCAGACCTCAGTTTCTCGAGCCATCTGGGATTTCAAGGAAAAATAAAGGTCATCAATAAATCTTTCGATCTCTCGAAAGGCTCATGGACTAGTTCTACTGTATATTCAGCCATTCTATAGAATTAAATCTCATATTTTGAAACACCAACAGGCTAACCGACAGGCTACCCTGTCCGATCCACTCAAACTGGCAACACTTTTCATCTCGCTCGCTACTCAAAAGGAACTTTTCCACGAATCTAGAAGAAAAACCGAACCAAGTTAGCTAATAAGAGAGCGGCCAACCAATTCAAGCCGGACCCCTGAAACTGGAAAGCAGAATAATCAACACCATACCGCTCGATATAATCAAGAGCCAGAAGGATATGCTGACATCATTTTATTTTTTTTGAAAAAAACTTACACAAGGATTATCTGATGCATGGCTTGAGAATATCGGAAGATTCAACCGCGTAAAATAATGCAACCACTTTGGGCACTCGGACCGAACTGTTACCTCAGCTGGTTAACCAGCCAGAACAATTAGAGGTACAACACATGCTACCTCCGGAACATACTTTACTGCGGCAATATTAAGAACTGGAATAGGAGCTCCCTGAGGCCGAACATCTACATCTACGGCAACCTGATAAGCTGCCTAGCGAATAATAGGTTCTTGCGGTATCTGCGTCGCCAAGATTCTCGTAAAGCATCATAGAGAGCCAAGAGAACTACAAGCCCCTGCTCCCTTGCCCAACGCGAGCTCGTACAACTGGGACCTCCGTAATTAGATCGTCAGCACGATTAAAAACTTTTGGGGCCTCGTCAGTGCTATCCCCAGGCTAGACTGCTTCGTCTTGAACTCATACCATTTGCTGATTTATCGCACGAAGGTTTCACAATTACCATGAAGGAATTAACGAAAATACTTTTGGATCCTAGACTGACGTACGATCAGAAAAGAAGGAAGTGAAACTTCCTAAATGCCATCATAGCCTCTCATAGATAAGTACGGACGTTTACGTACCCATCAGCGAGACTCTACTAGACACTGTCTTAGTCTGGATAGATTCTAAATCAAGCTCTGATACCAACTGACACGACCCGAAATCCGGGTAGGCCGTGCGGGCACCCGACATCCTCCCCTAGACCCGTCGGGCGAACCCTTACCAATTAAATTAGGAAAATATATATAATTCAGTTTATAAATAAGAACAATACTTCAAAAAAAAAAAAAAAAGAGAACAGACATACTGATACCTCTAAGCTGTACAAAAAAAATTACAGCTGACTACCCAACATACTAGGTTTAGGGCTATCCAGACTAGACATCTAAGAGTACAAAAGAAGACAGATACCTCCTGAAGTGAATAAAATGTAGCTGAAATAATAAACAATAAACTGGTGGCCATCCGGAATAAAAGCTGGCTCACCCTGACGGCTGAAGTCGTCTTCGCTCCTTCACATCGTGGCGAACTCAATCCTGGAGCGAACCTGCCGAAACGAAATAGGTAGACAACAACAAACAACAAACAAGGGTGAGTCAAAAGGACTCAATAAGTGGGGCAGACTAGCCACCTCAAAGAGCAGGATAGCTAGCCAGGGAGAAAGGAAACAGATAGACCCAATTCCTCTTATTTAAATTTTAAAATTGCAGAGCCAGATAATAATCGGAAACACATAAGAAACTATAAACTCAACCCAGGATGTGAACCAGAAACATATCAACAAATAAGCAATGCACATATAAGCAGAACAGTAGTCATGTACCGCAAGTCTACACAATGGTATGAATTGAGATGAAATGAAATGAAATGTGATGCAAAGGGTCACATGTGCCCGTAGTCCCATCCCGAAGCGGAATACTCCTGCATTCGAGGGGAATCCAATCTGATAACCAACTGGAGCGGAATACTCCTGCTCCTGGGCGGAATACTCCTGCACCCGATATAATATAAACCAGAGGCGGAGTACTCCTGCACTATATATCTGACATAAGAGCGGAATACTCCTGCTCTTGGGGCGGAATCCTCCTACCCTCAATATGATACAATGGAGCGGAATCCTCCTACTCCTGGGGCGGAATACTCCTGCACCCAATATGATATGCAATGTAATGCATATGAATGACATATAATGCGTATGAATGCAATGTGATGCAATAATAACCCTTCACCGGCGCGGGACTCTCATCGACAGCCGGGAAGTAGATGCCAACTTACAGCCAGGGTACAATGCTCAAATCCTCAATGCAATACCAACAACAGGACATAACATATAATATACAATGTAAATCCAAAGCTAAGGCGTAATGAGTACGCCTATCGGCAGCTACACACGTAAGGAACACGTGGTAGAAAATCCACGAGGCCAGGTGCCTCCAAAGAAATGGATATAAACACTTACCTTGTTAAAAAGTTAGTACATCCACTCAATAACCGCTTGTCCTTTGGTTTCATTGCCAAACGATCCCACTCTATTCAATAAGCAGAAAAATATATCAAATTAGACTAAAGGCTTCATTCCTCACATCTTAGGGCAATCTAGTTAGGAACCTGATACCCTATTCGCATACGCAATACGCAGGCCAGGCCTATGTACAGGGTTTACGGTCACATAACCAAACCCTAAATAAATTACATTTATATGTTGCCCATAACTCACTGAGTACGAATATATAATCAATTTCGTTATCGGGGTCCATTGGACCCTTTAAACAATTAATTGAACTTATTAAAACGATGTATAATATTCCAAATTTTACCGTTAAAACATATTCAAACACACGTAATAAACTCAAATAATATATTAGGATCATTACCTGAATATTTCAGGATGAAAATTCTACTTTTCTCCGGCCCCTTTTCTCATTTTATGGCATTTTTTCTCCAATATTTTCTCCTTTTGCTTTTCTAGTTTTGGTTTTGCTCCACTTTGTTTTTGTTTGCTTCAAAATAACGTTGAAGGTGTGTATATATATATCCAGTATAGCCACCGCCATTCATTTAAAGCTTTTTGTCGTTTTTTTTCTCATTTCATTTTTTCTTTTTTTTTCTTTTGTTTTCGTGACAAAAATTAAAACGGTACCCTGTGATATTCGAAATAATTCCAACTTTTGCATACAAGTTATACAAAATATATGTAACATACTCGCAAAGACGGATCTCAAATCGGACTCCCGAAACTCAAGAAGCGAATTTAAATGAAAAAAGTCAAATTATTTAACTTTCGGCATTTTAGCGGAAACTAGCCGAACAACATCGAAATTCACTTTCGAAAGTTCATAAAAGTCACAAATAATCATACGAACCTAAAGGCGCTTTCGGATTTCGAATCGGAGCTCATTCGCCCAAAACCGAGCTCAAAAATCTCTTTTTAATATTTATCGTCAATAAAAACTGAAACCTTCTTCCGATGCCTACCAAACGAGGTCTGATTTAGCTCAAATTTTACAGACAGGTCCTAATGGACATTACGAATATTTTATAATTATCGGCACGCCAATCGGAGTCCTATCTTCCGAAACGACTGACCAAGATCGTTTCAACAAATTTCATTAAAACCATACAATTAAGGGTTTTACCCCTCCCTCTCCCACTGCTGCACTCACTGTATTGCCGCCAAAATTTTTTATTTATATTTTTAAATTTGAAAAAAGATAAAAAGCATAAACATACAAAATACACTTTCAAACTTGAAAAAGTAGATTTAATATTTGGAAATTCTTAAACTTATATAAAACTAGAATATACAAAAATATATATTTATATACGACACACATACAAGATATACATTGAATTTTTGAACATACACAAAGATTTATGGACATATATGTGACATACACGTACACATAAATACTAATATATGAAAAATATACAAATAGACATACAAAAAATATTTTAAAAATATACAGTTGAAATATAAATACACAAACATACAACAAATATATAAAGAAATACAACTACACATTCAAAAGAATTTAAATATATTTGTGCGCCAAGACATACACATACACATAAAAGAAAAAGTTATACATGTATATACACATACAAAACAAAAAATTAAAAAAATAAGGAAGTAGATTGCCGTCGGCCACCAGAGAATAGCAGCGGTGGCGCCGGTGGAAGCAGATCTGAAGCAGCATCACGCCGTGAGAAGCACCAGCAGCTGCTCCAGCGATGAAGCACCAGACAGAGAACGGAGTAGTGGCAACAACAGGTCATCGGCGGTGGAGCCTTGAAGGCAGACCTGGTCACCGGAGAAATATTCTGACTGGCGGTGGGTGAGTGGAGAATGGGAGAGAGAGAGAGAGGAAGAAATTAGGGTTTTGTATTAGAAAGGGAAGGAAATAAAAAATAGTATGTAGGATATTAAAGTGGAAAGTATTGTTATGTATTGTAATATGTTTAAAAGTATTGTTATGTATTGTAATTTAGCTATTAGAATTATCGTTTGGCATAATGTTTTCAACTATAAAATACTAATATATACGGTCCAATACCAACAGATATGGCTCGAAGCAAGAAATCGGGAGTATATATGACACTAAAAAATGAGAGGAGCTTGATACTAAACTTGTGTTTGATTTTTGTTTTAGAGGAAAAAAAAAACAATTTTGAACAGTTTATTAGAAAATCGAGGAAAATGGAGGCCATCAAGATGAAACATTGTTATCGCATGTTAAGTTATTAGTTCTAGGGATGGAAAGTTACAAATTTACAACTGTTTTACCAAATTCTTCTAGCTTTCCCGACAATGAATAATGATCTCATTTCTATCAATAAATTAAGATTGGATTGCTTATAATTAAATCCCAATCAACTATTCAAGAGTTGCGCTTGAGGTGCATGTTAGAGACTGATAAATGAGAAAGAAATGACCTATTGTAATATTTTTTTCTTGCTTGCTCTTTCCTATAGTGGAAATAGTATCTCAAGAACGAACACAAGAACGAACTATCCCTCATTTGTTAAAGGCGATTATTTAATTACTACGCGCGAGATAGAAGTTGATGGCACATTGCACGTAACATGAATTATCAAATTGTTTGTGGGGGTGGGGGTGGGGGGCGTTTCGGGGTAATAAGGGTACTATATCAAGCAGGAGTAAAATAACTATTAATAGTGCCTTAGAACCCCTTACCTTTACATCAAAAGACTAGCCAAAGTATAATGGAGTGGTATTATTGCATGTATTTGTAGAGGGATCTTCATATTGGTCATGATCCTTTTTCAGGATGCATGACTGAATTTATCAAAGAATGAGCCCTCGACTGTATTACGAAACCTCAGGCTAAATGTGCTATAGAACTTCCTTCTAATTCACCAACATTTTCTGTTGCAAATTACGTTTGTAAAGTTGATGTGCTTTAACCCAGTGCAAGAACTTCATGATCCTAAATGATACATCTCTCTCTGTCTGTATGTTGTTTATGTATCTCCTTACATATACAAGATGAACATCATGTCTAACTTAATGAAATATGCATTAACAATTGTTGAATTGTGTGACCATCTCATCTGAAAACTTACGCTATTAGAGAGAGCGCACTTTTATATTACTTAATTATATTCTCAACGGGTCCCTCACGTTCGGGCTTGATTCTTATATAATGAGCGTGGAAATATTTTTCAATATTGAATGGCGGTGAGATTCGAACCGAGGACTTTTGCCTGCTCTAATACCAAGTTAGAGTAGGTGATTGTTGAGAATATAATCAAGTAATAAAAGTGTGCTTTCTAATAGCTTAAACTGTTAGATGAGATGGTCACACAACTCAAACAACTATTACTAACAACTTTTCAGATGCAAAGAAGCTTGGAGGATGCATGTCTAGTTGCAACAAGTATTGCGCCACAAAGACAGCTGCTGCTTCATAAAAAAATTAGTTGTGATTTCTACATATTAGTTTGTAGTATCTAGTAAATTAATAAGAACGTTTCTATTAATATCTTAATAATTTTGGAGCGTAAGAATGAATATTCACCTCCATTGTTGTCGCTGAGTTGTATGACTTATACATCTTCATATACTGTACATATTAGTATTTCGGTTGATTAGTTAATTGCTACCTGTGTTAACTCAACTTTTTAGCTTTGTATTACATCCAAGAATGTCACGATCTAAACCCAGAGGGTTGTGGCTGACACCGGACTAGCCTAACATTCATCAAGCCAATCTTTAACATCACAAAACATGCATAATAAACAATCAAGAACTAATAAAAGGCTTATCACATCAACAATCGATATTCTTGGTAAGGCAACAATCGATATTCTTTAAAGAGCTCAAGAATACCAGATACATAAAAGTAAAGTGAGTAGTATATTTCCGAGAACAACATTTTAGACATTTGCAACTATTATCACATAGAAGGAAATGGATTGAGCCTAGTCACTGGAACACAAACCAAAGGATTAGCTCTAGGAAGAGTGATGCCAGTTGCCTCTTCCATGTCCACTTTACCAGTACTAACTTTCCATTCAAAGCACTGAATCATGGAACCAAGTGTTGTGTGAACTAAGTGTAGTGCCAATGATATTCCAGGGCAACCTCTTCTGCCACTTCCAAATGGTAGAAATTGATAGTGCTGTCCCCTGACATCCAATTGGTCACTCAAAAATCTATCAGGTAGAAATTCAAGTGGATTTTCCCAATAATTAGGATCCCTATTAATTGCCCATGTATTGACTAGTAACCTAGTGTTTTTTGGTATATGATAACCTCCAATAGAACAGTCTTCAGTTGATTGTCTAGGGATCATAGGCCCAGTAGGATGTAGTCTAAGAGTTTCTTTAACAATGGCTTGAAGGTATGGGAGATTTGCGATGTCAGATTCTTCGACAACTCGATTCTTACCAATTGCAGAATCAATTTCATCTACTGCTTTCTTCATAGTGCTCGGATGGTTGATAAGCTCTGCTAGTGCCCACTCTGTTGTGAGAGCTGCAGTATCAGTTCCAGCAACAAAGATGTCCTGTAAAATGAAGTTCTTTTTATGGATTTACATCATAAATGAATCACTGAACTTTAAATTCTAGATGTTTTCGAGTATGAAGTCAAAGGCTAGCTGCCCTCTCTAAGTATAAAAATTCACTAAACCTTGAAAGCAACTACTATATATGTGACTCTTTCTCTCTTTGAATCTTCTATTTCCGAGATAATTTACTTTTGTCTCGTCGCGTAGGCCAGCAAATTAAAGTAGCTGTTTTAAACCTCAGATGCGTTATCACCTAATTTTCAATAGGCTGACAAGTGAGCCTCAAACTCAAATATTTTTGTTGTGCTTTGATTTGCCTCATTTGAACATTGACGATATTAACTACTCCATCTATTCTAAACATTCGATCTCTTAGAATTGTTAAACAGTAATTATGTTAGAGAATATAATACAAGCTTATATATCGTTCTCCTTGTAAAGTTATAAATCGATGAAAAATTAACTTACCAGGATAAAAGCCTTGATGTTCTCTCTTGTCAATTTTATGTCTGAGCATTCGTCCTCTGATATATCAAGTAGAATATCAAGCATATCTTTCACTAATATTTCACCACCATTATCCTTCCTTTGATTAATTTTCTTCCTTCTTGCTTCTTGGTGTTCATTTATAGTCCTCTCCATCATCTCATCAAACCTTCTACGTAAGTCCTTTGTCCTCTTTCCAAATCCTTGCAAATCTAAATTTTTACAAAACCAAATAGAATCAGACAAATTAAATTTCCCAGCAAGTTCAGTAATCTCTTGAACCAACTTCCTCATACTCCCAGCTTCATCTTTATTTCCAGAACACCTTTCACTCATTAACATTCTTGAAATCACATTATTTGTTGCACTCAACAGCTCAGCTTCAATATCTATTGACTCACCAACATTCGCCTTTTGTAAAATTAACTCAATCAAACGCTTCCTTTCGTAGCATCTTATAGGAACATGCATGTCTAATGTTTGACCGCCTAGGAGTTCAGTCATACAAATTTTCTTCATGAATTTCCAATAACTCCCATAAGGCCCGTATGAAAAGTCTTGTGAACCATAAGATAAGTAATCAATAACGAATGTCTGTTGTCGATTTAGAAACGAAGTTTCATGAGTTTTGAGTACGGCTTTGGCCATTTCAGGTGATGAAACTACTAGACATGGTACAGAGCCAAGTTTTATGTGAATTAATGGTCCGTAACGTTTTGAGAGTTTGCAAAGTGCTTGATGAGGAATTGGAGATAAAAGGTGCAAGTGACCAATTATTGGTAAACCAAACGGGCTTGGAGGGAGATTAGAAATGGTTCTTTGACGAAATATCAATTTAAGAAGTAAGATAAAAGATAGCCAAATAAGGAAATATATCACGTAGTCTTTGATATCAACCATGCTGAGAGAACAGATAGACTTACTTTTGGCTTTGGTTCTGCAGCTGTATATACATTAAAACATGACAGTTGAAACCTTTAAATAGCACTCCTAGTAAACAAGGTTTTTGCACCCAGTGCCCACTGTGATGTTGCTAACATCGTTTTAGCTCCGTTATTGAAACCATTAGGGGTGGTTTGGTATGAGGGAGTGCGATTATAATCATGGGTTAGAATTTGGGATTATATGTATCCCATGTTTAGTTATAGGTATTAGCTAATACCTATACAAATTATATACCTAAGTAGTGGTATATTATCTATCCCACATGGGTGGTGGGATTAACTACCAGGATTATAATTCTGAGATTGTTAATCCCTCGATAAGTTTCTTTGCTACCAAACGACCTCTTAGTTTTTTTGCCCCAATTATATGTGAAATTATCTTTTTTCCCTTAAATGTTAAGACCCTTTTAGAGTGTTGTAACTTGGACTAGTCACGGGTTGTAAGGTTGTAAACCTTAGTTGCTCGTTTACCGAAAGTGTTGAGAAATCTCATAGTGGTAGGTCGTGATTTATTACTACCTTAATCAAGGAGTTTCCCTGTAATTTCATTTATATTCCACATTTATCTTGCCGTTTTTTTTACTTGAACCAATATCGAGAACCTGAATCTTTGTGTTGATATTCACGGTTAAATTCTCTAATTTGCTTAAATAAAAAATAGGGTATAAGACAATAATATTCACCCCGTCTGGTGCCTTAAAGTGGGGAGAATTACACAACTATGACACCTCATTGCCTAACTGACATCGTTAAAATTGTTTGCAAGAATGGCCTCCACTAACTTTAAGTAAGTACATTGTCCGTAGTAGCACTCGACCTTTTATAACTAAAAGTGCTACCCGCAGACGAAAATACCCCTACGAAAATCTTATATTCACGCCCGCATCCCGCCATCCCTTTTAAGTAAGTGTAACCCTCGTGGTAGCACTTGACCTTTTATCTCTTTCAATATTCTCTCCAGATAACTTGAAGTGCTACCTTGCAGGTAACCCTTGTCCTTTATATTTCCTGAAGATGCAGCACTTGTCAATCCCTTTTAAGTAACTGCTGCCCCCGTGGTAGTAATTGACCTTTTATCTTTTTCAACATTCTCCCAGATAACTTGAAGTGCTACCTCCGCAGGTAGCACTTGCCTTTTATATTTCACGAAGAGACAATTTATACCTTGAAGTGATGCACCCGTGGCAATATTTGTCAATTTAAAACTTGAAGTGCTGCCCCCAAGGACATTTTTCTAAACTATTTTTAAGGGCGAACAAAAAACTATAACCACGAATAAGGAGTACATATAGTGAATATTTTTTCTTAAAGTCTGCTTGAAGTATAACATCTATGCCTTACATGGCATCACTATGAAAATATGAATGCTTTGTCCTAGGATTGACACTTTCAATATTTAATAATAATTTTACTTTATAAACAATTCACAACTATATATTTTTTTTAAATTTTTTTTAAACTACAGATTTTAAAAGTGTCATTTTTTTTTAAATTCCGTGCTCAGCAAAACTAGATCATACTAATGCATGCTTGGAATTGTCCTAGCGACGTGGATGAATGGTTGATTCATCATTCATTTCAGACTCAAATGTTTTCTTTTAAGAAACCAAACTACAGTCAAACCTCGTTATAACAGTCCCTCGTTATAACAACATTTCAGTATAACGGCCTAGTTTTATCTAGAATTCAATTTTTCATGTTATATTTTACCTCTTTATAACAGCATTCTACCTATAACGGCAATGATATTGACTATAGTGGAACGCTTTTTATATAATTACCTCTCTATAACAACCATACTCAAATATTACGTAATTATATTTTGTAAGAGATATATTATGTATAAGATAAAATACAAAATATTTATGATAATCATTTTTACCATAAATATACTGGCATTCTGCCTACAGATGACAACCCCAATACCAATAACGAAAATTTAGAACTTGTTGAGGATGTTGGTAGTGTGTCATCACTCATAGCCCAGATCTCATCATATAACACCAATCAAGCAATGAATGCTTCCACTTATGTGGAGTTTGACGCAACACTTCCAATCCTTATAATGTACACTGATGAAGAGATTATTGCACAAGTCAATGGAGTGGAAGATCAAGAGATAGCGTAGGCAGAAGGTGACAACAAAAGTGCTGATTAAGAGCATCAATCTCCTGCTACTTGGGCCGAAATAGAGGAGTCAACTGTTAAGCTCTTAGATAGCCTTCAAGGAAAAACTATTGCATATCCTTTTGATGAAGGTTTGGATAAAAACATTCACCCGTTCAAACGGTATATTGTCACTAAGAGACTTCAATTTACGAAACAACATACTATTGTAGAATTCTTATGTCAAACATAATTTATTTAAAATTTCAATTATTTTAATGTGTTCCTTAAATTTTTATAGTTTGTTACAACTAGTTCTGAATTTATTAATAATGTATTAACTGTTACATTTTTTAATAAATGAAAAATGAAAATCTATTAAGATTTAAAAATTAACATGTATTTTTGCGTACTTTTCAGTTATAACAGCTAAATGAGATGTAAATGTCAAACGCCAATATACATATATAACAACACCTCACTATAGCTGCCATCAAAAAGTTCCAGAAAAACGCTGCCACTATAGCGAGGTTTGACTGTATCTATGTCTCTCTCATGAAACGATAATCTCCCAATAAATAAACGTGTATATCTGGATCCTCTCCATTTGTTAGTGTTTCAATGTCCCCAACTTTTTGTTACATGTACCACCTTGAAATTAATACTCAGTTCCATTATCTAATTCAAGTTGTACAACCATGGTTAGGTGAAAAAATATATCCATATTTAGCTCTAGAAAATCTTACCATCCTATATTTTAGCATTAAATTCAGTTTCCCCACCTCACCCCCACCCACATTAATTTTTTTGTTTGGCGCCCCCTATGCATTTCATCAGTCTAGTTTTGACATATTTTTTCCTCCGTTCTCTAAGTTCAATAATCAGGGAGATGCTTGAAGCCCTTGAGCGTCGGGAGATCAGTGACATCTACAAAGAAGGAAACTCAGTTGCTGACTGAAACGACCTCGGTTAGTCGTTTCAGAAGTTAGGACTCCGATTGGCCTGTCGATAATTTTAAAATATTCGTAATATCCATTAGGACCTGTCTGTAAAATTTGAGCTAAATCAGACCTCGTTTGGTACGTATCGGAAGAAGATTTCAGATTTTATTATCGATAAATATTAAAAAGAGATTTTCGAGCTCGGTTTTGACGAATGAGCTCCGATTCGAAATTCAAAAGCGCCGTTAGGTTCGTATGATTATTTGTGAGTTTTGTGAACTTTCGAAAGTGAATTTTGATGTTGTTCGGCTAGTTTCCGCTAAAATGCCGAAAGTTAAATAATTTGACTTCTTTTCCATTTAATTTGCATATCGAGTTCCGGGAGTCCGATTTGAGATCCGCCTTTGCGAGTATGTTACATCTATTTTGTATAACTCATATGCAAAAGTTGAAATTATTTTGAATATCGTAGGGTACCGTTTTAATTTTCGTTAAGAAAAGAAAATAAGATAAAAGAAAAAAAAAAAAGAGAGAAAAAGACAAAAATTACAAAGAATGAAAGAAAAGGAAACATGATGGCGGTTAAGGTGAGCTTTATAAGCTCATCTTCTGTAGAAATAGAAAAACGAAACAGAATCAGCGAAAGTGAGAAACAGAGAAAATTATCAGAAAAAATGCCAGAATATAAGAAAAGGGGCCGGAGAAAAGTAGAATTTTCACCCTGAAACATTCAGGTAATGATCCTAATATATTATTTGAGTTTATTACGTGTGTTTGAATATGTTTTAACGGTAAAAATAGAGATATTAGACATCGCCCTAATGACGTAAATTGATAGTTTACAGGGTCAAATGGACCCCGATAATGAAATTGATTATATATTCGTACTCAGTGAGTTATGGGCAACATATAAATGTAATCTATTTAGTGTTTGGTTATGTGACCTTAAACCTGTATATAGGCCTGGCCTGCGTATTGCGTATGCGAATAGGGTATCAAGTTCCTACCTGGATTGACCTAAGATGTGAGGAATGAAGCCTTTAGCCTAATGTGATATATTTTTCTGCTTATTGAACACAGTGGGATCCTTTGGCAAGGGAACCAAAGGATGAAAGCGGTTATTGATTAGCAATGCTAACTTTTGGAAGGGGTAAGTGTTTATATCCATTTCTTTGGAGGCACCTGGCCTCGTGGATTTTCTACCACGTATTCCTTACGTGTGTAGCTGCCGATAGGCGTACTCATTAAGCCTTAGCTTTGGATTTACATCGTATATTATATATTTTGTCCTATTGTTGGTATTGCATTGAGGATCTGAGCATTGTACCCTGGCTGTGAGTTGGCATCTACTTCCCGGCTGTCGATGAGAGTCCCGCATCGGTGAAGGGTTATTTTTGTATCACATTGCATTCATATGCATTATATGTCATTCATATGCATTACATTGCATATCATATTGGGTGCAGGAGTATTCCGCCCCAGGAGCAGGAGTATTCCGCTCCATTGTATCATATTGAGGGCAGGAGTATTCCGCCGCAGGAGCAGGAGTATTCCGCTCCATTGTATCATATTGAGGGAAGGAGTATTCCGCCCTAGGAGCAGGAGTATTCCGCTCCATTGTATCATATTGAGGGTAGGAGGATTTCGCCCAGGAGAGTGCAGGAGTATTTTGCCTCACCATTACATTATATCGAATGCAGGAGTATTCCGCTTCGGGATGGGATTACAGGCACATGTGACCCTTTGCATCACATTTCATTTCATCTCATACTATTGGGTAGACTTACGATACATGACTATTGTCCTGCTTATATGTGCATTGCTTATTTGTTGATATGTTTCTGGCTCGTATCCCCAGTTGAGTTTATGGTTTCATACGTGTTTCCGGTTGGTATCTGGCCCTGCCTTTTTATAATTTAAATAAAATGAATTTGGTCTATCTATTTCTTTTCTCCCTGGCTAGCTATCCTATTCTTTTAGGTGGCTAGTCTGCCCCACTTATTGAGTCCTTTTGACTCACCCTTGTTTGTTGTTTGTTTCTTGTCTATCTATTTCGTTTCGGCAGGTTCGCTCCAGGATTGAGTTCGCCACGTTGTTTAGGAGCGAAGATGACTTCAGTTGTCAGGGTGAGCCAGCTTTATTCCGGATGGCCACCAGTTTATTGTTTATTATTTCAGTTGCATTCTGCTCCCTTCAGGAGGTATCTGTCTTCTTTTGTACTCTTAGATGTCTAGTCTGGATAGCCCTGAACCTAGCATGTTGGGTAGGCAGCTGTAATTTCTTTTATACAGCTTAAAGGTATAAGTATGTCTGTATTTTTTTCAGTCTTGTTCTTATTTATGAATTGAATTATATTTATTTTCCTAATTTAACTAGTAAGGGTTCGTGCGACGGGTCTAGGGGAGGATGTCGGGTGCCCGCACGGCCTAACCGGATTTTGGGTCGTGTCAGTTGGTATCAGAGCCCGATTTAGAGTCTATCCAGACTAAGACAGTGTCTAGTAGAGTCTCGCTGATGGGTACGTAGACGTCCGTACTTATCTACGAGAGGCTATGATGGCATTTAGGATGTTTCACTTCCTTCATTTCTGATCGTGCGTCGGTCTAGGATGCAAAAGTATTTTTGTTAATTTGTTAATTCCTTCGTGGTTATTGTGAACACTCGTGTAATAAATCAGCAAACGGTATGAGTTCAAGACGAAGTAGTCTAGCGTGGGGCTAGCACTGACGAAACCCCGAGATTTTTTTATCGTGCCGACGATCTAGTTACGGAGGTCCCAGTTGTACGAGCTCCCGATGGGCAAGGGAACAGGGCCTTGCAGTTTTTCTTGGCTCTCGCTTTACGAGAATCTTGGCGACGTAGATACCGTAAGAACCTATTATTTGCTGGGCAGCCTATCAGGTTGCTGCATGTGCAGAAGTTCGATCTCAGGGAGCTCCTTTTCTGGTTCTTAATATTGCTGCAGTAAATTATATTCCGGAGGTAGTATGTGTTGTACCTCTAATTGTTCTGGCTGGTTAGCCAGCCAAGGTATCAGTTGGGTCCGAGTGCTCAAAGAGGTTTCATTATTTTACGCGGTTGAACCTTCCGATATTCTTAAGAAATGCATCAGATAAACCTCGTGATTCTTTTTAAAATAAAATGATGTCAGCGTATCCTTCAGTCTCTTGATTATATCGAGCAGTATGGTGTTGATTATTCTTCTTTCCAGTTTCAAGGTCCAGCCCGGGATTGGGGAACTGTTCTCTTATTAGCTAATTTGGTTCGGTTTTTCTTTTAGATTCGTGGAAAAGTTCCTTTCGAGTGGTGAGCGAGATGAAAAGTGTTGCCAGTTTGAGTGGATTGGATAGGGTAGCCTGTCGGTTAGCCTGTTGGTGTTTCAGAATATGAGATTGAATTCTATAGAATGGCTGGATATGCATTAGAACTAGTCCATAAACCTTCCAAGAATGTTCAAAGATTTATTGATGACCTTTCTTTTCCTTGAAGATCCCAGACGGCTCGAGAGATTGAGGTCGGGATTTTATTTGATGTTGTTGTTGATATTGCCCGAAGGTTCGAGGCTTACCATAAGTTAGAGCGGGAAAGCAAGAGATCCCATGGCCCTGGTGGGCAACCATGGTACCTCCTTTGGAGGTAAGAGTTCTGGTTATTTTGGGAGGTCACCTTCCCAGGTTATCTTAGCTTGTGGCGCGTGATTCTCATAGTGCGCAAGTAGTACTTCAAGATCAGAGTCAGTTTTCTCTTCGTAGATATCAATAATCTGTCCAGTTTCCATTTTTAACAAAAAAAGTGTTATCATTGTCGTGAGTTTAGTTATCCTTTGGAAAGTTTTCCCTTACTCCAGCAAGTAGACAGTCGTCTTTTCTCTTGTCATCAGGCATCTGCACAGTCGCAGAGAATTTCATTTAGATCTTAATCAACCAGAGATATGCCCTCATTCGATAGAGGTCGAGAGCGTGGTGGTAGTGGTTCTTCTAGAAGTAATTATCAGATTAGCGGCTCGGCTCAGCCGCAGAGGCAGTTCTAAGAACTACCAGTCTGGCAGGACGTTGAGATATTTGATGTAGTACACCCATGTATTTCTTCTTCCCTTATATGTGAGTAAGATTTGATTCTTCCGATCGATCTGGAGATGGTCTGTTATATCATGTTCCATGGTTTCCTTGGATATTGTTTCTATTAAGAATCGATTGTGGTAGAGGGGTGAGCTTCTGGTATGATTTATTCAGGGAATTTGTGCGACCCTACTAGTTTATGTGATTTAAATGTGAGAGATTGGGGAGTGGGTGTCGGTATTGTTTGCTTGGCATTTTGTTGTGCCTCATTCCGTTATAATGTCAAGTCAGTCTACCTCTCTTTGGAACTCAGTGTCGGTAGGATGATGAGATTCTTATTTGTCATCATCAGAAAGTGTCATTGTTTCTTCCGGTGTAAAGTGGTTAATAAGTAATACTCGATCTATGTGTCTCATCTTGGTTCGAGACGCTAGTAGAGTCATGTTATCTACAAGTTTGTCTCGGTATAAAAGGGTTTTCTGGTAAATTGTCGGAGTTTCCTTATTATTGGGAGATTAAATTAGCATGGATGTTGTTCCATAAAGCTCATTTGATATTTATTTCTTCGACTGCGATTCTTTGGCTAGCTTGACTCGGAAGTAGTCTAGCTCTGGTAGCCAAGCAATAAGAAGATGAGCTTCCTGAAGTTCTAATTATTTCTATCCTCGATCCATTTCCATTTCTTCTTCGTCCGGCACTAGTGAGCTTGGGCGATTGGTAGCCGCTTGTGACGTTTCCTGTGTTGAGCCAGAGTACGTGTTATTGTAGCTGGGTAAGCATATTATTATTTTGGATATCAGTTTATCTGGGTATCCATTCCCATGGATAGTATAGTGCTGGTTCTGTTTTTGCGGATCATCCAGTTTCAGGGGAAACTCTGCCGAAATTTTTATATAGAAGTACCATCCATCAGGCGGTGGTCTTGATGGAAATGGTACGAAATTGTGAACTTGAGAGTTGCAGCTATTTGGCAACTCGAAAGGGTAGTTGGTAGCTTAGGTCTGCCTACGTTCAGCTTATAGCTAAATCTTCTTTAGTCCAGCAGACTGTGCGAGGATGGTTATTCCTATTCAAATGGCTACATGAGTTTGTGCTTTAAGTGGAGTTGTCTTCCTCCAAATACTAAATGGTAATACTAAATCTCTAAGGCGTTGATACCAATTTTGTCACGACCCAACCTAAGGCCACGACAGAAACCTACAATGAATGTCGATCATTGCTAAACCCACTAATAATCGATTAATGCTAGAGATAAGCTGGCAACCTGATCATATATATACGTACCTATCTGCTGAAAGCATAAAGTATGGAAAGATGATACGACTTTAACCTGCTGGCAATTAGAACATTGAGCAACAAATTTTGCTGTGTCACACTTCATTGCGTCCCACCAATGAATCTGCTTAAGATCATGGTACATCTTAGTCGAACTTGGATAAACAGTGTATTTGGAATAATGTGCCTCTATCATAATCTGTCCACGTAAATCTGCAACATCAGGAACACAAAGTCTATCTTTATACATGAGAACACCGTCAGTAGTTACCCTGTATGGTGACTCCGGTTTTCTTCTGGCTATCTGTCTGTATTCAATCAGAACTGGATCCTCATATTGACGTTGTTTTACTTCATGAAAAAAATTTAGAGTTAAAGGTCTAGTGCAGCTTGTTGTCCATCCATCATTGGCATATCTCCTTCACACCTCAACTCTTTGAGAGGTTACTTTAGCGTTGTAAGTACTCATGTAATCAACTTTGTTGCTGGTATTCTGCCTCAGCTCATGGTCCAACTATATGTCTTTTTTATATTTACTTTTTCGAGTCATAATATTTTCAATTCAAAGACAATACCCTGAAGTAGATGTTCAGTCTGAAGATCATTCCTGGTCTGCATCATACTATCCAGTAGTATTTGCATGATCCTTGTCTTTATATGATAGACCCTGTTCAGATGAACCTTTGATATACATTAGGATATGAGTAACTGCATTCCCACAAGGAGCTTGCGGAACAACAGTAAAATCAACTGAGATATTGCATAGTGCATTCGTAAAAATAATATAGCTTGTATCAAATCTTCTATAATGAGTAGTGACAAGGTACTTCAAAAGTTCCCTCTATTGCATCAAGCGTGAGTTAATTTTTAGTTCCATCGACCTGCTCTATATCAAAAGGTATATCGAAGGGGTGATTATCGGCTGAATCATGTTAACCCATTCAAGGTTTCATGTATCTTTGTTTCGAAAAAGTAAAACTCTCCTCTCGTGATCGAAGAAGGGTCAGTTTAGTCAAAATAAGTTGGGCAATGGTGTAATCATATTATCCAGATATATTTTGTTCCACAAGTTCGATATGCGTGTTATAATTCTGATCCTGTAATTAGGAAATAATACCCGTGGAGTAGCTTATGAAGGTCGTGCAAATTCTTTTGCTATCTGTGCGAATTTTTCTTTAGACTTAGGCTCGTTCGAGGACGAACGAGAGTTTAAGTGGAGGAGAATGAAACGACCTCGGTTAGTCGTTTCAGAAGTTAGGACTCTGATTGGCCTGCCGATAATTTTAAAATATTCGTAATATCCATTAGGACCTGTCTGTAAAATTTGAGCTAAATCAGACCTCGTTTGGTACGTATCGGAAGAAGATTTCAGATTTTATTATCGATAAATATTAAAAAGAGATTTTCGAGCTCGGTTTTGGCGAATGAGCTCCGATTCGAAATCCGAAAGCGCCGTTAGGTTCGTATGATTATTTGTGAGTTTTGTGAACTTTCGAAAGTGAATTTCGATGTTGTTCGGCTAGTTTCCGCTAAAATGCCGAAAGTTAAATAATTTGACTTCTTTTCCATTTAATTTGCATATCGAGTTCCGAGAGTCCGATTTGAGATCCGTCTTCGCGAGTATGTTACATCTATTTTGTATAACTCATATGCAAAAGTTGGAATTATTTTGAATATCGTAAGGTACCGTTTTAATTTTCGTTAAGAAAAGAAAATAAGATAAAAGAAAAAAAAAGAGAGAAAAAGACAAAAATTACAAAGAATGAAAGAAAAGGAAACATGATGGCGGTTAAGGTGAGCTTTATAAGCTCATCTTCTGTAGAAATAGAAAAATGAAACAGAATCAGCGAAAGTGAGAAACAGAGAAAATTATCAGAAAAAATGCCAGAAAATAAGAAAAGGGGCCGGAGAAAAGTAGAATTTTCACCCTGAAATATTCAGGTAATGATCCTAATATATTATTTGAGTTTATTACGTGTGTTTGAATATGTTTTAACGGTAAAAATAGGGATATTAGACATCGCCCTAATGACGTAAATTGATAGTTTACAGGGTCAAATGGACCCCGATAATGAAATTGATTATATATTCGTAATCAGTGAGTTATGGGCAACATATAAATGTAATCTATTTAGGGTTTGGTTATGTGACCTTAAACCATGTATATAGGCCTGGCCTGCGTATTGCGTATGCGAATAGGGTATCAGGTTCCTACCTGGATTTCCCTAAGTTGTGAGGAATGAAGCCTTTAGCCTAATGTGATATATTTTTCTGCTT
The DNA here is from genome assembly GCA_029990575.1 of Petunia axillaris subsp. axillaris. NCBI lineage: Eukaryota > Viridiplantae > Streptophyta > Magnoliopsida > Solanales > Solanaceae > Petunia > Petunia axillaris. The sequence continues at coordinate 146,471,429 of JARKNS010000004.1, forward strand.
ATTGAACACAGTGGGATCATTTGGTAAGGGAACCAAAGGATGAAAGCGGTTATTGATTAGCAATGCTAACTTTTGGAAGGGGTAAGTGTTTATATCCATTTCTTTGGAGGCACCTGGCCTCGTGGATTTTCTACCACGTATTCCTTACGTGTGTAGCTGCCGATAGGCGTACTCATTACGCCATAGCTTTGGATTTACATCGTATATTATATGTTTTGTCCTATTGTTGGTATTGCATTGAGGATCTGAGCATTGTACCCTGGCTGTGAGTTGGCATCTACTTCCCGGCTGTCGATGAGAGTCCCGCACCTGTGAAGGGTTATTATTGTATCACATTGTATTCATATGCATTACATTGCATATCATATTGGGTGCAGGAGTATTCCTCCCCAGGAGCAGGAGTATTCCGCTCCATTGTACCATATTGAGGGCAGGAGTATTTCGCCCCAGGAGCAGGAGTATTCCGCTCCATTGTATCATATTGAGGGTAGGAGTATTCCGCCCTAGGAGCAGGAGTATTCCGCTCCATTGTATCTTATTGAGGGTAGGAGGATTTCGCCCAGGAGAGTGCAGGAGTATTTTGCCTCAGCTTTACATTATATCGAATGCAGGAGTATTCCGCTTCGGGATGGGATTACAGGCACATGTGACCCTTTGCATCACATTTCATTTCATTTCATCTCATTTCATGCTATTGGGTAGACTTACGATACATGACTACTGTCCTGCTTATATGTCCATGGCTTATTTGTTGATATGTTTCTGGCTCGTATCCCCAGTTGAGTTTATGGTTTCATACGTGTTTCCGGCTGTTATCTGGCCCTGCCTTTTTATAATTTAAATAAAATAAATTTGGTCTATCTATTTCTTTTCTCCCTGACTAGCTATCCTATTCTTTTAGGTGGCTAGTCTGCCCCACTTATTGAGTCCTTTTGACTCACCCTTGTTTGTTGTTTGTTTCTTGTCTATCTATTTCGTTTCGGCAGGTTCGCTCCAGGATTGAGTTCGCCACGTTGTTCAGGAGCGAAGACGACTTCAGCTGTCAGGGTGAGCCAGCATTATTCCGGATGGCCACCAGTTTATTTTTTATTATTTCAGTTGCATTCTGCTCCCTTCAGGAGGTATCTGTCTTCTTTTGTACTCTTAGATGTCTAGTCTGGATAGCCCTAAACCTAGCATGTTGAGTAGGCAGCTGTAATTTCTTTTATACAGCTTAAAGGTATCAGTATGTCTGTATTTTTTTAAGTCTTGTTCTTATTTAAGAATTGAATTATATTTATTTTCCTAATTTAACTGGTAAGGGTTCGCCCGACGGGTCTAGGGCACGATGTCGGGTGCCCGCACGGCCTAACCGGATTTCGGGTTGTGTCACTGACTCCCTTACAAACTATGGAAAAAATAATGTTCCAGTGAATCGTTGATGGGGGGCAAGTCGGGCAACCATCCAAAAGCACCATCCAAGGCCAAGGAAGAGCTTATGCATTGGAACGCCAAGAAACGAGGAGCATCCGAGACACATTTCGAAGCGTTTCAAGAAGCCAGGGAAAGAGGCGGACCGCCCACTTAATAGGCGGACCGCCCCCTCAAGTCTCTGAAGTTTAGGGGTGGTCCGCCCCTATACAGAGGTGTGGCGCCTACTCTGCAGTGAGGAGCAACTAGGCGGGGCGCCTACTTTTCAGGCGAGGTGCCTACTTTGCCGAAGCATTGACGGGAATTCTAATTTTTGTGTTATGTAATTCCTATTATAACCCTACGTGGCCTATGCTTTTAGAATCTACTTTAAGGGTACTTTAGGGCTTTCATTATGTCTAGATGAGGCCTATAAATACTCCACTAAGTCTTTCAATTTCCTTAGTTAGCTATGATGAATGATTGAACAAACATTCAAGAGAAAGAGTCTCTTTGAGTGAAATGAAACCCTTTAGTTGGTTTGAGTCTTCTAGGTGAGCTAGTTGATCCCCAAGCCCCCTCCACCCCGATCATTCTATTTGCGAGTCCCGAGTATAGCTCAAGGGTAGTTGCTTAGCGTAGGCGTATCTTGACACCGATACGAGGGGGTTTCACGGAACAAGTTCTCCATGGATACCTTGTAGGGAGTTCGACACAAGTCTCGCTCCTTTATCTTTTTATTGTTTTATCGTCTTTTGATTTTGATCCGTATCATCTTGGTATTAGAGCAAGGTTTGGGTTTTGTTTCTACAAACCCCCAACCCTTGATTCTTCATGCCTAGGTTGGTTTCTAGCTTAGTTTTCTTGTTGTTGTTATTGAAAAGAAGAAAAACACAAAAAAATAGAAAAAGTGGAAAAACACCAAAAATTTGATTGAATGTTCTTGGTTTGATGGACCCGTTGTGTGATTGATATTGGGGCTTTTTCCTTGCTGGAAACTCGTTATTTTGGTACCCTAAACACGTGATTTGAAGTTGAATCACAAGATTTGAAAATTTGAAACCCTTTGAAAAATTTGAAAATTTGAAACCCTAGCTTGAAATTGATGAACATGGTGATTTGATTGTTTTTTATTAGGGTTAGTTAAAAATCATTGGGTTTTGATCCTTGTAGTTGAAAATACATTTGGGTGCTAAAGCCAAGAAGAACGAAGTTGAACTGTGCTAAAGCCAAGAAGAACGAAGTTGAACTGTGCTGGAATTTGCAGTAGGCGGGGCGCCTAGTCACAGAGGCGGACCGCCGACTTTGGGGGAGCTCTCTGGACTTTGGGCCGCCTGTTTTTCAGGTGGACCGCCTACTACCCTCTGCAGAGAACCAGGCGGACTGCCTACTTGAAAGAGGTGGGGCGCCTACTTTTCTGAAAGTTGATTTTGGGTAGTTTATCCTAGGTTCTCTTGTTTCATTGCTTGCATTGCTTCTAATTAGTGCTATTAGAGTATAATCCTACTTGATTAGTACTAATTACTTTGAGCTTTTAGGATCATCGTGCCTAGATAGGAGAGTAGAATTCAAAGAAGACCCGTAATATCATTTGACTCAAGTCCTCACTTAAAGTGCTTATCGTCCAATAGAGTCACATAAACTCCACTCACCTCGGAGTGCATTGGGCTTGTGAATTGAGTGATTTGAGTTGTGGTTCGTTGATCAACTAGGTGAAGCTTCTAGACTCAAACTTGAGTGAAATATCCACCACCACTAAACGAGTGACCCGAGTGCTATACACGTGAGGGCGTGAGTGAGGTGTTTTCACTAACGTTTGTTGCTTTTGTAGGTACAATGGCAAATGAGGGAGATAATCCCATGAAGGATTTCATGGCTACCATTATGGCCAAGTTGGAGGACATATTTTTTAGGCTTGAGAGCGTTGAGAGGAATCAAGTTGAGACCGTTGAGAGGAGGACCCCGAGTGTCCAAATTGAATCCGGAGAAGGTACAAGTCATAGCACTCCTATGACTTTCGGACACTTTGCGGAGATAGCCAAGAAGTATGAACAAAAGAAGGTTGAAGCTCTTCAAGAGCGTGGGTTGGGCAATCCCCAAGGAAATGCTCCACTACCAAGACCCGTTAGATTTGTTCCACCTCTTGAGCAAGTTGTTGAGGCTCAAGAAGAGGAGGAGGCCGAGTATGGTGATGAAGCCTATGGGTATGATGCTCCTTATCAACCTAGGAGGCAAATGAATTGGGGTTGAAATGTGGATAGGTGTAGAGGCTGAGATTGAGGGCCACCCATGAGATTTGATGGAAGGAATGCTAGGAGGGAATATGTTGCTCATGATGCCCACTATGGAGGCCAACCGGAGCCTAACTTTGGGGTACGTGACAACAATAACCTCAATAGTGTCAAGCTCAATCTTCCACCCTTTAAAGGAACTTGTGATCCAGATGCATACATGGAATGGGTACTACTCATGGAAAGAGTGTTTGACACCAATGAGATGAGCGAGGACAAGAAAGGCACCTATGCTATTTCTACCTTTGAGGCCTATGCTTCTACTTGGTGGGAGTCCATGAAGAGGTCATGAAGAAGGATGAATGTGCATGTAAATGTGGCTTGGGAAGAATTGAAAGTTCTTATGAATAGAAAGTATGTGACTCCAAGGTATCGTCAAAAGCAACTCAAGAAGCTCTATGATCTAAAGCAAGGTGCAAGACGTTTCATGAGTACTATGATGAATTTGAGAACACCCGGATGGAATTGGATATGGATACCGAGGGTGATGAAGAAGCCATGATCTGTTTCAAGAATGGCTTAAGCTATGATATAGCATCTCAATTGAGATTGCATCATTATCTCTCACTTCAAGATATGTTTGAAGCCGCAATTGATGCCGAGAATTGGCTCAAGGGAGAGAAATCCAAAGGCAACACTCCTACTTCCACAAGCAAGCCAAAAGAGTGGAAGACTCCAAATGGCAACATTCCAAGTGCAAGTGCTAGCAAAGAAGTGAAGAAGTCATATGAGAAGACTACACCACACTTGGAAGGTACTTCTAAAACTCGCTTGAGCAATCCTACTTCTACTTCTACTCAATGCTATAAGTACAAAGGCTATGGTCATTTTGCTAGGGATTGTCCTACAAAAAGAACCATGGTTGTGGTTGGTAATTTGGTATATGAGCAAGATAGTGAGCCCGAGAATGAGGGAGTGGAGGGAGATGAGGGAGTTTCCTGTGAGGAGGCCATAGAAGGAGATGATGATCCTCAACTATTCTTGGTGGTTAGGAGGAGCTTGAGTACCATTTTCATGAAAGAGGAGGTGGAAAATGATCAAAGAGAAAACCTCTTTCATGCAAGATGTCGTGTGATGGGCCAAGTATGTTCTATGGTTGTTGATTCGGGGAGCTCTGCCAACATAGTGAGCCAAACTTTGATTTCCCAATTGAAATTACCCACTCTAAAGCATCCAAAACCATATCGTTTACAATGGCTTAGTGAGTGTGGTGAACTAAAGGTGGTAAAGCAAGTGTTGATAGAGTTTAGCAATGGGAACTATAAAGATAAGATAATGTTTGATGTGGTCCCAATGCAAGCTTGCCATCTTTTGTTTGGGAGACCATGGAAATATGATAGATGTGTTGTGCATGATGGTCGGACCAACTCCTACACGGTCAAGCAAGATGGGAGGAAGTATGTGCTTAGACCTTTGACTCCAAGACAAGTAAGGGAAGACTACAAGCGAATGAAGGAGTTGAGGGAGGCGGCTAAAGCAAAGTCACCCATTGTACTTGAACCCGAGGCAAACAATCTTATTGTCTTGCCATTGCATGATGAAAATGAGAGTCACTCCACTTCAAATGAGAGAGAAAAGATAGAGAGAAGTGAGGGAGTGACCGGTGGCAATCCAAGAGAGGAAAAAGGAGAGGATTTGAGGAGTGATGTGAGTGGATTGCCACCACAAACTACACTTGACCTTGGGGTAAAATTAAGAGAGAAGAGAGGTGAGGAAAGAAAAATTGAGAGTGATAGCACCCATTGTTCTAACAATTCTTCATCTTCTACTTTTTCTTGTGATAGCTCTTGTGTAGGTATATTTGAACACAAGCCAATGGAGCCTCAACCATGTGCTTGGAAGGAAAGACAAGAGGAGGACAATTCTCAATGTAAGCTTCATGAAGGAGGAGTTGCATATGACACTTCAAGCCTTGTGAGTGATCAAGGAAGTACTACGAATGTAAGTGTTACTTCACCTTTTCATGAGCCTACTAGCTATTTGTCTTGTGATGACTCAACACTAGGTGTTTTTGATGCATCTAGTGAGTATACCACTAGTGAAGCGTCTAGTTGTCAACTTGAGTGTGCTTGTGAAACACTAGTTTAGAGAAATGCTAAGCCACATCATGATGTGAGCTCATTGTTTTGTGAATCTCTCCCTAGTGTAGATTTGATAGTTGACAATGATTGTGGCCTTTGCTATGACACACCACCAATCTTTAACAAAGGGGAAGAAGAGATAGTTGATCATACCCTTATTGATATGCTTTTATTTGGTAGGTCAATGTGTTGTGGTGAGGTTGGTAGTGGCCTTGGGGAGTCCAACATGCATGAATTGGACAACGTTGTCTATGATGACTCCTTAAGTGAGCCTAGTCTTGATAACTTGTCTATGCTTGATCATGATCGTGAGATGCATGCTTATACTAATCCATTGTTTGAAGGCATCCTCATTAGTGGTAACGACTTGTATCGGACTAGGGTGAATAGTAAAATGGAACCCCCATGGTGTGAAGGATTTGATTCCTTAGGCAACCCATTGTTTGAGAATTTGGGTGAGGTAGATGGTTCCTTTAGTGACCCTACTATTGCTTGTTGGGGTTATGATGAAGAAGAATCCATCATCAATGCCTTCCTTGAGAGCTTGTCTTTTGAGAAGGGTTGCTTAGGTGATGAAATGGGAGGGGAAGAGGAATCCCTTGGTGTGAGTAAGTATGCTCTAAAGAAGGGGAGTGGATTACTTAATACTACTTGTAGATTAAGTTATTTGACTCACTCCACTCCACATGTTAATCACACCTTGAGGATTGATTGGTGTGTTGATCTTGAGCTTAAGGTTCAAGGGGATTTTGATAGCTTGATCTTGCATTTTCCATGTCCCCATGATCTATTTGCTCTTTATTGTGTTGAGTGTATGTTGTTATTTAACCAAGTACTTGTTGTTCTCCTTGGAGACTTGATATTTGTGCTTATTATTGATGCTTGGTTATACCACAAGAGTGTGTTTTCCACACTTCTTGCACTAACCTACTTTCGAAGTAGAAAGTTTGCTTGTGTTTGCTTGTCGTTGCTTGTAGGTCCTAAGCCCCATGCTAAGGAAAGGGAGATCTTGGAAAAAGCCTATGTCAAAGTGACGTTCAAGAAGGACAAAGAAGGAGAGTCTTGGCCACCCCGAGGAGTTGTTGATGCCATGAGAGACCATGCCTTGATTTTGAGGACGAAATCTTCTCAAGAAGGGGAGGATGATGCGGGGTGAGTCGGGGAACCATCCAAAAGCACCATCCAAGGCCAAGGAAGAGCTTATGCATTGGAATGCCAAGGAACGAGGAGCATCCGAGACACATTTCGAAGCGTTACAATAAGCCAGGGAAAGAGGCGGACCGCCCACTTAATAGGCAGACCGCCCCCTCAAGTCTCTGAAGTTTATGGGCGGTCCGCCCCCGTACAGAGGCAGAGCGCCTACTCTGCAGTGAGGAGCAACTAGGCGGGGTGCCTACTTTGCTGAAGCATTGACGGGAATTCTAATTTTTATGTTATGTAATTTCTATTATAGCCCTACGTGGCCTATGACTTTAGAATCTACTTTAAGGGCCTATAAATACTCCACTAAGTCTTTCAATTTCCTTAGTTAGCTATGATGAATGATTGAACAAACTTTCAAGAGAAAGAGTCTCTTTGAATGAAATGAAACCCTTTAGTTGGTTTGAGTCTTCTAGGTGAGCTAGTTGATCCTCAAACCCCCCCCCCCCCCCCCGATCATTCTATTTGTGAGTCCCGAGTGTGGCTCAAGGGTAGCTGCTTAGCGTAGGCGCATCTTGATACCGATACGAGGGTTTCACGGAACAAGTTCTCCGTGAATACCTTGTAGGGAGTTCGAGACAAGTCTCGCTCCTTTATCTTTTTATCGTTTTATCGTCTTTTGATTTTGATCCGTATCAATCGTCATATGTTGTTTTAATCTCCCCTCCCCCACCCTTGGACATTTTTCTCTACGCAGTCAATTAAGTGTGATTCTATAGGGGCTGCATCTCTTACCAATCCTTTTGTGTAATGACTATTTAAGATTTTAAGTGCTTTCAATAGTTCTTTTATGGAAAAGGTTATGTCTTTAACTTATCTAAGGGAAGCCAACTAAGTAGCTGACTCTCTAGCTAAATTGGCTTTCCCATCGAATGAAGGGGTTATTTACCTAGACTAGTCTCGACTGCCTAATAAAATAAGATGCTTTTTTCAATTCGATATGTCTTAAATGCCTAGAATTATGATTTGGTATGATGAAACCATTTTTATTTGTTAGTTAAAAGATGTATAGATTACGCTGCGCACATCACACCTCTTGCGTTGGAGCCCTTCCTCGGATCTTGCATGAACAAGGGATGCTTTGTGTACCAGACTATTTTTTAGTTAAAGATGTATAGATAAAGGAGGGACTTGTATGTTTCTTTGGGGGATTGGCATGGCAGGACCCTCCAAGTTTTTTTTGAATAGAGAAAGGCTCAAGTTTTAATTGTGTAGTATAGGGTCCTCTAATCCTAAATGGTATTAAAAGATTCTAACTACCTAATTATCTCACCCCAAAGTTTTTTATATTACACAATAGTCCATGTATAAAAGCTAGTTTTTTGCCAAATTTTGCCATTATACCTAGATCTACCCGCTGCTTGCCTACTTCTTCCCTCTCCCCTCTCCCCCGTTTTCCCTCCATTTTTTTCCCATTCCATTCCCGCTCAAAATTCCATCATAGCTGCACTGCTGAGCTTCTTTTCCTAAATCGAAATAATCTCGTCCTCCATATTATTTACTGAATATCCTCTCTAGTTTTAGGCAATACAAGCTGAGACCACCCACATTTACGTTATACGGTAGTTCGTTAAATTTGCCAAAGCTGGTCGTTTCTTATCCATTAAAGGAAAAATCTTGTTCCTCTAATTGTAATCGTATCAATTCAGTCATCTTTTGTAAGTGTACTAACTTTAGAACATGTTTTTAGCTATTTTTTGTTGATTCGAGGTTGTTACGGATTCAGTTCATCCGAACATCCTGCTGGAAACTCCAATCATTATATTGACATTCCTATGGTCGTAACTGTAATTCCAAACATATTGCTAGCGTTTTACACGTCGTATGTAAATATTGGAATTTTCACAGATGATGTTCGGAAAATCCTACTAGGATCTTGGAGCGTTCTGTTAGCAGTTTGGAACATCTTGCATTAAGCAATGCAAAACTGTAACGTTATGTTCAGAACGTTTGTATACGATGTTCCAAACGAGAAACATTATGGTTTGGAACATCTTGCATTGAGCAATGAAAAACTCAAATGTGATGTTCAGAATGTCAATATACGATGTTCCAAACAAGCAACATTAAGGTTTGGAACATACTATATAAATATTATCAATTTGATACTAATAGTTGGTCATTCCAATTTATTGCAGGTGACCATCGATGGGTGAGGTTATATTAGGAGTTAATTATCAAGGTGAATGGGTGGAGCGTTCAAAATGTTATGCTTGGGTTCTGAAGGTTAAAGAGTCAAGACCCATTCTTGTGCCCAGAGATGTTACGTATGATGTTCTGCTTAATAAAATCATCGGAAGTTGGGGGATATGAGACAATCCGAGGGACATTTGCATTACTTACATGCTGAGTGTTGCCGCAAATCAAAAGACTCCTTCCGTTACAATAAGAAATGATGATTATGTACGCCTTTATATGGCTGATGTAGATCGTAATAGTGCTAGGCCCACTCTAAGGGTAATTGTGGTTTCTACGACGGAGGAATGTGTTGGTTCTAATGAACAAGAAATGCCAACTAGTGTAGGACATGATTTTAGTCAGCGATTGGATGACATACATGAAAAAGTAGAAGAAGACAAAGGAAGTGGGGTAGAAAAAGACAGAGAAGGCATAGATGTAGATAAAGAAGAAGATGAAGAAGCAAAAGAAAAATATGTAGAGAAAGATCCTGCCATGTATACCCTTGTGTTTCCAACACAAAGCAGCGAACCGATATTTCACTTCGTCGATAACACAGGTTTTGAAAAAGGTATGATTTTTGCCAATAAGAAAGAACTGGTCACTCAATTGAATGTTGCAGCAGTTAAACATCGTTTTAATTACAAAGCATTGAATAATACTGCAAATATTTTTAATGCTAGATGTTTAGATATGAAATGCAAATAGTGGATAAGGGCAATGAGGTATAAAAGTAATGATAGGTTCTACATTAGTGTTTACAATAAATTGCACACATGCGGTGTCCAACATCATTCCAGTCATAATTCACACGCCTCTGCCCAGATAATTGGTGAGCTCATGAAAGGTAAATATTTAATAGGAAAAGGTCCAACCATAAAAGCTGTCAGGGAGTCCCTTAACACCGATTTGGGTTGTAAGGTTAGCTACTGGAAGTGTCTTAGGGGCTGTCAATTTGCAAAGGCTTTGACACGGGGAACACATGAGAAAGGTATTGAAATTCTTGATGCTTATGCTTATATGGTTAGGAGAAAGAATCCAGGAACTAAGACAGTTTTGAGGCTTTCTAGCACATGGAATTTCTTGTATTTTTTTCTCTCTTATGGAGCGTGGATCAGGGGATTAACTTACGTGAAAAAAGTTCTAGCCGTTGACAGTACACATTTGTCTGGCGAGTATGGAAGGGTGTTGTTGTCTGCTGTTGCTTAGGATGCAATGAGTCACGTATTCCCTGTTGCTTTTTGTGTTGTAGACAAAGAGTGTGACGCCTCATATGAGTACTTTTTCGAACAATTACGCAGCATAGTTTCTGATAGTAAAGAGTTATGATTGTTTTGGATAGACATCCGAGCATCTCGAAGATGGTCGCCCAAGTGTTTCCTCCTGCACACTATGGAGTATTCATGTGGGACTTTGGTGAAAAAATCGGATCAAAATTTCAGTTCGAAATCAGTCTTCATAAATACTACACTGCAGCAAAGGCATACAGGGTAGCGTTAAAGGATCTAGATTTTAGGAATTTTAAATCTATTGATCCATCTGTATGTTGTATAACTTGTTCTATTTGTATAGATTCATCTTCCACTTTTGGTTCCGTGATGGAATCAAAGTGCCATTCATCTTTTGATAAGACTTCATCCCATTTAAGTAATCTTGGGACAAATATATTATGATGTTTAATATTTGCTTCCATTAACATTGTTACTCCTTTATGAGCTCTACTTGGTTTAGCTTTGGGAGCTAAAGTAGTTTTCATTAATTTATAATATACTCTATATATTATAGCTATTTCTCTGGCTTGATGTTTACTATTTAAATGTTTTGTTTTAATATTTAATGTTAGAGTATCTAATATTGTTGGATCATTAATATCAACTGAGAAATTTGGATAACAATTAAAGTATACTGGCCCATTTGCCATGTTACTTTGTAATACAGCTATTAATGAATCATCAAAGTTTAAGAATCTATTATCTCTTAATAATAAACATATAGGAATATCTAATCCTAGTCTATGAAGTGGTTTTACAGCCACTTGCACTAGTCCTATATGTAGGAATTTATAACTTTTTCTATATTTTTCTATATCTTTTATAGATAATAGTTGAATTGTTTCAACTGACTGATTTATAGCAATTGTTGATTCACATGTTTTAATATTAAATCTATTTATGAAGTCAAATCCTCCGACTTCATATATCTTTTCTAACTTTTCTTTGGGAATATTCCAATTTAACAGATTATTTTCTATTTTTGATATTTTATCTATCTCTGTTGATAGGTTTATACTGTTTAATACTGACTGCGATGATCCTTCCATTTTAATAATGAACTCCTGGACCGTCACAAGCTTTTCTATAATAACTTTCAGCTATAGGTTTTAACCTAAGTATTTCTGAAATATTATTTTGCATATAATGTAGAAAATCAATATTTCCTGTTAAGAGATATCTATGTAGATTATCTTTTAAAAGCTTTTCATGGTCATTAATTTCTTTATCAATATTTATCCAGAGTTCTAGGTAACCTGGATCCATATTCATTTTTTAAAATATTATATTTTTATTTTTATTAAGGAAATCTCTTCTACAAAGTTTATAATATAGCAGAAGAGTTTCTTCTACGTAAGGATTATCGTTGTTTATTAAATCAGAGAAACATATATTCATAAAATAGATATAATAATCATTATCATTATATTTATTAAACCAGTGTTTCATATAATACGGGAGTTAAGTGTTTATTGCCCTTATGGTATCAGAGCCAATATGATCGTCGGCTAAATCATCTGTTATCCTTGTTAACTCGAAATTTTCTGTTAAGCCTGTTTTCTTGCTCATATCTCTTAGTCCTTATCCTTGTGTCGAAGTAACCGATTAATCTCCGGTTTAGACGTTGGCAAGCCATAAAGTTCCGTTGGATTAGCCCGTTGAGTCTAGGAGGACGTAGGGCCGGACCCGGATTGGTGTTCCCGTCGCTTAGCTACATAGGATAAGAACGAAGGAAATCTGAATAAAGAAAACACCTTAATAGTAAAGAGTAGAGTTAACTATAGGATAACCCCCCCATAAGAAAACAAAAAACACTTAACTCCCGTATTATATGAAACACTGGTTTAATAAATATAATGATAATGATTATTATATCTATTTTATGAATATATGTTTCTCTGATTTAATAAACAACGATAATCCTTACGTAGAAGAAACTCTTCTGCTATATTATAAACTTTGGAGAAGAGATTTCCTTAATAAAAATAAAAATATAATATTTTAAAAAATGAATATGGATCCAGGTTACCTAGAACTCTGGATAAATATTGATAAAGAAATTAATGACCATGAAAGGCTTTTAAAAGATAATCTACATAGATATCTCTTAACAGGAAATATTGATTTTCTACATTATATGCAAAATAATATTTCAGAAATGATACAATTAGGCAAATAGATAAGTATGATTTGTGATCTACTTATTAGGCTAAAAGAAAAACAAAACTGAGACGAGCCAAATTAAATTGAGAGAAGTTAATGATGAATCTTGCGATAAAATATGGTTTCAAATCCAATTAGGCAATATTATAAGTATGATTTGTGATCTACTTATTAGGCTAAAAGAAAAACTAAATTGATTTAAACCAGATTATAAATTAATTATTTTATGAAGTTAATTAAATTCTTTTAAAATAGACAAGCCCTTTGTAAGGTTGGAAATGCGTAATAAATTTTATTTATCTATTTATTTATTTATTTACTATGAATCAAGGTGTAAATTCATCCAGTCTTCCGTGAGGTTGGATAAGAATGATGCTTTTTAAATTTTTCGAATTAAAGTGTAAATTCGTCCAGTCCTCTGTGAGGTTGGCTAAGAATAACGCTTTTTAATTTTCTGAATCAAAGTACAAAATTCAAATTAACGGCATTAGTATAACAACCATATTTTAATGAATTAAAATTGCGACAATAAAGAGCTGTGCTTAGCACAGGACTCGAGGGTGCCTAATACCTTCCCGAGAGTCAACTGAGAACCTTACCCTAATCTCTAACGCAGACCATTAGACGAGTCAGAGGTATTCCAAGGTACCTTTTGGTGACTTGGCACACCTTAAACTTGTCAAGTGGCGACTCCGCGTTTTCTCTAAAATAATTTTGTACCTTTTTGAACACCAGTCACATCCTTTAAATAATAAAAACTCGCGTCAGAATTAATTTTTTAGGGCGTGACAATATTGAATGCTTTTATGTAGTTGAAGTAATAGGCTTTAGTTCAGAAAATCTAAAGTTTATCACAAAATTGACTAGTATTTGTAGCAACATGGTTGCTACTTAAAGAACAGGTTATTGTAGCGAAGAAAATGTTGCCACTGAAAGTATAATAGCTTCTGTGGTAACTTAGGTCGCCACTAAAGAAGTGCTATTGTGGCAATGGAACAATTACCACTGAAATTATAAGATTTTTGAGGGCGATATATGCCGCCACTATAAAGCATTCTATAGTGGCGACACACCAAAAAGTTGATTTATATAATTTTCTGGGTAACAACAATTTTTACTTACTGTAGCAACTTAGTTGCCACTAGTTGTATAGTTTTAGTGGCGACTGCAGGAAGTCGCCACTATAAACTGCAGGAAGTCGCCACTAATTGGAAAACAATACGATGAAGATAGCAACAATAAAACAACGCGCTCCGGACGACAGTTATAATGTGACAAACATCAATAAGTTGTTTGAAACAACCCTATGATAGATGATCATCACTTGTCACTCTTACAAGTATAGTTGGTCATTTCTATTGATAATGATCATCACTTGTCACTCTTACAAGTATAGTGGGTCATTTCTAGTCATAATGTTCATTATTTCTCATTCTAACAACTATAATTTGTCTTTTTAAGCGAAAACGATCATCATTTGTCACTTTTACAAGTATAGTGGGTCATTTCTAGTGATTATCATCACCATTTCTCACTCTAACAAGTAGAATTGGTCATTTCTAGTGATAATGATTATCATTTCTCACTCTAATCGGGAAATGCCGTTCTGAACATATACTTTAGTGTTGGAACACATTGTTTATGTTCCAAACTAATTGTAAGATTTTATTAACTTTTTCAGAAATGGAGGATTAGCACAAGAGGCCGTTTGGAATATCGTATTGTAATACCATCAACGATAGTTGATGTATTGCGAACTATAAGCAAATATGATGGTTTGGAGACACAATTTAATAATACTAATTAAATACCTTCATAATAATACTAATGGAACAGAGATAACAATAGCATCCTTATAAACATTACAACTACTTAAATAATTAATATACAATAGCATCTTCGTTATTATTTTTGCCAGCAACACATCCACCGAAGTGATTCTCCAAAAGCTTCTCAATCCGGTCTAACTGCAATTTCATCTGTTCAAGTTTTGTCTCAAGTGTTTAAATGACCCTCTCACTATTATCTGCAACCTCCTTAATGTCAACGACTTCAAAGAAAACGTCTAGCAGTCTAGCAAGAACCGACTTTTTTGGAAGGTGTCGGACTCGGTGGTACTTATTCCATGGATCGTTCAATGCATCATTGGCCATCTCTGCATGCAAGTTGTTTAAAAAAAAGAATCAAAGTGGAGTTATGATAAAGGAAATATAAACAGATTAGATTTAGAAATTATTTTAGGAAAAACTCTATATATATATATACACACACACACACACATACACATAAAACCACTAAAAATACTTAGAAAATATGGAAAAATTGAGTACCTCAACTTGTTCTTCGTTGATGTAGAAAATATAGGTAATACTTGGTAAATGCTACGACTATGAATTGTGAATTTAGTTCATCAAATGGGTATTTATAGATGGTTTGTAGTGGCTTTTCATTTGTGGTGCCTTTTCAGTAGCCGAAGCAAATGAAGGGACGCATATTTACAAGTTTGAATGTGTTTTGACGTGACTGTTACAGCAACTTGTATTTTAACCATTTGGTGTATTGGTATTTGAGCAACTGTTCATTGTAGCCGTTTGTGTCTTTCAAATTTTGAATGACCTGTTCGGAACGTCACGTATACAAGTATAATATAATATCTTTGACAAGATGTTTCGAATATCTTTTCAAAGGTAGTACTTGGTAAATGCTACGACTATGAATTGTGAACGAATATTAAGATTTTCTTGTATTATAGTGCATTTACCGATGTTCCGAACGAATAAGGTTATCACAGGCTCCCTCATGCTTGCACATGGAAAAAGAAGGACTCACAAGCTTTCACATGGACTTCACATGCCTTGGCATCGTTCGGAACATCACACTGTAATATCCTAAATAATTATTGATGTATTGTGAACAATAAGCAAATATGTGCACAACATAAATTAAAACTGTAGTAAAGCAAATATGTACATAATATAAATTATACAAGTAGGACGAAAAGTCCATTATACAATTCAAATAGAAATCCAAATAAACGAAATTGTTCAAACATTACAATGAGGACGAAGCTTCGTCCAATTCACAAATTCAATTTGTAGGCTGACTTGTAGCTTCAGTTCGACTACGACCAACAGGGCATATAGTTTTTTTGTGACCATATCTCTTGCAGTTGCCACATTTATTTTTCCTCTTTGGAAGATGTTCCCCAATAGATCGAATTCTGTTAACTCTTCTCCTTTCACGGTTGTTCGGCTTAGGGGGTGGAGGCACTGGATAAAGTATCTCTTCAGCAGGGACGACCCATAATTCTTCAGGAGGTACTGCATTTACAGGCTCTGCAAAGGCAATGATGTATGCTTGTGTTGTGTAATATCCACAAGTGTATTCATACACTCTACTTCCATATTCATCACCATGCAACCCCCTAATTGCTGCCATAGCATTTACACAAGGTAACTCATCAAGATCAAACTCTCTACATGTACTTGTCCTCTTATATAGATCAACTTCTGCCTCAAACTCTGGACTAATGATTTCGAAACCATAAGTTCCCTTCATGTTGACAACTAGCTTATCTTCCACTTCTTTGTTTTTCCTTATTTTTATTTCAACGTCTGGAACGCATAATTTGGGTGGTTGATTAACTTCATAGCCCTAGTGTGGACTTTTTCTACAAAGTTCCTACCTATATCTTTTAAGAGGGCAGCAGTGGGGTATTCTCTTTGCTCCTTCAGCATGGAATTAATGGACTCAGGTATGTTTGATGTCATAACTTCAAACCTATTAAAAGAATAAATAGTGTAATAATCCAAAGATGTTCCTAACATAAAGCACAAGTGCAGATATAGGAATAAAAAGTGCGGAACATTCATTATGTTCCTAACATTAAGCACAAGTTCAGAACGACATGAAGAAGTGAGGAATATCTGTAAAAAAGTAAATATTCCTACAAAATATTATGCACATAAATGATATGTTCAGAACGCCTTGTGAGACGTTTGGAACAGAGGAAAGCATGACAGTAATATGAGACCTTGTTATTATAGTTTACCTGTTTCCTGGGAAATATAATCTGCTCCATCTATGATAGCCAACAACAATTTCAAGATAATCTGCTACTCTCCAATCAATAGTCATGATCTCATTCATAGCATCAGTGAACTCCTCTACCCTGTATGCCTTTGCTGCAGTGTAGTATTTATGAAGACTGATTCCGAACTGAAATTTTGATCCGATTTTTTCACCAAAGTCCCACATGAATACTCCATAGTGTGCAGGAGGAAACACTTGGGCGACCATCTTCGAGATGCTCGGATGTCTATCCAAAACAATCATAACTCTTTACTATCAGAAACTATGATGCGTAATTGTTCGAAAAAGTACTCATATGAGGCGTCACACTCTTTGTCTACAACACAAAAAGCAACAGGGAATACGTGACTCATTGCATCCTAAGCAACAGCAGACAACAACACCCTTCCATACTCGCCAGACAAATGTGTACTGTCAACGGCTAGAACTTTTTTCACGTAAGTTAATCCCCTGATCCACGCTCCATAAGAGAGAAAAAAATACAAGAAATTCCATGTGCTAGAAAGCCTCAAAACTGTCTTAGTTCCTGGATTCTTTCTCCTAACCATATAAGCATAAGCATCAAGAATTTCAATACCTTTCTCATGTGTTCCCCGTGTCAAATCCTTTGCAAATTGACAGCCCCTAAGACACTTCCAGTAGCTAACCTTACAACCCAAATCGGTGTTAAGGGACTCCCTGACAGCTTTTATGGTTGGACCTTTTCCTATTAAATATTTACCTTTCATGAGCTCACCAATTATCTGGGCAGAGGCGTGTGAATTATGACTGGAATGATGTTGGACACCGCATGTGTGCAATTTATTGTAAACACTAATGTAGAACCTATCATTACTTTTATACCTCATTGCCCTTATCCACTATTTGCATTTCATATCTAAACATCTAGCATTAAAAATATTTGCAGTATTATTCAATGCTTTGTAATTAAAACGATGTTTAACTGCTGCAACATTCAATTGAGTGACCAGTTCTTTCTTATTGGCAAAAATCATACCTTTTTCAAAACCTGTGTTATCGACGAAGTGAAATATCGGCTCGCTGCTTTGTGTTGGAAACAAAAGGGTATACATGGCAGGATCTTTCTCTACATATTTTTCTTTTGCTTCTTCATCTTCTTCTTTATCTACATCTATGCCTTCTCTGTCTTTTTCTACCCCACTTCCTTTGTCTTCTTCTACTTTTTCATGTATGTCATCCAATCGCTGACTAAAATCATGTCCTACACTAGTTGGCATTTCTTGTTCATTAGAACCAACACATTCCTCCGTCGTAGAAACCACAATTACCCTTAGAGTGGGCCTAGCACTATTACGATCTACATCAGCCATATAAAGGCGTACATAATCATCATTTCTTATTGTAACGGAAGGAGTCTTTTGATTTGCGGCAACACTCAGCATGTAAGTAATGCAAATGTCCCTCGGATTGTCTCATATCCCCCAACTTCCGATGATTTTATTAAGCAGAACATCATACGTAACATCTCTGGGCACAAGAATGGGTCTTGACTCTTTAACCTTCAGAACCCAAGCATAACATTTTGAACGCTCCACCCATTCACCTTGATAATTAACTCCTAATATAACCTCACCCATCGATGGTCACCTGCAATAAATTGGAATGACCAACTATTAGTATCAAATTGATAATATTTATATAGTATGTTCCAAACCTTAATGTTGCTTGTTTGGAACATCGTATATTGACATTCTGAACATCACATTTGAGTTTTTCATTGCTCAATGCAAGATGTTCCAAACCATAATGTTTCTCGTTTGGAACATCGTATACAAACGTTCTGAACATAACGTTACAGTTTTGCATTGCTTAATGCAAGATGTTCCAAACTGCTAACAGAACGCTCCAAGATCCTAGTAGGATGTTCCGAACATCATCTGTGAAAATTCCAATATTTACATACGACGTGTAAAACGCTAGCAATATGTTTGGAATTACAGTTACGACCATAGGAATGTCAATATAATGATTGGAGTTTCCAGCAGGATGTTCGGATGAACTGAATCCGTAACAACCTCGAATCAACAAAAAATAGCTAAAAACATGTTCTAAAGTTAGTACACTTACAAAAGATGACTGAATTGATACGATTACAATTAGAGGAACAATATTTTTCCTTTAATGGATAAGAAACGACCAGCTTTGGCAAATTTAACGAACTACCGTATAACGTAAATGTGGGTGGTCTCAGCTTGTATTGCCTAAAACTAGAGAGGATATTCAGTAAATAATATGGAGGACGAGATTATTTCGATTTAGAAAAAGAAGCTCAGCAGTGCAGCTATGATGGAATTTTGAGCGGGAATGGAATGGGAAAAAAATGGAGGGAAAACGGGGGAGAGGGGAGAGGGAAGAAGTAGGCAAGCAGCGGGTAGATCTAGGTATAATGGCAAAATTTGGCAAAAAACTAGCTTTTATACATGGACTATTGTGTAATATAAAAAACTTTGGGGTGAGATAATTAGGTAGTTAGAATCTTTTAATACCATTTAGGATTAGAGGACCCTATACTACACAATTAAAACTTGAGCCTTTCTCTATTCAAAAAAAACTTGGAGGGTCCTGCCATGCCAATCCCCCAAAGAAACATACAAGTCCCTCCTTTATCTATACATCTTTAACTAAAAAATAGTCTGGTACACAAAGCATCCCTTGTTCATGCAAGATCCGAGGAAGGGCTCCAACGCAAGAGGTGTGATGTGCGCAGCGTAATCTATACATCTTTTAACTAACAAATAAAAATGGTTTCATCATACCAAATCATAATTCTAGGCATTTAAGACATATCGAATTGAAAAAAGCATCTTATTTTATTAGGCAGTCGAGACTAGTCTAGGTAAATAACCCCTTCATTCGATGGGAAAGCCAATTTAGCTAGAGAGTCAGCTACTTAGTTGGCTTCCCTTAGATAAGTTAAAGACATAACCTTTTCCATAAAAGAACTATTGAAAGCACTTAAAATCTTAAATAGTCATTACACAAAAGGATTGGTAAGAGATGCAGCCCCTATAGAATCACACTTAATTGACTGCGTAGAGAAAAATGTCCAAGGGTGGGGGAGGGGAGATTAAAACAACATATGACGATTGATACGGATCAAAATCAAAAGACGATAAAACGATAAAAAGATAAAGGAGCGAGACTTGTCTCGAACTCCCTACAAGGTATTCACGGAGAACTTGTTCCGTGAAACCCTCGTATCGGTATCAAGATGCGCCTACGCTAAGCAGCTACCCTTGAGCCACACTCGGGACTCACAAATAGAATGATCGGGGGGGGGGGGGGGGGGTTTGAGGATCAACTAGCTCACCTAGAAGACTCAAACCAACTAAAGGGTTTCATTTCATTCAAAGAGACTCTTTCTCTTGAAAGTTTGTTCAATCATTCATCATAGCTAACTAAGGAAATTGAAAGACTTAGTGGAGTATTTATAGGCCCTTAAAGTAGATTCTAAAGTCATAGGCCACGTAGGGCTATAATAGAAATTACATAACATAAAAATTAGAATTCCCGTCAATGCTTCAGCAAAGTAGGCACCCCGCCTAGTTGCTCCTCACTGCAGAGTAGGCGCTCTGCCTCTGTACGGGGGCGGACCGCCCATAAACTTCAGAGACTTGAGGGGGCGGTCTGCCTATTAAGTGGGCGGTCCGCCTCTTTCCCTGGCTTATTGTAACGCTTCGAAATGTGTCTCGGATGCTCCTCGTTCCTTGGCATTCCAATGCATAAGCTCTTCCTTGGCCTTGGATGGTGCTTTTGGATGGTTGCCCGACTCACCCCGCATCATCCTCCCCTTCTTGAGAAGATTTCGTCCTCAAAATCAAGGCATGGTCTCTCATGGCATCAACAACTCCTCGGGGTGGCCAAGACTCTCCTTCTTTGTCCTTCTTGAACGTCACTTTGACATAGGCTTTTTCCAAGATCTCCCTTTCCTTAGCATGGGGCTTAGGACCTACAAGCAACGACAAGCAAACACAAGCAAACTTTCTACTTCGAAAGTAGGTTAGTGCAAGAAGTGTGGAAAACACACTCTTGTGGTATAACCAAGCATCAATAATAAGCACAAATATCAAGTCTCCAAGGAGAACAACAAGTACTTGGTTAAATAACAACATGCACTCAACACAATAAAGAGCAAATAGATCATGGGGACATGGAAAATGCAAGATCAAGCTATCAAAATCCCCTTGAACCTTAAGCTCAAGATCAACACACCAATCAATCCTCAAGGTGTGATTAACATGTGGAGTGGAGTGAGTCAAATAACTTAATCTACAAGTAGTATTAAGTAATCCACTCCCCTTCTTTAGAGCATACTTACTCACACCAAGGGATTCCTCTTCCCCTCCCATTTCATCACCTAAGCAACCCTTCTCAAAAGACAAGCTCTCAAGGAAGGCATTGATGATGGATTCTTCTTCATCATAACCCCAACAAGCAATAGTAGGGTCACTAAAGGAACCATCTACCTCACCCAAATTCTCAAACAATGGGTTGCCTAAGGAATCAAATCCTTCACACCATGGGGGTTCCATTTTACTATTCACCCTAGTCCGATACAAGTCGTTACCACTAATGAGGATGCCTTCAAACAATGGATTAGTATAAGCATGCATCTCACGATCATGATCAAGCATAGACAAGTTATCAAGACTAGGCTCACTTAAGGAGTCATCATAGACAACGTTGTCCAATTCATGCATGTTGGACTCCTCAAGGCCACTACCAACCTCACCACAACACATTGACCTACCAAATAAAAGCATATCAATAAGGGTATGATCAACTATCTCTTCTTCCCCTTTGTTAAAGATTGGTGGTGTGTCATAGCAAAGGCCACAATCATTGTCAACTATCAAATCTACACTAGGGAGAGATTCACAAAACAATGAGCTCACATCATGATGTGGCTTAGCATTTCTCTAAACTAGTGTTTCACAAGCACACTCAAGTTGACAACTAGACGCTTCACTAGTGGTATACTCACTAGATGCATCAAAAACACCTAGTGTTGAGTCATCACAAGACAAATAGCTAGTAGGCTCATGAAAAGGTGAAGTAACACTTACATTCGTAGTACTTCCTTGATCACTCACAAGGCTTGAAGTGTCATATGCAACTCCTCCTTCATGAAGCTTACATTGAGAATTGTCCTCCTCTTGTCTTTCCTTCCAAGCACATGGTTGAGGCTCCATTGGCTTGTGTTCAAATATACCTACACAAGAGCTATCACAAGAAAAAGTAGAAGATGAAGAATTGTTAGAACAATGGGTGCTATCACTCTCAATTTTTCTTTCCTCACCTCTCTTCTCTCTTAATTTTACCCCAAGGTCAAGTGTAGTTTGTGGTGGCAATCCACTCACATCACTCCTCAAATCCTCTCCTTTTTCCTCTCTTGGATTGCCACCGGTCACTCCCTCACTTCTCTCTATCTTTTCTCTCTCATTTGAAGTGGAGTGACTCTCATTTTCATCATGCAATGGCAAGACAATAAGATTGTTTGCCTCGGGTTCAAGTACAATGGGTGACTTTGCTTTAGCCGCCTCCCTCAACTCCTTCATTCGCTTGTAGTCTTCCCTTACTTGTCTTGGAGTCAAAGGTCTAAGCACATACTTCCTCCCATCTTGCTTGACCGTGTAGGAGTTGGTCCGACCATCATGCACAACACATCTATCATATTTCCATGGTCTCCCAAACAAAAGATGGCAAGCTTGCATTGGGACCACATCAAACATGATCTTATCTTTATAGTTCCCATTGCTAAACTCTATCAACACTTGCTTTACCACCTTTAGTTCACCACACTCACTAAGCCATTGTAAACGATATGGTTTTGGATGCTTTAGAGTGGGTAATTTCAATTGGGAAATCAAAGTTTGGCTCACTATGTTGGCAGAGCTCCCCGAATCAACAACCATAGAACATACTTGGCCCATCACACGACATCTTGCATGAAAGAGGTTTTCTCTTTGATCATTTTCCACCTCCTCTTTCATGAAAATGGTACTCAAGCTCCTCCTAACCACCAAGAATAGTTGAGGATCATCATCTCCTTCTATGGCCTCCTCACAGGAAACTCCCTCATCTCCCTCCACTCCCCCATTCTCGGGCTCACTATCTTGCTCATATACCAAATTACCAACCACAACCATGGTTCTTTTTGTAGGACAATCCCTAGCAAAATGACCATAGCCTTTGTACTTATAGCATTGAGTAGAAGTAGAAGTAGGATTGCTCAAGCGAGTTTTAGAAGTACCTTCCAAGTGTGGTGTAGTCTTCTCATATGACTTCTTCACTTCTTTAATGGGTTAAAGAATGCCCCATCAGAATTTCAAAATATAATGAATAATATATTTAATCCATATAGTTCATTCTCAATAGTTTATATTGATGATGTATTAATATTTTCAGAAAATATAGATCAACATTTTAAGCATTTAAAGATATTTCTTAATATTATTAAGAAAAATGGGCTGGTAGTGAGTGCCAAAAAGATCAAACTATTTCAAACCTCTATCAGATTTTTAGGACATGACTTATCTCAAGGCATGTATAAACCAATTTATAGAGCCATAGAATTCTCTACAAAATTTCCAGATGTTTTAACAGATAAAACTCAGTTACAAAGGTTTTTAGGAAGCCTCAACTATGTCTCAGATTTTATTCCAAATCTTAGACAAATATGTGAACCCCTTTATCAGCGTCTTAGGAAAAATCCAATTCCTTGGAGCCAAGAACAAACACAAACAGTCCAAAAGGTCAAAAGTATTGTTCAAAAACTTCCATGTCTAGGCATACCACATCCGGATGCCTTTATGATTGTTGAAACCGATGCCTCTGAAATAGGTTTCGGAGGAATTCTTAAACAGCGTCTCTCTCCAAAAGAGTCTGAACAATTAGTCCGATATTGCTCTGGCATATGGAACGGAACTCAAAAAAATTATAGTACTATAAAAAAAAGAAATTTTATCAATAGTTTTATGTATAACTAAATTTCAAGATGATCTGATAAACAAAGAATTTCTTTTAAGAGTTGACTGTAAAGCAGCAAAAGATGTTTTGCAAAAAGATGTTAAAAATTTAGTTTCAAAACAAATATTTGCCAGATGGCAAGCTTTATTATCCAGCTTTGATTTTCAAATAGAATTTATTAAAGGAGAAGACAATAGTCTTCCAGATTTTTTAACCAGAGAATTCTTACAGAAAAATCATGCGGCCCTTATTTCCAGTAAGGCCCCCAAGGCAATTCATGGAGCAGCACCATAACCAGAACCCACACATAAACAGATATACAGCCCTAGCAGAATTTCCTCAATTACCTCCTCCAACTCCGGTAAAGAAGGAAATAATATCCGGAACTTCGAAACAGTCATTAAATAGTTATGCCAGGAGAAGTATAAACAGTTATTCTGAGGCGGTACAGCCTCCTATCAAACATGAACAAGCAGCAAGCTCTTCAACAGCAAACCCTCAGAAATTCGATTGGATAAATAGTCAACAGATACCAGTTATTGCCATTGAAAGAAAGTTCGTTGAAAAACGAATTACAGAAATTATCAAGACCTGCTACTCAGACAGGAATTACATAGAAACCGATAACCCTTATAAAACAAGAGAGTTTTATGAGGCCATATTAATAGCAACAAATTCAATAGAAATCGAGAATGAATTAGCAGACAGAAATGATCCGAGGAGTATTCGGTACTCCAAGTTTACTATAAAAAAGATCTTAAGCCCTGCGGACTGGCCAGTAGATCATCTACACACGCCAATCCAATTCCCATTACCAGTTGATTTTAAAATATCAAGTTACAATTTTTATGACTATAAAAACGCATGGATTAACTTTATATATTTAAGACCCGGCAGCCATTCATGGTTTGTCAAGTTCTGTGAACAGATTTCAACAAATCCCATTCCCAGATGGTTCTATGAATGGTGGAGTATATTCGGAGCAGATGAAAGAGTATTATCACCTTCTTTCAAACAGCTACGCACAAATTATCAAAAAGAAAATGAAGAATTAGCGGCATTACCAGAATATATACAATTATGTAAATTCTTTGTGGCAAAAAGAGTGTCCTACATTATCAGTTGGGAGTTTAACATTGAAGTACTAAACAAGGTCAGATACCTTGTTAAGACTATTAAAATCAAGGGATGGACCCCTAAAAACAAACAGGTACAAAGTCAGATAAAAACCGAATCAGCTAACAGATTATCCAAAGAAGCATTGAAAAGGAAACTTCAACAGGCCTTGGCGAATTTAGACCAAGCAAACGGCAATGAAATAGCTCAAATTACTGAATTATTGGATACTGCATCATCAACAGCATCAGCAGAAGATAATGGAGATATGGAGGACCCACACGGGATTGCTCAAGCATATCTCACAGAATTCTAAAGAAGAAGACGACAAATAGATCTTGCTTTACTTTTGTGAAGATAAGATTCCTGACAGGAACCCATTATCAGCAATAATGTAAAATCTTATCTTACTTTATAAAAGATAAAGATTCCCCGTTAATAGCTCTCCACCTGTAAAGGAGAATAGTATTATTAGCAGCTATAAATAGGAATAGAAATCAGAAGTAAGGCATCACTCGAAAATCCCCTTCGAAATATTGCCTACTCTCTCTGTATTATTCTCTCTGTAAACAAATGTTCTTTGAAGTCCAATAAACAGTTCTGATTTTAATAGTAAGTCTTCTGTTCAATTAAATATTTTCAATATTTATTTTAATTATTAGATTTAATTTAATTACTAGCTTTATAATTTCATAAATATGTCTTCCGCAAAGTTCTATTGCCCTTATGGTATCAGAGCCAATATGATCGTCGGCTAAATCATCTGTTATCCTTGTTAACTCGAAATTTTCTGTTAAGCCTGTTTTCTTGCTCATATCTCTTAGTCCTTATCCTTGTGTCGAAGTAACCGATTAATCTCCGGTTTAGACGTTGGCAAGCCATAAAGTTCCGTTGGATTAGCCCGTTGAGTCTAGGAGGACGTAGGGCCGGACCCGGATTGGTGTTCCCGTCGCTTAGCTACATAGGATAAGAACGAAGGAAATCTGAATAAAGAAAACACCTTAATAGTAAAGAGTAGAGTTAACTATAGGATAACTCCCCCATAAGAAAACAAAAAACACTTAACTCCCGTATTATATGAAACACTGGTTTAATAAATATAATGATAATGATTATTATATCTATTTTATGAATATATGTTTCTCTGATTTAATAAACAACGATAATCCTTACGTAGAAGAAACTCTTCTGCTATATTATAAACTTTGGAGAAGAGATTTCCTTAATAAAAATAAAAATATAATATTTTAAAAAATGAATATGGATCCAGGTTACCTAGAACTCTGGATAAATATTGATAAAGAAATTAATGACCATGAAAAGCTTTTAAAAGATAATCTACATAGATATCTCTTAACAGGAAATATTGATTTTCTACATTATATGCAAAATAATATTTCAGAAATACTTAGGTTAAAACCTATAGCTGAAAGTTATTATAGAAAAGCTTGTGACGGTCCAGGAGTTCATTATTAAAATGGAAGGATCATCGCAGTCAGTATTAAACAGTATAAACCTATCAACAGAGATAGATAAAATATCAAAAATAGAAAATAATCTGTTAAATTGGAATATTCCCAAAGAAAAGTTAGAAAAGATATATGAAGTCGGAGGATTTGACTTCATAAATAGATTTAATATTAAAACATGTGAATCAACAATTGCTATAAATCAGTAAGTTGAAACAATTCAACTATTATCTATAAAAGATATAGAAAAATATAGAAAAAGTTATAAATTCCTACATATAGGACTAGTGCAAGTGGCTGTAAAACCACTTCATAGACTAGGATTAGATATTCCTATATGTTTATTATTAAGAGATAATAGATTCTTAAACTTTGATGATTCATTAATAGCTGTATTACAAAGTAACATGGCAAATGGGCCAGTATACTTTAATTGTTATCCAAATTTCTCAGTTGATATTAATGATCCAACAATATTAGATACTCTAACATTAAATATTAAAACAAAATATTTAAATAGTAAACATCAAGCCAGAGAAATAGCTATAATATATAGAGTATATTATAAATTAATGAAAACTACTTTAGCTCCCAAAGCTAAACCAAGTAGAACTCATAAAGGAGTAACAATGTTAATGGAAGCAAATATTAAACATCATAATATATTTGTCCCAAGATTACTTAAATGGGATGAAGTCTTATCAAAAGATGAATGGCACTTTGATTCCATCACGGAACCAAAAGTGGAAGATGAATCTATACAAATAGAACAAGTTATACAACATACAGATGGATCAATAGATTTAAAATTCCTAAAATCTAGATCCTTTAACGCTACATCTTCATCTTCCAGGATGTCCTTTTCAAGGCCATCTACTTCTTGTCCCCTGGAGGAAGAAGACATAATAAGAAAAAATTTAAAAGGTGTTAACTTTAGTAAAAGAATTCCACAACCAGAATACAAACCTGTCATAATCAATCAACCATCAAGCCCAACCTTTAGTGAAATAAATGATTCCTTAGGAATGATAACGTTAGAGGAACCATTTGAACCAGATATAAAATATCTCCAACAACTCTGGGTAAAACCAGAGAATAATATTAAAAGAGAATGGTATAGAAACAATTACACTTTAGAACAGAGGAAATCATTTAGAGATAAATGGATGAAAGATATGAAAAAATGGAAGTGTAGTTTAGAATTTTTTAAATGGTTTGAATATACAGGAAAATTAGCTAACTGTGAATCTTTAAATATGGTAGTTAAAAAATGGTATACGAAAAGTAATAAAATAATAGAATCTACCATTCCCCCATTAGAAGAAATAAATATACCAGTAGGTGATAAAGTAGTAATAGGAAATCCTTTTAAAAGAACATCAATAGATGCCCAAGGAGAACCTAAAAACAAAGATATTAATAAATTAATAGAACAAAGTAATTATACAAATCAAATACTACATGTCATAGCCAATCAGGTAGAAGAAGCAAGAAGCAAGTCTTCTTTTAAACCATTTCCAGAGAAAAGAATAAAATTTGAAGATAATATTGAAGAAAATCCAATTTTCAGGCTACCTAGTATGTCAAAAGATAAATTCCCTAGTCTTCCTAAAGGAGGATTGGAAATAAAAGGTGATGTTCTAGATGAAATTACTAAAAGGTTAAAATCATCTTTAACGATAAATACAATTCCAAAAGAAAAAGAAAATTCGGTAAAAACCTTATCTGAATTAAATAATCAATTAAATAAATTAGGATCCAATTATCATCATAAGAAAAATTATTATAAAAAACCCACATTTCCTGATATACAGTATGAAGAAGAACATCTAGTATCATTCAGTTCTCACTCAGGTGATGCTATAACTGAATGGAATATAGATGGACAAGCAGAACATCAAATACTTAATAGATTACATGAAATGGGAATAGCAGCAACAGCCTATAAAATAAAAGGTAATACAGATAAGCAAGCAGCAACCCTGCTTTCTTATGGATTTACAGAAATGTTAAAAAATTGGTGGGACAACTATCTGTCGGATAAAGATAGAGAAACTGTCCTTAATGCTACTACAATCATAAAAATAGTTAAACAAGAAGGTAGTAGTACTAATCAAATAATAGAAGAACAAGTACGTGAAGATGCCATAAACACTTTATTATATGCCATAATTAAACACTTTATTGGAGAACCAAAAGTATTTAAAGATAGAAGCTTAGAAATATTATCTAATTTATCATGTCCAAAATTACATGACTTTAAATGGTATAAAGACATATTTTTAAATAAAGTAATGATTAGAGAAGATTGTAATCATAGTTATTGGAAAGAAAAATTTATAAGTGGACTACCACATTTATTTGCAGATAAAGTTAGACAAAAAATAAAAGATAGATTTAACGGTGAAATACCTTATGACGGATTAACCTATGGTGATATAGTAAGCTTTATTAACATAAAAGCTTTAGAACTATGTACTGATATGAAATTAAAAAATCAGTTAAAAAGAGATTATAAAATCACTAAGAAAGAATTAGGAAATTTCTGTAGTGATTTTGGTTATACTAAGATAACTGCCCCGTCTACCGAGGCAACAAAAAGATCCAAAAGGATAAATAGAAAAGACAAAAGTGGTAATAATAATTATAAAAGAAAATCTTCCAAAAGATACAAGAAGAAAAATCCAAAAAATGCAAGTCAAAATAAGCAACCTTCTTTTAAAGAAAGATGCTACAATTGTGGAAAACAAGGCCATAAGGCAAATGATTGTAGAGTCAAAACAAAGAAGAAAAACAAGATTAATAGTTTAGAATTAGATGAAGACATTAAGAATAAAATATATGCTATACTAGACGAAAATGATAATAGTGAAGAAGAAAGTTCATCCACAGATAGCATAAGTGATGATGAACAAATTAATATAGCATATGAGTCTAGTGATAGTTACACTTCCGAATCAGAGTGTGATTGTCCTAAAGGATTATGTACCTGCGGGACAGGTTCAATAAAAGTCATATCAAATGAAAATAAAGAATTCTTCTTTGATCTAATAGATCAAATAAAGGATGAAGAAATTAAAAGAGAATATCTTTTAAAATTAAAAGATATAGTCTTAAGTAGAGAATCAAATAAACCTAACATATCCAATCCTTTTAGTATGAAAAATATTCTACAAAAATTTGATAAAAAAGAAGAAAAAATATCTATATCAGATCTTTATGCAGAATTAGCAACATTAAAACAAGACGTTAACATTTTAAAACAAAAAGTTAATAAAATAGAGGAAGAAAACCTTGCTCTAGAATTAATTCAAAAGGAGTTAAATTCTAAAATAATAGGAGAAAGTTCAAATACTAAACAAATAGAAGCACAAGACGACGAATTAGGAGTCTTGGCTATCTCTAAAATTAAGTCTCAAAAATGGTATGTACCAATAAAATTAGTCATAAATAGTGAATACAGTATCCAGACAGTAGCTTTACTAGACTCTGGTGCTGACCAAAATTGTATAGTAGAAGGATTAATTCCAACAAAATATTGCGATAAAACATCAGCAAAATTATTCTCTGCATCAGGAGAAAAACTTAAAATAAAATATAAATTATCTAATGCACATATATGTAATGATAACATATGCTTTAAAAATACTTTTATTCTGATAAAAGATTTAAATGAGGAAGTTATATTAGGAACTCCCTTTTTAACTCAGATATCTCCTTTTACAGTTAATACAACAGGTATTACTACCAATAATCTTGGTAAAGAAATAATATTTTATTTCCTAAACGGTCCAAAGCAAAGAGAAATAGATACTCTAAAAGAAAGAAGTATCTATAAAATACAATTAATAAAAAATCAAATAAATTACATAAAAGACGAAATTAAAATTGTTAAAATAGAAGACCAGCTTAAAGATAAATTAATTCAAGATAAAATACTACAAACCCAAAAAGAAATAGAATCTGAAGTTTGTTCAGATCTACCTAATGCCTTTTGGGAAAGAAAAAGGCATATAGTACGATTACCATATATAGAAGGATTTGAAGATGGATCTATCCCCACTAAGGCTAGACCAATTCAAATGAACCAAGAATTAATGGAATATTGTAAAAAGGAAATTAATGAATTATTAGAAAAGAAAATAATTCGTCCCTCTAAGTCACCTTGGAGTTGTTCCGCATTTTATGTTAATAATAATGCTGAACGAGAAAGAGGAGCTCCAAGATTAGTTATAAATTATAAACCTTTAAACAAAGTATTAAGATGGATACGATATCCAATTCCAAATAAAAGAGATTTATTCAAGAGAACGTATAAGGCTAAAATATATAGTAAATTTGATATGAAATCAGGATTTTGGTTGAAACCGATGCCTCTGAAATAGGTTTCGGAGGAATTCTTAAACAGCGTCTCTCTCCAAAAGAGTCTGAACAATTAGTCCGATATTGCTCTGGCATATGGAACGGAACTCAAAAAAATTATAGTACTATAAAAAAAGAAATTTTATCAATAGTTTTATGTATAACTAAATTTCAAGATGATCTGATAAACAAAGAATTTCTTTTAAGAGTTGACTGTAAAGCAGCAAAAGATGTTTTGCAAAAAGATGTTAAAAATTTAGTTTCAAAACAAATATTTGCCAGATGGCAAGCTTTATTATCCAGCTTTGATTTTCAAATAGAATTTATTAAAGGAGAAGACAATAGTCTTCCAGATTTTTTAACCAGAGAATTCTTACAGAAAAATCATGCGGCCCTTATTTCCAGTAAGGCCCCCAAGGCAATTCATGGAGCAGCACCATAACCAGAACCCACACATAAACAGATATACAGCCCTAGCAGAATTTCCTCAATTACCTCCTCCAACTCCGGTAAAGAAGGAAATAATATCCGGAACTTCGAAACAGTCATTAAATAGTTATGCCAGGAGAAGTATAAACAGTTATTCTGAGGCGGTACAGCCTCCTATCAAACATGAACAAGCAGCAAGCTCTTCAACAGCAAACCCTCAGAAATTCGATTGGATAAATAGTCAACAGATACCAGTTATTGCCATTGAAAGAAAGTTCGTTGAAAAACGAATTACAGAAATTATCAAGACCTGCTACTCAGACAGGAATTACATAGAAACCGATAACCCTTATAAAACAAGAGAGTTTTATGAGGCCATATTAATAGCAACAAATTCAATAGAAATCGAGAATGAATTAGCAGACAGAAATGATCCGAGGAGTATTCGGTACTCCAAGTTTACTATAAAAAAGATCTTAAGCCCTGCGGACTGGCCAGTAGATCATCTACACACGCCAATCCAATTCCCATTACCAGTTGATTTTAAAATATCAAGTTACAATTTTTATGACTATAAAAACGCATGGATTAACTTTATATATTTAAGACCCGGCAGCCATTCATGGTTTGTCAAGTTCTGTGAACAGATTTCAACAAATCCCATTCCCAGATGGTTCTATGAATGGTGGAGTATATTCGGAGCAGATGAAAGAGTATTATCACCTTCTTTCAAACAGCTACGCACAAATTATCAAAAAGAAAATGAAGAATTAGCGGCATTACCAGAATATATACAATTATGTAAATTCTTTGTGGCAAAAAGAGTGTCCTACATTATCAGTTGGGAGTTTAACATTGAAGTACTAAACAAGGTCAGATACCTTGTTAAGACTATTAAAATCAAGGGATGGACCCCTAAAAACAAACAGGTACAAAGTCAGATAAAAACCGAATCAGCTAACAGATTATCCAAAGAAGCATTGAAAAGGAAACTTCAACAGGCCTTGGCGAATTTAGACCAAGCAAACGGCAATGAAATAGCTCAAATTACTGAATTATTGGATACTGCATCATCAACAGCATCAGCAGAAGATAATGGAGATATAGAGGACCCACACGGGATTGCTCAAGCATATCTCACAGAATTCTAAAGAAGAAGACGACAAATAGATCTTGCTTTACTTTTGTGAAGATAAGATTCCTGACAGGAACCCATTATCAGCAATAATGTAAAATCTTATCTTACTTTATAAAAGATAAAGATTCCCCGTTAATAGCTCTCCACCTGTAAAGGAGAATAGTATTATTAGCAGCTATAAATAGGAATAGAAATCAGAAGTAAGGCATCACTCGAAAATCCCCTTCGAACTATTGCCTACTCTCTCTGTATTATTCTCTCTGTAAACAAATGTTCTTTGAAGTCCAATAAACAGTTCTGATTTTAATAGTAAGTCTTCTGTTCAATTAAATATTTTCAATATTTATTTTAATTATTAGATTTAATTTAATTACTAGCTTTATAATTTCATAAATATGTCTTCCGCAAAGTTCTATTGCCCTTATGGTATCAGAGCCAATATGATCGTCGGCTAAATCATCTGTTATCCTTGTTAACTCGAAATTTTCTGTTAAGCCTGTTTTCTTGCTCATATCTCTTAGTCCTTATCCTTGTGTCGAAGTAACCGATTAATCTCCGGTTTAGACGTTGGCAAGCCATAAAGTTCCGTTGGATTAGCCCGTTGAGTCTAGGAGGACGTAGGGCCGGACCCGGATTGGTGTTCCCGTCGCTTAGCTACATAGGATAAGAACGAAGGAAATCTGAATAAAGAAAACACCTTAATAGTAAAGAGTAGAGTTAACTATAGGATAACCCCCCCCCATAAGAAAACAAAAAACACTTAACTCCCGTATTATATGAAACACTGGTTTAATAAATATAATGATAATGATTATTATATCTATTTTATGAATATATGTTTCTCTGATTTAATAAACAACGATAATCCTTACGTAGAAGAAACTCTTCTGCTATATTATAAACTTTGGAGAAGAGATTTCCTTAATAAAAATAAAAATATAATATTTTAAAAAATGAATATGGATCCAGGTTACCTAGAACTCTGGATAAATATTGATAAAGAAATTAATGACCATGAAAAGCTTTTAAAAGATAATCTACATAGATATCTCTTAACAGGAAATATTGATTTTCTACATTATATGCAAAATAATATTTCAGAAATACTTAGGTTAAAACCTATAGCTGAAAGTTATTATAGAAAAGCTTGTGACGGTCCAGGAGTTCATTATTAAAATGGAAGGATCATCGCAGTCAGTATTAAACAGTATAAACCTATCAACAGAGATAGATAAAATATCAAAAATAGAAAATAATCTGTTAAATTGGAATATTCCCAAAGAAAAGTTAGAAAAGATATATGAAGTCGGAGGATTTGACTTCATAAATAGATTTAATATTAAAACATGTGAATCAACAATTGCTATAAATCAGTCAGTTGAAACAATTCAACTATTATCTATAAAAGATATAGAAAAATATAGAAAAAGTTATAAATTCCTACATATAGGACTAGTGCAAGTGGCTGTAAAACCACTTCATAGACTAGGATTAGATATTCCTATATGTTTATTATTAAGAGATAATAGATTCTTAAACTTTGATGATTCATTAATAGCTGTATTACAAAGTAACATGGCAAATGGGCCAGTATACTTTAATTGTTATCCAAATTTCTCAGTTGATATTAATGATCCAACAATATTAGATACTCTAACATTAAATATTAAAACAAAACATTTAAATAGTAAACATCAAGCCAGAGAAATAGCTATAATATATAGAGTATATTATAAATTAATGAAAACTACTTTAGCTCCCAAAGCTAAACCAAGTAGAGCTCATAAAGGAGTAACAATGTTAATGGAAGCAAATATTAAACATCATAATATATTTGTCCCAAGATTACTTAAATGGGATGAAGTCTTATCAAAAGATGAATGGCACTTTGATTCCATCACGGAACCAAAAGTGGAAGATGAATCTATACAAATAGAACAAGTTATACAACATACAGATGGATCAATAGATTTAAAATTCCTAAAATCTAGATCCTTTAACGCTACATCTTCATCTTCCAGGATGTCCTTTTCAAGGCCATCTACTTCTTGTCCCCTGGAGGAAGAAGACATAATAAGCAAAAATTTAAAAGGTGTTAACTTTAGTAAAAGAATTCCACAACCAGAATACAAACCTGTCATAATCAATCAACCATCAAGCCCAACCTTTAGTGAAATAAATGATTCCTTAGGAATGATAACGTTAGAGAAACCATTTGAACCAGATATAAAATATCTCCAACAACTCTGGGTAAAACCAGAGAATAATATTAAAAGAGAATGGTATAGAAACAATTACACTTTAGAACAGAGGAAATCATTTAGAGATAAATGGATGAAAGATATGAAAAAATGGAAGTGTAGTTTAGAATTTTTTAAATGGTTTGAATATACAGGAAAATTAGCTAACTGTGAATCTTTAAATATGGTAGTTAAAAAATGGTATACGAAAAGTAATAAAATAATAGAATCTACCATTCCCCCATTAGAAGAAATAAATATACCAGTAGGTGATAAAGTAGTAATAGGAAATCCTTTTAAAAGAACATCAATAGATGCCCAAGGAGAACCTAAAAACAAAGATATTAATAAATTAATAGAACAAAGTAATTATACAAATCAAATACTACATGTCATAGCCAATCAGGTAGAAGAAGCAAGAAGCAAGTCTTCTTTTAAACCATTTCCAGAGAAAAGAATAAAATTTGAAGATAATATTGAAGAAAATCCAATTTTCAGGCTACCTAGTATGTCAAAAGATAAATTCCCTAGTCTTCCTAAAGGAGGATTGGAAATAAAAGGTGATGTTCTAGATGAAATTACTAAAAGGTTAAAATCATCTTTAACGATAAATACAATTCCAAAAGAAAAAGAAAATTCGGTAAAAACCTTATCTGAATTAAATAATCAATTAAATAAATTAGGATCCAATTATCATCATAAGAAAAATTATTATAAAAAACCCACATTTCCTGATATACAGTATGAAGAAGAACATCTAGTATCATTCAGTTCTCACTCAGGTGATGCTATAACTGAATGGAATATAGATGGACAAGCAGAACATCAAATACTTAATAGATTACATGAAATGGGAATAGCAGCAACAGCCTATAAAATAAAAGGTAATACAGATAAGCAAGCAGCAACCCTGCTTTCTTATGGATTTACAGGAATGTTAAAAAATTGGTGGGACAACTATCTGTCGGATAAAGATAGAGAAACTGTCCTTAATGCTACTACAATCATAAAAATAGTTAAACAAGAAGGTAGTAGTACTAATCAAATAATAGAAGAACAAGTACGTGAAGATGCCATAAACACTTTATTATATGCCATAATTAAACACTTTATTGGAGAACCAAAAGTATTTAAAGATAGAAGCTTAGAAATATTATCTAATTTATCATGTCCAAAATTACATGACTTTAAATGGTATAAAGACATATTTTTAAATAAAGTAATGATTAGAGAAGATTGTAATCATAGTTATTGGAAAGAAAAATTTATAAGTGGACTACCACATTTATTTGCAGATAAAGTTAGACAAAAAATAAAAGATAGATTTAACGGTGAAATACCTTATGACGGATTAACCTATGGTGATATAGTAAGCTTTATTAACATAAAAGCTTTAGAACTATGTACTGATATGAAATTAAAAAATCAGTTAAAAAGAGATTATAAAATCACTAAGAAAGAATTAGGAAATTTCTGTAGTGATTTTGGTTATACTAAGATAACTGCCCCGTCTACCGAGGCAACAAAAAGATCCAAAAGGATAAATAGAAAAGACAAAAGTGGTAATAATAATTATAAAAGAAAATCTTCCAAAAGATACAAGAAGAAAAATCCAAAAAATGCAAGTCAAAATAAGCAACCTTCTTTTAAAGAAAGATGCTACAATTGTGGAAAACAAGGCCATAAGGCAAATGATTGTAGAGTCAAAACAAAGAAGAAAAACAAGATTAATAGTTTAGAATTAGATGAAGACATTAAGAATAAAATATATGCTATACTAGACGAAAATGATAATAGTGAAGAAGAAAGTTCATCCACAGATAGCATAAGTGATGATGAACAAATTAATATAGCATATGAGTCTAGTGATAGTTACACTTCCGAATCAGAGTGTGATTGTCCTAAAGGATTATGTACCTGCGGGACAGGTTCAATAAAAGTCATATCAAATGAAAATAAAGAATTCTTCTTTGATCTAATAGATCAAATAAAGGATGAAGAAATTAAAAGAGAATATCTTTTAAAATTAAAAGATATAGTCTTAAGTAGAGAATCAAATAAACCTAACATATCCAATCCTTTTAGTATGAAAAATATTCTACAAAAATTTGATAAAAAAGAAGAAAAAATATCTATATCAGATCTTTATGCAGAATTAGCAACATTAAAACAAGAAGTTAACATTTTAAAACAAAAAGTTAATAAAATAGAGGAAGAAAACCTTGCTCTAGAATTAATTCAAAAGGAGTTAAATTCTAAAATAATAGGAGAAAGTTCAAATACTAAACAAATAGAAGCACAAGACGACGAATTAGGAGTCTTGGCTATCTCTAAAATTAAGTCTCAAAAATGGTATGTACCAATAAAATTAGTCATAAATAGTGAATACAGTATCCAGACAGTAGCTTTACTAGACTCTGGTGCTGACCAAAATTGTATAGTAGAAGGATTAATTCCAACAAAATATTGCGATAAAACATCAGCAAAATTATTCTCTGCATCAGGAGAAAAACTTAAAATAAAATATAAATTATCTAATGCACATATATGTAATGATAACATATGCTTTAAAAATACTTTTATTCTGATAAAAGATTTAAATGAGGAAGTTATATTAGGAACTCCCTTTTTAACTCAGATATCTCCTTTTACAGTTAATACAACAGGTATTACTACCAATAATCTTGGTAAAGAAATAATATTTTATTTCCTAAACGGTCCAAAGCAAAGAGAAATAGATACTCTAAAAGAAAGAAGTATCTATAAAATACAATTAATAAAAAATCAAATAAATTACATAAAAGACGAAATTAAAATTGTTAAAATAGAAGACCAGCTTAAAGATAAATTAATTCAAGATAAAATACTACAAACCCAAAAAGAAATAGAATCTGAAGTTTGTTCAGATCTACCTAATGCCTTTTGGGAAAGAAAAAGGCATATAGTACGATTACCATATATAGAAGGATTTGAAGATGGATCTATCCCCACTAAGGCTAGACCAATTCAAATGAACCAAGAATTAATGGAATATTGTAAAAAGGAAATTAATGAATTATTAGAAAAGAAAATAATTCATCCCTCTAAGTCACCTTGGAGTTGTTCCGCATTTTATGTTAATAATAATGCTGAACGAGAAAGAGGAGCTCCAAGATTAGTTATAAATTATAAACCTTTAAACAAAGTATTAAGATGGATACGATATCCAATTCCAAATAAAAGAGATTTATTCAAGAGAACGTATAAGGCTAAAATATATAGTAAATTTGATATGAAATCAGGATTTTGGCAAATCCAAATAGATGAAAGGGATAAGTATAAAACAGCATTTAATGTGCCTTTTGGCCAATATGAATGGAATGTTATGCCCTTTGGGTTAAAGAATGCCCCATCAGAATTTCAAAATATAATGAATAATATATTTAATCCATATAGTTCATTCTCAATAATTTATATTGATGATGTATTAATATTTTCAGAAAATATAGATCAACATTTTAAGCATTTAAAGATATTTCTTAATATTATTAAGAAAAATGGGCTGGTAGTGAGTGCCAAAAAGATCAAACTATTTCAAACCTCTATCAGATTTTTAGGACATGACTTATCTCAAGGCATGTATAAACCAATTTATAGAGCCATAGAATTTTCTACAAAATTTCCAGATGTTTTAACAGATAAAACTCAGTTACAAAGGTTTTTAGGAAGCCTCAACTATGTCTCAGATTTTATTCCAAATCTTAGACAAATATGTGAACCCCTTTATCAGCGTCTTAGGAAAAATCCAATTCCTTGGAGCCAAGAACAAACACAAACAGTCCAAAAGGTCAAAAGTATTGTTCAAAAACTTCCATGTCTAGGCATACCACATCCGGATGCCTTTATGATTGTTGAAACTGATGCCTCTGAAATAGGTTTCGGAGGAATTCTTAAACAGCGTCTCTCTCCAAAAGAGTCTGAACAATTAGTCCGATATTGCTCTGGCATATGGAACGGAACTCAAAAAAATTATAGTACTGTAAAAAAAGAAATTTTATCAATAGTTTTATGTATAACTAAATTTCAAGATGATCTGATAAACAAAGAATTTCTTTTAAGAGTTGACTGTAAAGCAGCAAAAGATGTTTTGCAAAAAGATGTTAAAAATTTAGTTTCAAAACAAATATTTGCCAGATGGCAAGCTTTATTATCCAGCTTTGATTTTCAAATAGAATTTATTAAAGGAGAAGACAATAGTCTTCCAGATTTTTTAACCAGAGAATTCTTACAGAAAAATCATGCGGCCCTTATTTCCAGTAAGGCCCCCAAGGCAATTCATGGAGCAGCACCATAACCAGAACCCACACATAAACAGATATACAGCCCTAGCAGAATTTCCTCAATTACCTCCTCCAACTCCGGTAAAGAAGGAAATAATATCCGGAACTTCGAAACAGTCATTAAATAGTTATGCCAGGAGAAGTATAAACAGTTATTCTGAGGCGGTACAGCCTCCTATCAAACATGAACAAGCAGCAAGCTCTTCAACAGCAAACCCTCAGAAATTCGATTGGATAAATAGTCAACAGATACCAGTTATTGCCATTGAAAGAAAGTTCGTTGAAAAACGAATTACAGAAATTATCAAGACCTGCTACTCAGACAGGAATTACATAGAAACCGATAACCCTTATAAAACAAGAGAGTTTTATGAGGCCATATTAATAGCAACAAATTCAATAGAAATCGAGAATGAATTAGCAGACAGAAATGATCCGAGGAGTATTCGGTACTCCAAGTTTACTATAAAAAAGATCTTAAGCCCTGCGGACTGGCCAGTAGATCATCTACACACGCCAATCCAATTCCCATTACCAGTTGATTTTAAAATATCAAGTTACAATTTTTATGACTATAAAAACGCATGGATTAACTTTATATATTTAAGACCCGGCAGCCATTCATGGTTTGTCAAGTTCTGTGAACAGATTTCAACAAATCCCATTCCCAGATGGTTCTATGAATGGTGGAGTATATTCGGAGCAGATGAAAGAGTATTATCACCTTCTTTCAAACAGCTACGCACAAATTATCAAAAAGAAAATGAAGAATTAGCGGCATTACCAGAATATATACAATTATGTAAATTCTTTGTGGCAAAAAGAGTGTCCTACATTATCAGTTGGGAGTTTAACATTGAAGTACTAAACAAGGTCAGATACCTTGTTAAGACTATTAAAATCAAGGGATGGACCCCTAAAAACAAACAGGTACAAAGTCAGATAAAAACCGAATCAGCTAACAGATTATCCAAAGAAGCATTGAAAAGGAAACTTCAACAGGCCTTGGCGAATTTAGACCAAGCAAACGGCAATGAAATAGCTCAAATTACTGAATTATTGGATACTGCATCATCAACAGCATCAGCAGAAGATAATGGAGATATGGAGGACCCACACGGGATTGCTCAAGCATATCTCACAGAATTCTAAAGAAGAAGACGACAAATAGATCTTGCTTTACTTTTGTGAAGATAAGATTCCTGACAGGAACCCATTATCAGCAATAATGTAAAATCTTATCTTACTTTATAAAAGATAAAGATTCCCCGTTAATAGCTCTCCACCTGTAAAGGAGAATAGTATTATTAGCAGCTATAAATAGGAATAGAAATCAGAAGTAAGGCATCACTCGAAAATCCCCTTCGAAATATTGCCTACTCTCTCTGTATTATTCTCTCTGTAAACAAATGTTCTTTGAAGTCCAATAAACAGTTCTGATTTTAATAGTAAGTCTTCTGTTCAATTAAATATTTTCAATATTTATTTTAATTATTAGATTTAATTTAATTACTAGCTTTATAATTTCATAAATATGTCTTCCGCAAAGTTCTATTGCCCTTATGGTATCAGAGCCAATATGATCGTCGGCTAAATCATCTGTTATCCTTGTTAACTCGAAATTTTCTGTTAAGCCTGTTTTCTTGCTCATATCTCTTAGTCCTTATCCTTGTGTCGAAGTAACCGATTAATCTCCGGTTTAGACGTTGGCAAGCCATAAAGTTCCGTTGGATTAGCCCGTTGAGTCTAGGAGGACGTAGGGCCGGACCCGGATTGGTGTTCCCGTCGCTTAGCTACATAGGATAAGAACGAAGGAAATCTGAATAAAGAAAACACCTTAATAGTAAAGAGTAGAGTTAACTATAGGATAACCCCCCCATAAGAAAACAAAAAACACTTAACTCCCGTATTATATGAAACACTGGTTTAATAAATATAATGATAATGATTATTATATCTATTTTATGAATATATGTTTCTCTGATTTAATAAACAACGATAATCCTTACGTAGAAGAAACTCTTCTGCTATATTATAAACTTTGGAGAAGAGATTTCCTTAATAAAAATAAAAATATAATATTTTAAAAAATGAATATGGATCCAGGTTACCTAGAACTCTGGATAAATATTGATAAAGAAATTAATGACCATGAAAAGCTTTTAAAAGATAATCTACATAGATATCTCTTAACAGGAAATATTGATTTTCTACATTATATGCAAAATAATATTTCAGAAATACTTAGGTTAAAACCTATAGCTGAAAGTTATTATAGAAAAGCTTGTGACGGTCCAGGAGTTCATTATTAAAATGGAAGGATCATCGCAGTCAGTATTAAACAGTATAAACCTATCAACAGAGATAGATAAAATATCAAAAATAGAAAATAATCTGTTAAATTGGAATATTCCCAAAGAAAAGTTAGAAAAGATATATGAAGTCGGAGGATTTGACTTCATAAATAGATTTAATATTAAAACATGTGAATCAACAATTGCTATAAATCAGTCAGTTGAAACAATTCAACTATTATCTATAAAAGATATAGAAAAATATAGAAAAAGTTATAAATTCCTACATATAGGACTAGTGCAAGTGGCTGTAAAACCACTTCATAGACTAGGATTAGATATTCCTATATGTTTATTATTAAGAGATAATAGATTCTTAAACTTTGATGATTCATTAATAGCTGTATTACAAAGTAACATGGCAAATGGGCCAGTATACTTTAATTGTTATCCAAATTTCTCAGTTGATAGTAATGATCCAACAATATTAGATACTCTAACATTAAATATTAAAACAAAACATTTAAATAGTAAACATCAAGCCAGAGAAATAGCTATAATATATAGAGTATATTATAAATTAATGAAAACTACTTTAGCTCCCAAAGCTAAACCAAGTAGAGCTCATAAAGGAGTAACAATGTTAATGGAAGCAAATATTAAACATCATAATATATTTGTCCCAAGATTACTTAAATGGGATGAAGTCTTATCAAAAGATGAATGGCACTTTGATTCCATCACGGAACCAAAAGTGGAAGATGAATCTATACAAATAGAACAAGTTATACAACATACAGATGGATCAATAGATTTAAAATTCCTAAAATCTAGATCCTTTAACGCTACATCTTCATCTTCCAGGATGTCCTTTTCAAGGCCATCTACTTCTTGTCCCCTGGAGGAAGAAGACATAATAAGCAAAAATTTAAAAGGTGTTAACTTTAGTAAAAGAATTCCACAACCAGAATACAAACCTGTCATAATCAATCAACCATCAAGCCCAACCTTTAGTGAAATAAATGATTCCTTAGGAATGATAACGTTAGAGGAACCATTTGAACCAGATATAAAATATCTCCAACAACTCTGGGTAAAACCAGAGAATAATATTAAAAGAGAATGGTATAGAAACAATTACACTTTAGAACAGAGGAAATCATTTAGAGATAAATGGATGAAAGATATGAAAAAATGGAAGTGTAGTTTAGAATTTTTTAAATGGTTTGAATATACAGGAAAATTAGCTAACTGTGAATCTTTAAATATGGTAGTTAAAAAATGGTATACGAAAAGTAATAAAATAATAGAATCTACCATTCCCCCATTAGAAGAAATAAATATACCAGTAGGTGATAAAGTAGTAATAGGAAATCCTTTTAAAAGAACATCAATAGATGCCCAAGGAGAACCTAAAAACAAAGATATTAATAAATTAATAGAACAAAGTAATTATACAAATCAAATACTACATGTCATAGCCAATCAGGTAGAAGAAGCAAGAAGCAAGTCTTCTTTTAAACCATTTCCAGAGAAATGAATAAAATTTGAAGATTAATAGTTTAGAATTAGATGAAGACATTAAGAATAAAATATATGCTATACTAGACGAAAATGATAATAGTGAAGAAGAAAGTTCATCCACAGATAGCATAAGTGATGATGAACAAATTAATATAGCATATGAGTCTAGTGATAGTTACACTTCCGAATCAGAGTGTGATTGTCCTAAAGGATTATGTACCTGCGGGACAGGTTCAATAAAAGTCATATCAAATGAAAATAAAGAATTCTTCTTTGATCTAATAGATCAAATAAAGGATGAAGAAATTAAAAGAGAATATCTTTTAAAATTAAAAGATATAGTCTTAAGTAGAGAATCAAATAAACCTAACATATCCAATCCTTTTAGTATGAAAAATATTCTACAAAAATTTGATAAAAAAGAAGAAAAAATATCTATATCAGATCTTTATGCAGAATTAGCAACATTAAAACAAGAAGTTAACATTTTAAAACAAAAAGTTAATAAAATAGAGGAAGAAAACCTTGCTCTAGAATTAATTCAAAAGGAGTTAAATTCTAAAATAATAGGAGAAAGTTCAAATACTAAACAAATAGAAGCACAAGACGACGAATTAGGAGTCTTGGCTATCTCTAAAATTAAGTCTCAAAAATGGTATGTACCAATAAAATTAGTCATAAATAGTGAATACAGTATCCAGACAGTAGCTTTACTAGACTCTGGTGCTGACCAAAATTGTATAGTAGAAGGATTAATTCCAACAAAATATTGCGATAAAACATCAGCAAAATTATTCTCTGCATCAGGAGAAAAACTTAAAATAAAATATAAATTATCTAATGCACATATATGTAATGATAACATATGCTTTAAAAATACTTTTATTCTGATAAAAGATTTAAATGAGGAAGTTATATTAGGAACTCCCTTTTTAACTCAGATATCTCCTTTTACAGTTAATACAACAGGTATTACTACCAATAATCTTGGTAAAGAAATAATATTTTATTTCCTAAACGGTC
Organism: Petunia axillaris subsp. axillaris; assembly: GCA_029990575.1. Taxonomy (NCBI): domain Eukaryota; kingdom Viridiplantae; phylum Streptophyta; class Magnoliopsida; order Solanales; family Solanaceae; genus Petunia; species Petunia axillaris. Next base: position 146,514,998 of record JARKNS010000004.1, read on the forward strand.
CAAAGCAAAGAGAAATAGATACTCTAAAAGAAAGAAGTATCTATAAAATACAATTAATAAAAAATCAAATAAATTACATAAAAGACGAAATTAAAATTGTTAAAATAGAAGACCAGCTTAAAGATAAATTAATTCAAGATAAAATACTACAAACCCAAAAAGAAATAGAATCTGAAGTTTGTTCAGATCTACCTAATGCCTTTTGGGAAAGAAAAAGGCATATAGTACGATTACCATATATAGAAGGATTTGAAGATGGATCTATCCCCACTAAGGCTAGACCAATTCAAATGAACCAAGAATTAATGGAATATTGTAAAAAGGAAATTAATGAATTATTAGAAAAGAAAATAATTCGTCCCTCTAAGTCACCTTGGAGTTGTTCCGCATTTTATGTTAATAATAATGCTGAACGAGAAAGAGGAGCTCCAAGATTAGTTATAAATTATAAACCTTTAAACAAAGTATTAAGATGGATACGATATCCAATTCCAAATAAAAGAGATTTATTCAAGAGAACGTATAAGGCTAAAATATATAGTAAATTTGATATGAAATCAGGATTTTGGCAAATCCAAATAGATGAAAGGGATAAGTATAAAACAGCATTTAATGTGCCTTTTGGCCAATATGAATGGAATGTTATGCCCTTTGGGTTAAAGAATGCCCCATCAGAATTTCAAAATATAATGAATAATATATTTAATCCATATAGTTCATTCTCAATAGTTTATATTGATGATGTATTAATATTTTCAGAAAATATAGATCAACATTTTAAGCATTTAAAGATATTTCTTAATATTATTAAGAAAAATGGGCTGGTAGTGAGTGCCAAAAAGATCAAACTATTTCAAACCTCTATCAGATTTTTAGGACATGACTTATCTCAAGGCATGTATAAACCAATTTATAGAGCCATAGAATTCTCTACAAAATTTCCAGATGTTTTAACAGATAAAACTCAGTTACAAAGGTTTTTAGGAAGCCTCAACTATGTCTCAGATTTTATTCCAAATCTTAGACAAATATGTGAACCCCTTTATCAGCGTCTTAGGAAAAATCCAATTCCTTGGAGCCAAGAACAAACACAAACAGTCCAAAAGGTCAAAAGTATTGTTCAAAAACTTCCATGTCTAGGCATACCACATCCGGATGCCTTTATGATTGTTGAAACCGATGCCTCTGAAATAGGTTTCGGAGGAATTCTTAAACAGCGTCTCTCTCCAAAAGAGTCTGAACAATTAGTCCGATATTGCTCTGGCATATGGAACGGAACTCAAAAAAATTATAGTACTATAAAAAAAGAAATTTTATCAATAGTTTTATGTATAACTAAATTTCAAGATGATCTGATAAACAAAGAATTTCTTTTAAGAGTTGACTGTAAAGCAGCAAAAGATGTTTTGCAAAAAGATGTTAAAAATTTAGTTTCAAAACAAATATTTGCCAGATGGCAAGCTTTATTATCCAGCTTTGATTTTCAAATAGAATTTATTAAAGGAGAAGACAATAGTCTTCCAGATTTTTTAACCAGAGAATTCTTACAGAAAAATCATGCGGCCCTTATTTCCAGTAAGGCCCCCAAGGCAATTCATGGAGCAGCACCATAACCAGAACCCACACATAAACAGATATACAGCCCTAGCAGAATTTCCTCAATTACCTCCTCCAACTCCGGTAAAGAAGGAAATAATATCCGGAACTTCGAAACAGTCATTAAATAGTTATGTCAGGAGAAGTATAAACAGTTATTCTGAGGCGGTACAGCCTCCTATCAAACATGAACAAGCAGCAAGCTCTTCAACAGCAAACCCTCAGAAATTCGATTGGATAAATAGTCAACAGATACCAGTTATTGCCATTGAAAGAAAGTTCGTTGAAAAACGAATTACAGAAATTATCAAGACCTGCTACTCAGACAGGAATTACATAGAAACCGATAACCCTTATAAAACAAGAGAGTTTTATGAGGCCATATTAATAGCAACAAATTCAATAGAAATCGAGAATGAATTAGCAGACAGAAATGATCCGAGGAGTATTCGGTACTCCAAGTTTACTATAAAAAAGATCTTAAGCCCTGCGGACTGGCCAGTAGATCATCTACACACGCCAATCCAATTCCCATTACCAGTTGATTTTAAAATATCAAGTTACAATTTTTATGACTATAAAAACGCATGGATTAACTTTATATATTTAAGACCCGGCAGCCATTCATGGTTTGTCAAGTTCTGTGAACAGATTTCAACAAATCCCATTCCCAGATGGTTCTATGAATGGTGGAGTATATTCGGAGCAGATGAAAGAGTATTATCACCTTCTTTCAAACAGCTACACACAAATTATCAAAAAGAAAATGAAGAATTAGCGGCATTACCAGAATATATACAATTATGTAAATTCTTTGTGGCAAAAAGAGTGTCCTACATTATCAGTTGGGAGTTTAACATTGAAGTACTAAACAAGGTCAGATACCTTGTTAAGACTATTAAAATCAAGGGATGGACCCCTAAAAACAAACAGGTACAAAGTCAGATAAAAACCGAATCAGCTAACAGATTATCCAAAGAAGCATTGAAAAGGAAACTTCAACAGGCCTTGGCGAATTTAGACCAAGCAAACGGCAATGAAATAGCTCAAATTACTGAATTATTGGATACTGCATCATCAACAGCATCAGCAGAAGATAATGGAGATATGGAGGACCCACACGGGATTGCTCAAGCATATCTCACAGAATTCTAAAGAAGAAGACGACAAATAGATCTTGCTTTACTTTTGTGAAGATAAGATTCCTGACAGGAACCCATTATCAGCAATAATGTAAAATCTTATCTTACTTTATAAAAGATAAAGATTCCCCGTTAATAGCTCTCCACCTGTAAAGGAGAATAGTATTATTAGCAGCTATAAATAGGAATAGAAATCAGAAGTAAGGCATCACTCGAAAATCCCCTTCGAAATATTGCCTACTCTCTCTGTATTATTCTCTCTGTAAACAAATGTTCTTTGAAGTCCAATAAACAGTTCTGATTTTAATAGTAAGTCTTCTGTTCAATTAAATATTTTCAATATTTATTTTAATTATTAGATTTAATTTAATTACTAGCTTTATAATTTCATAAATATGTCTTCCGCAAAGTTCTATTGCCCTTATGGTATCAGTCATGTAATTTTGGACATGATAAATTAGATAATATTTCTAAGCTTCTATCTTTAAATACTTTTGGTTCTCCAATAAAGTGTTTAATTATGGCATATAATAAAGTGTTTATGGCATCTTCACGTACTTGTTCTTCTATTATTTGATTAGTACTACTACCTTCTTGTTTAACTATTTTTATGATTGTAGTAGCATTAAGGACAGTTTCTCTATCTTTATCCGACAGATAGTTGTCCCACCAATTTTTTAACATTCCTGTAAATCCATAAGAAAGCAGGGTTGCTGCTTGCTTATCTGTATTACCTTTTATTTTATAGGCTGTTGCTGCTATTCCCATTTCATGTAATCTATTAAGTATTTGATGTTCTGCTTGTCCATCTATATTCCATTCAGTTATAGCATCACCTGAGTGAGAACTGAATGATACTAGATGTTCTTCTTCATACTGTATATCAGGAAATGTGGGTTTTTTATAATAATTTTTCTTATGATGATAATTGGATCCTAATTTATTTAATTGATTATTTAATTCAGATAAGGTTTTTACCGAATTTTCTTTTTCTTTTGGAATTGTATTTATCGTTAAAGATGATTTTAACCTTTTAGTAATTTCATCTAGAACATCACCTTTTATTTCCAATCCTCCTTTAGGAAGACTAGGGAATTTATCTTTTGACATACTAGGTAGCCTGAAAATTGGATTTTCTTCAATATTATCTTCAAATTTTATTCTTTTCTCTGGAAATGGTTTAAAAGAAGACTTGCTTCTTGCTTCTTCTACCTGATTGGCTATGACATGTAGTATTTGATTTGTATAATTACTTTGTTCTATTAATTTATTAATATCTTTGTTTTTAGGTTCTCCTTGGGCATCTATTGATGTTCTTTTAAAAGGATTTCCTATTACTACTTTATCACCTACTGGTATATTTATTTCTTCTAATGGGGGAATGGTAGATTCTATTATTTTATTACTTTTCGTATACCATTTTTTAACTACCATATTTAAAGATTCACAGTTAGCTAATTTTCCTGTATATTCAAACCATTTAAAAAATTCTAAACTACACTTCCATTTTTTCATATCTTTCATCCATTTATCTCTAAATGATTTCCTCTGTTCTAAAGTGTAATTGTTTCTATACCATTCTCTTTTAATATTATTCTCTGGTTTTACCCAGAGTTGTTGGAGATATTTTATATCTGGTTCAAATGGTTCCTCTAACGTTATCATTCCTAAGGAATCATTTATTTCACTAAAGGTTGGGCTTGATGGTTGATTGATTATGACAGGTTTGTATTCTGGTTGTGGAATTCTTTTACTAAAGTTAACACCTTTTAAATTTTTGCTTATTATGTCTTCTTCCTCCAGGGGACAAGAAGTAGATGGCCTTGAAAAGGACATCCTGGAAGATGAAGATGTAGCGTTAAAGGATCTAGATTTTAGGAATTTTAAATCTATTGATCCATCTGTATGTTGTATAACTTGTTCTATTTGTATAGATTCATCTTCCACTTTTGGTTCCGTGATGGAATCAAAGTGCCATTCATCTTTTGATAAGACTTCATCCCATTTAAGTAATCTTGGGACAAATATATTATGATGTTTAATATTTGCTTCCATTAACATTGTTACTCCTTTATGAGCTCTACTTGGTTTAGCTTTGGGAGCTAAAGTAGTTTTCATTAATTTATAATATACTCTATATATTATAGCTATTTCTCTGGCTTGATGTTTACTATTTAAATGTTTTGTTTTAATATTTAATGTTAGAGTATCTAATATTGTTGGATCATTACTATCAACTGAGAAATTTGGATAACAATTAAAGTATACTGGCCCATTTGCCATGTTACTTTGTAATACAGCTATTAATGAATCATCAAAGTTTAAGAATCTATTATCTCTTAATAATAAACATATAGGAATATCTAATCCTAGTCTATGAAGTGGTTTTACAGCCACTTGCACTAGTCCTATATGTAGGAATTTATAACTTTTTCTATATTTTTCTATATCTTTTATAGATAATAGTTGAATTGTTTCAACTGACTGATTTATAGCAATTGTTGATTCACATGTTTTAATATTAAATCTATTTATGAAGTCAAATCCTCCGACTTCATATATCTTTTCTAACTTTTCTTTGGGAATATTCCAATTTAACAGATTATTTTCTATTTTTGATATTTTATCTATCTCTGTTGATAGGTTTATACTGTTTAATACTGACTGCGATGATCCTTCCATTTTAATAATGAACTCCTGGACCGTCACAAGCTTTTCTATAATAACTTTCAGCTATAGGTTTTAACCTAAGTATTTCTGAAATATTATTTTGCATATAATGTAGAAAATCAATATTTCCTGTTAAGAGATATCTATGTAGATTATCTTTTAAAAGCTTTTCATGGTCATTAATTTCTTTATCAATATTTATCCAGAGTTCTAGGTAACCTGGATCCATATTCATTTTTTAAAATATTATATTTTTATTTTTATTAAGGAAATCTCTTCTCCAAAGTTTATAATATAGCAGAAGAGTTTCTTCTACGTAAGGATTATCGTTGTTTATTAAATCAGAGAAACATATATTCATAAAATAGATATAATAATCATTATCATTATATTTATTAAACCAGTGTTTCATATAATACGGGAGTTAAGTGTTTTTTGTTTTCTTATGGGGGGGTTATCCTATAGTTAACTCTACTCTTTACTATTAAGGTGTTTTCTTTATTCAGATTTCCTTCGTTCTTATCCTATGTAGCTAAGCGACGGGAACACCAATCCGGGTCCGGCCCTACGTCCTCCTAGACTCAACGGGCTAATCCAACGGAACTTTATGGCTTGCCAACGTCTAAACCGGAGATTAATCGGTTACTTCGACACAAGGATAAGGACTAAGAGATATGAGCAAGAAAACAGGCTTAACAGAAAATTTCGAGTTAACAAGGATAACAGATGATTTAGCCGACGATCATATTGGCTCTGATACCATAAGGGCAATAGAACTTTGCGGAAGACATATTTATGAAATTATAAAGCTAGTAATTAAATTAAATCTAATAATTAAAATAAATATTGAAAATATTTAATTGAACAGAAGACTTACTATTAAAATCAGAACTGTTTATTGGACTTCAAAGAACATTTGTTTACAGAGAGAATAATACAGAGAGAGTAGGCAATATTTCGAAGGGGATTTTCGAGTGATGCCTTACTTCTGATTTCTATTCCTATTTATAGCTGCTAATAATACTATTCTCCTTTACAGGTGGAGAGCTATTAACGGGGAATCTTTATCTTTTATAAAGTAAGATAAGATTTTACATTATTGCTGATAATGGGTTCCTGTCAGGAATCTTATCTTCACAAAAGTAAAGCAAGATCTATTTGTCGTCTTCTTCTTTAGAATTCTGTGAGATATGCTTGAGCAATCCCGTGTGGGTCCTCCATATCTCCATTATCTTCTGCTGATGCTGTTGATGATGCAGTATCCAATAATTCAGTAATTTGAGCTATTTCATTGCCGTTTGCTTGGTCTAAATTCGCCAAGGCCTGTTGAAGTTTCCTTTTCAATGCTTCTTTGGATAATCTGTTAGCTGATTCGGTTTTTATCCGACTTTGTACCTGTTTGTTTTTAGGGGTCCATCCCTTGATTTTAATAGTCTTAACAAGGTATCTGACCTTGTTTAGTACTTCAATGTTAAACTCCCAACTGATAATGTAGGACACTCTTTTTGCCACAAAGAATTTACATAATTGTATATATTCTGGTAATGCCGCTAATTCTTCATTTTCTTTTTGATAATTTGTGCGTAGCTGTTTGAAAGAAGGTGATAATACTCTTTCATCTGCTCCGAATATACTCCACCATTCATAGAACCATCTGGGAATGGGATTTGTTGAAATCTGTTCACAGAACTTGACAAACCATGAATGGCTGCCGGGTCTTAAATATATAAAGTTAATCCATGCGTTTTTATAGTCATAAAAATTGTAACTTGATATTTTAAAATCAACTGGTAATGGGAATTGGATTGGCGTGTGTAGATGATCTACTGGCCAGTCCGCAGGGCTTAAGATCTTTTTTATAGTAAACTTGGAGTACCGAATACTCCTCGGATCATTTCTGTCTGCTAATTCATTCTCGATTTCTATTGAATTTGTTGCTATTAATATGGCCTCATAAAACTCTCTTGTTTTATAAGGGTTATCGGTTTCTATGTAATTCCTGTCTGAGTAGCAGGTCTTGATAATTTCTGTAATTCGTTTTTCAACGAACTTTCTTTCAATGGCAATAACTGGTATCTGTTGACTATTTATCCAATCGAATTTCTGAGGGTTTGCTGTTGAAGAGCTTGCTGCTTGTTCATGTTTGATAGGAGGCTGTACCGCCTCAGAATAACTGTTTATACTTCTCCTGGCATAACTATTTAATGACTGTTTCGAAGTTCCGGATATTATTTCCTTCTTTACCGGAGTTGGAGGAGGTAATTGAGGAAATTCTGCTAGGGCTGTATATCTGTTTATGTGTGGGTTCTGGTTATGGTGCTGCTCCATGAATTGCCTTGGGGGCCTTACTGGAAATAAGGGCCGCATGATTTTTCTGTAAGAATTCTCTGGTTAAAAAATCTAGAAGACTATTGTCTTCTCCTTTAATAAATTCTATTTGAAAATCAAAGCTGGATAATAAAGCTTGCCATCTGGCAAATATTTGTTTTGAAACTAAATTTTTAACATCTTTTTGCAAAACATCTTTTGCTGCTTTACAGTCAACTCTTAAAAGAAATTCTTTGTTTATCAGATCATCTTGAAATTTAGTTATACATAAAACTATTGATAAAATTTCTTTTTTTATAGTACTATAATTTTTTTGAGTTCCGTTCCATATGCCAGAGCAATATCGGACTAATTGTTCAGACTCTTTTGGAGAGAGACGCTGTTTAAGAATTCCTCCGAAACCTATTTCAGAGGCATCGGTTTCAACAATCATAAAGGCATCCGGATGTGGTATGCCTAGACATGGAAGTTTTTGAACAATACTTTTGACCTTTTGGACTGTTTGTGTTTGTTCTTGGCTCCAAGGAATTGGATTTTTCCTAAGACGCTGATAAAGGGGTTCACATATTTGTCTAAGATTTGGAATAAAATCTGAGACATAGTTGAGGCTTCCTAAAAACCTTTGTAACTGAGTTTTATCTGTTAAAACATCTGGAAATTTTGTAGAGAATTCTATGGCTCTATAAATTGGTTTATACATGCCTTGAGATAAGTCATGTCCTAAAAATCTGATAGAGGTTTGAAATAGTTTGATCTTTTTGGCACTCACTACCAGCCCATTTTTCTTAATAATATTAAGAAATATCTTTAAATGCTTAAAATGTTGATCTATATTTTCTGAAAATATTAATACATCATCAATATAAACTATTGAGAATGAACTATATGGATTAAATATATTATTCATTATATTTTGAAATTCTGATGGGGCATTCTTTAACCCAAAGGGCATAACATTCCATTCATATTGGCCAAAAGGCACATTAAATGCTGTTTTATACTTATCCCTTTCATCTATTTGGATTTGCCAAAATCCTGATTTCATATCAAATTTACTATATATTTTAGCCTTATACGTTCTCTTGAATAAATCTCTTTTATTTGGAATTGGATATCGTATCCATCTTAATACTTTGTTTAAAGGTTTATAATTTATAACTAATCTTGGAGCTCCTCTTTCTCGTTCAGCATTATTATTAACATAAAATGCGGAACAACTCCAAGGTGACTTAGAGGGACGAATTATTTTCTTTTCTAATAATTCATTAATTTCCTTTTTACAATATTCCATTAATTCTTGGTTCATTTGAATTGGTCTAGCCTTAGTGGGGATAGATCCATCTTCAAATCCTTCTATATATGGTAATCGTACTATATGCCTTTTTCTTTCCCAAAAGGCATTAGGTAGATCTGAACAAACTTCAGATTCTATTTCTTTTTGGGTTTGTAGTATTTTATCTTGAATTAATTTATCTTTAAGCTGGTCTTCTATTTTAACAATTTTAATTTCGTCTTTTATGTAATTTATTTGATTTTTTATTAATTGTATTTTATAGATACTTCTTTCTTTTAGAGTATCTATTTCTCTTTGCTTTGGACCGTTTAGGAAATAAAATATTATTTCTTTACCAAGATTATTGGTAGTAATACCTGTTGTATTAACTGTAAAAGGAGATATCTGAGTTAAAAAGGGAGTTCCTAATATAACTTCCTCATTTAAATCTTTTATCAGAATAAAAGTATTTTTAAAGCATATGTTATCATTACATATATGTGCATTAGATAATTTATATTTTATTTTAAGTTTTTCTCCTGATGCAGAGAATAATTTTGCTGATGTTTTATCGCAATATTTTGTTGGAATTAATCCTTCTACTATACAATTTTGGTCAGCACCAGAGTCTAGTAAAGCTACTGTCTGGATACTGTATTCACTATTTATGACTAATTTTATTGGTACATACCATTTTTGAGACTTAATTTTAGAGATAGCCAAGACTCCTAATTCGTCGTCTTGTGCTTCTATTTGTTTAGTATTTGAACTTTCTCCTATTATTTTAGAATTTAACTCCTTTTGAATTAATTCTAGAGCAAGGTTTTCTTCCTCTATTTTATTAACTTTTTGTTTTAAAATGTTAACTTCTTGTTTTAATGTTGCTAATTCTGCATAAAGATCTGATATAGATATTTTTTCTTCTTTTTTATCAAATTTTTGTAGAATATTTTTCATACTAAAAGGATTGGATATGTTAGGTTTATTTGATTCTCTACTTAAGACTATATCTTTTAATTTTAAAAGATATTCTCTTTTAATTTCTTCATCCTTTATTTGATCTATTAGATCAAAGAAGAATTCTTTATTTTCATTTGATATGACTTTTATTGAACCTGTCCCGCAGGTACATAATCCTTTAGGACAATCACACTCTGATTCGGAAGTGTAACTATCACTAGACTCATATGCTATATTAATTTGTTCATCATCACTTATGCTATCTGTGGATGAACTTTCTTCTTCACTATTATCATTTTCGTCTAGTATAGCATATATTTTATTCTTAATGTCTTCATCTAATTCTAAACTATTAATCTTGTTTTTCTTCTTTGTTTTGACTCTACAATCATTTGCCTTATGGCCTTGTTTTCCACAATTGTAGCATCTTTCTTTAAAAGAAGGTTGCTTATTTTGACTTGCATTTTTTGGATTTTTCTTCTTGTATCTTTTGGAAGATTTTCTTTTATAATTATTATTACCACTTTTGTCTTTTCTATTTATCCTTTTGGATCTTTTTGTTGCCTCGGTAGACGGGGCAGTTATCTTAGTATAACCAAAATCACTACAGAAATTTCCTAATTCTTTCTTAGTGATTTTATAATCTCTTTTTAACTGATTTTTTAATTTCATATCAGTACATAGTTCTAAAGCTGTTATGTTAATAAAGCTTACTATATCACCATAGGAAAATCCCCTTCGAAATATTGCCTACTCTCTCTGTATTATTCTCTCTGTAAACAAATGTTCTTTGAAGTCCAATAAACAGTTCTGATTTTAATAGTAAGTCTTCTGTTCAATTAAATATTTTCAATATTTATTTTAATTATTAGATTTAATTTAATTACTAGCTTTATAATTTCATAAATATGTCTTCCGCACATATAAGCAGGACAATAGTTATGTACTACAAGTTTACACAATGGTATGAAATGAAATGAAATGAGATGAAATGAAATGAAATGAGATGAAATGAAATGAAATGAAATCTGATGCAAAGGGTCACATGTGCCCGTAATCCCATCCCGAAGCGGAATACTCCTGCATTCGAGGGGAATCCAATCTGATAACCAACTGGAGCGGAATACTCCTACTCCAGGGGTGGAATACTCCTGCACCCGATATAATATAAACCAGAGGCGGAATACTCATGCACTCTCTTGGAGCGGAATACTCCTGCACCCGATATAATGTAAAGCTGAGGCAGAATACTCCTGCACTCTCCTGGGGCGGAATCCTCCTACCCTCAATATGATACAATGGAGCGGAATACTCCTGCTCCTGGGGAGGAATACTCCTACCCTCAATATGATATAATGGAGCGGAATACTCCTGCTCCTAGGGCAGAATACTCCTGCACCCAATATGATATGCAATGTAATGCATATGAATGACATATAATGCATATGAATGCAATGTGATGCAATAATAACCCTTCACCGGCGCTGGACTCTCATCGACAACCGGGAAGTAGAGGCCAACTCATAGCCAGAGTACAATGCTCAAATCCTCAATGCAATACCAACAACCGGACATAACATATAATATACAATATACAATGTAAATCCAAAGCTAAGGCGTAATGAGTACGCCTATCGGCAGCTACACACGTAAGGAACACGTGGTAGAAAATCCACGAGGCCAGGTGCCTCCAAAAAATGGATATAAACACTTACCTTGTCACTCCCTCCGTTCCACTTTATGTGTCATAGTTTGACTCGGCACAAAGTTTATGAAATAAAGGAAGACTTTTAAAACTTGTTGTGTAAAATGAGACAAAGATGTTTGTGTGGTTGTAAATTATTTCAGTAATGGCAAAACTGTAATTTTGAAGTTAAATTGTTTCCAAATTTAGAATGCTGTCATTCTTTTTGGAACAGACGAATAAAAAAATGCTGCCACATAAAATGGAACGGAGGGAGTACAAAGTTAGCACAATTACTCAACAACCGCTTTGTCCTTTGAATTCATTGCCAAACGATCCCACTCTATTCAATAAGCAGAAAAATATATCAAATTAGGCTAAAGGCTTCATTCCTCACATCTTAGGGCAATCCACGTAGGAACCTGATACCCTATTCGCATACGCAATACGCAGGCCAGGCCTATATACAGGGTTTAAGGTCACATAACCAAACCCCCAAATAAATTACATTTATATTTTGCCCATAACTCACTGAGTACGAATATATATTCAATTCCATTATCGGTGTCCATTTGACCCTTTAAACTATTTACTTTTTTACAGATATTCCTCACTTCTTCATGTCGTTCTGAACTTGTGCTTAATGTTAGGAACATAATGAATGTTCCGCACTTTTTATTCCTATATCTGCACTTGTGCTTTATGTTAGGAACATCTTTGGATTATTACACTATTTATTCTTTTAATAGGTTTGAAGTTATGACATCAAACATACCTGAGTCCATTAATTCCATGCTGAAGGAGCAAAGAGAATACCCCACTGCTGCCCTCTTAAAAGATATAGGTAGGAACTTTGTAGAAAAAGTCCACACTAGGGCTATGAAGTTAATCAACCACCCAAATTATGCGTTCCAGACGTTGAAATAAAAATAAGGAAAAACAAAGAAGTGGAAGATAAGCTAGTTGTCAACATGAAGGGAACTTATGGTTTCGAAATCATTAGTCCAGAGTTTGAGGCAGAAGTTGATCTATATAAGAGGACAAGTACATGTAGAGAGTTTGATCTTGATGAGTTACCTTGTGTAAATGCTATGGCAGCAATTAGGGGGTTGCATGGTGATGAATATGGAAGTAGAGTGTATGAATACACTTGTGGATATTACACAACACAAGCATACATCATTGCCTTTGCAGAGCCTGTAAATGCAGTACCTCCTGAAGAATTATGGGTCGTCCCTGCTGAAGAGATACTTTATCCAGTGCCTCCACCCCCTAAGCCGAACAACCGTGAAAGGAGAAGAGTTAACAGAATTCGATCTATTGGGGAACATCTTCCAAAGAGGAAAAATAAATGTGGCAACTGCAAGAGATATGGTCACAAAAAAACTATATGCCCTGTTGGTCGTAGTCGAACTGAAGCTACAAGTCAGCCTACAAATTGAATTTGTGAATTGGACGAAGCTTCGTCCTCATTGTAATGTTTGAACAATTTCGTTTATTTGGATTTCTATTTGAATTGTATAATGGACTTTTCGTCCTACTTGTATAATTTATATTATGTACATATTTGCTTTACTACAGTTTTAATTTATGTTGTGCACATATTTGCTTATTGTTCACAATACATCAATAATTATTTAGGATATTACAGTGTGATGTTCCGAACGATGCCAAGGCATGTGAAGTCCATGTGAAAGCTTGTGAGTCCTTCTTTTTCCATGTGCAAGCATGAGGGAGCCTGTGATAACCTTATTCGTTCGGAACATCGGTAAGTGCACTATAATACAAGAAAATCTTAATATTCGTTCACAATTCATAGTCGTAGCATTTACCAAGTACTACCTTTGAAAAGATATTCGAAACATCTTGTCAAAGATATTATATTATACTTGTATACGTGACGTTCCGAACAGGTCATTCAAAATTTGAAAGACACAAACGGCTACAATGAACAGTTGCTCAAATACCAATACACCAAATGGTTAAAATACAAGTTGCTGTAACAGTCACGTCAAAACACATTCAAACTTGTAAATATGCGTCCCTTCATTTGCTTCGGCTACTGAAAAGGCACCACAAATGAAAAGCCACTACAAACCATCTATAAATACCCATTTGATGAACTAAATTCACAATTCATAGTCGTAGCATTTACCAAGTATTACCTATATTTTCTACATCAACGAAGAACAAGTTGAGGTACTCAATTTTTCCATATTTTCTAAGTATTTTTAGTGGTTTTATGTGTATGTGTGTGTGTGTGTGTATATATATATATAGAGTTTTTCCTAAAATAATTTCTAAATCTAATCTGTTTATATTTCCTTTATCATAACTCCACTTTGATTCTTTTTTTTAAACAACTTGCATGCAGAGATGGCCAATGATGCATTGAACGATCCATGGAATAAGTACCACCGAGTCCGACACCTTCCAAAAAAGTCGGTTCTTGCTAGACTGCTAGACGTTTTCTTTGAAGTCGTTGACATTAAGGAGGTTGCAGATAATAGTGAGAGGGTCATTTAAACACTTGAGACAAAACTTGAACAGATGAAATTGCAGTTAGACCGGATTGAGAAGCTTTTGGAGAATCACTTCGGTGGATGTGTTGCTGGCAAAAATAATAACGAAGATGCTATTGTATATTAATTATTTAAGTAGTTGTAATGTTTATAAGGATGCTATTGTTATCTCTGTTCCATTAGTATTATTATGAAGGTATTTAATTAGTATTATTAAATTGTGTCTCCAAACCATCATATTTGCTTATAGTTCGCAATACATCAACTATCGTTGATGGTATTACAATACGATATTCCAAACGGCCTCTTGTGCTAATCCTCCATTTCTGAAAAAGTTAATAAAATCTTACAATTAGTTTGGAACATAAACAATGTGTTCCAACACTAAAGTATATGTTCAGAACGGCATTTCCCGATTAGAGTGAGAAATGATAATCATTATCACTAGAAATGACCAATTCTACTTGTTAGAGTGAGAAATGGTGATGATAATCACTAGAAATGACCCACTATACTTGTAAAAGTGACAAATGATGATCGTTTTCGCTTAAAAAGACAAATTATAGTTGTTAGAATGAGAAATAATGAACATTATGACTAGAAATGACCCACTATACTTGTAAGAGTGACAAGTGATGATCATTATCAATAGAAATGACCAACTATACTTGTAAGAGTGACAAGTGATGATCATCTATCATAGGGTTGTTTCAAACAACTTATTGATGTTTGTCACATTATAACTGTCGTCCGGAGCGCGTTGTTTTATTGTTGCTATCTTCATCGTATTGTTTTCCAATTAGTGGCGACTTCCTGCAGTTTATAGTGGCGACTTCCTGCAGTCGCCACTAAAACTATACAACTAGTGGCAACTAAGTTGCTACAGTAAGTAAAAATTGTTGTTACCCAGAAAATTATATAAATCAACTTTTTGGTGTGTCGCCACTATAGAATGCTTTATAGTGGCGGCATATATCGCCCTCAAAAATCTTATAATTTCAGTGGTAATTGTTCCATTGCCACAATAGCACTTCTTTAGTGGCGACCTAAGTTACCACAGAAGCTATTATACTTTCAGTGGCAACATTTTCTTCGCTACAATAACCTGTTCTTTAAGTAGCAACCATGTTGCTACAAATACTAGTCAATTTTGTGATAAACTTTAGATTTTCTGAACTAAAGCCTATTACTTCAACTACATAAAAGCATTCAATATTGTCACGCCCTAAAAAATTAATTCTGACGCGAGTTTTTATTATTTAAAGGATGTGACTGGTGTTCAAAAAGGTACAAAATTATTTTAGAGAAAACGCGGAGTCGCCACTTGACAAGTTTAAGGTGTGCCAAGTCACCAAAAGGTACCTTGGAATACCTCTGACTCGTCTAATGGTCTGCGTTAGAGATTCGGGTAAGGTTCTCAGTTGACTCTCGGGAAGGTATTAGGCACCCTCGAGTCCTGTGCTAAGCACAGCTGCTTTATTGTCGCAATTTTAATTCATTAAAATATGGTTGTTATACTAATGCCGTTAATTTGAATTTTGTACTTTGATTCAGAAAATTAAAAAGCGTTATTCTTAGCCAACCTCACAGAGGACTGGACGAATTTACACTTTAATTCGAAAAATTTAAAAAGCATCATTCTTATCCAACCTCACGGAAGACTGGATGAATTTACACCTTGATTCATAGTAAATAAATAAATAAATAGATAAATAAAATTTATTACGCATTTCCAACCTTACAAAGGGCTTGTCTATTTTAAAAGAATTTAATTAACTTCATAAAATAATTAATTTATAATATGGTTTAAATCAATTTAGTTTTTCTTTTAGCCTAATAAGTAGATCACAAATCATACTTATAATATTGCCTAATTGGATTTGAAACCATATTTTATCGCAAGATTCATCATTAACTTCTCTCAATTTAATTTGGCTCGTCTCAGTTTTGTTTTTCTTTTAGCCTAATAAGTAGATCACAAATCATACTTATCTATTTGCCTAATTGTATTAAATATTAAATAATAACATTTGTTTTAAAAGTTTAACAACAGGGAAACCAAAATATGGCTATTTATCTAAATAGTGGCTGTTTTATTAAATAAGTGCTGCTCTGTGGATTGTCTATGCAAAGGGAAAACTGGCGCTATTGAAACTAAATATGGGCTGAATTATTTTGCGAAAGTAGGATGCTTTAAGGTTTGTCTTGCGCAATTGTCCATATTTTATTTCTGTATTGTATAAATAAGGGCTGTATAAATGAATTAACATGTAGCCGGATTTCAAAGAGCGACCTAAATTCAAAGCCTATTCGTTCAAGCTGCACTTTGAATAACTTTGCATTTAGAAGTTCAATTTTAACTAGCAATTTCGAATTTTGTCCAGCTGTTAAAATGAGTTTGAAGATTGGCTCATTTTTATCCCAATTATACAAGTATACGTACTTTCTGAATTTTTGCAAGAGTAGTCAGAATGCGCAAAATTTATAAAATCAGTCTAGATTAAAAGAATTGATACTGCATGGCCTTTTTTTCAAACATAGTCCAGATTTTAAAACATGTTAAATTCCGAGAAAATAAAGGTCTGGGAACTTTCCCAAGCAATTTTTATTACTCGTTTATACACCTATCACTCAACCACATCAATTATAAATATGTATATGTGTATATGTTTTTCAACCGTATTTTCATCACATTTTAGCACAAGAAAATAATGTTCAATGATATTAGCAACACAATAAGCAGAATTTTACTACTTCAAACATGCAAAGGTTAACTTGTGTTTACCTAGATAACGAGACCTTAGAGCACGGCTAAGTAGATCCACTAGCTAAACCAAGCAAACGAACACAGCAAGGATACCGGACAGCAACTAAACAGCCCCTTATGACCTCTTTTTAACTCTTAAAACTAGTAGATTTATACCCCAAAAGACCCTTAGTATAAAGGCTTTTGGTTCTAAATCTTTTCTTTAAACTTACTATTTTTTCTCAAGTTTTTTTTTCTCTCAATTCAATGCTATTTCAGCTGGTTGTTGTCCGTTAAATGAGGGTATTCAATGCCCTATTTATGGCTGAAATTGAAGGCCAAAAGGTGGAGTATGGACTTGTACAAAAGTACAAGCCCACACCCCTACACCTGAGTATTTTTTGGCTATTTTCAGCATGGTACATCAGCTGTAAAACCATTGTTTCAGCCACCAAACAGTCCAAAAAAGCTGAAATTGTACAAGTGCAGTTGATTCTCCGAATGGCATAATTGTCCGACACTACGTTCCTCGATCTTCAAAGAAAACTGACTCCTCCTACTCCTCCTTCTCCTTTAGGATAGGATCCTCCACGGTCACTGGTAGGCAAAAATCATCTCAAAGCTGAAAAGTCAAGTTCTTGCATTTTTCAAACCTCCAACCTGCCTTCGGGCGAATCCAGCGAGTTCGATGTAGGTAAGGATGTGCTCCAAAGTTTTCAATCTTTTCTCTTGCGACCTTCCACGCCAAGGAGGGTTGAAGGGATCGATCCCAATAGCTCTGCTAAGTGCCTCTCCAATGGCAAAAATGGATTGACCAACCCACCTCTTAAATATTCTGCCGCTTCATCAGATAGTGTTCTAATTCCAAGGCTAGTATTTTTTAACCCACATTTTGAAAAGTTCTGTTACCAGGCACGAAGAATGAATCTATATCTGTGCACGGAAGTTGCTGGCCGGAGGGGCTGGAACCGAAAAAGACCAGGTTCCACACATATGAGACAGGCAGAAGGTATGGGACGATTCCCGTTATCATCAAACAAAAGACTACCATACACGCCTTTTGCCTCTGTCTAATCTTTCCTAATTTAGAAATTGCACTCAATCAACATTGGGGTGGAACGACTCTTAACGAGGTTGATGGACTTGAAAAAAAGGCTGGCCGGGCTGTAAGAAAACTGGCTGAAAGAGGTACTTCTGCTCTGATTTCACCAATACTCATTACACTAACTAGAAGAAACTAGGACCAACTAAGCCAACTAAATCAGACCCAAACTAAATAGAACTAAAAAAAAATTGATTTCATGCTAGACAAAACACCATACTATACAAAACACATACTTACAGAGCTAGGTGAACAAACTACTATGAGTTACTACTATTAAGAAAACAAAAGAAACCCACAGTCGACTAAGTTCAACTCAAAGCAAACTTAGCAGGGGAGCACACTTCATAATAGAAACACATTTCATTCTTGATCATAGGCAAACCTCATACTCAAAACTAATTCAAACAATTTGATGTTTAGTCAAATACACATAGGCTTTTTCGAACACAAGCAGGCATACCATCATGCTTGAAATGCTGACACGACCCGGAATCCGGCCAGGCCGTGCGGGCACCCGACATCCTCCCCTAGACCCGTCGGGCGAACCCTTACCAATTAAATTAGGAAAATAAATATAATAATTCATAAATAAGGACAACACTTAAAACAAAAACACAGACATACTGATACCTCTAAGCTGTACAAAAGAAGTTACAGCTGACTACCTAACATACTAGGTTTAGGGCTATCCAGACTAGACATCTAAGAGTACAAAAGAAGACAAATACCTCCTGAAGGAAGCAAAATGCAACTGAAATAATAACCAATAAATTGGTGGCCATCCGGAATAAAAGCTGGCTCACCCTGACAGCTGAAGTCGTCTTCGCTCCTGAACAACGTGGCGAACTCAATCCTGGAGCGAACCTGCCGAAACGAAATGGATAGACAGAAAACAAACAACAAACAAGGGTGAGTCAAAAAGACTCAATAAGTGGGGCAGACTAGCCACCTCAAAGAATAGGATAGCTAGCCAGGGAGAAAAGAAACAGATAAACCAAATTCCTCTTATTTAAATTATGCAAAGGCAGAGCCAGATAATAACTAGAAATACGTATGGAATCACAAACTCATTAATAACTAGGAACGTAAGATAGCCAGAACATATAGGTATCCCGAACATATCAACAATCAGAAATACATCATACCGTCGCGGTGTTCAAGCCGATCAATATATTTATACCGTTGCGGCGTGCAACTCGATCCATGCAACCCAGAATACGAGTCAGAAACATATAGGCAAACTGAGATATGTCCACAACATGGTGTACATACCGCATACATAAAACACAATACAATACACACAATAGTCAGTATGTGGGGCAATGAGATGGGATAAATGCGGTATGATACAATGCAGTCACATATGCCTGATACCTATCTCCGGCGCAGACTCTCATCGTCTACCAGGAGATATACGCAATAATGACCCTTCACCGGCTCGGGACTCTCATCGATTACCGGGAAGTATATGCAGTGATGACCCTTCACCGGTGCGGGACTCTCATCGCCAACCGGGAAGTATATGCAATAATGACCCTTCACCGGTGCGGGACTCTCATCGCCAACCGGGAAGTATATGCAATAATGACCCTTCGCCGGTGCGGGACTCTCATCACCAACCGGGAAGTATATGCAATGCTCAAAACCAGAGTGCAATACTCATATGTTCAATGCAATACCAACAACAGGGCATAACGTATAATATACAATGTAAATTCAAAGCTAAGGCGTAATGAGTACGCCTATCGGCAGCTACACACGTAAGGAAACACGTGGTAGAAAATCCACGAGGCTAGGTGCCTCCAAAGAAATGGATATATACACTTACCTCTTCCAAAAGTTAGTACAACTACTCAATAACCGCTTTGTCATTTGGATTCATTGCCAAACGATCCCACTGTATTCAATAAGCAGAAAACTATATTAAATAAGGCTAAAGGCTTCATTCCCCACATCTTAGGGTAATCCAGGTAGGAACCTGATACCCTATTCGCATACACAATACGCAGGCCAGGCCTATATACAGGGTTTAAGGCCACATAACCAAACCCCAAATAAATTACATCTATATGTTGCCCGTAACTCATTGAGTACGAATACATAATCCATTCCATTATCGGGGTCCATTTGACCTTTAAACTATTAATGGAACTTATTAAAACGATGTATAATATCCCAAGTTTTACCGTCAAAATATATTTAAACACACGTAATAAACTCAAATAATATATTAGAATCATTACCTGAATGTTTCAGGGTGAAAATTCTACTTTTCTCCGACCCCTTTTCTCATTTTCTGGCATTTTTTCATTTCTGCATTTTCATTTCCCCTTCTGCGTTTTTTTTTTTTTTTGTATTCAACTTCAAAACTGCCTCGTCCTTAGCATTTAAGCTAAGGACCCACCGACCATTTTGTTTCTTTAGTTCTTTTCCTTTTTTTTTCTTTTCTTTTCCCGATGAAAATTAAAACGGTACCCTATGATATTCGAAATAATTCCAACTTTTGCATACAAGTTATACAAAATATATGTAACATACTCACGAAGGGGATCTCAAATTGGACTCCCGAAACTCAAGATACGAATTTAAATGGAAAAGAAGTCAAATTATTTAACTTTTGGCATTTTAGCGGAAACTAGCCGAACAACATCGAAATTCACTTTCGAAAAATCACAAAAGTCACAAATAATCATACGAACCTAACGGCGCTTTCGGATTTCGAATCGGAGCTCATTCGCCCAAACCGAGCTCAAAAATCTCTTTTTAATATTTATTGACAATAAAAACTGAAACTTTCTTCCGATGCCTACCAAACGAGGTCTGATTTAGCTCAAATTTTACAGACAAGTCCTAATGGACATTACAAATATTTTAAAATTATCGGCACGCCAATCGGAGTCCTAACTTCCGAAACGACTAACCGAGGTCGTTTCATTCTCCTCCACTTAAACTCTCGTTCGTCCTCGAACGAGCCTAAATCTAAAGAAAAATTCGCACAGATAGCAAAAGAACCTGCACGACCTTCATGAGCTACTCCACGGGCATTATTTCCTGATTGCATGATCAGAATTATAACGTGCATATCGAACTCTTGGATAAAACATATTTAGATAATATGATAACATCATTGCCCAACTTATTCGGACTAAGCCGACCCTTTCTCGATCATGAGAGAGGAGTTCTATATTTTCGAAACAAAGATACACGAACCTGTGAATGGGTTAACATGATTCAGCCGATAATTACCTCTTCGATATACCTTTCGATATAGAACAGGTCGATGGAACTAAGAATTAGCTTACGCTTCAGCAACGCTTTAGGGCTTTTAATATTATGATTCGGTATCAATTGGAGGAAGACTCCTCCACTTAAAGCATAAACTCATACAACTAATTTGAATAGAACTAGTCATCCTCGCACAACCTGCTGGATTAAAGAAGACCTAGCTAAAAGCTGAACATAGGCAGACCTAAACTACCAAACTAACCTTTCGAGTTGCCAACTAGCTGCAACTCTCGAGTTCACAACTCCATACCTTTGCCGTAAACACCACCGCCCGATGGATGGTACTTCTATATAAAAATTTCGGCAGAGTTTCCCCTGAAACTGGATGATCCGCAAAAACAGAACCAGCACTATACTATACATGGGAATGGATACCCGGATAAACTGATAACATAAACATGTTAAACGGATAACAAGATGAGACAACTGGACCAAAGCAATAATATGCTTCCAAAACAATAATATGCTTACCCGGCCACAATAAAACGTACTCTGATTCAACACAGGGAACGTCACAAGCGGCTACCAATCGCCCAAGCTCACTAGTGCCGGACGAAGAAGAAATGGAAATAGATCGAGGATAGAAATAATTAGAACTTCGAGAAGCTCATCTTCTTATTTACTTAGCCACCAGAGCTAGATTACTTCCGCGTTAAGCTAGCTAAAGAACCGTAATTAAAGAAATAGACATTAAATAAGCTTTATGGAACAACACCCATGCCAATTTAGCCTTCTCATAAGAAGAGAACTCCAACAATTTATCGGTAAACTCTTTTATAACAGAGAGAAGGTCATAGAATAACATGACGTTACTAACATTTCGAACCAAGAGGAGACACGTAGATCGAGTATTACTTACTAATCACTTTACACCGGAAGAAATAATGACACTTTTTGATGGTGATGAATAAGAATCCTATAATCTTACCAACACGGAATTCCGAAAAGAGAGGTATACTAATTTGATATAATAATAGAAGGTGGCACGACAAGGTGCCAGACAGACAATAGCAACGCTCACTCCCAAATTTCTCACATTTAAACCAGATCAACTAGGAGGATCTCAGAAATGCCAGGAATAAATCATACAAGAAGCTCACCCCTCTACCGCAACTGATTCTTAATAAAAACGACATCCAAGGAAACCATCGAAACATGATAAGACACACCATTTCCGGATCGATCGAAAGAATCAAATCTTACTCACATTTAAGAGAAGAAGAAATACATGGGTCTACTACATCAGATACCTCAGCATCCTGCCAGACTAGCAGTTAATAGAACTGCCTCTGCAGCTGAGCTGAGCCACTACCCTGACAAGCACTTTGTGGAGAACCACTGCCACCAAAATCTCAACCTCTACTGGATGGTGGCATTTCTCTGGCTGATTGAGATCTAAATGAAATACCCTGCGACTACGCGATGCCAAATGACGAGAGAAAAGATGACTGCCTACTTGCCAGAGTAAGGAAAAACTCCTCAAAGGATAACCAGACTCACGATAATGATATCACCTTTTTGCTAAGAATGGAAGCTGGACAGATTGTTGAAAGCTATAAAGAGAAGACTGAATCTGATCTTGATGAGCTACTAGCGCACTTTAAGAATCAAGTGACACAAGCTGAGATAACCTGGAAGGTGACCTCCCAAAATAATCATAACTTTTACCTCCAAATGAGGTACCATGGTTACCCACTAGGGCCACGGGATCTCTTATTTTTCCGCTATAACTCTTCCCGCTCTAACTTATGGTATGCCCTCGAACCTTCGGGCAATATTAACAACATCAAATAAAATCCGGACCTCAATTTCTCAAACCATCTGGGATTTCAAGGAAAAATAAAGGTCATCAATAAATCTTTGAATCTCTCGAAAGGCTCATGAACTAGTTCTAATGCATATCCAGCCATTCTATAGAATTCAATCTCATATTCTGAAACACCAACAGGCGAACCGACAGGCTACCCTGTCCAATCCACTCACACTGGAAACACTTTTCATCTCGCTCGCTACTCGAAAGGAACTTTCTACGAATCTAGAAGAAAAACCGAATCAAGTTAGCTAATACGATAGCGGCCCACCAATTCAAGGCTGGACCCAGAAACTAGAAAGAAGAATAAACAACACCATACCGCTCGATATAATCAAGAGCCTGAAGGATACGCTGACATCATTTTATTTTTTAAAAGAATCATGGGGTTTATCTGATACGCTTAAGAATATCGGAAGGTTCAACCGCGTAAAATAATGGAACCTCTTTGGGCACTCAGACCGAACCGTTACTTCGGCTGGCTAACCAGCCAGAACAATTGGTGGCGCAACACATGCTGCTTCTAGAACATAACTTACTGAGGCAACATCAGGGACTGGAACAGGGGCTCCCTGAGACCGAACGACTGTATCTGCGGCAACCTGATAAGTTGCCTAGAGAATAATAGGTTCTTATGGTAGCTACATCACCGAGATTCTCGTAAAATATCGTAGAGAGCCAAGGGAACCATAAGGCCCTGCTCCCTTGCCCATCGCGAGCTCGTACAGCAGGGACCTCCGTAACTTGATCGTCGGCACGATCAAAAATTCTCAAGGCTACGTCGGTGCTAGCCCCAGGCTAGACTGCTTCGTCTTGAACTCATACCGTTTGCTGATTTATCGCACGAGGTTTCACAATTACCACGAACAAATTAACGAAAATATTTTTGAATCCTAGACCGACGCACGATCAGAAATGAAGGAAGTGAAACTTCCTAAATGCCATCATAGCCCCTCGTAGATAAGTACGGACGTCTACGTACCCATCAGCGAGACTCTACTAGACACTGTCTTAGTCTGGATAGACTCTAAACTGGGCTCTGATACCAACTGACACGACCCGGAATCCGGCCAGGCCGTGCGGGCACCCGACATCCTCCCCTAGACCCGTCGGGCGAACCCTTACCAATTAAATTAGGAAAATAAATATAATAATTCATAAATAAGGACAACACTTAAAACAAAAACACAGACATACTGATACCTCTAAGCTGTACAAAAGAAGTTACAGCTGACTACCCAACATACTAGGTTTAGGGCTATCCAGACTAGACATCTAAGAGTACAAAAGAAGACAAATACCTCCTGAAGGAAGCAAAATGCAACTGAAATAATAACCAATAAATTGGTGGCCATCCGGAATAAAAGCTGGCTCACCCTGACAGCTGAAGTCGTCTTCGCTCCTGAACGACGTGGCGAACTCAATCCTGGAGCGAACCTGCCGAAACGAAATAGATAGACAGAAAACAAACAACAAACAAGGGTGAGTCAAAAAGACTCAATAAGTGGGGCAGACTAGCCACCTCAAAGAATAGGATAGCTAGCCAGGGAGAAAAGAAACAGATAAACCAAATTCTTCTTATTTAAATTATGCAAAGGCAGAGCCAGATAATAACTAGAAATACGTATGGAATCACAAACTCATTAATAACTAGGAACGTAAGATAGCCAGAACATATAGGTATCCCGAACATATCAACAATCAGAAATACATCATACCGTCGCGGTGTTCAAGCCGATCAATATATTTATACCGTTGCGGCGTGCAACTCGATCCATGCAACCCAGAATACGAGTCAGAAACATATAGGCAAACTGAGATATGTCCACAACATGGTGTACATACCGCATACATAAAACACAATACAATACACACAATAGTCAGTATGTGGGGCAATGAGATGGGATAAATGCGGTATGATACAATGCAGTCACATATGCCTGATACCTATCTCCGGCGCAGACTCTCATCGTCTACCAGGAGATATACGCAATAATGACCCTTCACCGGCTCGGGACTCTCATCGATTACCGGGAAGTATATGCAGTGATGACCCTTCACCGGTGCGGGACTCTCAATCGCCAACCGGGAAGTATATGCAATAATGACCCTTCACCGGTGCGGGACTCTCATCGCCAACCGGGAAGTATATGCAATAATGACCCTTCGCCGGTGCGGGACTCTCATCACCAACCGGGAAGTATATGCAATGCTCAAAACCAGAGTGCAATACTCATATGTTCAATGCAATACAAACAACAGGGCATAACGTATAATATACAATGTAAATTCAAAGCTAAGGCGTAATGAGTACGCCTATCGGCAGCTACACACGTAAGGAAACACGTGGTAGAAAATCCACGAGGCCAGGTGCCTCCAAAGAAATGGATATATACACTTACCTCTTCCAAAAGTTAGTACAACTACTCAATAACCGCTTTGTCCTTTGGATTCATTGCCAAACGATCCCACTGTATTCAATAAGCAGAAAACTATATTAAATAAGGCTAAAGGCTTTATTCCCCACATCTTAGGGTAATCCAGGTAGGAACCTGATACCCTATTCGCATACACAATACGCAGGCCAGGCCTATATACAGGGTTTAAGGCCACATAACCAAACCCCAAATAAATTACATCTATATGTTGCCCGTAACTCACTGAGTACGAATACATAATCCATTCCATTATCGGGGTCCATTTGACCTTTAAACTATTAATGGAACTTATTAAAACGATGTATAATATCCCAAGTTTTACCGTCAAAATATATTTAAACACACGTAATAAACTCAAATAATATATTAGAATCATTACCTGAATGTTTCAGGGTGAAAATTCTACTTTTCTCCGACCCCTTTTCTCATTTTCTGGCATTTTTTCATTTCTGCATTTTCATTTCCCCTTCTGCGTTTTTTTTTTTTTTTTTGTATTCAACTTCAAAACTGCCTCGTCCTTAGCATTTAAGCTAAGGACCCACCGACCATTTTGTTTCTTTAGTTCTTTTCCTTTTTTTTTCTTTTCTTTTCCCGATGAAAATTAAAACGGTACCCTATGATATTCGAAATAATTCCAACTTTTGCATACAAGTTATACAAAATATATGTAACATACTCACGAAGGGGATCTCAAATTGGACTCCCGAAACTCAAGATACGAATTTAAATGGAAAAGAAGTCAAATTATTTAACTTTTGGCATTTTAGCGGAAACTAGCCGAACAACATCGAAATTCACTTTCGAAAAATCACAAAAGTCACAAATAATCATACGAACCTAACGGCGCTTTCGGATTTCGAATCGGAGCTCATTCGCCCAAACCGAGCTCAAAAATCTCTTTTTAATATTTATTGACAATAAAAACTGAAACCTTCTTCCGATGCCTACCAAACGAGGTCTGATTTAGCTCAAATTTTACAGACAGGTCCTAATGGACATTACAAATATTTTAAAATTATCGGCACGCCAATCGGAGTCCTAACTTCCGAAACGACTAACCGAGGTCGTTTCAGAAATGGACAATACAAATTAGAGCTCTCTTGATAATAACCAACACTCCAAAATTACATGAACAAACCATAGAATACTCATGTACGAATTTGAACTAACATCCATTTCTACGTATGAACCGAGCACATATATTCATTGATACCGTGCGAACAACAATTTTACTAATCGCTAACATGGTATTCATAAACTAATCATCTAACAAACAAACAAACTTTACTAGCATAAAACTGATCTACACATCAACAAAGCCAAGAAAAAAAAAAGGCTCGCAGTTTCTAACCCGTTACCATATACATCACCATCGCTGCTATGCCAGAATACTACAATGCAGCCAAGCAAACTCGTCCTCACAAAACAAATGATAGCTTCGCAACCAAGCTGTTTATGCCTAGCTGACCCCAATGCCATAACAGCTGTTTCACCATGTCACAGGCAGCCTCACCACCAATTTTTCATCACGAATTGCTGCCAGCTTCAGCGTCATAGTCCCATAGCCTCGGTACCACTGCTGCGTTGTCAATCCCACCACGATCAACCAAACTTCAGTGTCGATACAAAGAGGTTATAGCCTCCGCACCACTGTGCCACCTCGACTCCACTGCCTAAACTCGCCTTATCAACAAACATCGTCATCAGATCAAACAAAATCATCACAGCCTTATAACCACATCGAAACATTAATAGCAATCACCCACACCACCGTACGCCGCCCCAAAAATCAGAACAACCCCTTACCATCACACACTATCGTTCGCAGCCTCTGTCATTACAACTCCAAAATAAAGCAAACGACCACAACAGAATGAGAAGAAGAAAAGGGAAGAAGAAAATAAAACAAAACAAAAAAAAAATCAGAAATGGGTGAAGAACAAAAACGGGTAAAGGGGAGGGATTTTTGGGAAAAATGAGATGTGGGGTGAAAGAGGAGGGTGAGACGAAGTGGAAAAGACAAAACTTACCCGAGACACGCGAAAACCACCGGAGCTAGGCCATGACCGAAACTTTCTCCTCCGATCTACGAAAAACGGCTAAGAATTTGGAAAAAATACTTGTGGTAATGGAATGAGGGGGTCAAGATCTTTTCAATAGTGTATTTTAGTATTTTTTCGGCCACCGGAGGCGGTGGTCCGGTGGCGGCACAGTGGCGGAAGATGGTGGAGCCGTGGTGGTAGGCGAGTCCCGGCGGTGGAGGGAAATTTTGGCAAGGGTTCCCCTATTTTCTGAGTTTTTGTGTATAATGAGCAAAAATGTGGAATTTTGAGCTTATATATTGTGAGTGTGGGCCGGGTAAACAAGTGGGCTGACGTGTCAACGTATTGGGCTGTGTGTTTTGCATGTATGGCCATTAAAAGAGTCTACATTTATTTAAAATACACATAATTAATCAAATGAAAACCCCACAATTAAAAATATAGAATCACAATTAACACATAACAAGTAGTTAATTAATTTTCAAATTTTACATCCTAATTAAAGACAATTTTAGTTAGAACAAACACTAGAAGTCCAAAAAAAATTTGACGAAACGTCCTAAGAATCTATTACGACTATTTTGAGCAATTTTATGAAATTTGGTGCCAAAATTAGGTGATTACAGCTGCCCCTCTTTGTTCGGGAATACGAAGAGTTTTCGGACAAAGAAGTAATCGACAACTAATTTTGGCTTTTCGGTTCTAGCCGAGAGCATGCTTTCCAAAATGGTGAAAGTACCTTGAATTTCGGTTCTAACCGAGAACAAAGTTACCTACATATCCCCGGACTAAGGAATCAGGTCAGTGTAGTTCCTTACGTGCTGCAGCTGGGACTACCGCATTCAAACAGACACCAAACTCTTCTAGACTCACTAAGACAAACTAGGCACTCTAGACTACTAAGACAAACTAGAGACTCTTCTAGACACACTTGGGGCTGATACTAGAAATCAATAGGCACACAAAGGCTATCGTTGCTGAGTACTGGTCGCTTGCTGGTGGTCGTTGCCTTACAAGGAATGGAAATACAAGGAAAAATGTAAAATTACAATCCCTAGCCTAAATCTTCATGCTTCCTTGAGGTAAATCTTGGCTTTAAAGACAACTCTATTGCCCGTTGTAGGGGCAAGCACTATCTGAAACTTGAAATGGTCGCATCTGTTTCAAACAGGTCTTGACTTGAAGTTGGGGATGGTTGCTATCTTTGAGCGCAAATGACTTGATGTGGAAGTGAGTGCTATCTTCTAGCAAAACTGACTTGAAAAGAATATGATCGCTGTCTTTTAGCATATCTTGTCATGTAAAGGAAATGGCGCTATCTTTGAGTGAAAGCTGATTCTAATAGAAAATGATCGCTATCTTTTAGCAGATCTTGACATGGAAAGGAAATGATGCTATCTTTGAGCGAAACTGACTCGAAAAGGAAATGATCGCTATCTTTTAGCAGATCTTGACATGAAAAGAAAATGACGCTATCTTTTAGCAAAACTGACTCGAAAAGGAAATGATCGCTATCTTTTAGCAGATCTTGACATGGAAAGGTAATGACGCTATCTTTGAGAAAAACTGACTCGACAAGAAAATGATCGCTATCTTTTAGCAGATCTTGACGTGGAAAAGAAATGACGCTATCTTTGAGCCAACTGACTCGGAGAGGAAATGATCGCTGTCTTTTAGCAGATCTTTGCATGGAAAGGAAATGATGCTATCTTTGAGCGAAGCTGACTCGAAAAGGAAATGATCGCTATCTTTTAGCAGATCTTGGCATGGAAAGGAAATGACGCTATCTTTGAGTGAAACTGACTCAAAAAGGAAATGATCACTATCTTTTAGCAGATCTTGACATGGAAAGGAAATGACGCTATCTTTTAGCGAACTGACTCGGAGAGGAAATGATCGCTGTCTTTTAGCAGATCTTGGTATGGAAAGGAAATGACGCTATCTTTAAGCGACACTGACTCGAAAAGGAAATGGAGTTCCATCTGACATCTAGCACAGCTACCCCGATTCAGGTGGTCCTAGCTCTTTCTTGGCAACATAGCGAACGTCACACTGGCTTCGTGCACCCTTTTTCTAGTCTTGCAAATAAGCTTGGTGATTCATGTTCTATTCTTAACAATAATATGGGATGATCAAATGCCTAAAGCTTCTCCCCAAACATGTCCACTCTTCATGATGCAATTTTGGTATGTCGTTCCTCTGGCCTAATGTGCGGTGCTCCATTATCGAGGTCGGTCATGACTCGCTGAAACCTTTGCATTTTCGAAGGTGTGCCCTGCTCGCTGGAATTAAACCTGAATCCTGAAAGACAGAGTTTTGCAATTTTCTTTTGTTGCTCATGTGAGGTTAGCTCCGAAAGGGGCGAGGAATTAATGGTGAGGCAAGATGTACAAAATGGAATAAAAAAAAGTTTAAGGGCGAAAGTCGTTTGGACAGGGTACGTCTTTCTGAAAAGGGAAACTTATCTGGCAATATACTGGCGGCCTTGATAATCATGACATGTATCTTGGATGACCTCGTCCGACCAGTGCCACTTGTTTTTTGAGTGTTGCTCCACGGAAGATATCAAACCATAACCAAGTTGAGGTGACTCTCAAGTCGACTAGTAGCGCCCTTTCGGGTTTTCGCCAACTAGCCTCTATCTTTAATCTTTTTCCTCACTGTTTGTCTTGCGGCGCCTTCTCAGGTTTTCACCGACAAGACTTCTTTTTTTTTTTCTTTTCTCTTCTTTTTTCCTTTTTTTTTTTCAATGCAATTTACAACACAAACAACTCTTTTGATGGCATCATTGACTTTTCATAAAGGAAAATTTGACATAAGCTCTCGAAAACGCATCATGAGGTGACTGTGTACAATTCGGTCCCCTTTGGACATATTTTCTTTAAAAATAAAAATTTTTGCCCCACTGTTTAGAATAAACTGGGGCGCTTTGTTTTTCTTCCTTGACTTCGAAACTGGTATGCCAAACATCTTATGAAATATGTGAATAGATGATACAAAAATAATAGAAGTTCATTTTTATTTTATTTTATTTATGAAATAAAATAAAAACAAACTTCTGCCCCAGTTTAGCATAAAAGGGGGATCTAAATTTCTTTTGATGTTGGCCGCTGAAACGACCTCGGTCAGTCGTTTCGGAAGTTAGGACTCCGATTGGCGTGCCGATAATTTTAAAATATTCGTAATGTCTATTAGGACCTGTCTGTAAAATTTGAGCTAAATCAGACCTCGTTTGATAGGCATCGGAAGAAGGTTTCAGTTTTTATTGTCGATAAATATTAAAAAGAGATTTTCGAGCTCGGTTTTGGCGAATGAGCTCCGATTCGAAATCCGAAAGTGCCGTTAGGTTTGTATGATTATTTATGACTTTTGAGAACTTTCGAAAGTGAATTTCGATGTTGTTCGGCTAGTTTCCGCTAAAATGCCGAAAGTTAAATAATTTGACTTTTTCTATTTAAATTCGCATCTTGAGTTTCGGAAGTCCAATTTGAGATCCGCCTTCACGAGTATGTTACATATATTTTGTATAACTTGTATGCAAAAGTTGAGATTATTTCGAATATCGTAGGGTACCGTTTTAATTTTTATCGTAGCAGCGAATTTTAAAGGAAAAAAAAAAGAAAAAAAATAAAGGGGAAAAGACAAAAGTTGATGGGCGGCTGGATGGATAAGCTTATATAAAGCTCACTTATGAGGTTAAATTGATAGAAAGAGAGAGAATGAACAGAAACAGAGAAATACGAAAAACAGAGATGACACAGCGAGAAAATGCCAGAAAATGAGAAAAGGGGCCGAAGAAAAGTAGAATTTTTACCCCAAAACATTCAGGTAATGATCCTAATATATTATTTGAGTTTATTACGTGTGTTTGAATATATTTTGACAGTAGAAATTGAGATATTAGAAATCGTCCTAATAAGTTCAATTAATAGTTTAAAGGGTCAAATGGACCCCGATAATGAAATTGAATATATATTCGTACTCAGTGAGTTATGGTTAACATATAAATATAATTTATTTGGGGTTTGGTTATGTGACCTTAAACCCTGTATATAGGTCTGGCCTGCGTATTGCATATGCGAATAGGGTATCAGGTTCCTACCTGGATTGCCCTAAGATGTGAGGAATGAAGCCTTTAGCCTTATGTGATATATTTTTCTGCTTATTGAACACAGCGGGATCGTTTGACAATGAATCCAACGGAAAAAGCGGTTATTGAGTGGTTTTACAAACTTTGTAACAAGGTAAGTGTTTATATCCATTTCTTTGGAGGCCCTTGGCCTTGTGGATATTCTACCATGTATTCCTTACGTGTGTAGCTGCCGATAGGCGTACTCATTGCTCCTTAGCTTTGAATTTACATTGTATATTATATGTTATGCCCTGTTGTTGATATTGCATTGAGCATATGAGCATTGCACTCTGGTTTTGAGCATTGCATATATTTTCTGGTTGGCGATGAGAGTCCCGCACCGGTGAAGGATGATTATAGCATATACTTCCCGGTTGGCGATGAGAGTCCCGCACTGGTGAAGGATCATTATTGCATATACTTCCCGGTTGGCGATGAGAGTCCCGCACCGGCGAAGGGTCATTATTGCATATACTTCCCGGTAATCGATGAGAGTCCCAAGCCGGTGAAGGGTCATTATTGCATATACTTCCCGGTTGGCGATGAGAGTCCCGCACCGGCGAAGGGTCATTATTGCATATACTTTCCGGTAATCGATGAGAGTCCCGAGCCGGTGAAGGGTCATTATTGCATATATCTCCTGGTAGACGATGAGAGTCCCGCGCCGGAGATAGGTATCAGGCATATGTGACTGCATTGCATTGTACCGTATTATTTCCATCTCATTGCACCGCATACTGACTATTGTGTGTATTGTGTTGTGTTTTATGTATGCGGTATGTATACCATGTTGTGAATGTATCTCAGTTTGCCTATATATTTCTGGCTCGTATCCCGAGTTGCACGTCGTGACAATATAAATACATAGATCGGATCGGATTGCACGCCGCAACAGTATAAATATACGGATGGGGTTGCACGCCGCAACAGTATAAATATACGGATCGGGTTGCGCGCCGCAACAGTATAAATATACGGATCGGGTTGCATGCCGCAACAGTATGAATATATGGATCGGGTTGCACGCCGCAACAGGATGTATTTCTGATCGTCGACATGTTCAGGATATCTATATGTTCTGTCTACCTTATGTCCCTGGATGTTTATGATTCCATACGTGTTTTCAGTTATTATCTGGCTCTGCCTGTTTATAGTTCAAATAAGATGGATTTGGTTTACCTGTTTTTCTTCTCCCTGGCTAGCTATCCTATTCTTTGAGGTGGCTAGTCTGCCCCACTTATTGAGTCCTTTTGACTCACCCTTGTTTGCTGTTTGTTTCTTATCTATCTATTTCGTTTCGGCAGGTTCGCTCCAGGATTGAGTTCGCCACGTTGTGAAGGAGCGAAGACGACTTCAGCTGTCAGGGTGAGCCAGCTTTTATTCCGGATGGCCACCAGTTTATTGGTTGTTATTTCAGTTGCATTTCGCTCCCTTCAGGAGGTATTTGTCTTCTGTTGTACTCTTAGATGTCTAGTCTTGATAGCCCTAAACCTAGTATATTGGGTAGTCAGCTGTAATTTCTTTTGTACAGCTTAGAGGTATCAATATCTCTGTGTTTTCTTTAAGTCTTGTCCTTATTTATGAATTATTATATTTATTTTTCTAATTTAATTGGTAAGGGTTCACCCGACGGGTCTAGGGGAGGATGTCGGGTGCCCGCACGGCCTAGCCAGATTTCTGGTCGTGTCAGTTGGTATCAGAGCCCAGTTTAGACTCTCTCCAGACTAAGACAGTGTCTAGTAGAGTCTCGCTGATAGGTACGTAGACGTCCGTACTTATCTACGAGAGGCTATGATAGCATTTAGGAAGTTTCACTTCCTTTTTTTTTAATCGTGCGTCGGTCTAGGATGCAAAAGTATTTTCGTTAATTCCTTCGTGGTAATTGTGAAACCCTCGTGCGACAAATCAGCAAACGGTATGAGTTCAAGATGAAGCAGTCTGGCCTGGGGTTAGTACTGACGAAGCCCCGAGTATTTTTATCGTGCTGACGTTCTAGTTACGGAGGTCCCACCTGTACAAGCTTGAGATAGGCAAGGGAGCAGGGCCTTGAGGTTCCCTTGGCTCTCTACGATCCTTTTATGAGAAACTTGGCGACGTAGATAATGCAAGAACCTATTATTCTCTGGACAGCCTATCAGATTGCCGCATGTGCAGACGTTCGATCTCCAGGAGCTCCTTTTCCGGTTCTTAATATTGCTGCAGTGAATTATGTTCCGGAGACAGCATGTGTTGTACGTCTAATTGTTCTGGCTGGTTAGCCAGTCGAGGTATCAGTTCGGTCCGAGTGCCTAAAGAGGTTGCATTATTTTATGCGGTTGAACCTTCCGATATTGTTAAGCAATGCATCAGATAAACCCCGTGAATTTTTTTTAAAAAAATAATGTCAGGGTATTTGTATCCTTCAAGCTCTTGATTATATTGAGCGGTATAGTGATGATTATTCTGTTTTCTAGTTTTAAGGTCCAGCCCTGGATTGGTGGACTGCACTCTTATTAGCTGACTTAGTTCGATTTTTCTTCTAGAATCATGGAAAAAAAATTCCTTTCGAGTAGCGAGCGAGATGAAAAGTGTTGCCAGTTTGAGTAGATTGGACAGGGCAGCCTGTCGGTTAGCCTGTTGGTGTTTCAGAATATGAGATTGAATTCTATAGAATGGCTGGATATGAATTAGAACTAGTCCATGAGCCTTTCGAGAGATTCAAAGATTTATTGATGACCATTCTCCTTCCTTGAGATCCCAGATGGCTCGAGAGATTGAGGTCGGTATTTCATTTGATGTTGTTGTTGATATTGCTCGGAGGTACGAGACATACCATAAGTTAGAGCAGGAAGAGTTAGAGCGGGAGAGCAAGAGATCCCGTGGCCCTAGTGGGCAACCATGGTACCTCAGTTGGAGGTAAGAGTTCTGATTATTTTGGGAGGTCACCTTCCAGGTTATCTCAGCTTGTGTCATGTGATTCTTAGATTGTGCCAGTAGCTCGTCAAGATCAGATTCAATCTTTTCTTTACAACTATCAACAATCTTTCCAGCTTCCATTTTTCAGCGAAAAGGTGGTATCATTATCGTGAGTCTGGCTATTCTTTGAGGATTTTTTCCTTACTCCGACAAGTAGGCAGTTGTCTTTTCTCTCATCATCAGGCATCTGCGAAGTTGCAAGGGATTTCATTTAGATCTTAATCAGCAAAAAAAATGCCACCATCCAGTAAAGGTCGAGAGCGTGGTGGTAGTGGTTCTTCTAGAAGTAATTATCAGGGTAGCGGCTCGACTCAACTGCAGAGGCAGTTTTATGAACTACCAGTCGGCAGGATGCTGAGGTATCCAATATAGTAGGCCCTAATATTTCTTCTTTTGTTAGATGTGAGTAGGATTTGATTCTTCCGATCGATTTGGAAATGATTGTCTTATCATATTTCCATAGTTTCCTGGGATGGCGTTTCTATTAAGAATTTGTTGCGGTAGAGGGGTGAGCTTCTTGTATGATTTATTCCTGGCATTTATGAGGACCTTACTGGTTTATCTGGTTTAAATGCGAGAGATTTGTGAGTGAGTATCGGTATTCTTCTGCTTGGCATCTTATTACGCCACCTTCTGTTATTATGTCAATTCAGTTTACCTCTTACCTCGAAATTCAATGTTGGTTGGAGGATGGGATCCTAATTCGTCACCATCTGAAAGTGTTATCATTTCTTCCGGTGCAAATTAATTAGTAAGTAATATTCGATCTACGTATCTCATCTTGGTTCAAAATGCTAGTAAAGTCATGTTATTCTATGAGCTTGTTTCGGTTATAAAAGGGTTTTCTGGTAAATTGTTAGAGTTTCCTTCTTATTGGGAGATTAAATTGGCATAGATGTTGTTCTATAAAGCTCATTTAATGTCTATTTCTTCAATTTCGATTCTTCGGTTAGCCTGACTCATAAATAGTCTAGCTCTGGTAGCCAAATAAATAAGAAGAAGAGCTTCCTATAGCTCTAATTATTTCTATCCTTAGTCTGTTTCCATCTCTTCTTTGTTCGGCACTGGTAAGCTTAGGAGGTCAGTAGCCTCTTGTGATGTTCCCTGTGTTGAGCCAGAGTGCGTGTCAAGGTGGCAGGGTAAGTACATAGTTGTTTTTCAAGGCTACTAAGGGTAATGAGAGGCGTCATTTGACCTTTGATTTGATCCATCAGGTGGTGGTGCTTATAGAAAATGTATGGAGTTGTGAACTCGAGAGTTGCAGCTGTTTTGGCAACTCGAGAGAGTAATTTGGTAGCTCAGGTCTGAGCCGCGTTCTCTACTCAGCTAAGTCTTCCTTAATCCAGCAGGTTGTGCGAGGATGACTATTTCAATTCAAATTATTTGTATGATTTTATGCTCTAAGTGGAGGAGTCTTTCTCCAATTGATGCCGAATCATAATATTAAATCTCTAATGCATTGCTAAAGCGTAAGCTAATTCTTTGTTTCATCGACCTGTTCTATATCGAAAGTATATCGACGAGGTGATTCATTGGTGGAATCATGTTAGCCCATCAAAAATTGCGTGTATCTTTATTTCGAAAATGTAGAACTCTCCTCTCGTGAGCGAGGAAGGATCAGTGTAGTCAGAATAAGCTGGGCAATGGCGTTATGATATTATCCAGCTATGTTGTTATCCAAGAGTTCGATATGCGTGTTATAATTCTGATCCTGTAATCAGGAAATAATGCCCGTGGAGTAGCTCATGAAGGTTGTGCAAGTTCTCTTGTTATCTGGGTGAATCTTGCTTTAGACTTAGGCTCGTTCAAGGACGAACGAGAGTTTAAGTGGAGGAGAATGAAACGACCTCGTTCAGTCGTTTCGAAAGTTAGGACTCCGATTGGCGTGCCGATAATTTTAAAATATTCATAATGTCCATTAGGACCTGTCTGTAAAATTTGAGCTAAATCAGACCTCGTTTGGTAGGCATCGGAAGAAGGTTTCAGTTTTTATTGTCGATAAATATTAAAAAGAGATTTTCGAGCTCGGTTTTTGCGAATGAGCTCCGATTCGAAATCCGAAAGCGCCGTTAGGTTCGTATGATTATTTTTACTTTTGTGAACTTTCGAAAGTGAATTTCGATGTTGTTCGGCTAGTTTCCGCTAAAATGCCGAAAGTTAAATAATTTAACTTTTTCTATTTAAATTCGCATCTTGAGTTTCGGGGGTCCAATTTGAGATCCGCCTTCACGAGTATGTTACATATATTTTGTATAACATGTATGCAAAAGTTGGGATTATTTCGAATATCGTAGGGTACCGTTTTAATTTTTATCGTAGCAGCGAATTTTAAAAGAAAAAAAAAGAAAAAAAATAAAGGGGAAAAAACAAAAGTTGATGGGCGGCTGGATGGATAAGCTTATATAAAGCTCACTTATGAGCTTAAATTGATAGAAATAGAGAGAATGAACAGAAACAGAGAAACACGAAAAACAGAGATGACATAGCGAGAAAATGCCAGAAAATGAGAAAAGGGGCCGGAGAAAAGTAGAATTTTTACCCCAAAACATTCAGGTAATGATCCTAATATATTATTTGAGTTCATTACGTGTGTTTGAATATCCTTTGACGGTAGAAATTGAGATATTAGACATCGTCCTAATAAGTTCAATTAATAGTTTAAAGGGTCAAATGGACCCCGATAATGAAATTGAATATATATTCGTACTCAGCGAGTTATGGGTAACATATAAATGTAATTTATTTGGGGTTTTGTTATGTGACCTTAAACCCTGTATATAGGTCTGGCCTGCGTATTGCATATGCAAATAGGTTATCAGGTTCCTACCTGGATTGTCCTAAGATGTGAGGAATGAAGCCTTTAGCCTTATGTGATATATTTTTCTGCTTATTGAACACAGCGGGATCGTTTGGCAATGAATCCAACAGAAAAAGCGGTTATTGAGTGGTTGTACTAACTTTGTAACAAGGTAAGTGTTTATATCCATTTCTTTGGAGGCCCTTGGCCTTGTGGATATTCTACCATGTGCTCCTTACGTGTGTAGCTGCCGATAGGCGTACTCATTACGCCTTAGCTTTGAATTTACATTGTATATTATATGTTATGCCCTGTTGTTGAAATTGCATTGAGCATATGAGCATTGCACTCTGGTTTTGAGCATTGCATATACTTCCCGGTTGGCGATGAGAGTCCCGCACTGGTGAAGGATCATTATTGCATATAATTCCCGGTTGGCGATGAGAGTCCCGCACCGGTGAAGGATCATTATTGCATATACTTCCCGGTTGGCGATGAGAGTCCCGCACCGGCGAAGGGTCATTATTGCATATACTTTCAGGTAATCGATGAGAGTCCCGAGCCGGTGAAGGGTCATAATTGCATATACTTCCCGGTTGGCGATGAGAGTCCCGTACCGGCGAAGCGTCATTATTGCATATACTTTCCGGTAATCGATGAGAGTCTCGAGCCGGTGAAGGGTCATTATTGCATATATCTCCTGGTAGACGATGAGAGTCCCGCGCCAGATATAGGTATCAGGCATATGTGATTGCATTGCATTGTACCGTATTCTTTCCATCTCATTGAACTGCATAGTGACTATTGTGTGTATTGTGTTGTGTTTTATGTATGCGGTATGTATACCATGTTGTGAACGTATCTCAGTTTGCCTATATATTTTTGGCTCGTATCCCGAGTTGCACGTCGCGACTATATAAATAAATGGATCGGATCGGGTTGCACGCCGCAACAGTATAAATATACGGATCGGGTTGCACGCCGCAACAGTATAAATATATGGATCGGGTTGCACGCCGCAACAGTATGAATATATGGATCGGGTTGCACGCCGCAATAGGATATATTTCTGATCGTCGACATGTTCAGGATATCTATATGTTCTGTCTACCTTATGTCCCTGGTTGTTTATGATTCCATACGTGTTTTCAGTTATTATCTGGCTCTGCCTGTTTATAGTTCAAATAAGATGGATTATGTTTACCTGTTTTTCTTCTCCCTGGCTAGCTATCCTATTCTTTGAGGTGGCTAGTCTGCCCCACTTACTGAGTCCTTTTGACTCACCCTTGTTTGCTGTTTGTTTCTTGTCTATCTATTTCGTTTCGGCAGGTTCGCTCACCAATTGAGTTCGCCACGTTGTGAAGGAGCGAAGACGACTTCAGCTGTCAGGGTGAGCCAGCTTTTATTCCGGATGGCCACCAGTTTATTGATTGTTATTTCAGTTGCATTTTGCTCCCTTCAGGAGGTATTTGTCTTCTTTTGTACTCTTAGATGTCTAGTCTTGTTAGCCCTAAACCTAGTATATTCGGTAGTCAGCTGTAATTTCTTTTGTACAGGTTAGAGGTATCAATATCTATGTGTTTTCTTTAAGTCTTGTCCTTATTTATGAATTATTATATTTATTTTTCCAATTTAATTGGTAAGGGTTCGCCCGACGGGTCTAGGGGAGGATGTCGGGTGCCCGCACGGCCTAGCCGGATTTCGGGTCGTGTCAGCCGCAAACTTGAATGCAAGTTTTGCGTCAATATGAAACAGGAAAGAATGAACTTTTCACTGTTACGAACACAAAGAAAATGGGGAGGAATATTGAATTTCCTCCATTTTCTTAAAAAAAATAAAAACAACTTCTGCCCCAGTTTAGGATAAACTAGGGTCTTTGACTTTCGTGACATATCCCCCAAGCCTGGAGGCAAACTTTGCGCGAATAAAAGTAGACAGGAAAAGAGGAATTTTCTCTTGTTGCGACCGCACCAGAATGGTTGCCTACGTATCCTTTTGAGAGGAATCAGGTTAGACGTAGCTCTAGGCAAATGCCGAGATTTCTTTTGATGCTTTTTAGTTTCATTTCATTTTGGTACAATTACATTGATTCCAACTGAGAACATGTCTCGATAGTACAATGTTCAAAGTTCTAATAAGGGATACAATTTGGGATAGCAAAAGAGAACAAACGCCTTGCATTCATCCCGATTCAAAAGCCGTCTTGGAGTCAAATGTAGTACCTCTTGACCGCGTCTGCATTGACGGGTATTTCGGTTGTTTTGCCTTCCAGATCTGTAAGGTACAAGGTGCCATTTGGCAATACTTTCTTTACCAGGTATGGCCCTTGCCAATTTGGAGAAAATTTCCCTTTAGCTTCTTCCTGATGAGGAAAGATTCTTTTCAAGACTAATTGCCCTTCATTCAAGTCGTGGAGGCGCACTTTCTTGTTGTAGGCTCAGGCCATTCTTTGCTGATACAATTAACCGTGACAAACTGCATTGAGCCTCTTTTCGTCAATGAATGACAACGGTTCCAATCGGGTTTTGACCCACTCTGTGTCCTCAATTTATGCTCCCACAATGATCCTGAGAGATGGTATTTCAACTTTAGCGGGTATGACTGCTTCAGTTCTGTAAACCAATGAACACGGGGTTGCACCTATGGAAGTGCGCACAGTTGTGCGGTAACCAAGCAAAGCGGAAGACAACTTCTCATGCCAATCACGAGATCCTTATATCATTTTCCTAAGGATCTTCTTGATATTCTTATTGGCTGCTTCAACCGCGCCATTTGCCTTTGGTCGGTAAGGTGTGGAATTTCGATGCATGATCCTGAATCCTTCACACACGTCATTCATTAAATGACTGTTCAGATTTGTCGCATTAACAGTGATGATGGTGCTTGGGATACCAAAGCGACAAATAATGTTAGAATGAACGAAATCTACCACAGCTTTCTTTGTCACAGATTTGAGAGTGACGGCCTCAACCCATTTGGTAATGTAATCTATTGCAACCAAAATGAATCTGTGCCCATATTATGCTTTTGGTTCAATAGGCCCGATAACATCCATCCCCCATACTGTAAAAGGCCAAGGGGTTTACATTGTGTGCAACTCTAAAAGGGGTGAAAGTATCAAATCACCGTGTACTTGGCATTGATGATATTTCCGCACAAAAGTAATGCAATCATGTTCCATGGTAAGCCAGAAGTATCTTGCTCGAAGTACTTTCTTAGCTAGAACGTGCCCGCTCATGTGAGGTCCGCAGATCCCCGAATGCATGTCATTGAGAATTTTCGTGGCTTCAGTTGCATCCATGCATCTTAACAGTCCCAAATCAGGTGTCCTTTTTTACACCACCCCTCTACTTAAAAAGACCACTTGCCAGTCGTCGAAGGGTTCTCTTTTGATTATTTTCTGCCATTGGCGGATACGTCCCATCTTGAAGGAAATTCTTGACATCAAAATACCACGGTTGACCGTCAATTTCTTCTTCAACCATATTGCAGTATGCATGTCGACTTTGGACCTGAATCTCTAGCGGATCAATATGGGCTTTATCAGGATGGACAAGCATTGAGGCTAATGTAGCCAATGCGTCAGCCAGCTCATTATGTATTCTGAGAACATGTGTAAACTTTAGAACATCGAACTTTTGTCGGAGATCGTCCATACACTGCTTGTACATGACCAGCTTAAAGTCTCGAGTTTCCCATTCACCCTTCATTTGGCGTATCAAAAGATCTGAATCTCCGATCACCAACAATTCTCTGATGTCCACGTCTGACGCCATACGCAAACCCATTATGCATGCTTCATACTCAGATGTGTTATTAGTGCAACTGAAACGGAGTTGGGCAACTGCCGGATAATAATGAGGACTGTTCCAATGCCATGGCCTTTTGAGTTGGAAGCACCATCAAAGTACATTTTCCACACGTGCTCTTCTTCATTAATCAATACTTCAAGCACATCTACCTCCTCATCAGGGAAGTAAGTCTTCAATGGCTCATAATCATCATCCACCGGATTTTCAGCCAAATGATCAGCTAAGGATTGAGCTTTCATTGCAGTTCTGGTGACATAAACTATGTCAAATTCTGTGAGCAGGATTTGGAATTTTGCAAGTTTGCCAGTTGGCATTGGCTTTTGAAATATGTACTTCAGTGGATCCATCCGGGAAATCAGATAAGTGGTATAGGACAACAAATAATGTTTCAGCTTTTGTGCAACCCAAGTTAGGCACAACACGTCCTTTCCAACAAAGTGTATCTGGCCTCGCAATCTGTGAACTTCTTGCTCAAATAATAAATTGCCTGCTCTTTCTTTCCCGAGGCATCATGTTGCCACAGTACACAACCAAAGGAGTTTTCATTGACTGACAAGTACAAAAACAATGGTCGACCAGGCTCAGGCGGAACTAAAACAGGAGGATTTGACAAGTATTGCTTGATCTTGTCAAAGGCTTCTTGGCACTCTTCAGTCCATGCAATTGATGCATTCTTTTTCAACAACTTGAGGATCGGCTCACATATTGTTGTAAGTTGAGCAACAACCCTACTGATGTAATTTAGCCTGCCTAAAAAGCTTTTAACATCCTTCTTGGTTCGAGCTGGAGGTAATTCTTGTATTGCTTTGATCTTCGCGGGATCCAATTCAATACCTCACCTGCTAACAATGAAACCTAACAATTTTCCAGCAGGCACACCAAATGCACACTTGGTTGGATTTAGCTTCAGATTGTACCTACGGAGCCTTTCAAAGAACTTTCTGAGATCTCTCACGTGTTCTTCAGCCGTTCTAGATTTGATAGTCACATTATCCACGTACGCTTCTATTTCTTTATGCATCATATCATGGAAAATGGCAGTCATGGTTCTCACGTAGGTTGCCCCAATATTTTTCAAGCCAAACGGCATCACTCTATAGCAATAAGTTCCCCAAGGTGTAGTGAATGCCGTTTTGTATGCGTCATCTTCGTCCATCTGGATCTGGTGATATCCAGCATAGCAGTCAACAAAGGATTGTATTTCATGTTTGGCACAATTGTCTACGAGAGTGTGAATGTTAGGCAACGGAAAATTGTCTTTGGGACTTGCCTTGTTCAAATCTCGATAGTCGACACATATCCATGTTTTTCCATCCTTCTTAGGAACCGGAACAACATTTGCAACCCAAGTAGTGTACTGAACCGATTGAATTACTTTTGCATCCAACTGTTTCATTATTTCATCATGGATTTTCTTGATCATATCAGTTTTGAACTTCCGTTGCATTTGTCTCACTGGAGGGAAACCATGTTGAATTGGCAACTCGTGGACTATCAATTCGGAGCTCAAACCTGGCATCTCATCATATGACCATGCAAAAACATCCCGATATTCAAAAAGCACTTTCCGAATATCGTTCTTCACTTCAGGCCGGGCATACATGCTTATCTTGGTTTCCCTCACATCAACAGGGCTCCCAAGATTAACATCCTCTGTATCAGCCAAATTGGGTTTAGGCTTGCCCTCATGGCATTCAACCTCCAGGCCTATTTCAAAATCAGCCTGTTCCCCATCATATTCAATCTCGTTAACAAATTCCTCAATGTTTTCTTCATCACTTTCAACCTCAACTATGGTTATGGAGCCAAAACTAGATTGCGGTCCCTGGATGGACGATAAGTTCCTTGAACATGTCATGATATCAAGACTAGCAGATATATCACTACAGATAAATAAAAGTAGAATAAAATTAGGAATATGAACAGAGATCGAAGGAAAGCTTGGCTCTTAGGCCTTTCATTAATGAAAAAGGGTTTGAATTACAAAAGGAAAGATGAGCAAAATAATACAC
This sequence comes from Petunia axillaris subsp. axillaris, assembly GCA_029990575.1. Taxonomy (NCBI): domain Eukaryota; kingdom Viridiplantae; phylum Streptophyta; class Magnoliopsida; order Solanales; family Solanaceae; genus Petunia; species Petunia axillaris. The sequence goes on from JARKNS010000004.1 coordinate 146,558,307, forward strand.
TTGGCATACAACCCTTAGAATATCCAAGTGTATTCAAAAGAAAACTGTAAAACAACAGTCTACCAAGACCCCTTCCTGATGGGGAAGGGAGTTGCATTCCAGTTAGTCAGGTGCACGTCCGGGCCAATGTACTGTATTGAAGCATTGCTGGAGCCTTCACCCGGTTGTACCATGCAGATTTCAAAAATGCTACCTAGATCAAATGGTGCATCCTGATTGTCTTCAGAGTTCATAAGTAGAGACAAGAGTGATATCTGAGCTGGAGTATTTCTCAATTGCTCGACGATAGAATAATCTGTCGATCTCATTTTCTTCAAAAATTCTTCAGCTTCTTTCTCGGACACTGGCTCTTTGATGGGTCCTTGGTCTTCCTGACCTGGCTTTGCCTTTCTCAGTTCCTCCGGGGTAAAACATCTCCCGGACCGAGTTAGACCATTTACATTTGCAATGACCTCCATGATTTCCTTCCCATTGTAAGACACAATTGTCTTGTTGTAGTTCTAAGGAACAGCCTTTGTACTTTTGACAGGGAGTTGCGCTGCCTGAGTGATGATAACCGGTTCACACTTCTTTGTCTTAACCTCGAAGACCGGAGTTTTTTGGCATGATGCCCCTTGCACAATAAATGCTGGTGCACTGTCATGAACTTTTTCCTGCTTTGCAGCCGGAATTGTGAAACTTGGCTCAACAGCTGCATCTTGCTTTGCTTTGTTGACAACAGACGCACCTGACTTTCCCCCAATTACAACAATAAATGGCTCATGGCCTTTGATTTCTGGGGAGGGACCAACTACCACAATCTGCTTTGAGGCCTTCCCTTTCATGTCTTCTTCTATGCATACCATCCCTACCATGTGTACGTTGTCTTGAACATCATGAGCTGGTAAAGGATTTTGATTCACATTTTGTGTTTCGTCCCCCACGACTTTTATCTGATTGTTGTCTATCATTGCGTGGATTGCCCTTTTGAGTTCCTAGCAGGATTCTGTGTCATGTCCCGGTGCTCTAGAATGAAATGCACAATGGCGTGAATGATCACCTCTTCCATTAGGGTTCACTTTTCCCGAGATTGGTTTCAACAAATTGGCTTGTTGCAACTTTTCAAATAAATTAGCATAAGTTTCCCCCAATGGGGTGAACTGCCTTTCTCTTGTTGCATGTTTCTCCGTTGCATGTTTCGACGAAAACCTGGTGGACCTCGTGGTCGATAAGGCATCTCCTGCAGAGCCGGGAATTGAGCATGTGTCTGTTGATTGTTATACTGGACTGGAGCAGGGGGTGCACACCATTGTGGACCAGATAGCGGCTGAGAATAAGATGCAGCATTGACAGGGAATGAGAACTGCGGCATGGCAAATTATTAGCCATGAGGTGGGTAGAATTGTTGTGGCGGGGGTGTCTGAATGTACCCTTCACGGTCATTGTATCTTCCGTCATTTCTTCTCGGTCCAGGACCAACCACTGCCACTTCATCTTTCTTTTCTTTCTTCTCCCCAAAAGCACCTGACCCTGATTGCAACGCTTGGGTAGTGGCTCTCAAAGCTGTTTGGCTGACAATCTTGCCTGCCTTGATTCCTCTCTCAATCATCTCCCCAATTCTCACTGCTTCATTTAACTGCTTCCCAATGGCAGAGGTTGGATGAGCTTTGTGTGACTTGGGTGCTAGTGTGAATTTAATGCCTTCATCAGTTTTCAGAAAGCTAGGCCTGGGTGAACCACGACCGACTACTGTGACTGCAACTGGCTGACAGATCTTTGACATGCCCCGAGGGGATTATTGAGGATGTGGTTGTACAAGTGGGTCAGTTTATATTGCCTGTTGACTTCATTATTCTTGATTATGAAGCTGATCCTGAGGTTCCTCTAATCTTGGGAAGAGGATTTTAGGCTACTGCTGATGCTGTCATTAGAGTTAGAGCTGGCAAGATAATTATGAAGGTAAATGGTGAAGAGACTGTATTCAATGTGTTCAAAGCTACCCAGCTTCCTTCCCATTATGAAGAGTTGTCCATGGTGAAAGAATAAGAATTATAGCACGCACACCGAACCTTTAAAATACAACATTTCTGGATAACATCATAACACCATTGCCCAGCTTATTTTGACTAAGTAGACCCTTCCTCGATCACGAGAGGAGAGTTCTATATTTTTTTGGAATGAAGATACACGGAACTCTGGATAGATAATCATGATTCCGCTGACGAATCGCCTTGTCGGTATAATTTTTGATATAGAACAGGTCGATGCAACTAAGAATTAGCTTACATTTCAACAACACCTCAGAGATTTAATATTAGCCTTCAGTATTGGAGGAAGACTCTTCCACTTAGAGCATAAACTCATACAGCTAAGTTGAATAGGAATAGTCATCCTCGCACAACCTACTGGACTAAAGAAAACATAGTTAAAAACATAATGCGGCTCAGACCTGAGCTACCAAATTACCCTCTCGAGTTGCCGAACGACTGCAACTCTCGAGTTCACAACTCCATACCTTTGCCATAAGCACCACCTCCTAATGGATCAACTCAGGGGTCAAATGACGGTTCTCATTACCCTTAGTAGACTCAAAACAACAATGTGCTGGGCTATCTTGACACGCACTCTGGCTCAACACAGGGAACATCATAAGCGGTTACTCCTTGCCAATCTCACTAGTGCCGGAGGAAGAAGAGATGGCAATAGATTGAGGATAAGAATAATTAGAGCTTCAGGAAGCTCTTCTTCTTATTTGCTTGGCTACCAGAGCATACTACTTCCGAGTCAAACTTAGGTAAAGAATCGCAATTGAAGACTATTATGAGCATTACGGAATAACATCCATGCCAATTTAACCTTCCAATAAGAAGGAAACTCCAACAATTTACCCAAAAACCTTTTATAACCGAAACAAACTCATAAAATATCATGACTCGACTAGCGTCTCGAACCAAAAGGAGACACATAGATTGAATATTATTTACTAATCACTTTACATTGGAAGAAACAATCTCACTTTTTGATGGTGACGAATAAGAATCCCATCACCTTACCAATACAGAATTCCAAGGAGAGAGGTAGATTGACTTGACATAATAACCGAAGGTTGCACAACACGATGACAAGCAGAAAATACCGAGACTCACTCCCAAATCTTTCACATTTAAACCTAGTAGGGTCTCACGAATGCCATGAATAAATCATACAAGAAGCTCACCCTCTACCGTAGCCGATTCTTAATAGAAACAATATCCAAGGAAGCCATGGAAACATTGTAAGATAAACGAATTCCAGACCGATCGGAAGAATCAAATCTTACTCACATATAATGAAAGAAGAAATACATGGGTCTACTACATCGGATACCTCAGCATCCTGCCATACTGGCAGTTCATGGAATTACCTTTGCAGCTGAGTTGAGTCACTACCCAGATAATCACCTTCTGAAGAACCACTGCCACCACGCTCTCGACCTCTATTGGACTGTGGAATTTCTCTGGCTGATTGAGATCTAAATGAAATCCCTTGCGACTGTCCAGGTGCCTGATGACGAAAGAAATGATGACTACCTACTTACCGGAGTAAGGGAAAACTCCTCAAAGGATAACCAGACTCACGAAAATGATGACACCTTTTCGCTGTAAATAGAAGCTGGACAGATTCTTGATAGCTAGAAAGAGAAAACTGAGTCTAATATTGATGAACTACTCGCGCACTCTGAGAATCACGCTCTACAAGCTGAGATAACTTGGCAAGTGACCTCCCAAAATAATCAGAACTCTTACCTCCAAATGAGGAACCATGACGCCCACCAGGGCCGTAGGATCTCTTGCTCTCCCGCTCTAACTTATGACATGCTTAATACCTCTGAGCAATATCAACAACAATATCAAATGAAGTCCAAACCTCAATTTCTCAAGGAAGGAGAAAGGTCACCAATAAATCTTCGAACCTTCTCGGAAAGTTCATGGACTAGTTCTAGTTCATATCTAACCATCCTAGAGAATTCAATCTCATATTCTGAAACCGACAGGCTACCCAATCCAATCCACTCAAACTGGAGACGTTTTTCATCTCGCTCACTGTGAAAAAGGAACTTCTCCACGAAGCTACGAGAAAACTTGCACCAAGTCAACTTAGGTAAGCCCTACCTAGCTGACAGAAGAGCGATCCACCAATCCAAGGCTGGAACCTGAAACTAGAAAGAAGAATAGTCAACACCATACCGCTCGAAATAACCAACAGCCTGAAGGATACACTGACATCGTTCTATTTTTAAAAAAATTTCTCACGTATTATTTGATGCATGGCCTAAGAATTTCGGAAGGTTCAATTGGGTAAAATAATGCAACCTCTTCGGACACTCAGACCGAGCAATTACCTAGGCTAGCTAACCAGCCAGAATAATTAGAGGCACAGCCACATGCTGCCTCTAGAACATAATTTAGTGCAGCAACATCAAGAACTGGAATAGGAGCTCCCTAAGACCGAACGTCTGCATCTGCGGCAACATGATAGGAGGTTCTTGTGGTACCTGCGCCGCCAAGATTTTCATAAAAGCATCATGGAGAGCCAAGGGAACCACAAGGTCTTGCTCCTATTGCCCACCGCAAGACAGCACAGTTGGGGCCTCCACAATTGGACGTCATCACGATCCAAAACTCTCAGGGCTTGGGCAGCGCTCGCCCAAGGCTAGACTGCTTCGTTCTGAACTCTTACCCCTTCGCCAATTTGGCACACGAGGGATTACAATTATTACGAAGGAATTAGCGAAAATATTTCTGCATCCCAGACTGATACACGATTAGAAAGAAGGAAGAGAAACTTCCTAAATGCCATCATAGCCTCTCGTAGATAAGTACGGACGTCTACGTACCCATCAGCGAGACTCTACTAGACACTGTCCTAGTCTGAATAGAATCTATACCGGGCTCTGATACAAACTGACACGACCCGGATGTTCGGTTAGGTCGTGCGGGCACCCCACATCCTCCCCTAGACCCGTCGGGTGAATCCTTCTGAATTGAATTCTAAAAATTAAAGATAAAATCAACTTTTAGATAAGATATTAGACCTAAAGAGATATGAACATAACTATACATAAGCTGTATGGAAGAAGTTACAACTGACTACCCAATGTACTAGGTTTAGGGCTATCCAAATTAGAAATCTAAGAGTACAAAAGAATACATACGCCTCCTGAAAGGGAGCAAAATAAAATTGAAATAATAAACATAAAGCTGGTGGCCATCCTGAATAAAAGCTGGCTCACCCTGACTGCTGAAGTCGTCTTCGCTCCTGCCGAAATGAAATAAATAGACGAGAAACAAACAACAAACAAGGGTGAGTCAAAAGGACTCAATAAGTCGGGGTAGACTAGCCACCTCAAAGAATAGGATAGCTAGCCAGGGAGAAGAGCTAAGCAAATACAGACCAGAAATGCATACAACTAAAGCATATAAACCAATTAGAGACACAAGACAGACAAAACCTATAGGTATCCCGAACATATCAACAATAAGAAATACATGAAACTTACATAAAACATCGTACTATTGTCACACAATGCACATCAACCGGTGTAATGTTATAAAATTAATACAGTATGATACAATGGGGTCACATGTGCCCATAATCTCGTCCCGAAGCAGTATACTCCTGCATTCGAGGGGAATACAATCTAATAACCAACTCAAGCGGAATACTCCTACTCTTGGGCGGAATACTCCTGCACCAGATATAATACAAAGCTGAGGCAGAATACACCTGCACTCAGTATCTGTCATAAGAGCGGAATACTCCTGCTCCTGGGGTGGAATACTCCTGCACCAATATAATATAAAGCTGAGGCGGAATACTCCTGCACTCAATATCTGACATAAGAGCGGAATACTCCTGCTCTTGGGGCGAAATACTCCTGCACCCGATATAATATAAAGCTGAGGCGGAATACTCCTACACTCAGTATCTTTCATAAGAGCGAAATACTCCTGCTCCTGAGGCGGAATACACCTGCACCCGATATAAAATAAAGCTGAGGCGCAATACTGCTGCACTCAGTATCTGTCATAGCAGCCAATAACCAGAAAATGTAATACATACGAATGCGATATAATGCAATAATAACCCTTCACTGGCACGAGACTCTCATCGACTACCAGGAAGTACATGTCAAACTTACAACTAGAGTACAATGCTTCTATGCTCAATGCAATACCAACAACAAGGTATAACATATAATATATAGTGTATATTCAAAAATAACGCGTAATAAGTACGCCTATCTGAAGCTACAGACGTAAGGAACATGTGGTAGAATATCCACAAGGACAAAGGCCACCGAAGAAATGGATATAATCAGTTACCTTGTTCCACAGTTAGCACTTCTACTCTACAACCGCTTTTTCCGTTTAATTCACTGCCCAAACGATCCCAGTATGAATGTTTCGAGGTTGAAAATTCCATTTTTTACTGCTCCGTTTTCTTTCCTTTCTCTCTGTTCTTTTTTATTTTCTCTCTGCGTTATCTTTGTTTTACGTTTCTCCATTTGTATAGTTTTCAATTTACTGTAAGCCAAGGGATTTTTATCCCTTGGCCATTGCCACCGCCTTCCTTTCTTTCTTTCTTTTTCCTTTTCTTTTATTTTATTTGTAAACTTTCCATCATGACCAAAACTAAAATGGAACTCTACGAAATTCGTAATGATCCAAAATTTCTCAAGTAAGTCATACAAAATTTATGTGACATACACGTTACGACGTATCTTGAATCGGATTCTCAAAACTCAAGATACGAATTAAAAGGAAAAGATCAAATTCTTTAACTTTTTGGACTTTAGCGTAAACTATCTTAACGACCTCAGAATACACTTCCAAAAGTTGACACGGGTCAAAAATAATCATACGAACCGAACGACGCTTTCGTATTTCGAATTGGAGCTCATTCACCAAAATCGAACTCGAAAACCTCTTTTTAAAATTTACTGACAACGGAAACTACAACCTTCTTCCGATACCTACCAAACTAGGTCCGATTTAGCTCAGATTTTATAGACAAGTCCTAATAGACATTACGAAGCTTTTAAAACTAACGACATGCCAATCAGATTCCTAACTCCCGAAATGACTACGTAAGATCATTTTATTTTCCTCCACTTAGACTCTCGTTCGTCCTCGAACGAGCTGAGTCTAAAGCAAAATTCACATAGAAAACAATAGAACTTGCACAACCTTTATAAACTACTCCACATAAATTATCTCATGGTTAAAGAACAAGAATTATAGCACGCACACCGAACATTTAAAATACAACTTATCTGGATAACATCATAACACCATTGCCCAGTTTATTCTGACTAAGTAGACCCTTCCTCGATCATGAGAGGAGAGTTCTAAATTTTTTTGGAACGAAGATACACGGAACTCTGGATAGATTATCATTATTCCACTGACATATCGCCTTGTCGGTATACTTTTTGATATAGAACAGGTCGATGCAATTAAGAATTAGAGCCTTCAGTATTGGAGGAAGACTCCTCCACTTAGAGCATAAACTCATATAGCTAAGTTGAATAGGAATAGCCATCCTCGCACAACCTACAGGACTAAGGAAAATATAGCTAAAAACAGAATGCGGCTCAGACTTGAGCTATCAAATTACCCTCTCCAGTTGCCAAACGACTGCAACTCTCGAGTTCACAACTCCATACCTTTGCCATAAGCACCACCTCCTAATGGATCAACTCAGGGGTCAAATAACACTTCTCATTACCCTTAGTAGACTCAAAATAACAATGTGCCAGGCTATCTTGACACGCACTCTGGCTCAACACAGGGAACATCACAAGCGGCTACTCCTTGCCAAGCTCATTAGTGCCGGAGGAAGAAGAGATGGCAATGGATTGATGATAAGAATAATTAGAGCTTCAGGAAGCTCTTCTTCTTATTTTCTTGGCTACCAGAGCAGACTACTTCCGAGTCAAACTAGGTAAAGAACCGCAATTGAGGACTATTATGAGCATTACGAAATAACACCCATGCAAATTTAACCTTCCAATAAGAAGAAAAATCCAACAATTTACCCAAAAACCTTTTATAACCGAAACAAACTCATAAAATATCATGACTCTACTAGCGTCTCGAACCAAAAAGAGACACATAGATTGAATATTATTTACTAATTAATCACTTTACACCGGAAGAAACAATCTCACTTTTTGATGGTGACGAAATAAGAATTCCATCACCTTACCAACACAGAATTCCAGGAGAGAGGTAGATTGACTTGACATAATAACAGAAGGTTGCACAACACAATGACAAGAAAACAATACCGAGACTCACTCCCAAATCTTTCACATTTAAACCTAGTAGGGTTTCACGGATGCCATGAATAAATCATACTAGAAGCTCACCCTCTATCGCAACTGATTCTTAATAGAAACAATAGCCAAGCAACCCACGGAAACATGTTAAGATAAACGAATTCATGACCGATTGGAAGAATCAAATCTTACTCACATATAATGAAAGAAGAAATACATGGGTCTACTAAATCGGATACCTCAGCATCCTGCCAGACTTGCAGTTCATGGAACTGCCTCTGTAGCTGAGCTGAGCCACTACCCTGATATTCACTTTCTGAAGAACCACTGCTACCACGCTCTCGACCTCTACTGGTTGGTGGCATTTCTCTGGCTGATTGAGATCTAAATGAAATCCCCTGCGACTGTGCAGGTGCCTGATGATGAGAGAAAAGACGACTGCCTACTTGCCGGAGTAAGGAAAACTCCTCAAAGGATAACCAGACTCACGAAAATGATAACACCTTTTCGCTGAAAAATGAAAGCTGGACAAATTATTGATAGCTAGAAAGACAAAACTAAGTCTAATCTTGATGAACTGCTCGCGCACTCTGAGAATCACGCTCTACAAGCTAAGATAACCTGGCAAGTGACCTTCCAAAATAATCAAAACTCTTACCTCCAAATGAGGTACCATAGTGCTCACCAGGGCCGTGGGATCTCTTGATCTCCTACTCTAACTCTTACCGCTCTAACTTATGGTATGCCTAATACCTCTGAGCAATATCAACAACAACATCAAATAAAGTCACAACCTCAAACCCTCGAGCCATCTGGGATCTCAAGGAAGGAGAAAGGTCATCAATAGATCTTCAAACCTTCTCGGAAGGTTTATGGACTAGTTCTAGTGCATATCTAGCCATCGTAGAGAATTCAATCTCTTATTCTAAAACCGACAGGCTACCATGTCCAATCTACTCAAACTGGCGATGCTTTTCATCTCGCTCACTGCGGAAAAGGAACTTTTCTACGAATCTACGAGAAAACTTGCACCAAGTCAACTTAAGCCCTACCTAGCTGAAAGAAGAGTGATCCACCAATCCAAGGCTTGACCCTGAAACTGGAAAGTAGAATAGTCAACATCATACCGCTCGAGATAACCAAGAGCCTGAAGGATACACTGACATCGTTATATATTTAAAAAAATTCACAGGGATTAATTGATGCATGGCCTAAGAATATCGGAAGGTTCAATTGGGTAAAATAATGCAGCCTTTTCGGATACTCGAACCGAGCAATTACCTGGGCTAGCTAACCAGCCATAATAATTAGAGACACAACACATGCTGCCTCTAGAACATAATTTACTGCGGCAACATCAAGAACTGGAACATGAGCTCCTTTAGATCGAATGTCTGCATCTGCGGCAACTTGAAAAGAGGTTCTTGCGGTACCTGCGCTGCCAAGATTTTCTTAAAAGCATCGCAGAGAGCAAAGGGAACCACAAGGTCCTGCTCCTATTTCCCACCGCGAGCCTGCACAGTTGGGGCCTCCGCAACTGGACGTTATCACAATCCACAACTCTCGGGGCTTGGGCAGCGCTAGCCGAAGCCTAGAATGCTTCATCCTGAACTCTTACCCTTTGCCGATTTGTCACACGAGGAATCACACGAAGGCATTAACGAAAATATTTCTACATCCCAGACTGACACACAATTAGAAAAGAAGGAAGAGAAACTTCCTAAATGCCATCATAGCCTCTCGTAGATAAGTGCGGACGTCTACGTACCCATCAGCGAGACTTTACTAGACACTGTCCTAGTCTGGATAGAATCTAAACCGGGCTCTGATACCAACTGACACTGCCCGGATTTTCGGGAAGGTCGTGCGGGCACCTGACATCCTCCCCTAGACCCATCGGACGAACCCTTCTGAATTGAATTAACAAAAATAAACATAAAATCAGCTTTTAGATAAGATATTAGACCTAAAGAGACATGAACATAACTATACATAAGCTGTATGGAAGAAGTTATAGCTGACTACCCAATGTACTAGGTTTAGGGCTATCAAGACTAGACATCTAAGAGTACAAAAGAATACATACGCCTCCTAAAGGGAGCAAAATACAACTGAAATAATAAACATAAAGCTGGTGGCCATCCTAAATAAAAGCTGGCTCACCCTGATAGCTGAAGTCGTCTTCGGTCCTTAACAACGTGGCAAACTCAATCCTGGAGCGAACCTGCCGAAACGAAATAAATATACGAAAAACAAACAACAAACAAAGGTGAGTCACTCAATAAGTGGGGGCAGACTAGCCACCTCAAAGAATAGGATAGCTAGCCAGGGAGAAGAGCTAAGTAAATACAGACCAGAAATGCATACAATTAAAGCATATAAACCAATTAGAGAAACAAGACAGACAGAACCTATAGGTATCCCGAACATATCAACAATTAGAAATACATGAAACTTACACAAAACATCGCACTATACTCACACAATGTACAACAACCGGTGTAATGAAATAGAATGAATGCAGTATGATGTAATGGGGTCACATGTGCCTGTAATCCCGTCCCGAAGCAGAATACTCCTGCATTCGAGGAGAATACAATCTAATAACCAACTGGAGCGGAATACTTCTACTCTTGGGGCGAAAAACTCCTGCACTCGATATAATATAAAGCTGAGGCGGAATACTCCTGCACTCAGTATCTAACATAAGAGTGGAACACTCCTGCTCCTGGGGCGGAATACTCCTGCACCCGATATAATATAAAGCTAAGGTGAATATTACTGCACTCAGTATTTAACATAAGAGCGGAATACTCCTGCTCTTGGGACGGAATACTTCTGCACCCGATATAATATAAAGCTGAGGCGGAATACTCCTGCACTCAGTATCTGTCATAAGAGCGAAATACTCTTGCTCCCGGGGCGGAATATTCATGCACCCGATATAATATAAAGCTGAGGCGGAATACTCCTGCACCCGATATAATATAAAACTGAGGCGGAATACTCCTGCACTCAGTATCTATCATAGCAGTCCATAGCCAGAAAACATAATACATATGAATGCGATATGATGAAATAATAACCCTTCACCGGCGCGGGACTCTCATTGACTACTAGGAAGTACATGTCAAACTCACAACCAGAGTACAATGCTTCTATGATCAATGCAATACCAACAACAAGGCATAAAATATAATATATAGTGTATATTCAAAAATAACGTGTAATAAGTACGGATGCCTATCCGAAGCTACACACGTAAGGAACACGTGGTAGAATATCTACAAGGACAAAGGCCACCGAAGAAATGGATATAATTAGTTACCTTGTTCCACAGTTAGCACTGCTACTCTATAACCGCTTTGTCCGTTTGATTCATTGCCAAAACGATCCCACTCTAAATATTTTGGGGTTGAAAATTCTATTTTTTCTGCTCTGTTTCCTTTCCTTTCTCTCTTTTCTTTCTTATTTTCTCTCCGCGTTATCTTTGTTTTCGTTTCTGTATTTGTATCGTTCTCAATTTACTGTAAGCCAAGGGATTTTATCCCTTGGCCATTGCCACCGCCTTCCTTTTTCCAATTTCTTTCTTTCTTTTTCCTTTTCTTTTCTTTTATTTGAAAACTTTCCATCATGACGAAAACTAAAATGTAACTCTACGAAATTCGTAATGATCCAAAATTTCTCAAGTAAGTCATACAAAATTTATATGACGTACTCACTAAGACGGATCTTGAATCGGATTCTCAAAACTCAAGATACGAATTAAAAGGAAAAGATCAAATTCTTTAACTTTTGGGACTTTAGTGGAATTTATCCGAACGACCTCAGAATTTACTTCTGAAAGTTCACACGGGTCAAAAATGATCATATGAACCTAACGACGCTTTCGAATTTCAAATCGGAGCTCATTCGCTAAAATCAAGCTCGAAAACCTCTTTTTAAAATTTACCGAAATTTACCAACAACGGATATTGAAACCTTCTTCCGATACCTACCAAACGAGGTCCGATTTAGCTCAAATTTCGAAGACAAGTCCTAATAGACATTACGAAGCTTTAAAACTATTGGCACGCTAATCAAAATCCTAATTCCCGAAACGACTACCTAAGATCGTTTCAATTAGTAGTACTTACTGTCTTCTTTTGTTACTTAGTTTCGTTTTAGTATTTCATTAAGGTTGATCTCACTACCTATTAATTAGTAATGCTTTTAATAAGAATGCTATTCTTGGTTTGAATTAAAGAAAAAATCAGTTTGTTCATTTTTTGCATTTGTTTGAACCCGTCTTTTGAAAAAATAAAGTGTTTTTTGTTAGAAAAGTTATAAAACTTTTTGAATAGAATCCATCATGACCTATGAAAAAATATTCTATTTAATTAATATATACATAAATACTTGTAATACGCATACGCTAGTTCGTGAATGACACATCTAATCTAGGTACAAGATAATGTCCTTATTTATCTTATTAATTCTGTTGAATAAAAATTTGTATTGTTTGACCAAAAAATATATGTTCTTATAGAGGAAAATATACCTAACTTTATTGAAAATATTGTATGTTTATGTTATTGTAAATAATTGTATGTCCCCAAGGTGCCTTCAATTGGTCATTACTATCAGTGATTGAAGGATCATAAGGCAAATCAAAACTCATTACCATCTGTGATAACATATAGAAGATATAAAAAAATTTGCTGCATAGCAAGAGTAATTGAAGGATCAAATAGAGCAAATCAAAATTCATTAGTATCAGTAATAACATATAAAAGATATGAAAAAAATTTGCTACATATCAAGAGTAATTAAATATGAAGTAATTGAAAAAATAGGTTAGATAACACATTTTTGCCAGGTTCGAACCTTTGACCTTTGATTACAATATCGCAGTAGTTGACATTATGCTGGAGTAGCTTCATATGTCAATAGATTCACTCCAACTATACTTAAACACACAAATTCTTGTCTTCAATTTTTAAGGCGTTAGTTGACCCATCAGGCAACAACATTCATCCTTTTTTTAGTTTATTCTTTGTTGACCCATCAAACAAGATAAAAAATATGAACATGAGACTAAAATGACTTTTGTTGACACTGCAAGCGAGATTACCTAGAGGCTCAACATAAAGAGCGTAGAGACACAGTAACAACTACTCCTACTCCTACTCCTACTCCTACTTCTGGTGATTTTACATAATGTATGGTCAATTAGTGGTTTGATTAATGATGTTATATCTGTATTTATTCTTGAAAATATATTATTTTATATATAATAGTATTTCCTTAACAAATTTATTTTCTAGTTTTTTTTAGTTCTCACATAATTCTTGTTGTATTATTTAGGAGTGTGTATACTAATATGTGAATTATAATTTTTTACTGGTATATTTAAAAATAGTGTGTAGGTAAAAATGCAGAGGAATAAGTTTGAAATATGTAGGGCATGTATTTTCATTACTTAGTCAATTAAATTACCATAATTTGAATGAATTCAATTTCAATACATTAATTAATTAACTACAATGAAAATTAGTCACTTACGTACATTGCCATCTAAAATTTAAATATTTAACAAAAAAATCCTACAAGCAACAAAAAAATGAAATCAATTAGATTCAATACTCATTTAAATTAAACTCATATATTCAATATTAAGAATAATGTACTTATATATCAATATTAAGAATAGTATATTTTACATTTAGTTTAATTGTTCAATGTATTTTGACCATAAAAAGCTAGGCACGCTAATTTAAAATTATTATATTTTTAGAGGGAAACTTAATGGAGAGAAAAAAGAATAGTGGAGGGAAACTTATTGGAGGGAAATGATAGTGATTGGAGCCAAAAGTGAACAGGGACTTTATAGATTTTTCACTCGGTATGACTATTGTATGTCCACACAGATATGGTCAAATAGCAACATCCAAAACAAATACCTAAGTTTCATCCGTATCTTCTTTATTAATGTTATTCATCGTCTTGACCAATAAAATTTGTAATTATTTATGTGAGATGACACTAAAACTAGTAATAATAAAGTACATTAAGCTGCTTATTGAGTTCGTTGAGGTCTAAGGGTTAGGAGCTACCGAGAGTTGGTGCTAATTATTTAAAGTCTCTCTTAAAGTTCTTTTTTTATACCGGAAGGTCATATCCCCTTCTTTGGTAGTGATATAAAATTCCAACCCAATTTTGGGTTACTTAAAAAAAAAAAAAAAACCTAAAGGTATTTAATTTCCATTAAGCAAATGAAAATCAACCGTTGTTGCTGTTTAAAACTTTTTTAGACTGTTACAATTTAAGTTCACACTAGTGGTGCCAAATGGATGGGTTGGGTTAAATATGGGCGGGTTGAAAATGAGTTAGACAAAAATGAGTTCACACCCAAACCCACACATATTTCATTCGGGTCAAATACGGATTGGATCATTAATGGGTGGGTCGAAAATGGGTTAACCCATAATTAGAGGTGTTCTAGGAAAATAAATTTACTTAAATAGAAATTTTCATTAAAAATTAAATTTTCAATCCAATTTCCTTGCATTTCATGTTATGTCAGTCTTTGAATATTATTGTTTTGGAATATAAATTTTTATTATTCTTAATGGGTAGCCTAAGCGTGAGAAATTTAACAAATAAGAAAAATCATGCAGAAATATACAATTCATTATTAGGAGTAATTCTTAAAAACAATATTTTTTTTTAGCTTAAATACATTAAAAGAAAAAAAAAGTATTGCACCAATATTTTGGTAAGCATACTCTCCACTCTTGATATATATTTCAATTGTGTTAGATAAAAACTATGTTACAGGTGAATTGACACTCTAAATAAACGGCATGGGCAGATGATTACTGATACGGAGTAGGGCTTAATTTGACCTAATCCATGGGTTGAGCCCATATTAAACCCATGTTGTTATGGGTTGAATATGGGTTGAGCCCATATTACCCATGTTCTAAATAGGTGGGTTGGGCAGGTTAAGAAAAATTGGGTTGAAACTGCTAGCACTAGTTCACATTACAGTGCCTAGCTGATTTGTTGATCTACTCATTATTCATGTCCTGGTTGCTGTTTTTGCCTAATTTTCCTAAAGGTATAAGCAATAGGTTGACTCTGAATATTGTCCTGTTTTTTGGTTTATAATCCTAACCAACAACAATGATAACATCTCAATATTAAACAAGTTGGTCAGTTATACTATTTTTACTGACCAGAATTTTCAGTTCGTCATACTACGTAGACTAAAAATAAAAATAAGAGTCCTTGAGGTTCACAAGGGTATAATACTTATAAAAAATTGATCACCTTATAATTGTCTGAGCGAAAGAAATTTGACAATACACACGGTGTACAAAAGCAATTGCAATAATATTTCAGTGCCACAATAATTACTTCCTAGTTAAGGCAATGACAATATCCGAGAAAGAGACTGTGCCTTGGCTCACTCGCCTAGCTACATGCTTTCCGAACCTTGCAAATAATTCGTCCATCAAAGAGGTTCCAAAATGACTAGCTAACATTGGCTCCATGGATGCTCTAACATTGTTTTTAATAAGCCTTATGGTTTCATCATTGTTACCAGTTGTACTGCAATTGGTTTCAAATATTTCAAGCTTGTCAACTTTGAAAGACCCTTCGCTTTGGATAATTGCCTCTACTTCTTCCTTGCATGCCACGTATATTGGCAAATTAAACGAATCTAGGTTGGCCTCCTCAACGACGCACTAACAGAAAGTTCAATCTAATTTATTACATAACAGAATTAGCTGACTGTACAATTCATGGACGGTTAGTGTCAAAAATTCTCAAAAGATATCAACAAGGTATTCTATGTATGTAGTGAGATTTGTAAATTCAAAAGTAAAGTTTGTTACCTTCTATAGTAGGTAAATATAACCTTAAGATATATTTTTACATTAACAATAAATAACTTTAATCTTTATGACAAAAAAAAAAAAAACTATACCTCATGAGACATCTCTGAAAGTACTTTAGCAAGCAGTGAAAAAACTTCAAAAATATCATTCATAAAGGGATCTGAAACAGTTCTGACTAAAAATGTCAATACCATAAGTCCGCCTTGTTTGATTTCTTCGGCTCGTAACCTAAGAAATGTGGAGAAATCGCCTTTGAATTGCTTGAAATATGCTTCAAACACATCAGGAGGACTCGACGGGGCAAGGTGTATGTTACCTTTGTTTTTCTCTTTCACTTGATCCGGAACCTAACATAATCATTCATATCAGAACTAAACTATATTGGATTTTCGAATGAAAAATTCCATTTGTTTAAGAATTTAATTTCTATAAACTAACATGATTTTACACAATTATCACATCTAAATGATAATTAATACCTTGGAAAGCCAATGTAGAGCATTAAAAGATGAGACAAAGTGTAAACTCTGACATGGAAATAGCCTGTTATAGAAAGACCCTGGTAAGCCTGATACAAAGCAACGTTTTCCAATGTGATTTTCCTTCTCCTCGTGGAAATCTTGGAGCAGTTTGAAGAGGTGATTAAAATCATTGCTTGGAAGATCATTCAGATACACTTCAAATTATACACTAATTCAGGTAGTACTTGATCATGATGACTATGTTTCTCATGACAAATTTGCACAATGATATCAATTACGTAGGATATACCCAAGAGAGCATTTGGCCCTGATGAACAAGCCCAGTCTGCTATTCTAAACCTCATTGGAAGCTGATCATGATTCCAAGTTTTCCTAAGGATATACTCAATAACATGCCTTGATTTAATTAGTGCTAGTTTCTGTAAATAAAAGAAAAAAGACAGAAGGAAAATCAAAGAAAGTCTTTAAGTATTAATTTAGATCACATAACGAAATTACTCTTTCTTTTAACCTCCCAGTACTCACTGGCCGATCGATCCGGGATACGCGCAACGTGCCACATATGGCTCTTTAATGTTGATGCTTTCCAAGGATCGGAAGCAGCCCTTAGGTATTAGGTATATAATTCGAACCAAGTGCTCTATTTTTAGTCCTAGGTTAGCAATGTCTTCATTTTTAGTTTGACTAATGTCTTCATTTTTAATTTTTAGCTAGATCATAATTATTTTAATTTTTTTGGTTTTTTGTCCTTTCACCATAATTTCCCCCATTCACTTAAAAACCCTAATTATCATTTTCCAAATCACCAGCTTCTTCCCCATTCGTTCAATCCATTTCATAGCCAAATTTTTTTTCTAAGTTTTGGTTACAAGTTGAAATCGAAAACGAGAATCTCTTTAGAGAGTCTAGAAGGTGAAGCTTTGTTTCCATCTTTTTCTACCAAGTTCATGAGCTATGATTTGTTCTCTGTTGAAAGACAAAAGGGAACCAAGTTCCCATTCCGATTGTTAGCTATCACCATTTTAGAAAGAAAAGTATATGTAATTCATACTCTAACCAATACATCAAAATGAATTGACTTTTTACCAACTCCAACTTGGTAAACGACTGATGAAAATATTTGAGATAGAAATTAATAACTATTGATTGAATGATAGAAACAACAGTGCAATTCATTGATGAAGAGAAAGATACAAAAGATATATAAATTCCATCTCAAAATTTCAGAGAAGAACAACGACTGTTAGCTTGGTCTCTTGTCAGGCAGAGGTTGTATGGTAAAAGGAGTATTCGATGATTAAGGAGAGAAGGAATTGACTTGGGGTTATTTTGGGTTAAAATGACAAAAGAGTCGCTACTTTTAGTGAGTGTATAAGAAGTCGCTAGGGCAATTTAATCAAACAAAAAATGGGGACATTGCTAACCTAGTACTCTCATGTATTAAGTTAATAAAACCCACTATATATATATATATATATATATATATATATATATATATATATATATATATATATTATTATTATTATTATAAAAACATGTCTTCTAAAAATGAAAAGGTTAAAAAACTTAAATACCCTTCTAAATAATTTTAGTACCTTGTTTATCCTAATAAAAATTATCTAATAGTAATATAATAATTAAAACACAAAATTATGCAAAATAAATTACATGTCGGGGAGAAGTTAACAGAGTAAAAGAAGAATTACTACATGAAAGGGTGCCTTTTAGGAAAAGGATGCCTTTTGGTTTAATCAATTAATAAGAAAATAGAAAGACCCTAAGGCTTAATTACTACCCTAATGAAAAGACACAGACTTATCCGGCAGTGGTACCGTGCGGTTTTTTGGAGAATTATAACAATAGTATAATGCAGCAACCAAAACAATATCCAAAATCCAGACTGCTGTAGGTGAAGTTGCAACATCTACCCTTGACAACTACTTTAAAATTAGTGACCCCATATTGTAAAAATTTCGCTCACAAGCCATTTTTGCCAATAATATTTGGTTTGAAGTTATTTTTGTATTGGTTTTATATAAGAGGCTACTTTTTGGAACTTCAATCTTTGTGGGCTGAAATTCAAACTTTGTGGATTGAACTTCATGCCTAAGTTATGAAGTTCAATTTCAATCGATAAGGACTGAATTTTTAGGTATAAATACGTAAACTTCAATCCTTGTGGTGGGTTGAAGTTGAACTTCAACCCTTGTGGGATGAACTTGTGTAAAGTTCAACCCACAAAGATTGAAGTTCCAAAATGTGGTCTCTCATACAAAGGCAATAAAAAAAAGTAGCCTCAAAACAAAGACCACTTGCAAAAGTGGCTATGCGTGCACTACCCCCCCCCCCCCCCCACCCAAACCCCAAATTACTACTTTAAAACAGATGTTTAAAATTACTACTTCGGTCAGAAAAATTGCACAGCGGTAGATGAAGTTGCAAGCGTTAGCCCAAATCCAACATTTGTATCAATCTATGATGTGTTCAACAACAAGGAACAACGCAACAATTTACGAATTACGTAATCAAATTTAGGATTATCAAGATAAACAAATCTTACTTATCGGTGTGCACTGTTAAACTAAAGGATGTGTGTCTTGCAAAGAGTACTATTGTTATACACTATAGGTATGAAGAAGCAATTTATAGAACTACTATGTGACAAATTATTGGAACAATTTGTGATTGCCATGTAAATAAAATTAGGAACAATGAGGCTTGTATATTCTAGAAATGAGTTATCAAATTTTAGAAAGGAAATATATGAAGGTATAGTCGATAGTGTCATGACAATTATTTTACTGGCTTGATAGTATAATTGAGTGAAAAATAAAAATTTGCAGTTCCTTTATGTGGTTATTCATATTATTTCTGTAATTATGCTTTCTGTTACGTGTCTCTAATTTGTCTTCAATAATAGTGAAAAATATATTCTCGAGATAGAATTTACTTTATGTGTTGTAGTTTGAATCCATATCAAATTTAAGAAAAAAAGGAAGACTTGTGTGATTTGTGGTCTAAAATAATCATAGATATTTGTGTGGTCATCGATTATCTCATTAAGATCAAAGTAGTAATTTTAAAGTTAAATTATTAATAAATTTAGGTAGTTGTGTCATTTTTTGGAACGGAATAATAAGAAGATGTTGTGACATAAACTGGAATAGAGAGAGTAGTGCTTTTTTACTTTTACCAAAAAAGGAGTCGAATACTATTTTGATTGAGCATTCACGGGGCGGGGGGACGGAAAAAGAAACGGCTCCGAAGAAAAAAAATTGGGGTTTCCAATGCTTCTCCACGCTCAACGAGATGCGCCAACCTCGGGATGCTTTACTCCTAACCCCACAAGCACGTGAATGCTCAACTAGTATGTCTCAAATATTGGACGCTTTAGCCTTCTAAGTTTGTACAAAAAATGACACCTTTTATAATTTAGTTTACAATTTAAGTTTAAACTTCTCAGTTTTACCCTTAAAGAAATGATCTATTGCCAAAAAAATTTTATGGCTTATTTTAGACCACAAATTTTAAAAGTATTTATTTTTTTTTAAACAAAGTGCTAAATAATATCAAATAAATTGTGACAGGGGAGTATGTATTTTTGACGCTGAGCATAGAGACGTATATAAAAATCTACCGATCTTTTCAACAAAAATACTAGATTTGAATTCATATTTTTAAAAGTATCCATCAAGTTTAAGTCCTGGATCACACCAGGTGGACGGATGTCATCGATTTCACTAGATCATGGTAAAAGATTTACTAGTGTCTATAAGAATGAGGACGAAGAAAAAGAAGAAAGACATACTTGAGGGGAAGAGTTATTGGCATAGCTAGTTTCGTTATCTCCTGGATTCATTTGAAGCACCTTCTGCACTTCCACTTCTCTACTTAATTAGTTTGCAGTACTCCGGGAACTCGCTCTGCCCTATTTATAATGATATAAATGGTTCTTCAAATTCAAAAAAGAATTCGTTTATTTAACAAAATTAGTAATTAGCTTTCTGAGCTATAATTAATGATGTTAGGCATAGCTAATTCTTACATGTTTAAATCCCACACATATCATCACTTTGAGAATACTCCATCCGTCTCAAATTATTTGTCCTCTTCACTTTTACACGCCCCTTAAGAAATCATTAATGAGGGGGAATTATTGATTATTTTACCCTTATTTAATCTTCATTGGTATTTGAACAATTATAATATTAACCAATAAGTGAGATCTTTGTGGTCTTCAAGACATTTACTACTATGGGTAAAATGGAAAAAAAATTAAAAATTTTACCTTAAAATTCTAACTGGACAAATATTTTGAGACTAATATTTTTAAAAAGAATGACAAATAATTTGAGATGGAGGGAGTATGAAATAATATCTACTATTTCCCCATCCCCACCCCATTAATTTCTTCTTTTGGCACCCTCTACTATGCGGCTATGCCTTTCATCTAGTTTTGACGTATTATTTCCTCCTTTTTCAATGTTTAATAATCACGGATAGGATCAGCCACATCTACATAGTGGGAAATCCATTTGCTGACTACCATGCAAACTTTGGAAAAAATAATGTTGCAGTAAATCATCATATGTTGTTAAAATCTCCCCCCCCCCCCACCCTCACCCCCACACCCGAGGACTTTTTCTCTACTTCAGTTTGACTCTATAGGGCCTGCATCTTTACGAGCAATCCCTTTGTGTAATGACGCTATTTAAGTGCTTTAAATGAAAGTTCTTCTATGGAAAGGCCAATGTGTCTGACTAAGTAGCCAACTCTCTACCTAAATTGGCTTTAACAGTGAATGAAGAGGCTATTTACCTAGACAACTCTGCAGCCTAATTCGATAAGATGCTTTTTTCAGTTGGATAATCTAGCATTAGGATTAGGCATGATGAAGCCAAACTTTTTTTTCTTTTTTGTTAGTTAAGATGTATAGATAGAGGAGGGATTTGTATGTTTCTTTTGTTCTCTCAATTTTTTGTGATTGCTTTGGCAGCTAGTGTTATGTTTCAGAATTCATAAACAGATATTTCGGATCTCCCTCGTCCCTCATTCTGCTTACATGAATACAAACACAGCCCAGATCACTGCTAGGCAAACTTATTTAAGAAAAAAGGCATTTTAAGGAAAAATAATAATCAGGATGATAGAAAAATATAAACAACAATGATTTATTGGTTTATAGGTAGATTGCATCATATAGTTTTGATTATTTTTAGTATCAACCAAGTATTACTGTAATGGGACAATTACAAAAATATACAACCCTAACACCAAAATAATAAAAAATACCGACACTATACCACTTTACAAGATATACCAATAGTTTTTTATATACTATTTAGGCCTAAATTTGTTCGTTTAGGTAAAATAATTAAATTTGTTAGAGGGTCACAAGCAATACAGTAAATACGCAGGAAAAGTAGGTAAAACTAAGAAAAAAGTAATAAGTAAGAAAGTAATAATCTTATTCCTTGAGAATAACCGGATTCTGTGTGAATCGCTTGATGTACAGTACAATGTAAGGAGGGGTATTTACAGAGATTTACCTAGTCCTTATTATGGTAAAATACAAAGACTAATAAAGGTCGTGGGCCTGTATACTCAAGGCGGTAGTATATACAAAATTCTAACTTGGAGACTGTAAACCCTAAGGCGGCGGGATATATACCTGGCGTCCTACGCTCGTACCTGCTGAGTAGCCATGGCATGAGGAGCATGCATGTACCCTCTGCGCCGGGTGACTTGTAAGCTAAGTCTAGTCTCGCCAGCTAGACTCGTATCCCCGTAATCGTAGGTGGCGTATTTTTGCCCACACAGTCAGTCCCCCCACTTACTGAGTGCTATCGTAAGCAGTTAGGAAATGAAAGAGGTACGCGAAAGGATGTGAAAAGATATCGCATTGACTCCTTCAAACTCGTAGCCTCCTTGACCGCGACTGATGCTTGATTTCTTTGAGAAACCCATATGTCTTCATCCAATTGGTCTATGCTGCTTCAATGCACCTTTCCCATAAATGCTTTTTAATGTACCGAATCGTTTTGTATCTTCAGGCCATAGTTACATTGACTGTTTCATGCTTCATCCTTGTCTCATTCCGCCTAAAAAATGAGGCTTCATGATGGACGAAAATCACAAACCTTTCCATAGAGAAATACACTACTTCTTCCAAAGCTTCCTTATGAAATAATAGCTTTTCTTCTTCAAAAATGTTCGCCTTTGATCCTAGTTTGATATTTCCCGAACAAATCCTTCATTTAGAATGGATGGTGCATGAGAAAACTGTAAACGAAAATTATAAACAAAAGAATCTCCATAGTTTTCTTCCTCTGTTTCTCCATCCATGATTGGATGAACAGGGTCCCCCGAGTCATGAAGTTTGATCGAGATTCTAAAGACATTCTCCTGAATGTCTTCGATGTGGCATGTGCATTGCTTACGGTGTGTTAATCTTCTAACACAGTGGTTGCTATGATATTCCTCTTGTCGTATGGGGTCAGGACGCTTAGCCCTTTCAGTTGCCGTGAGTCTTCTCTTCCAGGATGTCGTCGGCGCTCAGGTAGCTCTTTTAATAGCACTGGGTTGTAGACAAGGGGACGCAGCCTTACACCATCAGCGGATTAGTGACCAAGCTCTAACTCTGCTCGTGGTTCAAGGTTGCCTCTTGGTTCGGCTGAATTACTATTGCAACACCTCTTCGGCCGCTGACTCTGGGATACCTAAGGGAAGAGTTACCCTTCTGGTAGGTTCACAGCTCTAGCCTTTTTGTCTTCAGAGAGCTCCTGATCGTGCTGGAAGACTCGCGGGGCTATGCACTCCCGTTAACCAATAGAGGTCGAAGCAGATCTTCTAGTTGTTCGTTGTGACGGAAGAAGATTTCGCCTGTGCTGAGAAGCTTTCGAGGTCCTTTGTTATGGACAGAATGCCCGAGCCTTGGTAATATCAATTACTATGTGCCGAAGATTGCTCGGGCTGACATATCTCCTGATGCAAAGATAAACTTCGGGTTGCTTGCTGACTAATAGCTACAATCCAGATGAAGGATTTTGGCTGTATCTAATTCTGAGGAACTTGTAGTTTTAGCCTTTTAGTTTCTTAAGAATGCCTGTAATAAAAAGTGTTGTATTCGAAAGAATTTAGTTGTATATTATGAGCCTATGGGCTATTGATATTAATGAAAGGTCGTTCATCAATATTATACGTACTTGCGTAGTTACTTGTAGTGTTGCCAAGCAGCATGTTTTGGGTGCCTTTCTGGGATAATGTCTTTTAACGATAGTTTGTGCGCACTGTTGGGCGCTTCTACATCAGTAAATGATGGCTTAATATTGCACCCGCAAGGGGACGTCTTTAGCTCGTTGTATATAACGTGGCATTTTTGCTTTCAAGTTAGAACATCTATGCTTGTTTACTCGACTGTTTTAAGACTTTCTGGCACTATGCGGACGGGCGTTCCCGCCGACATATATGTGCGGTTTGTTGAATTGACGATTTTCAACTTACAAATAATGCTGGTCGCTTAACTATAAATGATCTAGCTTTAAGCGAGTAGTGTATAGTATTTTTCTAGAGAAAAGTGAATGTATTACTTGAACTTAAATTGTCCCAGGGCTATGAATATTTAGATCGTAGATGGATCTGATAGTAAACTAACTAAATAGAATAGTAGTTTTATTGATAAAGGGGCCAGAGCCAAATAAAAATTTAACACAGACGGGGCTAAGTGCCCGTATGGAGTTATAATAAAGATAAAGTACAAGAAATGAGAAAATACATGTCTCGACTATGTAGGTCTAGTTGACCTTTTCAAGAGTAGTACTTCTTAAGCCAAATGATAGTTGTACCTTTCTTGTCTTCGGAGATTCCTCATGCTTGACGGAGAGTTAGTTTTCTGAAGGCCCGGAAGTGTTCTCCGAGGTTCCTTGACTGACTAGTGCTGGTCCCTGCGTGTAACTTGTGGACCGCTAACCACTCGATGATATAGCTCTCTATAAATCAAACAGTAATGAGCTGCCTACCTTCGCAGCTGCTGGCTATCTGTATTTTCTCTAGGGAGTGTCCCTTTATCCAAGTACTCAATTAATGCGTGGTGCCATTCTAGAGTAGATCTTGTGTTTGGAACTTCGAGGTTCATCCGGAACGCTTGAGTTAACTCAATCACTGTCAGCCGAGCATTTGAGCAGATATATGTGACACGACCCGAAATCTGGTTAGGTCGTGCGGGCACCCGACATCCTCCCCTAGACCCGTCGGGCGAACCCTTACCAATTAAATAAGGAAAATAAATATAACAATTCATAGATAAGGATAACACTTAAAACAAAACACAAACATACTGATACCTCTAAGCTGTACAAAAAAAATTACAGCTGACTACCCAACATACTAAGTTTAGGGCTATCCAGACTAGACATTTAAGAGTACAAAAGAAGACAAATACCTCCTGAAGGGAGCAAAATGCAACTGAAATAATAACCAATAAACTGGTGGCCATCCGGAATAAAAGCTGGCTCACCCTGACAGCTGAAGTCGTCTTCGCTCCTTCACAACGTGGCGAACTCAATCCTGGAGCGAACCTGCCGAAACGAAATAGATAGACAAGAAACAAACAACAAACAAGGGTGAGCCAAAAGGACTCAATAAGTGGGGCAGACTAGCCACCTCAAAGAATAGGATAGCTAGCCAGGGAGAAAAGAAATAGATAAACAAAATTCCTCTTATTTAAATTATGAAAAGGCAGAGCCAAATAATAACTAGAAACACGTATGGAATCACAAATTCATTAAAACCAGGAACGTAAGATAGCAAGAACATATAGGTATCTCGAACATATAAACAATTAGAAATACATCCTGTTGCGGCGTGCAACCCGATCCATATATTCATCCTGTTGCGGCGTGCAACCCGATCCATATTCATACTGTCGCGGCGCGCAACCCTATCCATATATTTATATTGTTGCGTGCAACCCGATCCCCGCAACTCAGAATACGAGCCAGAAATACATAGGCAGACTGAAATATGTCCACAATATGGTATGCATACCGCATGCACAAAACAGAGCATGATAGTCACACAATAATCAGCACGCGGTGCAATGAAATGGGATGAATGCAGTATGATGCAATGGTGTCACATGTGCCAAATAGATGGAGCGGAATCCTCCTGCTCCGAGGGCGGAATCCTCCTACCCTCAATATGATGCAATGGAGCGGAATCCTCCTGCTCCGAGGGCGGAATCCTCCTACCCTCAATATGATGCAATGGAGCGGAATCCTCCTGCTCCGAGGTCGGAATCCTCCTACCCTCATTATGATGCAATGGAGCAGAATCCTCCTACCCTCATTATGATGCAATGTACCGCATATGAATGACATATAATACATATGAATGCAATGTGACGCAATAATAACCCTTCACCGGCACGAGACTCTCATCGACAGCTGGGAAGTAGTTGCCAACTCACAGCCAGGGTACAATGCTCAGATCCTCAATGCAATACCAACAATAGAACATAACATATAATATAAAATATAAATCCAAAACTAAGGCGTAATGAGCACGCCTATCGGCAGCTACACACGTAAGGAATACATGGTAGAAAATCCATGAGGCCAGGTGCCTCCAAAGAAATGGATGTAAACACTTACCTTGTTATAACGTTAGTACATCCACTCAATAACCGCTTGTCCTTTGGTTTCATTGCCAAACGATCCCACTCTATTCAATAAGCAGAAAAATATATCAAATTAGGCTAAAGGCTTTATTCCTCACATCTTAGAGCAATCCGGTTAGGAACCTGATACCCTATTCGCATACGCAATACGCAGGCCAGGCCTATATACAGGGTTTAAGGCCACATAACCAAATCCCAAATAAATTACATTTATAAGTTGCCCATAACTCACTGAGTACGACCATATAATCCATTTCATTATCGGGATCCATTTGACCCTTTAAACTATTTATTGAACTTATTAAAACGATGTCTAATATTCCAAATTTTACCGTTAAAATATATTCAAACACACGTAATAAACTCAAATAATATGTTAGGATCATTACCTGAATGTTTCAGGGTGAAAATCTACTTTTTTCCGGCCTCTTTTCTCATTTTCTGACACTTTTTCCCGTATTTTCTTGTTTCTTGCTCCCTCTGTTCTCGTTTTATGCTTTTTATTGTTTCTGTTCTATATCTGATATATGCTAAGGACTGACCTCCCCACCGCCTCTTTTCATTATTTTCATTTCCCCTTTTTTTTTGTTTTCTTTTATTTAATTTTCTTTTCGCGGCAAAAATTAAAATAGTACCCTACGATATTCGAAATAATTCCAACTTTTGCATACAAGTTATACAAAATATATGTAACATACTCGCGAAGGCGGATCTCAAATCGGGTTCCCGAAACTCAAGA
Organism: Petunia axillaris subsp. axillaris; assembly: GCA_029990575.1. Taxonomy (NCBI): domain Eukaryota; kingdom Viridiplantae; phylum Streptophyta; class Magnoliopsida; order Solanales; family Solanaceae; genus Petunia; species Petunia axillaris. The sequence continues at coordinate 146,585,392 of JARKNS010000004.1, forward strand.
TGCGAATTAAAATACAAAAATTCAAATTATTTAACTTTCGGCATTTTAGCGGAAACTAGCCGAACAATATCGAAATTCACTTTCAAAAGTTTACAAAAATCACAAATAATCATACGAACCTAACGGCACTTTCGGATTTCGAATCGGAGCTCATTCGGCAAAACCGAGCTCGAAAATCTCTTTTTAATATTTATTGCCAATAAAAACTGAAACATTCTTCCGATGCCTACCAAACGAGGTCTGATTCAGCTCAAAATTTTACAGACAGGTCCTAATGGATATTACGAGTATTTTAAAATTATCGGCATGCCAATCGGAGTCCTAACTTCCGAAACGACTGACCGAGGTCGTTTCATTCTCCTCCACTTAAACTCTCGTTCGTCCTCGAACGAGCCTAAGTCCAAAGCAAGATTCACGCAGATAACAAGAGAACTTGCACGACCTTCATGAGCTACTCCACGGGCATTATTTCCTGATTACAGGATCAGAATTATAACACGCATATCGAACTCTTGGATAAAAATATAGTTGGATAATATGATAACATCATTGCCCAACTTATTCGGACTAAGCTGACCCTTTCTCGATCATGAGAGAAGAGCTCTACATTTTCGAAATAAAGATACACGGAACTCTGGATGGATTAACATGATTCTGCCGGTGAATCACCTCGTCGATATACTTTACGATATAGAATATGTCGATGGAACTAAGAATTAGCGTACGCTTCAGCAACACCTTAGAGATTTAATATTATGATTCGGTATCAATTGGAGGAAGACTCCTCCACTTAAAACATAAACTCATACAACTAATTTGAATAGAAATAGGCATCCTCGCACAACCTGCTGGATTAAAGAAGACCTAGCTAAAAGCTGAACATAGGCAGACCTAAACTACCAAACTACCCTTTCGAGTTGCCAACTAGCTGCAACTCTCGAGTTCACAACTCCATACCTTTGCCGTAAACACCACCGCCCGATGGATGGTACTTCTATATAAAAATTTTGGCAGAGTTTCCCCTGAAACTGGATGATCCGCAAAAACAGAACCAGCACTAAACTATACATGGGAATGGATACCCGGATAAACTGATAACATAAACATGTTAAACGGATAACAAGATGAGACAACTGGACCAAAACAATAATATGCTTCCAAAATAATAATATGCTTACCCGGCCACAATAACACGTACTCTGGCTCAATACAGGGAACGTCACAAGCGGCTACCAATCGCCCAAGCTCACTAGTGCCGGACGAAGAAGAAATGGAAATAGATCGAGGATAGAAATAATTAGAGCTTCAGGAAGTTCATCTTCTTATTTGCTTGACTACCAAAGCTACACTACTTCCGAGTCAGGCTAACCAAAGAATCGCAAATGAAGAGATAGGAATTAATTGAGCTTTATGGAATGACATCTAGATCAATTTAACCTTCCTATAAAAGGAAACTCCGACAATTTACCTGAAACCCTTTTATAACCCAGATAAGCTCATAGGATAACATGACTTTACTAGCATTTTGAACCAAGATGAAATACGTAGATCGAATATTACTTACTAATCAATTTGCACCCGAAGAAACGATCACACTTTCGAATGGTGACGAATTAGGATCTCATCATCCTATCAACATTGAATTTCGAGATAGGAGGTAAACGGAATTGACATAATAATAGAAGGTGGCGTAACAAGATGCCAATCAGAAAAATACCGATACTTACTCACAAATTTCTCACATTTAAACCAGATAAATTAGTAGGGTCATCACAAATTCCAGGAATAAATCATATCCGAAGCTCACCCCTCTACCGCAACCGATTCTTATTAGAAACGACATCCAAGGAAACCATCGGAACATGATAAGACACACCATTTCCAGATCGATCGGAAAGATAAATCTTACTTACAGATAAGGGAAGAAGAAACACACGGGTCTACTACATCGGATGCCTCAGCATCCTGCCAGACTAGCAGTTCATAGAACTGCCTCTGCAGCTGAGCTGAGCCACTACCCTGACAAGCACTTTCTGGAGAACCACTGCCACCATAATCTCAACCTCTACTGGATGGTGGCATTTCTTTGATTGATTAAAATTTAAATGAAATTCCTGCGACTGTGCAGGTGCCTAAGGGCAAGAAGAAGGACGACTGCCTACTTGCCAGAGTAAGGGAGAACTCCACCAAAGATGACATGCTCGCGACAATGATAATACCTTTTCAGTGAAAATAGAAGCTGGACAGATTGTTGATAGCTACAAAGAGAAAAACGGGATCTGATCTTGACGAACTACCTGCGCACTTTGAGAATTGCGCTCTACAAGCTGAGATACCCTGGCAGGTGACCTCCAAAAATAATCAGAACTCTTACCTCCAAATGAGGTACCATGGTTGCCGACTAGGGCCACGGGATCTCTTGCTCTCCCGCTCTAACTCTTTCCCCTCTATCTTATGGTATGCCTAATACGTTTGAGCAATATCAACAACGACATCAAATGAAGTCCCAACCTCAATTTCTCGAGCTATCTGGGATCTCAAGGAAGGAGAAAAGTCACCAATAAATCTTTGAACATTCTCGAAAGGCTCATGCACTAGTTCTAATGCATATCTAGCCACTCTATAGAATTCAATCTCATATTCTGAAACCAACAAGCTAATCGACCGGCTACCCTGTCTAATCCACTCAAACTGGCAACACTTTTCATCGCGCTCGTTACTCGAAAGGATTTTTTTTTTCCACGAATCTAGAAGAAAACCGAACCAAGTTAGCTAATAAAAGAGCGGCCCACCAATTCAAGGCTGGACTCTGAAATTGAAAAGCAGAATAATCAACACCATATCGCTGGATATAATCAAGAGCCTGAAGGATACGCTGGCATCATTTTATTTTTTTAAAAAAAATCACGAGGTTTATCTGATGCATTGCTTAAGAATATCGGAAGGTTCAACCGCGTAAAATAATGCAACCTCTTCGGACACTCGGAGTGAACTGATACCTCGGCTAGCTAACCAGCCAGAACAATTAGAGGTACAACACATACTACCTCCGGAACATACGTTACTGCGGCAATATTAAGAACTGGAATAGAAGCTCCCTGAGACTGAACATCTGCATCTGCGACAACCTGATAAGCTTCCTAGCAAATAATAGGTTCTTACGGTATCTGCATCACCAAGATTCTCATAAAAGCATCGTAGAGAGAAAAGGGAACCACAAGGCCCAACTCCCTTGCCCATCGCGAGCTCGTACAACTATGAGCTCCGAAACTAGATCGTCAGCACGATCAAAAACTCTCGGGGCTTCGTCAGTGCTAACCCCAGGCCAGACTGCTTCGTCTTGAACTCATACCGTTTGCTGATTTGTTGCACGAGGGTTCACAATTACCACGAAGGAATTAACGAAACTACTTTTGCATCCAAGACTGACGCATGATCAGAAAAGAAGGAAGTGAAACTTCCTAAATGCCATCATAGCCTCTCGTAGATAAGTACGGACGTCTACGTACCCATCAGCGAGACTCTACTAGACACTGTCTAAGTCTGGATAGACTCTAAATCGGGCTCTGATACCAACTGACACGACCCGAAATCCGATTAGGTCGTGCGGGCACCTGACATCCTCCCCTAGACCCGTCGGGCAAACCCTTACCAATTAAATAAGGAAAATAAATATAACAATTCATAGATAAGGATAACACTTAAAACAAAACACAGACATACTGATACCTCTAAGCTGTACAAAAGAAATTACAACTGACTACCTAACATACTAAGTTTAGGGCTATCCAGACTAGACATCTAAGAGTACAAAAGAAGACAAATACCTCCTGAAGGGAGCAAAATGCAACTGAAATAATAACCAATAAACTGGTGGCCATCCGGAATAAAAGCTGGCTCACCCTGACAGCTGAAGTCGTCTTCGCTCCTTCACAACGTGGCGAACTCAATCCTGGAGCGAACCTGCCGAAACGAAATAGATAGACAAGAAACAAACAACAAACAAGGGTGAGCCAAAAGGACTCAATAAGTGGGGCAGACTAGCCACCTCAAAGAGTAGGATAGCTAGCCAGGGAGAAAAGAAATAGATAAACAAAATTCCTCTTATTTAAATTATGAAAAGGCAGAGCCAAATAATAACTAGAAACACGTATGGAATCAAAAATTCATTAAAACCAGGAACGTAAGATAGCCACAACATATAGGTATCTCGAACATATAAACAATCAGAAATACATCCTGTTGCGGCGTGCAACCCGATCCATATATTCATCCTGTTGCGGCGTGCAACCCGATCCATATATTCATACTGTCGCGGCGCGCAACCCTATCCATATATTTATATCGTTGCGTGCAACCCGATCCCCGCAACTCAGAATACGAGCCAGAAATACATAGGCAGACTGAAATATGTCCACAATATGGTATACATACCGCATACACAAAAAAGAGCATGATAGTCACACAATAGTCAGCACGCGGTGCAATGAAATGGGATGAATGCAGTATGACGCAATGGTGTCACATGTGCCAAATAGATGGAGCGGAATCCTCCTGCTCCGAGGGCGGAATCCTCCTACCCTCAATATGATGCAATGGAGCGGAATCCTCCTGCTCCGAGGGCGGAATCCTCCTACCCTCAATATGATGCAATGGAGCGGAATCCTCCTGCTCCGAGGGCGGAATCCTCCTACCCTCAATATGATGCAATGGAGCGGAATCCTCCTACCCTCAATATGATGCAATGGACCGCATATGAATGACATATAATACATATGAATGCAATGTGACGCAATAATAACCCTTCACCGGCACGAGACTCTCATCGACAGCTGGAAAGTAGATGCCAACTCACAGCCAGGGTACAATGCTCCGATCCTCAATACAATACCAACAATAGAACATAACATATAATATACAATGTAAATCCAAAGCTAAGGCGTAATGAGCACGCCTATCGGCAGCTACACACGTAAGGAATACATGGTAGAAAATCCATGAGGCCAGGTGCCTCCAAAGAAATGGATGTAAACACTTACCTTGTTACAACGTTAGTACATCCACTCAATAACTGCTTGTCCTTTGGTTTCATTGCCAAACGATCCCACTCTATTCAATAAGCAGAAAAATATATCAAATTAGGCTAAAGGCTTTATTCCTCACATCTTAGAGCAATCCGGTTAGGAACCTGATACCCTATTCGCATACGCAATACGCAGGCCAGGCCTATATAAAGGGTTTAAGGCCACATAACCAAACCCCAAATAAATTACATTTATAAGTTGCCCATAACTCACTGAGTACGAACATATAATCCATTTCGTTATCGGGATCCATTTGACCCTTTAAACTATTTATTGAACTTATTAAAACGATGTCTAATATTCCAAATTTTACCGTTAAAACATATTCAAACACACGTAATAAACTCAAATAATATATTAGGATCATTACTTGAATGTTTCAGGGTGAAAATTCTACTTTTTTCCGGCCTCTTTTCTCATTTTCTGACACTTTTTTCCCGTATTTTCTTGTTTCTTGCTCCCTCTGTTCTCGTTTTATGCTTTTTATTGTTTCTGTTCTATATCTGGTATATGCTAAGGACTGACCTCCCCACCGCCTCTTTTCATTATTTTCATTTCCCTTTTTTTTTTGTTTTCTTTTATTTAATTTTCTTTTCACGACAAAAATTAAAATAGTACCCTACGATATTCGAAATAATTCCAACTTTTGCATACAAGTTATACAAAATATATGTAACATACTCGCGAAGGCGGATCTCAAATCGGGTTTCCGAAACTCAAGATGCAAATTTAAATACAAAAAGTCAAATTATTTAACTTTCGGCATTTTAGCGGAAACTAGCCGAACAACATCGAAATTCACTTTCGAAAGTTTACAAAAATCACAAATAATCATACGAACCTAACGGCGCTTTCGGATTTCGAATCGGAGCTCCTTCTGCAAAACCGAGCTCGAAAATCTCTTTTTAATATTTATTGCCAATAAAAACTGAAACATTCTTCCGATGCCTACCAAACGAGGTCTGATTCAGCTCAAATTTTACAGACAGGTCCTAATGGACATTACGAGTATTTTAAAATTACCGGCATGCCAATCGGAGTCCTAACTTCCGAAACGACTGACCGAGGTCGTTTCAATATGTATCCTCAAGCGGTGCGTCGGCTTCTGTGCATTCCTTCTGATAAATAAACTTCCAATCGTGAAATTCTTTCAGAAGTGCCTTTATTTTTTCTTGCCGATCTGGCGTATAGACGCTTTCCACGGAAAAAACTTCATTAGCTTGATCGACCACTAGCCGGGAGCCGCTATGGAGACTGACCTCCCTGGCCCCTAATATGTAGGCTAAGCCAAGAACATGAATTATGGCTTCATATTTTGCTTCGTTGCTCGAGCATTTTGTAGATTTGTGAAAAATCCTCCTGATGGGTGTTTTAATCCATAAGTCAAGGTCGGCCTCTTCACCTTTGAGTACCACCCCTGTACGGATTACCCAACACTCGGGCCAATTATTTCTGCACTCCTTATCGCCTCCTCTACTTCTGATGTTAATTTTTCAACAAAATTTGCAGCGAAGGCCTTTAGGGCTTGTGACCTGATAGTCGTTCGCGGTTGATAAATGATATCATTTTCTCCCTGCTCCCCGGCCCATTCCACTAACCTATTTGAAAGCCCGGGTTTAGACACAATGGTCCATAATGGTATTGAAGAAACCACGTTGATCGTATGATTAAGAAAATGCTGGCGTAATTCCTGTGTTGCCATGACTACGGCCACCACAAACTGGACCGCTAACGGGAGCCGTCCATTTTCCCACAAGAGTCCCTTACTGGCATATTGTACAGAAAGTTGCATCCTCTCTTCTTCTCGTGTAATGACCGCAATCTACGCCAATTCTGAGATTGTGACGTATAACAACACGTGCTCTACCGAAATCGGTTCGGTTATCGTTAGAAGCTGCAAGATCTGCATCTTCGTTCATGTTAACACCTGGCAACAATGTACCGACCATTCGGGCTCTTCATGTTTTATCAACACTTCGGAGAGCTGGTACCACAGTTCTGCGGCCTTGGGAATCAACTGAGTCATGTTCGACACCTGATCTCTTAGCTCTCCTATTGCTATTCTGGCATTTCTTTAGAGAGATGCATCCCATAGCAATTCTTCATTGATCATGTTTACCTCTGCTTTCGGCCTTGCATCGAGGTTCCTTTCGGGTGCTGGACACACTGTAGGCGAGGACCACTCACTCCGTAAGTTGCTGATCCCATGCGGGGTCGGGTATCTAAAGACTTAGTAAAGTGTTGAGGGTACTCCCTTTACGTTGTGTATCCACGACTGCCCTAGTTTAATGTCATATGAGAGGTTGCAAGTCAATACCTGAAAAGGTATTATGCTCCTCAAGCCTGGAATATAGACCGGCGGAGCTAGTTCCCCGACAGGTTTTTCACATATTCTGTTGAAGTTGGTTATACTATAGGGGCTCGGAACCATCCGCTGATGCTGGCCTATATTCTATAATATCACCTATCTAATGATGCTGACATCGCTCCCTGGGTCAATCAGAGCTCGCTTAATTTGAAAATCAAGCACCTTGATCAGGAATATGAGAGCGTCCTGGTGCTCCCTTTCCTCTTCTACTGGGCTGAACGCAATCAGACTAGCGAGTAGTTCCGGTGCTTCAGTCCCCCAAGTTTCGATCGACACAGATATCGCGAAGATGCGTTGATGCTTCACTTATCCTTAGGGTCGGCCTCTCTTGATCGTCTCGCTCCTTCTTCCATCAAGTCTTTGAGATGTCCTTCCTTCAACAAATGCTCAATTTCCAGCATCTGGGCCTTGCAGTCGACTGTGGTGTAGCCGTTGCTTTGATGAAAATCACAGTAAACCAAAGAGTTTCTTCCAGTCGCACCCTTGATAGTGGGTGGCCAACGTAACCTAGAAGCCTAGTTTCCCAAAGTGCTGGGCAACTAGCTCTACAGCATTCACCCTCAGCCCAAAATCATTGAAGCTGCGAGATTCTGTGCTTTTCTCATGGGGTCCGTTACCTCGGGAACTGCTTTGCTTTCCCGTCCCTGGTTGATTCAGAATCCTTTCTTTTGTTTTCCTTCCATTACCTTCCCCTAGGAATTGCAGCGGAGCGAGGTGGGTACATGATAGCTTCGACCTGAACCCGCGAGTTGGTTAACCCGTCCCGCCCCGCTTTTTTTTTTTTTAAAAAAAAATTATTAGACCACAATTAACTTTGATGTTGCTCAAATTAATCATATTAATGGCATGATGAATTAACTTATCTGTTGGACTGCATATTTTTACCAATTTTCGATGAGTAAGCTGATGAAAATACAAGTGAGTACTCATTGTTATCTTCTCTTACTGGATCAAAGTTTGTACCCCATGTTCATTCAGACATAGAGCATCAACGCATAATACTACCTCTGTCTGGAACTAATGAAAGCAAGTTGGCTGTAATTTTTGTCAATTCAACCATTATGATAGAATTACATTAACATCAACTTAGCTAGTCAGCTTGGCTATGATAAATATCAATCTATACTTTTTGGGTGATAGAAGAGTTATCCATTTTCTTTAATTCAATATTAAGTCACACCATAATCTTCGAAGATTGGCTCATGTATAGATCAATGATTACATAAATAACAAGAAGCACCTAAGAAAACAAATTATCTTAGGACAAGTAATATGATCAACTTAATACTGCAATTTGAATCCGTTGACCCTTGATGCTTTTGTAATGACTGACTGAAAAATCAGAGTAGGTACATGAAATATGGATACACTTTTCATATTAAGTTCCATTTAATCAATAAAGCACAAAAATTTTCAATGGTATATGATGTTTAGACCCAAAATTAAGCTACATAAAGCATGATGGTAATATCCTACCTTTGGCACATAAAAATTGATTAATCAGACCCTCTGAAGGGTGATTGTACAAAATATCTAAGACCACCATTGCAATAAGGAACTGTCTAGCAAGAAGAAGGAAGCCAGCATGTTGATTTCCACCAGATTCACTTGACCTGTCAAAAAATTAAAGACCAGCGAACAAGAATAAGTTTAAGTGAACATGAATAAAAGAGCTAAACTGAGACTCTAGAAATGCATATGCATATGAACACAAACAATTTTATTTCAAATTTTCAACTATTTTCTAAAAATCATCTCTGCAGCATTCGCCATAAATCCGGTATCCCAATCATTTTGGTTAACTGAAACAACACCAGTCACATCCAAGAGTGGAATATATTAAATTATGGATTAATAGTGTGATTGTAGTGAGAGAAATGTTTTTAGAGAGAGAAAGTAGTTTGGGGTGAAGCTAAAATATCTTCATTAGCATAACTGAATGATGAACAACTACATACAACTATATAACCTACTCTAACCAACTTTAACTAACTATAAATGACTATTCACACTTTGGCCCCTCAGCTTCTAATCCTAACTAATGCTAACACTATACAACTAATGCTAACACTATAATTGCACATGATAGTATCCTGTATCCAATACTCCCCCTCAAGCTGGAGGGTGAAGCACGTTGAACACTCCAAGCTTGTCAACCAGATATGAATGCTGAGCCCCACTCAAACCTTTAGTGAAAATATCAGCCTATTGATCAGCAGAACACACATGGTGAGTGACCGGGACTCCTTGTTTCAATTTTTCCCTGATAAAGTGACAATCGATTTCTATATGCTTTGTCCTCTCGTGGAAGATTGGGTTAGTCGCAATTTGTAGGCCTACTTTGTTATCACAATACAAAACAGCAGGCATATGCAACTTTACTCCCAGCTCAGTGAAGAGCCCAATCAGCCAAGTCACTTCTACTGTAGTAGAAGCCATACTCCTATATTCTTCCTCTGCACTGCTTCTAGAAAATGTGTTTTGCTTCTTGGACTTCCAGGAGACTAGGGAACCACCAAGCTTCATCACATAACCACTTACAAATCTCCTAGTGAATGGGCATGATGCCCAGTCTGAATCACAATATCCTACTAACATATTGCATTGATTTCTTCTCAACAAGACTCCCATTCCTGGTGATGACTTGATGTATCTAACCACTCTCAAGGCTGCATCCATATGTGATGTTTTAGGTGCTTGTAAGAACTGACTCAGGCATTGAACTGTATATCATATATCAAGCCTGGTGATTGTCAGATAGAGTAACTTCCCAATCAATCTCTGATAGTTGTTGATATCATCAAGTTGAGGGTCATTGGTGATCCCCAAAGCAGTGTCATATTCCACAGTGGTCAGTTTCAAGTTAACTTCAATAGGTGTGCAGGCTGGCTTAGCTCCATTAAGACCAAGATCAGAAATTAATTCTAGGGCATATTTCCTTTGATTAAGTATGATTCCTTCCTTAGATCTTAAGACTTCAATTCCCAGAAAATATTTAAGCTCCCCTAGATCCTTCATCTTGAATTCCCTGTTGAGAACTGCCTTAGCATCATTGATCATGATTTCTGAGCTTCCTGTGATGAGTAAATCACCTACATATACTAGTATGATGACAATATGCTCTCATGCCTTCTTTGTAAACAGGGAATAGTCATAGGCACTTTGAAGAAAGCCTGCTCTCATCAGTGCATCAGTGAGCTTGATATTCCACTGTCGAGAAGCCTGCTTGAGCCCATATAAGGACTTAAGCAACTTGCACACTTTTCTCCCCCTTTCTCTGAAAACCTTGAGGCAGGTGCATGTAAACCTCCTCATACAGGTCTCCCTGGAGAAAGTCATTGAAGACATCCATTTGATAGAGCTCCCAGTTCCTTGATGCTGCTAGTGCTATTACAGACCTCACAGTTACCATTTTTGCCAAGGGGGAAAAGGTCTCATGATAGTCTAGTCCTTCTTTCTGATTGTATCCTTTGGCCACTAGTCTTGCTTTGAATCTATCTATTTCCCCATTGGCCTTATATTTGATCTTAAAGACCTATTTGGAGCCAATTTCCTTCTTCCCTCTTGGTTGATCCATTACTTTCCAGGTATTATTTTCTTCTAGTGCATTAACCTCTTGTTGCATAGCTTCAATCCACCTCTTGTCTTTAATTACTTCATAAAAGGTGCTAGGCTCCTTCATAACTGAAAATGTTGACAGGTAGGTCTAGTATTTCTGTGAAACATTAGCATAAGACAAGTAGTCACACATAGGATATGCACAGTTGTTTTGTTTCTTTGGGGTAACAAAATCCTCCATCTAAGTAGGTGGCTTTCTTCTTCTTGCTTGTCTCTGCAGGTCTGACTCAGTGCCTGATGGTTCATCATGTTGTATCAACTCAGTCCCTTCAGAGTGCATATGTGTGTCATTATGTTCTCCCACTGCTGCTTCACCAAGAACCTTGTCTGGACTCATCTGTAGTGCATTTGTGTCAATATGCTGTGGGATGTGGCCTGTCACTGGAGCTTCTGTGGTAGTAGCTGTGGTAGCATGATCTCCTTCAGTGGATGATTTCTGAATGTAACTAGGTTGCAAGCCATCTGACTAACACATCTTATCTGGGTACATTAGACACTCTGAAGTGGTATCATCAGAGTCACCACCTGTGAAAGGAAACTGATCTTCTCTAAATGTGACATCTCTGCTCACAAAAAAACAATTAGTGTCTAAATCAAGTAATCTATACCCCTTCTGAGTGGTGGAATACCCCATCATTATTGCTCTTCTTGCCCTCACTCCAAACTTGTCACCCTTTGTTAGGTTAGTTGCATAACAGAGGCAACCAAATACTCTCAAATGATCCAGGGATGGCACTCTCCCAAATAATAATTCATAGGGACTCTTTCCGTTCAGTATTTTATTTAGTGTTCTGTTAATTACATACACTGCTGCTTTCACACATTGCCCCCAGTACTGGTCTGGTATGCTTGCTTTGAATTTCAAGGCCCCTGTAGTGTTCAATATATGCCTATGTTTCCTTTCCACCACACCATTTTGCCGTGGCATGTGTGCACAACTGCTTTGATGAACTATGCCATGCATTTGTAACAGCTCATTCCAGTTTGAATTGAAGAATTCAGTGCCATTATCTGTCTTTATCATTTTTATACTGGTGTTGAACTGATTCTTTACATAAGCTAGAAATTCCTTCAAGGAGATAATTGTCTCACTTTTAAATTGCATCATATAGACCCAAGTTGCTCTACAAAAATCATCCACAACAGTCAGAAAATAGTATTTTTTTTTGTTAAAAGTTGCTTTCTTATAGGGTCCCCATACATCCATATGTACCAGTTGAAATACAGTGTCTCTCTTATTTTCACTATCAGGGAAAGCAAGTCTATGCTGCTTTGCTAGTGGACAAACTTCACAAGTATGTTGAACTAAACTATCTACCTTATGCTTCAGAAACTGAATATGACTCATGGCTAGGACAGATGGATGGCCTAATCTCTTTATCCATAAACTGCATTCTTCTGTATCTTTTGTGACTGCACCCACTAGTACTTTATTCTTCTCTTTATGTATACTGTATTCTTTCATCACATACAACCCATTGCATTCTTCACCAATCATCCTCACCCTGCCACTGGAGATGTACTGAAGTAGATAGAATCCAGGAAAAAAGGTGATGGAGCAAGAAAATTCTTTAGTCAATTTTGAAACAGACATCAAATTGAACTTAAAATCAGGTACATGATAAACATCCTTTATATGCTGGTCTTTTGAGATGCTAAGATCACCAACATGTGATATGTCAGTACAGTTTCCTGTTGGTAGTTGAACTCTTTCCTTTTTCCAGGGAGCTAATGGCCTTATGTTTTTTAACAGACTTAGGCTTGATGAGATATGATGTGAAGCACCTGAATCTATGATCCAGTCTTTGCTAGATACAGTAGATAGCAAGGATATAGCAGTACCTGCCATATGTGCATGTGTTTCAGGCTCCTTGCCCTTATCCTTATGCACCAGTGATAGGAGCTGTTTATACTGATCTGCTGTGAAGAATTGAGAGCCAGCAGTTGCAGATTGTGAAGTTGCATGTGCTGAGACATTTCCAGAGCCACCTGCATTATCAGCTATAGACTTCTCTGCTGTATAACCAGCTCCATATCCTCTTGTTTGTGTCCTGGGTCCAGAAGTAAATTCATCTGGCAGGATCTCTTGCAATGAAGCTTGGTTAGCTGTGGTTAGTATCCCTTTAGGAGCATAGTCTCCCCTGTTTCCATAATTCCTTCTTGACATATAGTCAGCTGGATATCCAATCAGTTTGTAGCAATTTTCTTTAGTGTGATTTTTCAAGTGTGGGCAATTCTCACAATATAGCCTTTGTCTGAAGTTCTGTTTACCCCTTTGTCTTTGTCCCTGACCTTGTTTGAAACTGTGACCTAGCTTGTAACCCTTATCTCTTCCAGCAACTAGTGCAATGGGTTCCACAAAGTCATTCTGAGCTAGGGGTACTTGTTGACTTTCATTATCAATTAACATCCCATATGCCTCATCTACACTAGGTAATGGGCTCATCAATAAAATTTGACCCCTAACCTGAACATAGTGCTCACTAAGTCCTATTAGAAATTGATATAGATGTTGTCTAGCCATGTGTTCTACATAATCTTTAGATTCTGAACAAGAACAACCAGGGGAGGGTGCTAGGGCATAATACTCATCCCAGAGATCTCTAAGTCGTGTAAAATAGGTAGAGATGGAGCTATTACCTTGAGTGAGTAAGGTAATTTCTCTGTGCAATTGGAAAGTTCTAGTCCCATTCACTTTGTCAAAACGCTTCTTCAGATCCTCCCATACCTTGTGAGCACCTGTAGCATACAGGATTCCTGTTCTCAGTTCCTTACACACAGTGCTGAGGATCCACGATAATACAATTGCATTGCAACGTTCCCATAGATGTTGAAGCTTACCTGTGTATGTGCTCTTTTTACAAGATCCATCTATAAACCCTAGCTTGTTCTTAGGTAGGATTGCCATTTTCATTGAACGGCTCCATATCGCCTAGTTTTCTGACCCGGTTAGCTGAATTGGAACCAAAACTGAACTCGGTGTATCAGATGAATGGATATACAGTATGTGACTGTGATCTACTTCAACTTCTTCTCTGTTCCCTGCATTTGTAACTTGATTTGGGGCCATTTTTGCTCAGAAACTATGTTTTTCAAAGCTGTGATTTGATGAATTATGAAGAAAAAAGGAAAAATAATCGTTTAATTTGTGCTTTGCACTACAGAATCAAGATCGATCTGCTCTGATACCATGTTAAATTGTGGATTGATAGTGTGATTGTAGTGAGAGAAATATTTTTAGAGAGAGAAAGTAGTTTGGAGTGAAGCTAAAATATCTTCATTAGCATAACTGAATGATGAATAACTACATACAACTATATAACCTACTCTAACCAACTTTAACTAACTATAAATGACTATTTACACTTTGGCCCCTCAGCTTTTAATCCTAACTAATGCTAACACTATACAACTTATGCTAACACTATACGACATACAATGCTATAACTGCACATAATAGTATCCTGTATCCAATAGAATAAGATATCCCAAACAAGTGAAAATGACAGCACAAAATAATGCCAAAGGAAAAGTCGTATTTGGTTTCTCAACTTCCCTGCTAATGTACTAACATTTTAAAAAAAATTCAAGTTCCAAAAGAGAGTATTAAAGAACAAATTCCAATTTGTGAACAACCAGGCTTGTGTTCTTGAAAGTGCACATTTCTTCAGTCATATCTAGTCTAGTAATATTATATGCCAATTATTCTTTTTTATACATAATATATGCCAACAGTAAATCAGAATTAATGATTCAACTACATTCTAATTTACAAGGAACGAATAGTACTCCTTTTCCTGAAAAATAACGCAATTAACAATAATGAGGCTAAACATTTTAACAATTCAGTTCCAGCTTATAGAATCTGACACCCAAGTTATCCAGTCTGGACATCCTATTAAACACTGAAAAATTGCAGAACTACTGGAAATTAAATGTTGTTTTGATATTTCAGATAAACGGGCTGATAACTAGAAACTTCATCAACTTTTAGTTAGAGGACCAAGTTATTGTTAAGTGTTACTCTTACTTTCTCATCAAATATTTTTAGATATCAAATATGGAGCAACAGTTTTCAGTATGGAATAAGATTATCAGGGCCTACTGGTTATAACAAATTATAACAATAAGTACCAGTTCCTTTCTGACTCAGAGAGTTTCCTTTCTTTACGATGAAATTCCCAAGTCACTATCAAAAATATATTGACAACCAAACTCTCCTATAAAAGCAACCTGGGATTTAAAATAAAAGAGATCAGATCATTGAATCAGAAGAAGACTATAACTAAGCAAGATTAAGAAAAAAACTGGAATCAAGACTATAGTTGTACAATATGATCAAAGTGGAAGGGAAGAAACAGATTCTACTCTTATAAAATGAAACAAGATTGAACAGACCACTTATGAGAAGAACTGACTGAAAAAGACCCTATAAAACCAAACATGAGACAACACTTAAAGGATTCTATTCACACCATATTAAGCAAAGCCAAAGCACCTCACTCACTGCTCTTTTTAATTCCATCAGGAATGCTGTACTCACTCTACAAAACAAGAGAATCCTGCCCAACCCTCTCATTGCCCCTTTAAAGAAAACTCCTAACACGCTTAGCATTTACCAATACAAACACTTATTAAGAAGAATACCACAACTGCAGCTACCCAAATGCTATGCCATGACTCAATTGAGATTATTGAATATGATCAACATTTAGGAATAACTTAGGCTAAGGAAAAAGAACAAGAAACACAAGAATGAACCAAAAGGATAGAAACAGATCACATCAAGGGAACCAATCATGTAGTTGTACTGAGAGAGAGGCTAAAGGAACTAGAATCAATGTTATAAGATTAAGCACTCTTTCTTTTGTACTGACAAAGCTAAGTCTAACTAAACAGAGATTAAAGGAATAATCTGCCAACTGCATATGCCTAGCACACTTGCATCCAGCTCTTCCTCTCCATCAGCTAATGTTGGACATGAGACCTTGTCAATTGTTGAAGCCGAGCCTATAAGGAAACATACCATGTATTAATATAGTTCAAGCAAAAAGAAAACTATTAAGGTAACAAGTTAGTGAGAAGATTACTTACCATTTATTTCATTCCATAACCAAGTGTGAGCATACATCAAAGCCTCCAAAGTAGTAGGATAAAGTCTACTATGATGTGGACTAAATAATAGCCCGCTAGTGCTAAATCCTGACTCTGAAGCAACGGTAGAGACGAGAATGGATAAGAGGTCACGAGCCATCCCTTTGTAAAGTAGGAAATTTTAATTTGTTTGTCTTCCACCAACTTAAATTGTCAAGATGTGGAGTTCTAGGTATCAAACTCTCTTCTGAGTACAAATCTAGTTCCGGCCTCGTCTCCACATTATCATTACTCAAAGCGACATATCTATCAAAGCAAGATAGTCGATCATCCTCAATAACACCATTGCCTTCATTAGAAAAAGAAGAATCAATGACCCATTTGAAGTAGCTCTAGTCTGTATGCTTGAAACATATCATAACAATTGCTTAGGACTTCTTAAATTTTAGCTTAAGCTTCTTCACCATAAATGTGTTGGAGATTGAACTCCACCAATTTCATCTTATACCTCGGATCAAAAATAGCAGCTACACCCATCACAATATTACATCATCCCAATATTTCTTGAATTTCGACAACATTGTCGATGCTATAGAGCAAATCAAACGATTAAGGCTCTTCATCCAAGCTTCCAACTCTAACTTAATATCACAAACTTTAGCAAAATATTCACACGAAGTTGGATAATTAGATCCTGAAAAATAGTGGTCTGATAAAAGATCTTCAGCTCAGCAGAAACTTCTTCTACTGCACTCCATTCTTCTTCTGTGGGAAAAGACATGAAATTGGCTTCAGTTAGACACAACTTCATAAACACCTTCTTGTATTCAAGGGCTGTTGTCAATATTAGATATGTTGAGTTCCAACGAGTAGGACAATCATATTTCAATTTCTTTTTACAAGAAATATGTAGCACACGAGCAGCTTCCTCAAACCTTTTAATTCTACCCGAGGACCCTATCTAATATAAGACACTTCCACGCACATTGCTAATACTACCTTCTATCTCTTTTAGCCCCTTTTGTACAATTAAATTCAGGATATGTGCAACACAACGCACATGGAACAGTTGACCCATCAACAATAAGTCTCTTTTATAAAGTTTCTCATCTAACAAAATTTTCATCATGGCATTGTTTGTGCTAGAATTATCAACCGTAATGATTGATATTCTTCGCTCAAGATTCCACTCGAATAAACAGTTTAAAAATAATGAACTGCACAAAGTATTTCTATCATGTGGAGTAGGAACATGTATAAATCTAAGGATATGGCTTTGAAGCCTCCAAGAATCATCAATAAAATGTGTTGTTATAGCCATAAAGCATTTTTTGGTTTATCTGAAGTCCACATATCAGTTATTATAGCAATTCTACATGTGATTTCTTCCATTAACTTAGAAGTCTTAGATTTTAAATTATAAAAATTCTTCAAAATACCTTTTTGATTGTGTTCCTTAAAACCATTTTGAGCAATGGCTGTAGGCTAGCAACAAACTTTCTAAAGCCCACATGATCAATAATGAATAATGGATATTCAAGTAAAATGATTGTGTGGGCAATTTCTCTACGCGATACATCTTGATCAAAATATTATTGCCCCTTATTATCACCCCCCGAACCACTCTCATTTGTTGTGTTCCTTGGCATTTTAGGACATCTTCTATAATGAGCATGATTATTTCTTTAGAGACGGCTAGCCGTCCCTAACACAATCTGTCAAATTAAAAAAATATAAAAGCTAGAGACAGTCAACCGTCCTTATTTGGTTAGAGACAGCTAACCGTCCCTAAACACAAAACAGAATATTAGTATTTCTCTCCCTTTTTTTTCACAAACACAACACTCTCTTCTTCAAACACACACTCTCTCTCCCGTTTTCACTCTAACCAAAACTTATTTTCCCTTCTCTTCCTTCAAACACTAAACCCGACCCACATCCCCAATACTTCTACAAATCCGTCCACCCACATTCCCAACTCTCCATTAGCACCTCCATCTAAATTGGTAAACCCTAACCCCCAATTTTTGTTAATTTTTTACTTCAATTAATGTTGAACCCTAACCCCAAATTTTTCTTTACCTTTTTTTTCTTGCAGATCTGGAAGCTACATACCTAACCCCCAGTTTTTCTTCGTGAGGTATTTTTTTTGTTTTTATATGGTTTTCATTTTATTATTTTTTTATTTTCTTCAAATTGTATAGTGTGTAGTCTAGTTGTTGTTGTTGAATGATGTTAAGTTGGAAATGAACATTGTTTGGGATTGCTAGATATTTGGATTAAATGAAATTGTGTTTGAAAGTTGTCCCAGAGTTTGAAAGTTGAAAATAGATCTAGTGCTTCGTTAAAGATTTTGGAAAATTGAAGTCCGGATTTTGTTGACTTTATTATAGGAAATTTGTGTTAACAAATTTGATAACGATTTGTGGAGTTTAAAACTATTAAGTGGTTGTTTAGATTTGTAGATTAGATTGGTATTGCTAAATTCATATAGTAAAACAATTAACTTTAAAACAATTAAATTTATCTAGTTTACAAATGTACTCCAATAGTTTTTCTTTTGTTGCTTGGCTTAGACATGGCTTAAAGGGAAATGTAGACCTATGACTAGTTGAAATATTGTAAAAAATGTAAACTTGAAATGTAGACTTGGGATGGTTAAGTAATAACATTACGTTTGTGTTTAACATTGTCTTATGTTAGACCATGAACTTGTAGCTTTTTATGTTTGTAGTTTGAAATAGCTAGAAACTTTTAATGAAAGAGTAGTAGCAGTAGTAGCAGCAACAGCAGCAATAGTGAAACTTTATATTTGGAATTTGATTAGGCACAAGTATTATGTGCCTTTATGCTTAGGATTTAAAGTAAATGTATGGAAGATTTAGTAGACTTATTATTCAAATATTTGTGTATTCTAGTTTAATTATCTGTTCGGCTAGCTGTGTTATATATGGATGTGCATTGGTTGTTGGCAGACATGTATTTATTTTTTGACATTTTATTGTGCAGGTTTATCACAGGTAGCGACGGCTAGCCGTCTCTACCAAACTAAAAACGCAAAAATAGGGATGGGCACCCCTCTCGAAACAAAAAAAAATTCTAGATTTCACTGAGTAGGGACGGCTAGCCATCTCTATTCAGTGAAAAACGTAAAAATAGGGACGACCACTCCTCCCTAAACAAAAATTTATATTCCAGATTTCACTGAGTAGGCGACTAGCCGTCGCACAAGCCGTCTGTATCTGGGACGGCTACCCATCCCTACGAATTTAGCGTCGAGCAATTCACGGACAGATGATGCTGTCGCATAGCCCGTCCGTAAATCGTATTTAGGGACGGCCACCCGTCCGTATTGTCCATCCCTGAATCGCATTTTTTTAGTAGTGTGTCAACTACTTATAACACTTTAATACCAGCTTCAACAATACACTCCTTGAAAAAGAAAATCATTAGAACTTGCACTTTGCGTATTTTATTCTATAATGGTGAAGATGGTATTTTTTAAAGCCAAAATATTGGCTATTTTTAATAGTTTGGTATGATTTTAAACGATTTCAAAATAAAAAGAAAGATCAGACAAGTAATAAAAACTTTGTATAAACTTTTATCTAGATTTAACTCAAGCAACCATAAAACTTTGACAAAAAAATTAGAGAAAGAAGGACGAAGTAGTAGAAAAATAGAAACTTAGGATACCTGGAGATGAGAGAAGATGAGAATGATTTGTAGCAGCTCCTTAGTTCTTGGTCATGAGAATGATGTTGAACAGAGTTATAGACTTACAGATAAATGAGAAGATGTTTTTCCCCTTTTAGCTGTTAGGGTTTTACTTACAGTATTTAGTTTTAATGTATTTTTAAAAGGACCCGCAACCTACCCCGCCCCGCCATAATATTTTAACAAAAAAATTTTAACCCGCCCCGCCCTGCATCCACTCTCACCCGCCCCGCCTCGTGAACACTCTAACCCGTCCCATCCCGTGTTCCCCCTGCCCCACTGCCATCCCTAGCTTCCCCCTCTAGAGGTGGACTGCCTGCTCACTTCCTTCGTGCACCTTCGATAATGTCTTGAGACGAGCTTCTTAGTGTATCTCTGATGTGGGGCACTCCATGTAGTCACAGGGTGTTAGGTCAGTGTCCATTTCTACTCTCGAGTGGCTTTTGAACCCCTGGAGTTCAGACTCTTGCCGAAAGCTACTACGTCAATGTTGTTGGGAACTGGAGGGAGCTCTATGCATTCCCTCTGAAATCTCTCTAGGTAGTTTTTTAGCAGCTCGTCATCACATTTCCGGATCTCAAAGATGCCTTCCATACGCTTCTCCCGCTTGCGAGCTTCAGAATGCACCTTTTTGAACAAATACTGCATCTGGGTGAACGATTCGATTAAACCCATTGGTAGCTAAGTGTACCAGGCGAGGGCACCTTTAGTTAAGGTCGAGCCGAACCTCTTCACCAAAACGGATTGAGTTTCCTCTTCAGTAATCTTGTTTCTTTCGAAAGGTGTATAATAAGCTGCAATTTGCTCGTCTGGATCAGTTGCTCCGTCGTACTTAAGGTTATCCAGCAGGCGGAAGTACTTTGGTTTGCGGACCGGTGCAGCACTAGCCTTATATGCATTCTTATAGAACTTCTGCTCATCTAGGGTGGTAACCTGAGGTGGTGCACCCAGCACGTTACAAATCCGATCGTAGATGGCCTTCATCTCCTTCAGGATGTCCTGAATGACAGGTGTTCCTTTGTGATCTTGGTTGTTGACTGCTGTGGAGCTGCCGGGGGCGGCATCCATGTTGCGTCTCCGATTAGGCACGGATACTGGTGACTCGTTTGCGGACTCTGGTCCTCGCGGGGACGCTGGCCTCTGAGACAATACAGTAAATATCGCTCTTAACTTCTAGGCCATGCTTTCGACCATGTTGGCCGAGTTTTGCTCTGCCCGTTCTTCCTGGCTCTTAAAGAGACCAACGAGGAATTCCTTAAGCCCGGAGTTGTCTCCACGTTGCTGATTGTCTTCCCTATCACTGGCTACAGGAATCGGATCCTTGGCAGGGTCCTTTGACTGTCCGTTAGGATTGCTGGGATCCTTTATGGAATCGTCCACTGCATCGGCAGTTTTCTTTGAAACGTTGTCGTTGTCGTCTAACATGACTGCGCTTTTTCCTTTGTATAAACCTACAATTTCCTTGGTCCCACGGTTGGTTTGGACTATTTAGGCCTGAATTTGGTCGTTTTGGTAAGACAACTAAATTTGTTAGAGGGTCACAAGCAATACAGTAAATACATAGGAAAAGTAAGTAAAACTGAGAGAAAAGTAATAAGCAAAAAAGTAATAATCTTATTCCTTGAGAATAGCCGGATTCTGTGTGAATTGCTTGATGTACAATATAATATAAGGAGGGGTATTTATAGTAGTGATTTATCCAGTCCTAATTATGGTAAAATACAAAGACTAGTAAAGGTCGTGGGCTTGTATACTCAAGGCAGCGGTATATACAAAATCCTAACTTGGAGACAGTAAACCCTAAGGCAGAGGGATGTATACCTTTCGTCCTACGCTTGTACCGGCTGAGCGGCTGTAGCATGAGGAGCAGGCATGTATTCTCTGCGCCGTGACTTGTAAGCTAAGTCTAATTTCGCCAGCTGGACTCGTATCCCTATAATCATAGGTGGTTTATTTTTTTCCCACACATATACCATATACGAATTTCATTAAAACCATACAATTAAGGGTTACCCCTCCCTCTCCCACTGCTGCACTCACTGTGTTGCCGCCAAAATTTTTTATTTATACTTTTAAATTTGAAAAAAGATAAAAAGCATAAACATACAAAATACACTTTCATACTTAAAAAAGTAGATTTAATATTTGGAAACTCTTAAACTTATATAAAACTAGAATATACAAAAATATATATTTATATACGACACACATACAAGATATTCATTGAATTTATGAACATACACAAAGATTTATGGACATACATGTGACATACACGTACAAGATATACATTGAATATTTGAACATACACAAAGATTTATGGACATACATGTGACATACACGTACACATAAGTACTAATATATGAAGAATATACAAATAGACATACAAAAAATATTTTGAAAAATATACAGTTGAAATATAAATACACAAACATACAACAAATATATAAAGAAATACAACTACACATTCAAAAGAATTTAAATATATTTGTGCGCCAAGACATACACATACACATAAAAGAAAAAGTTATACATGTATATACACATACAAAACAAAAAATTAAAAAAATAAGGAAGCAGATTGCCGTCGGCCACCGGAGAATAGCAGTGGTGGCGCCGGTGGAAGCAGATCTGAAGCAGCATCACGCCGTGAGAAGCACCAGCAGCTGCTCCAGCGATGAAGCACCAGACAGAGAACGGAGTAGTGGCAACAACAGGTCATCGGCGGTGGAGCCTTGAAGGCAGATCTGGTCACCGGAGAAATATTCTGGCTGGCGGTGGGTGAGTGGAGGATGAGAGAGAGAGAGAGGAAGAAATTAGGATTTTGTATTAGAAAGAGAAGGAAATGAAAAATAGTATGTAGGATATTAAAGTGGAAAGTATTGTTATGTATTGTAATATGTTTAAAAGTATTGTTATGTATTGTAATTTAGCTATTAGAATTATCGTTTGGCATAATGTTTCCAACTATAAAATACTAATATATACGGTCCAATACCAACAGATATGGCTCGAAGCAAGAAATCGGGAGTATATATGACACTAAAAAATGAGAGGAGCTTGATACTAAACTTGTGTTTGATTTTTGTTTAAGAGGAAAAAAAAAAACAATTTTGAACAGTTTATTAGAAAATCGAGGAAAATGGAGGCCATCAAGATGAAACATTGTTATCCCATGTTAAGTTATTAGTTCTAGGGATGGAAAGTTACAAATTTACAACTGTTTTACCAAATTCTTCTAGCTTTCCCGACAATGAATAATGATCTCATTTCTATCAATAAATTAAGATTGGATTGCTTATAATTAAATCCCAATCAACTAGTCAAGAGTTGCCCTTGAGGTACATGTTAGAGACGGATAAATGAGAAAAATTGACCTATTGTAATATTTTTTTCTTGCTTGCTCTTTCCTATAGTGGAAATAGTATCTCAAGAACGAACACAAGAACGAACTATCCCTCATTTGTTAAAGGCGATTATTTAATTACTACGCGCGAGATTGAAGTTGATGGCACATTGCACGTAACATGAATTATCAAATTGTTTGTAGGGGTGGGGGGGGGGGGGGGCGTTTCGGGGTAATAAGGGTACTATATCAAGCAGGAGTAAAATAACTATTAATAGTGCCTTAGAACCCCTTACCTTTACATCAAAAGACTAGCCAAAGTATAATGGAGTGGTATTATTGCATGTATTTGTAGAGGGATCTTCATATTGGTCATGATCCTTTTTCAGGATGCATGACTGAATTTATCAAAGAATGAGCCCTCGACTGTATTACGAAACCTCAGGCTAAATGTGCTATAGAACTTCCTTCTAATTCACCAACATTTTCTGCTGCAAATTACGTTTGTAAAGTTGATGTGCTTTAACCCAGTGCAAGAACTTCATGATCCTAAATGATACATCTCTCTCTGTCTGTATGTTGTTTATGTATCTCCTTACATATACAAGATGAACATCATGTCTAACTTAATGAAATATGCATTAACAATTGTTGAATTGTATGACCATCTCATCTGAAAGCTTACGCTATTAGAGAGAGCGCACTTTTATATTACTTAATTATATTCTCAACAGGTCCCTCACGTTCGGGCTTGATTCTTATTTAATGAGCATGGAAATATTTTTCAATATTGAATGGCGGTGAGATTCGAACCGAGGACTTTTGCCTGCTCTAATACTAAGTTAGAGTAGGTGATTGTTGAGAATGTAATCGAGTAATAAAAGTGTGCTTTCTAATAGCTTAAACTATTAAATGAGATGGTCACACAACTCAAACAACTATTACTAACAACTTTTCAGATGCAAAGAAGCTTGGAGGATGCATGTCTAGTTACAACAAGTATTGCGCCACAAAGACAGCTGCTGCTTCATAAAAAAATTAGTTTTGATTTCTACATATTAGTTTGTAGTATCTAGTAAATTAATAAGAACGTTTCTATTAATATCTTAATAATTTTGGAGCGTAAGAATGAATATTCACCTCCATTGTTGTCGCTGAGTTGTATGACTTATACATCTTCATATACTGTACATATTAAAATATGTATTTCGGTTGATTAGTTAATTGCTACCTGTGTTAACTCAACTTTTTAGCTTTGTATTACATCCAAGAATGTCACGATCTAAACCCAGAGGGTTGTGGCTGACACCGGACTAGCCTAACATTCATCAAGCCAATCTTTAACATCACAAAACATGCATAATAAACAATCAAGAACTAATAAAAGGCTTATCACATCAACAATCGATATTCTTGGTAAGGCAACAATCGATATTCTTTAAAGAGCTCAAGAATACCAGATACATAAAAGTAAAGTGAGTAGTATATTTCCGAGAACAACATTTTAGACATTTGCAACTATTATCACATAGAAGGAAATGGACTGAGCCTAGTCACTAGAACACAAACCAAAGGATTAGCTCTAGGAAGAGTGATGCCAGTTGCCTCTTCCATGTCCACTTTACCAGTACTAACTTTCCATTCAAAGCACTGAATCATGGAACCAAGTGTTGTATGAACTAAGTGTAGTGCCAATGATATTCCAGGGCAACCTCTTCTGCCACTTCCAAATGGTAGAAATTGATAGTGCTGTCCCCTGACATCCAATTGGTCACTCAAAAATCTATCAGGTAGAAATTCAAGTGGATTTTCCCAATAATTAGGATCCCTATTAATTGCCCATGTATTGACTAGTAACCTAGTGTTTTTTGGTATATGATAACCTCCAATAGAACAGTCTTCAGTTGATTGTCTAGGGATCATAGGCCCAGTAGGATGTAGTCTAAGAGTTTCTTTAACAATGGCTTGAAGGTATGGGAGATTTGCGATGTCAGATTCTTCGACAACTCGATTCTTACCTGTTATACTTTATGCACCTCCTAGAGACACTAGAAGGGGGGGGGGTTGAATAGTGTCCTCCGATTTTCGTTGCAAGGACCTTGTTCTTCTGTAGTAGAACAGGGTTCTTCAGTTCCTTTTTATGCAGCCTTCTACCTTAGAACACACTTCCAAACATACGCCAAAGACACAAGGATTTTACGTGGAAAACTCCTTGCTCAAGGGAAAAAAACCACGACCCACACTCTGGGATTTTAGCACTGAATCCACTAACACAAGAGCAACATTTCTGATTACAAACTCTGTAACCAAGGGGCTACACTCTAGACCCTAATCACTAACCAAAGCTAAACTCTAGCTTTTTCTAGTAATCACAAAGTAGTTTGCCTAATACATATGCATCTGAGATAAGCTTATAGACAAAACAATGAATACTTGTTACAAAGACAACTTACAACTCGATGAACCTAGACAAGAGATCTATACTCAAATACTCTGCATGCGAATAAGTTGTCTTCTCCAGTTTTCCCACGTAGACAGTTCTTCAGATCGCCTCTATATGCTCTCAACTCTCTATGTGTGAATAACTGATTTCGGCTGTCTCTTCTACTTGCTTTTATACGAGTCTTGCAACCCTAATTGAGTCCTACTGGGAATCTGCTTAATTATAGTAAGTCGAGATTCGCAGTAACTCTTTTCCATGTTGAAGTCTAACTTTTGTCCACACTTCAAAGACACAGCCTGGACACCGCCTCTTTTAGTCTGACTAGGATATGTCTTCAACCACGCGCCACTACTCCTAGTTCCACAGGGATTTGCAACCCGTAATCTTTTCGATCAAGCGTGCCCTTCATCTCAAGGACTAGGTTCTTCTCATGAACCTCAGTGTCCTTCCTGTTTGTCATACTTCAAAACCAGCTCTCAACAAATTCCCCCTTTTTGATGATGACAAACAAATGTTGCCCAAGAACCTGAATAGACATAAGCCACAAACAAAAACAAAAATAACAGAACAATAAAAATAGATGAGTTAGGTCACAAACACCCCAACATTCCTTCTTCCCCCTTTTGGCATCATCGAAAAGATTCAAAGACCTGCAGGAACCTATCAGTTTTATCTAGTCTAGAGCACAAGGCAACTCATCAGTGTCAAGAACATAGGTATATCAAAATAAGGGCCCAACAAGGAACCAAATACTTAAACAAGAAACAGTCACAAACATAAGAAATTTAAAATCAACATCCAGAGTGTGACAGCAGCACAACTCCATTTAGTTACACAACCAAATAAAAATTGTCTTAAACATCCAAATCATGCAATCAAGGGAGAGTATGAAGGGGTAGAGATCAGGTGGAGTAGGAAGGGGTAGAGATAGGAGGACAGGACTGGAAGAATCACAGCTGAAGGTTGAAGTGTCTGACGAGTGCCTCAAGTTGCTTCGTATTCTTGGCCCTCTCCATCACCAGCTCGGCCTCATACTTGTGGCAGTCAATCTTCAGACGATCAATTTCTTGATCCTTCACCTTCAACTGTCTGTGCAGCTCTGCATTTTCTTCATTAACTTCAAGAACCATTTTCTCCAGTTCCTGCACAGCACCAATGGCCTCATCAGGTCCATATTCTTCACTGTCCTCTGACTGCTCCTGCTTTACCTGCATTGGCCTTTTGGAAGCCCTGCTTTCTTGGAAGAAGTCACAATTTTAAGCACATTAACCCCAAACTTCTGATGGATGGTTGGCTTCTTCCCTACTTCTAAAGGCACTCCAAAATGCTCAAGAATCTGATGGATGATGTAAGAATGTACAAGAGAGTGTGGCTTCTGATCAGTATCACAAATTCTCTTAATGTGCCTAATAATGAGCCCAGGCAAATTAATTTTCGCCCCTCTGTCCATCAGATCCATATATGTCAGGTCAAGAGCACTAGCCTCACAATTTCTTTCTCCCCTAGGTAGAAGAAACCTATGCACAAATTCAAACAACAGCTGATGTGCAGGCTCCATCTCCTTCTTCTCAACCTTCCTCTCCTTCCTCAATCTGGGTTTCCCTGAAAACTTTCTCACAACATCTAAGGGAGTAACTCTATCTGTCCTTAGGCCATTTAAGCTTGACATACCTGCAGTAACCTTCAGCAGGTACATCCAGAATCACTCCCAATTCAGGTCTCCCAAATTCAATCTCCACTCCTCTCACAGTGGTAAACACCCTCCTGGCTACTACCCTGCAATTTGTATAAAATTCTCTAACCTCATCCACAAACAGTTTCCTTTCTTTGTTGGCAAACAAACTTAGCCAACCCTGATCTCCAATCATTCTCAACAAGGATTTCATATGAAACTCCTTTTCATCATACAGAATACTGCCTGGCAGCACCCGATGTCTAGAGAAGAAAGCTTCCCTATCCACTTCTTTTCTTTTCTTCTTACTCTCCATCTCACTGTCAGTGTCAGAATCACTGGGTTCCACATAGCTCCCAGCCTGACTCTCCTGCTCTTCTTCACCAGCTCCCTTCTCCTCTTCTTCTTTCTTCTTCTCTTCTTCCCTTATCTTCACATTGGTTACTGTCCTTCCCAGCTTTTCAACCTTTTCCATCTGCAATTTCAATGCAGACCTAGTACCAACTCTTCTCACCACAGGCTCACTAGCCTCTTTGTCACCACCTTCTTCACTGTCTTCATCTACCAGTCTAGATTTCAACACTGGCTTCCCATCTCTCACCAACCTTCTTCTTTTTTCAGGCTCTACTTTATTTTCTTTTACAAACACCACCTCATCTTCCTCTTCCTCACCAGTCACCTTCTCATCTTCTGCCCCAAATTTTCTTTTTCTTTTTGATTTTTCTTCTTTCTTGTCACTCTCTTGCTTTTCAACAACAACTTCCTTGTTTCCTTCCTCATCAGATTCTGTCCAGCTAAAATCTGCATCATCAGCTCCAGTAGGGTTTTGACAAGCAACAGGCTCTTGTCCCACACCCCCTGAAGCTTCAGCAGTAGCAAGTCCACCACACTCTGGACCTTTAGACACAGAACCCTCTATACACTCCCCTGTTCCACTTACATCCTTACTTGACTCAACTGCATCCTTTCTCAGAGTTTCAACATTATCTTGTTCCCTAAACTGTTCTTCAATTCTTTCAGCTACATTTAACTCGCCACTAGACACACCATCTACAATGCCCTGCACATCTTCCCTAAGTTCATTCTCTTTATTTTCTTGTTCCTCCTCACATGGGTTCCCCCTATCTATTTTGTCTCTCTGCTCATCACCCATTATTTTATCCAATTCAGCGACTAGGGTTTCAGTTTCTACAATACCAGGACTGGCTATATCAACTGAACCAACAGGTGTAGATGAAATAGGGTCAGGAATTACCTCATGCAACGGTTGAGACGAACTTTGTGTAGTGGGTGTCGAGAGAACGGCTCTTGACCTTAACTTCTTGACCAGTTTCTTGTTCCCCTTTTTGAGAACTTTGATGCGAGCCCTTGCAATTCTTTCAGCAAGAGTGGATGGAGGTGGTCTTTCAGACATCTTGAAGGATTTTGTAAAGATTTCTGAGTTTGTAGAAGGGTTTTCTATTTTAGTGCTTGAGAGAATTTTGATGTTCAATCGGAAGTGGTGGGTAAGATTATGAGAGATTGAAGGAGTGCTGTAGAAAGAGAAGGGTTTTTGATGATGTGACAATGTCTAGGGAAGGCAAGAAGTAATGAGTATAAAGAAAGGAAGCTTTTTAAACTTTTTGAGAACCGGGAGAAGTTAAGAGATTTGACGGTTATGAACTTATTTTAAATAAGCCCTTTTCAAGAAGTGGGGTCGAAGCAATTTAAAAGGAGTTCTATCCTAAAAAGGAATGTGTTCCTATAATTTTGGACAGTTATGAGAATATGGAAAATCTCCCATGATGCACGTACAATAGACAATTTTAGTTCCAGTTGTGAAAACTAACAAACAGAGTAGGTTGACTGTACCTGGACACGATTCCTCATGTTCAGACTGGTTCCTCCTCAGTACATAGTAGGTTCTTCATGGGATCACATTATTTGTACCTAGTGCTCAAAACAACTAAACGAGTGTACTTATTCAAGTACAAATTTAGCCCAGATAGTAATGACAAGTTTCTAACAGACACTTTTACTACTAAACTAGCCAATCACAAGGGGGTTACCTGCTGGGTCATCCGTGTATTTTGGTCATCCCTAACTCCAACCTGTTCCTCTCGAACTGCACCTTGTTCAAAGCTTTGGTAAATATGTCAGCAATTTGGTCTTCAGTCATGCATGAATTCATAGTAATTAGACCCTTTTCTACATTGTCTCTCAGAAAATGATGTCTAATATCAATGTGTTTGGTCCTTTTGTGTTGGACTGGGTTCTTGGCAATATTCACAGCACTAGTGTTGTCACAGAAGATTGGCACTGCCCCACACTTGATACCAAGATCCTCCAGTTGCTGCTTGATCCATAGCAATTGTGAACAGCATGAAGCAGCTGCCACATACTCAGCTTCAGCAGTTGACAAGGCAACAGAGTTTGTTTCTTTGTAGCCCATGACACCAAGCAAGGACCTAAGAAGTGTGCCATCCCTGAAGTGCTTTTCCTATCAACCAAATGACCTGCATAATCTGCATCAGCAAAACCAATTAGTTCAAAAGTTCCACCTCTGGGATACCAAAGGCATAGATCCTGAGTCCCTTTCAAGTATCTCAGGATTCTCTTCACAGCTGTCAAGTGTGATTCCTTAGGTTTTGACTGAAATCTGGCACACAGTCCTACGCTGTAGACTATGTCAGGTCGACTTGCTGTGAGATAAAGAAGTGAGCCAATGATTCCTCTATACTTCGTCTCATTTGTCGAAGGACCGAGTTCATCCATATCCAGCTTTGTTCCAGGAGAAATAGGGGTAGTCATCTCCTTTGCTCCTTCCATGTTAAACTTCTTCAGCAATTCCTTGACATATTTTTGCTGGTGAATCATAGTTCCTTCCGGTGTCTGCTTTATCTGCAACCCAAGGAAGAAATTTAATTTACCCATCATGCTCATCTCAAACTCACTTCCCATCAAGTCAGCAAAACCTTTGCTCAGCTCCTCATCAGTGGCTCCAAAGATGATATCATCGACATACACTTGAACTACCAGTAGATCCTTTCCTTGCTTCTTGAGAAATAGTGTGTTGTCAATTTTACCTCTTGAAAAGCCATTTTCCATCAACAATCCTGAGAGTCTTTCATACCAGGCTCTAGGAGCTTGCTTCAAACCATATAAAGCCTTGTCCAGTTTGTACACATGATCAGGGAATTCATTGCTCACAAAACCTGGAGGCTGCACCACATAAACTTCTTCATTCAGATAGCCATTCAAGAAGGCGCTCTTAACATCCATCTGATACAGTGTGAATTCCATGTAAGTAGCAAAAGCAATCAGCATTCTAATGGCTTCCATCCGTGCAACTGGTGCAAAGGTTTCATCATAGTCTATTCCTTCTTCCTGACTGTACCCTTGGACAACCAACCTTGCCTTGTTTCTTGTAACTATGCCATGTTCATCCAGCTTATTTTTGAACACCCATTTAGTTCCAATTATGGATCTGTCCTTCGGCTTAGGAACCAGGTGCCATACCTTGCTTCTTTCAAATTGATGGAGTTCCTCCTGCATAGCCATAATCCAGTCTGGATCTTCTAGAGCTTCTTTTACATTCTTTGGTTCCAAAGATGAGAGGAATGCAAAGAATGCACAGAAGTTCTTTAAAGCTGACCTGGTCATAATTCCTGTATCCAGTTCAGATAGAACATTCTCCAAGGGGTGAGAACTTTGATGTTTCCATGGCTTGATCTTAATCTGATTTGAAGAACCTGCAGCATCGTCTTGGGTAGATTCTTCTTGACTTTCCTGATCTTCAGCTTCATCAGAAGTTCCCCCTGTCAGGTTGACTCCTTCATCTGATGTAACTGTATTCTCCTTTTCATCTGAGTCTTCCAGTTCATCTATGCTTTCTTCTCTCCTTAAGCCAATCACTTGATCATCTGCATCAGTTTCTCCTATTTCCTTATCTGATTCATCAAACACAACATGCATACTTTCTTCTACTACTTGAGTTCTTCTGTTGAGTACTTTGTATGCCTTACTTTGGGTAGAATACCCCAAGAATATTGCCTCATCACTCCTAGCATCAAACTTTCCCAAGGGTTCCTTTCCATTGTTGTGAACAAAGCATTTGCAACAAAAAGGCCTTAGGTGGGCAATACTTGGCTTTCTACCTCGGAGTAGCTCATATGGAGTTTTGTCGAGGATTACTCTGATGGAACACCTATTCAGCAAGTAACATGCAGTGTTTACAGCTTCAGCCCAGAAGTTTCTTGCTAGTCCACTTGACAGCAACATGGTTCTAGCCATATCCTCTAATGACCTGTTCTTCCTCTCGACCACCCCGTTTTGTTGAGGAGTTCTTGGTGCAGAAAAGTTGTGATCTATGTTGTTCCTTGCACAGTACTCAAAAAATTTTGAGTTTTCAAACTCAGTTCCATGATCAGATCGAATACTGATGAGTTCAAGACTTAGCCTTTTCTGAACCACACCAGCCCAGTCTTTAAAACTCTCAAAAGCTTCATCCTTAGAAGCCAAGAACAAAGTCCATGTATACCTTGAGTAGTCGTCAACTATTACGAACACAAACCTCTTACCTCCTCTGCTCTTGACCCTCATAGGTCCACACAGATCCATATGCACCAGCTCCAATGGCTTTGATGTACTGACCACTTTCTTTGATTTGAACGACGTTCTCACATGCTTTCCCTTTACACAGGCATCACACATTTTTATGTTTTCAAACTTCTTGCTTGGCAATCCACGAACCAGTTCCTTCGAGGCCAGCTTATTTAATTGAGTGAGATTTGCATGACCCAGTCTTTTGTGCCACAGCTGAGAGTCACTTTCTTGCACGTTCAAGCATGTCAGATTGTTTTCAGGTAAGGACTTCAGAGGTTAGCCTTAGGAACCCAGACAAGCTTGGGTCCCTTCTTATGAGAGAATGGATAAATCAAATCTTGTTTGGCCCATTTGGGTAAAACACATTTCTTATTTTTGGCCCTTGCCTTGACAATATTAATACACCTTTGTTTAGTATGACCAGATTTACCACAGAAAGTGCATAACATGTTACAAGGTAATCCTACATATTTGCTTTTAGGATTATATGGAGGCAGGGACTTCTTGAATCCTAATCCTTGTTTTCCTTTGTTTTGATTTTCAAGAACCCAATTCATTGCCTCTGAAGATTTATTTCATTTTGTAAGTCTGGTAAGTTCAAGTTTTGAGTTTTCAACCTTTTGATTTAACATCCTATTTTTCTCAATTTCTTGATACAAAATCTCATTTGCCCTTTTCAATTCATCTTCCAGAAAGGTTTGAACTTCACTCATAACTTGCTTACCATTCTTACTCTCTCTCAACTGACTACATTCCAATTCAAGCTCAGTGATCTTGGAGTTTGACACAAGAGTCCGTCCTTTCAAGATGGCATTAGTTTCTTCAAGCTCAATGTTCTGTTCTAGGAGACTCTTGTGCTTAGTTCTAAGATCACTCAGTTCTTCAATTAATTTATCTTTTTCAAGCTTTTCTTTTTCATATCCTTCAATCAATGTGGCTGTGATTAGAATTAAATTTTCAGAAGAGTATGTATGTAAAGTTTCCTTTAGATCAGATAAACATACCTCTGCTGAACAGCCAGCTTCCTCTCCATCAGTTGCCATGAGAGCAGAGTCCTTCTTGGTGTTGTCAGCTATGTACAACTCCTTCAGTTTCTTCCATATCTCCTTGGCTGATTTACATTCCAGTATCCGTCCGAGCACATCATCTGTAAGTCCTCTTCTTAGATAGCCCTCAGCCTTGGAGTTTGCTTGTAGCCAGTCCAGATCTTGAGGATCTAGTTCTTCCACTTTCTTGGGTACCAGGACTCCATTTGCTGCTCTTTTCACTGGAACATGAGGTCCTCTTTTCACAATTAGCCACAGACTATAATCAGTTGCCTGCAAGAAATTCTTCATTTGTTTCTTCCAGTAATTGTAATGAGTCCCATCGAACATTGGTGGCTTTGATGGATCTCTTCCCCATCTGACTTCTCGAGGATTTTCTTCATCAGAACTAACGTCTGTCATCCCTGCTAGTGCTAGTGGTGAGTCATCATCAGCTTCCTTCTCGTGATCAGACTCACTATCAGTTGGTCCCCATGTGGCATAGAAGGCTTCTTTTCTTTTCCTTCGTTCCGCTCTAAAGTTTGGAGGCCGTCTTGACTTTTTCTTGTCTGCATCAAAATCCTTTGTGACTTCCTTTTCCTTTTCCTTAGCAGCTCTGTTCTTCATCCATTCTATTTCCCACATCGGGCAATCCATAACAGCATGATCCTTCTTGAAGCATTTGAAACATCCAGAATAGTTAGGACTATCAACTATGTTCTTCCTGCTAGAGCTCTCCTTGTTTCCTCGTTCAAATCCTTTAAACCTTCCCAGATTGAGTTTTTGTCTTAGAGCACTTACCATTGCAGCTTCCACTGATTGAAGATCAACATAGTCATCAGTTTCTTCTGTTGCTTCCAGTGCAAGGGTCTTTTCCTTCTTTGCTGCAGGTTTAGCCTTTGAGTCTTTCATCATCTCATGCGTCTTCAGACTTCCAACCAGTTCTTCAAGCTTAATGGATTTCAAGGGTTTTGATTCAATGATAGCTGTCATTTTTGGTTCCCATGCTTCAGGCAGCACATTTAGGATTTTGTCAACCATCTCTACTTCAGGTAATTCCATCTCCAATGATCTCATCTCGTTTGTGATCATGGTCAGTCTGGTCATCATATCCTGAATTGACTCCTTCTCACCCATAGTAAACATCTCAAATTGTCTCTTCAACATTCTTCTTTTTGAGTCTTTTACTTCTGTGGTTCCTTCGTGTGCAACCTGCAAGGCATCCCATATTTCCTTAGCCGTCTTATACGATGATACTCGATTGAATTCTTCTGGACCAAGACCACATATGACCAACCGCTTGGCCTTGTGGTTCTTTTCGATCATCTTATAATCCGTCTCATCAAACTCTTCTTTCAGCTTGGGTTCTTTTGTAGCAGTGGTTCCTTCACCGACTATTTTGGTGGGAATCAGATTTCCTTCTGAGACTATCAGCCAGAGTTGATAATCTTCAGCACATATGTAATTCTCCATCCTATTCTTCCACCATGCGTAGTATTGCCCATTGAACTGTGGAGGCCTCAGAACCGACTGTCCTTCAGTAATAGTAGGTGGTGCACTCATTCTGTCCTTCAGAACCGGCTGTCTCTTCTACTTGCTTTTATACGAGTCTTGCAACCCTAATTGAGTCCTACTGGGAATCTGCTTAATTATAGTAAGTCGAGATTCGCAGTAACTCTTTTCCATGTTGAAGTCTAACTTTCGTCCACACTTCAAAGACACAGCCTGGACACCGCCTCTTTTAGTCTGACTAGGATATGTCTTCAACCACGCGCCACTACTCCTAGTTCCACAGGGATTTGCAACCCGTAATCTTTTCGATCAAGCGTGCCCTTCATCTCAAGGACTAGGTTCTTCTCATGAACCTCAGTGTCCTTCCTGTTTGTCATACTTCAAAACCAGCTCTCAACATTACCAATTGCAGAATCAATTTCATCTACTGCTTTCTTCATAGTGCTCGGATGGTTGATAAGCTCTGCTAGTGCCCACTCTGTTGTGAGAGCTGCAGTATCAGTTCCAGCAACAAAGATGTCCTGTAAAATGAAGTTCTTTTTATGGATTTACATCATAAATGAATCACTGAACTTTAGATTCTAGATGTTTTCGAGTATGAAGTCAAAGGCTAGCTGCCCTCTCTAAGTATAAAAATTCACTAAACCCTGAAAGCAACTACTATATATGTGACTCTTTCTCTCTTTGAATCTTCTATTTCCGAGATAATTTACTTTTGTCTCGTCGCGTAGGCCAGCAAATTAAAGTAGCTGTTTTAAACCTCAGATGCGTTATTACCTAATTTTCAATAGGCTGACAAGTGAGCCTCAAACTCAAATATTTTTGTTGTGCTTTGATTTGCCTCATTTGAACATTGACGATATTAACTACTCCATCTATTCTAAACATTCGATCTCTTAGAATTGTTAAACAGTAATTATGTTAGAGAATATAATACAAGCTTATATATCGTTCTCCTTGTAAAGTTATAAATCGATGAAAAATTAACTTACCAGGATAAAAGCCTTGATGTTCTCTCTTGTCAATTTTATGTCTGAGCATTCGTCCTCTGATATATCAAGTAGAATATCAAGCATATCTTTCACTAATATTTCACCACCATTATCCTTCCTTTGATTAATTCTCTTCCTTCTTGCTTCTTGGTGTTCATTTATAGTCCTCTCCATCATCTCATCAAACCTTCTACGTAAGTCCTTTGTCCTCTTTCCAAATCCTTGCAAATCTAAATTTTTACAAAACCAAATAGAATCAGACAAACTAAATTTCCCAGCAAGTTCAGTAATCTCTTGAACCAACTTCCTCATACTCCCAGCTTCATCTTTATTTCCAGAACACCTTTCACTCATTAACATTCTTGAAATCACATTATTTGTTGCACTCAACAGCTCAGCTTCAATATCTATTGACTCACCAACATTCGCCTTTTGTAAAATTAACTCAATCAAACGCTTCCTTTCGTAGCATCTTATAGGAACATGCATGTCTAATGTTTGACCGCCTAGGAGTTCAGTCATACAAATTTTCTTCATGAATTTCCAATAACTCCCATAAGGCCCGTATGAAAAGTCTTGTGAACCATAAGATAAGTAATCAATAACGAATGTCTGTTGTCGATTTAGAAACGAAGTTTCATGAGTTTTGAGTACGGCTTTGGCCATTTCAGGTGATGAAACTACTAGACATGGTACAGAGCCAAGTTTTATGTGAATTAATGGTCCGTAACGTTTTGAGAGTTTGCAAAGTGCTTGATGAGGAATTGGAGATAAAAGGTGCAAGTGACCAATTATTGGTAAACCGAACGGGCTTGGAGGGAGATTAGAAATGGTTCTTTGACGAAATATCAATTTAAGAAGTAAGATAAAAGATAGCCAAATAAGGAAATATATCACGTAGACTTTGATATCAACCATGCTGAGAGAACAGATAGACTTACTTTTGGCTTTGGTTCTGCAGCTGTATATACATTAAATCATGACAGTTGAAACCTTTAAATAGCACTCCTAGTAAACAAGGTTTTTGCACCCAGTGCCCACTGTGATGTTGCTAACATCGTTTTAGCTCCGTTATTGAAACCATTAGGGGTGGTTTGGTATGAGGGAGTGCGATTATAATCATGAGATAGAATTTGGGATTATATGTATCCCCATGTTTAGTAATTGGTATTAGCTAATATCTATACAAATTATATACCTAAGTAGTGGTATATTAGCTATCCCACATGGGTGATGGATTAACTATCCAGGATTATAATTCTGAGATTGTTAATCCCTCGATAAGTTTTTTTGCTACCAAACGACCTCTTACTTTTTTTGCCCCAATTATATGTGAAATTATCTTTTTTCCCTTAGTTAAGACCCTTGTAGAGTGCTGTGACTTGGACTAGTCACGGGTTGCAAGGTTGTAAACCTTAGTTGCTCGTTTACTGGAAGTGTTGGGAAATCCCATAGTGGTAGGTCGTGATTTATTACTATCTTAATCAAGGAGTTTGCACGTAAAAATGTTATTTCATTTATATTCCACATTAATCTTGCCGTTTTTTTTACTTGAATCAATATCGAGAATCTGAATCTTTGTGTCGATATTCACGATTAAGTTCTCTAATTTGCCTAAATAAAAAATAGGGTATAAGACAATAATATTCACCCCGTCTGGTGCCTTAAAGTGGGGAGAATTACACAACTATGACACCTCATTGCCTAACTGACATCGTTAAAATTGTTTGCAAGAATGGCCTCCACTAACTTTAAGTAAGTACATTGTCCGTAGTAGCACTCGACCTTTTATAACTAAAAGTGCTACCCGCAGACGAAAATACCCCTACGAAAATCTTATATTCACGCCCGCATCCCGCCATCCCTTTTAAGTAAGTGTAACCCTCGTGGTAGCACTTGACCTTTTATCTCTTTCAATATTCTCTCCAGATAACTTGAAGTGCTACCTTGCAGGCAACCCTTGTCCTTTATATTTCCTGAAGATGCAGCACTTGTCAATCCCTTTTAAGTAAGTGCTGCCCCCGTGGTAGTAATTGACCTTTTATCTCTTTCAACATTCTCCCAGATAACTTGAAGTGCTACCTCCGCAGGTAGCACTTGCCTTTTATATTTCACGAAGAGACAATTTATACCTTGAAGTGATGCACCCGTGGCAATATTTGTCAATTTAAAACTTGAAGTGCTGCCCCAAGGACATTTTTCTAAACTATTTTTAAGTGCGAACAAAAAACTATAACCAGGAATAAGGAGTACATATAGTGAATATTTTTTCTTAAAGTCTGCTTGAAGTATAACATCTATGCCTTACATGGCATCACTATGAAAATATGAATGCTTTGTCCTAGGATTGACCCTTTCAATATTTAATAATAATTTTACTTTATAAACAATTCACAACTATACATTTTTTTAAAATTTTTTTAAACTACAGATTTTAAAAGTGTCATTTTTTTTTTTAAATTCCGTGCTCAGCAAAACTAGATCATACTAATGCATGCTTGGAATTGTGCTAGCGACGTGGATGAATGGTTGATTCATCATTCATTTCAGACTCAAATGTTTTCTTTTAAGAAACCAAACTACAGTCAAACCTCGTTATAACAACATTTCAGTATAACTACCTAGTTTTATCTAGAATTCGATTTTTCATGTTATATTTTACCTCTTTATAACAGCATTCTACCTATAACGGCAATGACATTGACTATAGTGGAACGCTTTTTATATAATTACCTCTCTATAACAACCATACTCAAATATTACGTAATTATATTTTGTAAGAGATATATTATGTATAAGATAAAATACAAAATATTTATGATAATCATTTTTACCATAAATATACTGGCATTCTGCCTACAGATGACAACCCCAATGCCAATAACGAAAATTTAGAACTTGTTGAGGATGTTGGTAGTGTGTCGTCACTCATAGCCCAGATCTCATCACATAACACCAATCAAGCAATGAATGCTTCCACTTATGTGGAGTTTGACGCAACACTTCCAATCCTTGTAATGTACATTGATGAAGAGATTATTGCACAAGTTAATAGAGTGGAAGATCAAGAGATAGCGTAGGCAGAAGGTGACAACAAAAGTGCTGATTAAGAGCATCAATCTCCTGCTACTTGGGCCGAAATAGAGGAGTCAACTGTTAAGCTCTTAGATAGCCTTCAAGGAAAAACTATTGCATATCCTTTTGATGAAGGTTTGGATTAAAACCTTCACCAGTTCAAACGGTATATTGTCACTAAGAGACTTCAATTTACGAAACAACATACTATTGTAGAATTCTTATGTCAAACATAATTTATTTAAAATTTCAATTATTTTAATGCATATGTTCCTTAAATTTTTATAGTTTGTTACAACTAGTTCTGAATTTATTAATAATATATTAACCGTTACATTTTTTAATAAATGAAAAATGAAAATCTATTAAGATTTAAAAATTAACATGTATTTTTGCGTACTTTTCAGTTATAATAGCTAAATGAGATGTAAATGTCAAACGCCAATATACATATATAACAACACCTCACTATAGCTGCCATCAAAAAGTTCCAGAAAAATGCTGCCACTATAGCGAGGTTTGACTGTATCTATGTCTCTCTCTCATGAAACGATAATCTCCCAATAAATAAACGTGTATATCTGGATCCTCTCCATTTGTTAGTGTTTCAATGTCCCCAAATTTTTGATACATGTACCATTTTGAAATTAATACTCAGTTCAATTATCTAATTCAAGTTGTACAACCATGGTTAGGTGAAAAAATATATCCATATTTAGCTCTAGAAAA
The DNA here is from genome assembly GCA_029990575.1 of Petunia axillaris subsp. axillaris. Lineage (NCBI taxonomy): Eukaryota > Viridiplantae > Streptophyta > Magnoliopsida > Solanales > Solanaceae > Petunia > Petunia axillaris. The sequence goes on from JARKNS010000004.1 coordinate 146,624,648, forward strand.
TCTTACCATCCTATATTTTAGCATTAAATTCAGTTTCCCCACCTCACCCCCACCTGCATTAATTTTTTTGTTTGGCACCCCCTATGCTTTTCATCAGTCTAGTTTTGACATATTTTTTCCTCCGTTCTCTAAGTTCAATAATCAGGCAGATGCTTGAAGCCCTTGAGCGTCGGGAGATCAGTGACATCTACAAAGAAGGAAACTCAGTTGCTGACTCCCTTACAAACTATGGAAAAAATACTGTTCCAGTGAATCGTTGATGCGGGGCAAGTCGGGCAACCATCCAAAAGCACCATCCAAGGCCAAGAAAGAGCTTATGCATTGGAACGCCAAGAAACGAGGAGCATCCGAGACACATTTCGAAGCGTTTCAAGAAGCCAGGGAAAGAGGCGGACCGCCCACTTAATAGGCGGACCGCCCCCTCAAGTCTCTGAAGTATAGGGGTGGTCCGCCCCTATACAGAGGCGTGGCGCCTACTCTGCAGTGAGGAGCAACTAGGCGGGGCGCCTACTTTTCAGACGGGGTGCCTACTTTGCTGAAGCATTGACGGGAATTCTAATTTTTATGTTATGTAATTCCTATTATAACCCTATGTGGCCTATGACTTTAGAATCTACATTATGGGTACTTTAGGGCTTTCATTATGTCTAGATGAAGCCTATAAATACTCCACTAAGTCTTTCAATTTTATTAGTTAGCTATGATGAATGATTGAACAAACTTTCAAGAGAAAGAGTCTCTTTGAATGAAATGAAACCCTTTAGTTGGTTTGAGTCTTCTAGGTGAGCTAGTTGATCCCCAAACCCCCTCCCCCCCGATCATTCTATTTGCGAGTCCCGAGTATGGCTCAAGCAGGGGCGGATTTAAAGGGAGCGTATGGGGTGCCACGGCACCCGGTGACTTCGGTCGAAACTTTGTATATATAGGTATATTTATATAAAAATTACTATAAATTAATACAATTAACAAAATTGGCACCCTCTAGGCAAAAGTGGACAGTGGTGCCACTGGCAAATTGATCGAGATTTGATTTTGGTGACGTGTCGAATCTCCCTACAGGCGCATGTTTTTGGTTCTTGAACTATTCTTCCGTTGCACAATTAATAACACAGTACTAGTCCCCACCCTAAACCCTAGCCAACAGGCAACTCTTTTCTCGTTTTTCTTTTTTCCCTTTAAATTGCTAAGCTCCCGTTTGGACATAGTTTTTGGAGAGATTTTTTGGGAGTTTTTGGGCCAAAAAGTGTTTGTTTATGCTTTTTGAGCAAAACTTGTCCCAAAAACTCCCAAAAATTCAAAAACTGGCCTTGAGCTGTTTTTGGGCCAAAAACTAACATTTACACATCAAATTTCATTTTCATAAGAGCTCAAAGGCTTTTTTGAGCAAAAAATTTGTTCCCAAAAGGTATGTCCAAACACTTTTTCATTTTCATATCAAACTTCACCCAAAAAGTGTTTCCCAAAAAATATTTGGGAATCTATGTCCAAACGCTAGCTAAATTTCTCTCTTTGTCTTCTTCTCGCCATTCTTTAATTTTTTTTTTTTGTTTCTACTATAATATCTTATTTATGGACAGTTTTTTTTGATAAATAGCGTGAATTAATTATGATTAATATATATTTCTCCTTTTCAATTTGGAGAATAACTTGAAGTTATATTTGTAATTGATTTTTAAAAAATTAAGTGATTTGATTAATCAATCTTTTGGGTGAATTCTTATAGATTGAAAATTTTATGTTATTTTGCAAGTAATTGCTATAAAACTTAACAATTAAAATAAAAAATTATAGAAATATTATTGAAGGTAAATTAGCTTAGTCAATAAAGAAATATAGTAATTAAGCTATTTTTAAGTAAAATTTTTAATTGGGGTGCTCTTTTAAGATCTTTTTTTGTTTTTATTTTTTATGTTCTGCCAAAAGCTATATTTAAAATAAAGCGTAAAATGGATAGCTAAATTAATGCTAACTTATTTGTGTATTGTGAACAAAAGGCGACTTAATTAATCAATCTAATCAAAGTAACAAAAAACTGAACGATCCGATCCGACCCGTCCTTTTTTATTTGGTCTATATGGGTCAGGATAGATATGGCGAGTGTCACCCGCAATCTTAGATTTCTGGATCCGCCCTTGGGCTCAAGGGTAGTTGCTTAGCGTAGGCGTATCTTGACACCGATACGAGGGGGTTTCACGGAACAAGCTCTCCATGGATACCTTGTAGGGAGTTCGACACAAGTCTCGCTCCTTTATCTTTTTATTGTTTTATCGTCTTTTGATTTTGATCCGTATCATCTTGGTATCAGAGCAAGGTTCGGGTTTTGTTTCTACAAACCCCCAGCCCTTGATTCTTCATGCCTAGGTTGGTTTCTAGCTTAGTTTTCTTGTTGTTGTTATTGAAAAGAAGAAAAACACAAAAAAATAGAAAAAGTAGAAAAACACCAAAAATTTGATCGAATGTTCTTGGTTTGATGGACCCGTTGTGTGATTGATATTGGGGTTTTTTCCTTGGTTGAAACCCGTTATTTTGGTACCCTAAACACGTGATTTGAAGTTGAATCACAAGATTTGAAAATTTGAAACCCTTTGAAAAATTTGAAAATCTGAAACCCTAGCTTGAAATTGATGAACATGGTGATTTGATTGTTTTTGATTGGGGTTAGTTAAAAATCATTGGGTTTTGATCCTTGTAGTTGAAAATACATTTGGGTACCTTCGGATTGCTAAAACAACGTGAGATTTGTTGGATTTTTGGGTGCTAAAGCCAAGAAGAACGAAGTTGAACTGTGCTGGAATTTGCAGTAGGCGGGGCGCCTAGTCACAGCGGCGGACCGCCGACTTTGGGGGAGCTCTCTGGACTTTGGGCCGCCTGTTTTTCAGGTGGACCGCCTACTACCCTCTGCAGAGAACCAGGCGGACCGCCTACTTGAAAGAGGTGGGGCGCCTACTTTTCTGAAAGTTGGTTTTGGGTAGTTTATCCTAGGTTCTCTTGTTTCATTGCTTGCATTGCTTCTAATTAGTGCTATTAGAGTATAATCCTACTTGATTAGTACTAATTACTTTGAGCTTTTAGGATCATCGTGCCTAGATAGGAGAGTAGAATTCAAAGAAGACCCGTAGTATCATTTGACTCAAGTCCTCACTTAAAGTGCTTATCGTCCAATAGAGTCACATCAACTCCACTCACCCCGGAGTGCATTGGGCTTGTGAATTGAGTGATTTGAGTTGTGGTTCGTTGATCAACTAGGTGAAGCTTCTAGACTCATACTTGAGTGAAATATCCACCACCACTAAACGAGTGACCCGAGTGCTATACACGTGAGGGCGTGAGTGAGGTGTTTTCACTAACGTTTGTTGCTTTTGTAGGTACAATGGCAAATGAGGGAGATAATCCCATGAAGGATTTCATGGCTACTGTTAGCCGTCTGATTTTGAAACTCGGCATGAAACGGCAATGGCAAGGATTTGGCTCGATGGCCTTGCTATTGGCCTAAGTGTGGGAGACGTTGAGCATGAAACGGTGCGGGTGGCAGCGTTTGTGTTTGGCTTATGAGTGTGACTGATTGTTACGGCAAAGGGTGAGCTAATCTAAGACACGCCATGACACGGCATGGGTGTCAAACGATGAAGGCAAAGCTAAGGCATGTGAGCTAAGGCAAGACGGCTAGGCAATTGACAAAGGCTTGAATATTGGCATTGGACGCACGTAGGCAGCGTCAAAGCCAACCGGTGGGCGCAGAATTGATGTCAGGACCAAACGTAGGCGTGCAGCTGTGGGCAAAGGCTTGGCCAGGCGCAGGCAAGTGTGCTGTGCACGTGAGCAGGAGCTGAGTTGGCCTGGGCGCCTAAAATCAAGCAGAGACGTGGGCATAGTGGCCCAAAACATGGCCTGCATGGCCTAAACATGTGCTGAATTTGCCCCATCACTTTGTAAACTACCTAGGCAGTCCCCCTTTGTATTTATTAAGTATTTTCAGTCATTTTCATTAAGCAAGACGAAAGGGAAACATTAGAAACAAACGAGAGGGTTTGTAAAAGTATGTTCCAAGTAGAAAAGCCATTGAACGACTTGTGTTCTTGGCTTAGGACGAAGTCGAAGTCGTTCCATTGTATTAGACTTGATATATTAATACATTGGTTGGAATTTTATCCCGTAAATCTGCTTGTCTCATTTCATTTCGTTGCTGCCTTTAAATTTCCAAACAAAACGAGCCAAAGACTGAAATTTGGCTAAGTATCGAAGTCGGCTGAACCAAGTGTGACTTGGCTGCCTCGCAGGGGCAAACCTCGGCAGGTTTCATTGTCAAAAACCGCCCCTGTGACAGCTACCATTATGGCCAAGTTGGAGGACATATTTTTGAGGCTTGAGACCGTTGAGAGGAATCAAGCTGAGACCGTTGAGAGGAGGACCCCGAGTGTCTGAATCCGGAGAAGGTACAAGTCATAGCACTCCTATGACTTCCGGACACTTTGCGGAGATAGCCAAGAAGTATGAACAAAAGAAGGTTGAAGCTCTTCAAGAGCGTGGGTTGGGCAATCCCCAAGGAAATGCTCCACTACCAAGACTCGTTAGATTTGTTCCACCTCTTGAGCAAGTTGTTGAGGCTCAAGAAGAGGAGGAGGCCGAGTATGGTGATGAAGCCTATGGGTATGATGCTCCTTATCAACCTAGGAGGCAAATGAATTGGGGTTGAAATGTGGATAGGTGTAGAGGCTGAGATTGAGGGCCACCCATGAGATTTGATGGAAGGAATGCTAGGAGGGAATATGTTGCTCATGATGCCCACTATGGAGGCCAACCGGAGCCTAACTTTGGGGTACGTGACAACAATAACCTCAATAGTGTCAAGCTCAATCTTCCACCCTTTAAAGGAACTTGTGATCCAGATGCATACATGGAATGGGTACTACTCATGGAAAGAGTGTTTGACACCAATGAGATGAGCGAGGACAAGAAAGGCACCTATGCTATTTCCACCTTTAAGGCCTATGCTTCTACTTGGTGGGAGTCCATGAAGAGGTCAAGAAGAAGGATGAATGTGCATGTAAATGTGACTTGGGAAGAATTAAAAGTTCTTATGAATAGAAAGTATGTGACTCCAAGGTATCGTCAAAAGCAACTCAAGAAGCTCTATGATCTAAAGCAAGGTGCAAGATGGTTCATGAGTACTATGATGAATTTGAGAACACCCGGATGGCATTGGATATGGATACCGAGGGTGATGAAGAAGCCATGATCTGTTTCAAGAATGGCTTAAGCTATGGTATAGCATCTCAATTGAGATTGCATCATTATCTCTCACTTTAAGATATGTTTGAAGCCGCAATTGATGCCGAGAATTGGCTCAAGGGAGAGAAATCCAAAGGCAACACTCCTACTTCCACAAGCAAGCCAAAAGAGTGGAAGACTCCAAATGCCAACTTTCCAAGTGCAAGTGCTAGCAAAGAAGTGAAGAAGCCATATGAGAAGACTACACCACACTTGGAAGGTACTTCTAAAACTCGCTTGAGTAATCCTACTTCTACTTCTACTCAATGCTATAAGTACAAAGGCTATGGTCATTTTGCTAGGGATTGTCCTACAAAAAGAACCATGGTTGTGGTTGGTAATTTGGTATATGAGCAAGATAGTGAGCCCGAGAATGAGGGAGTGGAGGGAGATGAGGGAGTTTCCTGTGAGGAGGCCATAGAAGGAGATGATGATCCTCAACTATTCTTGGTGGTTAGGAGGAGCTTGAGTACCATTTTCATGAAAGAGGAGGTGGAAAATGATCAAAGAGAAAACCTCTTTCATGCAAGATGTCGTGTGATGGGCCAAGTATGTTCTACGGTTGTTGATTCGGGGAGCTGTGCCAACATAGTGAGCCAAACTTTGATTTCCCAATTGAAATTACCCACTCTAAAGCATCCAAAACCATATTGTTTACAATGGCTTAGTGAGTGTGGTGAACTAAAGGTGGTAAAGCAAGTGTTGATAGAGTTTAGCAATGGGAACTATAAAGATAAGATCATGTTTGATGTGGTCCCAATGCAAGCTTGCCATCTTTTGTTTGGGAGCCATGGAAATATGATAGATGTGTTGTGCATGATGGTCGGACCAACTCCTACACGGTCAAGCAAGATAGGAGGAAGTATGTGCTTAGACCTTTGACTCCAAGACAAGTAAGGGAAGACTACAAGCGAATGAAGGAGTTGAGGGAGGCGGCTAAAGCAAAGTCACCCATTGTACTTGAACCCGAGGCAAACAATCTTATTGTCTTGCCATTGCATGATGAAAATGAGAGTCACTCCACTTCAAATGAGAGAGAAAAGATATAGAGAAGTGAGGGAGTGACCGGTGGCAATCCAAGAGAGGAAAAAGGAGAGGATTTGAGGAGTGATGTGAGTGGATTGTCACCACAAACTACACTTGACCTTGGGGTAAAATTGAGAGAGAAGAGAGGTGAGGAAAGAAAAATTGAGAGTGATAGCACCCATTGTTCTAACAATTCTTCATCTTCTACTTTTTCTTGTGATAGCTCTTGTGTAGGTACATTTGAACACAAGCCAATGGAGCCTCAACCATGTGCTTGGAAGAAAAGACAAGAGGAGGACAATTCTCAATGTAAGCTTCATGAAGGAGGAGTTGCATATGACACTTCAAGCCTTGTGAGTGATCAAGGAAGTACTATGAATGTAAGTGTTACTTCACCTTTTCATGAGCCTACTAGCTATTTGTCTTGTGATGACTCAACACTAGGTGTTTTTGATGCATCTAGTGAGTATACCACTAGTGAAGAGTCTTGTTGTCAACTTGAGTGTGCTTGTGAAACACTAGTTGAGAGAAATGCTAAGCCACATCATGATGTGAGCTCATTGTTTTGTGAATCTCTCCCTAGTGTAGATTTGATAGTTGACAATGATTGTGGCCTTTGCTATGACACACCACCAATCTTTAACAAAGGGGAAGAAGAGATAGTTGATCATACCCTTATTGATATGCTTTTATTTGGTGGGTCAATGTGTTGTGGTGAGGTTGGTAGTGGCCTTGAGGAGTCCAACATGCATGAATTGGACAAGGTTGTCTATGATGACTCCTTAAGTGAGCCTAGTCTTGATAACTTGTCTATGCTTGATCATGATCGTGAGATGCATGCTTATACTAATCCATTGTTTGAAGGCATCCTCATTAGTGGTAACGACTTCTATCGGACTAGGGTGAATAGTAAAATGGAACCCCCATGGTGTGAAGGATTTGATTCCTTAGGCAACCCATTGTTTGAGAATTTGGGTGAGGTAGATGGTTCCTTGAGTGACCCTACTATTGCTTGTTGGGGTTATGATGAAGAAGAATCCATCATCAATGCCTTCCTTGAGAGCTTGTCTTTTGAGAAGGGTTGCTTAGGTGATGAAATGGGAGGGGAAGAGGAATCCCTTGGTGTGAGTAAGTATGCTCTAAAGAAGGGGAGTGGATTACTTAATACTACTTGTAGGTTAAGTTATTTGACTCACTCCACTCCACATGTTAATCACACCTTGAGGATTGATTGGTGTGTTGATCTTGAGCTTAAGGTTCAAGGGGATTTTGATAGCTTGATCTTACATTTTCCATGTCCCCATGATCTATTTGCTCTTTATTGTGTTGAGTGCATGTTGTTATTTAACCAAGTACTTGTTGTTCTCCTTGGAGACTTGATATTTGTGCTTATTATTGATGCTTGGTTATACCACAAGAGTGTGTTTTCCACACTTCTTGCACTAACCTACTTTCGAAGTAGGAAGTTTGCTTGTGTTTGCTTGTCGTTGCTATTAGGTCCTAAGCCCCATGCTAAGGAAAGTGAGATCTTGGAAAAAGCCTATGTCTAAGTGACGTTCAAGAAGGACAAAGAAGGAGAGTCTTGGCTACCCCGAGGAGTTGTTGATGCCATGAGAGACCATGCCTTGATTTTGACGACGAAATCTTCTCAAGAAGGGGAGGATGATGCGGGGCGAGTCGGGCAACCATCCAAAAGCACCATCTAAGGCCAAGGAAGAGCTTATGCATTGGAACGCCAAGGAACGAGGAGCATCCGAGACACATTTCGAAGCGTTACAAGAAGCCAGGGAAAGAGGCGGACCGCCCACTTAATAGGCGGACAGCCCCCTCAAGTCTCTGAAGTTTATGGGCGGTCCGCCCCTGTACAGAGGCAGAGCGCCTACTCTGCAGTGAGGAGCAACTAGGCGGGGCGCCTACTTTGCTGAAGCATTGACGAGAATTCTAATTTTTGTGTTATGTAATTTCTATTATAGCCCTACGTGGCCTATGACTTTAGAATCTACTTTAAGGGCCTATAAATACTCCACTAAGTCTTTCAACTTCCTTAGTTAGCTATGATGAATGATTGAACAAACTTTCAAGAGAAAGAGTCTCTTTGAATGAAATGAAACCCTTTAGTTGGTTTGAGTCTTCTAGGTGAGCTAGTTGATCCCCAACCCCTCCCCGATCATTCTATTTGCGAGTCCCGAGTGTGGCTCAAGGGTAGTTGCTTAGCGTAGGCGCATCTTGACACCGATACGAGGGTTTCACCGAACAAGTTCTCCATGAATACCTTGTAGGGAGTTCGAGACAAGTCTCGCTACTTTATCTTTTTATCGTTTTATCGTCTTTTGATTTTGATCCGTATCAATCTCCATATGTGTTCAATCTCCCCTCCCCCCACCCTTGGACATTTTACTCTACTTCAGTCAATTAAGTGTGATTCTATAGGGGCTGCATCTCTTACCAATCCTTTTGTGTAATGACTATTTAAGATTTTAAGTGCTTTCAATAGTTCTTTTATGGAAAAGGTTATGTCTTTAACTTATCTAAGGGAAGCCAACTAAGTAGCTGACTCTCTAGCTAAATTGGCTTTCCCATTGAATGAAGGGGTTATTTACCTAGACTAGTCTCGACTGCCTAATAAAATAAGATGCTTTTTTCAATTCGATATGTCTTAAATGCCTAGAATTATGATTTGGTATGATGAAACCATTTTTATTTGTTAGTTAAAAGATGTATAGATTACGCGGCGCACATCACACCTCTTGTGTTGGAGCCCTTCCTCGGATCTTGCATGAACGAGGGATGCTTTGTGCACCAGACTATTTTTTAGTTAAAGATGTATAGATAAAGGAGGGACTTGTATATTTCTTTGGGGGATTGGCATGGCAGGACCCTCCAAGTTTTTCTTGAATAGAGAAAGGCTCAAGTTTTAATTGTGTAGTATAGGGTCCTCTAATCCTAAATGGTATTAAAAGATTCTAACTACCTAATTATCTCACCCCAAAGTTTTTTATGTTACACAATAGTCCATGTATAAAAGCTAGTTTTTTGCCAAATTTGGCCATTATACCTAGATCTACCCGCTGCTTGCCTACTTCTTCCCTCTCCCCTCTCCCCAGTTTTCCCTCCATTTTTTTCCCATTCCATTCCCGCTCAAAATTTCATCATAGCTGCACTGCTGAGCTTCTTTTCCTAAATCGAAATAATCTCGTCCTCCATATTATTTACTGAATATCCTCTCTAGTTTTAGGCAATACAAGCTGAGACCACCCACATTTACGTTATACGGTAGTTCGTTAAATTTGCCAAAGCTGGTCGTTTCTTATCCATTAAAGGAAAAATCTTGTTCCTCTAATTGTAATCGAATCAATTCAGTCATCTTTTGTAAGTGTACTAACTTTAGAACATGTTTTTAGCTATTTTTTGTTGATTCGAGGTTGTTACGGATTCAGTTCCTCCGAACATCCTGCCAGAAACTCCAATCATTATATTGACATTCCTATGGTCGTAACTGTAATTCCAAACATATTGCTAGCGTTTTACACGTCGTATGTAAATATTGAAATTTTCACAGATGATGTTCGGAACATCCTACTAGGATGTTGGAGCGTTCTGTTAGCAGTTTGGAACATCTTGCATTAAGTAATGCAAAACTGTAACGTTATGTTCAGAACGTTTGTATACGATGTTCCAAACGAGAAACATTATGGTTTGGAACATCTTGCATTGAGCAATGAAAAACTCAAATGTGATGTTCAGAATGTCAATATACGATGTTCCAAACAAGCAACATTAAGGTTTGGAACATACTATATAAATATTATCAATTTGATACTAATAGTTGGTCATTCCAATTTATTGTAGGTGACCATCGATGGGTGAGGTTATATTAGGAGTTAATTATCAAGGTGAATGGGTGGAGCGTTCAAAATGTTATGCTTGGGTTCTGAAGGTTAAAGAGTCAAGACCCATTCTTGTGCCCAGAGATGTTACGTATGATGTTCTGCTTAATAAAATCATCGGAAGTTGGGGGATATGAGATAATCTGAGGGACATTTGCATTACTTACATGAAGAGTGTTGCCGCAAATCAAAAGACTCCTCCCGTTACAATAAGAAATGATGATTATGTACGCCTTTATATGGCTGATGTAGATCGTAATAGTGCTAGGCCCACTCTAAGGGTAATTGTGGTTTCTACGACGGAGGAATGTGTTGGATCTAATGACCAAGAAATGCCAAATAGTGTAGGACATGATTTTAGTCAGCGATTGGATGACATACATGAAAAAGTAGAAGAAGACAAAGGAAGAGGGGTAGAAAAAGACAGAGAAGGCATAGATGTAGATAAAGAAGAAGATGAAGAAGTAGAAGAAAAATATGTAGAGAAAGATCCTGCCATGTATACCCCTGTGTTTTCAAAACAAAGCAGCAAGCCGATAATTCACTTCGTCGATAACACAGGTTTTGAAAAAGGTATGATTTTTGCCAATAAGAAAGAACTGGTCACTCAATTGAATGTTGCAGCAGTTAAACATCGTTTTAATTACAAAGCATTGAATAATACTGCAAATATTTTTAATGCTAGATGTTTAGATATGAAATGCAAATAGTGGATAAGGGCAATGAGATATAAAAGTAATGATAGGTTCTACATTAGTATTTACAATAAATTGCACACATGCAGTGTCCAATATCATTCCAGTCATAATTCACACGCCTCTGCCCAGATAATTGGTGAGCTCATGAAAGGTAAATATTTAATGGGAAAAGGTCCAACCATAAAAGCTGTCAGGGAGTCCCTTAACACCGATTTGGGTTGTAAGGTTAGCTACTGGAAGTGTCTTAGGGGCTTTCAATTTGCAAAGGCTTTGACACGGGGAACACATGAGAAAGGTATTGAAATTCTTGATGCTTATGCTTATATGGTTAGGAGCAAGAATCCAGGAACTAAGACAGTTTTGAGGCTTTCTAGCACAGGGAATTTCTTGTATTTTTTTCTCTCTTATGGAGCGTGGATCAGGGGATTAACTTACATGAGAAAAGTCCTAGCCATTGACAGTACACATTTATTTGGCGAGTATGGAAGGGTGTTGTTGTCTGCTGTTGCTTAGGATGCAATGAGTCACGTATTCCCTATTGCTTTTTGTGTTGTAGACAAAGAGTGTGACGCCTCACATGAGTACTTTTTTGAACAATTACGCAGCATAGTTTCTGATAGTGAAGAGTTATGATTGTTTTGGATAGACATCCGAGCATCTCGAAGATGGTCGCCCAAGTGTTTCCTTCTGCACACTATGGAGTATTCATGTGGGACTTTTGTGAAAACATCGGATCAAAATTTCAGTTCGGAATCAGTCTTCATAAATACTACACTGCAGCAAAGGCATACAGGGTAGAGGAGTTCACTGATGCTATGAATGAGATCATGACTATTGATTGGAGGGTAGCAGATTATCTTGAAATTGTTGTTGGCTATCATAGATGGAGCAGATTATATTTCCCAGGAAACAGGTAAACTATAATAACAAGGTCTCATATTACTGTCATGCTTTCCTCTGTTCCAAACGTCTCACAAGGCGTTCCGAACGTATCATTTATGTGCATAACATTTTGTAGGAATATTTACTTTTTTACAGATATTCCTCACTTCTTCTTGTCGTTCTGAACTTGTGCTTAATGTTAGGAACATCATGAATGTTCTGCACTTTTTATTCCTATATCTGCACTTGTGCTTTATGTTAGGAACATCTTTGGATTATTACACTATTTATTCTTTTAATAGGTTTGAAGTTATGACATCAAACATACCTGAGTCCATTAATTCCATGCTGAAGGAGCAAAGAGAATACCCCACTGCTGCCCTCTTGAAAGATATAGGTAGGAACTTTGTAGAAAAAGTCCACACTAGGGCTATGAAGTTAATCAACCACCCAAATTATGCGTTCCAGACGTTGAAATAAAAATAAGGAAAAACAAAGAAGTGGAAGATAAGCTAGTTGTCAACAGGAAGGGAACTTATGGTTTCGAAATCATTAGTCCAGAGTTTGAGGCAGAAGTTGATCTATATAAGAGGACAAGTACGTGTAGAGAGTTTGATCTTGATGAGTTACCTTGTGTAAATGCTATGGCAGCAATTACGGGGTTGCATGGTGATGAATATGGAAGTAGAGTGTATGAATACACTTGTGGATATTACACAACACAAGCATACATCATTGCCTTTGCAGAGCCTGTAAATGCAGTACCTCCTGAAGAATTATGGGTCGTCCCTGCTGAAGAGATACTTTATCCAGTGCCTCCACCCCCAAAGCCGAACAACCGTGAAAGGAGAAGGGTTAACAGAATTCGATCTATTGGGGAACATCTTCCAAAGAGGAAAAATAAGTGTGGCAACTGCAAGAGATATGGTCACAAAAAAACTATACGCCCCGTTGGTCGTAGTCGAACTGAAGCTACAAGTCAGCCTACAAATTGAATTTGTGAATTGGACGAAGCTTCGTCCTCGTTGTAATGTTTGAACAATTTCGTTTATTTGGATTTCTATTTGAATTGTATAATGGACTTTTCGTCCTACTTGTATAATTTATATTATGTACATATTTGCTTTACTACAGTTTTAATTTATGTTGTGCACATATTTGCTTATTGTTCACAATACATCAACAATTATTTAGGATATTACAGTGTGATGTTCCGAACGATGTCAAGGCATGTGAAGTCTATGTGAAAGCTTGTGAGGTCCTTCTTTTTTCATGTGCAAGCATGAGGGAGCCTGTGATAACCTTATTCGTTCGGAACATCGGTAAATGCACTATAATACAAGAAAATCTTAATATTCGTTCACAATTCATAGTCGTAGCATTTACCAAGTACTACCTTTGAAAAGATATTCGAAACATCTTGTCAAAGATATTATATTATACTTGTATACGTGACGTTCCGAACAGGCCATTCAAAATTTGAAAGACACAAACGGCTACAATGAACAGTTGCTCAAATACTAATACACCAAACGGTTAAAATACAAGTTGCTGCAACAGTCACGTCAAAAAACATTCAAACTTGTAAATATGTGTCCCTTCATTTGCTTCGGCTATTGAAAAGGCACCACAAATGAAAAGCCACTACAAACCATCTATAAATACCCATTTGATGAACTAAATTCACAATTCATAGTCGTAGCATTTACCAAGTATTACCTATATTTTCTACATCAACGAAGAACAAGTTGAGGTACTCAATTTTTCCATATTTTCTAAGTATTTTTAGTGGTTTTATGTGTATGTGTGTGTGTGTGTATATATATATATATATATATATATATATATATATATATATAGAGTTTTTCCTAAAATTTCTAAATCTAATCTGTTTATATTTCCTTTACCATAACTCCACTTTGATTCTTTTTTTTTAAACAACTTGCATGCAGAGATGGCCAATGATGCATTGAACGATCCATGGAATAAGTACCACCGAGTCCGACACCTTCCAAAAAAGTCGGTTCTTGCTAGACTGCTAGACGTTTACTTTGAAGTCGTTGACATTAAGGAGGTTGCAGATAATAGTGAGAGGGTCATTTAAACACTTGAGACAAAACTTGAACAGATGAAATTGCAGTTAGACCGGATTGAGAGGCTTTTGGAAAATCACTTCGGTGGATGTGTTGCTGGCAAAAATAATAACGAAGATGCTATTGTATATTAATTATTTAAGTAGTTGTAATGTTTATCAAGATGCTATTGTTATCTCTGTTCCATTAGTATTATTATGAAGGTATTTAATTAGTATTATTAAATTGTGTCTCCAAACCATCATATTTGCTTATAGTTCGCAATACATCAACTATCGTTGATGATATTACAATACGATGTTCCAAACGGCCTCTTGTGCTAATCCTCCATTTCTGAAAAAGTTAATAAAATCTTACAATTAGTTTGGAACATAAACAATGTGTTCCAACACTAAAGTATATGTCAGAACGGCATTTCCCCATTAGAGTGAGAAATGATAATCATTATCACTAGAAATGACCAATTCTACTTGTTAGAGTGAGAAATGGTGATGATAATCACTAGAAATGACCCACTATACTTGTAAAAGTGACAAATGATGATCGTTTTCGCTTAAAAAGACAAATTATAGTTGTTAGAATGAGAAATAATGAACATTATGACTAGAAATGACCCACTATACTTGTAAGAGTGACAAGTGATGATCATTATCAATAGAAATGACCAACTATACTTGTAAGAGTGACAAGTGATGATCATCTATCATAGGGTTGTTTCAAACAACTTATTGATGTTTGTCACATTATAACTGTCGTCCGGAGCGCGTTGTTTTATTGTTGCTATCTTCATCGTATTGTTTTCCAATTAGTGGCGACTTCCTGCAGTTTATAGTGGCGACTTCCTGCAGTCGCCACTAAAACTATACAACTAGTGGCAACTTTAGTTGCTACAGTAAGTAAAAATTGTTGTTACCCAGAAAATTATATAAATCAACTTTTTGGTGTGTCGCCACTATAGAATGATTTATAGTGGCAGCATAAATCGCCCTCAAAAATCTTATAATTTCAGTGGTAATTGTTCCATTGCCACAATAGCACTTCTTTAGTGGCGACCTAAGTTACCACAGAAGCTATTATACTTTCAGTGGCAACATTTTCTTCGCGACAATAACCTGTTCTTTAAGTAGCAACCATGTTGCTACAAATACTAGTCAATTTTGTGATAAACTTTAGATTTTTTGAACTAAAGCCTATTACTTCAACTACATAAAAGCATTCAATATTGTCACGCCCTAAAAAATTAATTCTGACGTGAGTTTTTATTATTTAAAGAATGTGACTGGTGTTCAAAAAGGTACAAAATTATTTTAGAGAAAACTCGGAGTTGCCACTTGACAAGTTTAAGGTGTGCCAAGTCACCAAAAGGTACCTTAGAACACCTCTGACTCGTCTAATGGTCTGCGTTAGAGATTCGGGTAAGGTTCTCAGTTGACTCTCGAGAAGGTATTAGGCACCCTCGAGTCCTGTGCTAAGCACAGCTGCTTTATTGTCGCAATTTTAATTCATTAAAATATGGTTGTTATACTAATGCCGTTAATTTGAATTTTGTACTTTGATTCAGAAAATTAAAAAGTGTTATTCTTAGCCAACCTCACAGAGGACTGGACGAATTTACACTTTAATTCGAAAAATTTAAAAAGCATCATTCTTATCCAACCTCACGGAAGACTGGATGAATTTACACCTTGATTCATAGTAAATAAATAAATAAATAGATAAATAAAATTTATTACGCATTTCCAACCTTACAAAGGGCTTGTCTATTTTAAAAGAATTTAATTAACTTCATAAAATAATTAATTTATAATCTGGTTTAAATCTATTTAGTTTTTCTTTTAGCCTAATAAGTAGATCACAAATCATACTTATAATATTGCCTAATTGGATTTGAAACCATATTTTATTGCAAGATTCATCATTAACTTCTCTCAATTTAATTTGGCTCGTCTCAGTTTTGTTTTTCTTTTAGCCTAATAAGTAGATCACAAATCATATTTATCTATTTGCCTAATCGTATTAAATATTAAATAATAACATTTGTTTTAAAAGTGTAACAACAGAGAAACCAAAATATGGCTATTTATCTATATAGTGGCTGTTTTATTAAATAAGTGCTGCTATGTGGACTGTCTATGCAAAGTGAAAACTGGCGCTATTGAAACTAAATATGGGCCGAATTATTTTGCGGAAGTAGGATGCTTTAAGGTTTGTCTTGCGCAATTATCCATATTTTATTTCTGTATTGTATAAATAAGGGCTGTATAAATGAATTAACATGTGGCCGGATTTCAAAGAGCGACCTAAATTCAAAGCCTATTCGTTCAAGCTGCACTTTGAATAACTTTGCATTTAGAAGTTCAATTTTAACTAGCAATTTCGAATTTTGTCCAACTGTTAAAATGAGTTTGAAGATTGGCTCATTTTTCTCCCAATTATACAAGTATACGTACTTTCTGAATTTTTGCAAGAGTAGTCAGAATGCGCAAAATTTATAAAATCAGTCTAGATTAAAAGAATTGATACTGCATGGCCTTTTTTTCAAACATAGTCCAGATTTTAAAACATGTTAAATTCCGAGAAAATAAAGGTCTGGGAACTTTCCCAAGCAATTTTTATTACTCGTTTATACACCTATCATTCAACCACATCAATTATAAATATGTATATGTGTATATGTTTTTCAACCGTATTTTCATCACATTTTAGCACAAGAAAATAATGTTCAATGATATTAGCAACACAATAAGCAGAATTTTACTACTTCAAACATGCTGCTTCATTTTTCATGGCCAAAAGGCTAAAATAAATGCAAAGGTTAACTTGTGTTTACCTAGATAACGAGACCTTAGAGCACGGCTAAGTAGATCCACTAGCTAAACCAAGCAAACGAACACAGCAAGGACACCGGACAGCAACTAAACAGCCCCTTATGACCTCTTTTTAACTCTTAAAACTAGTAGATTTATACCCCAAAAGACCCTTAATATAAAGGCTTTTGGTTCTAAATCTTTTCTTTAAACTTACTATTTTTTCTCAAGTTTTTTTTCTCTCAATTCAATGCTATTTCAGCTGGTTGTTGTCCGTTAAATGAGGGTATTCAATGCCCTATTTATGGCTGAAATTGAAGGCCAAAAGGTGGAGTATGGACTTGTACAAAAGTACAAGCCCACACCCCTACACTTGAGTATTTTTTGGCTATTTTCAGCATGGTACAGCAGCTGTAAAACCATTGTTTCAGCCACCAAACAGTCCAGAAAAGCTGAAATTGTACAAGTGGTGTCCTTTGAAAGGACACCCAATACTCATTACACTAACTAGAAGAAACTAGGACCAACTAAGCCAACTAAATCAGACCCAAACTAAATAGAACTAAACAAAAACTGATTTCATGCTAGACACAACACCATACTATACAAAACACATACTTACAGAGCTAGGTGAACAAACTACTATGAGTTACTACTATTAAGAAAACAAAAGAAGCTCACAGTCGACTAAGTTCAACTCAAAGCAAACTTAGCAGGGGAGCACACTTCATAATAGAAACACATTTCATTCTTGATCATAGGCAAACCTCATACTCAAAACTAATTCAAACAATTCGATGTTTAGTCAAATACACATAGGCTTTTTCGAACACAAGCAGGCATACCATCATACTTGAAAAGGACAATACAAATTAGAGCTCTCTTGATAATAACCAACACTCCAAAATTACATGAACAAACCATAGAATACTCATGTACGAATTTGAACTAACATCCATTTCTACGTACGAACCGAGCACGTATATTCATTGATACCGTGCGAACAACAATTTTACTAATCGCTAACATGGTATTCGTAAACTAATCATCTAACAAACAAACAAACTTTACTAGCATAAAACTGATCTACACATCAACAAAGCCAAGAAAAAAAAAGGCTCGCAGTTTCTAGCCCGTTACCATATACATCACCATCGCTGCTATGCCAGAATACTATAATGCAGCCAAGCAAACTCGTCCTCACAAAACAAATGATAGCTTCGCAACCAAGCTGTTTATGCCTAGCTGACCCCAATGCCATAACAGCTGTTTCACCATGTCACAGGCAGCCTCACCACCAATTTTTCATCACGAATTGCTGCCAGCTTCAGCGTCATAGTCCCATAGCCTCGGTACCACTGCTACGTTGTCAATCCCACCACGATCAACCAAACTTCAGTGTCGATACAAAGAGGTTACAGCCTCCGCACCACTGCGCCACCTCGACTCCACTGCCTAAACTCGCCTTATCAACAAACATCGTCATCAGATCAATCAAAATCATCACAACCTTATAACCACATCGAAACATTAACAGCAATCACCCACACCACCGTACGCCACCCCAATAATCAGAACAACCCCTTACCCTCACACACCATCGTTCACAGCCTCCGTCATTACAACTCCAAAACAAAGCAAACGACCACAACAGAATGAGAAGAAGAAAAGGGAAGAAGAAAATAAAACAAACCAAAAAAAAATCAGAAACAGGTGAAGAACAAAAACGGGTAAAGGGGAGGGATTTTTGGGAAAAACGAGATGTGGGGTGAAAGAGGAGGGTGAGACGAAGTGGAAAATACAAAACTTACCCGAGACACGCGAAAACCACTGGAGCTTGGCCATGAACGAAACTTTCTCCTCCGATCTACGAAAAACGGCTAAGAATTTGGAGAAAATACTTGTGGAAATGGAATGAGGGGGTCAAGATCTTTCCAATAGTGTATTTTAGTATTTTTTCAGCCACCGGAGGCGGTGGTCTGGTGGCGGCACAGTGGCGGAAGACGGCGGAGCCGTGGTGGTAGGCGATTCCCGGCGGTGGAGGGAAATTTTGGCAAGGGTTCCGCTATTTTCTGAGTTTTTGTGTATAATGATCAAAAATGTGGAATTTTGAGCATATATATTGTGAGTGTGGGCCGGGAAAATAAGTGGGCTGACGGGCCAACATATTGGGCTGTGTGTTTTGCATGTATGGCTATTAAAAGAGTCTACATTTATTTAAAATACACACAATTAATCAAATGAAAACCCCACAATTAAAAATATAGAATCACAATTAACACATAACAAGTAGTTAATTAATTTTCAAATTTTACATCCTAATTAAAGACAAATTTAGTTAGAACAAACACTAGAAGTCCAAAAAAAATTCGACGAAACGTCCTAAGAATCTAATACGACTATTTTGAGCAATTTTATGAATTTTGGTGCCAAAATTAGGTGATTACAGCTGCCCCTCTTTGTTCGGGAACACGAAGAGTTTTCGGACAAAGAAGTAATCGACAACTAATTTTGGCTTTTCGGTTCTAGCCGAGAGCATGCTTTCCAAAATGGTGAAAGTACCTTGAATTTCGGTTCTAACCGAGAACAAAGTTACCTACATATCCCCGGACTAAGGAATCAGGTTAGTGTAGTTCCTTACGTGCGGCAGCTGGGACTACCGCATTCAAACAGACACCAAACTCTTCTAGACTCACTAATACAAACTAGGCACTCTAGACTACTAAGACAAACTAGAGACTCTTCTAGACACACTTGGGGCTGATACTAGAAACTAATAGGCACACAAAGGCTGTCGTTGCTGAGTACTGGTCGCTTGCCGGTGATCGTTGCCTTACAAGGAATTGAAATACAAGGAAAAATATAAAATTACAATCCCTAGCCTAAATCTTCATGATTCCTTGAGGTAAATCTTGGCTTTAAAGACAACTCTATTGCCCGTTGTATGGGTAAGCACTATCTGAAACTTGAAATGGTCGCATCTGTTTCAAACAGGTCTTGACTTGAAGTTGGGGATGGTTGCTATCTTTGAGCACAAATGACTTGAAGTGGAAGTGAGTGCTATCTTCTAGCAAAACTGACTTGAAAAGAATATGATCACTGTCTTTTAGCAGATCTTGTCATGTAAAGGAAATGGCGCTATCTTTGAGCGAAAACTGATTCTAACAGAAAATGATCGCTATCTTTTAGCACATCTTGACATGGAAAGGAAATGATGCTATCTTTGAGCGAAACTGACTAGAAAAGGAAATGATCGCTATCTTTTAGCAGATCTTGACATGGAAAGGAAATGATGCTATCTTTTAGCAAAACTGACTCGAAAAGGAAATGATCGCTATCTTTTAGCAGATCTTGACATGGAAAGGAAATGACGCTATCTTTGAGCGAAACTGACTCGACAAGGAAATGATCGCTATCTTTTAGCAGATCTTGACGTGGAAAAGAAATGACGCTATCTTTGAGCGAACTGACTCGGAGAGGAAATGATCGCTGTCTTTTAGCAGGTCTTGGCATGGAAAGGAAATGATGCTATCTTTGAGCGAAGCTGACTCGAAAAGGAAATGATCGCTATCTTTTAGCAGATCTTGGCATGGAAAGGAAATGATGCTATCTTTGAGCGAAACTGACTCGAAAAGGAAATGATCGCTATCTTTTAGCAGATCTTGACATGGAAAGGAAATGATGCTATCTTTTAGCAAAACTGACTCGAAAAGGAAATGATCGCTATCTTTTAGCAGATCTTGACATGGAAAGGAAATGACGCTATCTTTGAGCGAAACTGACTCGACAAGGAAATGATCGCTATCTTTTAGCAGATCTTGACGTGGAAAAGAAATGACGCTATCTTTGAGCGAACTGACTCGGAGAGGAAATGATCGCTGTCTTTTAGCAGGTCTTGGCATGGAAAGGAAATGATGCTATCTTTGAGCGAAGCTGACTCGAAAAGGAAATGATCGCTATCTTTTAGCAGATCTTGGCATGAAAAGGAAATGACGCTATCTTTGAGTGAAACTGAATGATCGCTATCTTTTAGCAGATCTTGGCATGGAAAGGAAATGACGCTATCTTTGAGTGAAACTGACTCAAAAAGGAAATGATCACTATCTTTTAGCAGATCTTGACATGGAAAGGAAATGACGCTATCTTTTAGCGAACTGACTCGGAGAGGAAATGATCACTGTCTTTTAGCAGATCTTGGTATGGAAAGGAAATGACGCTATCTTTAAGCGAAACTGACTCGAAAAGGAAATGGAGTTCCATCTGACATCTAGCGCAGCTACCCCGATTCAGGTGGTCCTAGCTCTTTCTTGGCAACATAGCGAATGTCACACTGGCTTCCTGCATCGTGGATACACCCTTTTTCTAGTCTTGCAAATAAGCTTGGTGATTCATGTTCTATTCTTCACAATAATATGGGATGATCAAACGCGTAAAGCTTCTCCCCAAACATGTCCACTCTTCATGATGCAATTTTGGTATGTCGTTCCTCTGGCCTGATGTGCGGTGCTCCATTATCGAGGTCGGTCATGACTCGCTGAAACCTTTGCATTTTCGAAGGTGTGCCCTGCTCGCTGGAATTAAACCTGAATCCTGAAAGACAGAGTTTTGCAATTTTCTTTTGTTGCTCATGTGAGGTTATCCCCGAAAGGGGCGAGGAATTAATGGTGAGGCAAGATGTACAAAATGGAATAAAAAAAAAGTTTAAGGGCGAAAGTCGTTTGGACAGGGAACGTCTTTCTGAAAAGGGAAACTTATCTGGCAATATACTGGCGGCCTTGATAATCATGACATGTATCTTGGATGTCCTCGTCCGACTAGTGCCACTTGTTTGTTGAGAGTTGCTCCACGGAAGATATCAAACCATAACCAAGTTGAGGTGACTCTCAAGTCGACTAGTAGCGCCCTTTCGGGTTTTCGCCAACTAGCCTCTCTCTTTAATCTTTTTCCTCACTGTTTGTCTTGCGGCGCCTTCTCAGGTTTTCATCGACAAGACTTCTTCTTTTTTTTCTTTTCTCTTCTTCTTTCCTTTTTTTTTTCAATGCAATTTACAACACAAACATCTCTTTTGATGGCATCATTGACTTTTCATAAAGGAAAATTTGACATAAGCTCTCGAAAACGCATCATGAGGTGACTGCGTACAATTCGGTCCCCTTTGGACATATTTTCTTTAAAAATAAAAATTTTTGCCCCACTGTTTAGAATAAACTGGGCGCTTTATTTTTCTTCCTTGACTTCGAAACTGGTATGCCAAACATCTCATGAAACATGTGAATAGATGATACAAAAATAATAGAAGTTCATTTTTATTTTATTTTATTTATGAAATAAAATAAAAATAAACTTCTGCCCCAGTTTAGCATAAAAGGGGGATCTAAATTTCTTTTGATGTTGGCCGCTGAAACGACCTCGGTCAGTCGTTTCGAAAGTTAGGACTCCGATTGGCGTGCCGATAATTTTAAAATATTGTAATGTCTATTAGGACCTGTCTGTAAAATTTGAGCTAAATCAGACCTCGTTTGGTAGGCATCGGAAGAAGGTTTCAGTTTATATTGTCGATAAATATTAAAAAGAGATTTTCGAGCTCGGTTTTGGCGAATGAGCTCCGATTCGAAATCCGAAAGTGCCGTTAGGTTCGTATGATTATTTATGACTTTTTTGAACTTTCGAAAATGAATTTCGATGTTGTTCAGCTAGTTTCCGCTAAAATGCCGAAAGTTAAATAATTTAACTTTTTCTATTTAAATTCGCATCTTGAGTTTCGGGAGTCCAATTTGAGATCCGCCTTCGCGAGTATGTTACATATATTTTGTATAACTTGTATGCAAAAGTTGAGATTATTTCGAATATCGTACAGTACCGTTTTAATTTTTATCGTAGCAGCGAATTTTAAAGGAAAAAAAAGAAAAAAAATAAAGGGGAAAAGACAAAAGTTGATGGGCGGCTGGATGGATAAGCTTATATAAAGCTCACTTATGAGCTTAAATTGATAGAAACAGAGAGAATGAACAGAAACAGAGAAACACGAAAAACAGAGATGACACAGCGAGAAAATGCCAGAAAATGAGAAAAGGGCCGAAGAAAAGTAGAATTTTTACCCCAAAACATTCAGGTAATGATTCTAATAAATTATTTGAGTTTATTACGTGTGTTTGAATATATTTTGACGGTAGAAATTGAGATATTAGACATCGTCCTAATAAGTTCAATTAATAGTTTAAAGGGTCAAATGGACCCCGATAATGAAATTGAATATATATTCGTACTCAGTGAGTTATGGGAAACATATAAATGTAATTTATTTGGGGTTTGGATATGTGACCTTAAACCCTGTATATAGGTCTGGCCTGCGTATTGCATATGCGAATAGGGTATCAGGTTCCTACCTGGATTGCCCTAAGATGTGAGGAATGAAGCCTTTAGCCTTATGTGATATATTTTTCTGCTTATTGAACACAGAGGGATCGTTTGGCAATGAATCCAACGGAAAAATCGGTTATTGAGTGGTTGTACTAACTTTGTAACAAGGTAAGTATTTATATCCATTTCTTTGGAGGCTGTTGGCCTTGTGGATATTCTACCATGTATTCCTTACGTGTGTAGCTGCCGATAGGCGTACTTATTACGCCTTAGCTTTGAATTTACATTGTATATTATATGTTATGCCCTGTTGTTGATATTGCATTGAGCATATGAGCATTGCACTTTGGTTTTGAGCATTGCATATACTTCTTGGTTGGCGATGAGAGTCCCGCACCGGTGAAGAATCATTATAGCATATACTTCCCGGTTGGCGATGAGACTCCCGCACTGGTGAAGGATCATTATTGCAAATACTTCCCGGTTGGCGATGAGAGTCTTGCACCGACGAAGGGTCGTTATTGCATATACTTCCCGGTAATCGATGAGAGTCCCAAGCCGGTGAAGGGTCATTATTGCATATACTTCCCGGTTGGCGATGAGAGTCCCGCACCGGCGAAGGGTCATTATTGCATATACTTTCCGGTAATCGATGAGAGTCTTAAGCCGGTGAAGGGTTATTATTGCATATGTCTCCTGGTAGACGATGAGAGTCCCGCGCCGGAGATAGGTATCAGGCATATGTGACTGCATTGCATTGTACCGTATTCTTTCCATCTCAGTGCACCGCATACTGACTATTGTGTGTATTGTGTTGTGTTTTATGTATGCGGTATGTATACCATGTTGTGAATGTATCTCAGTTTGCCTATATATTTCTGGCTCGTATCCCGAGTTGCACGTCGCGACAATATAAATACATGGATCGGATCGGGTTGCACGCCGCAACAGTATAAATATACGGATCGGGTTGACACGCCGCAACAGTATAAATATACGGATTGGGTTGCACGCCGCAACAGTATAAATATACGGATCGGGTTGCGCGCCGCAACATTATAAATATACGGATCGGGTTGCACGCTGCAACAGTATGAATATATGGATCGAGTTGCACGCCGCAACAGGATGTATTTCTGATCGTCGACATGTTCAGGATATCTATATGTTCTGTCTACCTTATGTCCCTGGTTGTTTATGATTCCATACGTGTTTTCAGTTATTATCTGGCTCTGCCTGTTTATAGTTCAAATAAGATGGATTTGGTTTACCTATTTTTCTTCTCCCTGGCTAGCTATCCTATTCTTTGAGGTGGCTAGTCTGCCCCACTTATTGAGTTCTTTTGACTCACCCTTGTTGGTTGTTTGTTTCTTGTCTATCTATTTCGTTTCGGCAGGTTCGCTCCAGGATTGAGTTCGCCACGTTGTGAAGGAGCGAAGACGACTTCAACTGTCAGGGTGAGCCAGCTTTTATTCCGGATGGCCACCAGTTTATTTGTTGTTATTTCAGTTGCATTTTGCTCCCTTCAAGAGGTATTTATCTTCTTTTGTACTCTTAGATGTCTAGTCTAGATAGCCCTAAACCTAGTATATTGGGTAGTCAGCTGTAATTTCTTTTGTTCAGCTTAGAGGTATCAGTATCTCTGTGTTTTCTTTAAGTCTTGTCCTTATTTATGAATTATTATATTTATTTTCCTAAATTAATTGGTAATGGTTCGCCCGACGGGTCTAGGGAAGGATGTCGGGTCCTGTCAGATTGGTATCAGAGCCCAGTTTAGAGTCTATCCAGACTAAGACAGTGTCTAGTAAAGTCTCGCTGATAGGTACGTAGACGTCCGTACTTATCTACGAGAGGCTATGATGACATTTAGGAAGTTTCACTTCCTTTTTTTTTAATCGTGCGTCGGTCTAGGATGCAAAAGTATTTTCGTTAATTCCTTCGTGGTAATTGTGAAACCCTCGTGCGACAAATCAGCAAACGGTATGAGTTCAAGATGAAGCAGTCTGGCCTGGGGTTAGTACTGACGAAGCCCCGAGTGTTTTGATCGTGCTGACGATCTAGTTACGGAGGTCCCACCTGTACGAGCTTGCGATGGGCAAGGGAGCAGGGCCTTGTGGTTCCCTTGGCTCTCTACGATCCTTTTATGAGAAACTTGGCGACGTAGATAATGCAAGAACCTATTATTCTCTGGACAGCCTATCAGATTGCCGCATGTGCAGACGTTCGATCTCCAGGAGCTCCTTTTCCGGTTCTTAATATTGCTGCAGTGAATTATGTTCCGGAGACAGCATGTGTTGTACGTCTAATTGTTCTGGCTGGTTAGCCAGCCGAGGTATCAGTTCGGTCCGAGTGCCTAAAGAGGTTGCATTATTTTATGCGGTTGAACCTTCCGATATTCTTAAGTAATGCATCAGATAAACCCCGTGAATTTTTTTTTTTAAAAAATAATGTCAGGGTATTTGTATCCTTCAGGCTCTTGATTATATTGAGCGGTATAGTGATGATTATTCTGTTTTCAAGTTTTAAGGTCCAGCCCTGGATTGGTGGACTGCACTCTTATTAGCTGACTTAGTTCGATTTTTCTTCTAGAATCGTGGGAAAAAAATTCCTTTCGAGTAGCGAGCGAGATGAAAAGTGTTGCCAGTTTGAGTAGATTGGATAGGGTAGCCTGTCGGTTAGCCTATTGGTGTTTCAGAATATGAGATTGAATTCTATAGAATGGCTGGATATGAATTAGAACTAGTCCATGAGCCTTTCGAGAGATTCAAAGATTTATTGATGACCTTTCTCCTTCCTTGAGATCCCAGATGGCTCGAGAGGTTGAGGTCGGGATTTCATTTGATGTTGTTGTTGATATTGCTCGGAGGTACGAGACATACCATAAGTTAGAGCAGGAAGAGTTAGAGCGGGAGAGCAAGAGATCCCGTGGCCCTAGTGGGCAACCATGGTACCTAAGTTGGAGGTAAGAGTTCTGATTATTTTGGGAGGTCACCTTCCAGGTTATCTCAGCTTGTGTCATGTGATTCTTAGAGTGTGCCAGTAGCTCGTCAAGATCAGATTCAATCTTTTCTTTACAACTATCAACAATCTTTCCAGCTTCCATTTTTCAGCGAAAAGGTGGTATCATTGTTGTGAGTCTGGCTATTCTTTGAGGAGTTTTTCCTTACTCCGACAAGTAGGCAGTTGTCTTTTCTCTCATCATCAGGCAGCTGCGAAGTTGAAAGGGATTTCATTTAGATCTCAATCAGCAAAAGAAATGCCACCATCCAGTAAAGGTCGAGAGCGTGGTGGTAGTGGTTCTTCTAGAAGTAATTATCAGGGTAGCGGCTCGACTCAGCTGCAGAGGCAGTTTTATGAACTACCAGTCGGCAGGATGCTGAGGTATCCGATGTAGTAGGCCCTAATATTTCTTCTTCTGTTAGATGTGAGTAGGATTTGATTCTTCCGATCGATTTGGAAATGATTGTCTTATCATATTTCCATAGTTTCCTGGGATGGCGTTTCTATTAAGAATCTGTTGCGGTAGAGGGGTGAGCTTCTTGTATGATTTATTCCTGGTATTTATGATGACCCTACTAGTTTATCTGGTTTAAATGCAAGAGATTTGTGAGTGAGTATCGGTATTCTTCTGCTTGGCATCTTGTTACGCCACCTTCTGTTATTATGTCAATTCAGTTTACCTCTTACCTCGAAATTCAATGTTGGTTGGAGGATGGGATCCTAATTCGTCACCATCTGAAAGTGTTATCGTTTCTTCCGGTGCAAATTAATTAGTAAGTAATATTCGATCTACGTATCTCATCTTGGTTCAAAATGCAAGTAAAGTCATGTTATTCTATGAGCTTGTTTCGGTTATAAAAGGGTTTTCTGGTAAATTGTTAGAATTTCCTTCTTATTGGGAGATTAAATTGGCATAGATGTTGTTCTATAAAGCTCATTTAATGTCTATTTCTTCAATTTCGATTCTTCGGTTAGCCTGACTCATAAATAGTCTAGCTCTGGTAGCCAAATAAATAAGAAAAAGAGCTTTTTATAGCTCTAATTATTTTTATCCTTAGTCTGTTCCATCTCTTCTTTGTTCGGCACTGGTAAGCCTAGGAGGTCAGTAGCCTCTTGTGATGTTCCCTGTGTTGAGCCAGAGTGCGTGTCAAGGTGGCAGGGTAAGTACATGGTTGTTTTTCAAGGCTACTAAGGGTAATGAGAGGCGTCATTTGACCTTTGATTTGATCCTTCAGGCGGTGGTGCTTATATAAAATGTATGGAGTTGTGAACTCGAGAGTTGCAGCTGTTTTGGCAACTCGAGAGAGTAATTTGGTAGCTCAGGTCTGAGCCGCGTTCTCTACTCAGCTAAGTCTTCCTTAATCCAGCAGGTTGTGCGAGGATGACTATTTCAATTCAAATTATTTGTATGAGTTTATGCTCTAAGTAGAGGAGTCTTCCTCCAATTGATGCCGAATCATAATATTAAATCTCTAATGCGTTGCTGAAGCGTAAGCTAATTCTTTGTTTCATCGACCTGTTCTATATCGAAAGTATATCGACGAGGTGATTCGTTGGTGGAATCATGTTAGCCCATCAAGAATTGCATGTATCTTTGTTTCGAAAATGTAGAACTCTCCTCTCGTGATCGAGGAAGGATCAGTGTAGTCAGAATAAGCTGGGCAATGGCGTTATGATATTATCCAGCTATGTTGTTATCCAAGAGTTCGATATGCGTGTTATAATTCTGATCCTGTAATCAGGAAATAATGCCCGTGAAGTAGCTCATGAAGGTTGTTCAAGTTCTCTTGTTATCTGCGTGAATCTTGCTTTAGACTTAGGCTCGTTCGAGGACGAACGAGAGTTTAAGTGGAGGAGAATGAATCGACCTCGGTCAGTCGTTCCGGAAGTTAGGACTCCGATTGGCGTGCCGATAATTTTAAAATATTTGTAATGTCCATTAGGACCTGTCTGTAAAATTTGAGCTAAATCATACCTCGTTTGGTGGCATCGGAAGAAGGTTTCAGTTTTTATTGTCGATAAATATTAAAAAGAGATTTTCGAGCTCGGTTTTGGCGAATGAGCTCCGATTCGAAATCCGAAAGCGCTGTTAGGTTCGTATGATTATTTTTACTTTTGTGAACTTTCGAAAGTGAATTTCGATGTTGTTCGGCTAGTTTCCGCTAAAATGCCGAAAGTTAAATAATTTAACTTTTTCTATTTAAATTCGCATCTTGAATTTCGGAAGTCCAATTTGAGATCCGCCTTCACGAGTATGTTACATATATTTTTTATAACTTGTATGCAAAAGTTGGGATTATTTCGAATATCGTAGGGTACCGTTTTAATTTTTATCGTGCAGCGAATTTTAAAGGAAAAAAAAAGAAAAAAAATAAAGGGGAAAAAACAAAAGTTGATGGGCGGCTGGATGGATAAGCTTATATAAAGCTCACTTATGAGCTTAAATTGATAGAAATAGAGAGAATGAACAAAAACAGACAAACACGAAAAACAGAGATGACACAGCGAGAAAATGAGAAAAGGGGCCGGAGAAAAGTAGAATTTTTACCCCAAAACATTCAGGTAATGATCCTAATATATTATTTGAGTTTATTACGTGTGTTTGAATATATTTTGACGGTAGAAATTGAGATATTAGAAATCGTCCTAATAAGTTCAATTAATAGTTTAAAGGGTCAAATGGACCCCGATAATGAAATTGAATATATATTCATACTCAGTGAGTTATGGGCAACATATAAATGTAATTTATTTGGGGTTTGGTTATGTGACCTTAAACCCTGTATATAGGTCTGGCCTGCGTATTGCATATGCAAATAGGGTATCAGGTTCCTACCTGGATTGCCCTAAGATGTGAGGAATGAAGCCTTTAGCCTTATGTGATATATTTTTCTGCTTATTGAACACAGCGGGATCGTTTGGCAATGAATCCAATGGAAAAAGCGGTTATTGAGTGGTTAAACTAACTTTGTAACAAGGTAAGTGTTTATATCCATTTCTTTGGAGGCCCTTGGCCTTATGAATATTCTACCATGTGCTCCTTACGTGTGTAGATGCCGATAGGCGTACTCATTACGCCTTAGCTTTGAATTTACATTGTATATTATATGTTATGCCCTGTTGTTGAAATTGCATTGAGCATATGAGCATTGCACTCTAGTTTTTAGCATTGCATATACTTCCCGGTTGGCGATGAGAGTCCCGCACCGGTGAAGGATCATTATTGCATATAATTCCCGGTTGGCGATGAGAGTCCCGCACCGGTGAAGGATCATTGTTGCATATACTTCCCGGTTGGTGATGAGAGTCCCGCACCGGCGAAGAGTCATTATTGCATATACTTCCCGGTAATCGATGAGAGTCCCGAGCCGGTGAAGGGTCATTATTGCATATACTTCCCGGTTGGCGATGAGAGTCCCGTACCGGCGAAGGGTCATTATTGCATATACTTTCCGGTAATCGATGAGAGTCCCGAGCCGGTGAAGGGTCATTATTGCATATATCTCCTGGTAGACGATGAGAGTCCCGCACCGGAGATAGGTATCAGGCATATGTGACTGCATTGCATTGTACCGTATTTTTTCCATCTCATTGCACCGCATACTGACTATTGTGTGTATTGTGTTGTGTTTTATGTATGCGGTATGTATACCATGTTGTGAACGTATCTCAGTTTGCCTATATATTTCTGGCTCGTATCCCGAGTTGCAGGTCGCGACTATATAAATACATGGATTGGATCGGGTTGCACGCCGCAACAGTATAAATATACGGATCTGGTTGCACGCCGCAACAGTATAAATATACGGATCGGGTTGCACGCCGCAACAGTATGTATATATGGATCGGGTTGCACGCCGCAATAGGATGTATTTCTGATCATCGACATGTTCAGGATATCTATATGTTCTGTCTACCTTATGTCCCTGGTTGTTTATAATTTCATACGTGTTTTCAGTTATTATCTGGCTCTGCCTGTTTATAGTTCAAATAAGATGGATTTGGTTTACCTGTTTTTCTTCCCCCTGGCTAGCTATCCTATTCTTTGAGGTGGCTAGTCTGCCCCACTTATTGAGTTCTTTTGATTCACCCTTGTTTGCTGTTTGTTTCTTGTCTATCTATTTCGTTTCGGAAGGTTCGCTCCAGGATTGAGTTCGCCACGTTTTGAAGGAGCGAAGACGACTTCAGCTGTCAGGGTGAGCCAGCTTTTATTCCAGATGGCCACCAGTTTATTGGTTGTTATTTCAGTTGCATTTTGCTCCCTTCAGGAGGTATTTGTCTTCTTTTGTACTCTTAGATGTCTAGTCTGGATAGCCCTAAACCTAGTATATTGGGTAGTCAGCTGTAATTTCTTTTGTACAGCTTAGTGGTATCAATATATCTATGTTTTCTTTAAGTCTTGTCCTTATTTATGAATTATTATATTTATTTTTCTAATTTAATTTGTAAGGGTTCACCCGACGGGTCTAGGGGAGGATGTCGGGTGCCCGCACGGCCTAGCCGGATTTCGGGTCGTGTCAGCCGCAAACTTGGAGGCAAGTTTTGCGTCAATATGAAACAGGAAAGAACGAACTTTTCACTGTTACGAACACAAAGAAAATGGGGAGGAATATTGAATTTCCTCCATTTTCTTAAAAAAAATAAAAACAACTTCTGCCCCAGTTTAGGATAAACTAGGGTCTTTGACTTTTGTGACATATCCGCCAAGCCTGGAGGCAAACTTTGCGCGAATAAAAGTAGACAGGAAAAGAGGAATTTTCTCTTGTTGCGACCGCACCAGAATGGCTGCCTACGTATCCTTTTGAGAGGAATCAGGTTAGACGTAGCTCTAGGCAAATGCCCAGATTTCTTTTGATGCTTTTTAGTTTCATTTCATTTTGGTACAATTACATTGATTCCAACTGAGAACATGTCTCGATAGTACAATGTTCAAAGTTCTAATAAGGGATACAATTTGGGATAGCAAAAGAGAACAAACGCCTTGCATTCATCCCGATTCGAAAGCCGTCTTGGAGTCAAATGTAGTACCTCTTGACCGCGTCTGCATTGACGGGTATTTCGGTTGTCTTGCCTTCCAGATCTGTAAGGTACAAGGTGCCATTTGGCAATACTTTCTTTACCAGGTATGGCCCTTGCCAATTTGGAGAAAATTTCCCTTTAGCTTCTTCCTGATGAGGAAAGATTCTTTTCAAGACTAATTGCCCTTCTTTCAAGTCGCGGAGGCGCACTTTCTTGTTGTAGGCTCGGGCCATTCTTTGCTGATACAATTAACCGTGACAAACTGCATTGAGCCTCTTTTCGTCAATGAATGACAACTGTTCCAATCGGGTTTTGACCCACTCTGTGTCCTCAATTTATGCTTCCACAATGATCCTGAGAGATGGTATTTCAACTTTAGCGGGTATGACTGCTTCAGTTCCGTACACCAATGAATACGGGGTTGCACCTATGGAAGTGCGCACAGTTGTGCGGTAACCAAGCAAAGCGGAAGATGATTTCTCATGCCAATCACGAGATCCTTGTATCATTTTCCTAAGGATCTTCTTGATATTCTTATTGGCTGCTTCAACCGCGCCATTTGCCTTTGGTCGGTAAGGTGTGGAATTTCGATGCATGATCCTGAATCCTTCACACACGTCATTCATTAAATGACTGTTCAGATTTGCCGCATTATCAGTGATGATGGTGCTTGGGATACCAAAGCGACAAATAATGTTAGAATGAACGAAATCTACCACAGCTTTCTTGGTCACGGATTTGAGAGTGACGGCCTCAACCCATTTGGTAAAGTAATCTATTGCAACCAAAATGAATCTGAGCCCATTTGATGCTTTTGGTTCAATAGGCCCGATAACATCCTTCCCCCATGTTGTAAAAGGCCAAGGGGCTTACATTGTGTGCAACTCTAAAGGAGGTGAAAGTATCAAATCACCGTGTACTTGGCATTGATGACATTTCCGCACAAAAGTAATGCAATCATGTTCCATGATAAGCCAGAAGTATCCTGCTCTGAGTACTTTCTTATCTAGAACGTGCCCGCTCATGTGAGGTCTGCAAATCCCCGAATGCATGTCATTGAGAATTTTCGTGGCTTCAGTTGCATCCATGCATCTTAACAGTCCCAAATCAGGTGTCCTTTTTTACACCACCCCTCTACTTAAAAAGAAACCACTTGCCAGTCGTCGAAGGGTTCTCTTTTGATTATTTTCTGCCATTGGCGGATACGTCCCATCTTGAAGGAAATTCTTGACATCAAAATACCACGGTTGACCGTCAATTTCTTCTTCAACCATATTGCAGTATGCATGTCGACTTTGGACCTGAATCTCTAGCGGATCAATATGGGCTTTATTAGGATGGACAAGCATTGAGGATAATGTAGCTAATGCGTTAGCCAGCTCATTATGTATTCTGAGAACATGTGTAAACTTTAGAACATCGAACTTTTTTCGAAGATCGTCCATACACTGCTTGTACATGACCAACTTAAAGTCTCGAGTTTTCCATTCACCCTTCATTTGGCGTATCAAAAGATCTGAATCTCCGATCACCAACAATTCTTTGATGTCCATGTCTGACGCCATACGCAAACCCATTATGCATGCTTCATACTCAGATGTGTTATTAGTGCAACTGAAACGGAGTTGGGCAGCAGCCGGATAATAATGACGACTGTTGCAATGCCATGGCCTTTTGAGTTGGAAGCACCATCAAAGTACATTTTCCACACGTGCTCTTCTTCATTAATCAATACTTCAAGCACATCTACCTCCTCATCAGGGAAGTAAGTCTTCAATGGCTCATAATCATCATCCACCAGATTTTCAGCCAAATGATCAGCTAAGGCTTGAGCTTTCATTGCAGTTCTGGTGACATAAACTATGTCAAATTCTGTGAGCAGGATTTGGCATTTTGCAAGTTTGCCAGTTGGCATTGGCTTTTGAAATATGTACTTCAGTGGATCCATACGGGAAATTAGATAAGTGGTATAGGACAACAAATAATGTTTCAGCTTTTGTGCAACCCAAGTTAGGCACAACACGTCCTTTCCAACAAAGTGTATCTGGCCTCGCAATCTGTGAACTTCTTGCTCAAATAATAAATTGCCTGCTCTTTCTTTCCCGAGGCATCATGTTGCCACAGTACACAACCAAAGGAGTTTTCATTGACTGACAAGTACAAAAACAATGGTC
The DNA here is from genome assembly GCA_029990575.1 of Petunia axillaris subsp. axillaris. Classification (NCBI taxonomy): domain Eukaryota; kingdom Viridiplantae; phylum Streptophyta; class Magnoliopsida; order Solanales; family Solanaceae; genus Petunia; species Petunia axillaris. The sequence continues at coordinate 146,657,862 of JARKNS010000004.1, forward strand.
GGCCAGGCTCAGGCGGAACCAAAACAGGAGGATTTGACAAGTATTGCTTGATCTTGTCAAAGGCTTCTTGGCACTCTTCAGTCCATGCAATTGATGCATTCTTTTTCAACAACTTGAGGATCGGCTCACATATTGTTGTAAGTTGAGCAACGAACCTACTGATGTAATTTAGCCTGCCTAAAAAGCTTTTAACATCCTTCTTGGTTCGAGGTGGAGGTAATTCTTGTATTGCTTTGATCTTCGCAGGATCCAATTCAATACCTCGCCTGCTAACAATGAAACCTAACAATTTTCCAGCAGGCACACCAAATGCACACTTGGCTGGATTCAGCTTCAGATTGTACCTACGGAGCCTTTCAAAGAACTTTCTGAGATCTCTCACATGTTCTTCAGCCGTTCTAGATTTGATAGTCACATTATCCACGTACGCTTCTATTTCTTTATGCATCATATCATGGAAAATAGCAGTCATGGTTCTCACGTAGGTTGCCCCAACATTTTTCAAGCCAAACGGCATCACTCTATAGCAATAAGTTCCCCAAGGTGTAGTGAATGCCATTTTGTATGCGTCATCTTCATCCATCTGGATCTGGTGATATCCAGCATAGCAGTCAACAAAGGATTATATTTCATGTTTGGCATAATTGTCTACGAGAGTGTGAATGTTAGGCAACGAAAAATTGTCTTTGGGACTTCCTTGTTCAAATCTCGATAGTCGACACATATCCATGTTTTTCCATCCTTCTTAGGAACCGGAACAACATTTGCAACCCAAGTAGTGTACTGAACCTATTGAATTACTTTTGCATCCAACTGTTTCATTATTTCATCATGGATTTTCTTGATCATATCAATTTTGAACTTCCGTTGCATTTGTCTCGTTGGAGGGAAACCATGTTGAATTGGCAACTCGTGGACTATCAATTCGGAGCTCAAACCCGGCATCTCATCATATGACCATGCAAAAACATCCCGATATTCAAAAAGCACTTTCTGAATATCGTTCTTCACTTCAGGCCGGGCATACATGCTTATCTTGGTTTCCCTCACATCATCAGGGCTCCCAAGATCTGTATCAGCCAAATTGGGTTTAGGCTTGCCCTCATGGCATTCAACTTCCAGGCCTATTTCAAAATCAGCTTGATCCCCATCATATTCAATCTCGTTAACAAATTCCTCAATATTTTCTTCATCACTTTCAACCTCAACTATGGTTATGGAGCCAAAATCAGATTGCGGTCTCTGGATGGACGATAAGTTCCTTGAACATGTCATGATATCAGGACCAGTAGATATATCACTACAGATAAATAAAAGTAGAATAAAATTAGGAATATGAACAGAGATCGAAGGAAAGCTTGGCTCTTAGGCCTTTCATTAATGAAAAAGGGTTTGAATTACAAAAGGAAAGATGAGCAAAATAATACACTTGGCATACAACCCTTAGAATATCCAAGTGTATTCAAAAGAAAACTGTAAAACAACAGTCTACCAAGACCCCTTCCTGATGGGGAAGGGAGTAGCATTCCAATTAGTTAGGTGCACGTCCGGGCCAATGTACTGTAATGAAGCATTACTGGAGCCTTCACCCGGCTGTACCATGCAGATTTCAAAAATGCCACCTAGATCAAATGGTGCATCCTGATTGTCTTCCACTGTGTTGACATTTGTAGCGACAACCTTTGGTTTCATGACATAACCCACAAAAGACTGAGCGAGACACGGAATTGGCTTTGGGAGAGACCAGACTTCCGACTTCTTTTTCTTTGCTTGCTTGCGATTAGCTGCTTTTGGCTTGAACCCTGGTCCCCACGTGCCTTGCACACCATTTGGATAAAGTGGATTTACCCTGCCTTGTAGTGATGCTCCCAAACACTTTCCAAATTGGAAACCATGCTTTAACATTTCAGATGCTATCATAATAGATGTCTCTGACACTCTTGGGACGGGTATAGGTTTCCCTTCTGTTACTTTTTCCACATGCACCATATCGGAGGTTTGATACATGATGATCGGGCGTGTGGGGGCAACTTCAAGGGTTGGTACGTCCAGACTATTGTTAAACTGTAGGTCATCCTCTCCAAAAACTACGACAACTTGATTATCCCAAGTAAACTTGACCACCTGATGAACTATAGAGGGTACAGCACAAGCCATGTAGATCCATGGTCTGCCCAATAATAGATTGTAAGATGCATCTGTTTCCATGACTTGAAACTCAATGCTGAAAGTAGCAGGACCAATGGTTAACTCAAGATTAATGATGCCCAAAGATTCTCGAATTCCACCATCAAAAGCACGAACAGCAGAGGAACTTGCCCTGATTTTGCTCATATCCACCTTTAGACTCTTCAATGTAGACAGAGGGCAAACGTTCAATCCTGCGCCGCCATCTATTAGAACACACGTGACATAGGAGTCTTCACACTTAACTGAGACATGAAGCGCTCGATTATGACCAGTTCCTTCTGCTGGCAGCTCCTCATCGGTGAACATCACACAATTAGTCTCAAATACTCTGCCAGCAAGTGCTTCCAGATTAGCCACAGTGGTTTGTTCAGGAATGTAGGCCTCATTCAGTATTTTCAACAGTGCGTTGCAATGTGCTTCAGAGTTCATAAGTAGAGACAAGAGTGATATCTGAGCTGGAGTATTTCTCAATTGCTCGATGATAGAATAATCTTTCGATCTCATTTTCTTCAAAAATTCTTCCGCTTCTTTCTCGGACACTGGCTCTTTGATGGGTCCTTGGTCTTCCTGACCTGGCTTTGCCTTTCTCAGTTCCTCCGGGGTAAAACATCTCCTGGACCGAGTTAGACCATTTACATTTGCAATGACCTCCATGATTTCCTTCCCATTGTAAGACACAATTGTCTTGTTGTAGTTCCAAGGAACAGCCTTTGTACTTTTGACAGGGAGTTGCGCTGCCTGAGTGATGATAACCGGTTCACACTTCTTTGTCTTAACCTCGAAGACCGGAGTTTTTTGGCATGATGCCCCTTGCACAATAAATGCTGGTGCACTGTCATGAACTTTTTCCTGCTTTGCAGCCGGAATTGTGAAACTTGGCTCAACAACTACATCTTGCTTTGCTTTGTTGACAACAGACGCACCTGACTTTCCCCCGATTACAACAATAAATGGCTCATGGCCTTTGATGTCTGGGGAGCGACCAATTACCATAATCTGCTTGGCGGCCTTCCCTTTCATGTCTTCTTCTATGCATACCATCCCTACCATGTGTACGTTGTCTTGAACATCATGAGCTGGTAAAGGATTTTGATTCACATTTTGTGTTTCATCCCCCATGACTTTTATCTGATTGTTGTCTATCATTGCGTGGATTGCCCTTTTGAGTTCCCAGCAGGATTCTGTGTCATGTCCCGGTGCTCTAGAATGAAATGCACAATGGCGTGAATGATCACCTCTTCCATTGGGGTTCACTTTTCCCGAGATTGGTTTCAACAGATTGGCTTGTTGCAACTTTTCAAATAAATTAGTGTAAGTTTCCCCCAATGGGGTGAACTGCCTTTTCTCTTGCTGCATGTTTCTCCGTTGCATGTTTCGACGAAAACCTGGTGGACCTCGTGGTCAATAAGGCATCTCCAGCAGAGCCGGGAATTGAGCATGTGTCTGTTGATTGTTATACTGGACTGGAGCAGGGGGTGCACGCCATTGTGGACCAGATAGCGGCTGAGAATAAGATGCTGCATTGACAGGGAATGAGAACTGCGGCATGGCAAATTATTAGCGATGAGGTGGGTAGAATTGTTGTGGCGGGGGTGTCTGAATGTACCCTTCACGGTCACTGTATCTTCCGTCATTTCTTCTCGGTCCAGGACCAACCATTGCCACTTCATCTTTCTTTTCTTTCTTCTTCCCAAAAGCACCTGACCCTGATTGCAACGCTTGGGTAGTGCCTCTCAAAGCTGTTTGGCTGACAATCTTGCCTGCCTTGATTCCTCTCTCAATCATCTCCCCAATTCTCACTGCTTCACTGAACTGCTTCCCAATGGCAGAGGCCATCGCTTGGTAGTATGTTTCTTCGAGCACTTTGACGAATTCTTCAACCATCTTATCATCTGGGATCAAAGGGCTCACACGCGCTGCCTGCTCGCACCATCTATAGGCATACTCCCTGAAACTTTCACTTGGTTTCTTTGTGATCGTCTTCAAGGAAGAACGATCAGGAGCAGCCTCCATTTTGTAACCACAATGGTTTAGGAAAGCGCTGGCCATATCATCAAAGGTGACCCACTTCGAAACATCTTGTTGTACAAACCATTCTGTTGCCGGTCCTCCCAAACTGTCAGCAAAGTATGCCATCAACAATTCATCCTTCTCAATGCCCCCCATTTTGTTAAGGTAGATCTTCACGTGGATCCTTGGATCACTTTGTCCAGTGTACAGATCAAATTTGGGCACAACAAAGCCTTCGGGCAATGGCACATGAGGGAACAAACACATGCCTTTATATGAAATACTGGTTTTACCCCCTTGCCCTTGTATGTTTTTCACAGTTTGCTCCAAGCTTTTCAATTTCCGAGCAAAGTCATTCTCTTCTATTTTTCCCGACCTTTCGATATCCGCATGTGATTCTGGGTTGTGTCCCTGATCATACGACTCGGTTTGGCGGCACACATTACCCTGAGCTTGGTCAAATTGTTGATCATGAGCCCTTAACTGTGGGTCACTGTTCGATCTCTGCAGAGTGTGTCCTGCAGGAACGGTGAATGCTGTGGCAGGAACTTGGGGTCGGCCATGTTGTCCATGCTGTGGGAATTGTGCCCCAGGATGTATAGTAGAAGGTCCGACTGCGTTGTCAGTTTCCGGATGTAGACCAAATCCCGGAGGGTAACGGGGGTCTTCTACCACGTTGGATTACCCTTGCCCTGGTGGCTGAGTATATGCCATGAAACCAGCAGCACCTGGCGGAGCAGGAGGTGCCTGAACTGCTGCCAAGTTACGAACCAGCCGCGTCATCATTTCTTTCATAGCTGCGAAGTCCTCGGCCATCTTAGCCTGTTGCTCAGCTAAACGAACCAGCTCAGTGTTCTCAGTTTCCTCGGCCATCGTTGTTGGAGTGTTTTCCTGATGAGGTGCTTCAACCACTTCTAGAACATGCAGTGGTCCCTTGATTCTGGTGGAATAGGAATGTGGGGCCAGCAAGGCAATTGCTCATGCTAGTGAACCAAATAGGTTAGCACAAAAGAAGCACAGATTGCAGCCTAAGGTTGTTATGCATCATCCCAAAATGGTTAACGGCGCGAGTGTACCGACTGTATCCCCCAAAGATTGCTAATGTGCCTTGAGAAAAATCAGAACAAAATTGTAACTGGCACGTAATTAGAACAAGGAAAAACTTGGATGATTTTTTTTTTGAGTTTTTTTTACCTCTTTTTTCTAACACAAAACATAATTTAGATAAACGACACGAGACAGACTCAAAATAAACTGCTTAACATGATACACGAGTCAAAAGAATATATACAAACAGACACATTGGGTGGGTACACCCGGACGGTGAAAATAATGAGACTCGACATTTTAGCGGAGTCAGATTATTCCACGGGGATCGATGCAAAATACAACTTAGCTAATTGCAATTTATCGTCTGTACCCTGTCTTGACCTTGAAAAAATACAATACAAAGTAAAGTGGGACCCTAAAATAGTATTTTTTTTTTTTTTTTGAAAATTTAAGACTCAACCCAAGGGAGGATCTAACGGAACTTAAGAATAGATTATGAAACAAACTATTTTTTTTATACGAAAGGTGATTCCAAAATCGGCCACTATGACAACACAAAAATGGACACAATATTTTGAAACAAACTCTTTGATCTAATTCGAAAAAAGAATCTTTCGAGTATTTACGAAATTTGGCCATTATGACGACACAAAAACGCAAAATATTACACGAATTAGATGCAAAATTGGTTTACAAAAATTGGCCATTATGACGGCGAAAAACCCCAATAAATTACTTTTCAAAAATATGAACTTGACTTGGACACAGACTCAAAGACAAAAGGGTCCCAAAATTTCGGCATTACACCGACACAAAATTATAACGGTGCAAAACTATGACAAATTATTTTTTAATACTTGAGACCTAACCCGGACACAAAATTAGACTCTAAAAGCTCTTGAAAAAAATTCGTCATTATAACGGCATAAAATGACAACTAAAGATATTTTGAGACACGGGACTAAACACATTTTTCATTTTTCTCTCTTTTTTCAAAATTTAACACCCACCCCCGGTGATCGATCAGCATAACGACCCTCTTTTCTACAGTAAATGCAACACATAAGATGCCAATAATGTGTCTTTTTGGGACACGGGCCCATCTTGAAACAAAGGTGTCAGCCTAGACAAGTGCAATACTGGTGTACCGCACCTCATTAAGTCAAATATGATGCAGATAATTGGGCCTAAAGGTTTAACTCTAGGTGACACAACTGACTCAGTGTTTAGACTGGCTGAAAAACCCGGTGGACAAATCGGGCGGCCTAAAACACTGTCACGCCTTCTTCCTAAATCATGTGCAATTTAGTAAGAAGGTCCCAGATGCCACAAGCAATTTGGTAAGTGCACGTGTGCGTGTGTTTCAGAGACTCAGAGGGTTGCGGAAGAAGAAAGTTTATATACAGTTCAACAATATCAAAACAGTAACATTCAACTTTTCATGTGATAACGGCAAGAATATAACAACCAAATATTTAATAAATAAAAACATGCGATAATTTTATCAAAGCCGGAGATTCTAGTTTTCACTAATTTCCCCAGCGGAGTCGCCAAGCTGTCACACCCAAAAATTAATTCTGACGCGAGTTTTTATTATTTAAAGGCTGTGACTGGTGTTCAAAAGGGTACACAATTATTTTAGAGAAAACTCGGAGTCGCCACTTGACAAGTTTAAGGTGTGCCAAGTCGACAAAAGGTACCTTGGAACACCTCTGACTCGTCTAATGATCTGCGTTAGAGATTCGGATAAGGACTGGACGAATTTACACCTTGATTCATAGTAAATAAATAAATAAATAGATAAATAGATAAATAAAATTTACTACACATTTCCAACCTTACAAAGGGCTTGTCTATTTTAAAAGAATTTAATTAACTTCATAAAATAATTAATTTATAATCTGGTTTAAATCAATTTAATTTTTCTTTTAGCCTAATAAGTAGATCACAATTCATACTTATAATATTGCCTAATTGGATTTGAAACCATATTTTATCGCAAGATTCATCATTAACTTCTCTCAATTTAATTTGGCTCGTCTCAGTTTGGTTTTTCTTTTAGCCTAATAAGTAGATCACAAATAATACTTATCTATTTGCCTAATCGTATTAAATATTAAATAATAACATTTGGTTTAAAAGTTTAACAACAGGGAAACCAAAATATGGCTATTTATCTAAATAGTGGTTGTTTTATTAAATACGGGCTGCTCTGTGGACTGTCTATGCAAAGGGAAAACTGGCGCTATTGAAACTAAATAGGGCTGATTACATAAACAGCCACCCAACAATAAATATTTACTTTCTAATAGCCCCCACTATTTGTAGCCAATATTAACTACCAGAAAATAAAATATTTGTGATATTAATATTAATAATTAACATTTTGTAAATAGGATACAAACATTTATAAAAACAACAAAAAATTAGTTCAAGCGTTAAATATGGGTAGTGGGGACACATAAATATGGGTAGTGAGGTAATCACAACCTAAGTCTCCAACTAACCAAAAATCCTAAACACTATAAACTGCTATTATCCTGTAATCGTACACCATTATCAAATACAACTCATATATCATCATCAAACTAAAACAAATCTCCTGCCATAGAAAATATTGATCTACTGATACAATTCAGTGGAATATGAACATAACTTCCCATATTCCCTTAATTCCTTAATTAATGGGATAAGATTAAGTTAAACTCCTCCACTTCCCTATATTAAAGGCTATACATATCTATAATATTAATTAATAAAACTTGTCAACTTCCCCTATATTAAATAAATAAACTCATTTAAATTACTTAATAACAAAATATAAAAAATTTAAATTAATTATATCAAAATAACTGATTGGCTATAAAAAGAAAGAGTGAATATAAGGTGTTTATAAAGGGTAAATATTTTTACTAAATGTTCACCTGGGGTAAATTCCCCAACTAAATATGGGCTGAATTATTTTAAGAAAGTAGGCTGCTTTAAGGTTTGTCTTGCGCAATTATCCATATTTTATTTCTGTACTGTATAAATAAGGGCTATATAAATGAATTAACATGTGGCCGGATTTCAAAGAGCGACCTAAATTCAAAGCCTATTCGTTCCAGCTGCACTTTGAATAACTTTGCATTTAGAAGTTCAATTTTAACCAGCAATTTCGAATTTTGTCCAACTGTTAAAATGAGTTTGAAGATTGGCTCATTTTAATCCCAATTATACAAGTATACGTACTTTCTGAATTTTTGCAAGAGTAGTCAGAATGCGCAAAATTTTTAGAATCAGTCTAGATTAAAAGAATTGATACTGCATGGCCATTTTTTCAAAGATATTCCAGATTTTAGAACATGTTAAATTCTGAGAAAATAAAGGTCTGGGAACTTTCCCAAGCAATTTTTATTACTCGTTTATACACCTATCACTCAACCACATCAATTATAAATATGTATATGTGTATATGTTTTTCAACCGTATTTTCATCACATTTTAGCACAAGAAAATAATGTTCAATGACATTAGCAACACAATAAGCAAAATTTTACTACGTTAGACATGTTTCTTCATTTTTCATGGCCAAAAGGCTAAAATAAATGCAAAGGTTGTGTTTACCTAGATAACGAGACATTAGAGCACGGCTAAGTAGATCCACTAGCTAAACCAAGCAAACGAACACAGCAAGGACACCGGACAGTAACTAAACAGCCCCTAATGACCTCTTTTTAACTCTTAAAACTAGTAGATTTATACCCCAAAAGACCCTTAGTATAAGGCTTTTGGTTCTAAATTTTTTCTTCAAACTTACTATTTTTTTTCAAGTGTTTTTTGCTCTCAATTCAATGCTATTTCAGCTGGTTGTTGTCCGTTATATGAGGGTATTCAATGCCCTATTTATTGCTGAAATTGAAGGCCACACTTGAGTGTTTTTGGCTATTTTCAGCATGGTACAACAGCTGTAAAACCACTGTTTCAGCCACCAAACAGTCCCAAAAAGCTGAAATTATATAAGTGGTGTCCTTTAAAAGGACACCTAATACTCATTACACTAACTAGAAGAAACTAGGACCAACTAAGCCAACTAAATCAGCCCCAAAATAAATAGAACTAAACAAAAAATGATTTCATGCTAGACACAACAACATACTACACAAAACACATATTTACAGAGCTAGGTGAACAAACTACTATGAGTTACTACTATTAAGAAAATAAAAGAAGCTCACAGTCGACTAAGTTCAACTCAAAGCAAACTTACCAGGGGAGCACACTTCATAATAGAAACACATTTTATTCTTGATCATAGGCAAACCTCATACTCAAAACTAATTCAAACAATTCAATGTTTAGTCAAATACACATAGGCTTTTTCGAACACAAGCAGGCATACCATCATGCTTGAAATGGATAATACAAATTAGAGCTCTCTTGATAATAACCAACACTCCAAAATAACATGAACAAACCATGGAATACTCATGTACGAATTTGAACTAACATCAATTTCTACATACAAACGGAGCACATATATTCATTGATACCGTGCGAACAACAATTTTACTAATCACTAACATGGTATTCATTAACTAATTATCTAACTAACAAACTAACTTTACTAGCATAAAACTGATCTACACATCAACAAAGCCAAGAAAACGAAAAAGGCTCGCAGTTTCTAACCCGTTACCATATACATCACCATCGCTGCTATTCCAGAATACTACAATGCAGCCAAGCAAACTCGTCCTCACAAAACAAATGATAGCTCCGCAACCAAGTTGTTTATGCCTAGCTGACCCCAATGCCATAACAGCTGTTTCACCATGTCACGGGCAGCCTCACCACCAATTTTTCATCACGAATTGCTACCAGCTTCAGTGTCATAGTCCCATAGCCTCGGTACCACTGCTGCGTTGTCAATCCCACCACGATCAACCAAACTTCAGTGTCGATACAAAGAGGTTACAGCCTCCGCACCACTGCGCCAGCTCGACTCCACTGCCTAAACTCGCCTTATCAACAAACATCGTCATCAGATCAAACAAAATTATCACAGCCTTATAACCACATCGAAACATTAACAGCAATCACCCACACCACCGTACGCCACCCCAATAATCAGAACAGCCCCTTACCCTCACACACCATCGTTCACAGCCTCTGTCATTACAACTCCAAAACAAAGCAAACGACCACAACAGAACGAGAAGAAGAAAAAGGAAGAAGAGAACAAAACAAAAAAACAATCAGAAATGGGTGAAGAACAAAAACGGGTAAAGGGGAGAATTTTTGGGAAAACGAGATGTGGGGTGAAAGAGGAGGTGAGACGAAGTGGAAAAGACAAAACTTACCCGAGACACGCGAAAACCACCGGAGCTAGGCCAAGACCGAAACTTTCTCCTCCGATCTACGAAAAACGGCTAAGAATTTGGAGAAAATACTTGTGGAAATGGAATGAGGGGGTCAAGATCTTTCCTATGGTGTATTTTAGTATTTTTTCGGCCACCGGAGGCGGTGGTCCGGTGGCAGCACAATGGCGGAAGATGGCGAAGCCGTGGTGGTAGGCGATTCCCGGCGGTGGAGGGAAATTTTGGTAAGGGTTCCCCTATTTTCTGAGTTTTTGTGTATATATTGTGACTGTGGGCCGGGTAAACAAGTGGGCTGACGGGCCAACGTATTGGGCTGTGTATTTTACATGTATGGCCATTAAAAGAGTCTGTATTTATTTAAAATACACACAATTAACTAAAGGAAAAGCCCACAATTAAAAATATAGAATCACAATTAACACATAACAAGTAGTTAATTAATTTTCAAATTTTACATCCTAATTAAAGACAATTTTAGTTAGAACAAACACTAAAAGTCCAAAAAAAATTTGACGAAACGTCCTAAGAATATAATACGACTATTTTGAGCAATTTTATGAATTTTGGTGCAAAAATTAGGTGATTACAAATATAATTCAATGACACACCAAAAGTATTTCTAAAACCAATATTATAAATACTTTCATTATCAATAGGTCTACTTAAATACTACACAATATGTAATTGTTCATCGCCATTGTATGTTTATAAAGGACAAAAAAATATAAACACTTTGCCTTTAAGCTGTTCAAGGTTGTAAACACATTATATAAATCTCAGAAAAAGAAAAACACAATGTGCCTTCAAGCTCCCTATTCGACGCCATCTCCATTTGTCATAAGAACATTGTTCCTGTTATTAAGGAAAAACCACATATATATGATTCCTATGACAATTCTCATAAGTTAATGCAAGTAGTAAAAATGGTAACCACAATAACATTACAGTAAAATTTTGTAAAACACTGCACAGCTCTCCCTTGGTGTCTGTATTAAAATGGTAACTATGAACTAAGAGATTAGCATGTCTTCCGAAAAACATATTAATGTACTGGGAGAAAGCTGAAGTGTCGCATAACATTTAGATAAAGCTTAAACAAATACTACAGAGAAATTCTAGCAATACAGGTAAAAAAACATTTCAATTTAGGCATATAAAGAGAGTAAATGTGTAATGCTAAATAACATCATAGTACACAGTGATTGTTGGTAAATGTATTCATTAAATTATGGCGCACTTATCTGAAGGAAGTACCTCCTTTGATGAAGTTATGGAATTGACCAACTTCATTGCGCACTATGTGTTAGAAAGAAGCATTACCACACAATGCAAGTAAAACTTTAAGCCGTAAGAAGTCCACAAAAAATGCAATTGTCCGTAACTTACTCTTGCTAAAGCTCTCCCTGTAAGTTCAACAATTTTTGCCGACGTTATATTGTTCCTACTTTTTATCTAAGCTTCTAATTATCTAAGCTTCTAATGCAAAATGAACACCAAAACAAAGAGTAACATTGCAAAAGAAAATTCCGTGAAGTCACTTTGTAGTGCTAATGTTCTAATATCCTTCTAGATGCTAAACTATTAAGTTACGTCAAAGTTTTAAAATAATTACGAGCTCATTTGTAACAACTAGAGAGACGTCAAAAGACAATATCTAAACCAATTACAAAGTAATATATTATGGTGAACAAAATGACCCGCAAGAGACCAAAAACTAAAGAACCTGATAGCAAGAAATTCAAACTATTGGATGAAAATTCTGAATTATTTTTTGTATTTGGGGTGAGTTTTTATTTTGGAGTCTAAATTTCAAGATAACTTTTAAACTCTGAGTCTAAATTGCCTACTGCTAATGGAAGGAAGAACATTTACGAGAGAAAAACTAAAAATCACCAACCAAACAGATCAAATAGGAGATTGGACGCATGTATAAGTTCAAGAACAATAGTATTATTACAACCTTCACTGCAGTAAAATCAGAGGACACAATCAATGTGTAAAAACTAGGACAACAACATGAAACTAAAACCGAATGTCAACCAAACTTAATACAAAAAAAAAGTGTAAGAGGAAACTGTCAATATTTTGAACAATAGTAGGCAGACAATCCAAGGTTCAGGGAAAAAACGTCAATATTTTGAGCATTAGTAAGTAGTTTCAATATGAAATTTTGGGCAACAAAGTCAATATATCTCTTATGTATTTTATTGAATAGTTCATATGACTCGTTTAAAAACTCAAACTTCACATAAAAAAGATCAAATTGAGAAGATTAAGAGATGAAAAGGAGAAGATTAAAACAGAAAAGAGTGAGAGACCGAAGAACTGTCGAGAAGGAAAGAAGAATCATTAAAATAGAAGGAATGTATAGAAATAGACCTGTTGCATTCGGATAAGGAAAACTACGAACTGCTCTTGGCCAATGCTTCAGGCAAACTACAAGTTGTGCAGATCAGTTTGTATGTACCAAAAGCTATCAAAAGCTATCAAAATAATGCATCTATTGTAAGGCTATATTTCTATTGTGGTCTTCAAAAAATCTGCAATTAAAGTTCTTTGCTTCTTAGTTTTCAAGAGGATGTATCTGTTTCCTCTCCATCATTTTCATCAAGTAACACGTCTTCACTTCCATTCTCTCTTTGTGTATTCCCTGCATTTTGATATTGGAGTCAGTAAGACAATCTAATTGAACTATTTCAATATGAAACTATTTTTGCAATTTATATTGAGACTTACTCCACCAATATTGAACCTTCTGGACAAGTTTTATTGCGAACATATGATGTAAGGGTTCTATATGAAAATATCTCATTAATATATCGTATGATATTCTAAAGAAAGGAATCAAAATTATAAAACACATTTACCTCTCAAAAGGGCATTAACAGGTCGTGCAGAACATTAACACTGATGTTCAGAACAATCACAAGTTCTAATTCAACCTGCTTCTTCTTCAATATTTCCACCTACATTATTTACAGCTTTCCCATCTATTTTAACTCTTTTTACACGATCCTTCAGAAAGTTACTTATTAAACTTACATCGTCCGCCTCTCTTTTGCTTCTTTTACTGCTTCTTGGACTCTCCCCTGACTTATCTGCTTCCCACTCTACTTCTTCTCCTTTTTCTCTACTTAAATCATCACCTTCTTCATTATTTTTACCACCATCTTCCTCTTCGTTTTCACGATCACCATCTTCCTCTCCCTCAAAAAATCAATTTTTAACAGTTCATCAATATCGGCGTCATCTGAATCCACCCTTCTTTCACCCTCATCTGCAGCCCTCTCCAAATCCTCCCCACCTTTACTTAAATCGTAACTTCATGGTGGGCTTTGGCTTTCCTCTTGTTTATCACCTGCTTCACCTTTGTTTTTTGGACGTACTACTTCTCCTTGGCTGTCGTCACTCTCCACAACCAATTTTCTTATAGTTGTTCTAGTTGTTCTTGGGAATTTAGGAGTAGGTTCTAAATCTGTAGGAGTACGTTCCGAATCTGAAGAAGTAGGCTTCTCAGATTTCTTCTTCGGATCAGGGCCCTTTCTTTTAGAAATTTCCTTCTTGGGAGTCTTTGTAGGCTTCTTCTTCTGCTCATCTTCATCTTTCAGTGTTAAATTTCTCAATCTTAAATTTACCATTTTTCTACAAAACAAGAGGATACAAATTTTAGTTACAGATGCCTCATGAACATCCAATGAGATGTTTAGAACCTCATATGAACTGTTGTGAAGCTACTATGGTATTCGGAACATCAAGACACATAACAGCAAATAACTTCAATTTGCAACTAAATAAAGCAGCGTTGGTTCACAGAAAACCCAGAAATTGTCAGAATTTAACCAACAATTGTAAAAAGCCTAAAAATTTCAGTTGAACAGCGAAAACCTCCTTTGTAGTTCGGAACTACTTTACCCATTAAAACACGTAATGCCATTCAATTTCAACACAATATTACACCTTTTGTTCAAAAACAAACACCCAAAGCAGCGTTAATCACTGTCGACAAAGAAATAAAAAAAACCCCTAGGTTCAAGATTTACACCACACTTTGAATGATCATGATATTGTTTACCTTTTGTATTTATCACTTTGTTGTATTGCTGGTCGGATTCCTTGAAAAATCACAGAGAAGTTGAGAGAAATTTGGTTGAGATTTCGTGCAAGAGAAGATGAAGTGAAGTGATGGAAGAAGAGAGAGAGCCACACGGGGAGAGGTTATATTGTTCCCAATGTTTGAAATGATTAATTTGTATATTTTAAGAACGACCCTCAAGTTTTAAAAATATTAATTTGGTCATTGATTAGTCCTAATCAGCTTTAGAAAAAATAGAAAATGAAAAAGCAAATGCGAGGCCCTTTTTTGCCCAAAAAGACTTGAGAACGCCCATTCTCACATGTTTCTTTACCTCTCTCAATTTTTAGTGACTGCCGGCAGTCAGTGTTGATATAATTAGAGATCACGCCAAGCCCCCCTCATCTGTGGCTGATCTAGAGTTCCAGACTAGGCAAATCTGCAAACTCTATCTCATACTATGTAATTGTATTGAAAAATTTATTAAATATACATAAATAACTCATTTAGAACCAATGAGTACAACTTTATGTTCCAGAATTCATAAGTAAATTTTTTGGATCCGCCCATGTCCCTCATTTTGCTTGAATAAATGCAAACGCAGCCAAGATCTCTACTGGATAAACTTATTTTACTTTATTTTTAAAATATGGTTCTTACTAAGAAAAGAAAAACGACATAATCAGGGAACTTGAAAAATATCAAAAGTACTTTTTGGTTTATAAGAAGATTTCATAATACAGTATCTATTATTTTTAGTATCAACTTAGTATTACTATAAAAAAGTATTTACCGGCATATACCAACAGACTACATAAAATTTGGAAATACCGAGACACCAAGAAATGGTGTTGAACTTGGTGCACCCTAACTAGACACTAGAGGATAGAATAGTATCTTGTCCAATTTTCGTCTTCTTTAGAAACTTTCTCAATAGTTGAACATGTCACAATGAACCAGGTTCTCGACGAGGTTCACCTAAACACCTATACTAAAGAAACTTTGCGAAAATAAACTTGTACGTATATTTTATGTGGAAAACTCCTTGCTCAAGGGATAAAATCACGGCTCAAGGGAAAAAAATCACGACTCAAGCTCTTGGATTTGTGAAACTCTCCACTAACACAAAACAAGCAAGTTTTAGGTTACAACTCAATAACCAAGAAACTAAACTCTAGTAACTAGTTTGCTCTAAGCTAACTCTAGCTTACAGGAATGCAAATTCTCCAATTAAGAGCCTACTACAATACTTCTATGATAAGCAGATAGATTACAACTCGATTTCTATAACAGAGACCTAAAACAACCTAAGAATCTAAGAAAGAACTTCTTCAGCACTTGGTTCTTCAACTGCACCTCTGTCTTTTTCACTCATGATCGATCAACACTTTGATTTTCCTTTGCTTAGCTTTCTTGAAGTGAATGAATTTCTTTTGCAGCCTCCACCCATGTAATTATAGAGTTAAAACCATAGTAGACTATAACTAGGAACTTTCTCCAACTTTAGTTAGGAAAAAGACCCTCATTAATGTTTTTCTTTCTTTAGTTCACTCCTTTTTCCTTAGTTAGCTTGTGGTGGTCGCTTTAGCTTCAAGACACAACTCCTTAACCAATTAGGATTTTATTTTTAGTTACAGGTCAACTTCTCCTAATTCCCCTAGGAATGCCAGCCTTTTCCTTTAGGCATTCCTTTCCGTTTTCGAATAGGACTAGAAATGTGACTCAATATCTTTTCGTACTATTGTGCCTTCATTCATGAGACTGGTCCTTCTCCAGATTCTTTTTTTGTCATTCTTCAAAATACATACTTCAAAAAATTTATCCTTTTTTATGATGACAAACAAATGTTTCCAAGTTCCTCCACAACAAACACTTAAACAAGAAACATGTGAAAAAACACCAAAACGGATGAAACTAGGCCACAAACACCCCAACATTTCCTTCTTCCCTATTTTGGAATCATCGAAAAGATCTTAGTCACCTGCCAAGACAACTTAGCGTAGTCCATTCTAGAGCCAAAGGAAACAAATAAATTAAGCTAGAAACTTATGAACAAATATCCAAGGCCTAAAAAAATAGGTTAGCAGCACAAGAAACTTAACAAAAAAACAAGAGATTTAAAACAATCATCCAAAGTTCACACCCAGGTGAACCTATTTAAGTATAGACCAAAGATATAATTTTTCTTAAGTATCCACTAACAGTAAGAAATTATCTCAGGAACTAGGAAAGAAATTGGTAGGACAAGTTCTAAGGTTGACATTCGAAGTCTTTGACAAGTGCAACAATGTTCTTTGAGTTCACACAGCGTTCCTTCACATAGCGTTCCTTCACAAACTTTGCCTCATACTTGTTTTCACCCACGCCCAACTACGCCTTATAAAAAGGACTAAGCGGTCGTAGCAAATATAGCTCGGTAATAAAATTTATTACGCATTTCCAACCTTACAAAGGGCTTGTCTATTTTAAAAAAACTTAATTAACTTCATAAAATAATTAATTTATAATCTGGTTTAAATCAATTTAGTTTTCTTTTAGCCTAATAAGTAGATCACAATTCATACTTATAATATTGCGTAATTGGATTTGAAACCATATTTTATCGCAAGATTCATCATTAACTTCTCTCAATTTAATTTGGCTCGTCTCAGTTTGGTTTTTCTTTTAGCCTAATAAGTAGATCACAAATCATACTTATCTATTTGCCTAATCGTATTAAATATTAAATAATAACATTTGGTTTAAAAGTTTAACAACAGAGAAACCAAAATATGGCTATTTATCTAAATAGTGGTTGTTTTATTAAATACGGGCTGCTCTGTGGACTGTCTATGCAAAGGGAAAACTGGCGCTATTGAAACTAAATATGGGCTGAATTATTTTAAGAAAGTAGGCTGCTTTAAGGTTTGTCTTGCGCAATTATCCATATTTTATTTCTGTACTGTATAAATAAGGGCTATATAAATGAATTAACATGTGGCCGGATTTCAAAGAGCGACCTAAATTCAAAGCCTATTCGTTCCAGCTGCACTTTGAATAACTTTGCATTTAGAAGTTCAATTTTAATCAGCAATTTCGAATTTTGTCCAACTGTTAAAATGAGTTTGAAGATTGGCTCATTTTAATCCCAATTATACAAGTGTACGTACTTTCTGAATTTTTGCAAGAGTAGTCAGAATGCGTAAAATTTTTAGAATCAGTCTAGATTAAAAGAATTGATACTGCATGGCCATTTTTTCAAAGATAGTCCAGATTTTAGAACATGTTAAATTCCGAGAAAATAAAGGTCTGGGAACTTTCCCAAGTAATTTTTATTACTCGTTTATACACCTATCACTCAACCACATCAATTATAAATATGTATATGTGTATATGTTTTTGAACAATATTTTTATCACATTTTAGCACAAGAAACTAATGTTCAATGATATTAGCAACACAATAAGCAAAATTTTACTACTTCAAACATGCTGCTTCATTTTTCATGGCCAAAAGGCTAAAATAAATGCAAAGGTTAACTTGTGTTTACCTAGATAACGAGACCTTAGAGCACGGCTAAGTAGATCCACTAGCTACACCTAGAAAACGAACACAGCAAGGACACCGGACAGCAACTAAACAGCCCCTTATGACCTCTTTTTAACTCTTAAAACTAGTAGATTTATACCCCAAAAGACCCTTAGTATAAAGGATTTTGGTTCTAAATCTTTTCTTTAAACTTACTATTTTTTTTCAAGTGCTTTTTGCTCTCAATTCAATGCTATTTCAGCTGGCTGTTGTCCGTTAAATGAGGGTATTCAATGCCCTATATATGGCTGAAATTGAAGGCCAAAAGGTGGAGTATGGACTTGTACAAAAGTACAAGCCCATACCCCTACACTTGAGTGTTTTTTGGTTATTTTCAGCATGGTACAGCAGCTGTAAAACTACTGTTTCAGCCACCAAAGAGTCCCAAAAAGCTGAAATTGTACAAGTGGTGTCCTTTTAATGGACACCCAATACTCATTGCACTAAGTAGAAGAAACTAGGACCAACAAAACCAATTAAATCAGCCCCAAACTAAATAGAACTAAACAAAAACTGATTTCATGCTAGACACAACAACATAGTACACAAAACACATACTTACAGAACTAGGTGAACAAACTACTATGAGTTACTACTATTAAGAAAACAAAAGAAGCTCACAATCGACTAAGTTCAACTCAAAGCAAATTTACCAGGGGAGCACACTTCATAATAGAAACATATTTTATTCTTGAACATAGGCAAACCTCATACTCAAAACTAATTCAAACAATTCGATGTTTAGTCAAATACACATAGGCTTTTTCGAACACAAGCAGGCATACCATCATGCTTGAAATGGACAATACAAATTAGAGCTCTCTTGATAATAACCAACACTCCAAAATCACATGAACAAACCATGGAATACTCATGTACGAATTTGAACTAACATCCATTTCTACATACGAACCGAGTACATATATTCATTGATACCGTGCGACAACAATTTTACTAATCACTGACATGGTATTCATAAACTAATCATCTAACTAACAAACTAACTTTACTAGTATAAAACTGATCTACACATCAACAAAGCCAAGAAAAAGAAAAAGGCTCGCAATTTCTAACCCGTTACCATATACATCACCATCGCTGCTATGCCAGAATACTACAATGCAGCCAAGCAAACTCGTCCTCACAAAACAAATGATAGCTCCGCAACCAAGCTGTTTATGCCTAGATGACCCCAATGCCATAATAGCTTTTTCACCATGTCACAGGCAGCCTCACAACCAATTTTTCATCACGAATTGCTGCCAGCTTCAGCGTCATAGTCCCATAGCCTCGGTACCACTGCTGCGTTGTCAATCCTACAACGATCAACCAATCTTCAGTATCGATACAAAGAGGTTACAAACTCCGCACCACTGCGCCACCTCGACTCCACTGCCTAAACTCGCTTTATCAACAAACATCGTCATCAGATCAAACAAAATCATCACAGCCTTATAACCACATCGAAACATTAAAAGCAATCACCCACACCACCGTACGCCACCCCAATAATCAGAACAGCCCCTTACCCTTACACACCATCGTTCATAGCCTCCGTCATTACAACTCCGAAACAAAGCAAACGACCACAACAAAACGAGAAGAAGAAAAGGGAAGAAGAGAACAAAACAAAACAAAACAAAACAAAACAAAACAAAAAAAAATCAGAAACGGGTGAAGAACAAAAACGGGTAAAGGGGAGGCATTTTTGGGAAAAACGAGATGTGGGGTGAAAGAGGAGGGTGAGATGAAGTGGAAAAGACAAAACTTACCCGAGACACGCAAAAACCACTGGAGCTAGGCCATGACCGAAACTTTCTCCTCCGATCTAAGAAAAACGGCTAAGAATTTGGAGAAAATACTTGTGGAAATGGAATGAGGGGGTCAAGATCTTTCCAATGGTGTATTTTAGTATTTTTCCGGCCACCGGAGGCGGTGGTCCGGTGGCGGCACAGTGGAGGAAGTTGGCGGAGCCGTGGTGGTAGGCGATTCCCGGAGGTGGAGGGAAATTTTGGCAAGGGTTCCCCTATTTTCTGAGTTTTTGTGTATATATTGTGAGTGTGGGCCGAGTAAACAAGTGGGCTGACGGGCCAACGTATTGGGTTGTGTATTTTGCATGTACTGCCATTAAAAGAGTCTACATTTATTTAAAATACACACAATTAACTAAATAAAAACCCCACAATTAAAAATATAGAATCACAATTAAGACATAAGTAGTTAATTAATTTTCAAATTTTACACCCTAATAAAAGACAATTTTAGTTAGAACAAACACTAGAAGTCCAAAAAAAATTTGACGAAACGTCCTAAGTATCTAATACGACTATTTTGAGCAATTTTATGAATTTTTGTGCCAAAATTAGGTGATTACAAATATAATTCAATGACACACCAAAAGTATTTCTAAAACCAATATTATAAATACTTCCATTATCAATAGGTCTACTTAAATACTACACAATATGTAATTGTTCATCGCCATTGTATGCTTATAAAGGACAAAAAAATATAAGCACTTTGCCTTTAAGCTGTTCAAGGTTGTAAACACATTATATAAATCTCCAAAAAAGAAAAACACAATGTGCCTTCAAGCTCCCCATTCGGCGCCATCTCCATTCGTCATAAGAACATTGTTCCTGTTATTAAGGAAAAACCACATATATAGGATTACTATGACAATTCTCATAAGTTAATGCAAGTAGTAAAAATGGTAACCACAATAACATTACAGTAAAATTTTGTAAAACACTGCACAGCTCTCCCTTGGTGTCTGTATTAAAATGGTAACTATGAACTAAGAGATTAGCATGTCTTCCGAAAAACATATTAATGTACTGGGAGAAAGCTGAAGTGTCGCATAACATTTAGATAAAGCTTAAACAAATACTACAGAGAAATTCTAGCAATACAGGTAAAAAAACATTTCAATTTAGGCATATAAAGAGAGTAAATGTGTAATGCTAAATAACATCATAGTACACAGTGATTGTTGGTAAATGTATTCATTAAATTATGGCGCACTTATCTGAAGGAAGTACCTCCTTTGATGAAGTTATGGAATTGACCAACTTCATTGCGCACTATGTGTTAGAAAGAAGCATTACCACACAATGCAAGTAAAACTTTAAGCCGTAAGAAGTCCACAAAAAATGCAATTGTCCGTAACTTACTCTTGCTAAAGCTCTCCCTGTAAGTTCAACAATTTTTGCCGACGTTATATTGTTCCTACTTTTTATCTAAGCTTCTAATTATCTAAGCTTCTAATGCAAAATGAACACCAAAACAAAGAGTAACATTGCAAAAGAAAATTCCGTGAAGTCACTTTGTAGTGCTAATGTTCTAATATCCTTCTAGATGCTAAACTATTAAGTTACGTCAAAGTTTTAAAATAATTACGAGCTCATTTGTAACAACTAGAGAGACGTCAAAAGACAATATCTAAACCAATTACAAAGTAATATATTATGGTGAACAAAATGACCCGCAAGAGACCAAAAACTAAAGAACCTGATAGCAAGAAATTCAAACTCTTGGAAGAAAATTCTGAATTATTTTTTGTATTTGGGGTGAGTTTTTATTTTGGAGTCTTAATTTCAAGATAACTTTTAAACTCTGAGTCTAAATTGCCTACTGCTAATGGAAGAAAGAACATTTACGAGAGAAAAACTAAAAATCACCAACCAAACAGATCAAATAGGAGATTGGACACATGTATAAGTTCAAGAACAACAGTCTTATTACAACCTTCACCGCAGTAAAATCAGAGGACACAATCAATATTTAAAAACTAGGACAACAACATGAAACTATAACCGAATGTCAACCAAACTTCAAACAAAAAAAAAGTGTAAGTGGAAATTGTCAATATTTTGAACAATAGTAGGCAGACAATCCAAGGTTCAGGGAAAAAACGTCAATATTTTGAGCATTAGTAAGTTGTTTCAATATGAAATTTTGGGCAACAAAGTCAATATATCTCTCATGTATTTTATTGAATAGTTCATATGACTCGTTTAAAAACTCAAACTTCACATAAAAAAGATCAAATTGAGAAGATTAAGAGATGAAAAGGAGAAGATTAAAACAGAAAAGAGTAAGAGACCGAAGAACTGTCGAGAAGGAAAGAAGAATCATTAAAATAGAAGGAAAGTATAGAAATAGACCTGTTGCATTCGGATAAGGAAAACTACGAACTGCTCTTGGCCAATGCTTCAGGCAAACTACAAGTTGTGCAGATCAGTTTGTATGTACCAAAAGCTATCAAAAGCTATCAAAATAATGCATCTATTGTAAGGCTATATTTCTATTGTGGTCTTCAAAAAATCTGCAATTAAAGTTCTTTGCTTCTTAGTTTTCAAGAGGATGTATCTATTTCCTCTCCATCATTTTCATCAAGTAACACGTCTTCACTTCCATTCTCTCTTTGTGTATTCCCTGCATTTTGATATTGGAGTCAGTAAGACAATCTAATTGAACTATTTCAATATGAAACTATTTTTGCAATGGATATTGAGACTTACTCCACCTATATTGAACCTTCTGGACAAGCTTTATTGCGAACATATGATGTAAGGGTTCTATATGAAAATATCTCATTAATATATCGTATGATATTCTAAAGAAAGGAATCGAAATTATAAAAAAAATTTACCTCTCAAAAAGGGCATTAACAGGTCGTGTAGAACATTAACACTGATGTTCAGAACAATCACAAGTTCCAATTCAACCTGCTTCTTCTTCAACATTTTTACCTGCATTATTTACAGCTTCCCCATCTATTTTAACTCTTTTTACACGATCCTTCAGAAAGTTACTTATTAAACTTACATCGTTCGCCTCTCTTTTGCTTCTTTTACTGCTTCTTGGATTCTCCCCTGACTTATCTACTTCCCACTCTACTTCTTCTCCTTTTTCTCTACTTAAATCATCACCTTCTTTATTATTTTTACCACCATCTTCCTCTTCGTTTTCACGATCACCATCTTCCTCTCCAGTCCTCGAAAAATCAATTTTTAACAGTTCATCAATATCGGCGTCATCTGAATCCACCCTTCTTTCACCCTCATCTGCAGCCCTCTCCATATCCTCCCCACCTTTTCTTAAATCGTAACTTCATGGTGGACTTTGGCTTTCCTCTTGTTTATCACCTGCTTCACCTTTGTTTTTTGGACGTACTACTTCTCCTTGGCTGTCGTCACTCTCCACAACCAATTTTCTTATAGTTGTTCTAGTTGTTCTTGGGAATTTAGGAGTAGGTTCTAAATCTGTAGGAGTACGTTCCGAATCTGAAGAAGTAGGCTTCTCAGATTTCTTCTTCGGATCAGGGCCCTTTCTTTTAGAAATTCCCTTCTTGGGAGTCTTTGTAGGCTTCTTCTTCTGCTCATCTTCATCTTTCATTGTTAAATTTCTCGATCTTAAATTTACCATTTTTCTGCAAAACAAGAGGATACAAATTTTAGTTACAGATGCCTCATGAACATCCAATGAGATGTTTAGAACCTCATATGAACTGTTGTGAAGCTACTATGGTATTCGGAACATCAAGACACATAACAGCAAATAACTTCAATTTGCAACTAAATAAAGCAGCGTTGGTTCACAGAAAACCCAGAAATTGTCAGAATTTAACCAACAATTGTAAAAAGCCTAAAAATTTCAGTTGAACAGCGAAAACCTCCTTTGTAGTTCGGAACTACTTTACCCATTAAAACACGTAATGCCATTCAATTTCAACACAATATTACACCTTTTGTTCAAAAACAAACACCCAAAGAAGCGTTAATCACTGTCGACAAAGAAATAAAAAAAACCCCTAGGTTCAAGATTTACACCACACTTTGAATGATCATGATATTGTTTACCTTTTGTATTTATCACTTTGTTGTATTGCTGGTCGGATTCCTTGAAAAATCACAGAGAAGTTGAGAGAAATTTGGTTGAGATTTCGTGCAAGAGAAGATGAAGTGAAGTGATGGAAGAAGAGAGAGAGCCACGCGGGGAGAGGTTATATTATTCCCAATGTTTGAAATGATTAATTTGTATATTTTAAGAACGACCCTCAAGTTTTAAAAATATTAATTTGGTCCTTGATTAGTCCTAGTCAGCTTTAGAAAAAATAGAAAATGAAAAAGCAACTGCGAGGCCCTTTTTTGCCAAAAAAGACTTGAGAGGTTCCTGAACGCCCATTCTCACATGTTTCCTTACCTCTCTTAATTTTTAGTGACTGCCGGCAGTCAGTGTTGATATAATTAGATATCACGCCAAGCCCCCCTCATCTGTGGCTGATCTAGAGTTCCAGACTAGGCAAATCTGCAAACTCTATCTCATACTATGTAGTTGTATTGAAAAATTTATTAAATATACATAAATAACTCGTTTAGAACCAATGAGTACAACTTTATGTTCAAGAATTCATAAATAAATTTTTTGGATCCGCCCATGTCCCTCATTTTGCTTGAATAAATGCAAACGCAGCCAAGATCTCTACTGGACAAACTTATTTTACTTTATTTTTAAAATATGGTTCTTATTAAGAAAAGAAAAACGACATAATCAAGGAGCTTGAAAAATATCAAAAGTACTTTTTGGTTTATAAGAAGATTTCATAATACAATATCTATTATTTTTAGTATCAACTTAGCATTACTATAAAAAAGTATTTACCGGCATATACCAACGGACTACATAAAATTTGGAAATACCGAGACACCAAGAAATGGTGTTGAACTTGGTGCACCTTAGCTAGACACTAGAGAGATAGAATAGTATCTTGTCCGATTTTCGTCTTCTTAAGAAACTTTCTCAATAGTTGAACATGTCACAACGAACCAAGTTCTCGACGAGGTTCAACTAAACACCTATACTAATGAAACTTTGCGAAAATAAACTTATACGTATATTTTATGTGGAAAACTCCTTGCTCAAGGGAAAAATCACAACTCAAGCTCTTGGATTTGTGAAACTCTCCACTAACACAAAACAAGCAAGTTTTAGGTTACAACTCAATAATCAAGAAACTAAACTCTAGTAACTAGTTTCCTCTAAGCTAACTCTAGGTTACAGGAACTCAAATTCTCCAATTAAGAGCCTACTACAATACTTCTATGATAAGCCGATAGGTTACAACTCGATTCCTATAACAGAGACCTAAAACAACCTAAGAATCTAAGAAAGAACTTCTTCAGCACTTGGTTCTTCAACCGCGCCTTTGTCTTTTTCACTCATGATTGATCAACACTTTGATTTTCCTTTGCTTAGCTTTCTCGAAGTGAATGAATTTCTTTTGCAGCCTCCACCCATGTATTTATAGAGTTAAAACCATAGTAGACTATAACTAGGAACTTTCTCCAACTTTAGTTAGGAAAAAGACCCTCATTAATGTTTTTCTTTCTTTAGTTAACTCCTTTTTCCTTAGTTAGCTTGTGGTGGTCGCCTTAGCTTCAAGACACAAATCCTTAACCAATTAGGATTTTATTTTTAGTTACAGGTCAACTTCTCCTAATTCCCCTAGGAATGCCAGCCTTTTCCTTTAGGCATTCCTTTCCGTTTTCGAATATGTCTAGAAATGTGACTCAACATCTTTTCGTACTATTGTGCCTTCATTCATGAGACTGGTCCTTCTCCAGGTTCTTTGTTTGTCATTCTTCAAAATACATAATTCAAAAAATTTATCCTTTTTGATGACGACAAACAAATGTTTCCAAGTTCCTCCACAACAAACACTTAAACAAGAAACATGTGAAAAAACACCAAAACAGATGAAACTAGGCCACAAACACCCCAACATTTCCTTCTTCCCTATTTTGGGATCATCGAAAAGATCTTAGTCACCTGCCAAGACAACTTAGCGTAGTCCATTCTAGAGCCAAAGGCAACAAATTAATTAAGCTAGAAACTTATGAACAAATATCCAAGGCCTAGAAAAATAGGTTAGCAGCACAAGAAACTTAACAAGAAAACAAGAGATTTAAAACAATCATCCCAAGTTCACACCCAGGCAAACCTATTTAAGTACAGACCAAAGATATAATTTTTCTTAAGTAGCCATTAACAGTAAGAAATTATCTCAGGGTCTAGGAAAGAAACTGGTAGGACAAGTTCTAAGGTTGACATTCGAAGTCTTTGACAAGTGCAACAATGTTCTTTGAGTTCACACAGCGTTCCTTCACAAACTTTGCCTCATACTTGTTTTCACTCACGTCCAACTACGCCCTATGAAAGGGACTAAGCGGTCGTAGCAAATATAGTTCAGTACTTAAAGTCCCGAGGTCGAATCCCACAGAGAACACTAGATTTCTAATTTTTATTCTAACTAATTTACCTATCAACTAACTTCTAAGGGGTTTTGATTTAAGATTGTTTGTGTAGTAACAACTAAGCAATAAAAATCAACAATAAAGTAAATGACAATTATTAGAGAATAAGATTGATTCAAAGGGTGTAAAGCCTAGGATTGATCTACCCAGCTCCTACCTATGTATTAGAATAATGATTTAACGAATTCAACTTCGTTCTTACTATTGAACACTTGCTCCAAATTAACAACTATTCACTCCTGTGTAATAATTATAACTTTCACTAACCAATTTCCCAATTAATTAATGAAGATATGCAGGGTTGTTCACAATCAGGCTCAATGGTTACAAATCACCTTATTGACAACCTAAGTAATACCTTGATTTTAGGTTGAAATATTGCTAAGTGTTTAACCCTAACTTATGAATCTATCCCTAGACACACAAGAATAAAGGGGACAGCCAATTGGGGGCCCTTCCAATCAATAGCAATCAAAACATAAACACTTAGATAGAAAGAATTCACAAGTTTCATTCATTAAAATAAATATTCATCACACATAAGTAATGGAGGGTTCCATCAATCCTAGAATGGGTGATTTAGCCACTCATAGTCATAATCAAGTTAAATAAATTACTATAAGCACGTAAATCTACATAAAAGATGATTGTGGATGAGAAAAAGCCTTGAATCTTGATCTTCTCTCTTCCTTGCCTCCTTTGGATTTAAGATTAGCCAAAAGCCCCATTCTAGAAGGTTTGAATGTGTATTTATAGAGTTATGAAAAACCAAGGTAAAAATAGCCTTTTCCCGCTCAAGCTAGGACTTCTTAATGTTAAGCGCTACTTCTATCTCTTGGCTATGTGCTGGCACAAGCAGGCACAAGCTCTGCTTCGTGTGCTGGATAGATGCTGGCGCAAAGCTGGCACAAGGTGCTGGATGTATTCTCTGCAGGCTAGAGTTGTGCTGGCACAACTTTCGCACAAGGTTCTGAGTTAATTTTTTGTGCTCAAGTTGTGCTGGCATGACATTGGCACAACTTAACTCCAACTTCAAAATTCATTCATGAAACGCTCCAAATCATCAATTTTCTTGTTAATTTCATCAAAATCGACACCTACACATTCAAACACCATTATTAAGCTAAATCCACTATCATAATCAATTTAAGCGCATAAAGATCACTAAGATATGGGGTAATGGTACCATAGGCTTGCCCGTCTTGTAATTCTCCACTAATGTAGGCATACTTGGCCTAAAATCAAGTAGGATGTTGTTAAGGTTGTAATGTGGGCTAAAGGACAGATAGGATACATATGGATAAAATAGTGACTACCTCCCTAAACACTCTAATACATCACTTCTTTTTAGCTCAATCCTTCTCAACACCAATAGAGTAACCACCCAACGAACACATCAAAGAATTTTCTTTTCAACATTAAGCTTTTTTCATTCTTTAGTACAACACTAGCAAAAACTGAGATTTTTCTTCTTTTTTTTCTATTTTTCTTTTCTTCTTTCCTTTTTTTCATCCTTTTTTTTTTTTTTTTGCATTCATTTCCATTTCTTTTTTTTTCAACCCTTGCTAATTACCTTTACTCAAAAATGCACCATGTTTTCTCATCATTGGTTCCACTCAAAAGCCACCTAATTCTTCAACCACAACTCCATAAACTAAAATATTTTTTAACTAAAGTGCTCAAAGGAGTAAGGGTTCAAAGAGATGATATTCAAGAAGAAAATGGGTAAAGCTTGTAATGCGGGTGCCAATAAAAGGTCAATAGGCTAAAAAAGGCTCATTAGTGGTATATATGTAAGGGTAAGCTAGACAAATCGCAAACGAATCAAAGAAGACCTACTATCCTCTCCTAAACCAAGTGCATCTTAGGATTTCGCCTTAAAAGACAATCGGGGCAAGTTCTAGACCAATAATGCAAGCACATGAACAAAATACAAAACCTCACCATACATGGCACATGAACCAATCAAGACGAAACAATTCCAACTCCCAACCAAGCACATCATGTCATTCGGTCAGCAAACAGAGTTAAAAACATGAGCCTAAGCGTCACTAACAAGATCATCTATCAATTCAAGTTTAAACTAACATAAAAAATCTCTAGGAAAGTTGAACTTGCATGCAAGGACTAAATAAGATAAAATCAAACAAGTCAAAGTTAACTTAGGAGCAAAGTTTCATCTTTAATATTTTTAAATTTTAAAAAAATAAGAAATCCTAACAACTACTCCTAAAAACACCCTGTTCAAAAGAAATAACCTCCTCGGAAAAGAACCGTGGCTTGAAGAAAACCGGAGGAGTATTATTACCTAAGAAAACTTAGCTAGAAAGCAAGAAACAAATAAAAATTAAGTCAACTGACAAAAATAAAAAAAAATAATAACAAGATATGAAAAATTCCCCCACCCTACACTTAATACAGTGCAATGTCCTCAATTTGCTTAAAAAAGAATAAAATGAAAGGTGGGTAAAGAACTCCCTGATGGTCTAAGCCTCATCATCGTCGCTGTCAGTAGCGCCATCTGCAGCTGCACCAGACCCATCCTCACTGCAATAAGCTGAATCAACTCCAGCAAAAACAGTAAGCTAAATCATTGGAATCCAGGTCACAAGTGTTACTACATGTCGTGACACACAACATAGCTCAAGTATATGTCAACGAGGCCAAACCTTCATAAAATAAGCCTCTCACACATTAATTCATGCCTACACACCTTAAAAAAATAGGTTGAGTTACTCAGACTTCACTAAACACATGAAAATTTTTGTTTAGGCATTCCATCGAACACCTTATGTGCATTAGTAATGGCTGCTAATATCGGGCATCTTTGTTTTCGCCTGATCCTCCCATCTCCGGGAACTTTTCACACACTAACAACTACAACAATTCCAACTTCCCAACCCCAGAATCAGATACCAACTCAAGTATGAAAAATTTCAACAATGTTTCAAGAAAAAGAACATATGGAATACCTTTTATTTTGGGAGAATTGGAATAACAAAGTGGGGAGGGGAAAGAAGAAGAAGAGTGTAGAGAGAGCCGGGATTATAGAAATGAGAAGGAGAAGAAGAATCAAGAACGAAGATCATACTTGATAATTTGATGTTTTCGCCGTGAGAGGAGAAGAAAAAAGTAGCGTTGTTATTATTATTTTTTTTAAAAATTTATTGGGTCTCATAGGGCTCAAAATATTTTCTAAGCGTATGAGTTGAAACAAAAATAACATACTAGTTCTGTTTAATTCTTTTAAGTGTAGGAGGTGTATGCTGGTTTTGTGCTAGCACAAAACTAGCATGTGGTCCTGAAGTTTTAATTGGAGTTCTGGCCTGATGCAAGCATATTCATGGCCTGAACAACTTAGAACCAATTTTGAGCGCTGGATTTGCGCAGGCGCAAACTCAGCGCAAAGTATAGAGGTTTTCATTCGAGCGCCGGCTTTGTGCCAGCATATCATGAGCCTGAAGTACTGAAGGTTGAAGTCTTGTGCCCAATTTGTGCTAGAACACACTTGGCCTGCGACCACAGATTTTCAAGCGCCAATCCTGTTACGGTACCAACTTTTCTCCTTGAATAACACATCGTTTCATGCCATTTTCAGCTCGATGTATCTCGATTCACCTTGCATATTCCACGAACTTTGCAACCGTCTATTAATTCTACGAAACTCAACAAACATTAATTCCCTACAATTAAAACAAAAATAAGTAATCGACGAATAAAAACTAAAATCGTGGGTTGCCTCCCACACAACGCCTTATTTAATGTCATGGCACGACTTCTTTTTGTGTTTTTCATGTTTTTCTATTTTTTTTACTTGTATACATTTACAACAATGGGTTGCCTCCCGAGAAGAACCTTAGTTATAGTCGTAGCACAACTTCAATCAGTTCAACCTATGGCTTATCCAGGCTCGCATGTACGCACACACGGGTTGCCTCCCACACAACGCCTTATTTAATATCATGGCACGACATCTTTTTGTGTTTTTCATATTTTTCTATTTTTTTACTTGTATATATTTAAAACCGCAGGTTGCCTCCCAAGAAGTGCCTTAGTTATAGTCGTGGTATGACTTCAATCAGTTCAACATATGGCTCATCCAGGTTCGTATGTACGCACACATGAGTTGTGCTGGCACGATTTTCGCACAAGGTTCTGAGAGTTAATTTTCTGTGTCAAAGTTGTGCTGGCATGACATTGGCACAACTTAACTCCAACTTCAATATTCATTCATGAAACGCTCCAAATCATCAATTCTCTAGATAATTTCTTCCAAATCAACACCTACACATTCAAATACCATTATTAAGCTAAATCCACTATCATAATCAATTTAAGAGCATAAAGATCACTATGATACGTGGTAAAAATCACCAAAAATATATATCTTTTTAGCCAAATATCACCACCCCACGCTTGGACTTTTGCCAATCATCAGGCAAACTAACCCAAAAAGACTTTTTAGCAGAAATAAGCTCAACTCAACCAAGTCAAAACTTTAATCAGGCTCAACACCTATGACTTTGGTTTTTCCCAACAATTAATCACCAAGCATACCAAGCATACAACTTCCCATTTTTAATGCACACAGTACAAAAAATCATTAAAACAATCAAGTAGTAAAATCCAAGCCTCAAGAATTGACTCCATCAACCAACTTACTCAAGGCGTGCTCAAGATTACATAGTCTAATAACCGCTCCTATCTCTCATAACTCATGTGCCCTCACCAACCAAAGAATAGTCCCAATCACACTAAAAAATATCAATAGATCACAAGGGACATGTAAGATTGAAGAATTCGTTCACACTCACAAAGAACTTCAAGTGCCACCCAATAGTACTATAGGCTTGCCCGTCTTGTAATTCTCCACTAATGTAGGTACACTTGGCGTAAAATCAAGTAGGACGTTGTTAAGGTTGTAATGTATGCTAAATAACGGGTAGGATACATATGGATAAAATAGTGACTACCTCCCTAAGAAGTTTAATACATCACTTCTTTTTAGCTCAATCCTTCTCAACACCGACCAAGTAACCACCCAACGAACATATCAAAGAATTTCCCTTTCAACATTAAGCATTTTTCTTTCTTTTGCATAACACTAGTAAAGACTGAGATTTTTCTTCTTTTTTTCTTTTCTTCTTTCTTTATTTTTTCATCTTTTTTTTCCTTTTTCAGTCATTTCTATTTCTTTTTTTATTCAACCTTTGCTAATGACTTTTACTAAAAAATGCACCATATTTTCTCATTATTGGTTCCACTCAAAATCCACCCAATTCTTCAACCACAACTCCATAAACTCAAATATTTTTCAATTTAAATGCTCAAAGGAGTAAGGGTTCAAAGAGATGATATTCATGAAAAAAAGGGGCAAAGCTTGTAATGTGGGTGCCAAAAAAAGGTCAATAGGCTCACTAGTGGTATATATATAAGGGTAAGCTAGATAAATTACAAATGGATCAAAGAAGGCCTACTATCCTCTCATAAACCATGTGCATCCTAGGATTTCGCCTCGAAAAACAATCGGAGCAATTTCTAGACCAATAATGCAAACACATGAACAAAATAAAAAACCTCACCACATATGGCACATGAACCAATCAAGATGAAACAATTCCAATTCCCAACCAAGCACATCATGTAATTCGGTCAGCAAACAGAGGCAAAAACATGAGCCTAAGTGTCACTAACAAGATCATCTGTCAATTCAAGTTCAAACTCACACTAAAAATCTCTATGGAAGTTTAACTTGCATGCAAGGATTAAATATGCTAGAATCAAACAAGTCAAAGTTAACTAAGGAGCAAAGTTTCATCTTTAATATTTTTACTATTTTCTAAAAATAAGAAATCCTAACATTTACTCCTAAAAATACCCGGTTCAAAAGAAATAACCTCCTCAGGAAAGAACCGTGGCTTGAAGAAAACCTGAGGAGGATTACTACCTAAGAAAACTTAGCTAGATAGCAAGAAACAAATAAAAATAAAGTCAACCGAAAAAAAATAAAAAAAAATTAATAACAAGGTATCAAGAATTTCCGCACTGCAAACTTAAAATAGTGCAATGTCCTCAATTCACTTCAAAAAGAATAAAATGAAAGGTGGGCAAAGAACTCCCTGATGGTCTAAGCCTCATCATCGTTGCCGTCAGTAGCGCCATCTGCAGCTGCACCAGACCCATCCTCATTGCAATAAGCTAAATCGACTCCAGCAAAACTAGTAAGCTAAATAATTGAAGTCGAGGTCACAAGTGTTACTACACGTCGTGACACACAACGTAGCTTACATATATGTCAACGAAGCCAAAAAATCAGCCCCTCACATATTAATTCATGCCTACACACCTTAAAAAAAATAGGTTCAGTTACTCAGACTTCACTAAACACATGAAACTTTTCGTTTAGGTATTCTATCGAACATCTTGTGTGCATTAGCAATGGCTGCTAATATCAGGCATCTTTGTTTTTTCCTGATCCTCCCAACTCCGGGAGCTTTTCACACACTAACAACTGCAACAATTCCAACTTGACAACCCCAGAATCAGATACCAACTCAAATATGAAAAATTTCAACAACGTTTCAAGAAAAAAATATATGGAATACCTTTTCTTCTGGGCGAATTGGAACAACAAAGTAGGTAGGGAAAAAGAAGAAGAAGAGAGCAGAAAGAGCCGGGAAAAGAGAAACGAGAAGGAGAAGAAGAATCAAGAACGAAAATCATACCTGATAGTTTGATGTTTTAGCCGTGAGAGGAGAAGAAACAAGTAGCGTTGTTCTTTAATTTTTTTTTAATTTATTTGGGTCTCATGGGGCTCAAAATATTTTTTAAGCACATGAGTTGGAACAAAAATAACATGCCAGTTCTATTTAATTCTTTTAAGTGTAGGAGGTGTACGCTGGTTTTGTGCTAGCACAAAGCTAGCATGTGGTCCTGAAGTTTTAATTGGAGCGCTGGCCTGATGCTAGCATATTCTAGGCCTGAACAACTGAGAACTAATTTTGAGCGCTGGATTTGCGCAGGGGCAAACTCAGCGCCAAGTACAAAGGTTTTCATTTGAGCGCTGGCTTTGTGCTAGCATATCATGAGCCTGAAGTACTGAAGGTTGAAGTCTTGTGCCCAATTTGAGCTAGCACACACTTTGCCTGCGACCACAGATTTTAAAGCGCCAATTCTGTTACTTTTCTCCTTGAATAACACCTCGTTTGATGCCATTTTTCAGCTCGATGTATCTTGATTCACCTTGCATAATCCACGAACTTTCCAACCGTCTATTAATTCTACAAAACTCAAAAAACATTAATTCCCGACAATAAAAATAAAAATAAGTAATCTACAAATACAAACTAAAATTGTGGGTTGCCTCCCACTCAGCGCCTAATTTAATGTCATGGCACGACATCTTTTTGTGTTTTTCATATTTTTCTATTTTTTTTTTACTTGTATACAATTACAACCACGGGTTGCCTCCCGAGAAGCGCCTTAGTTATAGTCATAGCACGACTTCAATCAACTCAACTTATGGCTCATCCAGGCTCGCATGTATGCACACACGAATAATTCACATCCTCTTAATGTCCCTTCAGCATTTTGCCAATGTCAACAACTATTTCTTCATCATACAGCTTCAAGGTCATCTTCCCCTTATCAACATCAATCACTACTCTACCTGTAGCCAAAAATGGACGGCCTAAGATAATTGGAACATCTTTATCAACGGGGCAGTCAAGGAGCACAAAATCTACTTGAAATGTGAAACTACCTACATGCACAAGTACATCCTCAACTATTCCAGCAGGGTGCTTTTGTCTTTTATCTGCCACCTGGATTCGCATTGAAGTCTCTCTCATACCAGTCAGAGCTAGCTTGTTGTATACTTCTAGCGACATTAAATTAATGCTTGCACCAGAATCGTATAAGGCCTTACCAAATATGAGATCACCAATAGAGCACGGGACTGTAAACTACCAGTATCTTGCTTTTTTTTTTTTAGCTATAGGCTTTGTGATAACAACACTACACACCTTATTTAACTCAAGCATCTCTACCTCATTAAAGTCAACATTCTTAGACAGAAGATCTTTTAACAGTTTTGTATATCCTGGCACCTCTCGCATAATCTCCATGAATGACATACTAAGCGTCAATTGTTTCAACAAATCAAAAAGCTTATTAAACTTCGAATCTTTTTGTTGTTTTGCCAACCTTTGAGGAAAAGAAGGTGGTGGTGCTTTCACCTTGGAGTTCTGCTCCCTTGACACTTTAGCTTGATCAACCACCTTCTCAGCTTCTTTAACAGGTTCTTTGGAAATAACCTTCTGACACGATCCAGAATCCGGTTAGGCCGTGCGGGCACCCGACATCCTCCCCTAGACCCGTCGGGCGAACCCTTACCAATTAAATAAGGAAAATAAATATAACAATTCACAAATAAGGACAAGACTTAAAAAAAATCACAGACATACTGATACCTCTAAGTTGTACAAAAGAAATTACAGCTGACTACCCAGCATGCTAGGTTTAGGGTTATCCAGACTAGACCTCTAAGAGTACAAAAGAAGATAGATACCTCTTGAAGGGAGTAAAATGCAACTGAAATAATAAACAATAAACTGGTGGCCATTCGGAATAAAGCTGGCTCACCCTGACAGCTGAAGTCGTCTTCGCTCCTGAACAACGTGGCAAACTCAATCCTGGAGCGAACCTGCCGAAACGAAATAGATAGACAAGAAACAAACAACAAACAAGGGTGAGTCTAAAGGAGTCAATAAGTGGGGCAGACTAGCCACCTCAAAGAATAGGATATCTAGCCAGGGAGAAGAAACAGATAAACCAAATTCCTCTTATTTAAATTATAAAAAGGCAGAGTCAGATAATAACCGGAAACACTTATGAAACCATAAACTCAACCAGGAATACGAGCCAGAAACATATCAACAAATAAGCAATGCACGTAGAAGCAGAACAGTAGTTCTGTACCACAAGTCTACACAATGGTATGAAATGAAATGAAATGAGATGAAATGAAATGAAATGAAATATGATGCAAAGGGTCACATGTGCCAAATGAATGGAGCGGAATCCTCCTGTTCCGAGGGCGGAATCCTCCTACCCTCAATATGATGCAATGGAGCAGAATCCTCCTGCTCTGAGGGCGGAATCCTCCTACCCTCAATATGATGCAATGGAGCGGAATCCTCCTGCTCCGAGGGCGGAATCCTCCTACCCTCAATATGATTCAATGGAGCGGAATACTCCTGCTCCGAGGGCGGAATCCTCCTACCCTCAATATGATGCAATGAAGCGGAATCGTCCTGCTTCGAGGGCGGAATCCTCCTACCCTCAATATGATGCAATGGAGCGGAATACTCCTGCTCCGAGGGCGGAATCCTCCTACCCTCAATATGATGCAATGATAACCCTTCACCGGCGCGGGACTCTCATCGACTGTCAGGAAGTATATGTCAACTCACAGCCAGAGTACAATACTCAGATCCTCAATGCAATACCAACAACAGGACATAACATATAATACACAATGTAAATCCAAAGCTAAGGGGTAATGAATACGCCTATCGACAGCTACACACGTAAGGAACACGTGGTAGAAAATCCATGAGGCCAGGTGCCTCCAAAGAAATGGATATAAACACTTACCTTGTTACAAAGTTAGTGCATCCACTCAATAACCGCTTGTCCTTTGGTTTCTTGTTTCATCGCCAAACGATCCCACTCTATTCAATAAGCAGAAAAATATATTAAAT
The DNA here is from genome assembly GCA_029990575.1 of Petunia axillaris subsp. axillaris. Lineage (NCBI taxonomy): Eukaryota > Viridiplantae > Streptophyta > Magnoliopsida > Solanales > Solanaceae > Petunia > Petunia axillaris. Next base: position 146,694,193 of record JARKNS010000004.1, read on the forward strand.
TAGGCTAAAGACTTCATTCCTCACATCTTAGGGTAATCCAGGTAGGAACCTGATATACGCAATACGCAGGCCAGGCCTATATACAGGGTTTAAGGCTACATAACCAAATACCAAATAAATTACATTTATAAGTTGCCCATAACTCACTTAGTACGAATATATTATCAATTTCATTATCAGGGTCCATTTGACCCTTTGAACTATTAATTGAACTTATTCAAACACACATAATAAATTCAAATAATATATTAGGATCATTACCTGAATATTTCAGGGTGAGAATTCTACTTTTCTCCAGTCCCTTTTCTTATTTTCTTGCATTTTTTCTTCCCCGTCTATCTCATTTTCTTTCTGCGTTTATTTCATTGTATTCTCTGCTTTTCATTATCTTCCATCCTCTGATCATCCTTATCTTATATTAGGCTAAGGACCACCGCCCTTCAATTTTAAGTTTTGTCTTTTTCTCTTTTTTTTTTCTTTTTTCTTTTAAAATTCGTTGTTACGGTAAAAATTAAAACGGTACCCTACAATATTCGAAATAATTTCAACTTTTGCATACAAATTATATAAAATATATGTAACATACTCGCGAAGGCGGAACTCAAATCGAATTCCAGAAACTCAAGATGCTAATTTAAATAGAAAAAGTCAAATTATTTAACTTTCGGCATTTTAGCGGAAACTAGCCGAACAACATCGAAATTCACTTTCGAAAGTTCACAAAAGTCACAAATAATCATACGAACCTAACAGCGCTTTCGGATTTTGAATCGGAGCTCGTTCGCCAAAACCGAACTCGAAAATCTTTTTTTAGTATTTATCGACAATAAAAACTGAAACCTTCTTCCGATGCCTACCAAACGAGGTCTGATTTAGCTCAAATCTTACAGACAGGTCCCAATGGACATTACAAATATTTTAAAATTATTGGCACGTCAATCGGAGTCTTAACATCCGAAACGACTAACCGAGTACGAATATATTATAAATTTCATTATCAGGGTCCATTTGACCCTTTAAACTATTAATTGAACTTACTAAAGCGATGTATAATATTCCAAGTTTTACCGTTAAAATATATTCAAACATACGTAATAAACTCAAATAATATATTACGATCATTACCTGAATATTTCAGGGTGATTCTACTTTTCTCCCGTTCCTTTTCTTATTTTCTGGCATTTTTTCTTCCCCGTCTATCTCATTTGCTTTATGCGTTTATTTCATTGTATTCTCTGCTTTTCATTATCTTCCATCCTCTGATCATCCTTAGCTTATATTAGGGTAAGGACCACCGCCCTTCAATTTTAAATTTTGTCTTTTTCTCTTTTTTTTTCTTTTAAAATTCGTTGTTACGATAAAAATTAAAACGGTACCCTACGATATTCGAAATAATTCCAAATTTTGCATACAAATTATATAAAATATATAATACATACTCGTGAAGGCGGATCTCAAATCGGGTTCCCGAAACTCAAGATGCTAATTTAAATAGAAAAAGTCAAATTATTTAACTTTCGGCATTTTAGCGGAAACTAGCCGAACAACATCGAAATTCACTTTCGAAAGTTCACAAAAGTCACAAATAATCATACGAACCTAACAGCGCTTTCGGATTTTGAATCGGAGCTCGTTCGCCAAAACCGAGCTCGAAAATCTCTTTTTAGTATTTATCGACAATAAAAACTGAAACCTTCTTTCGATGCCTACCAAACGAGGTCTGATTTAGCTCAAATCTTACAAAAAGGTCCCAATGGACATTACAAATATTTTAAAATTATTGGCACGCCAATCGGAGTCCTAACTTCCGAAACGACTAACCGAAGTCGTTTCACCTTCTGAGTACCAGGAATAGTTTTTGGAGTGGTCTCTTTCTTAGCAGAGTCATTGAACACCAGTTTGGCCGAGTCATCAACAAAATCAATGTTTGGCATAGTGGGTAGTGCACCTTTAGCTAATTCTTGCTTCTTGTCAAAGTCTCTACCATTCCTAAAAGTGACTGCCATTAATTGATAAGGATTTGGATCCTTAGGATTCACCACAGTGTCGCCCGGCAAAACACCTTGAGGTCTATTATGTAAACCTAGGGACAGTTGTCCCAACTTGGTCTCTATACCTTTTATTGAAGTGTCATGTGGTGTCACTTGGTCTTGAAGCTACTTATTAAATCCCATCACAGCCTTCACCATAGTCTTAATCTCAGCTATATCATTCGCTTGCTGTAGAGGTAAAGTTGCTTGTTGTTGCATCGACATAAATTGAGCTTGTTGATTGTGTTGCTGGCGCTGCCCATAGTTCACGAAGTTCACATCTTCAATACCAGCAAGCAAATCAACATCAGAAAAATTACCAGAATCGAGGACTTGAGTCTAAGCCCATGAGTCAACTTGGTTAACAGGTTTCAGCATCTTCTCGTTTAATTGTTTCGACACAATATCAAGTGTAATCTACAACTTTGACATCTGTTCTTCCATTACAGAAGTAGTACCAATAGCTAAAGTCCCCGTACCTAGGCCAGTAGATGCATCTCTTTTAAGCCAGCCTGAGTTTTGAGCCATCATGTCAAGCAGGGCCTTCGCTTCAGCAAATGTTTTACTAAAAAATGCTCCTCAAGTTGCTGCATCAAGAGTGCCCTTAATTTTATCTCCCATGCCCATGTAGATCCTTTGCCCCAGCATTTGGTTAGGAATGCCATGATAAGGACGCTTTCTCAAATAACCTTTAAATCTCTCCCAAGCTTTTGGCAAAGTCTCTAGCAGGTTCTGCTTGAACATAAGTATCTCATCAACTAGCCTGGCAGTCTTATTGGATGCAAAGAACTTCTTCAAGAACTTTATCACCAAGTCATTCCCCGACGTAATGGAATCAACTGGTAGCGAGTCCAACCAATCACTGACATCTTCCGCTAGCGAGAACGGGAACAAAAGCAATTTCACAACCTCTGCTAGCACTTGAGCCTATTTTTGAGTTTCACAAACCCTTATGAACTTTTTCAAATGCTTTTGAGGATCATCAGTAGTTCTACCTGCAAATAAAGCGGCATTAGCAAGCAAAGCCACCATTGTCTAGGTGATATAAAAATTTTCTGCCTCGAATGTTGGAAGCTGAATAGCAGACGCCAGATTCCCAACCATAGGTTGTACGAAATCATTAACAGCCAAATCTTAAGCCATCCTGAATTCTTCGGGATCTGAATTTTCAATTGTAAACACCAAAGAAACTAGATCAAGATGACAAGAGTGAAGTTAATAGAAAAATAAACAAGATATCTCAACAACTACATAACGCCGTATTCCTCGGCAACGGTGCCAAAACTTGATCACGTCCAGCTACGCCCTATAAAAAGGACTAAGCGATCGTAGCAAATATAGCTTAGTACTTAAAGTCTCGAGGTCGAATCCCACAGAGAACACTTGAATTATAGTTGTTATTCTAACTAATTTACCTATCAACTTACTTCTAAGGGGTTTTGATTTAAGATTGTTTTTGTAGTAACAACTACGTAATAAAAATCAACAATAAAGTAAACGACAATTAATAGAGAATAAGATTGATTCAAAGGGTGTAAAGCTTAGGATTGATCTACTCAACTCCTAATTATGTATTAGAATAATGTTTTAACGAATTAACCTTGGTTCTTACTATTGAACACTAGCTCAAAATTAACAACTATTCACTCCCGTGAAATAATTATAACTTTCACTAACCAATTTTTCAATTAATTAATGAAGATATGTAGGACTACAAGTATTGTTCACAATCAGGCTCAATGATAACAAATCACCTTATTGACAACCTAAGTAATTCCTTGGTTTTAAGTTGAAATATTGCTAAGTGTTTAACCCTAACTTGTGAATCTATCCATAAACACACAAGAATAAAGGGGACAATCAATTGGGGGCCCTTCCAATCAATAGCAATCAAAGCATAAACACTTAGATAGAAAGAATTCACAAGTTTCATTTATTAAAATAAATATTCATCACACATAAGTAATGGAGTGGTTCAATCAACCTTAGAACGGGTGTTTTAACAACTCATAGTCATAATCAAGTTAATTGAAATAACTATAAGCACGTAAATCTACACAAAAGATGATGGTGGATGAGAAAAAGCCTTGAATCTTGATCTTTTCTCTTCCTTGCCTCCTTTGGGTTTAAGATTAGCCAAAAGTCCTATTCTAGAGGGTTTCAATTTGTATTTATAGTGTTATGAAAAACTTAGGTAAAAATAGCCTTTTCCCGCTCCAGCTAGGACTTCTAAATGTTAAGCGCTACTTCTATCTCTTGGCTGCGTGATGGCTGCACGCTGGCACAAGCTGGGCACAAGCTCTGCTTCGTGTGCTAGGTAGATGCTGGTGCAAAGCTGGCATAAGGTGCTGACTGTATTCTCTGCAGGCTACAATTGTGCTGGCACGACTTTCGCACAAGGTCTGAGAGTTAATTTTCTCTTCTCAAGTTATGCTGGCATGACATTGGCACAACTTAACTCCAACTTCAAAATTCATTCATGAAATGCTCCAAATCATCAATTCTCTTGATAATTTCATCAAAATCAACACCTACACATTCAAACACCATAATTAAGCTAAATCCACTATCATAATAATTTTAAGCGCATAAAGATCACTAAGAAATGGGGTAAAAATCATCAAAATATATATCTTTTTAGCTAAATATCAATGGTCAAAAGCTCGATTTCTCTATCCTAGAACTCCACCTCCCTTTTTAAGTCCTCCACTTGTTGCTACTCCAGTTACTCCTTCTGTTCCTCGTCATTCTCATCACCATCACCAACAGTCTCAGCTTTTACCTTTTACTGGATGTTTGGAGGTTCATTTAGGTTTAAATAATTCATAAGTTTTAAGCTTATTCATTCCAAAATTTTCGGTTCTAGTTGGCTCTTTTCCATTCCCCAATTGAACTCCAAAGTGTTCAAAAATATACGGAAGAAGATATCCATATTCTAAGTCATGCTTGCACTTTGTCTTAGAAATTCTTCAAAAGTGCTTTATCGTAAGCCTAGACAGATTTATAAAGGAACATTTGTTCAGCAGGTCCATGTAAGCCATGTCCAAAAAGCTTTCTTCATTTCTCTTTTCACCACGAGGAACCACGTTCTTATAGACAAGCTTAAACAAAAGCTGATAAGATGGCTCAATTTCCTTTTCGCAACTGTTAATGTCAATCTTAATTCTTGGTTTCTTGTGAATTTTATTGTTACATCAATGGGTCTCACACCATCCACCATTTTTGGCTACTCATGCTTCCCATATCTGCAATAGCCGGCAACAGGGACCCCTAGAATTATTCAAAACTCTTCTCTTCCAAATCCAATTTCAACCCCAAACACATTTGATGTCACAACCCTCTTTTTCACCTTACAATTAATATAAAACTCATGCATTGCATCATCATGTTAACTTCTTTTCTATTCAACAAACATGTTCTTCCACCCCTGAATCTCAAGCTTCTCCACCAAGTCCACTATTATCCTCACCTATATCTGTTAAAATACTTCCAGCCCAGAATCTTCTAGCCAATTACTAAGCAACCATATCCACTTTAGGCTTATTCACTGACACGATCCGGAATCTGGCTAGGCCGTGCGGGCACCCGACATCCTCCCCTAGACCCGTCGGGCGAACCCTTACCAATTAAATTAGGAAAATAAATATAATTCAATTCATAATTAAGAACAAGGCTAAAAAAAAGCACAAAAAAACTGATACGTCTAAGCTGTACAAAAGAAATTACAGCGGACTACCCAACATACTAGGTTTAGGGCTATCCAGACTAGATATCTAAGAGTATGAAAGAAGACAAATACCTCCTGAAGGGAGCAAAATGCAACTGAAATAATAAACATAAAACTGGTGGCCATCCTAAATAAAAGCTGGCTCACCCTGACAGCTGAAGTCGTCTTCGAACCTTCACAACGTGGCGAACTCAATCCTGGAGCGAACCTGCCGAACCGAAATAGATAGACAAAATGAACAACAAACAAAGGTGAGTCAAGAGGACTCAATATGTAGGGCAGACTAGCCAGCTCAAAGAATAGGATAGCTAGCCAGGGAGAAGAAAAACAGATAAAACAAATCCATCTTATTTGAACTATAAACAGGCAGAGCCAGATAATAACTGAAAACACGTATGGAATCATAAACAGCCAGGGACATAAGGTAGACAGAACATATAGATATCACGAACATGTCGACAATCAGAAATATATCCTGTTGCGGCGTGCAACCCGATCCATATATTCATACTGTCGCGACGTGAAACCCGATCCGTATATTTATACTATTGCGGCGTGCAACCCGATTCGTATATTTATACTGTTGTGGTGTGCAACCCAATCCGATCCATGTATTTATATTGTCGCGACGTGCAACTCGGGATACGAGCCAGAAATATATAGGCAAACTGAGATACGTTCACAACATGGTATACATACCGCATACATAAAACACAACACAATACACACAATAGTCAGTATGCAGTGCAATGAGATGTGATGAATGCAGGACGATGCAATGCAGTCACATATGCCTGATACCTATCTCCGGCACGGGACTCTCATCGTCTACCAGGAGATATATGCAATAATAACCCTTCACCGGCTCGGGACTCTCATCGATTACCGGGAAGTATATGCAATGATAACCCTTCACTGGCTCAGGACTCTCATCGATTACCGGGAAGTATATGCAATAATGACCCTTCACCGGTGCGGGACTCTCATCGCCAACCGGAAAGTATATGCAATAATGACCCTTCACCGGTACGGGACTCTCATCGCCAACCGGAAAGTATATGCAACAATCAAAACCAGAGTGCAATGCTCATAGGCTCAATGCAATTACCAACAACAAGTCATAACATATAATATACAGTGTAAATTCAAAGCTAAGGCGTAATGAGTATGCCTATCGGCAGCTACACACGTAAGGAACACGTGGTAGAATATCCACAAGGCCAAGGGCATCCAAAGAAATGGATATAAACACTTACCTCACTACCAAGTTAACACAGCCACTCAATAACCGTTTTGTCCTTTGGATTCATTGCCAAACGATCCCACTGTGTTCAATAAGTAGAAAAAGATATCACATAAGGTTAACGACTTTATTCCTTACGTCTTAGGGCAATCCAATTAGGAATCTGATGCCCTATTCGCATACGCAATACGCAGGTCAGGCCTATGTACAGGATTTAAGGTCACATAACCAAACCCTAAATAAATTACATTTATATGGTGCCCATAACTTGCTGAGTACGAATATATAATCAATTCCATTATCGCGGTCCAATTGACCCGTGAAACTATCAATTGAACTTATTAAAATGATGTCTAATATTCCAAGTTTTACTGTTAAAATATATTCAAACACACAGTAATAAACTCAGATAATATATTAGGATCATTATCTGAATGTTTTGGGGTAAAATTCTACTTTTTTTCCGGCTCTTTCCTTATTTTCTGGCATTTTTTTCTCCTGCATTTTCTGATTCCTTTTTTCTCGTTCCCGTTTCTGCTTTTGTTTCTGGTATTCAATTCATATCTAAGGAACAGTAGCCAAGGGATTATTAATCCCAAGGCTACCGCCTTTCTCTTTTACTTTTCTTTCCTTTTTCATTTCTCTTTTCTTTTATTTTTGTCTTTTCTTTTTATTTTATAATTTATTTTCTTTTCGAAAATTAAAACGGTATCCTAGGAAATTAAAAATAATTCAAACTTTTGCATACAAGTTATACCAAATTTATGTGATGTACTCACTTAGGCGGATCTCAAATCGGATTCCAGAAACTCAAGATACGAATTAAAACGGAAAAGATCAAATCCTTTTAACTTTCGGCATTTTAGCAGAAACTAGCCGAACAACATCGAAATTCATTTTTGAAAGTTCACAAAAGTTACAAATAATCATATGAATCTAACGGCGCTTTCGGATTTCTAATCGAAGCTCGTTCGCCAAAACCGAGCTCGAAAATCTCTTTTTAATATTTATCGTCAATAAAACTGAAACCTTCTTCCGATGCCTACCAAACGAGGTCTTATTTAGCTCAAATTTTACTGATATGTCCCAATGGACCTAATGAAAATTTTAAAATTATCGGCACGCCAATCGGAGTCCTAACTTCCGAAACGACAAACCGAGGTCGTTTCATTCTAATATTCCTCAGAACTAGAACCAGAGACAGAACGAAGATCGTCAAAGTCATCATCCGTTTCTTCCTCTTGTTAGAAAACTAGTTTATTTTCTTGTTTAGGTTTTTTTCTTTTGATTGTAGCTTCAACAAGTTTCTCCTCCAAATTTTTTCTCACAGATTTAGTTGAAGGCCTCTTACAGATTTTGAAGTTCCATCCTTAATTGTTTTATGCTTTGGTTCTCCTACAGGTTCATCCTCATCCTCATTTGTTTCATCAATCAGTTTTGATCAACCTTCTTTCCGTCTCCTTTCACAAGACTTTTTTTTTCCTTTCGCAGAAGACTCAGTCTATCGGAAACATCCTCTCCACCTTGGTGGAGGTAAGGTCTACATACATCTCACCCTCCCCAGACCCTACTTGTGGGAATATACTGGGTATGTTGTTTCATAGAAGACTCAGACACAACAAACTTAACGCTCTTCATTTTCTTGCTTAATTTCACACCAATAACCTCCTCTTCAGATTCCTGTTCTTCAACCTCCTCTCTTTAAACTTTCTTTTGCTCACATTTTTCTTAAACACTTGGACCTCTAGGTTCAGCGCGTCCTCCATTTCAACAATATACATAAGTTCCTTCCCTTGATTTTCTAGCTTAGAATCAGACTACTCAATCGATGAATGAGCAGCGGTAAAACCATGATCTCCCTCTGTTCCTTCAACATCCTTAGCAGTTTATTCAACTATACCACATTTTCTCTTTTTCTTCACAACTTCCTCTAACTTAAAAAGAACAGCCTTCGAACTAGGTTTGTCGACTAGACTTCCAAGTTTTATCTTGAGACACCTAAATCACCTTTTCTACTCTCTACCTTTTACAGGTTTATCAACAACAAGTTTTCTCATTTCTTTTATACTAAAAGTCTCCGCCCCCACAATCTTCTCAATAAGTTTGTCTATCCCGTGAAAAAGACTTTCAGATTCAACAGGTTTCTCAGGGCTTTTATCACTATCATGCATAATAGACGATGATTTAACAGGTTCAGGCCTTACCTAACCTTGAACAATATTAATGAGTTCGTGTCAGTGGCACTGGTAGCCAGAGATGGTGGTTCTTGTTCCTAAATCTGTGATTCCAACGTCTTCTTGAGTTTCTTGGCCTTAATAACAAACCTCTTTACAACACTAGTCGTCATGTCCTCAACCGTTTCTTTTGAGAAATAGTACGTTTCATAGAAACTTTAGGTTTGGGTTAAGAAAGAGATTTGGTACAGGGATTCTGTTGGTTAGACATGTTTTAGATTTGGCAAAATACATAAGCAGCCCCTTAAACTTGTCACTTTTTCTCATATAGATACCTGACCAAGCCTATACCCTTTTAGGCACCCGAACCTTGTAGCATGTGTAATTATTTAACACATCTCACACCTACTTTGAAAAAGTTTAGGCGTGTATCTACAAGCCCTGATTACGTGGATAAATCAGCCAATTAAAGTATGCCACCTATTTTGATAAGCCAAATCAGATATATAGACTAAAAGCAAAAAAAAAAAAAAAAAAAAAAAAAAGGAAAAGATTGCCATTTCCAAAAACTCCAAGCTTCTCCCGTCTTTGCTATTCATTGCTGCCATACATAGCAATGTTATCCATAAAAAATTCCTTCAATTTCCTTCCAATAACTATCCATTATCACAAAGTTCTAACATTTTCCTAATTTTATTTTCATCAAAATTTGGATACGGGATTCAAGACTAGATTTCAAAAATTTTGAAGTTCAAATTAAAGTCTGTTATCAGGTTGGATTCTTGCCAATTCTAAAAATTTACCTATCAAATTATCCAACATTATACCAATATTTTGATACAATGAGATCCTTCAAAGAATTGATTTTGATATAATTCTTTTAGCAAATTGGGGAAAGAGACAAATTTTTAGAGACCTCAAGAAAAGAAAAGAGAACTTCAATGGCAGAAGATGGTAGAAACGGTAGAATTGAGAGTTGGTTTGAGTTTTGTTTTTCATATGCCAGATGAAAGCGTTCTGGCTTTAAAATGTGATAATCAATGATATTGTAGTTTGATATTTGGTTTGGATATCTTATAGGTTGATTTATTTTTCTTTTTATACACTTTTCTGGTGATTAATGATTTTTCGCTACTACTAACTTATGTTGCTGAGGGAGGGAAGGTGGCCTCGATTGTGGTGGTGGAGTTGGTGGCTACTTGGTAGAGAAGGTGGTGTTAGAGAGGAGATGTAGCTGAAAGAAAAAAAATTAAAAAATAAAATTTTTCTTCTTTTTCACGCTCCCTCAGGGTGTGTAACACATGCACAATTCCAAGTTAGAAATATGTGTCAAAAATATACACTTTGAATATAGTTTAGGTGGCTAAAATATTATAGCCTTGGTTGAGGTGTCTAAATGAGAAAAAATGACAAGTTTAAGGGGCCGCATATGTATTCTGCCTTTCGATTTTAAAAGAGAAAATCTAAAATTTTGTTTTTGGACTGTTAGGGTTTGGATGGAGAAGAAGAAAGAATTCTAATTCTCTCATAGGCAAATAACGAGAGAAGAAAGTAATTCTCAAGAACCAAGAAAAAGTTAGCTTTTAAGATATTGGGAACTGGGAGGACTTGATTTACATGACCTTTATAGCTTTTAACTATACACGAAACCTCTACCTAGTGGGAACATTTAAAATTAAAAAATTTTAACTGGTGAGGGAGTGGGGCGTGATTATAGGGCGGTTACCAATTTTTTGGTGATTAAACAAGACAATTAACATCTTAACTAGACGAAAACAAGTTTTTGGGTGCATACCTAGACGTCAGTTACTTGTTTCCTCAGTAGGTTCTTCTTTTGTCGTTGCTTATGCCTAGGGTACACATTAGATATGAACCAAAAATTCTAACAAAAGATACTTCACCAACCAATCATTGGAAGAACCAGGTTCTAGATCATCCATGTAATTTGGTTACCCTGCAACTCTAACCTTCACTCTGTTCAATGCTTATGTAAAGATGTCACCTATCTGATCCTCACTCCTACATTAATTCATTATAATTAAGCTATTTTCAACATTCTCCCTTAAACAGTTGTGCCTAATATCATTATGTTTGGTACTTTTGTGTTGGGCTGAGTTCTCGCCAATATTCATAATGCTTGTATTGTCATAATAGATAGGCACTGGTCCACTCTTAATTCCAAAGTCTTCTACTTGTCGCTTGATCAATAATAATTAAGAACAACACAAAGCAACAACAACATATTCAGCTTCAGTTGTGAAAAGAGCTACATAATTTTATTTCTTTATAGCCCAAGATACTTGACAATGACCTAGGAAGTGTGCAATCCTAGAATTGCTTTTCCTATCCACCAATGACCAGCATATTCGACATTTACAAATCCAATGAACCTTTCCTCTAAGATACCACAAACACAAGTCTTGAGTTCCTTTCAAATATCTCAAGATTCTCTTGACGGCAGAAATGTGTGACTCTTTTGGCTTTGACTGGAACCTAGCACATAAACTCACGCTTTAAACAATGTCTGGACGGCTTACTATTAAATATAAGAGAGAACTAATGATTCCTCTTTACTTAGTTTCATCAACAGTAGAACTAGTTCTGTCCATATCTAGCTTAGTTCCAAGCGCAATAAGTGTGCTCATGTCCTTGACACTTTCTATCTCAAATTTCTTCAATAGTTCCTTAATGTACTTTTGCTGATGAATCATAGCGCCTTCCTATGTTTGCTTGATTTGTATGCCTAATAATAAATTTTGCTCACCAATCATGCTCATTTCAAATTTCCCTCCCATCAAGTCGGTAAACTCCTTACACAGAGTTTCATTAGCAGCTCCAAAAATAATGTCTTCTATATAAACACTTATAATTAGTAGGTCCTTCACTTTCTTCCTTAGAAACAATGTGTTGTCTATTTCTCCTCTTGTGAAACCATTCTTCAACAAGAACCCAGACAATCTTTCATAGCAAGCCCAAGGAGCCTGTTTCAATCCATACAATGCCTTATCAAGCTTGTCGACATCATCAGAAAACTCAGTACTTTCAAATTCAGGTGGTTGAACCACATAAACCTCTTCATTAAGATAGCCATTTAAGAATACACTTTTTACATCCATATGATACATTTTGAATTCCATGTATGTAGCAAAAGGAATAAGCATCCCAATGGCTTCCATTCTTGCAATAAGTGCTCATCATATTTAATTCTTTCCTCTTGACTGTAGCCTTGGACCACCAATCTAGCCTTGTTCATTGTTACTATGCCATCATAATTTAGCTTGTTCCTAAACACCCACTTGGTACCAATGATGGACCTATCCATAGGTCGAGGAACCAAGTGCCAAACTTTGCTTCTTTTAAGATGATGTAGTTCCTCTTGCATAGCAATCACCCAGTCTAAATCCTCAAGTGCTTCACATAAATTGTTTTGTTCCACAGAAAATCTTCAAAGCTTCTCTTGCAACAATTCTTGAGTTTAAGTCTGAGATGAGGTTCTCCAGTGGGTGAGAACTTTGATGCTTTCATGGCTTGGACTGGATCTGCTGAGAGTTTCCTCAAGAGGCACCTTGGGAGGGACTAGAATCTTCCACGTCTCATCCTCTTGTTTCCCCTTATTTCACTGTCTCCTTGCTCCTGTTGAGTGTGATCGGGGCCATCAGTTTGGTTTTCTTTATGTCAATCTAATTCTATGAATCTCGAACATGTTCTTCTCTAGAAAGAGCAATTCCTTGATCATTACCGATTCTTTTGCCAGCCATAATATCTGATTTATCACACACTACATGCACAGTTTCCTCTATAGTCATGGTTCTCTTGTTAGAGACTTTATAAGATTTTCTTTGTGAAGAAGACCCTTTCATCAATGCATGCATCAAACTTCCCTAGAGCTTCTTTCTCATTATTTTGCACAAAACACTTGCACCCAAAAGCCTTGAGGTGTGCAATGTTATGTTTCATGCATCTAAGCAACTCATAGGGAGTTTTTTCAAGTAACCGATGAATGGAACAAGGATTCAACAAGTAGCATATTGTGATCACTGCTTCAACCAGGGAACTCTTTGCTAAACCATTTGACAACAACTTTGTCCTAGCCATGTCTTCTAAGGACCTATTATTCCTTTGAAAAACTCCATTTTGCTGTGGGGTTCTAGGTGCAGAGAAATTATGGTCCACACTATGTTCATTGAAAACCTCAATAAATTTTTCATTCTCAAACTAAGTGCCATGTTCAGACCTACTACGCACAAGTTAGAATCCCTGTTTCTTTTGGACAACCTTTTCCCAATCCTTAAACATCTAAAACGCCTCATCTTTTGTTGCAAGAAATAGGATCCAAGTATACCTCGAGTAATCATCATTAGTTACTAGCGCGAATGTCTTTCCACCTTTACTCCTTACCTTCATAGGGCCACACAGATCAATGTGAACTAGCTCTAGTGGTTTAGAGTTACTGACGACTTTCTTTGACTTGAATGAAGATCTTACATGTTTTCCTTTAACACATGCAGCACAAATTTTAATGTCTCTGAACCTTGTCTTTGACATCCCACGAACCAATTCCTTAGGCACTAATTTGTTCAATTAAGTCAAACTGGCATGACCTAAACTTGCCATAGTAAAGTATCATTCTCAAGTCAATCAAACAAGTCAAATTATTAGTAAAGCTTTATAAACATTGTTCACTCTTTCCCTTCCATTACAACTTAACCTGTTTGTAGGTTCATCACAGTGTAACCCGCAGAAGTAAAAGTTACTTGGTTTCCTCTATCATATTGCTGAGAGATATTCAGTAGGTTATGCCTCAAGCCATCAACACAGTACATATTATCATGATTGAGGGATCTCCTAAGTTTTCAATACCAACTATTTCACCACTTTTACCTCCTCCAAAAGCCACACTATCCCTTTGAAATGTTGCGGGTGAGAGAATATTATTTCTATCACTAGTCATGTGCCTTAAACAACTACTATCAAGAATTCAGCTTTGGTTATTCACTCCCACTTCAGCCAGCAAAAAGAAATCAAGGGTTAGATTTAGGAACCCAAACAAGCTTAGGTCCCTTCTTTTGATACAATGAATAAATCAAATCTCTTCTTGCCCAACCAGGTAAGACATGCCTTTTGTATTTCACTGCTACCCTTATAACTTCCATGCAAGTTTCTTTTTAGTGCCAATTTTTCCACAAAATACGCAAGCCCTATTTGCAGGAACTCCTACATATTTACTTTTTGGATTACAGGCAGGTAATGGTTTGTTATAGCCTAGGCCCTTTTTACCTTTATTTTGACTATCAAGAGCACCGTACATAGCTTTAGAGGACTTGTTCTACTTAGTGAGCCCAGTAAGTTCATAGTTAGCTTTTTCAAAAATTTCATGAAGTACTCGATTCTTAAAACTTTCTTGATAAAGAATCTGATTTTTCTTTTTAAGCCCAGCTTCAAGATTATTTTGAACTTCACTAACTACATTCTTACCACTTGCTTCGTTTAACTTCATATTTTCATGTTTAAGAACTAAGACTTTTTTTCCTTCTTGAAGAACCTATGCCTTAGTAGATGCTAAATTTTCTTCAAGTTCAACTTTGGCTTCTTCAAGAGATTTATAGTAATTTTTTAATTAAGAAACAACCAAAACAAAGTTGTACCTTATCAGCCTTTAAACTTTCATATCCTTCTCTTATAGTATATGTGAGCATAGAATGTTTATAATGAGAATATGTGTGAAGATTTGTTTCTAGATTAGCAAGACTCACCTTGGAATTGTCATTATTAGGTTCCTCTTCACTAAGAGTAATTAGTGCAAACTTGAATGTTATGAGTTTCTTGTTCGGAGGAACATCAGATATGTCAGTTTCATGTTTCTCCCGAGGTTGGTCCTTGTAGAGCTTCTTCACATGATTCCATGTTTATTTTTTGCAGTCATGCAATTCGCAACTTGACTTTGAACCTCAACATCTAGTCCTGACTTAAGCAAAGCTGTTGCCCTAGTATTTGCTTGTAGCCAAGCCAAAGCACTCGAGTTTAGTTAATGAACCTCCTTAGGAACTCGAATTGTATTTGAGCTCCTCTTGAAGGGTGTGTAGGGTCCATGCTTAGTGATCATCCATAATGTGTAATCACTAGCTTGGATAATAGTACTTTCTAATATATGAGGTTCTTTAATCGATATTCCCTTATATCTATCAGCTATGGCCATAGGGGCAAGTAGAGATTCGTGTTCAAATTTTCTATCAGGATCAATGTCTTCTTCAAATTCTCAGCAGGTGGCGGTGAACGCCTGCTTCTATTTTTTTCTCTAAGTATGAAATTAGCTAGATGCGGGGGCTTGTTAAGTTCCTTTTATTTTGCAACTTTGTTCTTTCTCCACTCAATTTTCCATCCTCGACAGTCCTTTACAGCATGATCCATCTTTTTGCACTTGAAACTGCCCGAGTAGAGTGGACTATTGATAATGTTCGTTTTTCCAGTAGTTTCTTTTGCAGACTTGTTAGCACCCTTGAAGTTTCCAATATTCAAGGCTCTTCTAAATTTTCCAAGTAGTGCTAATTCTTGCACGGTCATCTCAGACTCAGGTCCTTCAATTGTTTCCAGTGCCAGGTACTTTTCTTTCTCGGGTTCCCCCTTAATTCTTAACTTTTTTATAGTTTCATGAGTATTTAAGCTACCAACAAGGCCGTCTAGTTGTATCTTGTCTAGCTCCATGGCTTTTATAGTAGCTGTGATTTTTGCTTCCCAAAAATTTGGAAGATTCCTGAGAATTTTGGTGACTAGGTCCTTAAAAGTGAGTGTCATTTGTAAGGGCTTCATCTTACTAGTAATACTAGTGAATCTTGTAATCAATTCTTGAATAATTCAGTTTCACTAATTCCGAAAAACTGAAATTTTCTTTTTAATAGCTCAATTCTTGACTTCTTGACCAGAGTAGTTCCTTTATGAGCAATTATGAGAGCATCCCATATTTTCTTGGCAGTGTTGTATGAAGAAACTCGATTGTACTCATTAGGACCAAGTCCATAGATAAGAATCCTCTTAGCTTTGGCATTCTTTTGGTGAGGAGGACTTTTAAGTCTCTTAATTTTTTTTAAAAAAAAGGGACAAAGTCTATAAGAATTGGGTGAGGGGGACATGGCTTTAATAAATGATAAGGGGTCCGAAGAAAATACCCCCATAGTTTGAATATGTGAAAAAAGGCCCTCAATATATATATATATATATATATATATATATATATATATATATATATATATATATATATATATATATATAGAGAGAGAGAGAGAGAGAGAGAGTTTTATTAGCCAAAAATGGTAAAAAAAAAAAACCCTACGTTTTCTCCCCCCTCTCCTTCTTCTTCCCCAAAAATTCTCTCGCCACCCTTGTTCCCGCCCTTTTTTTTTCTACAATTGCGCTTTAAATTTATCCTCCATGAAAGGGTATTTTAAGTTTTCCTTCATCTCTAACCCGATTTAAACCCATTCCAGTTCAAATCGAAAAGGTTTTCAATTTTTTTTCCGCGATTTATACCAAGTTTTAATTATTTTTCACTTGAAAGGGGCTCTGGTAAGTGTGCAGTGTGGTATACTATATAATGCATGTCGTTTTGTAAATTTTGGATTTCATTTTGAAGAATAGTATATTTGGGTTGTTTTGTGTACGGAAGTGAAGGATATATGTGTGCACATAATGAGAGATGTGTACACATCAGATGAAGTTGCATCCTCTTTTTTATACATATCAAATAATTTGTGTACACATCAATATAATATGTGTACACATAAACATATATAAGTACACATCAACATATATGTGTACACAAAATATATTATGTGTACACATCAGATGAAGTTTCATTCTAATTTTTTGTATACATCAAATCTATGTGTACACATTTAACCTTATGTGTACACATCTCAATTGTGTATTCAATGTCTAATGGATTGAGAGCTCAGAATATTTCATGTGGATTTTGAAGACTAGGGAAATTATACCAACTATTGTGAGTAACGATGTTAGTATTCTGAGTTGGTTGACAAGATCATTACTAGATGTTCGGTAAGTCACGATCCAAATGATCTTTGCATAATCTACATGCGTAGCATTTGTTCAAAGCAAAAGAGTCATCCTTGTAATTAAAGAACGATGAAGATCTCCTTGTTTACCTTGCTGATGTCGACGGAGCTGGAAATAGGCCAACTTTAAGGTTATGTTTGGTTGGTAGGTCAGCGGTCTAATGATGGGAGGTGTGATGATTTTTCTAGTACTAGATTTACAAGATCTATTGAGTATGGAAGTTCCACAGAATCAAGGAGCTAAAGAAGAATATGTTGGAGAAGCACATCGAGAAGAAGAAGAAGAAGAAGAAGAAGAAGAAGAAGATGAAAAAGAGGTAGAATTCAGTCCAACTCCTGTAGTATAGAGCAATACAAAGAATGTAGGAGGTTCCGGAGAATGCTGCTTAACAAATGCTTTGAAGCTTGCTATAGTGAAGAAGCATTTTTGTGTCAAGAAGGTGAAGAATACAAAAAATAAATTATTAGATATGTAAATGTTAGCTGCAAATGGCGGCTTTGGGCCATAAAGTATGTAGACACTGATAGGTATATCATTACAATGTACAGGAACAAGCCTTCATGCGGTTAGAGCATCTTTCAAGTCATCATCTACATGCCTCAGCAGAACTCATCGCCTCATACGTGAAAAGTAGTTATGAAGAGGGAAAAGGCCAAGCGATAAATGATGTTAAAGCTGCAGTCCGAAGAGATTTGGGTTGTAACATTAGGTTTTGAAAGTGTCGTATAGGGAGTATAATTGCAAAGGTTTTGACAAGAGGGACTTTGGAGCATGCGTATGCGATATTTAACGTGTACCGTTATATGCTTTGGACTACAAATGAGGGTACACATTCTGCGTTGAAGGTTGACGGCAGCGGGAGGTTCATGTACTTTTTTGTAGTTGTTGGACCATGGATAAGAGGATTTCAGCATATGAGGAAAGTCATCGCTGTAGACAGAATACATTTGTCGGGAAAGTACGTGGAAGTTTTGTTGTCTACTGTGGTACAAGACGCAAAAAACATATCTTTTTGTTTAGTATTTTGTGTTGTAAACGTGGAATGCGATGCCTCCTATAAATTCTTTTTATAAAATTTGGTTGGTATAGTCCCAAGCGATGATGAGTTGTGTGTTGTTTCTGATAGGCATCCAAGCATCACAAAAGCAGTATCAAAGATTGTTCCTGAAGCTCGTTATGGAGTTTGCAAGAGGCACTTGGCTGAAAAAATTCGTACAAAGTTTCATTGTGGTCAATTCATTGACTATTTTTTTTAATGCAGACGCGAGTTCAAGGAACATTTCAAGAAAATTTATAATTTGAGTCCGAGGGTCATCACATATCTTGAGAAGGTTGGGTTTGAGCACTAGAGCAGAGCCTTTTTTTCAGGCCACAAGTAAAAATGACTACACATATAAACGATGTGTACACATATGGCTTGATCTGTACAGATCATTTTTACGTATAGTCATATGCAGACTTAATATTTCAAAAATTATGATAATGTCTGTGCATAAGAATAATGTTTACACATGAAACTTATGTGTGCATATAAAAATTATGTGTGCATATAAACTTATCATTTTTACGTATAGTCATATGCAAACTTATATACGTTATATAAATCAGTTTTTAATGCTCAACCATCACTATAGGTTTGGTGTGATGACCAACAACATTGCTGAGTTAATTAATGGAATGCTGAAGGATGAAAATGTTCAATGAAAAAAAAAATTATGAAAAGTTTCATCAGAGGCGTATGAAGTACTTAAAGCATACAAAGCCCAGTGTTGCTTCAATTGAAGAGATAGTAAAAAAATGTGACAGAGGGCAACATGCTTCACGTTTGTTGTGCACAGATGTGTAAAATATCAGTTCTGGGGAAGATGTTGTTAGTGTTAATCTAACGGAAGGACTTATTCTTGTCGAAGGTTTGATTTGGACAAATTTCCTAGCGTACATGCTATGGCAGCGATAAGATGTCGATATGGAGAAGATTATGGGAACAAGATCTACAACTACACTTCGATGTATTATTCCACAAATTCATATATTCTTGCGTATACATATCTTAATCTATTCAATGATAGCAGAGGAGTTGTGGAACGCACCACCAGAGCTTTATGAGAGGAAGGTAAAGCCGCCTTTTGTGAAAATCACACGGGGAAGAAGGAAGACCAAGCGAATGCCATCGGTGGGTGAAGCATTTTCAAGTAGGAAGAATAGATGTGGCATATGCAAGAGACTTGGCCACAAAAGAACAACATATCCCCAATGACGGAGGATTGTAGATAATATAGGCCATAGTGGTGTTTCATAGAACAAGCTATGTTTATTATATTTATAAATTGTTGTGTTGAACAATTTATGTTGCTACAATTTGTAAAGTTGTATTTCCTATTTCTTTAATTACTTTCTGTTAATATGTTTGCCAATCATATATTATGTATACACATGGCGTTGATGTTTAGAAAAAAGACCTATATAAAAAACAAAAGCACTCTAGATATATAAATTATATGTACACATATAATGATATGTGTGTACATGTCCTTTGACGTGTACATATGACATTGATGTGTAGATAGAAAGCATGAAAAACAATAAAAGCCCTTTACACATATACATTATGTGTACACATATATTAATATGTGTACACATATTTTTCATATATACACATCGTGCTTATATATGTACACATCGTGCTTATATGTGTACACATGAAATATATGTGTGTACATTTGAACCATATTTAATTGATTTCACATCCAAAAGAAGAACAATATATTGAATAAATGATAATAGAGCACCATAAGTGATTCAAATACATAGAAATATGGATTCACCATTTAGAGTACTCCAATTAACCATTATTCGAGATAACTCTTGGCTAATAAAAAGGCTAAAATCTAACTTGTCAATACTCCAATGATAGAGAATGTATGAGAACTCAATACAACACTCAAACTACACACATTCTAACATAGAAACATGAATTCACAATTAATGGGTCGTTTGGTTGAGATAGACTTGACGCGAGTACAATTATCTGTGATTATCTATATTTAAATAATTTTATTTGAGTATTATTATTTGTGCATTTGATACAATATGTATGTCTATATTTTATTTTTTGTACCTTTAAGTTGAATATTGACCAATTAAAAAGAAAAATGTCAAAATTCCTTTTTATTATTAATTCTTCCATATTTCAAAATTCCTATCAAAATTCTTCATTCATTTATATTTATTTTATTTATTAAATTACATTTTTCCTTTGAACCTAAACCAAATCGCTAACCAAATACATCTTTTATTTGAATTTCAAACGGTTTCCATAATTTCCTCCTAAATCTTCCCTTAACTTTCCTAATCTTCCTAAATGATCTTATTCCCCAAATCTCTCAAAGTCAACCCCCAATTCCCTCCCTAAATTTTACACTCAAATCCCTACAATTAATACAATCCCCCAATTGCCTCCAACATCTATTTTTTATCCACATCTTTGCATATATGCACGGAAAAGGGTCTAATAACCAGCAGCTAAGGAGAATACATGCAGGACACCCCACACCTCCCTTTAGTTTTCTTCTACAAAAATCATTATCAGCACATATCCAAAACATACACACACATTCACAGGTGTCCTTATTAATTCTCCTTACACGAACAGTACCCATACAATCAGCAAACCCCACTAGTCTTCTCCCCAAACAAAAATTCTCTCTCTTACATACACCATCACATAGAGTATTGCATGACACCTCTCGTCTTCCCCAAAAATCCTCCATATACAGTACACTCCATTGTACATAGACACAAAAAACTTCAAATACCCATATACGAATTAGCCCACACAGAAACAGTATACTCGCTTTTCTCCATTTACAAAACCACCACCATTCAAAAAATCCATATACACACATACACCCAAATCGAACGGAAACAGTGTAAAGGGGAAGGAGGGGAAACGAGATAGTACAGATATGTTGGATTTATCTGAATAAAGAGTCCACCCATAAAGGGGTGCTCTTAATGTCTATCCAGGTAAAATATAAGTTACCTGATAGAGTCCTACAAGAGGACAACTATTGTATTATACAGTTATAAATACAGTAGTAATAGGCTCAGATAAACTACAGATTTCTGTACAGCTCTTCCTATCTCTCTCTAAAATAAACTAGTGTTTAGACTGTGGATAAAGGGGTTGATCCGTCAAGCACGTGACAACCACCGACGGCCAGTAATTCCAGCCACGGTTAAAGATCCTACCGCTTCCGCTTACGAGAACGACAAGTAAGTTCTCGGTTTATGTTTAAACAATCTATTTAGTATAGATTATTGTGATATATACATGTTTATATCCTTCAATGGTATCAGATGTCAATAGGCTGGTTTTCTGAAAAATATATATATATGCCATTTGTTCTGTTTATCACAGTGAGTTAGAACTATGTAATATATGCCGTCTGTAATAGGGTAGCAATAAGTTATGCCTAAACACGGATGAATAAGCGTTGCTTCATACGTTTTTTCTATAAGCAGAAAAATTAAAAAAAACAACAAACAGGCTCCGGCATGAACAAGTCCCTACAGGCATCCTTACATAACTGTGGAGAATTGTTTCTCTTTCCAAGTTCATGAAGAAGTCCATAAATGCATCCTTACATTTATACTGTGAACACATGTACTAAGCAAATTTATGTGCGTGAGATACATTTAGTTTATTTTCCCAACACGCTTTGTGTTGTTGTCTTCCAATAGTAGTTCATGGGGATCGTTTGCGATGATTAACAGAAGAGAAATAGTGGTTAATGGTGGAGCAGCCATCGTGAGCCACCATCGGAACTACTATAAATAGCGAAAATATCCATTAATTTTTTCTTGGGAGCTTGGTGCTCCAACACTAGTGACTATGGCAGTGAAGAGAAACCCAAAAAAAAAAAAAAAAAAAAAAAAAAAAAAAAAAAAAAAAAAAAAAGTGGTACTTCATGGATATGGCCATGGCAGATTCAAGAGGAAGAAGAAGAAACAAGTTTTATTTTCTTCCAATATAGGGTGAAAACATCAGTGGTTAGAAAAGATAAGAAACTAGGGTTTCTAAGATATTTCTTGAATTTGATTTAATCAGACTTTTTTTTTAAAAAAAAAAATTATATATGAAGCTTTGAGCTCCATGACTATGGCAGAAAAATAACACTAAAGAAGAAGAAACATAGCTGCGCTGAAGTATAAAGACCCTAGGTTTACTTGGAGTATTATTATTTAAAAGAATGATTTGCATATATCGGCATAATTGGCAGACTACTAGATAAAGTAGCCTATTGAATATGGGCTTATGGCCTTCTACTTGGCTGATTTGGGTAATGGCCCATTTATTCTTACTATTTCATTTTTTTATCGGGCTAATAGCCTACCAAAATAACTACAATAATCTGAATATTCTTTTTTATCAAGTATATATTCGGCTTATAAGCTCATTTTGTCTAATAATAAAATATAAATTTTGTATTTATATTTTTTTATTTAAATCATATTTGTAGCTTGTTATACCAATTGCATAAAATGTTAATTAGTTTAATATTTATTTATTTTTAATTGTTAATTAGTTTAACATGAACTTAATATTGCTAATTTGTTTAACATGTTAGAAATATTAATTAGTTTAATATTAATCTATTTGTTAATTAGTTTAACGAATAAATAAATGTTAATTAGTTTAACTTTTGACTTATTTTATTTAATATGTTAAATAAAATTTAAATTAATTAAGTTAAATTGTTTAACTTAGATCCATACGGGATTATTCATAAAAACAAAATGTTGTTTTTAAATATGATAAAAACATTAAGCTAGGTAGTTGACTAGGTTAATTTTCATGTGTTTAATTTTTGGACGATGACTGGGAATATAGTGAACTTTCGACTCCATTGTTAATATATGTGTTAATTAACTTAATCAACTTAGTGCTTATTGTCCGAATATGTATGTTGAACATAGTACTTGCGTTTAGGAATTTCTTCTTTAGATCCTCACTATGTTTTTTTTATTTTGTTAAAAGAATGTCTACTGCTGCTAAGAACATTGTTGCTGAGCTCAACAAAGGGTTGAAACTCAATGGTGACAACTATGAGACTTGGAGCTTAAAAGTACAATATGTGCTTGAAGAGCAAGAGGCTCTGGAGGCAATTAACATCGTCATGGATGAGCCTGAGGAAGGCACCACAGCTCAGCATAGGCGTGACCGTGCGGCTTATGACGCTTGGAAAAAGAAAGACTCTTTGGCTCGCATTACGTTGCTGAGCACCTTAGATGATGATATCTTAAGGGAATTTAAGGATCACCAAAGAGCTATGAGTCTTTGGGTTGCTTTGAAGAATAGGTTTGGTACCTGTTCTATTGAAAGGCTACGATCCTTAACAATCAAGTTTGACTCATACAAGAAGCGCCCAGAACATTCAGTGAGAACTCATATGCGGCTTATGACAAACATGATTGGGGAGTTAAAAGACGCTGGTCATGTGTTGACTGATGAGCAACAAGTTCAAGCTGTCATACGGTCCTTACCTAATTCTTGGGATCATATGAAGATGCATTTGACCCACAATCAGCTAATCAAGACTCTGAAAGATGTCCGGAGATCTCTTGAGCTTGAAGAGGATCGGCTAGAGGCTACTAAGCCAACAGCTGAGTTGCATATGGCAACATCCTCTAAGGCCAAAGGTGGCTCAAAGAAAAAGAATTGGGTTAAGAAAAGAGGACCTACTCAGTCTCAGCCTGCTAAAAGAGCAAGGGCAGAACAGCAAGGCAATAACAAACGTCCCAAACGTGTAAATGTTGCAAAGGTGAAATGCTTTAACTGTGACAAAAAGGGTCACTATGCTAAGGATTGCTCTGAGCCTCCTAGAAAGGTATTTCACAAAACTCAAACTAGTGAACTTTGTGTTTCTAGTTCAGTGTTTTTTACTGAATCTAATCCTTTGTGGATTGTAGACTCGGGAGCAACGGACCACATAACGAGGGAACGCAATTCCTTTGTGGAGTTTCGGCGTATTTCACGTGGAACAAAGTGGATTTATGTAGGCAACAACAATAAGGTTGCTGTTGAAGGGATCGGTACATGCAAGTTAGTCTTGCGTGGTGGTCGACACCTACTATTACATGATGTCCTCTATGCTCCAGGAATTCGCCGGAATATTATTTCTGTTATTGTTTTGCTTAGGCTTGACTTTAGCTTATTTTTCCATGACAATTCTGTCAAATTGACTTTAGGTTCAACTTTATTTGGTTTTGGTCATGTGACCGGAGGTTTTATTATTATGGATTTGGATTATGATTCATTTAATAATAATGCTAGTTTTTCTATGTTTGCTTCCTCACATAAATATGATAGTGATGTAAACATATGGCATGCTAGACTTGGTCATATTGGCCAGCAAAGAATGCAAAGGTTAGCAAAATAAGGTTTGCTTACTGGCATTGAACATGTGGAATTGTCCATTTGTGAAAATTGTCTAGCAGGAAAATCTGCAAGAAAACCCTTCGGTAAAGCGACTAGAGCTGAGTATCCCTTGCAATTAGTCCATTCGGACATCTGTAGGCCTATGAATGTCAGGGCTAGGCATGGAGCGTACTATTTCATCACATTTATAGATGACTACACTCGTTTCGGTTATGTCTATTTAATTTCCCACAAATCAGAAGCAATAAGTTGTTTCCAACGCTATATGAGCTTAGTGGAAAATCAATTAGACAAGAAGATAAAAGTTCTTCGAACTGACTGAGGTCGAGAGTACTTGTCAACTCAATTTAACGAGTTATGTGATGGAAAGAGAATTGTTCATCAGTTGACTATCCCAAATACTCCACAACAAAATGGTGTTGCGGAGAAAAGAAACAGGACGCTTCTAGAAATGGTTAGGTCAATGATGGCACAAGCTAACCTCCCAATTAGTTATTGGGGTGATGCATTGCTTACTGCTACCTATGTACTTAACCGTGTGCCTACAAAATCAGTTGCAACCACTCCATATGAGTTGTGGACATGAAGAGCACCCAACCTAAGCGTATTAAGACCTTGGGGTTGCGCTGCCTATACACATGATTCTTCTCACAAACATGGCAAATTAGGACTGAGAGGAAAGAAAAGTATCTTTATAAGATACTCAGAAACCTCTAAGGGTTATGTGTTTATAGGTTTGCAAGACAGTGGGAGTGTAACTGAGTTTGAATCACGAGATGTCACATTCTTAGAGGATGAGTTTCCTAAAAAGGGAGAGGTAGGTCAAGACCTAACCTTGTTTGAGATAGAGGATCGAGATGAACAAAGATCACTTCATTCGAGTGGGAGAAATTTAACTGATCATGAATTAGTTTCACATCAACAACCTCCTTCATCATCGGATGCGAATGTAAGTAATCATTTGACATCAAACAATGACCAAATGGATCTTGTTCCAAGTGGGAGCGAGATGGTCACTGATCTTGTTCCAAGTGGGAGCAGGATAGATGTTCTTGATCCAAGTAGGAGCAACGTTGATCCAAATGGGAACAACGAAGAAGAATCACAAAAAGGACGTGGTTTACGTAAAAAGATTCCCCGTCGACGATTTGATGTCGAAGGTGCTGAACTTTTTATGTTGTTCTTACAAGTAGAAAACGAGCCTAAAAATGCAAAAGAGGCTCTCTCATGCCCTTCAAAGGAAAAATGGATAAAAGAAATGGAAGATAAAATAGAGTCAATGAGAGTTAACAAAGTCTGGGAACTAGTTGATCTCCCAAAAGGACGCAGAGCTATTGGGAGCAAATGGGTTCTCAAGATTAAGCTCAAGGCTGATGGCACAGTTGAGAGATATAAGGCTTGACTGGTGGCGAAAGATTATACACAACAGGAAGGAATAGACTACGAAGAGACTTTCTCACCTGTTGTGCGATTTAACTCAATTCGCCTGATTCTAGCTATAGTAGCAAGTTTAGATCTTGCATTACATCAAATGGATGTAAAGACTGCCTTTCTCAATGGAGAATTAGATGAAGAAATTTATATGGAACAACCCGAATGTTTCATTGAAAAAGGCCACGAACAAAAGGTTTGTAGACTTATGAAGTCTATTTATGGCCTCAAACAATCTTCAAGGCAGTGGTATATACACTTTCAAAATGTGATCATATCCAATGGTTTTACTATGGTTGATGAAGACCATTGTGTTTATACCAAGAGATCAAGAAATAAGCTTGTAATTCTGACATTGTATGTCGATGATATACTTATAGCTGGAAATGATAAGGAGTTATTATACGAGGTAAAGGCCTGGTTGTCGTCTCAATTTGAGATGAAAGATATGGGTGAAGCTGCATATATTCTTGGAATCAAGATTTCAAGAGATCGTCCTAATAAACTATTGTATCTCTCTCAGGAGAATTACATTAAGAAAATTCTTGAACGATTTAATATGCAGAATAGCAACCCAATTGACACTCCTATCAGCAAAGGCCATAACTTGGGAAATCATTTGTGTCCTCAGACTCCTGAAGAGACAAAAAAGATGAAGCGAGTGCCTTATAGAAGTGCAGTTGGATGTCTAATGTATGCTATGGTGTGTACTAGACCTGATATTTGTCAAGCAGTTGGCTTGGTAAGTAGATATCAATCCGATCCAGGTCCAGCACATTGGCAAGCAGTAAAGAGGATCATGAGATATCTGAGAGGAACATCTGACTACGCGCTTTGCTACCAAGGCAGCAAAGATTTGCGCTTAGTTGGATACACTGATGCTGATCATGGAGGAGATTTAGACGAGAGGAAGTCTACCTCAGGATACGTCTTCTTACTTAGTAATGGTGCCATATCATGGAAGAGTAAGAAGCAATCATGTGTAGCACTATCCACGATGGAAGCCGAATATGTGGCTCTGTCAAAAGCAACAAAAGAGGCTGTTTGGTTGAATAGGCTCTTCAAAAGCTTGTTGGGTAACACTGATGATGAACCAGTGCTGGTCTACTGTGATAGTAAGGCTGCAGTTGATGCAACCAAGAATCCTAAGCATCATTGTGATACTAAGCACATAGATATCAAGTATAACTATGCAAGGGACATGTATAAACGCAAGAGGTTGAACCTGGTGAAAATATCTACAGAAGATATGGTAGCAGACCCATTGACCAAGCCTTTAGCTAGAGATGCATTTGTGAAACACACTAGGTCTCAAGGCTTGCGTATACTTTGAGTGATTTTGTATTATTCTTTATTTTTCCAGTTGTTCACAAAACTATGTTCTTTGATAATCAATAAAGTTGATTTACTTACATACATATTCATGATTTATTGAGTGTTTAGTGCATTCTTCAATTATATTTTAGTATGTCGGGTAGACAAGAGGTTGGCCTTCTCACACAGGCAACCGCCTCCTTATCTTAGTGATAAGTGGAGATGAGACTTGATTTTAAGAAAAATTATCAAATGGATAATTTGAGAGCGATATGCTTAAAATCAATATAGTCGTTTAAATAATAACATAAGGTTATTAAGGTGAAAGGATGTTCACCTAGTCTACTTAGTGAGCTAGATGTGAGTTTAAGAAACTCGAATTTAGATACATATGGTGTCTGAATTTCATCTATACAACATTATTTATAAAGACATACGCTCCTTAAGGAAAGGAGAAAAATGTTGTAGCACGTGTTTCATACCATGTGTGCTAATGTCGACCTTGGGTTAACATAAGTTTGATCTCAACTTACTGTTGCGTGAGACCCAGAGCCTTTATGCTGGCTCAAATTATGTACACTCAGTAACTCCGATCAGATACTTGAGACTTAGACTAATGTTAGCTATCTTAGTGTGTTTCCAAAAGACCATGAAGATGGATGCGGTCTGGCGGGACATATCTAGAAAAGAAGTTGAGCTAATGTTAAGAGAATCGTGAGAAGAGGAAGATCATTAAAGGAATCTCATTAATTTTGTATTCACAGGTGCACCAGTTATAACTTATGAGTTATAATTGTGAATACATAAAAGTGATATTTGAGATTTTGAGAGGATATCAAAATGTGATTCATATGATCTAGGGTATTGCATACTTTATAATCTACTTGCAGGTTTGCGCTCGACGAGAGGCTATATACTCCCAACAGATGTATAGCACGTAGCTCTCACAGTATGCTGGTCGCACGGTCTATTTCACTGTATGAATATTTGTAGAGATGAGATGAGAATATGTTTCTCATATTGTAAGAGCACTCCCATTATGAGTGAGTGGGAGATGTTGGATTTATCTGAATAAAGAGTCCACCCATAAAGGGGTGCTCTTAATGTCTATCCAGGTAAAATATAAGTTACCTGATAGAGTCCTACAAGAGGACAACTACTGTATTATACATTTATAAATACAGTAGTAATAGGCTCAGATAAACTACAGATTTCTGTACAGCTCTTCCTATCTCTCTCTAAAATAAACTAGTGTTTAGACTGTGGATAAAGGGGTTGATCCGTCAAGCACGTGACAACCACCGACGGCCAGTAATTCCAGCCACGGTTAAAGATCCTACCGCTTCCGCTTACGAGAACGACAAGTAAGTTCTCGGTTTATGTTTAAACAATCTATTTAGTATAGATTATTGTGATATATACATGTTTATATCCTTCAATGGTATAATAAAAAAGGGTTTGTGGGAAGCTGGTCCACGACTGTAAGACCACCATTATCGGAGTAGTCCACTGCCACCAGAGTGGTAGCAACACCGCCGGTGTCTCCTCGTCGGAGAAGCCGAGCCGGCAGTTGCTCCTCCAATTTGTCGCCATGGTTCAGTTCACTGTTTTTAATGGGTTTCCTTATCAAAGATCCGCTTCTATTTATTTGTTTTGAATTGTCGATTTTGTTGGGAGAATGGGTTTGGTTTGGCCGATGCTCTGCCAGGTGACCCTTGCTCTCTGTCTCGTTTGCTATGTGCATATTTTTTATTGTATCGATCCCCATACACTTGGTCTATTGTGTTTTTTGCTTAGTTTTGCAGGTGTTGAAATTATGGTTTGACTAATCTTGGCCCGTCAGTTTGTTGGGATATTTTGGCTATGCAGTGGGACCCCTTTTTTTGTGGTTCCCGTTACTGGATTACTGTTGTTTGCTGTGGAACTACACTTTTGTGAAGACTTGGCCTCGTTGGATTCTGCAGTAACTGGTTACTTATAGTCTATGAAAATATTTTTTTATTTGAGGCTACACAAGGAATTGACGGATATATAACGAATTGACGGATACTATACATTGAATTGACGGACTGATTTGAACATGATACTACACTTACGCCAAGGACGTTTGGAGGCCTAAAATCAGTCCCGTTATGTATTACCCCGTGTCCCTAAAAACAAATAGGCGATGACGATGCATATCACTTTGAAAAGTAAGCGATAGTGGAGCGGTTGGATTGGAGGTGCTTGGCATGGCAACACGACCGGCTCCGTGTTTGCAGCCGTACCGACATCCCTAACTTTTGCTTGATGCAATACATATTATGGGCTTATTATTATAACTCTTCTTCTTCTTCTTCTTCTTCTTCTTCTTCTTCTTCTTCTTCTTCTTATTATTATTATTATTATTATTATTATTATTATTATTATTATTATTATTATTATTATTATTATTATTTTCATTATTTTTATTATTATTAATATTATTATTCACTAACTCATTTTCTTTATATTTGTGCTAGGCACATATGGATGTATATACTCTCAAGACGACGCTTTGAAATGCCTTTAAATTCATTTTGTTATTTGCATTCTTTTAAATTTGTCATTACTAATTTGTTTCGAATTACTTACTACTTGATTTTATTTTGCAAGGTGTAATTGTCCAAGGAAGAAGCCAATTAGCAAATTCATATCTTTTGTTTAATTTCACATATTATACGCATATTATTTAAATTATTTTTTTAGTTAGTTAGTCTATTTGCTTATTTACTTGTTTGAATCCCAATTATAAGTCCGGCCGGTAACCACATTTGGTGGAGCTTCAGAGGTACCTAACCCCTTCCTCTTGAGTTAACTTGAACCTCTTACCTAGAAATTCTGGTTCGTAGACTAAGCTTCAGAGTTAATTGTGAAATTAGCTAGAAACAAAATAGGTGCCCTAATACGCCTAGTTAAAAAATATGTTAGGTGGCGACTCCAACTTTTTACCCGTGAGTTACCCAATAAGTCGAGCCCTATTTTGAACTTTAGCCGGTTCGGGTAAAAATAGGATGCGACAGAATGACGACTCCGCTGGGGATATCAAGGTTCAAACCATAACGGACTTTAAATTGGGATTCTTTACTTGCTTTATTTTCTTTTCATTTATCTCGATACTAGCTTTTTTTTTTTTTTTTTGCAGGACTAAGGTTTACGTTTTAATTTTTGAATTTTGGCGTTCTATTATTGCTTGGTTATATTTTCTTTGTTTTTTCTTCATGTCACTTCCTCCACTCCTGGAATGTTTTACATTTGCACACACCACAAACGGTTACGTGGATCTCACGACCGTTTTACTCTCAAAAAAACCCTTTAGGGGGAGCGGTTGGGGTATAGTTGGTCCGTGGTACAACCAACAATTCCAAACGTTCCCACCCCTTGGTTGTCCACCTAGGGGAACCATGTCCTTGTCTTGATTAGCCAACTCTTAGTGAAGACTCTTTTTAGGGATCATGCATCATGTCATAGTTAGGAAAATTTTGACTTCGGCTCATGTCTAAGTCTACTAGTTCACCATATTTGAATGAACCGAACGGGTTGTCGATCCTAAGGGATGTTTAAATATGTTATGTGTGCATTTATTTAAAGTTGAACGTGTCTAATGTAGACCATTTGTTCACATAAAAGTGGGTTCTCATAACAAAATCAATTATTTATTTCTACATTTGTACCAAACAAAACAAATTATTTTATAAAATTATTTTTGGGTTATGAACGAAATTAATTTTTCTACTTTTATGAAGACAAAATCATAGACTTTAAATTAATATCTTTTACTTTTAAGGTAACAAAATCACTTATTTATTCCTATTTACCTAAAAAGAGAAAATGTGGTATTTCTACATTTATAAAATTATTTTCCATTCATTTTTTGGGTTATGAGAACAAAATGGGATGGCGCAAAATACTCGTTCAATTTTAAATACCATAATCAAAATTACGAAGGCTTAACATCCTTGGCATGTTAAAGTCCATTAGCCAACTTCGTCCAAAAGCATCATCATACGACGCCTATCATGCATATTATGTGTATTGATTTATTAGGTCTACCTCCGCACAAAAGAGGTTCCTTGCATTATAAAACATGATATGCTTTGCATATGAAAATTATTATCTCAACACTGATTTATTATTTCATGTGTTAGTTTTATTCCCACTCCCGAGGTTGACTTGTGTATTTCTTTCAAAACTCGTACATTTTTAACTTGTGCATGCATACCTCCCGCCACTCCTGGAAACTTTCTAAATCGTGCGTGTGAAAATACGGTGGTTGCAACCACCTCTTCCATCACATAAAAATTCTTTTAGGGGAACGACTTGGAACCGAGACGTTCCCGCTCCCGAGTCGTCCGCGTGGAAGGATAATAAAACCCGGTCTAGCTAACTCCCTTCCTTAGTAGCGGCGTTAGGAATCATGCATCATGACATATCATTAGTCGACTTGTTCTCAAGTCCGATAGGCCAACTTGCTCAAACAATCCGAACGGGTTTTTAACCCCCAAAGAGCATTGAACATGATTTATTTGCATTTGCTTAAAGGGTTGAACGTGCAAAATGTGGACCATTTATTGGCATTGTTCTGCATTCAGTACTATTCAAAGGCACAAAGGTTACCTAAGAGGCGTCAAAAGCCCAAATTGAATCAGAAATGATTGTTTGTTCATAGACAGTCGAAATTATTCTGTATTCAAGGCCATTCAAAGGCACATAGGTAACCTAAGAGGCGTCAAAAGCCCAAATTGAATCAGAATTGTTTGTTTGTTCATAGACAGTCGAAATTATTCTGTATTCAATGTCATTCAAAGGCACGTAGGTAATCTAAGAGGCGTCAAAAGCCCAAATTGAATCAGAAATGATTGTTTGTTCATAGACAGTCGAAGCTATTCTTTATTCAATGCCATTCAAAGGCACGAAGGTAACCTAAGAGGCATTAAAAGCCCAAATTGAATCATAAACGACCGTTTATTCCCAAAGAATTGGAATCATTCTGTATTCACTGCTATTCAAAGGCTTAAACGGTAACCGAAAAGGCATTAAAAGCTCAATTTCGAAGCAGAAATGACCGCTCGATAGATAGGATGACACATAATGCACGTTTATCCTTAAAGCATTATATAAAGATTTGACATCCTGGCATGTCAAAGGTCCATTAACAACTTCCGTCAAAAGTGTCCAAAGGGTTCTCAAACCACAACAACACATCTCTTCATATCCTTTGTTGCATTGTATTCAAAAGCTTGTGCCACAAGTTGATCATTTTAATCGCAATAAAGCAAATCTTAGGCGTTTTTCTTCTCCCTTTTTCATATCACCCCTTCACCTTTTCCAAAAGATCATGGCCACTAGAACATTTTACATGGTTGTTAAAATCCCTTAGTTGCTCAGAGATTGGTGGGGAAACCTAAGCATAGATCAACAAGACCGAGTGAAAGTGGTGTTAGGGAATCTGATTTCACTAATGGAGCACACTACAATTAAAGGGATGATAGAGGCATCGGTACACTACTGGGATGCAGACCGAGCAGTTTTTCACTTTGGAGTGTAGAGCTGACACCATTACTGAAAGAAATAGGCGGGTTAACTCAATTGCCATTCGAAAGTGAAGAAGTCTTGATGCCTAAGAACATTACACCCGAGGAGTTCTTTGAAATGTTAGGGTTTAAGTCTGAGTTGTGCACAGACAGTATACGGCAATCGAAAATTTCTCTAACTACCCTCTACATCAAATTTGGGTATGGAGAGGCATTTCAAGAATTCGAAGACTATTTCAGCATTAAGCAGGCAGATTTGCAAGAGCGGAGGGTACTTGCTTTTGTCACCAGCTTTCTAGGGGCTATAGTCTTTCCACAACACAAAGGACGAGTTGATGTTTGCATGGTCACAATTGCTGATACCTTAATCAAAGACATTAACAAGAAATAAACTTTGGTACCGATGATTGTTTCAGAAATGTACCGAGCTTTAGAAACATGCAAAAAGGGCGGTGGTTTCTTTGAAGGTTGCAATTTGCTTTTACAAATTTGGCTGATGGAGTATTTGCCAAGGATGGCTAGTATAGACCAAGCTTTCCATTCCATACCAAAAGAAAAATACATCTTGACTCATACCGCCCGCATGGACAACGTTCCCGAAAAATAGGATCAACCAACAACCGCCAACGGTTGGCACCACATGTTCTGTCAACTGACACCTGAAAACATTCAATGGATGTTTGATTACTTTCCCAGCACAACAGTAATCACACGGTCCGAAAAAGACTCATTTCTCATCTTAGTGAGCTTTAGAGGAGTTTATCCATACACTCCTTTAAGGACACTTAGACAATGAGGGAAAAAGCAGACTGTACCCCAAATTGCAGACATCAGAAGTTTCAAAGCAAATATTCTCGGAGGAGTGATTCCATTCAAAGACAAGATAATGGAACTTTGGAAAGAGAGGCAACGACTGGGAATCGAGACTATTAGACGAGACAGGTTTGACGCTGGCTATGATGAAGACTATCCGGGCTGGCTTAGGAAAGACATAGCAAGGGCACTTCAACCAAGGGCTGCAACAAAAAGGAAAATAAATGTTGATGAGTTAGAACCTGAGTACAAAAGGTTACGCAAACAACTGGCAAAGGCACAAGGGAAAATAGTGAAGAAGCAATGTTTGGTCGAAGCAAAGAATGATGAAAAAGGCAAATGGCGCAATAAGGCAGAAATCCTGATGAAACGCATAGAGTCTATCGGCGTATGGGCTAGTGAGGGAATGAACTCCGTGGCAAACAAAGGAATTGAGGAGAAAGGAAGAAAGGCTTGGGAATGTTGAAGAACTTCACATTTGATATATCTCGGCTCCTAACTGATGCAGACAATACCATCTTCCAAGGATATTCATCAGAAGCAAGCTTGTCCGAAGAAGACTCGTCCGAGGAAGAAGAAGAAGAATCTTCTGGGGAAGGATCAGCATGAAAGATGTTCACCTAGCCATGTTCTAACCCTCTAGCGACGTTTTCCATCTTTGTACTATTTCAATATCAGCCAATGTAACAAAAGTTCAATAAATGCAATATTATCTTTTAGGCTCCGCAATTCGTTAGCAAATGAAATGATGCATGTGGTACCAAGCGCTTTTCAAAATCATCGTGCGTAAAACGGTCCTTCGCATTATAGGATGCATTTCTTATTTGATATGTGTGCATTGCATGAATGTGTCTGTTGCTCTAGGTCTCTAAAAGAATTCTTTCTTCAAATTCAATCTCCTACCAAGACACCTCCACTCCCTACTCTTTGCCCAAATCCTGATATCTAAAATCTTTCGCATGTCCAAACTGTCTCTAACTCACCACCAAACTCAAAATCTGTTACTTAAAAGGTTGGCTCGAGTTGAATACCAAGGCAAACACATGGTTAAGCGAGTGCACTTGTCAGGGATCTTCCGAAATAAGGGAGTTTTTCACAGCAATTCCCACCAGCTCTCTCCTCTCTCTACAAACTACCAATAAGGCTTTCCAGTCTGGAAATGTGAACATTTTCAATAAGAAAGATGAAGTCTCTTTTGTCGCAACCATTCAAGACCCTACCTTCAGCCACTATTATCAAACAGTGCCACCATTTTATCCCTACCCTCATGTACTACCTAAATATCCTGCTTAGCCCACTCGACATATATTCCACATCCCAGCTCTAAGTCATCCACCATACCAGCAAAACAGTTAACCCAACTACCGAAATGCACCACCATATTCTCCTAGGCCACATCTTGATGCCAATCAATGACCCAAAAGAAACTACACTCCACTAGCTGAATCCCACAATCAAATATTCGAGAGATTGAAAACTGCCGGGCTTATTGCCCAAGTACCTCATTTGTTTCGGCAAGCACTATGAACATGGAGAGAAGAATTGACAAAGCAAGAGAAATGTTGGTCAAACTCTAAGACCTTTTGACACCAACATCCAAGGATCACCTTTATTGCTCTAGTCTACACAGCTACACCACCTGTAATACATGACTGTGATTCAAAATACTTTCCAACTTGCTCCAATCGTGATCAAAACGGGAGTCAAAAGCTAGGGAAAGCCAAGGAGGAATTAGAAAGCAAGGGACGAAGCAAATACTTGTGCAGAACAACCAAAACAAGCAAGCCGATTCAACTTACAAAGGAGAGACAAAAACACAATAACAAAGCCAACATCATATGACAATCCTGGAGACCCCTGGAGTATTTGGAAGCATATCTCTATTCACTAACAGAGATAAAGCAAGACGGTGAAGTTATTTGAGGCTCTTACCATAGCAAGGGTTGAGCTGATACAAAAGCACAGACGAATAGACTTATTGGAGCAATTTTGGTTGAAGGCTTTATTGGAGTGATAAGAATTCTCATGATGACGACCATAATAAGACGCAACAATCTAAGAATGAATATGATACATAGCCAACCTACATCGAATTCAACGGCTCGGCAATAAGATATTATCCAACAAGGAAAGTTGGTGCAAGGACTATATTGCAGCAGTTGGTCGACGAGTATGAAAGATGTTGAGAACCTCTTTGAAAGACACATAGCCGTCATAATAGACAAATTTGCAAGAAAGGATGACAAGTGCACTCAAGGTCTTGGTGTTCGACAAAAGTCAACATCGCTTTATGTCGCACAACACAATCTATTCCTTACACAACATCTTTACCACCTTTCATTGGCATTCAACTCCTCACCTCCCGCTTAAACAAGCGTCGGTCGTCTGACCAAAATCCTTACCTTGACTGCTACATGAAGCACTTAGGGAATCTCTTGTGATATCTATACGACCTATCACAATCTCCAAATTCAAGCGCTAGTCCGTCATCCACGGTCTAGGCATTCTTTTAAGCTCATGTGTCAGTTTTGCTTCAAGTCTTTGCTAACATGCCCACACTATTTTGTGCATTTCACCACTTTGTTAAGGTTGCCTTGCGCTTGAACACTGAAATCGGTCAAGAATCTGCATTCGAAAAAGTCGAAATGACAAGCCGAGCTGAAAACATTTTCTCCCGCAACAAAGTCCTTTGAACCATCAACATATGACACCAAGAGTATTCAGACAATCCCAATACCGTACAACCTACATTTATACTCACACAAGAGTCACAACAAAGAAATTTGATCACTATACAACCGAGGCCGGCAAAACTCATTACCTCACACTGCACCCAACTTACAACCTCCCCTCCGTCAAGACTTCCAACTACAACTCTACCTAGCTCAACACAATCAAGGACATACAAAAAGACAAAACCTCATGCCTTTGCTCCTTTAGCCCAATCAAAGGACATTGCAACCGGCAGACAAACTCTCCCTAAGAGACCCATTCCTAAATTCGATACAATAAGATCTACACTCATCGCTCAAACATTCAATACTATGATACCGCGAAATATCCAACACTAGAAAAACAAAATTCAAAGTCTGATCGGCCAAAGCGAGTCAATGATAAAACAAGGACCAACAAAAGGAAACTCTAACTCCCAAACCACAAACACACTTTTTACAAAGGCCAATCCATCAAAGTCAACTCCATGACTTTCCAAAAAGAAAAGCCTGAAACAGGAAGACAAATACAATTCTAGACAATCTCCAAATCCAGCAAAATCCGAATATCAAACCCCGGTCTGAGTACGCAAACATCCATATACTCATAGTCATCAATACACTCAATCGTCACACCAAAGGACGAATGCAGACTCTAGCCAATACATTGGTGTTCAGTGCAATGCAACCACCTTCTCTCAGTGATCTGTCATAAATGATAAAATGGGGCAGAATTTTTGAGGATCCCTAAAAAATTCCAAAAGACGCAAACTTGACACTGGGGCAGAAATTTTTGAGGTCCCCTAAAAAATTTCAAGAGAAGTCCTTACAACAGCAATATGATAGCCTCCGTAGTACATCGCATGACATAACAATAGCATTCTACTTGTTGCACTTTACTTTACTCTTGATGCATCGACTGAGGGTACACAGCTCGATGTCAAATTTTGCACTTTCATTTTCTGAGGGTACACAGCCCGAAGCGTCGATTGAGGGTACACAGCCTGATATCGATTTGCATTTAAATTTGCTGAGGGTACACAGCCCGATATCCATTTGCATTTAAATTTTCTAAAGGTACACAGCCTGAAGCGTCGATTGATGGGACACAGCTTGATATCGATTTACCATTTAAATTTGCTGAGGTGAAAAGACCTTAGGCGGTCGTTTCGAGAATTAGGGCCCCGATTTATGTGCCGATAATTTTAAAATTTTCATAAGGTCTATTATGACCTGTCTGTAAAATTTGAGCTAAATCAGACTTCGTTTGATACGTATCGGAAGAAGATTTCAGTTTTTATTGTCGATAAATATTAAAGAGAGGTTTTCGAGCTCAATTTTGGCGAATGAGCTCCGATTCGAATTTCGAAAGCGCCGTTAGGTTCGTATGATTATTTGTGACATGTGTGAATTTTTAAAGTGAATTTCGAGGTTGTTCGGCTGATTTCGACTAAAGTTCTGATAATCAATAATTTGACCTTTTTTCATTTAATTTGCATATTGAGTTTCGGGAGTCCGATTTGAGATCCGCCTTATGAAGTATGTTCCATATATTTTGTATAACTTACTTGAGAAATTAAGGATCATTTCGAATTTCGTAGAGTCCCACTTTAATTTTCATCGCGAAAAAAAAAGAAAATAAAATAAAAGAAAAGAAAACAAAATTGGAAAGGAGTGAGGCGGTGGGATGAGCTCATAAGAGCTCCTTAGCTCATTAGAAAGGCAGAGTCGAACATATAGGAAAAGACGAGAAATGAAAGAGAAAAAAATGCAAGAAAATTAGAAAAGAGCCGGAAAAAGATAGAATTTTCACCCCGAAACATTCAGGTAATGATCTTAATGCATTATTTGAGTTTATTACGTGTGTTTGAATATAGTTTAACGGTAAAAATTGGGATATTAGATATCATTTTAGTGAGTTCAATTAATAGTTTAAAGGGTTAATTGGACCCTGATAATGGAATTGAGTATACATTCGTACTCAGTGAGTTATGGACAACATATGTAATTTATTTAGGGTTTGGTTATGTGACCTTAAACCCTGTACATAGGCCTGGCCTGCGTATTGCGTATGCGAATAGGGTATCAGGTTCCTAATTAGATTGTCCTAAGACATAAGGAAAGAAGCCTTTAGCCTTATGTGATATATTTTTCTGCTTATTGAACACAGTAGGATCGTTTGGTAATGAATCCAAAGGACAAAGCGGTTGTTGAGTAGCTGTGCTAACTTTGTAACAAAGTAAGTCTTTATATCCATTTCCTTGGAGGCCCTTGTCCTTGTGGATATTCTACCACGTCTTCCTTACGTGTGTAGCTGCCGATAGGCATTCTCGTTACGCCTTAGCTTTGAATTTACACTGTATATTATATGTTATGAGCATTGCACTCTGGTTTTGAGCGTTGCATATACTTTCCGGTAATCGATGAGAGTCCCGAGCTGGTGAAGGGTCATTATTGCATATACTTTCCGGTTGGCGATGAGAGTCCCGCACCGGTGAAGGGTCATTATTACATATACTTCTCGGTAATCGATGAGAGTCCCGAGCCGGTGAAGGATCATTATTGCATATACTTCTCGGTTGGCGATGATAGTCCCGCACCAGTGAATGGTCATTATTGCATATACTTTCCGGTAATCGATGAGAGTCCCGAGCCGGTGAAGGGTCATTATTGCATATACTTCCCGGTAATCGATGAGAGTCCCGCACCGGTGAAGGATAATTATTGCATATACTTCCCGGTTGGCGATGAGAGTCCCGCACCGGTGAAGGATCATTATTGCATATACTTCCCAGTAATCGATGAGAGTCCCGAGCCGGTGAAGGGTCATTATTGCATACACTTCCCGGTAATCGATGAGAGTCCTGAGCTGTTAAAGATATCAGGCACATGTGACTGTATTGCATCATACCGCATTCATCCCATGTCTTTGCACCGCATACTGACTAGTGTGTGACTATTGTGCTGTGTTTTGTGTATGCGGCATGTATACCATGTTGTGGACATATTTCAGTTTGACTATACATTTCTGGCTATTTAGTGTCCTTAATTTTTTTATATGCTTTAGTTATATGGATCGGGTTACACACCGCAACAGTATAAATATATAGGTCGGGATGCACGCCCCGACAGTATGAATATATGGATCGAATTGCACGCCGCGACAGTATGAATATATGAATCGGGTTGCACGCCGCGACAGTATGAATATATGAATCGGGTTGCACGCCGCGACAATATGAACATGTGGAACGAGTTGCACGCCGAGACAGTATTATGTTTGGGATACCTAAAAACCTATACGTTTTGTCTATCTTATGTCCCTGGTTATTTATGAGTTTATGATCGCATACGTGTTTCCAGTTATTATATGGCTCTGCCTTTTTATAATTTAAATAAGAGAAATTTGGTTTATTTATTTTTCTTCACCTTGGCTAACTATCCTATTCTTTGAGGTGGCTAGTCTGCCCCACTTATTGAGTCCTTTTGACTCACCCTTGTTTGTTGTTTGTTCTTGTCTATTTATTTCGTTTCGGCAGGTTCGCTCCAGGATTGAGTTCGCCACGTTGTTCAGGAGCGAAGACGACTTCAGCTGTCAGGGTGAGCCAGCTTGTATTCCAGATGGCCACAAGTTTATTGTTTATTATTTCAGCTGCATTTTGCTCCCTTCTGGAGGTATCTGTCTTCTTTTGTACTCTTAGAGAAATCCGTATGTCTGTATTTTTTCTAGGTCTTGTTCTTCTTTATGAATTGAATTATATTTATTTTCCCAATTTAATTAGTAAGGGTTCGCCCGACGGGTCTAGGGGAGGATGTCGGTTGCCCGCACGGCCTAGCCGAATTTTGGTTCGTGTCAGTTGGTATCAGAGCCCAGTTTAGAGTCTATCTAGACAAAGACAGTGTCTAGTAGAGTCTCGCTGATGGGTACGTAGACGTCCGTACTTATCTACAAGAGGCTAAGATGGCATTTAGGAAGTTTCACTTACTTCTTTTCTGATCGTGCATCAGTCTAGGATGCAAAAGTATTTTCATTAATTCCTTCGTGGTAATTGTGAACCCTCGTCCAACAAATCAGCAAATGGTAGGAGTTCAGGACGAAGTAGTCTAGCCTGGGGCTAGAGCAACTCAAGCCCCGAGAATTGTGGATCGTTCTGACGGTGCAGTTGCGCATGCCCTAGCTGTACGAGCTTGTGATGGGCAAGAGAGTAGGGCCTTGTGGTTCCCTTGGCTCTCTATGATGCTTTTACGAGAATCTTGGCGACGCAGATACCGCAAGAACCTATTATTCGTTAGGCAGCTTATCAGGTTGTTGCAGATGGAGACTTCGGTCTCAGGGAGCTCCTGTTCCAGGTCTTAATTGCTCCAGTAAACTATGTTCCGAAGGCAGTATGTGTTGTGCCTCTAGTTATTCTGGCTAGTTAGCTAGCCCGGGTAATAGCTCGGTCCGAGTGTCCGAAGTGGCTGCATTATTTTACCCAATTGAACCTCCTGATGTGATTAGGGCATGCATCAAATAATCCCTATGTAAGTTTTTTTTTAAAAATAAAATGATGTCAGCGTATCCTTCAGGCTCTTGATTATATCGAGCGGTATGATGTTGATTATTCTGCTTTCCAGTTTCAGGGGTCCAGCCTTGAATTGGTGGGCCGCTCTTTTATTAGCTAACTTGGTTCGATTTTTCTTCTAGATTCGTGGAAAAGTTCCTTTCGCGCAGCAGATGAAAAGAGTCGCCAATTTGAGTGGATTGGATAGGATAGCTTGTCGGATTTTAGAATATGAGATTTAATTCTTTAGGATGGCTGGATATGCACTAGAACTAGTCCATAACCCTTCCGAGAATGTTCAAAGATTTATTGGTGACCTTTCTTCTTCCTTGAGATCCCAGATGGCTCAAGAAATTGAGGTTGGGACTTCATCTAATGTCGTTGTTGATATTGCTCAGAGCTATTAGGCATACCATAAGTTAGAGCGGGAGAGCAAGAGATCCCACGGCCCTGGTGGGCACCATACCTCCTTTGGAGGTAAGAGTTCTGATTATTTTGGGAGGTTACTTCCCAGGTTATCTTAGCTTGTGGCGCGTGATTCTCAGAGTGCGCAAGTAGTTCATAAAGATCAGATTCAGTCTTCTCTTTACAGCTATCAACAATCTATCCAGCTTCCATTTTCAGTGAAAAGGTGTTATCGTTGTCGTGAGTCTGGTTATCCTTTGAGGAGTTTTCCCTTACTCCGGCAAGTAGGCAGTCGTCCTTTCTCTTGTCATCGGGCACCTGCACAGTCGCAGGGGATTTCATTTAGATCTCAATCAGCCAGAGAAATGCCACCATACAGTAGCGGTCGAGAGCGTGGTGGCAGTGGTTCTTCAGAAGGTGATTATAAGGGTAGTGGGTCAGCTCAGCTGCAGAGGCAGTTCTATGAACTGCCAGTCTCACAGGATGCTGAGGCATCCGATGTAGTAGACCCAAGTATTTCTTCTTCCCATATATATGAGTAAGATTTGATTCTTCCGATCGATCTGGAAATGGTGTGTCTTATCATATTTCAATGGTTTCCTTGGATGTCGTTTCTAATAAGAATCGGTTGCGATAGAGGGGTGAGCTTCTGATATGATTTATTCCTGGCATTCGTGACACCCTACTAGTAGATCTGGTTTAAATGTGAGAAATTTGGGAGAGAGTGTCGGTATGGTCTGCTTTGCATCTTGTTGTGCCATCTTCTATTATTATGCCAAATTAGTTTACCTCTCTTCTCGAAATTCCATGTTGGTTGGATGATGGGATTCTATGTCATCACCATCAGAGAGTGCCATTATTTCTTCCGGTATAAAGTGGTTAGTAAGTAATATTCGGTCTACGTGTCTCCTCTTGGTTCGAGAAATTAGTAGAGTCATGTTATTCTATGAGCTTGTCTCGATTATAAAAAGGTTTTCTGGTAAATTGTCAGAGTTTTCCTTGTTATTGGAAGGTTAAATTGGTATGGATGTTCCATAAAATTCAATTAATGTCTATTTCTTCAATTGCGATTTTTTGGTTAGCCTTAACTCTAGTAGACAAGCAAATAAGAAGATGAGCTTCCTGAAGCTCTAATTATTTTTATCCTCAGTCCATTGCCATTTTTTTTCTTCATCCAATACTAGTGAGCTTAGGCGGTTAGCAGCCGTTTGTGGTGTTCCCTGTGTGGAGCCAGAGTGCGTGTCAAGGTAGCTGGGTAAGCGCATTATTGTGTTTAGGACTACTAAAGGTAATGAGGGGCATCATTTAACCTCTGATTTGATCCATCAGGCGGTGGTGCTTACTATAAAGATATGGAGTTGTCAACATGGGAGTTGCAGTCGGTTGGAAACTCGAGAGGGTAATTTGGTAGCTCAGGTCTGAGACGCATTCTGTTTTTAGCTATGTGTTCCTTAGTCCGGTAGACTGTGCGAGGATGGCTATTTCTATTCAAGTTAGCTGTATGAGTTAATGCTCTAAGTGGAGGAGTCTTTCTCCAATACTGAATGCTAATATTAAATCTCTAAGGCGTTGCTGAAGCGTAAGCAAATTCTTTGTTTCATCGACCTGTTCTATATCGAAAAGTATATCGAGGAGGCGATTCATCATCGAAATTATGTTAATCCATCTAGAGTCCCGTGTATCTTTGTTTCGAAAATACAGAACTCTCCTCTCGTGATCAAGGAAAGATCAGCTTAGTCAGAATAAGCTGTGCCATGGTATTAAGATATTATCAAGATATATTTTATTCCAAAAGTTTTATATGTGTGTTATAATTCTGATCTTATAATCAGGAGATAATGCCCGTGGAGTAGCTTATGAAGGTCGTGCAAGTTCTTTTGTTATTAATGTAAATTTTACTTTAGACTCCAGCTCGTTCGAGGATGAACGAGAGTCTAAGTAGAGGAGAATGAAATGACCTTAGGTAGTCGTTTCGAGAATTAGGGCCCCGATTTGTGTGCCGATAATTTTAAAATCTTAATAAGGTCCATTATGACATGTCTGTAAAATTTGAGCTAAATCAGACCTCGTTTGATACGTATCGGAAGAAGATTTCAGTTTGTATTGTCGATAAATATTAAAAAGAGGTTTTCGAGCTCAATTTTGGCGAATGAGCTCCGATTCGAAATTCAAAAGTACCGTTAGGTTCGTATGATTATTTGTGACATGTGTGAATTTTTGAAGTGAATTTCGAGGTTGTTCGGCTGATTTCGACTAAAGTTCCGAAAATTAATAATTTGACCTCTTTTCATTTAATTTGCATATTGAATTTCGGGAGTCCGATTTGAGATCCGCCTTAGCAAGTTTGTTCCATATATTTTGTATAACTTACTTGAGATATTTGGGATCATTTCGAATTTCGTAGAGTCCCGCTTTAATTTTCGTCGCAAAAAGAAAAGAAAATAAAATAAAATAAAAGAAAACAAAATTAGAAAAGAGTGAGGCGGTGGGATGAGCTAAGGGATTAGCTCATAAGACCTCCTTAGCTCATTAGAACTGCAGAATCGAACATATAGGAAAAGACGAGAAATGAAAGATAAAAAATGACAGAAAATGAGAAAAGAGCCGGAAAAAGATAGAATTTTCACCCCGAAACATTCAGGTAATGATCTTAATGCGTTATTTGAGTTTATTATGTGTGGT
Source organism: Petunia axillaris subsp. axillaris (assembly GCA_029990575.1). Lineage (NCBI taxonomy): Eukaryota > Viridiplantae > Streptophyta > Magnoliopsida > Solanales > Solanaceae > Petunia > Petunia axillaris. The sequence goes on from JARKNS010000004.1 coordinate 146,738,330, forward strand.
TGAATATATTTTTAACGGAAAAAATTGGGATATTAGACATCATTTTAATGAGTTCAATTAATAGTTTAAAGGGTTAATTGGACCCTGATAATGGAATTGAGTATATATTCGTACTCAGTGAGTTATGGGAAACATACAAATGTAATTTATTTAGGGTTTGATTATGTGACCTTAAACCTTGTACATAGGCCTGGCCTGCGTATTGCATATGCGAATAGGGTATCAGGTTCCTAACTGGATTGCCCTAAATTGTAAGGAATGAAGCCTTTAGCCTTATGTGATATATTTTTCTGCTTATTGAACACAGTGGGATCGTTTGGCAATAAATCCAAAGGACAAAGCGGTTGTTGAGTAGCTGTGCTAACTTTGTAACAAAGTGAGTGTTTATATCCATTTCTTTGGAGGCCCTTGGCGTTGTGGATATTCTACGACGTGTTCCTTACGTGTGTAGCTACCGAAAGGCGTACTCATTACGCCTTAGCTTTGAATTTACATTGTATATTATATGTTATGCCATGTTGTTGGTATTGCAGTGAGCATATAAACATTGCACTCTGGTTTTGAGCATTGCATATACTTCCCGGCAATCGATGACTGTCCAGAGCCGGTAGAGGGTCATTATTGAATATACTTCCCGGTTGGCGATGAGAGTCCCGCACCGGTGAAGGGTCATTATTACATATACTTCCCGGTTGTCACGACCCTTTTTCTTTAACTTAAAAAAGAAAATTTATTCTTTTAAAAGGTCTGTGACTAGGTATTTAATAGGTACACCAATTATAAAGAGATTTTCGGAGTCGCCACTTGACAAGTTAAAGGTGTGCCAAGTCACCAAAGTGGTGTACCTAGAACACCTATGACTCATTAATAGTCTGCGTCAGAGTTCCGGGTAAGGATCTCGGTTGACTCTTGGGAAGGTGTTAGGCACCCTCGAGTCTTGTGCCAAGCACAGTTGCTTTATTGACGCATTTCGACTCTTTGAAAATTGTTTTTTTATTTTGCCTTTGTTTTATTTCGCTTTGACTTGATATTAATTTTTCCGTTCGAATGGAACTCGAATTGAGATATAATTGCGCAGGCACTTCACCCGAACAAAATCTTCCGACTTAAGTTAGTTAAATTGTGCTGGCACTTCACCCGAACAAAATCTCCTGATTTAAAAGAGTTCCGTTTAATACATTATATTATTTGCTAAGACAGGCTTCAAAGTGTTTCGGTTTAAAACTCCATCATTTTATTAACATAAATTTAGTCTTACCTACAGTGACAAACGGTTGAAGCATGTTGATTCATTGTTTGCATTAAATATCTCATTCGCATTTTACGGCGTTTCCAAATTTGTCCTTTTTATACAAGTTAAAACATTCCTTTGAAAGGCTATTTTACAAATGAATCTTAAGTTTGCCTATTTTTATAAATTGAAATGGCCAAGGCAGCCAAATTCTTTACGTTTCAATACCGGCCCACAATTAGTTAAAAGTCTGGCAATTTTATTTTCCCTTTTTCACGTGTGGTCATTCATGTTTCATAGGTATGGACTGTAAAACATACATGGAATACAAAAAATTTAACTACTTCCATTTCCAGTACAACTGAGTGCTCTTAAAGTGATAAGCTATACAATCTCATTCAAGTTTTGGGCCTTTAACATGATATATTTTATTCACAAATAGCAATAAACTCTTACAACATTTTAAAAGAGAAAATACCTCGTGTGATGAAACTTAAACTAAGCAAAGCTCAAATTCACAAGCTCAGCAACATAGCCCAGAATAGCAACATCACAGCAACGACCCCAGAACCAGAAACTCTTTCCAGCTAGTGAGTTAACTCGTCAAGCAACAACAAAGTAAGCTGCTATCCAGTACCCAGAATCAGCGGCAACAAGAGAGCAAAACCAATAGCCAAGACCCAAAGACAACTTCTATTCAAGACCCGAATCCTGAGATTAAAGAGACCTTTTCCCTCCAAACTTTCTTAAGTACTTTTGCACTCTTTTCCCTATCTATTTCCTAAGATTTACTTCTTTAAAGTGAAGAAGTTTTCTTCCAGAATTCACAAGTGTAGTGAGAAGTGTTTTCTGGTGTGTAGTATTTTTTAGCTTTGTGAAGTGTAGAGAGAAGTGAGAGTGTATTATTTTCAGATGGTCTCCCCTCACTGTCACAGCCATGGCCAGCAACGCCTCAGCATCTTCATCAATGTCATCTCGACGCTAGCAGCCTTGCTACTGCTATAGCAACATCACAATCACCTACTTCGGTCAGGGCAGCCATCACAGTAACCTTGTCATGCTGCTGCACCATCAATGCTATCGCAGCACTGCCCGAATGCCAATACCATAGCCTCGTTATAATGTTCATAGGGTCACATCTGTTGCACCAAACAAAATGTCACTACTGCTACACTCATACAAGCAAGAAACAGCCCTATAGCTAACACAAATCACCACCACCGTCACAACTCGCTGCCTCGCCTCGCTAAACTAGCATCACATCAAACTCATCCGTTTCCATCATCACAGTTCCACCCTCCGTTCAGTCTCCCCATCACATACAACACATCCAACCAATTTTATCTTCATGGAAAACAAAATACCCATCATAACAGCCTCGTCACCACCCCGGTATCACCATCACAGTTCCAAAAGCAAAAGGGAACACGGGCAGTGGGGTAAAGGATGAAAAGTAGGGATCTTTTAAGGAAACTTACCTATAGAAACGTGTAGAGACTGAGATGAAGCCATGACTGTGGATGTAAAGATCATCGGAGTAGGGTTTTGTCCAAAGTTTCAAACCTCGATCCACGCAAATCAGTGAGAATTTGGGAAAATTTTACCCATATTCGGATAGAGGAGGTCAAGGCGACAGGGTAATGGTAAAATTTTGGCTGGAGGGGTGGTCGCCGTCGCCGTCGAGGAGCTCAGGCGGAGGTGGAGACTTGGCCACGTTTTCCTTTTGTCTGATCATTTTTAGTGGGGGAGGGGATTAGGGAAATTAAAAGGGAAATGGGCCGGATCGGGTCAGGGGTATTAGGTTTATGGAGTGGGCTGGACATGTTTTTAGGAATGAGCTAGACTGAATTTACAAGTAGCCACTTAAAAACCAAACTATTTTAGCCAAAAACAATTAGCTAGAATTAGAATCACACAAATTGCAATACTACCATAATTAAAAATACAATTAAATATATAACAAGTATTTTTGATATTTTTTATATTTTTCTTCTAATTAATTAACTAAAATTAGCTAAAATGGGATGTAAATATCTAAGAAAGATAAGCAATGATCACGACAAAATAAACACAATATTTTGAGAAAAAATTGAATTTTTGTGCCAAAATTAGGTGATTACAGCAGTCCCTCTTTGTTCAGGAACGCGAAGAGTTTTCGGACAAAGACGTAATCAACATCTAATTTTGGCTTTTTTGTTCTAGCCAAGAGAGAACAAAATTGCGACCGTACCTTGACTTTTTGGTTTTAACCAAGAACAAGGCTACCTACATATCCCCGGACTAAGGAATCAAGTCAGTGTAGTTCCTGACGTGTGGTAGCTGGGACTACCACATTCAAACAGACACTAAGAAGCTGCTAGACTCTCTAGACTAACACTAAACATTTCGAGAGTTTCTAGGACCGACACTTGACGCTTCTAGACTGACTTGAGACATTTCTAGGCACACCCGAGACTGTTGTTGCTGGTTCCTTGTTGCTAGTTGCTGGCTAGCTGGCTGGTGGTCATTGCTTTACAAAGAAAAATGAAATTACAACATTGAAAATATAAAATTACAATTTCTAAGCGAAATCTTCAGGCTTCCCAAGCTGATGAACTGGTCTGAAGCTCCCACTACCCAAGTGGGTCTTGAAAACTTGAAATTGCCGCTCGGGCGGGCTTGACTTGAAAATTAAAATTGCCGCTTTGACGGACTTTGACTTGAATGTTGGAATTGCCGCTTTGACGGGCTTTGACTTGAAAGCTTAAATTGCCGCTTTGACGGGCTTTGACTTGAATGAAATTGCCACTTTGACAGACTTTGATTTGAATAAAATGGCCGCTTTGATGGACTTTGACTTGAAAATTGAAATTTCCGCTTTGACGGACTTTGACTTGAATGAAATTGCCGCTTTGACGGACTTTAACTTGAAAATTGAAATTGCCGCTTTGACAGACTTTGACTTGAAGACTAAAATTTGGAACCACCACTCTGGTGGGTCTTGTTCTTGTTGAATTGAAAACCATCACTCTGATAGGTCTTGCTTTTGCTGAATTGAAAACCATCACTCTGATAGGTCTTGTTCTTGCTGAATTGAAACCATCACTCTGATGGGTCTTGTTCTTGCTGAATTGAAAGCCATCACTCTGATGGGTCTTGCTTTCAATGAAAATTAGAAAACAACACTCTGATGGGTCTTGCTTCTGCTGGAAATTGAAAACCATCACTCTGATGGGTTCTGCTTTTTCTGAAAATTGAAAACCATCACTCTGATGGGTTCTGCTTCTTCTGAAAATTGAAAACCATCACTCTGATGGGTCTTGCTTCTTCTGGAAATTGAAAAATTATAACCCATTATCCCAATGGGTCTCGACAGAAAGCTGAAATTGTAAACCATCACTCTGATGGGTCTTGTTCTGAAAATTGAATCCCATTATCCCAATGGGCCTTGCATTGAAACTTGAACCCCATCATCCCAATGGGCCTTGTGTTTAAAGTTGAAAATTCTATCCCATTATCCCAATGGTTCTTGTCTTGAAAGCTGAAAACCACGGCTCCCTGCTCAGATGGTCCTGATTTCTTTCTTTATTTCTTTTTCTGCTCTTCAAGTTTGTCCCCGACGAGCAACTGACTTGATGTAGTTGTGTTCTCATACTTCCCAACCCAAATTCTCATATCGGTCTTTGGTCACACCTTGTAGAAATAACAAACCATTTCTTGGTGATATTCGTGGTACAATCTCGGCGTTAGGCTCTCATTCCTAACTTTTCTGGTACAACTGAAAGTCGTAGTCAAGTTTTGCAAACCTTTCTGAATGCCCGAAATAATGAGAAAGAAATAAATGAAAAGAAAAGTGAAGAAACTCAAAAGGAGACATCAAACGAAAGATGTCCCTGGTAGATAGAAGAAACTTATTTGGAGGTAAAACGACAACCTTAGTAAAACATGACATGCATCTTGGAATCAACACTTGATCCATTCACACAGGGTATTCCTGAACTTGCTCCCAGTTTGACCAATCTTTCTTGATGGCAAATCTAACGACCCTCATTCGACTAGTAGTGCCCTTTCGGATTTTCACCGACTAGCCTCTCTCTTTGTTCTTTTCACTCACTATTGTCTTGCAGCGCCTTTTCAGGATTTTACTGAAAAGACTTCATCATTTTTTTTTTCATTTCTTTCATTTTTTTTTTTGCTCTTTCCCCATCGACCTCCCATCTTTCTTTGCTGTTCGACCCCGTCTTTCCTCTCTTTCTTCAATTTCGGCCTTTATCTTGATTCCCCGAAGAATTTCTCCTTTAATGACCTTGGTGCTCCCAGCTCCTAAATGCGATTGTCGACTTATAAGAATGCGACTTTAAGTATGAAACTTGTCCCTTGATACCCCACTCGGCTTGACATTCTCAATGATCGGTCAGAAGGGTCTTTATTTAGATTGTAATATTAGATTTGGTTAGGCAATGAAGAAAGCGGTTCAGCATAAAAGCCTAGAAACATCTCATGAGACGATCAGATGAATATCACAAACTATGAAATCACCGCTTTAAAACAAACTTATTTCCCCCAGTTTAGGCAAATTGGGGATTAATTCTCTTTTTTTTTCTTTCTTTTCTTTTTCCTTCTTGAGTTGTTTTTTTTCTTTTGTTTGAAAAGCGGTATGAAAACATCTCATGAAATGACTTGGTGAATGATACAACCCTTGGAATCATTTCTTTTAAAAATAACAACAAACTGTAGCCCCGATTTAGTGAAACTGAGGAATTATCTTTTGAATTTTCTAATATGAAAACATAGGGAATATTGAGATTATCCCCCGAGATGAACACAATGAAAGAAAAGGGATGTTGACCTTCTCCTCTTTCTTCTTTTTTTTTAAAAAAAATTAAACTTCTGCCCCAGTTTAGGATAAACTGGGGCGCTTTGAGTTTTTTCCTCGACTTCGAGACTGATATACCAAACATCTCATGAAACAGACGAATATATGGTATGATAAAATAGAAGTTTGTTTTTATTTTATTTTATATACTTCTGCCCCAGTTTAGTATAGAATAGGGAAAGAAATTTCTTTTGACATTGGCCGCAAACTTGGAGGCAAGTTTTGCGTCAATATGAACAGGGAAAAAAATAAACTTTTCCCTGAGATGACCGCACCCGAATGGTTGCCTACGTATCCTTTTGAGAGGAATCAGGTCAGACGTAGCTCTACCACTGAGGTAGATTTTGTTTTTGTATTCTGTTTTTTTTTTTATTCTTTTCCTCTTTTTTTTTTTCTTTAGTCATATCAAATTGACTCCAAGGGAAGGCAGGCCAAAGAAAACAGAAAACAAGGCTCAAAAAGGGCTGACAAAAAGACATAGTGTTTGGGTAGAAGAAACGAAAGCCGTTCGTCATCCCGACCCGAGAATGCCTTGCAAAAATAATGATTCAATGAATTGACCTGGATTGATCCACACGTGTCCTTGACTTCTGCTTCAATGATGGTTCTCAAAACTGGTATTTTAAATTCGGTCGAAGCGACCGTGCACGATTTTGAACTTCTCACAGATCTCCCTTATCAGATGACTATTGATTAATTCCCAACTTAATTCACTCCCTCTTTTATCCCTCACTACTCAGATAGCTCACAATGTCAGAGCGTGTGTTTAGATCAAGACGTAAGTTCCGTACGCATGTCATGTTATTAAGGTCGACAAAACAAAAAAACATAATACTAAGGAAACAAGACCAAGAAAGAAAATAAGGACATAATATTGAGACGAGAAAAGGATCTCCCTATTCATTGAATTAAGGATAGAAGGGTTTGAACAAACAAAACAAGCAAAATAATGCACTTGGGTTACAACCCTTGAATAACCAAGTACACAGCAAGATTAGCAAAACAAGCTACAACATTTCGCAGTCACTCAATTGTAAGTCAGGGCCAGTTTTCCTGCTTTTCATGCATTGTTGAGCCCTATACTAAGATGTATCATGCTGATACCAAAGAAATTCCCTGAATCTGGCAATATCTTCTCCTTTTCCTCATTTTCTCCAAGCCCCATCTGGGTGGACTTTACTTCTTTAGGACTGATGAATGACCAGGTAAGATTTGGAATTGGCTTCTCGAGAGACATGTTCGTCTTCTTCATTTCTTCACCCCTTACTCTGTCTATTACCCCAAGCACAATCTCAGTAACACAGTTCATTGTCACTAGCATTTTGTTGGCCCCAATTGACACATCACCAACAAGTACTATCGGCATTGCAGATTCAACTCTCAAATCTTCTACACCCACCATACCCACCATATGTACGTCATCACAGACAGGCAATGAGTTCTTATTTATACCTTACATCTGACAATTATCGATCAAGGCTTGGATATCCTTCTGGAGAAAATGGCAATCCTCAGTGTCATTCCCCGGTGCACCTGAATGGTAAGCACATTGATGAGAGTCGTCAACCCTATCCCTAGGATGCATTCCTCCATTGATCGGTTTCAGTATGTCCAAAGCTTGCAACTTCTGAAAAAGTCCAGCATAAGATTCTCCAATTGGCGTGAACTCATTCTTTTTCGCCTGATGCACCTTTTTATACTCAAATTTTGGGCGAAAACCTGGAGGACCTCTTGGTCGGTGGGGAAGGTTCGGCGGAGGCTGGAATTGGTTATGTGGAGCTTGGTGAATGGGATATATAGGATGTGGGGCTGGAGCGCTCCATTTCGGATAAGACGATATTGGAGCATATGGTTGCACTGTATGGATTGAGTATTAGGGTGGAGGGATGGACAAATACGAATTTTGTGGGGGTGTAGTAGTGTTGTGGAGGGTATATTTGTGGAGCTTGGTATGAGTGGGTTTGATTGTATGTTTTCTCGTTGAACTTTTGTGAACCCGAACCCACAATGGCTACATCGTCTTGATTCTTCTTCCCCAAGGCTCCTGCCTGGGCTCGCAAAGCTGTTTGGCTGACAATCTTGCCTGCCTTGATTCCTCTCTCAATCATCTCCCCAATTCTCACTGCTTCATTGAATTGTTTCCCTATGGCGGAGGCCATTGCTTGGTAGTAGGTCTCATCAAGCACCTCAATGAACTCTTCGACCATTTTATCATCGGGTATCAAAGGGCTCACACGCGCTGCCTGCTCGTGCCATCTATAGGCATACTCCCTGAAACTTTCACTTGGTTTCTTTGTGATCGTCTTCAAGGAAGAACGATCAGGAGCAGCCTCTATTTTGTAACCACAATGGTTTAGGAAAGCGCTGGCCATACCATCAAAGGTGACCCACTTCGAAACATCTTGTTGCACAAACCATTCTGTTGCCGGTCCTCCCAAACTGTCAGCAAAGTATGCCATCAACAATTCATCCTTCTCAATGCCCCTCATTTTGTGAAGGTAGATCTTCATGTGGATCCTTCGATCACTTTGTCCAATGTACAGATCAAATTTGGGCACAACAAAACCTTCAGGCAATGGCACATGAGGGAACAAACACAGGTCTTTGTATGAAATATTGGTTTTACCCCTTGCCCTTGTATGTTTTTCACAGTTTGCTCCAATCTTTTCAATTTTCGAGCAAAATCATTCTCTTCTATTTTTCCCAACCTCTCGATATCAGCATGTGATTTTTGGTGGTGTCCTTGATCATACGACTTGGTTTGGCGGAAGACATTACCCTGAGCTTGCTCAAATTATTGATCATGGGCCCTTAACTGTGGGTCACTGTTCAATCTTTGCAAAGTGTGTCCTGCAGGAATGGTGAATGTTGCGGCAGGAACCTGGGGTTGGCCATGTTGTCCTTGTTGTGGGAATTGTGCCCCAGGTTGTGTAGTAGAGGATCCGGCTGCATTGTCAGTTGCCGGATATGGACCAAATCCCGGAGGATAACGGGGGTCTCCTGCCACTGTGGATTGCCCTTGCCCTGGTGGCTGAGTATTTTCCATGAAACCAGCAGCACCTTGCGGAATAGGAGGTGCCTACACTGCTGCCAAGCTACGAGTTAGCTGCGTCATCATTTCTTTAATGGCTGCAAAGTCCTCGGCCATCTTGGCCTGTTGCTCAGCTAAGCGAACCAGCTCAGTGTTCTCAATTTCCCCAGCCATCGTTGTTTGAGTGCTTTCCTGAAGAGGAGCTTCAACCATTTCTGGTACAGGCAGTGGTCCCTTGATTCTGGTGGAGTAGGAATGTGGGGCCAGCACGGCAGTTGCTCAAGGTAGTGAACCAAACAGTTTAGCACAAAAGAAGCACAGATTGCAGCTTAAGGTTGTTATGCGTCATCCCGAAACGGTTAACGGCGTATGCCGAGTGTACCGATCATATTCCCGAAAGATTGGTTATGTGCCTTGATCAAAATTAGAACAAAATTGTAACTGATACGTAATCAGCACAAGGACGAACTTGGATGATTATTATTATTTTTTTTTTCTTTCTAATTTTTTCTGACTCAACAAACATAATTTAGACAAATGACACGAGATGAACTCAAAATAAAATGCTTGACATGATGCACGAGTCAAAAAAAAAATATATACAAACTGACACATTGGGCGGGTACACCCGGACGGTGAAAATAATGAGACTCGGCATTATAGCGGAGTCAGATTATTCCACGAGGATCGATGCAAATACCATTTAGGTAATTGCAACTCATCAACCGTACCCTGACTTGACCTTAAATAAAATACAGTAGGACCCTAAAATAATTTTTTTTATTTAAGACTTAACCGGAGATTTGAACGGATTATGAATCAAGCCACCCTTTTTTTTCTTATCCGAAAGGTCACTCCCAAAATCGGACAATAAGATAACACAAGGACGGACACACTTTTTTTTTTGGAACAAACTCTTTGATCTAATTCGCAAAAGAATCTTAGAGTATTTATAAAATTTGGCAATTACGACGACAAACCGACACAAAATATTACACGAATTAGACGCAAAATTGGTTTATAAAAATTGGCTATTATGACGGCGTAAAACCCCGATAAATTACTTTAAAAAATATGGACTTGATTTGGACATAGACTCAAACACAAAAGGATCCCAAAATTTCGTCATTATAACGGCGCAAAACTATGACAAATTATTTTCTAATATCTGGGACCAAACCCGGACACAAGATGAAACTCAAAAATTCTTGAAAAAATTCGTCATTATAACGTCATAAAATAACAACTAAATAAAAAATATTTCGAGACACGGGACTGAACCCAATTTTTGTATCATTTTCCCTTTTTTTTTCCCCAAAATTTGGCTCTCGTCCCTCGGTGATCGGTCAGCATAACAACCCTTAGACTAGAACAAATGCAACACATTATATGCTCATGATGTGTCTTTGGGGACGTGGGCCCTATTATGACACAAGGGAGTCAGCCTAGACAAGTGCGGTACCGGTGTACCTGACACGACCCGGGATCCGGTTAGGCCGTGCGGGCACCCGACATCCTCCCCTAGACCCGTCGGGCGAACCCTTATCAATTAAATTAGGAAAATAAATATAATAGTCAGCACGCGGTGCAATGAAATGGGATGAATGCAGTATGATGCAATGGTGTCACATGTGCCAAATAGATGGAGCGGAATCCTCTTGCTCCGGGGGCGGAATCCTCCTACCCTCAATATGATGCAATGGAGCGGAATCCTCCTGCTCCAAGGCCGGAATCCTCCTGCTCCGAGGGCGGAATCCTCCTACCCTCAATATGATGCAATGGAGCGGAATCCTCCTGCTCCGAGGGCGGAATCCTCCTACCCTCAATATGATGCAATGGAGCGGAATCCTCCTTCTCCGAGGGCGGAATCCTCCTACCCTCAATATGATGCAATGTGCATACGAATGCAACATGATGCAATGATAACCCATCACCAGCGCGGGACTCTCATCGACAGCTGAAAAGTATATACCAACTCATAACCAAAGTACAACACTCAGATTCTCAATGCAATACCAATAACAGGACATAATATATAATATAGAATATAAATCCAAAGCTAAGGCGTAATGAGTACGCCTATCGGCAGCTACACACGTAAGGAACACGTGGTAGAAAATCCACGAGGCCAGGTGCCTCCAAACAAATGGATATAAACACTTACCTCTTCCAGAAGTTAGTACAGCTAATCAACAACCGCTTTATCCTTTGGTTTCCTTGCCAAATGATCCCACTCTATTCAATAAGCAGAAAAATATATCAATTTAGGCTAAAGGCTTCATTCCTCACATCTTAGGGCAATCTAGGTAGGAACCTAATACCCTATTCGCATACGCAATACGTAGGCCAGGCCTATATACAGGGTTCAAAGTCCCATAACCAAACCCTAAATAAATTATATTTATAAGTTGCCCATAACTCACTGAGTACGAATATATAATTATTTCCATCATTGGGGTCCAATTGACCCTTTAAACTATCAATTTACGTCATTAGGGCGATGTCTAATATCCCTATTTTTACCGTAAAAATATATTCAAAAACACACGTAATAAGCTAAGATAATGAGTTAACATCATTACATGAAGATTTGGGGTAGAAATTCCACTATTTTTCCACCTCTTTTTCCCTTTTTCCTCTCCTTTTTTTTTGTTTTCTTTATTTTATTTTCTTTTTTTAACGAAAATTAAAACGGTGCCCTACGATATTCGAAATAATTCCAACTTTTGCATACGAGTTATACAAAATATATGTAACATACTCGCGAAGGCGGATCTCAAATTGGACTCCCGAAACTCAACATGCGAATTTAAATAGAAATTGTCAAATTATTTAACTTTCGGCATTTTAGCGGAAACTAGCCGAACCACATCGAAATTCACTTTCGAAAGTTTACAAAAATCACAAATAATCATACGAACCAAACGGCGCTTTCGGATTTCGAATCGGAGCTCATTCGGCAAAAACCGAGCTCGAAATCTATTTTTAATATTTATCGCCAATAAAAACTGAAACCTTCTTCCGATGCCTACCAAACGAGGTCTGATTTAGCTCAAATTTTCCAGACAGGTTCTAATGGATATTACGAATATTTTAAAATTATCGACACGCCAATCGGAGTCCTAACTTCCGAAACGACTGACCGAGGTCGTTTCATTCTCCTCCACTTAAACTCTCGTTCGTCCTCGAACGAGCCTAAATCTAAAGCAAGATTCACGCTGATAACAAAGAACTTGCACAACCTTCAGAAACTACTCCACGGACATTATCTCATAATTACAGAATCAGAGTTATAACAGGCACATCCTGCTGGATTAAAGAAGACCTAGCTAAAAGCTGAACATAGGCAGACCTAAACTACCAAACTACCCTTTCGAGTTGCTAAACAGCTGCAACTCTCAAGTTTACAACTCCATACCTTTGCCATAAACACTACCGCCGGATGGATGGTACTTCTATATAAAAATTTTGGCAGAGTTTCCCTTGAAACTAGATGATCCGCAAAAACAGAACCAGCACTATACTATACATGGGAATGGATACCCGGATAAACTGATAACATGAATACCGAACTCTTGGAATAAAATATATCTGGATAATATGATAATACCGTTGCCAAACCCCGTACATAGGCTGATTCCGCCCCCGGAGCAGGAGGATTCCGCTCCATCTATTTGGCACATGTGACACCATTGCATCATACTGCATTCATCCCATTTCATTGCACCGCGTGCTGACTATTATATTTATTTTTCTAATTTAATTGGTAAGGGTTCGCCCGACGGGTCTAGGGGAGGATGTCGGGTGCCCGCACGGCCTAATCGGATCCCGGGTCGTGTCAGTACCGCATCTCACTAAGTCTAATGATATGCAAATAAATCGGCCAAGATAAAAGCACAGGTTCAACTCTAGGTGACTCAATGGGTTCATGTTCTATAGTTTTTGGCAAATGAAGTGCCTCGGGGGTACCGGTCGACAACGTCTAACGGCCTAACCCAACGCACCTCCTCCTAAGAAGGGTTAACTTTTTGCGTCCTGAGACACGACAGAAATTCCAGACGCCGAAGCGAAACTGGCGTGCATGTGTGCAGTGTTCCAGAAGACTCAGAGGTTTACGAGAGAAGACAGTTGTGTATATACAGTTCAAACATATCAAAGCAGTAACATTCAAGGCAACATATACAAACAATATTCAAAAGCCAAAAGCGACAAAGTTTAAAGCCTGACACTCTCAGTTTTCACTTTCCTCCCCAGCGGAGTCGCCAAGCTGTCACGACCCTTTTTCTTTAACTTAAAAAAGAAAATTTATTATTTTAAAAGGTCTGTGACTAGGTGTTTAATAGGTACACGAATTATTAAGAGATTTTCGGAGTTGCTACTTGACAAGATAAAGGTGTGCCAAGTCACCAAAGTGGTATACCTAGAACACCTATGACTCGTTAATGGTCTGCATCAGAATTCCGGGTAAGGATCTCGGTTCACTCTTTGGAAGGTGTTAGGCACCCTCGAGTCATGTGCCAAGTACAGTTGCTTTATTGACGCATTTCGACTCTTTGAAAATTGTTTGTTTATTTTTCCTTTGTTTTATTTCGCTTTGACTTGATATTAATTTTTCCGTTCGAATGGAACTCGAATCGAGATATAATTGCGCAGGCACTTCACCCGAACAAAATCTTCCGACTTAAGTTAGTTAAATTGTGCAGGCACTTCACCCGAACAAAATCTCCTGACTTAATAGAGTTCCGTTTAATACATTATATTATTTGCTAAGACAGGCTTCAAAGTGTTTCGGTTTAAAACTCCATCATTTTATTAACATAAATTTAATCTTACCTGCAGTGACAAACGGTTGAAGCATGTTGATTCATTGTTTGCATTAAATATCTCATTCGCATTTTACGGCATTTCAAAATTTGTCCTTTTTATACAAGTTAAAACATTCCTTTGAAAGGCTATTTTACAAATGAATCTTAAGTTTGCCTATTTTTATAAATTGAAATGGCCAAGGCAGCCAAATTCTTTACGTTTCAATACCGGCCCACAATTAGTTAAAAGTCTGGCAATTTTATTTTTCCCTTTTTCACGTGTGGTCATTCATGTTTCATAGGTATAGACTGTAAGACATACATGGAATATAAAAAATTTAACTACTTTCATTTCCAGTACAACTGAGTGCTCTTAAAGTGATAAGCTATACAATCTCATTCAAGTTTTGGGCCTTTAACATGATATATTTCATTCACAAATAGCAATAAACTCTTACAACATTTTAAAAGAGAAAATACCTCGTGTGATGAAACTTAAACTAAGCAAAGCTCAAATTCACAAGCTCAGCAACATAGCCCAGAATAGCAACATCACAGCAACGACCCCAGAACCAGAAACTCTTTCCAGCTAGTGTGTTAACTCGTCATGCAACAACAAAGTAAGCTGCTTGCCAGTACCCAGAATCAGCGGCAACAAGAGTGCAAAACCAACAGCCAAGACCCAAAGACAACTTCTATTCAAGACCCGAATCCTGAGATTAAAGAGACCTTTTCCCTCCAAACTTTCTTAAGTACTTTTGCACTCTTTTCCCTATCTATTTCCTAAGATTTACTTCTTTAAAGTAAAGAAGTTTTCTTCCAGAATTCACAAGTGTAGTGAGAAGTGTTTTCTGGCGTGTAGTATTTTTTAGCTTTGTGAAGTGTAGAGAGAAGTGAGAGTGTATTATTTTCAGATGGTCTCCCCTCACTGTCACAGCCACGGCCAGCAACGCCTCAGCATCTTCATCAATGTCATCTCGATGCTAGCAGCCTCGCTAATGCTATAGCAACATCACGATCACCTGCTTCGGTCAGGGCATCAATCACAGTAACCTTGTCATGCCGCTGCACCATCAATGCTATCGCAGCACTGCCCGAATGCCAATACCATAGCCTCGTTATCATATTCATAGGGTCACGGCTGCTGCACCAAACAAAATGTCACTACTGCTACACTCATACAAGCAAGAAACGGCCCTATAGCTAACACAAATCACCACCACCGTCACGACTCGCTGCCTCACCTCGCTAAACCAACATCACATCAAACTCATCCGTTTCCATCATCACAGTTCCACCCTCCGTTCAGTCTCCCCATCACATACAACACATCCAACCAATTTTATCTTCATGGAAAACAAAATACCCATCATAACAGCCTCGTCACCACCCCGGTATCACCATCATAGTTCCAAAAGCAAAAGGGAACAAGGGCAGTGGGGGCAAAGGATGAAAAGTGGGGATCTTTTAAGGAAACTTACCTATAGAAACGTGTAGAGACTGAGATGAAGCCATGACTGTGGATGTAAAGATCATCGGAGTAGGGTTTTGTCCGAAGTTTCAAACCTCAATCCACGCAAATCAGTGAGAATTTTGGAAAATTTTACCCATATTCGGATAGAGGAGGTCAAGGCGACAGGGTAATGGTAAAATTTTGGCTGGAGGGGTGGTCGCCGTCGAGGAGCTCAGGCGGAGGTGGAGACTTGGCCACGTTTTCCTTTTGTCTGATCATTTTTAGTTGGGGGGGGGGGGGAATTAGGGAAATTAAAAGGGAAATGGGCCGGATCAGGTCAGGGGTATTGGGTTTATGGAGTGGGCTGGAAAGGTTTTTAGGAATGAGCTAGACTGAATTTACAAGTAGCCACTTAAAAACCAATCTATTTTAGCCAAACACAATTAGCTAGAATTAGAATCACACAAATTGCAATACTACCATAGTTAAAACTATAATTAAATATATAACAAGTATTTTTGATATTTTTTATATTTTTCTTCTAATTAATTAACTAAAATTAGCTAAAATGGGATGTAAATATCTAAGAAAGAAAAGAAATGATCATGACAAAATAAACACAATATTTTGATAAAAAATTGAATTTTTGTGCCAAAATTAGGCGATTACACCGGTAATCGATGAGAGTCCCTAGCCGGTGAAGGTTCATTATTGCATATACTTCCCGGTTGGCGATGAGAGTCCCGCACCGGTGAATGGTCATTATTTCATTTACTTCCCGGTAATCGATGAGAGTCCCGAGCCGGTGAAGGATCATTATTGCATATACTTCCCGGTTGGCGATGAGAGTCCCGCACCGATGAAGGATCATTATTGCATATACTTCTCGGTAATAGATGAGAGTCCCGAGCCGGTGAAGGGTCATGATTACATACACTTCCCGGTAATCGATGAGAGTCCGGAGCCGGTGAAGATATCAGGCACATGTGACTGCATTGCATCATACTGCATTCATCCCATTTTATTGCAATGCATACTGACTAGTGTGTGACTATTGTGCTGTGTTTTGTGTATGCAGCATGTATACCATGTTGTGGACATATTTCAGTTTGCCTATACATTTCTGGCTATTTAGTGTCCTTAATTGGTTTATATGCTTTAGTTATATGGATGGGGTTACACACCGCAATAGTATAAATATATGGGTCGGGCTGCACGCCGCGACAGTATGAATATATGGATCAAGTTGCACGCCGCTCCAATATGAATATATGGATCGGGTTGCACGTCGTGACAGTATGAATATATGATTCTGGTTGCATGCCGCGACAATATGAACATGTGGAACGGGTTGCACGCCGTGACAGTATTATGTTTGGAATACTTAAAAACCTATACGTTCTGTCTATCTTATGTCCCTGGTTGTTTATGAGTTTATGATCCCATACGTGTTTCCAGTTATTGTCTGGCTCTACCTTTTTATAATTTAAATAAGAGGAATTTGGTTTATTTATTTTTCTTCTCCCTGGCTAGCTATCTTATTCTTTGAGGTGGCTAGTCTGCCTCACTTATTGAGTCCTTTTGACTCACCATTGTTTGTTGATTATTCTTGTCTATTTATTTCGTTTCGGCAGGTTCGCTCCAGGATTAAGTTCGCCACGTTGTTCAGGAGCGAAGACGACTTCAGCTGTCAGGGTGAGCCAACTTGTATTCCGGATGGCCACCAGTTTATTTTTTATTATTTCAGCTGTATTTTGCTCCCTTCGAGAGGTATCTTCTTTTGTACTCTTAGATGTCTAGTCTGGATAGCCCTAAACCTAGTATGTTAGGTAGTCACCTGTAATTTCTTTTGTACAGCTTAGAGAAATCAGTATGTCTGTATTTTTTCTAAGTCTTGTTCTTATTTATGAATTGAATTATATTTATTTTCCTAATTTAATTAGTAAGGGTTCGCCCGACGGGTCTAGGGAAGGATGTCGGGTGCCCGCACGGCCTAGCCGGATTTCAGGTCGTGTCATGAGGGTACACAGCCCGAAGCGTCGATGGAGGGTACACAACCCGATATCGATTTGCATTTAAATTTGCTGAGGGTACACTGCCTGATTTCGATTCGCATTTAAATTTTCTAAGGGTACACAGCCTGAAGCGTCCATTGAGGGTACACCGCCCGATATCGATTTGCATTTAAATTTGCTGAGGGTACACAGCCCCATATCGATTTGTCATTTAAATTTACTGAGGGTACACAGCCTGAAGCGTCGATTGAGGGTACACAGCCCTATATCGATTTGCATTTAAATTTGCTGAGGGTACACACCCGGAAGCATCGATTGAGGGTACACAGCCCGATATCGATTTGCGTTTAATCTGCTGAGGGTACATAACCCAAAGCGTCGATTGAGGGTACACAACCCGATATCAATTTTTTATTTAAATATGCTGAGGGTACACAACCCGATGCATCGACGGAGGGTACACAGCTCGATGTCGAAACTGACACCACGGAGGGTACACAGCCCGATGCAAATTTTGACATTTTAATAGGAAGATGGCCTGGGAGGTAGACAGCCCGTTGAAAGGATAGCATGATAAAGAGTAGACAGCCCGGTGAAAGGACAACATGACAAAGGGTATGCAACCAAGATGAAAGAATGATAGGCAACCCTACATGAAGAGATACACAACTCAATACGAAAGGAGTACAGCCCGACGTTACAAGTACCAATTTAAAGGAAAAAAGACAATGGACATACAATCTGGCGCCACACTGGCAAGATGATCCAACAACAGTTCAGCGCGACAAAGCAACTACCTCCTGACGAGAAGCATTTAGCAAATAGATATCCCCCAGAGGAGAGGAACACATTCCCTAGCACTGAGCACCTAAAAGCGGACCAGACAAGGAGAGATCAACTCAACAGGAAAGTTTACTTTATCTTTATCTCAATTTGTATTTGTCTTGATTTTGTTATAGGGACTCTCCAATATCTTGACAAACCTCTGCGCCCTACTCTCACACTCGCTCCTAAAATCACTACCAATTATGAAACCGCAAAGCCTCAAATATACCTCAAAACATCATCCCAAGACCCAATTCAAAAAGCTTGATCCCACAGACCATGCTTTTGCTACACCCACAAGCTACCTATTTTGCCGAGTTCCAAAGCGCTCAAAGCCACAATCCTATACTCGCACAAGCGATCTACCTAATCTTTCTTCGTCGATTAGGTACCAGCTTCGTATTCCTTCCTGTTCGTGCCTAACTGTTTGAATCATGCATATTTATCGTGCTTTACTCCTCAAAGTTCCTCAGCTCATTAAAGACAATGTTGAAGCCAAGATGACTCATCTATCGAGTTATAGTGGAAAATATGCCCATGTAAACTCCTCTTTATGGGTGTGTCGTGCACCATATCTTCATAAATAGGATGATTACGTGCCTCTTTTCCCACACTCAATTTATTGATGTCACCTCATTTTTGATAATGCCTTTGTTGTACCGACAAACTACCTATTCTGTCGAATTCCGACACTCCCAGAGCTGATCATCTCATACCCCCACAAGCAATCCGCCTAATATTTCATTACAAATTAGGATATCATTTTGCACTTCCTTCCAATAAATGCTTACTCTGTATATTCAAGCCTATATGCGTCGATCACGCGTGTTTTCGTGCTTAATCCTGCCCATCTATTTGAATCGTGCGCATTTATAAAAATCGCTCCGCAATTGTTTCCCAACTCAGCCAAAGCAATATTGAAGGTGAGATTGCTCATTTATCGAGATGAAGTGGAAACTATGTACGTATAAACTCCTTTTTATGGGTGTGTAGCGCGCCATATTTTCATAACTAGGATGATCATAAGACTCTTTTCCCACGCTTGATTCATCGATGTATCTCATCTTCGATGGCACCTTTGCTTTATTCTTCATTTATTCCACCAAACGGCAAAGCACACATGAATCTAAATTTTACGTACTTGGATAAGTTTAGTCTATACATCCCAAGATCATGCGCCATAAACATCTCACACAGGCACCATGTCATTCTAGAACTACACACGGCCCGATTCTCGTGAAACTCGAGATATGTAGGAAACTCAGAGACCGGGGTTCGGCCAAAAACACCCCAAAACTCCATTTTTTCCTTTTCAATCATTTTGCATACCAGTCGTGACAAAATTGGCTACTCCGTCAACTATCTTTGCCCGAAGACTCTTTCATCATCCCCGGGCAAAAAGGGGCAGCTGTTGACACCTAATTTTGTCCCTCCTTTTTCCAAAATTGGCTATAATTTAACTTAAAGGTGTAATTTGGGTATTTGTGCAAAATGTGCATTAGAAAGCATGCATTTACGTGCGTTATCCCCTATTTATATATTACATACCTAAATGTGGCTATATTACGTAATTTTACATCATTTAGGCTACATGTCAAATTTGTTTCAATTTGTGCAAATTAGTAATTATCTGTGATTATCTATATTTAAATAATTTTATTTGAGTATTATATTTGTGCATTTTATACAATCTGTATATCTATATTTTATTTTTTGCACCTTTAAGCTGAATATTGGCCAATTAAAAAGAAAAATGTCCAAATTCCTTTTTATTATTAATTCTTCCATATTTCAAAATTCCTATCAAAATTCTTCATTCATTTATATTTATATTTATTTATTAAATTACATTTTTCCTTTGAACCTAAACCAAATCTCTAACCAAATACATCTTTTATTTGAATTTCAAATGGTTTCCATAATTTCTTCCTAAATCTTCCCTTACTTTTCCTAATCTTCCTAAATAATCTTATTCCCAAATCTCTCAAAGTCAACCCCCAATTCCCTCCCTAAATTTTACACTCAAATCCCTACAATTATTATAATCCCCAAATCACCTCCAACAACTATTTTTTTTTCCACATCTTTGCAATATGCACGGAAAAGGGTCTAATATCCAGCAGCTAAGGAGAATACACGCAGGATAACCCATACCTCCCTTTAGTTTCCTTCTACAAAAATTATTATCAACACATATCCAAAACATACACACACATTCACTGGTCTCCTTCTTAATTCTCCTTACACGAACAGTACCCATACAATCAGCAGACCCCACTAGTCTTCTCCTCGAACAACAATTCTCTCTCTTACATACACCATCACACAGAGTATTGCACGACACCTCTCGTCTTCCCCAAAAATCCTCCATATAGAGTACACTCCATTGTACATAGACACAAAAAACTTCAAATACCCATATACGAATCAGCATTCACAAAATTCATATACACACATGTTGCACTTGGTGCACCTATGTAAGACAGTAGAGGGAGGGTGAATAGTGTCCTTACCCAATTTTTGATCCTAAAACTTGCTTTTAACTTTCAGCGCCAAACTTACAAAGAACCAGGTTCCTTACAAGTTTCACCTATCTCTGAAACTAAGCTAAATTGCAGAAACGTAAAGAACACATAGATTTTTACGTGGATAAATCCTTGCTCAAGGGATAAAAAACCACGACCCAAACTCTTGGGATTTCAACTCTTCTACTAAAGGAAAATCCGAGCAAGTTTTAGACTACAACGTAATGTAATCAAGGAACTAGAACCCCCTAGTACCTAGAACCTTCCAAGCCACATGTTAGCTGGTAAGGTTAACTCTACTTCACCTCAAAAAGTAATCTTTACTTAATGCTTCTAAACAAGCTGATAGATTACAACTCAATAGCCTATAACTAAGAAACTAAAACAACAGACTTAACTATGAAACTGCTCTTTCGTAAGGTTTTGCTGCTCAGCCTTTGTTCTTGCACACAAAGCTTCTCACGATCTGATTGTACTTGATATGCTCTGTTGAGATGTCTTTTGTGCGTAATGATTCTGGCCAAATTAACTTGTATTTATAGGAGCTAGACTTAGCCGAATCCAACTAAGTTTAGAATTCCTTTTCCACTTTGGAATCAGTTTTAAACAAGGTTACCCATATTTCCTTATTTAAACCTAAGTTAATTTGCCTTAGTTTCCAATCCTTTTTCGTCTAGGAATCGCGTCCTTTTCAGCACCGCTTCTCCGTTCTTCTTTTTCCGATAGGATTGGAACTTTGACTCTAGCTGTTCTCTTTCTCCTTCTTCAATTCTAACTCGATTAAATCATTGAACAGCTTAGTCTTCTCACTTCAACTGTAAACCTTTTCATGGTCCACTTAGCACCAGGTCCTTTGTCATCTTCAAAACATATCCTTCAATAAATTCCCCCTTTTTGATGATGACAAACAATGTTGTCTCACCGAGGGTTTATACGCTCAAGAACCTGTAAAATTTCAAACACTAACCACGAACCAGGGTAATAACAGTTAGGGAAAAATAGGTCACAAACATATAATGAACTAACAACATCTAACTTCTCCGTTTTGGCATCATCAAAAAGTTTCACAGTTGTAAGAACCTGCTCAGCTTAAATTAAGTCTAGTTGACTCTAGTGCCAAAGGCAGCAAGCCAACCTTTAAACATCAGGAACCTGTTTCAGACAATGAATACTAGCAAGATAGGATATTTATATCAACAAAAAGTGCCAAACCGGCATAAAACATTTAAACATCATCCAAATATTACAAACCGAGAAATAAGATTGTCTTAAAAACACGCCATAAAAAGAACCAGGAAGGGACTAGGGAAAGGAACTGGTTCAGAATTGGGGAATATCAGGGATGTTAAAGTGAGCAAGCAACAAGGTGAGGCAACGCGAGTTTCCTTCTCTTTCACGCTCCAGCTCTGTATCCAGCCTTGTGTTTTCAGCATTCATCCAGGCCAACTCATCATTCTGCCTTTCAAGCTGCCTCCTGAACCCCTCAATTCTCCTGTCCATTCTGTTGTTTCTTCTTTCCTCAGCATCTTCCTCCATATGCTTTGGTTCATAAGTAGGTTCACCATCCAACACATAGTCACAAGATTTAAGAATGTTCCTCCCAAACAAGTCATTATGGTCCGGCTAAGTCCACTTACCAACAGGAACCCCAATGAAATCAAATACCTTCCCTAGAAGAAACCCATAGACCAGCACATGTTTACCCAACCCCATGTCAGCTACCCTACCAATGTGCTTGATCATCAACTCAGGCAGATTAATATGAACCTCTCGATCTAGCAGGTCCATATAGGTCATATCCAGAAAGTTGGCCTCACTCCTCCTTTCCGACCTCTGCAGTAGGTTCTTCAGCACAAATTCAAATAGCAACTGGTAGAAGGGTTGCATTGCCTTCTTCTTAACTTGTGTAGCCCTTGCCAGTCTAGGTCTCCCTGTAAATTTTTGGGTCACCTCCAAAGCAGACACACCATCTCCTCTAGCCGGCCACGAATTCCTCATGTACTCGCTGTAGCCCTAAGAAGGAACACCCAAAATCTCACCCAGTTCCACACTATCAAACTGGATTACCAGCCCCTTGACTATGGTTGTCACAGTACCTTCACTTACTGTGCAATTGGAGTAAAATTCTCGAACCTCTTGTTCCCTCAGCTGCCTAGCACGGTCACTGAATAGGTTCAACCAACCCTGAGCTCTCAACTTAGCACCAAGTTGAGTCATACCTTCCAGCTCAAGGTCAGTGAGAATCTTACCCTTCACCAGTGGTAGACCTCTAAAATAGGCCACCCTCATTTTCTTGTGTTCCTTGTCATCACCAATCATCAACTTTGATTTGGAACCTCTCCTACAAACCTCAGGTTCATCCATAATCCTCTCCTGCTACTCTCTAACAGAACCTCGAGTAGCAGGCCTCCTAGCACGACTAACTATTTTTTTGCTGCTTTCTCCCATACCCTCTGCATCACTAGAACTACCAATCTTGGAACTCCCCACAAATTCTCCTCCCTTCACTAACCTCCATTTCTTCACAGTTTGTTTTTGTTCCTGAACCACAGGCCTTTTTTCCAACCTCCTATGTTCCTCCACCACCACAACATCAGTCTCACTAGAGGAACCTTCACTAGCTTGAGGAGTGGGATTGGCCTCAGGCAACACAGCATCCAAATGTTCAGTAAAACCTACACCTTCTACATTCTCTTCCACATAGTCATCAATATCTCTCAGATCTGCATCATCACCTGCCATAGAACCAGAGAACGAAACAGGTGCTTTCTTAGGTTCCTTAGCAGGTTCAGCAAATTTTTCCTCTCCCTTGTTACTAACAGTCTTTTCTACCACAGGAACTGTCTCAGGAACAGGTTCCTCAACAATGTTCTCAAATTCTTTTGTAACAACAACAACCTCTGTCTCAACGACCTTCTCAATATTTTATACAACTACCTCCTCCTTTTCTCCTACTTTATTCACAGCATGCTCTTCTAAATCTACAGGCATAGAGGGTAAACAAGTATCGACAACTACAGTACCAGTAGGAGAACTAGGGTTTACCTTTTCAGTTTCTTGAACCATTTCTTGAACCGTTTCAATAACTCCTTCATCCGTACCAGCATCTGGAACACTTTCCCCCTTACTAGTTGCTTCCTCCGTCAACTTTTTCTGTCTCAATTTTGCAAACTTTCTCGCCATAGCCACAGAATGACTCACTGCTAGTTGCTTAGCCTTTTGATTCAGTTTTGAAATTTTGAGTTTAGGAGAAGAGAGTTGAGAATCGATTTTGGAACTGGTCGACATGTTTACAAAGTGTTGAGTTTCTAGAGAGAGAAGAAGATTATTTTGAGAGAGTTCTTTCTGTTTGCCGATAGAAACAATGTTTCTTGTTCAAGTAGTAGAATAGGGAAGGGTTTAGGTTTATCGGGAAGCGGAACGGGTTGATGGGATTGGAAAAAGCTGTTACTACTTATGACGCATAGGAGCTGACACCATCATGGTTCCAAAAATTTGAATTTTAAAAGCTTACAACTAATCCGGCGCTAAGTGAGGGTGATTGGTGACAATTAGGCCACGTAAGACAACATTATACTCAGTAAGTAACATAAAATGTGTTCCTGAATGTCCATGCACCAGTTTCTTCAATAATATCCTTTATTTCAAAAATTTGCCAGTATCTAAATCATGAAAACAGGTTCCAAACAGGTTAGCAAGCAAAACAATTAAGTTTTTATGTGTAGAATCAACTAAACAAAGTTAAGCTAGGTAAAACAAGGAAACTTCACTAGCCAATCATTGGGAGAACCAGGTGCTGCTTCGTTCAATGTATCTTGGTCATCCCTAGTTCAAGCCTGTTCTTTTCAAATTGTACCCTGTTCAATGCCTTAGTGAAGATATCAGCAATTCGATCCTCAGTCCTGCAAAAGTTCATAGTTATTAGGCCTTTCTTAACATTGTCCCTTAAAAAGTGATGCCTAATATCAATGTGCTTTGTTCTCTTGTGCTGGACCGGGTTCTTGGCAATATTGACTGCACTGGTATTATCACAAAAGATTGGAACTAGTCCACACTTGATTCCAAAGTCCTCCAACTACTGCTTGATCCATAATAACTGTGAACAACATAAAGAAGCTGCTATATATTCAGCTTCAGCTGTGGATAATGCCACTGAATTTTGCTTCTTTGTAGCCCATGAAACTAAACAAGGACCTAGGAAGTGTGCCATCCCAGATGTACTTTTCCTATCAACCAAGTGACCAACATAGTCAGCATCAGCATACCCAACTAGATCGAAACTTCCACCTTTTGGGTACCACAAACCAATATCTTGAGTTCCTTTCAAATATCTCAAGATTCTCTTGACTGCAGTTAAGTGTGACTCCTTTGGTTTTGACTGGAACCTTGCACACAATCCCACACTATAAACAATGTCTGGACGACTTGCAGTTACATACAGTAAAGAACCAATCATTCCTATGTACTTAGTTTCATCAATTGAAGCACCCATTTCATCCAGATCTATCTTCGTTCCAGGAGCTATGGGTGTGTTCATATCCTTAGCAGACTTCATATCATACTTCCTTAAAAGCTCTTTGATATACTTCTGCTGATGGATCATTGTGCCTTCCTGAGTTTGCTTGATTTGTAAGCCTAAGAAGAAATTTAGCTCACCTATCATACTCATCTCAAATTCACTTCCCATCAGGTCGGCAAACTCCTTGCAAGGCTTCTCATTAGTAGCTCCAAATATGATGTCGTCTACATACACTTAAACAATTAGCAGGTCTTTGGCTTTCTTCCTTAAAAACAAAGTATTGTCTATTTTACCTCTTGTAAACCCATTCTTCAATAAGAACCCAGACAGTCTTTCATACCAAGCCCTAGGAGCATGTTTTAAACCATACAGTGCCTTGTCAAGTTTGTAGACATGATCAGGAAGCTCTGTACTTTCAAAGCCAGGTGGTTGAATCACATATACCTCTTCATTTAAATAACCATTAAGGAATGCACTCTTCACGTCCATCTGATACAGCTTAAACTCCATATAAGCTGCAAAAGCAATAAGCATCCTAGTGACTTCCATTCTAGCAACAGGCGCAAAGGTTTCATCATAATCAATTCCTTCTTCTTGGCTGTAACCTTGAACCACCAGTCTTGCCTTATTCCTTGTCACTATGCCATGTTCATCCAACTTGTTCCTAAAGACCCATTTAGTACCAATGATGGACCTGTCCGTTGGTCAAGGGACCAGGTGAAATACCTTACTGCGTTCAAACTGATGAAGTTCCTCTTGCATAGCAATCACCCACTCTTGATCCTCAACTGCTTCACGTACATTCTTTGGTTCTATTGAGGACAGAAAGGCAAAGAATGCACAGAAGTTCTTTAAAGCTCTTCTAGTAACAACTCCAGTGTTTAGATCAGACATGAGGTTCTCCAGTGGATAAGACTTTTGATATCTCCAAGGTTTAGGTTGAATCTGCTGAGTTTCATTTCCAAGAGGAGCTGAGCCATCTAAGTCCTCTTCATCTTGATCTTCAGTTCCCCCTGCCTGATTACCTTCTAGTTCCCCCTGAGTTTAATCCTTATCTTCCTGATTTTGTTTAACTCCATTCAAATTCTCAGGGTCTTCAGCAGGTTCCTCTCTTGAAAGACCAATCTCCTGATCATCATCTTCTCGTCCGTTTGTAACACTTTCAGATTCATCAAATACCACATGCACACTTTCTTCTACAGTCATGGTCCTCTTGTTTAACACTTTATACGCTTTACTTTGTGAAGAATATCCCAAGAAGATGGCTTCATCACTTCTAGCATCAAACTTCCCTAGAGGTTCCTTCCCATTGTTATACACGAAACACTTGAACCCAAAAGCTCTGAGATGTGCAATATTAGGTTTCCTGCCTCTAATCAGCTCATAGGGAGTTTTCTCTAACAAAGGACGGATAGAACAGCGATTCAGCAAGTAGCAAGCGGTGTTGACAGCTTCAGCCCAAAAACTCTTTGATAGACCGCTTGATAGTAATATAGTTCTAGCCATATCCTCCAAGGACCTGTTCTTCCTTTCAACTACTCCATTCTGCTGAGGGGTCCTTGGTACAGAGAAGTTATGATCCACACCATGCTTGTTACAATATTCAGCAAACTTAGCATTTTCAAATTCTGTACCATGGTCGGACCTTATACTCACTAGCTGAAGCCCCAGTTTCTTCGGATTGATTCTAACCCAGTCCTCGAACATATCATATGCTTCATCTTTAGATCTGAGGAATAAGGTACATGTTTATCTGGAGTAATCATCAACTATTACCATTACAAACCTCTTACCTCTTCTGCTCCTTACCCTTATTGGTCCACACAAGTCCATGTGAACCAGCTCAAGTGGTTTCGAAGTACTGACCACTTTCTTTGACTTGAATGAAGATCTTACATGTTTCCCCCTCACACAAGCATCACAAATCTTGATATCATTGAACCTCTTGCTTGGTATTCCACGAACCAGGTCCTTTGACACCAACTTATTCAATTGAGTCAAGCTTGCATGTTCTAATCTCTTGTGCCATAACTGACTATCATTCTCCAGCACATTCAGACAAGTCAAATTATTCTCAGGGAAAGAACCTAATGTAGCCTTGTACACATTTGTTAGCTCGTTTCCCTTCCATTATCACTTCACCAGTCTGTAGGTTCTTCACAGTGCAACCTACAGATGTAAAACTCACTAAATTTCCTCTATCACATAGTTGGGAAATACTTAGAAGATTGTGCCTCAATCCATCCACACATAGTACATTGTCTATAGCATGATTGAGGGATCTCCCAACTTTCCCAATACCAACAATTTCACCGCTCTTGCCTCATCCAAAAGCCACACTACCCCCTTGAAATACTGCGAGTGAGAGAAAATTTCTTCTATCTCCTGTCATGTGCCTAGAACACCCACTATCAAGAATCCAGCTTGGGTTGTTCCATCTCACTCCAGCCTGCAAAAGAAAATCAGGTGTTAGTAACAGGAACCCAGACAAGCTTGAGTCCCTTTTTGTTATCTAATGGATGAATCAAATCTTTTCTAGCCCAATAAGGTAAAACTGATTTTTTATTCCTCTTTACTGCTCCTTTTGCAACATTGCATTCATTCTTGATATGTCCAGTCTTACCACACAAGAAGCAGAGTTTGTTGCAAGGAAGTCCTACATATTTACTATTAGGGTTCCAAGCAGGTAAAAGTTTCCTATGTCCTAATCCAGTTTTATCTCTATTATGATTTTCATGCAACCAATTTAAAGCTTTAGAAGACTTGTTCCATTTAATGAGTCTGGTGAGCTCAGAGTTAGCTTTTTCAACCTTTTTTTGAAGAACCTGGTTCTTCTCGGTTTCCTGATGTAGAACCAGTTTTTCTTTTTAAGCTCAGCTTCAAGGTTGATTTGAGCCTCACTAACTCCTTGCTTACAAGACCCTTCTTTCAATTTTTGATTCTCAAGTTCGAGTGCAGAAACAAGCTTCTTCTCACAAAGCACCTGTTCCTTTAATTGAAGAATTTCTAATTCGAGGGCTAAGACTTTCTGATTTAGTTCAAAAACATGAGTTTCACTAGCAATTAATTCCTTTTTAAGATCAAATTTAGCTTTCTCCAAGTTTTTATTTTTCATAGAAAAATCAGACACAACTGACACCAGTTGGTCCTTCTCAGAAAGTGCTTGTTCCTTCTCAGACCTCAAATTTTCAATCTCTTCAATTAAAGTCAGGGCAAGCAAATTTAATTCCCTAGAAGAATAAATATGAAGTCTATTTTTCAGTTCATCGAGACTTACCTCAGGTGTATCATCAATCGAAGGTTCATTATCAGCCATTAGTGACAATGGGGAGTCGTCTTCTAGTTCTTCTTCTTCTTCTTCTTCTTCTTCATCACTTTTGCTTTTAGAAGGTCCCCTTGTTGCATAGAAGGCCACTTTCTTCTTTCTCCTTAATGCTTTGAAGTTAGGAGGACGTTTGGTCTTCTTGGGTTCATTCTCCTTTGAAGATCCAGACCTTTTCCATTCAATATCCCACAATGGGCAGTCCTTTATAGCATGATCCTTCTTGTTACACTTAAAACACCCTGAGTAATCGGGATTTTCAATTATGTTGTTCTTGGCAGGAGTGGCTCTGGTTCTTCTTCTTTCGAAGCCTAAGGACTTTCGTACTGCATTGACTAAAGCCATCTCATGCTCAGATACTTCATACTTAGAACCTCCAGTAGCTTCTAGAGCTAGGTTCTTCTCCTTATTGAGTTCCACCTTCATCCTTGACTGTTTCATTAGCTCATGGGTTTTCAGACTACCAACGAGTTCATTTAGTTCAATCTTGTCCAGGTCCTTGGACTCAATGATAGCTGTAACCTTTGACTCCCATGAATCAGGTAGAATCCTGATAACCTTTTCTACTAAGTCTTCGTTGGTCAGAACCATACCAAGTGACTTCATCTCGTTAGTTATGATTGTGAACCTGGTCATCATGTCCTAGATAGACTCAGATTCACCCATAGCAAACAACTCGAACTTTCTTTTTAGCATCTGGATCCTTGACTTCTTTACACGTGAAGTTCCTTCATGAGGAATTTGTAGAGCATCCCAAATTTCTTTGGCAGTCTTGTATGAAGAAACTCTGCTGTATTCATCAGGACCAAGTCCACATATGATAAGCCTCTTAGCTTTTGCATTCTTCTCCACCATCTTGAAATCAGCATCCGTGTATTCAGATACCTCCTTGGGAACAGTTTGCTCGTTAGGAGGCTGTCCAACAGTTCTGCTTGGGACAAGAGGTCCATCCTTGGTAATGATCCATAGCTGAAAGTATTCAGCTTGAATAAAGTCTTCCATTCTGCCTTTCCACCATCCATAGTATTAGCCATTGAATTGACGAGGCCTGTTGAAGGATTGTCCTTCGGTGATTATCGGTGGTGTACTCATTGTTCAGATCCTTCTCAAGATGTTAATCTTTCTTCGAGAGTACCTGCTCTGATACCACTTGTTGCACTTGGTGCACCTATGTAAGACACTAGAGGGGGGGGGGGGGGTTAATAGTGTCCTTACTCGATTTTTGATCCTAAAACTTGCTTTTAACTTTTAGCACCTAACTTACAAAGAACCAGGTTCCTTGCAAGTTTCACCTATCTCTGAAACTAAACATAATTGTGGAAACGTAAAGAACACAGAGATTTTTACGTGGAAAAATCCTTGCTCAAGGGATAAAAACCACGACCCAAACTCTTGGGATTTCATTTCTTCCACTAAAGGAAAACCCGAGCAAGTTTTAGACCACAACGTAATGTAATCAAGGAACTAGAACCCCCAGTACCTAGAACCTTCCAAACCACACGTTAGCTGGTAAGGTTAACTCTACTTCACCTCAAAAAGTAATCTCTACTTAATGCTTCTAAACAAGCTGATCGATTACAACTCAATAGCCTATAACAAAGAAACTAAAACAACAGACTTAACTATGAAACTACTCCTTCGTAAAGTTCTGCTGCTCAACCTTTGTTCTTGCACACAAAGCTTCTCACGATCTGATTGTACTTGATATGCTCTATTGAGATGTCTTTTGTGCGTAATGATTCTTGCAAAATTAACTTGTATTTATAGGAGCTAGACTTAGCCGGATCCAACTAAGTTTAGAATTCCTTTTCCACTTTGGAATCAATTTTAAACAAGGTTACCCATATTTCCTTATTTAAACCTAAGTTAATTTTCCTTAGTTTCCAATCCTTTTTCGTCTAGGAACTGCGTCCTTTTCAGCACCGCTTCTCGCTTCTTCTTTTTCCGGTAGGATTGGAACTTTGACTCCAGCTGTTCTTTTTCTCCTTCTTCAATTCTAACTCGATTAAACCGTCGAACAGCTTAGTCTTCTCACTTCAACTGTGAACCTTTTCATGGTCAACTTAGCACCAGGTCCTTTGTCATCTTCAAAACCTATCCTTCTGACACGACCCGGAATCCGGTTAGGCCGTGCGGGCACCCGACATCCTCCCCTAGACCCGTTGGGCGAACCCTTACCAATTAAATTAGGAAATAAATATAAAAATTCATAAATAAGGACAAGACTTAAAAAAACATAGACATGCTGATACCTCTAAGCTGTACGAAAGAAATTACAGCTGACTACCCAACATACTAGGTTTAGGGCTATCCAGACTAAACATCTATGAGTACAAAAGAAGACAAATACCTCCTGAACGGAGAAACTGCAACTGAAATAATAAACAATAAACTGGTGGCCATCCGGAATGAAAGCTGGCTCACCCTGACAGCTGAAGTCGTCTTCGCTCCTTCACAATGTGGCGAACTCAATCCTCGAGCGAACCTGCCGAAACGAAATAGATAGACAAGAAACAAACAACAAACAAGGGTGAGTCAAAAGGACTCAATAAGTGGGGCAGACTAGCCACCTCAATGAATAGGATAGCTAGCCAGGGAGAAAAGAAACAGATAAACCAAATTCCTCTTATTTAAATTATGAAAAGGCAGAGCCAGATAATAACTAGAAACACGTATGAAATCACAAACTCATCAGCAACCAGTAACGTAAGATAGCTAGAACATATAGGTATCCCGAACACATCCACGATCAGAAATACATCCTGTTGCGGTGTGCAGCCCGATCCATATATTCATCCTGTTGCGGCGTGCAACCTGATCCATATATTTATACCGTTGCGGCGTGCAACCCGATCCATATATTTATACTTTCGCGGCGTGCAACCCGATCCATATATTTATACTTTCGCGGCGTGCAACCCGATCCCCGCAACCCAGAATACGAGCCAGAAATATATAGGCAAATAAGCAATGCACGTAGAAGCAGAACAGTAGTTGTGTACCACAAGTCTACAGAATGGTATGAAATGAAATGAAATGAAATAAAATGTGATGAAATGAAATATGATGCAAAGAGTCACATGTGTCAAATGAATGGAGCGGAATCCTCCTACTCCAGGGCGGAATCCCCCTACCCTCAATATGATGCAATGGAGCGGAATCCTCCTGCTCCTAGGGCGGAATCCTCCTACCCTCAATATGATGCAATGGAGCGGAATCCTCCTGCTCCTGGGGCGAAATCCTCCTACCCCTCAATATATGCAATGGAGCGGAATCCTCTTGCTTTTGGGGCGGAATCCTCCTACCCCTCAATATATGCAATGGAATGCGTATGAATGCAATATGATGCCATGCAGTCACATATACCTGATACCTATCTCCGGCGCGGGACTCTCATTGTCTACCTGGAGATATATGCAATAATGACCCTTCACCGGCTCGGGACTCTCATCAATTACCGGGAAGTATATGTAATAATGACCCTTCACCGGCTCGGGACTCTCATCGAATACCGGTAAGTATATGCAATAATGACCCTTCACCGGTGCGGGACTCTCATCGCCAACCGGGAAGTATATGCAATAATGACCCTTCACCGGCTTGGGACTCTCATCGATTACCGGGAAGTATATGCAATGCTCAATACCAGAGTGCAATGCTCATATGCTCAATGCAATACCAACAACAGGGCTTAACATATAATATACAATGTAAATTCAAAGCGAAGGCGTAATGAGTGCGCCTATCGGCAGCAACAAACGTAAGGAACACGTGGTAGAAAATCCATGAGGCCAAGTGCCTCCAAAGAAATGGATATAAACACTTACCCCTTCCAAAAGTTAGCATTGCTAATCAACAACCGCTTTATCCTTTGGTTTCATTGCCAAATGATCCCACTCTATTAAATAAGCAGAAAAAACATATCAAATTAGGCTAAAGGCTTCATTCCTCACATCTTAGGACAATCCGGTTAGGAACCTGATACCCTATTCGCATACGCAATACGCATGCCAGACCTATGTACAGGGTTAATGGTCACATAACCAAACCTAAATAAATTACATTTATATGTTGCCCATAACTCACTGAGTACGAATATATAATCAATTCCATTATCGGGGTCCATTTGACCCTTTAAACTATTTATTGAACTTAATAAAACGATGTCTAATATTTCAAGTTTTACCGTTAAAATATATTAAAAAAAACGTAATAAACTCAAATAATGCATGAAGATCATTACCTGAATATTTTGGGGTGAAAATTCTATCTTTTCTCCGGCTCTTTTCTTATTTTCTGGCATTTTTTTCTGATAATTTTCTCTGTTTCTCGTTCCTTGCTCATGTTTCTGTTATGGTGCTCACTTTGCTTCTGTTTTTATGTACTACTAATATTACTTCGTCCTTAGCAAAAAGCTAAGGACCCACCACCTACATTTATTTCTTTTGTCTTTTTCCTTTTTTTTTTCTTTTTCTTTTAAAATTCGCTGCTACGGTAAAAATTAAAACTGTACTCTACGATATTCGAAATAATTTCAACTTTTACATACAAGTTATAAAAAATATATGTAGCATACTCGCGAAAGCGGATCTCAAATCGGGTTCTCGAAACTCAAGATGCGAATTTAAATAGAAAAAATCAAATTATTTAACTTTCGGCATTATAGCGGAAACTAGCCGAACATCATCGAAATTCACTTTCGAAAGTTCATAAAAGTCACAAATAATCATACGAACCTAACGGCGCTTTCAGATTTCGAATCGGAGCTCATTCGCCAAAACCGAGCTCAAAAATCTCTTTTTAATATTTATCAACAATAAAAACTGAAACCTTCTTCCGATGCCTACCAAACGAGGTCTGATTTAGCTCAAATTTTACATACAGGTCCTAATGGACATTACGAATATTTTAAAATTATCGGCACTCCAATTGGAGTCCTAACTTCCGAAACGACTAACCGAAGTCATTTCACCTTCAACAACACACACACCCAAATCGAACGGAAACAGAGTAAAGGGGAAGGAGGGGAAACAAGATAGTACAGATAAGATCAAAAGGGTTTGGGGGAAGTGGGTCCACGGCTGTAAGACCACCATTATCGGAGTAGTCCACCACCACTAGAGTGGTAGCAACGCCGCCGGTGTCTCCTCGTCGGAGAGGGCGAGCCGGCAGTTGCTCCTCCGATTTGTTGCCATAGTTCATCTCACTGTTTTTAATGGGTTTCCTTATCAGATATTCGCTTCTAGTTATTTGTTTTGAATTGTCGATTTTGTTCGGAGAATGGGTTTGGTTTGGCCAATGCTCTGCCAGGCGACCCCTGCTCTCTGTCTCATTTGCTATGTGCATATTTTTGATTGTATTGATCCCCATTACACTTGGTCTGTTCTGTTTGTTGCTTAGTTTTGCAGGTGTTGAAACTATGGTTTGACTAATCTTGGCCCGTCACTTTGTTGGGATATTTTGGCTATGCAGTGGGACCCTTTTTTTCATGTTTTCCGTTACTGGATTATTGTTGTTTGCTGTGGAACTGCACTTTTGTGAAGACATGGCCTCGTTTGATTTTGCAGTTACTGGTTACTTATAGTCTAGGAAAATATTTGTTTATTTGAGGCTACACAAGGAATTGACGGGTATATAACGAATTGATGGATACTATACATTGAATTGACGGACTGATTTGAACATGATACTACACTTAGGTCAAGGACGTTTGGAGGCCTAAAATCAGTCCCGTTATGTATTACCCCGTGTCCCTAAAAACAAATAGACGATGACGATGCATATCACTTTGCAAAGTAAGTGATAGTGGAGTGGTGGGATTGGAGGTGCTTGGCATGGTAACATGACCGGCTCCGTATTTGCAGCCGTACCGACATCCCTAACTTCTGCTTGATGCAATACATATTCTGAGCCTACACTTTTAAAAATCCCTTTCCCCTTTATTTTAAAACTATTATTATTATTATTATTATTATTATTATTACTATTATTATTACTCTTATTATTATTATTATCATCATTTTTATTATTATTATTATTATTTTATTATTATTATTATTATTATTATTTATTATTATTATTCACTAACTCATTTTCTTTATATTTGTGCTAGGCACATATGGATGTATATACTCTCAAGACGACGCTTTGAAATGCCTTTAAATTCAATTTGTTATTTGCACTCTTTTAAATTTGTCATTACTAATTTGTTTCGAATTACTAACTACTTGATTTTATTTTGCAAGGTGTAATTCTCCAAGGAAGAAGCCAATTAGCAAATTCATATCTTTTGTTTAATTTCACATATTATACGCATATTATTTAAATCGTTTTTTTAGTTAGTTAGTCTATTTGCTTATTTACTTGTTTGAATCTCAATTATAAGTTTGACCGGTAACTACTTTTGGTGGAGCTTGAGAGGTGCCTAACCCCTTCCTCTCGAGTTAACTTGAACCTCTTACCTAGAAATTCTGGTTCGTAGACTAAGTTTCACAGTTAATTGTGAAATTGGCTAGAAAAAAAATAGGTGCCCTAATACGCCTAGTTAAAAAATATGTTAGGTGGCGACTCCAACTCTTTACCCGTGAGTTACCCAGTAAGTCGAGCCCTTTTTCGAACTTTAGCCGGTTCGGGTAAAAATAGGATGCGACAGCAGGTATTAGTTATGCAGGTATTAGCTATGCAGGTTTAATTAATGCAGGTATTATTAATGCAGATATTAGTTATGCAGGTATTAGTAATGCAGATATTATATCTTGGTTAATGAATGGTTTGTTGTATTAAAAAAATATTATATATTTCATAATTTAAATTATGTGTTTTAATATTTAATCTTCAATAGATTTAGCTTGAATGATACAAAGCGTATAATGTAAATTTTTGTCTTTTTAATATTTTAATACCCGCATTATTATTCCACCTCCTATCCCGCAGTAAATAATACATAGATTCCCTCATTAATTTATGCGGGGATTATTAGTGCAGGTTTCTATATCCAAACCAAACGCTGCATTATTAGTGCATATTTTTATACCTTCATGCAAAACAAGCCAAACACTGCATAAACTTTGTGAGGAATTTAGTACATGTATTAACTTTTAATGCGGCGTACTAAACGACTCTTAAGAGTACTCCAATTAACCATGATTTGAGATAGTTGACCATCACTATGATAACTTTTGGCTAATAAAAAGGCTAAAATCTAACATGTCAATACTTCAATGATAGATAATGTATGAGAACACAATACAACACCCAAACAACACACATTCTAACATATAAACATGGATTCGCTACTAAGAGTACTCCAATTAACTATGATTCAAGATAGTTGATCATCACTATGATAACTCTTGGCCAATGAAAAGGCTAAAATCTAACATGTCAATATTTCAATGATAGAGAATGCATGAGAACTCAATACAACACTCAAACTACACACATTCTAAGATAGAAACATTGATTCACCATAAAGAGTACTCCAATTAATCCAATTAATCATGATTTGAGATAGTTGACTATCAATATGATAACTCTTGGCTAATGAAAAGGCTAAAAGCTAAAATATAACATGTCAATGCTCCAATGAAAGAGAATGTATGAGAACTCAATACAACACTCAAACTACTCACATTCTAACATAAAAACATGGATTCACAATTAAGAGTACTCCAATTAACCATGATTTGAGATAGTTGACTATCACTATGATAACTCTTGGCTAATTAAAAGGCTAAAATGTAACATGTCAATACTCTAATGATAGAGAATGTATGAGAACTCAATAAAACACTCAAACTACACATATTCTAGCATAGAAACATGGATTCACCATTAAGAGTACTCCAGTGAACCATGATTTGAGATAGTTGACCATCACTATGATAACTCTTGGTTAATGAAAAGGCTAATATCTAACATGTCAGTAATAAAATTGTAGAGAATGTATGAAAACTCAATACAACACTCAAATTACATACATTCTAACATAGAAACATGGATTCACCATTAAGAGTACTCAAATTAACCATGATTTGGGATAGTTGATCATTACTATGATAACTCTTGGCAAATGAAAATGCTAAAATCTAACATGTCAATACTCCAATGATAGAGAATGTATGACAACTCAATGAAACACTCACTACATACATCCTAACATAGAAACATGGATTCACCATTAAAATTACTCTAATTAACCATGATTTGAGATAGTTGATCATCAAATTAAGAATATGTGTGCACATGAAATATATGTGTGTACGTTTGAAAAGCGGTTGGATGATTTCACAGCCAAAAGGGGAATAATATATTGAACAAATGATAATAGAGAAACAAAAAACTGATTCAAATATATATAATCATGGACTTCACAATAACTAAAACTACGACATATATCAAAGCTTAAATTCTAACAAATGGAACTTCACCATAAACTACTTATTAAATAGGAAAATAACAAAGGAAATATTACATGATAAAATCTAAGTTCCACTAGGAGGAGGAAAGTTGCGCAGAGTTAAATATATGTCATCCAAGGACTTGCCCTGTTGAAACGACTTTAGGTAGTTATTTTGGAAGTTAGGACTCTAATTGGATTGCTGGTAGTCTTAAAAGCTTTGTAAGGTCTATTAGGACCTGTCTATAAAATTTGAGTTGATTCAGACCTCGTTTGGTAGTATTTTTTCGAAGGTTTCTATTTCAGTTGTCGGTAAAGTTTAAAAGAGGTTTTCGAGCTCGATTTGAGTAAATGAGATCTGATCGGAAATCTGAAAGTTGCGTTAGTTTCGTATGGTCATTTTTGCCATGTGGGAACTTTTAGAAGTGAATTCTGAGGTCGTTCGGTCAGTTTCACTATAATTCCAAAAGTTAAGAAATCGACCTCTTTCCGTGGGAGTCGTATCTTTGAGTTCTGATATCCGATTTGAGTTCCGTCTTTGCGAGCATATCATACAAGTCTTGTATGACTTGTCTACAAAATTTGGAGTCATTCCAAGCCTTGTAGGGTCTTGTTTAGATCTGAATTATAGACCAGCTGTTGCTGGTGCAAAATGTCAGCATGGTAAGCAGGTTGCTTAACAGTATAAAATAAATAAATGCATAACTTTTGGGCTTCTGGCTAAGCCCAGTCTAGGGGTATTTTGGTATGTTTTTTCTTTCTTCTTCATATAAAGGTTAGATATTCTTTCTTTGTGCACTTATAAGTGCGAATATATATCTTTTGCTCAGAAAAGGATTATTTTGAGGAACGTTGGGCAGAAAGAAGCCGTTTAGTAGCTATTCTGACCCAGGACTTAAGGTAAGTGATAGTATCAATTTCTTTGATGGCCTTTGGCCTTGTGGATATTCTACCACATGTGTCTTACCTGTGTCGCTGCCAATAGGCGTACTTACTATGCCTTAGCTTTGGATTTACATTTTATATTATATGTTATGCCCTATTGTTGGTATTGCATAGAGCATGGGAACATTGTACTCTAGTTGTGAGTTTGGTATGTACTTCCCGGCACTCGATGAGGGTCCCGTGCCGGTGAAGGATTCCTTTTGCATATATCTCCTTGTAGTCGATGAGGGTCCGCACCGGAGATAGGTTTTGGGCACATGTGACCCTATTGCATCATGATACATTCATTTCATATCATTACGTGTATTTTGTGAACTGTATGGATTTGTTGTATTGTTTATTTGAGATTGACTTAGTTGATTGATTGTTGTGATTCTATTTTCCCCTGGCAAGCATACTTATCCCTTAAGGTCGCTAGTTTTTCTTCACTTACTAGGTCCTTATGACTCACTCCATATTTTCTCTTGCGTTGTCTTTTCGTTCGGAAGGTTCCACTCCATGACCTAGCCAGCAGCTGATTGAGGAGTCGGGACATTCTCAGCTGTCTGTGGTGAACCAGCGTGTTCATTGAGGCCACCAGCCATAGTTGTCATAGTTTTATCTCATTTTGTTCCCTACATATATATATATATATATATATATATATATATATATATATATATATGTATGTATGTATGTATATATTATTTTGGCCTTCTTAGATGTCTTATCTGAAAACCTCTAATCCTATATATGTTGGTGGATAGTTATATTTCTTCAGACAGCTTGTATGTATGTATATCTGTATATATATTATGTTTTCTTGGGCTATCCTATTTCTTTTTAAGAAAAGTTCACTTCATTTCCAAGTAAATTTTATTATCATTTGAATGGATTTAGTTGATAGGGTTCGCTCGACAGGTCTAGGGAGGTAGCCGGCAGAAATTTGGGTCATGTCAGTAGGTATCAAAGCCTGGTTTAGAGTCTTTTTAGATAATGACGGTGTCTAATAGAATCTCACTGATCGGGCGGAGACGTCCGTACCTATTAACGAGAGTCTATGGTGGCATATAGACAGTTTTCTTTCTTTCCTCGTCGTGCGTGAGTCTTCCTACCTGAAGTTAAATATTTTTGTTAATTCTTTCGCAGTAAATGGTGAGAACGCGCGCGACTGCTTAGCAAGAGGCGAGGGAGCCAACAACAGCTCTTGTGCCTGCTGCTCCGCGAGGTGGAGGTGTTGGCTGCGGTAGAGGCCATGGTCGAGGCAGAGGTACAGTTTCACGAGTTGTGAGGATGGTGGATCGCTCTAATCCAATTGCAGAGGTTCCAACAGTGCCAACTCTTGGTGGGTAGGGGGAGCAGGGTTTTCCATTCCCCTGGCACTTCTTGATGCTTTTATGAGATTGTTAGTGGCGCAGACGCTGGTGCAAGCTAAAATCGGTGAAGATGAAGCTTAGCAACTGAAGTTAAAATAGCAGAAAAATAAAGATAAAAGCAAGACAAATCTCTTGCTTCGTTGGAATGAATTCGAGGAACTAGTCTCGGTTCAAACAACGGAGAAGATGAGGAGATGCATCTATACTATGCAACAATCCTGAAGAAGAACTCATGCTTCTTGCAAATTGAATGAACAAGAAAAAAATATTTAAACGACTAACACCGAATGACACAAGTTCTTAAAATTCCCATGACGGGGTTCGGCTCCAACGGAGACACAATAGCATTCAACTAATTCAACATTCATCAAAAACTAGGTTCCTACAAATGAAATGAAATGAGGTTTATATAAACAATACTAAGGGAAAAATAGTACAATGGTCACATGCGACCAATAGGAGTAAGCCACGCAGGGCTGAATAAGTTGAGAGTTCGGACACTCCTTTAGCCGAACACTTGACCTCGGACGCTCTCACTTCGGTTGGTTGTTACTTTACTCTTCAGCATGGATGTTGAGTGTTCGGTCGCTCCCTTCTTCGAGCTCAAGCTTATAGATGAAGCCTTCGAGTCTTGAGCTCGGCCACTCGACTTCGGAACGGTTTCCTTCTCCCGACCAAGCCAATTGAATGTGAACATCGTGCAACAACTTGGCTTGGCTTCGTGTCACCGGCCTCGATGGATTGAACACTTGATCAACACGTGTTCGGGCTGCATCATCCTCCCCTTCTTGAGAAGATTTCATCCTCAAAATCAAGCCCTCTTTAGTCTTCGATGCTTGGCCTACAATACAAGGAGTTAAGTCAGCAACATTAAAAGTGTTGAACATATTATACTCACCTGGGAGGTCGATCACATAAGCATTGCTGTTGATTTTGCTCAGCACTTGAAATGGACCATCCCCTCGAGGAGCCAACTTTCCTTTCCTTTGGTTCGAAAATCGTTCCTTTCGGAAGTGAACCCACACCCAATCTCCCTTCTTTAATTCCAACTTCTTGTGCCCCTTCATAAGCCTCCTCGAGGTTCTTCTTCACCTTTGCATGCAACTCGATCAAGGCAGTGGCTCGTCGAGTACCTTCAAAATCAATAATAGAATATCGAGGCAATGGGGTTAGATCAAGTGGAATCAAAGGGTTAAAACCATACACAAATTCGAACGGGGTCATTCGAATTATTCGATGCACAGTTCGATTGTATGAAAATTCCATCACGGGCAAATGATCAGCCCAGTTTTCGACCTTACCTTTGGTCATAGCTCTAAGTAGAGCTCCCAAGGTTCGGTTGACTACCTCGGTCTGTCCATCAGTCTGAGGATGGTAAGACGTCGAGAATAGTAATTTGGTACCGAGGGCACCCCATAGACATTTCCAAAAATGACTCTAGAATTTTGAGTCTCGATCACTTACAATAGTACGAGGCACACCATGAAATTTTAACACATTAGAAATAAACAAAGTAGCTACATGTTGTACATCATCACATTTTTTGCAAGGAATAAAGTGAGCCATTTTGGAAAAATGGTCGACTATGAAAAAGATGCTATCATGTCCACCCCCTGACCTCGGTAACCCCATAACAAAATCCATGGATATATCTACCCACGGTCGGTCAGGAACAAGTAACGGAGTGTACAATCCATGAGGATTGGACCTCGATTTAGCTTTCTTGCAATCTATACATGCATTGCTAAGCTTTTCCACATCTCTTCGTATCTTTGGGCAATGGAACTGCTCGGTCAAGATACCAAGAGTTTTGTCGACACTGAAGTGTCACATCAAGCCTCCAGAGTGAGCTTCTCGAACCAAAAGCTCTCTCCATTATGACACAGGCACACAAACCCTCCCATTCTTGAAGAGGTAGCCATCGTGCCACTGATATTTCTCAACCCTTCGGCCACTCAAGATTGCGTCACAGACGCTTTTCAGCTTGGGATCATCATATTACATCGACTTGATGCTTTCGAATCCCATGAGCCTCGAGGCGAGCGTGGTCGCTAAGGCAAATTTCCTTGATAGCGCATGGACCACAACATTGTCTTTTTCCTTTTTGTAATGAATTACATAGGGAAAGCTCTCAATGAATTCCACCCACTTGGCATGTCTTCGATTTAATTTCTCTAGGCCTCGGAGATGTTTTAAAGACTTATGATCACTTTTAATCACAAACTCTCTTGGCCACAAGTAACGCTGCCAATGGGCGAGTGCTCGAACGAGGGCATACAACTCCTTGTCATACGTAGAGTAATTCAAGGTTGCACCCTTAAGCGTTTCGCTAAAGTAAGCGATCGGTTTCGATTCTTGCATAAGCACTCCTCCGATCCCAACTCCGGACGCATCACATTAGACCTCGAACGCTTTGCCGAAGTCAGGGAGTTGCAACAACGGGGCAGAGCAAAGCTTCTATTTCAACTCTTAGAAAGCCCTCTCTTGGGACTCTCCCCACACAAACAGATGGTCTTTTTTTACCAGCTCGGTTAAAGGAGCTGCCATGGTGCTAAAGTCTCAAGCAAACCTTTGGTAAAAGCTAGCTAAGCCATGGAAGCTACGAACTTGAGAAACCGAAGTTGGAGTCGGCCAATCTTTTATAGCCTCGACTTTTGACTCATCGACTTCAACACTATTAGCACTCACTACAAATTTTAGAAAGACTACACGCTCAACACAAAAGGCACATTTCTTGAAGTTAGCGTATAACTTCTCTTCTCTAAGTTTATCAAGCACTAGCCTTAGGTGTTCGACATGTTCATCCACAGATTTACTATAAACAAGTATGTCATCGAAATAAGCTACAACAAACTTATTTATGAATGGCTTGAGAACATGGTTCATCAATCGCATGAATGTGCTCGATACGTTAGTGTGATATCCTAGTTAGAGAAGGGCAAACTAGTCTTTTCACGAATAAAAAAAAACAAAAAAAAAGAAAAGAGATGTAGCCAAAGCCATAAAGGACTCTGGCAAGACTCCAAAGTCCAAACGAAGGGGAAAAAGCTTATGTTAAGCTTCTGATAAAACAACAGCAACGAAACAAGATTTTCAAATACAAAGAGAATTTGAGATAACCTTTAAGTCAAAGCATTGAAATAAAGTTCTCTTCCGGGTACACCACTTATTGCAAGACTATTGTAGGCTTCTTCCTTGAACTTTAAAAGAGGTAATATTATATGATCTTGCTCTCTTTAAATTAGTACCATATGTTGGATTTAATGGGTTCCAATTTAAATTACAAAACTTTGGGAAAAAAAGTGTATAGAGCTAGGAAGCAAGGATTAAGGAATTAAGAGAATTTATATATTGCTTAAAGAAATAATAATTTGATGAGTATATTACAGTAAATACATTGGAAGAAGAAAAATGTATAGATTTGATTATCTTGTGGGGAAGACCGAAAGGGATAAGGAATTTTGGATAATATTCCTTTCTTTACTCTAAAACCTAGACAATTATAAGTTTTTCTTCTGAATTGTTGGTATCTAGCTGTGATATAAGCAGAAAGGGAAATTCAGGAAATATTTTTATCATACTAGCACAAAGAAGGACTTGGCCATTGGGTATTCTATATTTGTTATGAATTATTCTAAGCAAGAAAATTAACACGAGATCGATATAATATGATTATAGATTGACTGGATGAGGTGTTGGATTGCTCGTGGAAGATACGCTTAAGCTACACACATTTGTACTGTGAGTGATGACCTTACCGTAATTTGTATTTGCATGGGACAAGTCCTTTTACAAGATATGTACCGAGATATTTACTTGAATTATTTTATTGTTACAGGATATGGTTTTTACCGCTACTTGACATGTTTTACCGCTATGTGAAATATTGAATTGTTACTTGAAATGCCTTGTA
Organism: Petunia axillaris subsp. axillaris; assembly: GCA_029990575.1. NCBI lineage: Eukaryota > Viridiplantae > Streptophyta > Magnoliopsida > Solanales > Solanaceae > Petunia > Petunia axillaris. The sequence continues at coordinate 146,781,522 of JARKNS010000004.1, forward strand.
CTTGGTATAGGGATTATATATATATTTTTGGGATGAACCTTGACAGACCCCGTAGCTAACGACGGGTATGTTAGACCTGGTGCACCTTGTATACTCCGGATTACCGTTACAGTCCCTGCTAGTGGGAAGGTAGAACTAGCTTACCGTCAATGATTTTTTCTCGGGGAGGAATTTATACTGATTACGTGGTTTGTTCTTGGAAATATCCCTAACCTATATACTTGATATAGTATAGAAATTACTGAATTTACTACTGATTTGATATTGATTACTGTTTACAAGAAGTACTTAAAAAGACTGATTTCTGCTTGATATTATGAAAGAGACAATTAAATTATATGTATATTTCTGCATAAGATATACTGGCATGTTTTTGACTTGTCCCCACTTAAAAAGGTTGTAGATAAGCGTTGTTACTCACTGAGTTGCGACTCGCTCCTCGCTATATTTTTTTCCAGAGACAGCAGGTGCCGTAGCCGAGGATTTCCATTCTTAGAGCCGTGAGTTGACAATCCTGGTGAGCCCCGCATTAGTTCGCGTGGGCAAGAGCTTCATTTATTTATTATTTTCCTTCTTTGAAACTCTTAGAGTCGCTCAATTTAGTCATTTATTAGTCATTCGTTTAGTCAGTTGGGTAACTAGTTGGATTATTCATTGATAAGTTACTCTTGCGAGTATTTGGTGTCTATGAACTTACTACAACCCTGTTAGATTGTTCTCATAGTATTTGGAGATAAACGTGGTATTTTTATTATTCATGCGTAAGGATATTGGTTGTTGCTTGGTTTTCTGTTTGTTTAAAAGTAGGTAAAATTGTGGGTAGGCCTAAAAACAGGGGAAACTCTGCCCGATTTTCTGTAGAATTTTGATAAGGCTTGCTTGTGGCACTAGCTCCTAAGCGCCAGTCACGGTCCCAAATTGGGTCGTGACAAAGTTGGTATCAGAGCGCTAGGTTATTCCTGTGACTAATGGAGCACACATCAGTAGTAGAATCTCTATTATGGTTATGTAGCCGGCCATTCCCATAATCGTTATTCTGCGAGGGCGTGATAGGATGTTTCGTGTCTTTCCTTCTTTCCTGTTCCTTCCGTACGTGTGAGATGACTACTGCTAATACATTAGTTATTCTATTACTCAGATGGCTGGTAAGACAAGATCTAAAAAGGCGACCCGAGCTGCTCCGAATTCCTCCACTGCTGGACCGTCATCTACCTCAGCTAGGAAAGGAGGTCATACTCAGGGACGAGGCCAAGCTACTACTACGAGGGCTGGTGCTACTACAAGAGCTACAAGAAAGCCTACTCCAGAAATTGAGGATAATCCACCTCCACCGTCATATGAGAATGCTACTATTGAGGCACTTAATGCTACGCAAAGGTCCATTGAACTCTTGAATTCCAGAATGGATAGACAGGAAAGGGCTAGACAACAGAATATTGCTCCAACGCAACCTCAGGCGCCTACACAGGCTCAGACTCAGACATAGACTCAGGCTCAGACTCAGACTCATACTCAGGTTCAGCCACAGACTCAGGCTCAGCCACAGAGTCAGGCTCAGAGACAGACTCAAATTTTTGGTAACAGAGAAGTATCCCTACCAGAGTTCTTGAAACTGAAACCACCAAGGTTCACGGGTTCTGACATTACAGAGGATCCTCAGAGTTTCTTGGATGGGATGCTTAAGGCGTTGCGTGCTCTTGGATGTTCTAGTGAAAGATCCGTGGAACTTGCAGCATACAAATTGAAGGATATGGCTAATACCTGGTATGAGACTGTACTTTTAGAAAGGCCCGTAGAAGCAGCACGATTGACATGGGATGAGTTTACTAAGTTGTTCATGGATCGCTTTCTCCCTGAAAGACTGAGAAAGGAATATGCTAGGCAGTTTGAGAGATTAGTTCAGACTCCAGATATGGATGTATCGACATATAACACTAAGTTTACTAAGCTGGCTAGATATGCACCTAGCTTAGTGCCTAATGAAACATCTCGGGTTCAGAGGTTTGTTGTTGGGTTGGTTGATCGTTTATTCAATGCAGTTGCTCCGCAGATGAAGAATCTTAACTACTCTGATGCACTTGACCTTGCCAGAAAGATTGAAAACAGGGGTGGTGAATCACGGGCAGCTAAAGATGCATATAAGAAGGTTAAGACTGGGGGATCTTTCACTGGGGGAGTCAGCACAGACCGTAGAGCCGGGAATCAGGTACACCGACAGGGTTTTCAGACAGGGACAGACCATCTGTCTCAGCCAGCTATTAGAGCACCTCCTTACAAAGATAATGCTAAAGGACTACCATCATTATCTGGACATCATAGCTCTGGACAGATATATGCTACTGATTCAGCATGTCAAACTTGTGGTAGATTATATTGGGGTCCGTGTCGTGTTCTGACTGGAGGGTGTTTCCGATGTGGCAAGTTGGGACATCACATACAGGATTGCCCTCATCCTCAAAGAGAGTTTAGCCAGGCATCCGTGCAGGCAGCGACACCTACGCAGACTGCTCGTAATAATACAGGTACTGCTGGTAAAGGTAACAGAGGTAGGGGTGCCGGAGATCATGCCATGGGTAATCGAGGATAGGGGATTGCTGGTAGAGGCCAGTCGAGAGTTTTTGCACTTACTAGGCAGGATGCTCAGGCCTCAAATGCTGTGGTTACAGGTATTCTTTCTGTTTGCTCACTTGATGCACTTGCATTGTTTGATCCAGGATCTACCCACTCCTTTGTTTCCTCATTCTTTTCTTTGAGGTTTGATAGACAACCAGAAATATTGAATGATCCTTTTCTAGTTGCTAATCCTATGGGAGATTCTTTACTTGTTGAATATGTGTATCGTGCTTGTCAAATTCGAGTTGAGGGTAGGGATACCTTAGCTGATCTAATTGTACTTAATATGGTTGATTTTGACGTGTTGATGGTTATGGATTGGTTATCTTCTTGCCATGCAACCCTCGATTGTCATGTGAAGGTAGTTAAGTGCGAGATGCCTAATGAACCCAGTTTTGTTCTGAAAGGGGATCAAATTTTAGAGACGTGTAATGTCATATCATTTGTAAAAGCTCAGCAGTTAGTGAATAAAGGTTGTTGGGCATTCTTAGCTATGGTGAGAGACACAATAGATGTGACTCCTAGCTTAGAAATGGTTCCAGTGGTGCAAGAGTTCACTGATGTATTTCCTGAGGATTTACCGGGGCTACCTCCAGTGCGGGATATAGATTTCAGCATTGATGTAACACCTGACACGCAACCCATATCGATTCCTCCATATCGTATGGCACCAGCGGAGTTGAGGGAGCTAAAGGAACAATTGCAGGAGTTATTGAACAAGGGATTTATCAGACCAAGTGTATCCCCCTGGGGTGCACCAGTGCTATTTGTGAAGAAGAAAGATGGGTCCCTAAGAATGTGCATTGACTACAGACTGCTGAACAAGGTAACTGTACGTAATAAATACCCTTTGCCTCGCATTGATGATCTGTTTGATCAGTTGTAGGGAGCTGCTCATTTTTCAAAGATTGATCTTCGATCTGGTTATCATCAGCTCAGAGTTAGTGACAAAGATATTCCTAAGACAGCTTTCAGAACTCGATACGGGCATTATGAATTCCTTGTGATGCCTTTCGGGTTGAATAATGCTCCAGCTGCGTTCATGGATATAATGAATAGGGTGTTCAAGCCGTTTCTGGACAGATTTGTCATTGTATTTATTGACGATATCTTGGTGTATTCTCGTAGTCAAGAAGAACACGAGGCTCATCTGAGAGTTGTACTGCAAACATTGTGGGAACATAAGCTTTATGCGAAGTTCTCTAAGTGTGAATTTTGGCTAGACTCCGTAGCATTCCTTGGGCATGTTGAATCCAAGGATGGAATACTGGTAGATCCTAGAAAGACGGAAGCAGTGCAGAAATGGCCCAGACCCACCACTCCTACAAAGATTCGCAGCTCTCTGGGATTAGCAGGTTACTATAGGCGTTTTGTGCAGGATTTTTCAAGAATAGCAGCACCATTGACCAAGCTAACACAGAAAATGCAAAGTTTCAGTGGACAGATGAATGTGAGCAGAGTTTCCAGAAGCTCAAGACATGTTTGACCACCGCACCAGTTCTAGCTTTACCATCCGGTTCGGGAGGATTCACTGTATTTTCTGATGCTTCGAGAGTGGGATTAGGGTGTGTTCTCATGCAAAATGGTCGTGTGATAGCTTATGCTTCGCAACAGTTGAAGAAGAATGAACAGAACTATCCCACTCATGATCTAGAGATGGCTGCTGTGGTATTTGCACTGAAAATTTGGAGGCACTACTTGTATGGAGAAACATGTGAAATTTATACTGATCACAAGAGCCTAAAATATATTTTTCAGCAGAGAGATCTGAACATTCGGCAGCGTCGCTGGATGGAACTTCTCAAGGACTATGATTGCACTATTCTATATCACCCGAGAAAGGCCAATGTTGTGGATGATGCATTAAGCAGAAAGTCCATGGGTAGTTTGGCACATATAGCTCCCGTAAAGAGAAAGTTAGCCTAGGATATCCACAGGGTCGAAGGTACAGGTATTAGGTTCGGTCTATCTAAATCAGGGGCATTATTGGCTCATGTTCCAGCCAAGTCTTCCTTGGTAGAGCATGTTAAAGCCACTCATTACGAGGATGAACGTTTGTGCAAATATCGAGATGAAGTCCAAGCTGGTAAAAGCAAGAATATGATTGTTGATGATAATGGGGTTCTCCGACTAAGTAACCGGTTATGTGTACCAGAAATTGATTGGCTAAGACGAGTTATTCTCGAGGAAGCACACCATTCTAGATACACTATACATCCTGGATCCACTAAGATGTACCGTGACCTGAAGCAATTGTATTGGTGGGAAGGTATGAAGAAAGACATTGCTAACTTTGTTGCTAGTTGTTTGACTTGTCAACAGGTTAAGGCTGAGCACCAGTGACCCACAGGACTACTACAGCGGCTTGAGATTCCAGAGTGGAAATGGGAGAGAGTTACCATGGATTTTGTGACTGGCTTACCTCGTACGTTGAAAGGTTATGATTCAGTATGGGTGATTGTTGATCGGCTTACAAAGTCCGCGCACTTTTTGCCGGTTAAAACTACAAACAGTGGTGCGAGATATGCACAGTTATACATGAATGAAATTGTCCGACATCATGGGGTTCCACTGCCCATTATCTCTGATAGAGCGTCACAGTTCACCTCTCACTTTTGGAGGTCCTTTCAAAGAGAAGTGGGTACTAGAGTAGATTTTAGCACCGCATTTCATCCTCAGACTGACGGTCAATCTGAACGTACTATACAGATATTGGAGGACATGTTGAGAGCTTGCATTATTGATTTTGGTGGTAGTTGGGATGCTTACTTGCCTTTAGCTGAGTTTGCTTATAAGAACAGCTATCAGGCAAGCATTCAGATGGCTCCTTACGAGGCTTTATATGGTAGGCGTTGTCGTTCTCCAATTGGATGGTTTGAAGCCGGTGAAGCTAAGGTGTTAGGACTAGACCAGATACAAGAAGCTATTGATAAGGTCCAGTTGATTAGGCAGAGATTGTTCACAGCGCAAAGCAGGCAAAAGTCTTATGCAGATAAAAGAAAAAGGGACTTGGAGTTTGCAGTTGGTGATCGTGTGTTCTTACGAGTTTCCCCGATGAAAGGCGTGACACGATTTGGGAAAAGAGGGAAGTTGAGCCCGAGATTCATAGGACCCTATGAGATAATTGGACGAGTTGGAGCTGTTGTTTACAGTTTGGCTCTTCCTCCAGAGTTATTTTTCATTCATCCTGTGTTTCACGTGTCAATGCTACGGAAATACGTACCAGACGCTTCTCATGTGCTTGAGACACCGGCTATACAGCTTAATGTGAAATTATCTTATGAAGAGGAACCAATAGCCATAGTTGAGAGCCAAATAAGGAAGTTACGGAGAAAAGAAATTGTGTTCGTGAAAGTTTTGTGGAAAAACCATACTGCTAGGGAAGCCACTTGGGAAATGGAAGATGATATGCGAACCAAGTATCCTCACATATTTCATCCTACAGGTATTCTCTTAGTTTAAATTCGGAGACCGAATTTCTTAAGGGAGAGAGAATGTGATATCCTAGTCAGAGAAGGGCAAACTAGTCTTTTCACGAAATAAAAAAAAAAATAAAAATAAAAGAAAAGAGATATAGCCAAAGCCATAAAGGACTCTGGCAAGACTCCAAAGTCCAAACGAAGGGGGAAAAGCTTATGTTAAGCTTCTGATAAAACAACAGCAACGAAACAAGATTTTCAAATACAAAGAGAATTGGAGATAACCTGTAAGTCAAAGCATTGAAATAAAGTTCTCTTCCGGGTACACCACTTATTGCAAGACTACTGTAGGCTTCTTCCTTGAACTTCAAAAGAGGTAATATTATATGATCTTGTTCTCTTTAAATTAGTACCATATGTTGGATTTAATGGGTTCCAATTTAAATTACAAAACTTTGGGAAAAAAAGTGTATATAGAGCTAGGAAGCAAGGATTAAGGAAATAAGAGAATTTATATATTGCTTAAAAAAATAATAATTTGATGTAGTATATTACAGTAAATACATTGGAACAAGAAAAGATGTATAGATTTGATTATCTTGTGGGGAAGACCGAAAGGGATAAGGAATTTTGGATAATATTTCTTTCTTTACTCTAACACCTAGACAATTATAAGTTTTTCTTCTGAACTGTTGGTATCTAGCTGTGATATAAGCAGAAAGGGAAATTCAGGAAATATTTTTATCATACTAGCACAAATAAGGACTTGGCCATTGGGTATTCTATATTAGTTATGAATTATTCTAAGCATGGAAATTAACACGAGATCGATATAATATGATTAGAGATTGACTGGATGAGGCGTTGGATTGCTCGTGGAAGATACGCTTAAGCTACGCACGTTTGTACTGTGAGTGATGACCTTACCGCAATTTGTATTTCCATAACCTGCATGGTTTCTACTTGATTTTGAAGTAAAATATATTACTGAATGTTTTAAATTGCATGGGACAAGTCCTTTTACAAGATATGTACCGAGATATTTACTTGAATTATTTTACCGTTACAGGATATGGTTTTTACCGCTACTTGACATGTTTTACCGCTATGTGAAATATTGAATTGTTACTTGAAACGCCTAGTACTTGGTATAGGGATTATATATACACTTTTGGGATGAACCTTGACAGACCCCGTAGCTAACGACGGGTACGTTAGACTTGGTGCACCTTGTATACTCCGGATTACCGTTACAGTCCCTGCTAGTGGGAAGGTAGAACTATCTTACCGTTACTGATTTTTCCTCAGGGAGGAATTTATACTGATTACATGGTTTGTTCTTGGAAATCTCCCTAACCTATATACTTGATATAGTATAGTAATTACTGAATTTACTACTAATTTGATATTGATTACTGTTTACAAGAAGTACTTGAAAAGACTGATTTCTGCTTGATATTATGAAAGTGACAATTAAATTATATGTATATTTCTGCATAAGATATACTGGCATGTTTTTGAGTTGTCCCCACTTAAAAAGGTTGTAGCTAAGCGTTGTTACTCACTGAGTTGCGACTCACTCCTCGCTTTATTTTTTTCCAGAGACAGCAGGTGCCGTAGCCGAGGATTTTCATTGTTAGAGCCGTGAGTTGACAATCCTGGTGAGCCCCGCATTAGTTCGCGTGGGCAAGAGCTTCATTTATTTATTATTGTCCTTCTTTGAAACTCTTAGAGTCGCTCCATTTAGTCATTTATTAGTCATTCGTTTAGTCAGTTGGGTAACCAGTTGGATTATTCATTGATAAGTTACTCTTGCGAGTATTTGGTGTCTATGAACTTACTACAACCCTGTTAGATTGTTCTCATAGTATTTGGAGATAAACGTGGTATTTTTATTATTCATGCGTAAGGATATTGGTTGTTGCTTGGTTTTCTGTTTGTTTAAAAGCAGGTAAAATTTTGGGTAGGCCTAAAAACAGGGGAAACTCTGCCCGATTTTCTGTAGAATTTTGGTAAGGCTTGCTAGGGGCACTAGCTCCTAAGCGCCGGTCACGGTCCCAAACTTGGTCGTGACAGTTAGAAAGGCAAAAAGGCATCACTAACCATTCATAGATACCGAATTTGGTCTTGAATGCTGTTTTCCACTCATCTCCGGATTTTATTCGGATTTGGTGGTAACCGGACCTGAGGTCTATCTTCGAAAAGCATCTAGAACCACTTAACTCATCTAGCATGTCATCTAATCGAGGGATAGGATGACGATACTTTACCGTGGTTTTTTTGACTACTCGGCAAGCAACACATATTCGCCATGTTCCATCTTTCTTCGGGACAAGGATAACGGGAACGGTGCAAGGACTCAAGCTCTCTCGAACCAGGCCCTTGTTCAGTAATTCATCCACCTACCTTTGAAGCTCTTTTGTGTCTTCGGGATTACACCGGTATGCAGGCTTGTTGGGGATTTGAGACCCCAGAACGAAGTCAATTTGGTGCTCGATTCCTCTCAACGGAGGCAATCTACGTGGCATTTCTTTGGGAAACATGTCTCCGAAGTCCTGCAAAACACTTTGTACCGCATTAGACAAAGGGTTATCGTTAGAAAAATCGTCATTAGAGTTGAGAAAGATACCCTTGCGCACGAGGCAAATCATCAGTTGACCATTGTCATTGCCTCGTAAATACTCACTCGGTTGTATGATTGCACAAATATTTCTTACCTCGAGCGGTGAGTGTTTGTCTTCGGCCACAATTTTTGTTCCCATCGGAAACTTAGCTTTGGCCGCTTCTTTCAATTCCTTCATTCGTTTATAGTCCTCGCTGACTTGTTTCGGAGACAATGGTTTGAGTATGAAACTCTCGTCTTCGAGCTTAGCAGTGTATGTGTTGGATCGCCCGTTATGAATAATCGACCGATCATACTGCCATGGTCGACCCAATAGCAATTGACAAGCTTGAATCCGTATCACATCGAACATTATTTCATCTTGATATTCTCCCACTTTGAACTTGATCCACTCTTGTTTGATAACCTTCAATTCTCCACACTCATTTAACCATTGCAAATGGTAAGGAAGAGGATGTTTTGAGGTAGGTAATCCCAATTGTGAAACAAAGATCTGGCTCCCCACATTTGCACAACTACCCGAATCAATTATCATCAAACAAACTTTCCGCCTTACTAGACATCTTGCATGGAAAATATTTTCTCTTAGATTGTCCTCTTCTTCGAGAATCATGCCGCTCAAATTCCTTCGAACCACAAGAAACATTTCTGGATGATCAGCTTCAGCAGCTTCTCGACCATCATCATTTTCAGCTCAGTCAGTCTCCTCGACATTTTCGTCCTCGGTGTCACTCGCTTGGTCATGAACGGTTCCATCCTCGAGCAAAAGCATAACTTTGTGAGTTGGACACTCTTTTGCCATGTGACCATAACCCTTGCATTTATGACACTGAATATTTGAAGCACTAGGAGTATTGAGTTGAACTTTACCTCCCATTTCTCTTGGTTGGTTAACAGTCACTCCCTTTTCGAAGGATTTCTTCGGATCTCGAATAGTGTTGGCACTTGCTGGATTCGGACTTTTCCATTCATTACCTCGGTTCAAAGGAGTTGAAGTAGTTATTCCTCGGTACCGGTTTGCTTTATCGTCCTTCACCCATTTTTTAGCTTCGATGGCAGCATGAAACACATCTTCAAAAGTTTGATACACATGTAGCCTCAATTGAGATGACACATCTCGATCCAAGCCATTTTTGAATCAAATGATGGCTTGCTCGTCATCTTTCTCCATATCAAGAGCTAATCGAATTCTTTCAAATTCATCATAGTATTCTTCAACCGATCTGTACCCTTGTTTCAATTTGAAGAGCTTTCGAAGTTGTTCCTGCCGATATTTGGCATTCACATACTTAGCATCCATTGCTCTTTTCAACTGCGTCTATGTGGTGACCTCGGGATAAGCATTCCTTCATCTCAGCCTTTGGTCTTCCTCCCACCATGTTGAGGCATATTCCTCGAATGAAGCAATAGCATGTGCAGCTTTTCTCTCTTCGGGCATCTCATTTGTTTCAAAGATTCGTTCCCGTCGAATCTTCCAATCAAGATATTCGTCTGGATCACTAGTTCCTCTGAAGGGTGGAATAGTGATCTTGACACTGTTCAAGTTTGAATCTCGAGCACCTCGGATTGGCTCCGGATACTCATCATAATAGTTATCAGCCTCACGCTCAAAATATCGATCAACATTTGTGCCTCGGCCTCGACCTTGAAAATTTCCATGACCTCGTTGAACCTGCTTTCGTTGAACGAACAACGACTCATACTCAACTTCGACCTTGGTAAATTCTCGTTCATCAACCCCTTCATCAATGACCACAACTTGTTTTCGGGCCATTGGAAATGGCAATGTTTCACCTCGGGGAATGCCCAAGTGTTGATGACCAGCTTGGGGATTGCCCAAGTTTTGTTGTTCCGCTTGAGGATTGCCCAAGTTTTGTGCAACTTGGGGATTGCCCAACTGTTGTTCAGCTCGGGGATCGCCCATAGCTTCATTTCGAATAGCCTTGTTCTTCAACCGTTGTTGTCGAATGAGCTCAGCAAATTGCTCCGATTTCATAGGAGTGGAAATGCTAGTTCCAGCGCTGGACCCAAGCAAGGCCACTGACACACTCCCTTGCTCGAGGTTAGCTACTCAAGCACTCACTCCTCTTACCTCAGCACTGATGCCTTTTATCGCAGCCATGAGGTCGGCTAACGACACCTCAGACGTCTCAATGCCCTTTCCATCTCCTCCATTCCCAGTGACCTGGACAAATCAAAGACCAAGAAAATGTTAAGGTTTGAAATTACTTCACACACTACCTCACTTTTATTGGGTGGCGCTCGAGTCCACTCAATTTGAAGGTTTGGTTTTGGTCACTCAAGAACTTGTAGCCAATGGCTTCCTTGGTTGATCAACCTCTCTCAGTTCCTTCAAATTTGAAAAGTCACACTGTCTCCTTTGGGAAGAGTGAATTGATGTAGACTCGATGGAACGGATGCTATTTAACTGCGCTCGGGAAGTCAAAGAATTTTCTATGAAATTTGGACTTCGGTCACCCCTCTCACGAGTTCCTATAAGCTCAAACAAATTAGTACGACCTCGAGTAGAAAGGTTTACTCCAGAGATCCACTAACGAGATTTATCGAACATAAGAAAAGTGAAACCTAGGAGAATCTACCCTTCGATTCCACTTTTGGAATCCCCGGTCACGTCACCTCTGTACGGACAAAAAGTGGTCCCTCCTAGGTACGGATTAAGGTTTAACCTTATCCACTTTCCCTTTTCTAGCCGAGAAAATTTTCACCTGGGGTCTTGATCTTAACACTTTACCCCTTTCTTCATCAATGGAACAGTGACTCAATAATTCCGACGTACGGACAACTTTTCAACTCGTTTACAGTCCACGACTTTAACACAGATTGTAAGTTGCTTTTCACTCTCGTAACTTTAACGTCGGAGGAAAATCTCAGTTCCAAAATCAAGCTAAGAGCAGCTTCACTTCGTCCATACATTGTTACAATGTAACAAGTTTCCGGCGTACGAACAGTGGCTCAAATATGGAACTTCGACTTTTAAGCTCAAAACACAACCCAAATAAAATAAGAACCACCAGTGTTCGATAACAACCAACAAAACACGAATGGAATTTTGCAACAACACCACCACGATAAAAACAGTCAAAAAACTCTCGAGAAACCCTAGTCGCTAGTCGCGTACGACAGGAGCTCGTTGGATTCCTTAGATGATGGTGAACAAGAATCAATGGTTGTTTAAATCAAACAACCAACAATCAAACCAAAATTTTTGAATTTTTCTTTTCTATTTTTTTAATAACAAACACAATAGTAACGACAATCAACAATGGGGATGAAGCTGAAACTGAAAGACACAAACGCACGAGATAAAACGAACAGGATTGGGGTTGTAAAGAACAAGCCAAAATCGTGCTCTGATAGTAAGGCGGTGCAAGCTAAAATCGGTGAAGATGAAGCTTAGAAACCGAAGTTAAAACAACGGAAAAATAAGATAAAAGCAAGACAAATCTCTTGCATCGTTGGAATGAATCCGACGAAGTAGTCTCGGTTCAAACAACGGAGAAGACAAGGAGATGCATCTATGCTATGCAATAATCCGCAAGAAGAACTCATGCTTCTTGCAAATTGAATGACCAAGAAGAAAATATTCAAACGACTAACATCGAATGACACAAGTTCTTAAAATTCCCACGACGGGGTTCGACTCCAACAGAGACACAATAGCATTCAACTAATTCAACATTCATTAAAAACTAGGTTCCTACAAATGAAATTAAATGAGGTTTATATAGAAAATACTAAGGGCAAAATAGTAAAATGGTCACAGGCGACCAATAGTAAACCACATAGTGTTGAATAAGTTGAGTGTTCGTACACTCTTTCAGCCGAACACTTGAATATCGAACACTTGACCTCGGATGCTCTCGCTTCGGTTGGTTGTTTCTTTTACTCTTCAGCATCGATCTTGAGTGTTCGGTTGGGTTTTCGGTTACTCCCTTCTTTGAGCTCAAGCTTATAGATGAAGCCTTCGAGTCTTGAGCTCGGCCACTCGACTTCGAAACGGTTGCCTTCTCCCGACCAAGCCAATTGAATGTGAACATCGTGCAACAACTTGGCTTGGCTTCGTGTCACCGACATCGATGGATTGAACACTTGATCAGCACGTGTTTGGGCTGGATCAGACGCCCCACAGACCTCCCATTCCTCAAGTTGTTAGTAATGCTCCTCTTCCTCAGGCAGGTCCTGAGGTTGCAGTAGATTTTGGTGCTCAGCCGCAAGGAGCCCCTATTCCAGCTCAAGATATAGCTCTAGGTGGTTATGTTCCAGAGGCAGTGGGTGTTCTGCCCCCGGTTGTTCGGGTTGGTCAGCCAGCCCAGGTAGAAAATTAGGCCGATGATGCGTCGAGGCTGTATAATTTTACCCGACTTTATCCTCCTAAATTCTCTGGTCATATATTAGATAAGCTTGAGGCCCTTAGGTATCTTGAGCAATATGGAGTTGAGTATACTGCCTACCAGTTGGAGAGTCCATCTTTAGCTTGGTGGACCCTAGTCCGATCAGTTAGGCAAGGTTTGCCTAAGCTGACTTGGAGTGAGTTCTCTCACTAATTCATGGAGAAGTTTCTTCCTCGTAGTCAAAATGATGAGAAAAGGAGACAATTTGTGAGGATTGGACAAGGTAACCTATCATTCTCGGAGTATGAGCTTTCGTTCTCTAAGATGTCTGCATATGCTCCAGATCTTGTACAGGAGCCCTCCGAGAGGGTCAGACATTTTATTGATGGGCTTTCTCCCTATTTGCGGTCCCATATTGCTTGTGAGATTGAGGAAAAAACTCCATTTGATGTCGTTGTTGATATTTCTAAGAGGTATGAGGTATATCATAAATTGGAGATAAATTAGTTAGAGCAGGAGAGTCAGAGATCCGGTGGTCCATTTGCATCTCCCCTGACTCGCCTGACCCAAAAGGCGGTTCAGTTTCGATGGTCCAATGGGTGTGAGGCGAGCTTTGTGAAGCTCAAGGCATTATTGACTTAAACTCTAGTGTTATCTCTTCCTTCTAGCACTGGTGGGTTTGTAGTCTATTGCGATGCATTTCGTGTGTGCATTGGTTGTGCTGTTATGCAACACGGGAGGGTGATTTCTTATGCTTCCAGAAAACTGAAGCCAAATGACAAGAATTACCCGACTCATGATCTGGAGTTGGCAGCTGTGGTCTTCGTTCTTAAGATTTGGAGGCACTTTTTTTATGGAGAGCCTTGCGCGGTATATACCGATCACAAGAGCTTGCAATATCTTCTCTCTCAGAAAGACCGTAATAGCTGGCAGTGGAGGTGGCTTGAGTTAATTAAAGATTATTATCTCACAATCTGCTATCATCTTAGGATGGAAAATGTTGTAGCAGATGCTTTGAGAAGGAAGTCCATGGGCAGCTTGGCTTTTTTTATACTGACATAAGATCTTTGGCTCAAGAGTTGAAATCCCTTGGCGACTCTGGTGAAATTTTTTCACCCAGACTCCAGCGGAGTCTTGGCATATATTGCAGCTCAGTCATCCTTAGTCAGTCAAATTAAAGGAAGACAGTTCAAGTGATCCTTATTTGCAGGAGTTGCATAGTCGTGTCCTGAGTGGAGGAGTTTGTTCATTCGAGCTTGACTCAAATAGTATTCTTCGGTATAATGGTCGACTCTGTGTTCCTGTTGTCAGAGATCTGAGGTAGTCAGTGCTCCGTGTTCCACACAACTCACGTTATTCTATTCATCCTGGAATTACTAAGATGTATTAGGATCTCCGAGAACTATATTGGTGGATGGGGATGAAGAGGGATGTGTTTGATTATGTGTCTCGTTGCTTGAACTATCAACCAGTTAAGTTTGAGCACCGGAGACCTGCAGGGTTAGCTAAGGATTTTTCCATTCCCGAGTGGAAGTAGGAGCAGATCACTATGGATTTTGTGGTTGGTCAGCAAAAGACCCTGCGGCGCCATGATTCAGTCTAGGTTATTGTTGACAGACGGACTAAATTAGCTCACTTTATCCTTGTGAAGACTGTTGATTCAGCTCAGAGATTGGCTCGGATTTTCTTTGATCCGGTGGTTAGGTTGCATGGCACTCCTATATCTATTATTTTAGATCGGGGTTCCTAGTTTACTCCCCAGTTATTGCAGTCGTTTCAGAGGGAGTTGGGGACCCAAGTGCAGCTTAGCACGACATTCCATCCTAAGACCGATCGTCAGTCCGAGCTGGTTATTTAGATTCTAGAGGATATGCTGAGAGCTTGTGCATAAGACTTCAGAGGCAATCGTGATGATAATTTAGACTTAGCGGAGTTTTCTAATAATAATAGCTATCAATGCTCAATTCAAATGGCTGCATTTGAGGCCTTGTATGGCCGAAGATTTCATTCTCCGATAGGATGGTCCGAGTCTCGAGATATCAAGGTAATGAGTTAAGAGATGGTTCGCCGGACTTTGGAAGTTGTTTGTGTTATTCGGGATCGTCTACGGACCGCTCAAAGCATACATATTTCATACTCGAGCCGGAAGAGCCGAGAGTTAGAGTTCGAGGTCGGCGATATGGTGTTTCTGAAAGTGTTGTCGGTGCAAGGTGTAAAGAGATTCGGGAGGAAAGGAAAGCTCAGTCCCAGGTTCACTGGCCCTTTCTGTATTAAGAGGCGTATTGGTAACGTGGTTTATTGGCTCAAGTTGCCAGCTTTTATGCCAGTTCATCCGGTGTTTCATGTCTCGATGCTTCGGAAGTGTATCTGGGATCCTTCCGAAGTGATTGAGATAGATCCTGCTTAGCTAGATGTGAATCTAGCTTATGAGAAGTTCCTAGTTGCTACAGTTGCCCAAGATGTCCGGAAGCTTCGCTCGAAACAAATTCTGATTGTTCGAATGCGACAACATAATCGTTCTCGTAGGGAGGATATTTGGGAGCTTGAGTCCAGTATGCGTATAGTAATATCTAATAAAAAGTCGTTGAAATATTGTGTAACCGTTCTCATTAATTATGTAAAATCTACTCTAGACTCTGGCTCATTTAAGGACAAACTACAGTCTAAATGGAGGAGAATGAAACGATTGGCATGCCGACAGTCTTAAAAGCTCTGTAAAGTCTATTAGGACCTGTCTGTAAAATTTGAGTTGATTAGGACCTCGTTTGGTAGGATTTTTGAGAAGGTTTCCATTTCGATTGTCGCTAAAGCTTAAAAGAAGTTTTTGAGCTCGATCTGAGTAAATAAACTCCGATTAGAAATCCAAAAGTTGCGGTAGGCTTGTATGTTCATTTGTGACCTATGGGAACTTTCAGAAGTGAATTACAAGGTTGTTCGGTCAGTTTTGCTAAAATTCTCAAAGTTAAGAAGTTGACCTTTTTCGTGGGAGCTGTATCTTGAGTTCTAGATATCCGATTTAAGTTCCGTTTCCGAGAGCATATCACATATGTCTTGCATGACTTGTGTGAAAAATTTAGAGTTATTCCGAGTCTTGTAGGGTCTTATTTGGATCCGAATTACAGACCAGCTGTTGCTGGTGCGAAAATTCAGGACCGTAAGCGGCTTCCTTAACAGTATGAAGGTCTTTTCTAGGTTGTTTTTATTATTTCTTGAAGCCAGCCAATTCTAAGTCATTTTAGAGGAAAATATTCACACCAATTCATCCTAGAATTATCATGTAACATTATTTAATTCGCCAAATTCATTAATTCATAATTCTTAAGCTAAAATTTCTTGAAATTGAATCAGAAAATTGAGTTAGGACTCTAAAATTTATGAAATTACAAAATTTGATGAGATTGAATTCGAATATAAAAATATATGATACCATTAAACTCGTGGGATTATGAGGAGTCCAGAAATGTATACCTTTTGGGCTTCCGACTAAGCCTGACCCAGGGATATTTCGGTAATTTTTCTTTCTTCGTATAAAGGTTAGATATTCTTTCTCCAGGCACTTATAAGTGCGAATATATTTCTTTTGCTCAGAAAAGGATTATTTTGAGGGACGTTGGGCAGCAAAGGAAGCTGTTCAGTAGCTATTCTGAGCTAGGACCTAAGGTAAGTGATATTATCCATTTCTTTGATGGCCTTTGGCTTGTGGATATTCTACCACGTGTTTTTTTATATGTGTAGCTGCCGATAGGCATACTTACTATGCTTTAGCTTCAGATTTACATTCTATATTATATGTTATGCGTTGTTGGTGGTATTGCATTGAGCATAGGAGCAATGTACTCAAGTTGTGAGCTTCATCTATACTTCCCAACAGTCGATGAGAGTCCCGTGCCAGTGAAGGATTCTTTTTGCATATATCTCCAGGTAGTCGATGAGGGTCCCGCACCAGAGATAGGTTTCGGGCAGATGTGACCCTATTGCATCATGATACATTCATTTCATATCTTAATGTGTATTATGTGAACTGTATGGATTTGTTGCATTGTTTATTTTTTATTGACTTAGTTGATTGGTTGTTGTGATTCTATTTTCTCCTTGCTAGCGTACCTATCCCTTAAGGTTGCTAGTTGTTCCTACTTACTGGATCTTTATGAGTCACTCCATATTGGCTCTTGTGTTGTCTTTTTATTCGGCAGATTCCACTCAAGGACCTAGCCAGCAGTGCAATTGAGGAGTCGGGACAGTCTCAATTATCTGTGGTGAGCCAGCTTGTTCGTCGAGGCCACCAACCATAGTTATCATAGTTTTATCTCATTTTGTTCCCTTGGGGAAATGTATTATATATTTTGTGGCCTTCTTAGATGTCTGATCTAGAAACCTCTAAACCTATAAATGTTGGTGGTTAGCTGTATTTCTTCAGACAACTTGTATGTATGCATATCTTGTATATATTATGTTTTCATGGGCTATCATATTTCTTTTCAAGAAAAGTTCACTTGGTTTTCAACTAAATTTTTTTATCATATGAATGGATTTAGTCTATAGGGTTTGCCCGAAAGGTCTAGGAAGTGTAGTCGGGTGCCCGCACAGCCTAGCGTGAAATTCAGGTCGTATCACTTGTACTTGTAGGAGAAGTTCAAAGATCCTTTTAATCCTCTGAATATCCATAAGTTGGCGGTCTCTTGATTTTATTAGGGCTTCCTTCACTTCATCAAGATCTTTCTTCATGTTTTCCATCTTTATATTTGGACGTCTTATCGTGATGTTTCTACAGTTTTAGCTATAGTTATTACTATTGTTTTTTCTTGTGTGATGATGGGAAAGTATTTTCATACATTTATAGTGAAAAATGGTGAAGGGTTGCGTCCATTCATGATCGACTATGATCTGAATGGTCTATTGAAAGGTTGCCTTGGTTTTTCTAACAGAAACGACGATTTTTTGATTTATAAATAACCGATCTATATTTACATAACCGCCCTCGTTTTATTATCCACCTTCAATTAATGTAACCGTCTGCACTAATTCGTTTAATTGTACACATATATTTAATGTGTACACATATTATTAACGTCTACGCATATTTATTATGTGTACACATAAATCACAGATATGTACACATATAATGTATGTGTACATATTATATATACATCGCCAACCCCTTGTACTTGATACTATATTCCACTCAGACACTCCAACTAAGGCCATTTTCAATTAAGCACTTGAATTTTTTTTAAGAGTGTCCATCTAGACACTTTTTGCCCAACTCTGACGAAACATTCATGTGCGTGTTTGCACACGAGTCCTACTAGTTAAGTGACCCATTTATAATCGACCGCGTGTCATAATTAGCACATCATATAACACATAATTGGATGTATTGTGAGTTATATGATGTGTCAAATTATGACACGTGGCAGATTATAAATGGATCACTTAACCACGTAGGACTCGTGTGCAAACACGCGCATGAGTTTTTCATCAGAGTGGACAGAAAGTGTCTAGATGGATGCTTTTAAAAAAGGCTCAAGTGCTTAATTGGGAAGGGCCTTAGTTAGAGTATCTAAGTGAAATATAGTGTCAAGTTCAAGGGGCTGACGATGTATTTGGCCTTATATATATGTTTGGAAAGAGTTGTCAAAAACATCGTGCTTAATTGTGTACACATATAAACTATGTGTACACATAATATATATGTTTGCAAAGACTTATGCAAAATAATAAAATAATTTCCTACACATATATATTATGTGTACACAAAACATATATGTTTGGAAAGACTTATACAAAATAATAGAGTAATTTTCTACACTTATTTATTATGTGTACACTTAATATACATATGTGTCAAGGTATAATTTCTTATGTCTGTGTGTGTATGTGTTTTTGAAACGACCTCGGTCAGTCGTTTCGGAAGAAAGGACTCCGATTGGCGTGCTGATAATTTAAAAATATTAGTAAGGTCCATTGAGACTTATCTGTAAAATTTGAACTAAATCAGACCTCGTTTGGTAGGTATCGGAAGAAGGTTTCAGTTTTTATTGTCGATAAATATTAAAAAGAGATTTTCGAGCTCGGTTTTGGCGAATGAGCTCTGATTCGAAATCCGAAAGCGCCGTTAGGTTTGTAAGATTATTTATGACTTTTGTGAACTTTTGAAAGTGAATTTCGATGTTGTTCGGGTAGTTTCCGCTAAAATGCCGAAAGTTAAATAATTTGACCTTTTTCCATTTAAATTCGCATCTTGAGTTTCAGGAGTCCAATTTGAGATCTGTCTTCGCGAGTATGTTACATATATTTTGTATAACTTACTTGAAAAATTTGGAATCATTTCGATTTTTCTAGGATTCCATTTTAATTTTAATCGTCGTAGCGAAAAAAAATTTTAAAATTTGATAAGTCGGTTGGCTAAGGGATTTAATCCCTTAGAAGCTACTACTTACGATATAGCTTCAGAAACATACAACAAAGACATGGAAAAGAAAAACTAGAAAAGAAAGAGGAAAAAGGGAAAAAGAGGTGGAAAAATAGTGGAATTTCTATCCCAAATCTCCAGGTAATGATGTTAACTTATTATCTTAGCTTATTACGTGTGTTTGAATATATTTTACGCTAAAAATAGGGATATTAGACATTGCCCTACTAACTTAAATTGATAGTTTAAAGGGTCAATTGGACCCCGATGATGGAAATGATTATATATTCGTACTCAGTGAGTTATGGGCAACTTATAAATGTAATTTATTTAGGGTTTGGTTATGTGACCTTAAACCCTGTATATAGGCCTGGCCTGCATATTGCTTATGCAAATAAGGTATCAGGTTCCTAACCAGATTGCCCTAAGATGTGAGGAATGAAGCCTTTAGCCTAATTTGATATATTTTTCTGCTTATTGAATAGAATTGGATCGTTTGGCAATGAATCCAAAGGACAAAGCGGTTATTGAGTGGCTGTGCTAACTTTGTAACAAGGTAAGTGTTTGTATCCATTTCTTTGGAGGCACCTGACCTCGTGGATTTTCTACCACGTGTTCCTTACATCTGTAGCTGCCGATAGGCGTACTCATTACGCCTTAGCTTTGGATTTACATTGTATATTATATGTTATGTCATGTTGTTGGTATTGCATTGAGGATCTGAGCATTGTATTCTGGTTGTGAGTTGGCATCTACTTCCCGGCTATCGATGAGAGTCCCGCGCCGACGAACGGTTATTATTGCATCACGTTGCATTCATATGCATTATATGTCATTCATATGCATTACATTGCATATCATATTGGGTGAAGGAGTATTTCGCCCCAGGAGCAGGAGGATTCCGCTCCATTGTATCATATTGAGGGTAGGAGGATTCCGCCCTAGGAGAGTGCAGGAGTATTTCGCCTCAGCTTTACATTATATCGGGTGCAGGAGTATTCCGCCCCAAGAGAGTGCAGGAGTATTCCGCCCCAGGAGCAGGAGTATTCCGCTCCAGTTGGTTATCAGATTGGATTCCCCTCGAATGCAGGAGTATTCCGCTTCGAGATGGGATGAAGGGCACATGTGACCCTTTGCATCAGATTTCATTTCACTTCGTTTCATTACGTTTCATTTCATTTCTTTTCATACCATTGTGTAGACTTGTGGTACATAACTATTGTTCAACTTATACGTGCATTGCTTATTTGTTGATATGTTTCTAGCTCGTATTCCTGGATGAGTTTATTGTTTCGTACGTGTTTCCGGTTATTATCTGGCTCCACCTTTTTATAATTTAAATAAGAGGAATTTTGTTTATCTGTTTCTCCTCCCTGGCTAGCTATCCTATTCTTTGAGGTGGCTAGTCTGCCCCACTTATTGAGTCCTTTTGACTCACCCTTGTTTGTTTTTTGTTTCTTTTCTATCTATTTCGTTTCGGCAGGTTCTCTCGAGGATTGAGTTGGCCACGTTGTGAAGGAGCGAAGACGACTTCAGCTGTCAGGGTCAGCCAGCTTTTATTCCGGATGGCCACCAGTTTATTGGTTATTATTTCAGTTGCATTTTGCTCCCTTCAGGAGGTATCTGTCATCTTTGTACTCTTAGATGTCTAGTCTAGATAGCCCTAAACCTAGTATGTTGGGTAGTCAGCTGTAATTTCTTTTGTACAACTTAGAGGTATCAGTATGTCAGTGTTTTTTTAAGTCTTGTTCTTATTTATGAATTGAATTATATTTATTTTCCTAATTTAATTGGTAAGGGTTCGCCCGACGGGTCTAGGGGAGGATGTCGGGTGCCCGCACGGCCTAGCCAGATTTCGGATCGTGTCAGTTGGTATCAGAGCCTAATTTAGAGTCTATCCAGACTAAGACAGTGTCTAGTAGAGTCTCGTTGATGGGTACGTAGACGTCCGTACTTATCTACAAGAGGCTATGATGGCATTTAGGAAGTCTCACTTCCTTCATTTCTGATCATGCGTCGGTCTAGGATGTAAAAGTATTTTCGTTAATTCCTTCGTGGTAATCGCGAACCCTCGTGCGACAAATCAACAAACCGTAGGAGTTCAAGACGAAACAGTCTAGCCTGGGGCTAGCACTGACGAAGGCTTGAGAGTTTTTTCGTGTTGGCGATCTAGTTACGGAGGTCCCAGCTGTACGAGCTCTCGATGGGCAAGGGAGCAGGGCCTTGTGGTTCCCTTGGCTCTCTATGATGCTTTTACGAGGATCTTGGCGACGCAGATACCATAATAACCTATTATTCGCTAGGCAGCTTATCAAGTTGCCGCTGATGGAGATGTTCGGTCTTAGAGAGCTCTTGTTCCAGTTCCTGATGTTTCCTCAGTAAATTATGTTCCAGAGATAGCATGTGTTGCGCCACCAATTGTTCTGGCGGGTTAGCCAGCCGAGGTAACAGTTCGGTCCGAGTGCCCAAAGAGGTTGCATTATTTTACGCAGTTGAACCTTCCGATATTCTTAAGCAATGCATCAGATAAACCTCGTGATTTTTTTTAAATAAAATGATGTCAGCGTATCATTCAGGCTCTTTATTATATCGAGCGAAATGGTGTTGATTATTCTGCTTTCCAGTTTCAAGGTCCAGCCCTGGATTGGTGGACCGCACTCTTATTAACTAACTTGGTTCGATTTTTCTTCTAGATTCGTGGAAAAGTTCCTTTCGAGTAGCGAGCGAGATGAAAAGTGTTGCCAATTTGAGTGGATTGGATAGGGTAGCCTGTCGGATAGCCTGTTGGTGTTTCAGAATATGAGATTGAATTCTATAAAATGGCTGAATATGCATTTGAACTAGTCCATGAACCTTTCGAGAATGTTCAAAGATTTATTGCTGACCTTTCTCCTTCCTTGAGATCTCAGATGGCTCGAGAAATTGAGGTTGGGACTTCATTTGATAACGTTGTTGATATTGCTCGAAGGTACGAGGCATACCATAAGTTAGAGTAGGAAGAGTTAGAGCGGGAGAGCAAGAGATCCTGTGACCCTAGTGGGCAACCATGGTACCTCATTTGGAGGTAAAAGTTCTGATTATTTCGGGAGGTCACCTTCCAGGTTATCTCAGCTTGTGTCACGTGATTCTTAGAGTGCACCAGTAGTTCGTCAAGATTAGATTCAGTCTTCATTTTACAGCTATCAACAATCTTTCCAGCTTCCATTTTTAGTCGAAAAGGTATTATCATTATCGTGAGTCTGGTTATTCTTTGGGGAGTTTTCCCTTACTCCGACAAGTAGGCAATCGTATTTTCTCTCGTCATCAGGCATTTGCGCAGTCGCAGGGGATTTCTTTTAAATCTCAATCGGCCAGCAAAATGCCACCATCCAGTAGAGGTTGAGAGCATGATGGCAGTGGTTCTTCAGAAGGTGATTATCAGGGTAGTGGCTCAGCTCAGCTGCAGAGGCAGTCCTAGGAGCTGCCAGTCTGGCAGGATGCTGAGGTATCCGATGTAGTACACCCATTTATTTCTTCTTCCATTATATGTGAGTAAGATTTGATTCATCCGATCGGTCTGGACTTCGTTTATCTTACCATGGTTTCATTGGATGTTGTTTCAATTAAGAATCGATTGTGGTAGAGGGGTGAGCTTCTGGTATGTATTCCTGGCATTTATGAGACCCTACTAGTTTTTCTGATTTAAATGTGAGATATTTGGTAGTAAGTGTCGGTATTGTCTGCTTGGCATCTTGTTACGCCACCATCTGTTATTATGTCAATTCAGTTTATCTCTCTCCTCGAAATTCAATGTTGGTAGGATAATGGGATTCTAATTCGTCACCGTCAGAAAGTATTATCGTTTCTTCTGGTGCAAAGTGATTAGTAAGTAATATTCGATCTACGTATCTCCTCTTGGTTCAAAACGCTAGTAAAGTCATGCTATCCTATGAGCTTGTCTGGGTTATAAAAGAGTTTCTGGTAAATTGTCAGAGTTTCCTTCTTATTGGAAGGTCAAATCGCAATGGATGTTGTTCCATGAAGCTCATTTAATATCTGTTTCTTCAATTGCGATTCTTGGGCTACTCTGACTCGTAAGTAGTCTAGCTTTGGTACCCAAGCAAATAAGAAGATGAGCTTCCTGAAGCTCTAATTATTTCTATCCTTAGTCCATTTCCATTTCTTCTTCATCCGGCACTAGTGAGCTTGGGCGGTTGGTAGCCGCTTGTGATGTTCCCTGTGTTGAGCCAGAGTACGTGTTATTGTAGCCGGATAAGTATATTATTATTTTTCAAGGCTTCTAAGGGTAATAGAAGTACCATCCATCAGGCAGTGGCGTTTACGGCAAAGGTATGGAGTCATGAACTCAAAAGTTGTAGCTGTTAGGCAACTCGAAAGGGTAGTTGGTAACTTAGGTCTGTCTATGTTCAGCTTTTAGCTAAATCTTCTCTAGTCTAGCAGACTGTGCGAGGATGATTATTCCTATTCAAATAGCTTCATAAGTTTGTTCTTTAAGTGGAGAAGTCTTCCTCCAAATACTGAATGGTAATACTAAATCTCTAAGGCGTTGGTACCACTTTTGTCACGACTCAACCTAGAGCCACGACAGAAAACTACAATGAGTATTGATCATTGCTAAACCCACTAATAATCTATTAATGATAGAGACAAGCTGACAACCTGATCATATATATACGTACTTATCTGCTGAAAGCATAAAGCCTGAAAAGATGACACGACTTTAACTTGCTGGCAATTAGAACACTGAGCCACAAATTCTGCTATGTCACACTTCATTCCGTCCCACCAATAAATCTGCTTAAGATCATGGTACATCTTAGTCGAACCTGGATGAACAGTGTATTTGGAATAATGTGCCTCTATCATAATCTGTCCACGTAAATCTGCAACATCAGGAACACAAAGTCTGTCTTTATACATGAGAACACCGTCAGTAGTAACCCTGTATGGTGACTCTGGTTTTCTTCTGGCTATCTATCTGTATTCAACTAGAACTGGATCCTCATACTGCCACTGTTTTACTTCATGAAAATTTAGACTTAAAAGTCTAGTGCAGCTTGTCGTCCATCCATCATTGGCACATCTTCTTCATACCTCAACTCTTTGAGAAGTTACTTTAGCGTTATAAGTGCACATGTAATCAACTTTGTTGCTGGTATTCTGCCTCAGCTCATGGTCCAACTACATGTCTCTTTTATTTTCACTTTTTCAAGTCATAATATTTCCAATTCAAAAATAATACCCTGAAGTAGATGTTCAGTCTGAAGATCATTCTTGGTCTGCATCATGCTATCCAGTAGTATTTGCATGATCATTATCCTTATATTATAGACCTTGTTCAGATAAACCTTTGATATACATTAGGATATGAGTAACTACATTCCCGCAGGGAGCTTGCGGAACAACACTAACATCAACTGAGATGTTGCATAGTGCGTTCGTAAAAATGATATAGCTTGCATCAAATCTTCCATAGTGTGTAGTGACAAGGTACTTCAAAAGCTCCCCCTATTGCATCAAACGTGAGCTAATTCTTAGTTCCATCGACCTGTTTTATATCGAAAGGTATATCGAAGAGGTGACTATCGGCTGAATCATGTTAACCCATTCAAAGTTCCATGTATCTTTGCTTCGAAAATGTAAAACTCTCTTCTCGTAATCGAGGAAGGATCAGCTTAGTTAGAATAAGCTGTACAATGGTATTATCATATTATCCAGATATATTTTGTTCCAAAAGTTCGATATGCGTGTTATAATTCTGATCCTGTAATCAGAAAATAATGCCTGTGGAGTAGCTCATGATGATCGTGCAAGTTCTCTTGTTATCTGCGTGAATCTTGCTTTAGATTTAGGCTCGTTCGAGGACGAACGAGAGTATAAGTGGAGGAGAATGAAACGACCTCGGTCAGTCGTTTCGGAAGAAAGGACTCCGATTGGTGTGATGATAATTTTAAAATATTCGTAAGGTCCATTGAGACTGATCTGTAAAATTGAACTAAATCAGACCTCGTTTGGTAGGTATCGGAAGAAGGTTTCAGTTTTTATTGTCGATAAATATTAAAAAGAGATTTTCGAGCTCGGTTTTGGCGAATAAGCTCCGATTTGAAATTCGAAAGCGCCGTTAGGTTCGTATGATTATTTGTGACTTTGGTGAACGTTCGAAAGTGAATTTCGATGTTGTTCGGCTAGTTTCCGCTAAAATGCCGAAAGTTAAATAATTTGACCTTTTTCCATTTAAATTCGCATCTTGAATTTCGGGAGTCCGATTTGAGATCCGTATTCGCGAGTATGTTACATATATTTTGTATAACTTACTTGAAAAATTTGGAATCATTTTGACTTCTCTAGGATTCCATTTTAATTTTAATCGTCGTAGCGAAAAAAAAAATTTTAATTTTGATAAGTCGGTTGGCTAAGGGATTTAATCCCTTAGCAGCTACTACTTACGATATAGCTTCAGAAACATACAACAAAGACATGGAAAAGAAAAACTAGAAAAGAAAGAGGAAAAAGGGAAAAAGAGGTGGAAAAATGGTGGAATTTCTACCCCAAATCTCCAGGTAATGATCTTAACTTATCATCTTAGCATATTACATGTGTTTGAATATATTTTTACGGTAAAAATAGGGATATTAGACATTGCCCTACTGACTTAAATTGATAGTTTAAAGGGTCAATTGGACCCCGATAATGGAAATGATTATATATTCGTATTAGTGAGTTATGGGCAACTTATAAATATAATTTATTTAGGGTTTGGCTATGTGACCTTAAACCCTATATATAGGCCTGGCCTGCGTATTTCGTATGCAAATAAGGTATCAGGTTCCTAACCAGATTGCCCTAAGATGTGAGGAATGAAGCCTTTAACCTAATTTGATATATTTTTCTGCTTATTGAATAGAATGGGATCGTTTGGCAATGAATCCAAAGGACAAAGCGGTTATTGAGTGGCTGTGCTAACTTTGTAACAAGGTAAGTGTTTGTATCCATTTCTTTGGAGGCACCTGACCTCGTGGATTTTCTACCACGTGTTCCTAACGTCTGTAGCTGCCGATAGGCATACTCATTACGCCTTAGCTTTGGATTTACATTGTATATTATATGTTATGTCATGTTGTTGGTATTGCATTGAGGATCTGAGCATTGTATTCTGGTTGTGAGTTGGCATCTACTTCCGGGCTATCGATGAGAGTCCCGCGCCGGCGAAGGGTTATTATTGCATTACATTGCATTCATATATATTATATGTCATTCATATGCATTACATTGCATATCATATTCCGCTCCAATGTATCATATTAAGGGTAGGAGGATTCCACCCCAGGAGAGTGAAGGAGTGTTCCGCCTCAGCTTTACATTATATCGGGTGCAGGAGTATTCCGCCCCAAGAGGGTGCAGGAGTATTCCGCCCCAAGAGAGTGCAGGAATATTCCGCCTCTGGTTTATATTATATTGGGTGCAGGAGTATTCGGCCCCAGGAGCAGGAGTATTCCACTCCAGTTAGTTATCAGATTGGATTCCCCTCGAATGCAGGAGTATTCCGCTTCGAGATGGGATAACGGGCTCATGTGACCCTTTGCATCAGATTTCATTTTATTTCGTTTCATTACATTTCATTTCATTTCATTTCTTTTCATACCGTTGTGTAGACTTGTGGTACATAACTATTGTTCTGCTTATACGTGCATTGCTTATTTGTTGATATGTTTCTGGCTCGTATTCCTGGATGAGTTTATGGTTTCGTACGTGTTTCCGGTTATTATCTGGCTCCGCCTTTTTATAATTTAAATAAGAGGAATTTTGTTTATCTGTTTCTCCTCCCTGGCTAGCTATCCTATTCTTTGAGGTGGCTAGTCAGCCCCACTTATTGAGTCGTTTTGACTCACCCTTGTTTGTTTTTTGTTTCTTGTCTATCTATTTCGTTTCGGCAGGTTCGCTCCAGGATTGAGTTGGCCACATTGTGAAGGAGCGAAGATGACTTCAGCTGTCAGGGAGAGCCAGCTTTTATTCCAGATGGCTACCAGTTTATTGGTTATTATTTCAGTTGTGTTTTGCTCCCTTCAGGAGGTATCTGTCTTCTTTGTACTCTTAGATGTCTAGTTTGGATAGCCCTAAACCTAGTATGTTGGGTAGTCGGCTGTAATTTTTTTTGTACAGCTTAGAGGTATCAGTATGTCAGTATTTTTTTAAGTCTTATTCTTATTTATGAATTGAATTATATTTATTTTCCTAATTTAATTGGTAAGAGTTTGCCCGACGGGTCTAGGGGAGGATGTCGGGTGCCCGCACGGCCTAGCCGTATTTCGGGTCGTGTCAGTTTTATATATATCAGAGACTAGTACAATTAGTCAAGCAATGTTCTGCACATAATTTAGATGTGTACACATATTATATATGTTAAAATGACAGGAAGAAATATGCAAGTAATTTTCTGCGCATCGTTATGTGTACACATAATTTTGAACCTCATGCAAAATAAGAGTCAGAAGGTTTAGTCTAACCATGACATAAAAACCATAAAATCAAAAAGAAAGAAAATCATCCATAAATACAAACAAAGAAAAGCAAAAAGAATAAAATTATTTATGCATACCAATAAAAGTTTTCCATCCACAACAACCTAGGTCTCCATTTTCTAATAAAAGATGTCCACAACCCACTTCTTTCTCATATCTTCTATAGAACTATCATGCAGGTTTGTCATTAGAGTGTTTGTCAAGAGGTGCTCCATGAACATAATTGAGTACCCCCCCCCCCAACACGCAGTTCCTGTTTCGTTCCTTGGCAAATTCAATTGCCGTTAATAATGCCACACCTCTTTGTTCAGGATTTCTTCCAGCAAATGTTTGAATTTACCACAGTCTTGTATGAACTTTGGGAACGTAAACGTTATGGGTATGATGAATGGAGAAAATGCATCCACTGTACTCCCCTATGTTGCAATCATATATCTCAATTTTGGGCTGCTCAACTAGAAAGACCGTTGTGACGTAATACCTTTTTTCAAGGTCCAACACAATAAAGATCCTCTTTGCACCATCCCATTTATGCCCACCAAGGTATGGTAGCTTTCTACTCGCATAATCAAGGAGCCTTTTCTCCAACTTCTTAACCTTCAAATATTCTTAAAATTAAATTCACATCTTAGCAGCTCTTTAAAAAATCATTATACGTTGCAGTTAAGAGCGTACAAAAGTTTATATCCAATATGACAACATTCTTTTAATAATGCTTGTGAAATTCCTTTTGCCTTCTCCATATTAAGTTCAATATTTCATCAACTTCATGTATGATAATGAATAAAAAAACAAAGTTGAATATAAGCATGTAAGATGGTAATTAAAAAAGTACAGTCAAACTGAAGTCACATATTTGAGGTGTGTACACATTCAACAGATGTGTACACATAACATAAATTATATGCATGACCAAAAATACGCCATCTATAATTATGGAGATACGAGTCCACCTGGCGAGACTAGACTTATTCTATAAGTAACTGGCAACTGAGGATATACGCCTGCTCCTAGAGCCAATGACCGTTTAGGCGGTTTGGCCATAGGGTGTAGGGCACACATCTCGTCGCCTAGGGTTTACAGTCTCCTATTTTGGGTTTAGTATACCGCTGCCTTGAGTTGTAGGCCCATGGCCCTATTAGTACTTTTATTTACCTTATTTAGGACTGGTATCACTACTATAAATACCTCTCCTAATATTGCATTGTAGTAACGCTGGATACCGCCATATACTTCGGCTATTCTCAAAGAAGAAGATTTACATTGCTTTTCTCCATGCGGGGTCAGGACGCTTAACCCTCTTTGCTGTCATGAGGCTTCTCTTCCGGGATGTCGTAGACATTCAAGTAGCTCCATCAATAGAGTTAGGGTGAGGTTTCGCCGTCTGGCTCCATTTCATGGATGGCAAGAGGATATAGCTTCGAGCCGTCAACAGATCAAGGAGCCACCAAACTCTTACTTTGCTGATGGTCCAGGGTTGTCTCTTGGCACAACTGTATTGCTGGTGCAATGCCTCATCGGCTACTGATTGTGGAATCCTCAAGGGAAGAGGCTCCCTTGTAGTAGGTTTCCAGCACAAGCCTCCCTGTCTTCGATGAGCTTCCAATTACGCTTAAAGATTTGGGGGACAGTGCACTCCTGTTTGACCAGCGGGGATCGAAGCAGATATTCAAGTTTCTTTTCGAGTTCAATGGACGAGATGGGGGAAGGCCACGTCATAGACACTTCCAAGGACCTTTGCTTTGATAAGGGTACCCGGGTCTTAGTCAGCTCAGGGGTCATACGCCGAAGGTTGCTCGGGCTGACATATCCCCTGATATCGGGAGAACTTCGAACTGCTTAGCAACGTGTAGCTAGATGAAGGATCTTCAGCGGTGTAGACTTCGAGAAGTTTAAAGTTTTTAGCCTTCCCTTTCCATTTTTTTTACAACTGTTATGAAGAATGTTGTACTCATGAAGAAATAATTATATATTATGAGCCTACAGGCTGTTTGTTATTAATTAAATGAATGTCCATTAATATTTTATATGTACTTGTGTAATGTAAGAAACATATTTTGTGTGCCTTTCTGGGCTAGTGTCTATAAAAGACGAGTTTGCGCACTGAAGGGTGCTTCATTTGCGCCAGTAGTTGACGGCTTATGTTGCGCATGCGATAGACAGCTATTTTGCGCCCACAATGGGACAACTTTAGCCCGTGTAGAAATGGGCACTTTTGCTTTCCGATTCAGAACGTCATTGCTTGTTTACTCGAGTATTTTAAGACTTTCTGACACTATGCGGCCTGGCGTCCGCGCAGGCATGTAGGTGAAAATTTGTGGAATTGACGAGTTCAACTTACGTATAATGCCTGGTTGTTGTCATACCTGGTT
Source organism: Petunia axillaris subsp. axillaris (assembly GCA_029990575.1). Classification (NCBI taxonomy): domain Eukaryota; kingdom Viridiplantae; phylum Streptophyta; class Magnoliopsida; order Solanales; family Solanaceae; genus Petunia; species Petunia axillaris. Next base: position 146,811,832 of record JARKNS010000004.1, read on the forward strand.
TTAAACTCAACTCAAAGCGAGTCAAGATTCAGGTTTGACTGGTAACTCGTTTGAGTTAAAGGTTGGAGTCGCCACCTAATATGGATTTCTAAGGTGTATTAGGTCACCTAAGTATCTAAGGCTGGGTCTTTTATCGAATAGGTTCAGTTTAAGAGATTCGAGGGTAAGAAGTCCAAATGACTAGGGGAAGAAAGTGTTAGGCACTTCCCCAAGTCCCACGAAAAGTGGTTCCCACCCGAGCAATTAATTTTGGAATGTTTAAGCAAGTTATACATATTATCAGATTCAAAAAAAATATATATAAGACTAACATAAATAGTCAAATTCACAATCAATTTAGAAGTTAAGTCTATTTATGCAAAATGATATAAGTCAAGGCAGCATGTATAAGAGGTTAAAAGTCATTTTATACACACAAGGGCCCGATTTAAAAATGTCTTTTGGGCCTGCCTTATTCACGCAAAAGGAAAGGGCGTTCCAGTTTTATAAAAATAGTCCAATTTCAAGCAGTGAGTACACATACAACCCTTGTTCTAAAGAAAATCGTGTTTCTAAATAGTTTAAGCACGAAAACTGTTCTGCATTCCATTTTAGTCGACTAGGAGCTAAGCTTGTCATCAAAATTACCAAATTCTATGTGGATGCTACTATCAGGCAACATTTAAATCATTAAACACTATGAGATAAGCTTCAGTTTAACAGCTAAATGCAATGACCTTAGATTTTAGCATATGATGCAGCCACATAAAGAGGAAGGGAGAAGGAGAGGCCCCAGGATGGCCATTTACACAGCCTTGTAGCTGTGTACCATTTCTTACAATGAATACAAGCAACGAATCCTAACAAATATACATATAGGAGGAATACTAGATAGTGAGAGCATGAAGGGAGGTCCTTGTTAAGTTAAAACTGCCCCAATGATTCATGGGCATAGTAATTAAGCTTCATAAAACCATAACATTGCCCTGCATTTAATGGCACTGGTATGATCCTTTTGGATCATCCTAATAACTATACAAAGGTTAGCCAACACTAAAAAAGCACCCAGGACCAAAGTAGGAAATGCAAAACAGGCATAGGCAGCCTAGATGACGCTAACACAGAAAAAAGGTGAAACAAACAGGCAGCCAGGCATAAATGCGATATGAAGTCAGGGATTGAGAAATACCTTGCAACAGTATTAAATAAGTAATAAAGGTGCAGACAATGATTAGTACTTGTACAAGCAAAACCAAGAAGCAAACAGAATAGGAGTCCTTCCAATGACTTTGAAGAAAAAATCAGAGAGGGAGGAAGTGTATGCTTATAAAGTGTCCTGTGTGTTTTTCTCTGTGAAAGAACTTGTTCAGTGTATATTTTTCCGTGTGTCCAAGTGTGCCAAAGTGCAGTTTATATAGGCATGGTATATAGCCTCTTCTGAATTTAATATTGAGTGTGAAAGGGTGGTGAAATTGTTAAAACTCGAAGAAGGAAAGGGTGGATTATACAGCCAATCAAGGAGAGTTAATTTTCAATTATATTTTTCATAAATACAGTCAGTTTGAAAATTACAAAAGATTCTCCTCCCAAAATGAGTTAATCAGGGTCCCCAAATTAAGGCATATAGCATCCTAAGCACATACAGCGTCTCTCCTTAACCATAATCAAGTCCGGATTCCAGAAACTAGTGTATAATTATGTCTTATCAATAGGACCCCCAATTAATCCCATGCCAATCATCAAAACAATTTTCCCTTCTACTTATTAATCAAATATTTCAAGTTGAACATATTATGACCCTTTTAATCAGGTTAAATCACTATTTCAATTTTTAGTTTGAACAAGTTACACGATCATGCATTTTAACAAAATAAAAGGCTATGTACGCTGTCAAATAGGAATAAACACTTTGCCAGGGAGTTAAAATCATAATCTAACAGTGATGACATGAAACAGAGGCCACGAGGGTATCAAATTCAGGTATACTAACAATTTAAGCACAGGATTCCATTTAACTCACAAATGAAATTACCAATCGTGCAGTCCCTTGCCTCTATTAGTCGACTAATAATAACTAACATGCTCACACTTAGATGAAGTTAAGCAAACAAATTTTCAAGAATTCCTCTCACTAATCAATGACTAAAATTAAACGCTAAAGCACTAGAGTTTCAGGCAAATTCATGTTCAATCGATCACGTAGGCAGTTTAGGAAAAAATAAGAAGGTTTAGGGTTACCCATTTCCATTGAGGTCGGGTCATCCTTGACCTGTCTCAATCAAGTTCGCATGACGGATTTCCTGCCTCTTTTAGTAGTAGCAACATTTTAGAATCCTTTTAGGCAAGGTCGGAGATATTTTCCGGTTATACAAACCTCCATCGACGAGGGGTCAAATTTGACCTTTTTCAAATATCAACAAAAGAGTATGGGTTTTGTAGCGGATGAGAAGAGGAGTACGAATATGTAATTTTCTTCGGATTTCGCCAATGGGAGTTGTCGAAAATCGCCATGATCAGTGACGATTAGGTTTTTACAGAGAGAGAAAAAATGAGACGAGGGGAAAATGAAATGGTGTTTAAGGATTTGGGGGTCGTTTGTGTAATTAAAACAGGAAATGGCATTTTTAGCCATTCGATTATACATGTGGATGGTTGGGATGGTGCCATGTAGGTGGTGATGTGTATAAGTGGAGTGTGAAGTGTACAAAAATGCTGAGGTGTATGTGTGTATATGTAGATATGTATATACAGTGTATAAATGTGTATAAAAATGCGTATAAGAGTATAAAATGCATATAAATACATAGAAAAATTGTTTAAAATACTTAAAAAAATAAAAAAAATTTATTGTGAGAGCTAAATAATTAAGAAAACCTTATTATTTTAAGTTTTAAAATAATTTAGGCAATTTTTCCAAAAAATATGAATAATTACAAGAAATTGTGATGAAACATTCAAATTTTGTAAAATTTCAGTCGCTTGTGTAAATGCCTTTAAAGTTAGCCTAATTGGTGTGCGTGCATGAAATAGTGACTTGAAATAGGGTGAATGTATGAGAATGGTGCGCTTATAAATGCAATTTTGACTTAATAACGGCTGTTGGAATAGGAGGGACAAAATTAGGTGTCAACAGCTGCCCCTCTTTGGCCGGGGATGATGAAAGAGTCCTCGGGCAAAGACGTTGACAGAACGGCTAATTTTGTCATGACTTTAAGAAGTGCTTATGCATTGTGGGAATTGACGAGGTGCTAGATCGTAACGTTTGCATTGTCAGACTGTATGCCCTGCAATCGAAGTGCGCTTTTGCAAAAGACAATGTATATATGCAATTGTAAAATATACTTCCCTTTTGGGCTAGATCGTCTTGCAAAACTTTCTGTTACACCTTGTATGTCTAAAGTGAGGTATATCATTCTAATGACATGTTAAGAATGATTTAAGTGAGTTTAAAGTCATAATAGGACCATATATGACGTTTATATGTTGAATATAAAGTTTGGAAAAAATCGGATTTAAGTTGCGGAAATACCGACTAAGGATTTGCCTTGTAATAAAGTTTTTTCAGCAGTTAATTCTGTGTGTTATATAAGGTCTTTTAGGGAAATATGATATACCAGATTGAAGGTCTTGGAGTGTAGTTTCCAACATTTTGACTTTTTGTTCATACAATATCTAGATAAAAAGAAATGAGCGTCAGAAGTCAGGCCAGAAAAAGGAACATAAGTGCAAAAGAGGACTAAAACTGAAATGTTTCAAGTATAAAAGAGATAATTCATCATTTTCTCGTGATTTCCAGCAACTTCATGATAGAAGAAGTGTGCTCTTGGGTGTTAAAGCCATTTTAATGGTTTAGAAGAAAGAACATCGATCTTAACTCAAAATTGAAGACGGATTGCGTCAAACGCTCTACGCGATTAAGGTAACGTTATGCTACCTTTAATTTCGTCTATAGTTTGAGTTTTAGAATTAATTTATGGCTAAGTAAAGTACCTAAATTTTATGTTATAGCTTGGTTAAGTTTTAGAAGGTGTGGAATTCAAGGGAAACAAGTTTAGAAGCAAGAAACATCAAAGGTATGTAAGGCTAAACCTTTCTTTTGGCAAGGCATGTATCTTGTAGCTTTTGAAGCTTTTCTTAGTTCCAAAATTGATGAGTCTTGTGGGTAACTTGTATGGCATAAATGTGACCATATATGTGCTTAATTTTGTGCTATGAACCACGGTAAAAGATGTCCAAAACAGTAGCACAAAATGTTTCAAAATCTGGAAAATTATTTTTATCTTCGGACAGCTGTTAGTAGTTTGAGCATAACTCCTTGCACAAAATTGATATTGAGATGATTCAAGATTCCCTGGAACCCTAAGACATATATCTAAAACTTTCATGATCTATAACTTTGATCTATACTCTAAAAACTAGGTCGAAAGGCACGATGGTGGTGCTGTCAAGCGAAAACAGCCCCTTTATCTATATATTTTTCAAAACTGACTCCTAAACAAAAATAGCCATTAAGGTTAGAGCTCGACAATTAATGACGAGTCACACCGACCCTAAATGGCTAATATTTCATTTTAAAAACAATACCCATTTTGTTTTGGTCCAAATCTGAAAATTGTTTGTAAAACTGTCCGCTTGTGCAAAAAATTGTTTTAAATGTTGAAGTTGTACAAGCGAACCGAAATTCGTTACTCCTTTGTATGATTAGCCTTACCTGCGACTAGGCATTTGAATTAGGGGCCATAAAATGCGATTAGGCTTAAATATACGTCGTATATGAAACTTATTTGCATATGTGTGGATTAAAATTGCATAGACGTATTACCTTCGTGAATTAGATACGAATTTCACCTCCCAAGTTAGTATTGCATGATAATATTCACCACTTTATCCCAAAATATAGACTCGGCCGGGAACCACCTTTCGTGGGATTTGGGGGAGTGCCTAACACCTTCTCCCTCGAGTCATTTGGATTTCTTACCCTTTGAATCTCTAAAACCGGACTAGTATGATAACCGAACTCGACCATAGATACTTAGGTGGCCTAATAACACTTAGAAAACTATACTAGGTAGCGACTCCAATTCCTGAACGCAAACGAGTTACCCAGTCAAATCCGAAACCCGACTCGTTCCGAGTTGAGTCTAAAATCGGATGCGACAGAATGGCGACTCCGCTGGGGATATTCAAAGTCCTAACCACAATGAGTCTTTAATTTTGGGATTTACTTGATTATTATTTTGTTATTCATATTATTATGATTTTACTATCTTAGTTTCTTTCTTTTTTTCTTTTTTTTCCTTTATCTATTTATTTGTATGAATTTGAATTTGATGTAACCTGGCATATTTCACCCATACTCCCCCACTCCTGGGAAACGACACTTTGCACACACACGGGCGATTACGTGGATCCCACGGTCGCTTCACCATAAAAAACTTTTTAGGAGGGACATTTTGAAATATAGTTGGTTCGTGGTACAAGTAACAATTTCAAACGATCCAACTCCTTGGCCGTACGCCTTGGAGAACCGTGTCTACAATAACACCACTCTATGAATGTAATGAGCATGCATCATGCCGTAGGAAGGGCTCACCGTGAGCCGGCTAGTCTTCAACTTGTCAAAACTACCTAACGGGTTTCTAACCCCGAAGGGACGTTTTGACATGCTTATGTGCATTTGAGAGAAAAGAAAAGAAAAGAAAAAAAAGAGGGAAAAGAAAGGTAAGACGAGAATAAAAACGCATTTTGATTTGCCTAATTATTCTCAAAAAAAAGGAGAGGGGGTTTTAATCCTTTATTTTTTTTTCTTTATAGGTCACAATGAGTCGAAAATTTCACCGTTTTGGAATGACTATGGGTGCAGCTCCTTTGTTAACCAGTTGGTGGAGTAATATGTCATTAAGTGAGCAAACCGAAGTATGTCAACATTTGGGTCACTTGGTTTCACTTTTAGAGATAGAGCCATGTAAAGAGATGATTGAAGCATCGGTGTCATTTTGGGATGAAGAACTAAATGTGTTTAGATTTGGGGACGTTGAATTAAAGCTTTTGTTGGAAGAAATAGGAGGGTTCGTGTCACACCCAAAGTTAGACAAACATCGTTGGCAAGGGGGTCGCATGCTAGCACCAAGTCTCCCCACATCTGAAGAGTTTTGTAAAAAGTTAGGGATGGTGGCAAGCGTGAATGTGGAATTTTTACAACAAAAGAAAATACCGTTTTCCTATTTCTACAACCGGTTAGGGTATTTTAGTGCATTCGACGACCGTAAGAAAGAGTTCAAGTCCTACAACGATTGGAGGGGAGCTAGGCCACTTGCATTTGCTATTTGTTTCTTAGGAGTGATGGTATTCCCTGAAAGCTCGAGTCACGATGTATGTTCGAGGCTTGTCATGGTTGCCGATGCAGTATTCAACGAAATTGATGATTACCGTTATACCATAGTTCCTATGATAGTGGCGGACATTTACCGGGCTTTAGGTTGTTGCAAAAGAGGAGCAAAATATTTCCAAGGTTGCAACCTTCTACTACATGCATGGTTCAAAGAGCATTTGAGGAAAGTGAAGGGTATACAAGAATTGTCTAAGGCGACTGGTTTCAATTACTTGATTGGAGAGCGGTATGGGGTTCTAAAATTCAAGCAGCCAAGCAGCACAGAGAAATGGGTAAAGTTGTTTGAAAACATAATAGAGGACTCAATTCAATGGATTTTCACTTGGTTTCCTTCATCAGACTTCATCATTAGCTCTGAGAAGGCACCCTTTGTGATACTTATGGGATTAAGAGGTCTCCAACCTTACCAACCATTGAGGGTGATGAGGCAAGCAGGGAGGAAGCAAATCATACCCTTGATATCAGACACGAAAGATTATCAGCTCGACTACACTAGAGATGTTGTTCCAAGGGTCAAGAGCATTAGAAAATCCTGGGTGGGCAGACAAGTTATGGGAGATGAATCGCTAGCGTCAGACAGATACAACGCTGGATGCGAACCAAACTACAAAAGCTGGTTACGCTCTAGTATAAAGGGAAATGTGGTAGTGGGGCCAAGTCGAAGGAATGACATAAGAGATCGTGAGGCGGAAGCTAAAATTCGATACCGAGACTTTATGTTGAAAGCTGTTAAGATGGATAAGGAGAACAAAGAGGAGATTGAAGTATGGAGGAAACACGCATTAGGGCTAGAGAAAAAGATAGAGGCGTTGGAGACAAAACTTGAACAATGGAATTCTGAGTGTGCAGAGATAGACATCCTACACTTAGTAGCAGCTAAGGGATACTTAACCAAAGCTATGGAGGAAGTCAAGGAGATTACACGAGAAGCAAAGAGAGCCAGGCTGGAGTAAGAGCGTGCTGCCTAGTCAAAGTATCATTTTCATTTTTCTTTTGTATTTTACTTTTTCGAAAGTTATCATGTAGTGATTTTCAAAATTTGGGGGAATTTATGAGAATAATTGGTAACAAAATGCGTGTTTATTTTCTTTGCATCACGACAAACTTAGGAAGGCTATACATCCTTGGTGCGTAATAGTACATTAGTAAGACCACATCCAAATGTCGAAAGGGTTCTTAACCCGAAAATGACAAAATTGCATCACTGCATAGATTCGAAGAAACGTTTGCACAAATATTGATCGTCTGCTTAAACATGATCAAAACTATAAGAACGTTTTTGTCTTTACCTTTTCCTGTTTTGTTTTCAGACTATGGCTGCAAGAGGTACACTCCAATTTGAGATTGTTTCCCGACCTCCTTACTTGATCAGACTCTGGTGGGAAGATTTGGCCGTTGTCAGCAAGGCTCACGTTCAAAAGGTGTTGGGACAACTGGTGGCTCTCAAGGCCTACACTGCTATGCCTGGTTTAGTTGAAGCTGCTACATATTTCTGGGACTATAAAAGGGCGGTTTTTCATTTCAATGGTTTGGAGTTGGCACCAATGTTGGAAGAATTTGGAGGACTAGCAGGGTTAAGGTCTGGACCCTAGACTATGATTTATCCCCGAGATGTGGACCCTAAGGAGTTCATCGAGCTGCTGGGTGCTCTTTATGATCCATACGTCGAGGGAGTGAATGATGGGAAAGTCACGTTGGAGTACTTGCATTCCAGATTTGGAGATCCAACGCTTAGGCATGATTGGACTGGAGCATAGGAAATTCAAAACTGGGAGTGGACTGAATCAAATGCTTTCATCGTTGCTTTCCTGGGAAGCGTGGTCTTCCCTGAGAAGGAAGGAAAAATCAACATAAGGTTAGGAAGAGTAGTAGAAGGGTTACGTAAAGGTGCTCACAAGCGTCAAGTAAGCTTGGTTCCAATGATTCTGGGGGAGGTTTATAGGGCTCTAACCAAATGTAGAGGAAGAGGAGACTTCTTTGAGGGGTGCAACCTGTTGCTGCAAATATGGTTGATAGAGCATTTGCACAGTATCCCCGTCAGTCTGGTAGCACCAAAACCATCTTGGAAAGGAGGGATCCGCTCACATAGCACCTGCATGGCTGGAACAGCGGCATGGGAAGACCCCGCAAACATGGAAGGATGGTACACCAAGTTTGAAGAGTTGCAAGAAGTACAATGGGTAACTGAAAGTTGTGTTGGCTTCATCGTTTCCATACATGGTCAAGACATCACTTTTTTAACATTGATTGGATTCCGAGGAACTCATCACTATGTTCTTCTAAGAATCCTATGACAAGTGGGAATGACACAACAAACTCCGCAGTTGACTGAGGGGAGAAGCTTCAACGTTGACATAAAGGACATCGAGCATCCGATGGTTGGCACTATATTGATAATGTGGGAAAAAAGGCTTACTATGCAGTTTTGTCATGGTCGAGATAGTAGGGTGAACCCTGCAGCTACTCTTGCTTACCCTCAGTGGCTCAGCGAAGATAAGGCGAGATTCCGATCAAAGACTACACTAAAAAGGAAAACCAAAGCTCCGAGTGCTGCTGAAAAATACAAGAAGCTGAGACACGAGTTTGACCAAGGAAAGAAGGAGTTAATGGTGACAGAAGAGAGGGAGATGAGGAGACAATACAAGGATAAGATCAAAGGGGATGAACTCAAGTACTGGACCGGCTAGGTCATGGCTGCAAGGCAAGCTGCTGGGAATTTACAAGATTTGCTCAAGGGATGGGGAGAGTATTTTAAGGCAGTACCACTGGAATAGAAGGAAGCAAAGGGAATAGAAATCTGTGAGTTCTTCACGAAAGCTCTGGGTGACATGGAAGTAGGGAAGGACCTGATGGAGACATTCGCCGATCCTCCACCCATGAGCTTGGTTCACAAGCCCAAGGAAGAAGCCAAAGAGAAGAAGGAAAAAGAAGACGTTGGAACTGATGCTTGATCTGAAGCCACTTTACTTGGCACATAGTCTGGTCGTATTGAGTCGAGTTGTCTTGTCCTTTTTGTCGTTATTTTCATTTTAATCGAGTCGTTGTCTCAAATTGTTGGTTATAATAAAGCCAAGCAAATCAAATAAAATTTCGTTATTTTTGGGTTTTTAGGTTTGTGTTGATTATGCTTATGCAAACGAAATGATATGTTTGGTGCAAACGTTACTTCGAATCTTCGATAGGCCTACCTCTGGCACAAAAGAGGACCCCTGCATGATAGGACGCGATTTTGTTTAAACTAATGTATACTCACATTTCTTTCTTTGTTTTTGGTGTATCAGTCCCCAAGTCCCTGATAGTTTGGTTTGTGCATTCTGGCCGCGCCGCAATACCGGTTGAGATCCAGAGGATCAATCCCAACACCTCCCTCTTTACCTACAAGGACAAGGACGAAACGAAATATCATGGCTGAGTTTGACAAAGTTGGAAATGGAACTCCTGAAAAGCAAGGTGTGGTTGCCTATGAAGACTATGCTAAGTTGGAACAGAGATTGTTAGAGTTGGAGAATAGGATCCCTCTTACCCGTGTTGATGAGATCGTTGAACCAAACAAAACCACCCGCCCTCACGGCAAAGATCCACTATACCCTAAAAAAACATTCCATACCCTGTCTACACCGCACCACCAAAAGCACCACAAAACAACTTACCCTCATTCACTGTTGAAACAAAAACCATCGAATCACCCACCAAAGATCATGAAATGTATGCATGGACCAAGGAAGACCCGTACAACACCAAGGAGCAAGTCCAATGGTTGGTAGAGAAGTTCAAGAAATTCCAAGGCACCAAAGGAACTCGAGGGCTAGCTTATGAGGACCTTTTCTTGTATCCTGACTTGAAGCTGTCCGAAGGCTATAAGACGCCCAAGTTCAATATTTCGACGGCAGTGGTGACCCAATGGCTCATCTGAGATCTTATTGTGACAAAGTGATTGGAGTTGAACATGACGAAAAGATCCGTATGCAACTGTTCAACCGCAGTCTGACCGGAGATGCGCTGGTGTGGTACTCTAAGAAACAAACAAAGAAGTGGACGAACTGGGAAGAAATAGCTGAAGACTTCGTCGACAGTTTTGGGTACAACACTGATACTATGCCCGATCGGTTCTACTTAGAGAAGTTGAAGAAGAAGCCCATTGATACCTTTAGAGAATTTGAAACTATATAGAGGGCTAAAGCCGCCAAGGTCCAACCTCCCATGGAAGATGCCGAGATAGTAGACTGAAGGCTGGTAGGATCGTTAGCTTGGCTGCACTACAAGCCACTAACAAAGCCCTACAAGCTGGAAGCACTACCACATCAAGAAAGAAGAAGGACGATGTCTCCTTCGTGGCTGCATCACTGGACCCTTATCCTACCCATAACCACTACTACGAAAAACCTCCTCCATCGTACCCATATATTCCACCCACATCCACATACCCAGTCTACAACACTCAGCCCATGTACCAAAACCCACCACCACAAAGACCACCATACCCACAAAGTCCCAACCGAAACACCAATGCCTATTCACCAAGGCCTCATGCCAACAACAGCCCAAGACCAAAAAGAAACTATACCCCATTGGCCGAGTCCCGTACTCAGTTGTTTGAGAGACTCAAAGTAGCCGGCCATATACAACTCGTACCATTCGAAATTCCTGATAGGATGACGCCCTATTTTGACCAAACCAAAACCTGTGCCTATCACTCTGGAGGACCTGGTCACGATATTGAAAAGTGGTATGCCTTGAGGGATAAGATACAAGACTTGATCGATCGAAAGGTGATACACTTGAAAACTCCAAATGTGCACAACAATCCCTTGCCTAACCATGGAGACAATAGGGTGAATTTGATTGAGTTAGATGAAGAATGCAACCTGGAAGGGACCATTGTTAAAGCGAAAGGAGACACACCGGCGCTTGCCTCAGTTGCTCAAGCTGCAACAGCACCAGAGCCCATCGAGGTAGAAGTGGCTCCAAAGTTCTATGTTGACGTGGTTCCCCCGTACAGTGACAAGGCGGTACCATGGGACTATGAAATAGAGAAGAAGAACAAATCAACAGTTGAGACTGTTGCTGCAAAAAGGATGACTAGGAGTGGGAAGATTTATACTCCCTAGCATCTTATTCAAGGTAGACAAGGCATCAGCGAGGAGGAGTCCGAAGAATTGTGGAAGAAGGTACAAGCCAAGGAATACTCCGTGGTTGAACACTTGGGCAAGACTCCAGCACAAATCTCTGTTTTAGCATTACTCCTCAAGTCGGAGAGCCACCGAAATGCTTTGATGAAGGTGTTGGACGAAGCACATGTTCCGGTAGACACCTCGGTTGAAAACCTGGCTAGCATGATCGGACAAGTCATGGAAGCCAACCGAATTGCCTTACATGAAGATGAGCTACCACCTGAAGGATTGAGCCATAAGAAGGCTCTACATGTCACTGTCAAATGCAAAGATGGGTTCGTAGGAAGAGTCTTGATCGATGGAGGTTCTGGTCTGAACATATGCCCGTTCATCACTCTGAAAAGAATGGGAATTGACCAAACCAAGATAAGGGAGAGAGACATGAAGGCGAAGGCATTCGATGGATCGCAAAGAAGCACCATTGGGGAAATTGACTTAACTATCATGGTCGGTCCTGTGGAGTTCACTACTGAGTTTCATGTCATAGACATCTCTGCTTCTTACAACCTGCTACTGGGAAGACCTTGGATCCATATGGCTGGTGCGGTGCTTTCTACATTACACCAAACAGTGAAGTTTGAGTGGGACAACAGAGAGGTGGTAGTGTTCGGCGAAGGGAACAACTCCATTTACAATGAGCAGACCACACCAGCAATCGAAGGGAATGCTCCTGATGGGCAGACCTTCTATACTGTAGAACTCGTGGGAGCGGTGCAAGGCACTCGAGGAGGACGTCGCATGAACTACAACTCGAGTTGGAATCCCACAGACACGATCCAAGGGGGGTATACTGCACATTTCTCTCCCAAGTTGGTCAACACACCACCTGGGTTTGAAGAAAGGAAGAGAAGCTTTTACAACGCCTAGTGGGATGGCCAAGGCAAAGGCTATGAAGGGAGGAATTTAGTTTTGGAGCCAGTCATATCTGATTTGGGTGTGCCCTCACGTGAGTTTCGTGAGACCTTACCAGCTAAGACAGAGAAGCAACCAATGTACCCACCTAATGCTCGTCCCAATTGGAAGCGCATCTCTAAAGAAACAAAAGGAAAGCAAGTGTAGATACCCAAGGCACCCAAACCTATGGAGGTAGTGATTGAAGAGCCATATGTACTCCCACAACCTGCAAAGTGGCCTGGAGACTGGGTCATAGGCATCATGATTAAGCAAGGCTATGAACCTGGTAAAGGTTTGGGCAAGAACCTGGATGGCATGGTCGAGCCGATTAAAATTGTGATGAGGCCCGACAATGAGAAGGCTAGCGTAGGGTACATTGTGACCTACGAGAAGAGCATGGAAGAAGCATCACTAGACTTCAAGTTCTATTAGAAAAGCACCATGACTCTCTTACATATTTTCGTCTCGTCTGGATACTTGGATGACCGAAAAGGGGAGGTGTCCGCAGCGCAAGGGTTAGAGCCAAAGATAGCAGATGCTGAAGAGGATCTGCTGGCGGGAGTGCAAGAATTGTTCATATCCTACGAAGACTACTGTGTGATCCTGGAAGAAAATGTTGAACCTCCCGGACTGACAAAGGCTGGATTTGGAGCCGCATTGAACAACTGGATCAGCAACCGGGCCCGAGCTTACCGTGGACCTTGGTAGAGCTGGGGAATAGAATTTATTTTATGTTTTCTAAAATAAAACCCGACTTTGAGTCGTCGAATTTGCATTTTTCTTTCTTGTTGCACATGTCTCCCTACAAACTTTGTTTTGCAAGGATTCATAAATAAAATATCGCACTATTTCCTGTTTAATTTTTGTCTTAATCTTTTAATTTTGCAATATTTTATTTTTCAGCATTCAAATTCATAATCCCATTGAGTCCACAATCGCAACGTGTAATGAAACAATTGAGCTTGAGGAAACTGGGGTTGATTATGACGATTTTGATGAAACCACACAAGAAGAAATTGAAAGATTTGAAAACAAGCCTAAGCCAAACCTAGAGGAAACTAAGGTGATAAACCTAGGAGATGAAGAAATTGTGAAAGAGATAAGGATCAGTGTGCATCTCACCCCCGAATATAAAAAGCGATATGCTAAGTTTCTCAAAGAATATGAGGACGTATTCGCCTGGTCCTACGATGACATGACTGGCATAAGCACGGATGTGGTAGCTCATAAATTACCTATCAATCCGGGCTTTCCACCGGCCAAACAAAAGGCCCGAACTTTCAAATCATCAGTTCTGTTGAAGATTGGGGAGGAGGTAACGAAGCAGCTCAAAGCAGGAATTTTGAAAATGGTCAAATACCCAACTTGGCTGGCTAATATTGTCCCGGTGCCAAAGAAAGATGGGAAACTCCAAGTTTGTGTGGATTACAGGGATCTGAATAGAGTAAGCCCGAAAGATGATTTTTCTTTGCCAAATATACACATCCTGATTGATAATTGCTCGAAACATGAGCTACAATCCTTCGTGGACTGTTTCGCCGGTTATCATCAAGTGCTCATGGATGAGGAGGATGCCGAGAAGACGGCTTTCACTACCTCTTGGGGAACTTAAAGAATGCTGGAGCAACTTATATAAGGGCAATGACAACTATGTTCCATGACTTGATGCACAAAGAAATCGAAGTCTACGTGGACGACATGATCATCAAATCAAATAAGAGTTCAGAATACCTTGACAACTTGCGCAAGTTTTTCAACTGTTTGCGAAAGTATAATCTGAAGCTAAATCCAACTAAATGTGCTTTTGGTGTCCCAGCAGGGAAGCTCCTGGGTTTCATCATCAGTAGAAGGGGTATCGAGCTAGATCCGTCCAAAATCAAAGCCATCAAAGAATTGCCGCCGCCAAAAAGCAAGAAAGAGGTTATGAGTTTCCTGGGAAGGCTCAATTACATCAGCCGGTTCATAGCACAATCCACTGTCATCTGTGAGCCGATCATCAAGTTACTAAAGAAAGACGCAGCGATCGAGTGGACAGAGGACTGCCACAAAGCATTTGATCGGATAAAGGAGTACTTGTCTTGCCTGTCTTTGCTGGTTCCACCTGAGCTTGGGCGACCTTTGATCTTGTACCTGTCTGTGGTAGATTCGGCATTTGGTTGTGTATTGGGAAAACATGATTCAACTGGAAGGAAGGAGCAAGCCATATACTACCTAAGCAAGAAGTTTACTCCTTACGAGGCCAAGTACACATTGTTGGAACGCACGTGCTGTGTACTGACCTGGATAGCACAAAAGCTGAGGCACTACTTGACATCTTACTCAACATTGCTGATATCGAGGATGGATCCTCTCAAGTATATCTTCCAAAAACCAATGCCTACTAAAAGGTTGGCTAAATGACAAATGCTGCTCAGTGAATTTGACATCACTTTTGTCACTCAAAAGGCAGTGAAAGCTCAAGCCTTGGCTGATCATATGGCCGAGAATCTGGTGGGAGATTACTATGAATCATTGCACACCTATTTCCCCGATGAAGAAGTCATGTTCGTAGGAGAAGATATCACCGAAGAGTATGATGGTTGGATGCTATTCTTCGATGGAGCGGTGAATTTCAAAGGAGTCGGCATTGGAGCGGTATTAGTCTCTGAGACTGGACAACACTACCCTGTCACAGCCAAATTAAGGTTCCCTTGCACCAATAACATGGCGGAGTATGAAGCCTGCATCTTAGGTCTTAGATTGGCGGTAGACATGAACATTTAAGAGCTGTTGGCAATCGGAGATTCTGACTTGCTGATTCACCAAGTCCGAGGAGAATGGACATCAAAGAACTCCAAGATACTGCCGTACCTGGAGTGCATAAAAGAGCTGAAGCAACGATTCACCAAGATAGAGTTCCGACATGTCCCTACGCTGCAAAATGAGTTCGCGGATGCTTTGGCCACCATATCTTCCATGATAAAACATCCAGAAAAGAACTACATTGACTCAATACCCGTTACAGTAAGGAAGCAACCAGCATACTACTATCATGTAGAAGAAGAATCAGATGGACAACCTTGGTTCTATGACATCAAAAGGTTTCTCAAAGACAGCATTTACCCAAAGGATGCAACAAGTCTCCAAAAGAAGACACTGAGGAGTCTAGCAAATTGTTTCTTTTTGAACGGAGAATTTTTGTACAAAAGGACACCCGATCTAGGATTGCTGAGATGTGTGGACGCAAAAGAAGCTGCTAAGTTGTTAGAAGAAGTATACTCTAGGATGTGTGGCCCACATATGAACGGTTTCGTGCTTGCAAAGAAGATTTTGAGAGTTGACTATTTCTGGATGACAGTGAAGCATGATTGCATAAAGTATGCAAAGAAATGTCATCAATGCCAAGTCCATGGAGATATGATTCGAGTGCCTCCTAATGAATTGAATATCATGGGGTCGCCTTGGCCTTTTGCTGCATGGGGAATGGATGTCATAGGACCTATCGAGCCAGCCGCTTTCAATGGACATCGTTCCATATTGGTGGCTATCGACTATTTTACTAAATGGGTAGCAGCTGCATCGTACAAATCAGTGACGAAGAAAGTGGTGTCAAACTTTGTTCGTGATAAGATGATCTTCCGATTTGGCATCTCTGAGTCGATCATCACTGACAATGGGTCCAATCTCAATAGTGACCTAATGAAAGAGACGTGTGAGTTCTTCAAGATCAAGCACCACAATTCCACCGCATATAGACCTCAAATGAATGGTGCGGTCGAGGCAGCCAACAAGAACATCAAGAGGATACTGCGCAAGATGACAGACAATTCAAAGCAATGGCACGAGAACCCACCCTATGCTCTATTAGGGCACCGCACCACAATGAGAACATCACAGGGGCTACTCCTTACTTGCTGATGTATGGCACTGAGGCAGTGATACCTGCGGAGGTCGAGATACCATATTTGAGAATCATCCAAGAGACACAGTTGAAAGACGCCGAATGGATCAAAGGAAGAATTGAGCAATTAGCCCTCATCGAAGGCAAGAGACTGAATGTGGTATGTCATGGGCAATAATATCAGAGGAGAATGGCTAAGGTATTTAACAAGAAAGTTTGAGAAAGATCCTTTGAACCTGGGCAATTAGTGCTGAAGAAGATATTTCCAAATCAAGAAGAGGCAAAAGGCAAGTTTACACCAAATTGGCAAGGGCCGTACATGGTTCACCGAGTTCTGAATGGAGGAGCATTGATATTGGAAGAGATGGACGGAGAAGTTTGGCCAAAACCAATCAACTCAGACGCTGTCAAAAGATACTATGTATAAGAGCTTGTACTAAGTGATTTTGCCATTCTGCAATACATCATGTAACCTGAACTACGTCACGACCTGATTCCCCAAGTGGGATATGTAAGCAACCTACTCAAGGTTCGGTCGCATAAATACAAAAATTTCATTTTCCCGCAAAGCAAACACTGGGGCAGAATTTTTGACGAACTCTAAAAAATTCCTAGAGGAAAAACTTAGTCGACACTGGGGCAGAAATTTTTGAGAGATGAAATTTTTGAGGATCTCTCAAAAATTTCAAACACAAACTAGGGCAAAATTTTGAGGTCGCCCTCACAATTCACTTGATGGAGTTTGGAACAGCATGAAGAGCGACAAGTATGGCTTTACACAACGCGACTCGTGACTCAATGGGATAAAATATTTCATTTCAGCCATGCGAGGATGCAGTTTTGTCTATTTCGAGTCGAGGACCCTTTTCAACGTTATGATGAGGTTTACTAGTGGACTATGACGTGCCAAGGACGTATAGCCTTCCTAAGCTTGAATGATTTTAAAATTAAATATGCAATTGCTAACCATTTATTCTCAATTGACCACCAAAACCATTGTGCTTTTATAAGCCAAGTTTGATTACAATAGAAAAAGACATAAAAAGAAATCTATTCTAAAAATTTGGATCTTCGGGCATCTTTGATTTGGTATCGGACTTCTTCAACTTCTTTTGCATCTTCCCAATGTCTAACTGAGCAACGATCAAGTAAGCCATAGCTAGTAACCCTCCACCTCCGTCTCTTTGGTTGTAACTTTCATTGTATTTTTCCTTGAACCCTTTCTTCAGACCTTCCAGCTCTCGATTAAAGTCTTTCACCTCATGTCTGTGCCTTTTTCATTCTTCCTTTCTTAGCTTCTTGGATATTTTCAACTTTTCCATCAACCATTTAATCTTATATTGGTTTTCAGCTTCTTTATCTTTGACTGCCCCAGGTATGTCGGGTTTAGGAACAGGAGCATTTTTTATGTCGTTACACAACCATTCCAAATAACCAACTCCACAGCCTGCATGGTATCTGTCTGGTTCTATTGAATTTTCTTCAGCGAACCTCTTTTCATTCCATATTTTGCGAATTTCTGTTACAAATGGGACCTTATCTTCGTCGTAGTCTACTTGGAATCAGACTGTGTTCCCTTCCAATAGGATGTCTTGCCTTCTACCTGCTTGCCTTAAAGCCCTAATGGGTATATAAGGATGGAGACCGCGTATACCCATAAGGACCATGAATGATTTCAAGACCCGAGCAAAACCCGTGGAGAAGTAAACCAAGGATACATCTACTGTATGTCTTCATCTTTCAAATTTTTCAACAATATACAGCACTCATGGGTAGTGTAGGGTGCTTGTAACCTCGTAGCGCCATAATATTGTGCCAATAAGTGGTTTAAACGGCACATATCATAGAAATATTGGCTCGCATTTGGTTTCTTTTGAAGGTGTTCAATCAACCACACTTGTAATAATAAATTACAACCTTCAAAGTATCCAGCCCTATTTTTGCACTTTCCTACGGCTCTGAGGATGTAAGTCAGTATTGTAGGAACCATAGTGCATGTATTCTCCTTGATAATGTGAAATAAGGCATGTGTGAAGTGGACTATCTTTGTGTTGATTTCATAATGCATTCCTTGTGGGAACACCACGACGCCAAAGAAAACCACCACAAATGCAAAAATCCTCTTGCATTTCCAATCATAGTATGATACAAACTAAGCTTTGTAATCTTCATAACCCTTTTCGTGACCGAATTTATCATACAGGTACATGCAACTGAACTTCGACCTTTGCAAAAATTTGGACACATCATTTGCTCGAAAACCGAATGCTTCACAAAACTCCTCTCCGGTAGGTTGATGCGGTATGATAATTCTAGCGTCTTGCCATCTATGTTCCTCTCGCCTCAAACCCGGATCCTCAATGAAACCTCATATTGTCTCCAAAAGTGGTGTCATTTCGAACTCTCCAAACCTAAAGACGTCTCTATCAGCATCCCAAAAGCAAGTGGCGGCTTCAATGATAAATCTATTGGGTTCAACATCCATCAGTGAAGGCAAATAACCCAATATTTTACTCAACTCAAATTGGCCGGCTTCTCCCAAGTTTCTATACCAGGTCCTTATCTCCCTTGGAATGTCAATAATCATGCCGAACCGATGATAATCTTTTTGACTCATGGTATCCTACAAAAAAAGGAAAACTGTTAGACTCAACCCCCTTTCCTATTTTGAGAAAAATGGTGTACACTTGACATATTTAATTTTAAAAATATGCACACATAATCACATCTAAACGCCCCTTGGAGTTAGCAACTCGTTTTGGTTTGGTTTAGATATGGTGAACTAAAGACTTAGGCATGGCCGGAGTCATAATTCCTAATAATGATATGATGCATGATCCTAGTGACGTCTCCACTAAGATTTGGGGTGCAACTAGAGTGGTTCTTTCAAGCGGACAACTTGAAAGCTGAAAGCTTGCAAACTGCCAAAAGCTTCACTATTTGGCTAATTTTGCAATGTTTTCCCTTAAGTGTTTCATTTTGAGTTAGAAAGGCGCGGTCGTGGGTTCCACGCAACCATCCCTACCTATGGGCTCTAAGATTTTTAGAGGGTGCCAGGAGTGGCAGACGTTATGAGCAGAAATGTCAAATAATTTACAATATTTAAAACAAAATATACAATACATCAATAAATTGCCATAATAACAAGAATGAAAAAAAAAAAGCAAAAAGGAAAAAAAGTTAGTACACAATAATAACAAATAATGCAAAAATAAATAGACAATAATAATAAAGACATAAAATCCTAGAAATTTAAAACTCGTTATGGTTAGGACTTTGAGTATCCCCAGCGGTGTTGCCATTCTGTCGCACCCCCCCCCCCCCCCCTTTTTACCCAACTCGGAGCGAGTCAAGGCTTGGGTTTGAGTAGGTAACTCGGTTGAGTTTGAAATTGGATTCACATCCTAATATACGTCTTCTAAGGTGTATTAGGGCACCTAAATGTCTAGGGTCGGGTTTCATGCAAATAATCCCATTTTCAGAGATTCGAGGGTAAGAAGTCCAAATGACTCGGGGAAGAAGGTGTTAGGCACTCCCCCAAGTCCCACGAAAGGTGGTTCCAGCCCGAGTTTTCATTTTGGGATGTTGAAAGACTATAAGCCAAACATGAATTATATTAGTTTACTAACTTAAAGGGCTAAAAATGCAACCAGTCAAGCAATAAGGGTTATTTATGCAAAACAGTCTAATGGGAAGTGGTAGTCTAGTATTGGGCTTCTAATATTTTTAGAAACGGCCCAAGCCCAATGCCTAATCGCACATTTTGGCCATTGATTTGCAAACATTGAATAAATTTGTCTAAAATCACGAGGACAGATTCAAATCAATATATTCAAGAAATTTCAGTATTTAACACGCTTTTGCAGAAATAGCCAGTTTCTTCTGCTTGATTGGTTTGAAGTTAGGATCGACGTTTAGGTTATGCGTGATAATACTAATCGATATTCCTGGCATGTTAGTGCGTGTCCAGGCGAAGGTGCCTGACCGAGTGCGGAGGAAGTTAGCATATTCTTGTTTTGCTTCGGTAGAGAGCTTGGCCCCTACATAGAATTTCTTGTTCGGCACTTTCTCGTTAAAGATTACTGGATCAAGGTCATCAACCGTAGCCTTAGTCGTCTGATCTTCTTCCTCCAGGCCAGAGGATATATGACAGTTGGTTCGCAGGATCGAGTTACCTCGTGGACCCCGTGTCCCAAGAGTATTAGTGACCAGGCTGGGCCCAAGCAACTTGTCCAGCTTCGTCTTTTGAATTTTACTATCTTTCTTAGTGGCGTCGATCACTGTAGTCATGTAACAGCTCTGAGATAGCTTTTGTTCCCCCCGAATTTCTTTTACCCCCGAAGGAGTCGGGTATTTAAGGACCTAGTGAAGTGTGGAAAGCATAGCGTGTACTTCGTGAATCCAGGGTTTCCAAAGGATAATGTTACACAAGAGGTCGCATGTCATTACTTAGAAAGACGTCAATCGCGCTGCTCCTGGTAGGTGTACCTGGAGGAGGATTTCTCCCACAGACTTCTCGCTGGAACTATTAAAGCTGGTTATAGTGGATGGGCTAGGAATTAACCGACTCTGCATCTCCATCTGACAGATGACCTTCCAGTGAATGATATTGACTGCATTGCCTAGGTCTACCAGCACACACTTGACTCGAGCATCATGTACCTGCAGAGTAATTATTAAGGCATCATCATGAGGGTGATGGGCCCGCTGCAAGTCCCCGTCATCAAACCCGATGGTGTTGAGACGTAGCTTTTTTACTATTTTCTGGCGAGCCTCGCAGGCCATGATGGCTTTGATCTCATTGTTCCTAACTCCGGGCCACTGGATCTTTTGTTTGCCTATACCGCTTCTTGATGAGGGTCAATATGTTGGTACTCCTTTGGCCTCGACGATGGATAATTGGATCTGGATCTTAGATAGTAGTTCACAATTTCAGTCGTGCTGACCGAGTCTTGGATTATCTGTTGGATCTCGTTATCGATGCACCGTATGGCGGTACTATGTTTTGACATAGCTGCACATCTTCCTTCGTAGGATACCTACAGTTACCTGGGCCCCACAGTGGGCGCCAAACTGTTTGTGCCTAAATTTGTACGTTTAGGTTAAACTATTAATTATGAATGAGGTCATAAGCAATACGGTAAATTACAATGAAATTGTAAGCAAATACGAAGAAAATAAAGACAAGTAAATAAACAAGAAATAATGGAGAAAAGCAATGTAAATCTTATTCCTTGAGAGTAGCCGAAATTGTTGGCGCATCCAGTGTTCTGTACAATACAATGTAAGGAGGGCTATTTATAGTAGTGATAACCAATCCTAAATAAGGTAAAATACAAGCACTAATAGGGCCGTGGGCCTACAACTCAAGGAGGTGGTACACTAAACCCTAACTAGGAGACTGTCAACCCTAGGCGACGGGATGTGTACCCTGCGTCTTGTGACCAAACCACCTAAATGGTCGTTCGCTCTAGGAGCGGGCGTATATCCTCAGTGCCAGGTGACTTGTAGGATAAGTCTAGTCTCGCCAGTTGGACTTGTATCCTTGTAACAACAGGTGGTGTACTTTTGCCCACACAAATCTGACCTCCTCCTCTAAATAGCGAAGAATAGGGTTTTTATATTGTTTACAAAGTGATAGGATAAGTTAAACCAAACCCTAAACTAGTTGGGAAAACTAATTCTTGCCAAACTCGAAGCTTTCTGGGAAGCCCCGCTTTCGATATAGCTTCCAAATTCAAGGCTATCTCTGAAGCTTTCTCTCAAAACAGCTTCCAATCTTCGGGGCTTTTTCGGAAGCTTTGCCTTCAAAATAGTTTCTAAATCATCACTTTGGTCCAAGCCTTGCTTTACAAAGTATTTTGATCTGTTTTGTTTGTTCTTGTCTCGAACTCATCCAAACCATTCCTAAAATCACAACTGACATGACTCGAATTCTCGGCTAGGCCAGGCGGGCACTCGACCAGCTCCCTTAGACCTATTTGGTGAACCCTATTGACTGAATCAATATAAATGGCGTAGAATTAACTTGAAAATAAAATGAATCTAACCTTAACAACACACGATAACTCCCAAGGATATACATATATACAACTAACTACCCAAACTACAAAGGTTTAGAGGTTTCCACATCAGACATCTAAGAACTCCAAAAATATACACATCTCCCCAATGGAGAAACAATAAGATAAACTACAATATCTACAGCCGGTGGCCTTAATTAACAAGATGGCTCACTGTAGACAGCTGAGAATGTACTGCTTCTCAATCATGTCGCGACTAGCTAGGTCTTGGAGTAGAATCTGCTGAACGAAAAGAAAACACAAGAACATATAGGGAATGAGTCATAATGACTCAGTAAGTGAGGATAAACTAGCGAACTCAAAGAATAGCTACGCTAGCCAGGGAAACATAAACCATAGCAGTCAACCAGACAAGTCATACACAAATGATTAATGCAACAAATCCATAAAGCTTAGAAAGCACATATAAAGGTATGAAATGAATGTATTATAATGCAATGAGGTCATATATGCCCGAACTTTATCTCCAGCATAGGACCCTCATTGTCTACCAAGAGATATATGCAATAATAACACTTTACCGATGTTGGACCCTCATCGAATATCGGGAAGTATATGCAATAATAATGCTTCACTGGCTCGGGACCCTCATCGACTACCGAGAAGTATATGCAATAATAACCCTTCACTGGCGCGGGACTCTCATCGACTGCCAGGAAGTGTATGCAATAATAACCCTTCACTGGTGTGGTGCTCTCATCGACTACCGGGAAGTATATGCAATAATAACCCTTCATCGGCGCAGAACTCTCATCGTCTACCGGAAAGTACATACAATAATAACCCTTCACCGACTGTTGGGAAGTACATATCAAGCTCAGAACCAGGGTACAATGATTCTATGCTCAATGCAATACCAATAACAAGGCATAACATATAATATACAGTGTACATCCAAAACTGAGGCGTAATAAGTACGCATATCGGCAGCTACACACGTAAGGAACATATGGTAGAGTATCCACAATGTGAAAGGCCACTAATGAAATTGATATAATTACTTACCTTGCTCCAAAGTTAGCACTGCTACTCAAAAACTACTTTGTTCTTTGGATTCACTGCTAAACGATCCCGCTCTATTCGATAAGCGGAAAAACATATCAAATAAGGCTAATGGCTTCATTCCTTACGTCTTAGAAAAATTCGGTTAGGAACCCAACACCCGATTTGCATCCACGATTCGCAGTCCAGGCCTACGTACATGGTAAAAAATTAGAAAACCAAACCTTAAATAAATTATATTTATGGGTTGCCTATAACTCCCTGAGTTCGACTATATAATCAATTTCATTATCGGGGTCAAATTAACCCTTTAAACTATCAATTTAACATATTAGAACGATGTCTAATATCCCGATTTCTACCATTAAAATGTATTCAAACATATATAATAAACTGAAATAATTAATTAACATCATTACCTGGATGTTTTGGGGTGAAAATTCTTTTTTTTTCTTCTCCATTTCCTTTCCCTCTTTTCTGCATTTTTTCTTTCTCTGCGTTATCTCTTTCTCATTTCTTATTTCTGTTCGATTTATGCTTGGGCTACCGCCAATATGCTTTCTTTTTTTTAAAAAAAAATAAAAAAATAAAAGAAACTTGCTGCCATGACGAAAATTAAAACGGAACCCTAGAAAGCTCGGAATGACTTTAATTTTGTATACAAGATATATAAAATTTATGTGACGTACACGCTAAGACAGATCTCGAATCGGATTCCCGAAACTCAAGATGTGAATTAAACAGAGAGATAACAAATAATTTTCGAAACGTTAGTGGAAACTATCCGAACGACCTCGCAATCCACTTTCATAAAGGCACACATGTCACAAATGACCGTACGAACTTAACAACGCTTTTGGATTTCTAATCGGATCTCATTCACCAAAAATCGTGCTCGAAACCTCTTTTTAAAATTTAGCGACAATGGAAATTGAAACCTTCTTCCTATACCTACCAAACGAGGTCCGATTTAGCTCAAATTTTACAGACAGGTCCTAATGGACGTTACAGAGCTTTTAAGATTGTCGGCACGTCAATCGAAGTCCTAAATCCCAAAATGACTACCTAAGGTCGTTTTATTCTCCTTCACTTAGACTCTCGTTTGTCCTCAAATGAGGTAGAGTCTAGAGTAGATTTCACACAATTAATGAGATTAATTACACCCATTTTTAATGACATTTATCAAACACCACTACGGAACCAGAATGATAAACAAAGATAAGCACTTGTAGGCTTTAAAGATCAAGATCGAACCAACCGATAAGAGAACGACATCTACGGCCATATAAGGCCTCAAATGGAGCCATCTGAATGGAGGACTGATAGCTATTATTGTAAGAAAACTCTACTAAGGCCAAATGATCATTCCAGTAGCCTATGAAGTCTAATGCACAAGCTCCTAGCATATCCTCCAGAATCTGGATAACCCGCTCGGACTGACCATCGGTCTGAGGATGAAATGTCGTGCTAAGCTGCACTTAGGTCCCCAACTCCCTCTGAAAAGACTGCCATAACTTGGAAGTAAACTGGGAACCCCAATCTAAGATAATAGAAACATGAGTATCATATAACCTAACCATCTGATCAATTAAAATCTGAGCCAATCACTAAGCTGAATCAGTACTAGGTGAATATCGCCAAATATCACCACTCCATACTAAGAGCTTTGTTCGCCCTCGAGCAACCACCAAGAACAAATTCCCAACTCGATTTCAACACACGATAGAACAGGTCTATCTATGGTTATGGTTGATAGCGACCATTAGACAAGAGCATAAATACATACCACGTGACCCAACAATCATGCCAAAAGTTCACCATATTTTAAAACAGTAGAACAACCAACTCAATACATCTCAATTTCAAAAACCGACTCACTAGTACCAAGCTTTCACTAAATCACACCCATTCGCTCAACCAAAAAGTCTAATAACGTCACCTATCTCTTGAAAACCATGTGGCTCTCCCAAATACAATTAATCGAGAGAGCATCCCAAATATCACACAAAGAATAAATTTGAAGAATAGATTCGGGATATATATAGAAAGAATTCACTCACTCTCACAAAAAAGTTCACGCGCCGCATACTTTGTACCATAGGCTTTCCCATAGTTTAGGACTCAACTAATGTAGGCCCACTCCGATTCAGGATTAACTAGGACTTTGAGGGTTGTAATGTACATAGGCTAAAGGGCGGTAGGATATACATGGATAAAATAATAACTACCTCTCTAAGCACTTTAATACATCACTTTTAATTTTTTTCACCGTTCTTCTCAAAACCAACCAAGCAACCGCCCAAACAATGCACTCAAGAACTCCCTCTCAACTTGAATCTTTTTTTTTTTTTACTTTTTTTGTACAGCATTAGCAAGGATTGAGATTTTTTTCTTTCTTTTGTTTCTCTAGTTTTTCTTTTCTTCTTTTCACTTTTTTTTCCTTTCTTTTTCTTTTTTTATTATTTTGCTTTCATTTTAATTTTTTTCTCAACCTTTGCCAATGAATTATTTTTCTCAAAATGCACCATATCTTCCCTTCATTGGTTCCACTCAAATGCTGCCCAATATTTCCAACCATAACTCCATAAACTAAAATATTTTTTAATTAGAGTGTTCTAAGGAGTAAGAGTTCAAAAAGAGGACAATTAAGAAGAAAAGGGGTAAGGTTCGTAATGTGGGTGCCAATAAAAAGGTCAATAGGCTCAAAAGGGCTTACTAAGGATAAACATATAACAGTAGGCTAATCAAAGCTAAAAAGGTTTATCAAAGAGATGCCCGTACCATCTCCCGAATAAAGCAAACCTAAGATTTTGCTTTGAACACACGGGGTGCAAGTTCTAGATATTAATATAAAAGCACGGAACCAATAGAACACCTCACATTTCACATGGCACATATTTCACTCAAGACGATTCTATTCCAGCTCTCGGTTTAAGCAAACAAGGTGCAACTTTTAAAATTAAGCAATAAAGAACCATGGTATACAAAAGAGTCAAGTAGCTGAACATAAGCGTCTCAAGAAGGTCATTCCAATTTTTCTAGGCATGCATCAATATTTAAAGATCAAAAGGGATTTACAAATAACACATGCTCAAGTCTAAATTCACCGGTATCAAACAAACCAACGTCACCTAGCATTCTATCATTTTTCCTAAAATATTCTACCAACTAATACTACACTACTCCTAAAAATAAAAAATATCTTGTTCAAAGGTCTACCCATGGAAAGGAACGGGGGCCATAAGAAAATCTTTTCGGAATATTTCATTGGTTTTCTAATTTGTTTTCATTTATTTATATATTAAAGCAAGAAACAAATAAAATAAAGTCAAGTGACAAAAATAAATTCCTAAATCGAACTTTCTAACGGTACAGACAACTACAACATAAAATTTTTTTGTCCCCTCACCCCACACTTAAAATAAGCAATGTCCTCAATGCGATAATAGTTAAGTGCAAGAGTTAAAGAAAATTCCATGAAGACCAAAAGGCTAGGGCCTAGCCTTTGGCTCTAGCAGTGGTGTTATCTCCATCACGAACCAACCAAGAGTCCGTAGAGCATGGGGTACTCAGACTTCCCCCAAAATATTGTCATGATCAGGCATTGGGGGTGAGACACCCCACACTTGAGCTTGACATAACCAAAACCTGCAAAACATATACTACACATGCAAGAACAACTAGGTGTCGTAATGACCCCACACTAACTTCATATTGCACTACCAAAGAGTTACTATGAACTAACTAATTTAACTCTAACACAAAAGGTTACTACTGGCATCATGACATAAGAAAGAAAAGAGAGAACATAACTTTGGAACTTATCATGCGCGACCTTGCCTATGGCCTTTGTTTTATCAAGTTTAAGTCAAATTTCAACCAACAGTAATCAATTTTAATCCCACGGATCATCATATTGCTCCTATAATCCGTACTAATCTTTTTGCTACTCAGGAGTTCACAAACTTTAAACGTTCAATTACTTAGACATTTTAACAAACAAGTTGCGTGCCCTGCTTTTTTGCCCAGTTTTCATAGCTGTTTGGAGGGGAAATACCCTACCAATGTTTCATGGGACTTTCATTCTCATATACCAATCACAACCCGACAAGGGTACCATAGATTCCATCAAGACCCGACAAGGGTTCACTTCAACATACAAACACAACTTAGCATCTAATGATGAAGGGGATGGGACTGTCACAGTGTAGCAGTAGTAGCAAGAATAAGAGAGAGGGACAGAACTTACCAGCGACAGTTGTGCAAGAGTGGAGAGGATGAACTGATTGAATAGCAGTTACAAGAAACATTAGTTTGTTTCAGCTTAGTTTATTTTTTTCTGTTGTTACTACTCTTTCGTTCTAAATAGGGGAGAAGGGTATGTGTTTTACATATAAAACTGTTGCGTGACAAAGGGTCAAAACTTAGTTGATCCGTAAAATTTAAAATTTACGTGGAAGCTGTCATGGAAGCGAGCATGCTCAAAGCTTCATCAAATTCGGAGGCTTCTGTTTAGCCCCTGCGGTACTGGGAGCGGCGCCTCCAACTATTTTTGGGTAGATATTTGACTTCTTGAAAATTCTAAGTGTTGTAAAATTTGAAAACCAGTCTGGGCACGAAGCACCAGTGGCCGCTTCCAGCAAGTGTGGAGTGCCTATTTAGCCAAAGCTGTTATGGCAGCACTATGCTGCTACACCAAGTTTTTTAGTATCTTTTTGCTAAGTGTTACAGGCTTCAACGGACATGGAGAGTGCGATGGCTTGGCAAGACTTTCAACTGGTTTGAAGCTCTTGTTTTGTGCAAGCGATTGTAAAAGTTTAGCACCTATCACAGCTTCCTTTTGCATTTTCCTAGCCACATTTTTCAAGTCCATAGCTTCCACTATTTCGCGACACCTACAAAACAAGAAGAAAAAACTACGTAATACTACATAAATAAAAGCGACAAAAACAATAAAAATAGGGTTGCCTCCCAACCAGCACTTAATTTAACGTTGCGGCACGACTCTTTTTATAATTTTTTATTTTTTTTTTTTGTTTTTGTTTTACATACAAGACTTGGAATGCCTCCCGAGAAGCGCCTTAGTTAGTGTCGTGGCACGACAACACTTTTTAGCTCAGTTCCAGCATTTATGTCTTTTCCTCTTATGGAAAACGTTTGCCTTCTTTCCACCTTTAGGAGGAACTTTATTCAACCCCTCAGTGATATGCCATTGCCAAACTGTTCAACCTTCCGCTCAACCGCCTCTTTCAGTTTACTTTCAGATTTTTGTCTGACACATTCTATCAAGAAACACTCTTTAAACTTAGCCTTGTGATCCTTGTGGTTATAAACCTTGAAAGTAACCTTTTCTGCATGCGCTCTTACAGTCATCTCTCCTATCTCTATGTCAATAATTTCCTTCGAAGTGATTAGGAATGGCCTTCCCAAAATTATTTGAGCTTCTTTATCCTCTTCATAGTCTAAGATAATAAAATCAGCAGCGAATGTGAACTTTCCACGTCAACCAATACATCATCAATCTTACCATCAGGGCAACTGAGTGATCCATCCACCTTCTTGAGAATGACTGAGGTAGGCATAAAATTTGCTAAGCCTAACCATTTTACAGACTGATAGAGGCATGAGATTTATGCTCGCCCCTAGATCACTCAAAGCACCATAAATATTTTGACCACCAATGGTGCAAGGAATAGTGGACCTCCCAGGATCTTTAAGTTTTGGAGGTAGTTTACTTAGGATTGTATTGCACTCCTCTTTCAACTCAATTTTATCAGTCACATATGGCTTTCTCTTCATAACTAGAATCTCTTTCAAGAACTTTACAAACGACGGCATCAATTTAAACAAATCAGTCAAAAAAATGTTAACCTGAAGCTCTTTCATCATACTTACAAATTTTTGAAATTGAGCCATATCTTTTGATGGTTGAAGTCGTTTCGGGAATGGTGGGGGAGGTAGAGGTGCCTCCTTTCTCTCTTCTTACTTCTTTACACTCTCCACTTTCTCCACTTCTACTACTTTAGTTTGCTCCTTCTCCTCACTTTTGACCACAAACTCTTCACATTATAGTTATAGCAAGACATTACTCAACTCTCTTTTTATTTGGTTTCGATTCAGCATCACTAGGGAGTGATCCATGTTGTCTAGCACTTTGAGCCCTCACTATCTACCCCATTTGGCATTCCAATTCCGTTGAGCACTAGCAAGATCTTTTATGGCATGTGCATGGGTTGCATTATCAGATATAATTTTCATCTGGCCCGCCAACATCAGCTTTATCATATCTTCAACTGAATTGCTTGCCTGTTGTGGTTGAACCGAAGGTGGTTCGTAATTAATTTGAGCTCTCATTTTGTCTTGATTACCACCCCAAGAGAGATCTTGATGATTGCACCAATTAGGATTGTAGGTGTTACCAAACTGATTTTGTGCCTGAGACTTGTTTTGGTTTCCCACGTAATAGACTGACTCTGTATTGGCGGGAAACACCTCAGTAGCATGATCTTGTCCAGATACTTCGCAAAAATATTGAAACTATTGCACTTGTTGCTGAGTTGGTGGCAATGCTAGCTTGCTAATTTGGTTAGCTATTGCATCCACCTTTGTAGTTAACGCTGAGAAAGCATCCAATTGAAGTACTTCAGCAGCTTTTTGACTTGGAGCTCTACCATGACCCTGCCAGTCAGGATTGCTCTGAGAAAATTTATCAAACAATTCATATATTTCATTAAAATTCAAAGCCAAGACTTGGCCTCCAGCAGCAGCATCCACCACAATCATGGTATAGGCATTCAAGCCTTCCATAAAAGTATGGGCCAACACCTTATTATATTGGTTGTGGTGTGGGCAATCTCTCAACATTGACTTGTATCTCTCCTAGGCTGAATACAATGAATCTCCATCTCTTTATCTGAAAGACATGATCTCACTCCTTATTCTGGCTGTTTTGGCAGATGGATAGAATTTAGCTAAAAATTTCTTAGCTAAATCATCTCAAGTTGTGATAGACCCAGGCTTTTTAACCTATAACTACTTCCTTGCTGCCCCAATCAATGAAAATGGGAAGAGTGTCATTAGAACATAGTTAGTTGAGACGCCTGTAGGTGTGTAGGTGTCACTAATCTCAAGGAAATTCTGGATATGCTGTTGTGGATCCTCATGTAGTAACCCAGCATATTGCCCCGTTGCATTCAGTAGTTGTATCATGCCGGACTTAATCTCAAAATGCTTAGTAATTTAGGCTTAACAATGCTCGAGGCTACTCCCTCCAAACTGGGGAGAGCAACATCTCGCAAGGCCAAAGCTCGATCTTCTGCCGTTCCTACAGGTAAGGGCTAAGAGAAACCTAATACCCTAAATAGCACAAGAACTCAAAACAAAAATTTAACCTAAATAGAAAATCAGTAAACGTTTAAAAAGAAAACAGTCAATAATTTAGTTCCCGGCAACTGCGCCATAAACATGTTTCTCCTAAATGCACACGGAAGTATACGTGGTCGCCAAGCAATAAAGTAGTGAGTCGAGTATCGTTCCCACGACGAATATTGTAAACAACTGTATTATAGTAAATAATTTCCTAAAAACTATCCAAGAATATTATTCAATAGCGATTGTGATTTTTCTACTAACTAAAGGAAAAAATAATTAAAACAAGTAAGGAAGTCAAGTAATCAAGAACAAGTTGTGAGTTGTTATCAATAAGAGAGAAACGGTCCAGAGTTAGAGCGACAAACAATCCAGTTGAGTTTTCCAGATGATTCTACTTGATTTCCTAGATTGCTAACTAATAGGTTAAATGTATTTGTGAAAACCTGTCGATTCTTCATGACTCTATGCAAGCTACATTAATGCCTATATTTTTATGGAATTAAATCACATGAATGCATTAAAGAACTCTACATTTAGCTAAGCAAGGCGAATAGGTATATGTCTATCTTATCCGCAAATCAATTCCTTGATGCCCAGGTTCACAATCAAGCCCTATTCCTTCTTATGTGCGTACATAAATTCCCTTTGTTGAGTTCAACTTATAAACCGTAGATAGTGTTCAATTATCGGGCCCTAATAATCAAACAATTAAACGGAAGAAAGAATAAACAATCCGTAATGGTAAATCAATAGGAAAAATCAACTTTCAAACATCAACCTTCATGGTAACTCTAGAACGATATGTTTAGCTACCAATATTCATGATAACAAAATAAGAATTCATGAAAGAATGATGAAATATTGTAATAGATGACGTAAAAAAATTAAATCCTTGGTTCAATGTGTTAGGAACTCAATACTTGCTCTAGAATCTGGCCTCCTCTTTTAAATAACGAAAAATAGGGTTTTTATATTGTTTACAAAGTGCTAGGAAAAGTTAAAACAAAGCCTAAAGTTGGGAAACCTAATTCTCGTCAGATTCGAAGTTTTCTTGGAAGCCCCGCTTCCAATATAGCTTCCGAATTCAAGGCTATCTCTGAAGCTTTGCTCTCAAAATAGCTTCCAATCTCCAGGGCTTTTTCGGAGGCTTTGCCTTCAAAATGTCTTTCGAATAATCACTTTTGTCAAAGCCTTTCTTTTCAAAGTATTTTGCTCCATTTTATTTGTTCTTCTCTCGAATTCATCCAAACCATTCCTAAAATCACAAACACGATAAGTTAGCGCAAGAATCACAATTATCACATATAGTAAGCCCATAAAGTCCCAAAATGAAAGGAGATATTAAGGTAAACTAGGTGAATATCGCCTAAGAGAACCATCTATAATTCTCTGTTATGCTGGCCGATCTCAAAGATATTCTCCAAGCATTGTTCTCGCTTATGGGCACCGAAGTGTACTTTCTTGAACAAATCTTGCATCTGGGTGAAGGATTCAATTGACCACAGAGGCAGCTGGGTGCACCATGTGAGGGCCCTCTTGGTAAGGGTTGAACCGAACCTCTTTATCCAGTAGATTGGGCTTCTTCTGTGATCTCATTGCTGTTGACGGCTATATAGTATGCACGATGTGCTCGTCCATATCAGTGATTCCATCATACTTAAGGTTATCCGGTAGGCGGAAGTGCTTAGGTACGTGGACTGGTGCAACACTCGCCTTGTAGGTATGCTTAAAGAACTTCTGCTCGTCAACGGATGTGACCTGGGGTGGATAACCTAGCACGTTTTCCATCCGATCATGGATTACCTTTAACTCTTTGAAAATGTCGTAGAGCTTCCTGGGGCGATTGTCGCATCCGATTTTAGACTCAACTCGGAACGAGTCGGGTTTTGAATTTGACTAGGTAACTCGTTTGAGTTCAGGAATTGGAATTGCCACCTAATATAGTTTTCTTAGATGTATTAGGCCACCTAAGTGTCTATGGTCGAGTTCGGTTATCATACTAGTCCGGTTTCGGAGATTCGAAGGGTAAGAAGTCCAAATGACTCAGGGGAGAAGGTGTTAGGTACTCCCCCGAATCCCACAAAAGGTGGTTCCCGGCCGAATCTATATTTTGGGATAAAGTAGTGAATATTATCATGAAAAACTAACTTGGGAGGTTAAATTCGTATCTAATTAACAAAGGTAATACGTCTATGCAATTTTAATCCACACATATGCAAATAAGTTTCATATACGACCTACATTTAAGCCGAATCGCATTTTAAAGCCTCTAATTCAAATGCCTAATCTTAGGTAAGGCTAATCATACAAAGGAGTAATGAATTTCCGTTCACTTGTGCAACTTCAACATTTAAAACAATTTTTTTGCACAAGTGGACATTTTTACAAACAATTTTAAGATTTGGACCAAAACCAAATTGGTATTGCTTTTAAAATAAAATGTTAGCCATTTAGGGTCGGTGTGACTCGTCCTTAATTGTCGAGCCCTAACCTTAATGGCAATTTTTGTTTAGGGGTCAATTTTGAAAAATATATAGATAAAGGGGCAGTTTTCTAAAATGGGTTTCATATAAGCACATAAATGCAAACAAAGGCTGCCGCACATAATGATATGTATAAGCATGCAGATACATGAATAATTAGAGGTATTAGACTTTAGAAAACACTCATATACTTGTATAGCTGACCCCATTTACTTATACAGCCTATACACTGTTAGATTAGTGTATAGAAGCTTTGAGTAATTGAAAATCAGTTTAACGCACGTAGAGGCCATTTTTGAAAATAGTTTTGGGCCTGGATTATTTATGCAAATACGGGCTGTCTTAGCTTTTGCGGGACAGTCCAAATTACGCAAAAATCACAGATTTAAGCCCCTGTTTAAATAAATTTCAAGATTTAACGTTAAAAAAGGCATGTTCTATAGTATTTTAATTCTAAGACTTGTGTGGAGTTACAAAACAGTGTTATCGTTCAAAGATTCTACCCAGAACATGCAGACTTTAGAAAGAGACCATAGAACTTCAGGTTTCAACCAAAGAATGCTATACAGATTTCAAAAATGTCATGCTTTTCCAGATGATGCAACACATAGGAGTGAAAGGTCAAGAGGAGAGCCCCTGGGTGGCCATATACACGGTGTAGTAACTGTGTATTCCTGTTTTAAAGAATACAGACAGGGAATCCTAAAATATACACAAGTTGGGGACAGTTTCTAGGCGATAATCTCAGAGAAAGGCAAAGGTCAGAGGGGTGCCTTGTTTTACACTAGTTTTGGCTTATTTTCCCAATCAAATGAGCCCTTTACCAGGCTTTAACCAAATAGGATTAATGGCCCTGTAGGTAATACTTTGGTATAGCCAAAAAGCTATCCTTACAAACTGCAAAACAATGGTTAAAAGTGGGGCAGAACAGGCCCCCAAACAAGATACATAACATCTAGACATGCCAAGGAATTCATAGGAAAAAGACAGTGCAAGTTTAGAATGCAGTAGAGGCAGATATCATATTTTACCTTGCAAACAGATCAAAAAAGAGATAAGGGTGAGGGATGCAGGCAATATCCTGTTATTTTCCAGAAAGAAGTATCCAGAAAAGAGAGTGATGATGCTTCTAAAGGTGTAACCACAACCTTCCAGTAAGAGAGAAGTAATCAGAGTGCTCAAAGTGAGAAGGGTATGCAGAGTGCTTCTGTGTAGAAAACTGTGTCCTTAGTGGATGAGAAGTTAGTGTTTATATAGGCGTGGGGATAGGGATCAGTTCTAACGGGTAGAAGGCTAAAGAAGGCAAGAGAATATTGTTCCCATAGTTAAGGAAAATCAATCAAATAAGTTTACCAAATATGGTTCAATCAATTCCTAAGTCTAGGGCAAATCAGGGTCCAAGACAAAAATAGTTCCCCTTCCCTTTCAAGTGGCATTGTCCAGGTTCACAAATATCAATCAATCTAAACCACTTTAGGCTTGGAATTAGGTTGAATCTCTTAACAGATTCTCCCAGCCTTTATACTTAAGGTAAACCCAATCCCAAACCATTTTGGATTCTCCCCCATCCACCTAAAATAAATCCAAGTTCACAATCAATCATTTATGCACATCCTAAACACAAAGATCGATTGACAAATTTCACAAAGCTTTCAAATTGGTGTAGGGTCAAAATCCAGCAACTAGTTTCTATTCATACACCACTCGCAAATTTAAATTAGAACTTGTTAAGCCTTTTCAAATCCAATTTACATTCACCATTAAATAAAAATGCAAGATCTCACAGATAGGGCTAGGTTGCAATGGACATGATCAATTGTAAACAAGTTACAGTTTCAGGTTTTGGACCCAAAAAGGAAATCATGAAATTTAAACTAAAAAGATGTCAAACACCTAACAATTTTCCATGACAGGTTTTAGAAAATCAATGATATGCATATGCTACAAATTTACTAGTTAATGAAACACGAATTTATGCAAATTCTAGGCCTTAGAGATCACATAAGTTGAGAAATAACAAGAGAACAGGAAAAAACGTAGAGGGTTAGGGTTACCCATTTTCGATTGGAGTCGGGTCAATCTTGACCCGCTCCTATCACGTTCGTATGAGGGGTTTTCCTCCTCCTCTAGCAACGGCGACAATTTAAGCCTCAGTTAGACATGTCCAAGGATTTTTCGGTTATAGAAAACCTCCGTCGACGAGAGGTCAATCTGAACTCCTTCGAACACACAAATAGTATACGAGTTTTGTAGTGGATGACAAGGAAAACACCGTGACAGAGGCGGCATGACATTTCGCCGAAGAGAGAGAGAATGAGAGAGAGAGAGTGATGATCGGGTGAGGTGAGGGGAAATGGGGGTCGGGGTGAAGTTTAGGGGTCGTTTGGGGAATAAGGCAGAGGGTTTGATCCTGGCCGTTGGATCACTCACGTGGATGGCCAGGATCTTGCCACGTGTGCGCTGAAGTGTTAAAAATGTAGTGATGTGTGTGCAGACATGTATATGTATATATATGTGTATAAATAGTGTATAACTAGTATAATTTTAGTATAAAATAGGTATAAAATTTTATAAAATAGGTATAAAATTATAGGAAAATTATGAAATTAATTTTAAAGCATTAAAATGACTAGGGAAGCGTATGAAAATATAATCTTGGAATTTAAAACGTTTTGGATAATTTTTTCAAAAAATAGAAGTAATTGCGGAATTTTGGCTAGGAACGCATATTTTGTAAAAATGGCTATGGCTTGTGACGACGTTTTCAAAATGGCTTTGATTACTAGACTCGTGTAGGAAGGTAATTTAAAAGAATGGATGGGGCGAAAATAAATACACGATCGTGGGTATAATTTGAAAACCATTGCTTTAAAAATAGGAGGGACAAAATTGGGTGTCAACAGCTGCCCCTCTTTACCCGAGGATGATGAAAGAATCTTCGCGCAAAGACGTTGACAGTACGGCCAATTTTGTCACGACTCTAGAGAAGTGTCTATGACTTACAGAATCTGTGGGGAAATTAGGTCATAATGTTCGTCTTGTCTGAGTGTATTCCCTGCAATAAAGATGAGTTTGCAAAATGATGTATGTATAAGTGAATGTAGAACCTACCTTCTTGTCGGTTGGATCGTCTATCAAGGATTTTTACCGTATGTAGTTGTGTCTGCTATGCCTGACTGTGTGTCCTTTGCTGTAAAGTGTTAGATTCGACGCTGGGATGTGTACCCTCAGTCGATGCATTGGGCTGTGTACCCTCCGCAAGGAATTAAGATGACAAATCGATATCGAGCTGTGTACCCTCAATCGATGCTTTGGGCTGTGTACCCTCAGGAAATGCAAATCGATATCGGGCTGTGTACCCTCAACCAATGCTTCAGGCTCTGTACCCTCAGCAAATTTAAATGCAAATCAATATCGGGCTGTGTACCGTGAACCGACGCTTCGGGCTGTGTACCCTTAGCAAATTTAAATGCAAATCGATATCGGGCTGTGTACCCTCAACCGACGCTTCAGGCTGTGTACCCTCAGCTAATTTAAATGCAAATCGATATCGGGCTGTGTACCCTCAACTGACGCTTCAGGCTGTGTACCGTCAGCTAATTTAAATGCAAATTGATATCAGGCTGCGTACCCTCAACCGACGCTTCAGGCTGTGTACCCTCAGCTAATTTAAAAGCAAATCGATATCGGGCTGTGTACCCTCAACCGATGCTTCGGGCTGTGTACCCTTAGCTAATTTAAATGCAAATCGATATCGGGCTGTGTACCCTCAACTGACGCTTCAGGCTGTGTACCGTCAGCTAATTTAAATGCAATTTGATATCGGGCTGTGTACCCTCAACCGACGCTTCGGGCTGTGTACCCTCATGAAATTTAAATGAAAATCAATATCGGGCTGCGTACCCTCAACCGACGGTTTGGGCTGTGTACCCTCAGGAAATTTAAATGGGATAGGAGGGGTTTGATAACCTTTGTCGAAATATGTCTGTCATGTGTTGTTGGGTTGCGTGTCTTTTATGCCTGCATCCAAAGAAAGATTGGTGAGTTGTGCGGGGTGGTCTGGTTTGTGCATTCTTGGCTTGCTTCACGCTCGCTGTCCATGAGTGCCGGGATCTTGGCCGAGCTGATAGGGATATGCATAAAGTAGTAAATAGTGCAAATGTTTCGAAAAACTTTTATAAGAAAGAAATGAAATGAAGAAATGTTTGCGCAAAATATTGATCGTTTGCTTGAGTGTGATCAAGACCATAGGATTATTTTGATCTTTTTCTATTTTGTTTTCAGACTATGGCTACAAGAGGCACACTTCACTTTGAAACCGTCTTCCAAGCTCCTCACTTGATCAGACTTTGGTGGAAAGATTTGGCAGCGGTAAGCAAGATTCATGTTCAAAAGATGTTGGGAGAATTGGTAGCTCTTAAGGCTTACACTGCTATGCCTGGTCTATTCGAAGCTGCTACACATTTTTGGGATTACAAAAGGGCGGTGTTTCATTTCAATGGTTTGCAGTTGGCCACGATGTCAGAAGAAATTGGAGGTTTGGCAAGGCTAGCACTTGTGCCCGATACCATGATTTACCCCCAAGAAATGGGGTCTATGGAGTTCATCGAACTGTTGCAAGCTCCCTATGACCCGTACGTTGAAAGAGTGCGTGATGGAAAGGAGATTATCTTGGAGTTCTTATATTAGAGATTTGGAGATCCAACTCTTAGACACAATCTGATAGGGGCGTGAGAAATTCACGATTGGGAATCGACCGAGTCTACTGCTTTCATCATTGCTTTTCTGGGAAGCGTGGTCTTCCCCAAAAAAGAGGAAAAGATCAACATAAGGTTGGGAATGGTAGTAGAAAGATTGCGTAAAGGTACCCACAAGCGCCAAATGAGTTTGGTTCTGATGATCATGGGATAAATTTGCAGGGCTTTGACCAAGTGTAGAAAATGAGCTGACTTCTTTGAAGGGTGCAATCTCTTGCTGCAAATATGGTTGATAGAATATTTACATAAGGTCACAATTAGTCCGGTCGCACCAAGGACGACAAGAATTGGTGGCATCCTCTCACATAGCACTCGCATGGCAGGAACTGCAGTGTGGAAAGACCCTACAAACATGCGAGGATGGTACGCCAAGTTTGAAGAGTTACAAGATGTGCAATGGGTAATAGAGGATTGTGCTTGCTTCACCGTTTCTGTACAAGGTCAAGACACTACATTATTGGCATTGATTGGATTCCAAGGAACTCACCACTACGTTCCTCTAAGGATCCTCCGGCAAGTGGGAATGACACAGCAAACCCCCAGCTAACAAAAGGAAGGAGTTTCAATATTGACATAAAAGACATTGAACACCCAATGATTGGTACGATATTGACAATGTGGGAAGGGGGGCAACTGTGCATTTTTTCCACGGCCGAGACAATAGGATAAATCTTGGCACCACATTGACTTATCCTTAATGGCTCAATGAAGATAGAGAGAAATTCAAATCAAAGACCACATTGAAAAGGAAAGCTGAAGCTCCAAGTATTGTTGAGAAGTACAAGAGAATGCGACACAAGTTCGAGTAAAAGAGGAAGGAGTTAAGAATAACACAAGTAAGGGAGATGAGAAGGCAATATAGAGAAAAAATCAAAGAAGATAAACTCAAGTACTGGATAAGCAAGACAATGGCGGCAAGACAAGTCGCCGAAAGTTTGCAAGATCTACTCAAAGGATGGGGAGAATATTTCAAAGCGGTGTCGTTGGCAAAGAAAGAGACAATGGGGTGGAAATCTGCAAGTTCTTCACCAAAGCTTTGGGTGACATGCAAGCTGGGAAGGACCTTATGGTGATATTTGATGTCCCTCCACCAGCAAACTTAGAAAATGAACCAAAAGAAGAAACCGAGGAAAAGGAGGAGGAAGAAACTGTTAAAGCTGATGCTTGATCCGAGAGCCTCTTTGCTTGGCACATAGTCCAGTCATCCTTAGTCGAGTTATTTATCCTTTCAAGTTATCCCTTTTGTTTAGTCGAGTCGTTGTCTTTTTCTTTTCAAAATTAGTGACTGTAATAAAGCCATGCAAATCAAAAAAAAAATTCGTTATTTTGGATTTTTAGACTTGTGTTGATTATGCTCAAGAAAATGAAGCGACGTATTCGGCACAAACATTACTTCAAATCATCGATAGGCCTACCTCTGGCAAAAAAGAGGTCCTCTGCATAGTAGGACGCGAATTTACGATATTAATTCTCTAACATCATTTTCTTTGCTTATTTTAATCCTAAATCCCTGAAGGTTGATTTGTGCATTCTGGCCGCGCCACAGTACCGGTTGAGATCCAGAGGGTCAATTCCAGCACCTTCCCCTTTACCTACAAGGACAAGGACGAGACGCAATATTATGGCTGAGTTTGACAAAGTTGAAAATGCTGGAGGAACTCTGGGAAAGCAAGGTTTGGTCGCGTACGAGGAGTATACTAAGCTGGAGCAAAGGTTGTTTGAGTTGGAGAGTAGAGTTCCTCTCGTCCATGCTGATGGAACTATCGATCCAAACAAAACTTCCCGCCCTCACGGTAAAGATCCATTGTTCCCTGAGAAAGACATCCCATACCCTACATACATCGCACAACCAAAAGCACCACAAAACAGTCTCCCTACCTTCACTTTTGAAACATAAACCGTTTCATCACCCTCCAAAGATCATGACATGTATGTATGGATAGGGGAAGGCTCAGACGGTACTAAAGAGCAAGTCAAGAGGCTGGTGGAAAAGTTCAAGCAATTCCAAGGTACCAAAGAAACTAGAGGTCTGGCTTATGAAGACCTCTAAATGTATTCTAACTTGAAGCTGCCCGATGGTTAGAAGACAGCCAAGTTTAACATGTTCGATGGCAGTAGAGATCCGATGGCTCATCTAAGGTCTTACTGTGACAAGCTGGTTGGGGTTGGACATGATGAGAAGATTCGAATGCAGTTGTTCAACTGTAGCTTGACATGCGATGCACTAGTGGGGTACTCAAAACAACAAAAAAAAAAAGTGGACGAGCTGAGAAACAATGGCTGGAGAATTTGTTGACAGTTTCGGGCACAAAACTTACACCATGCCTGATCGATTCTATCTGGAAAAGCTGAAGAAGAAGCATATTGAAACCTTTAGGGAGTTTGCAACTAGGTGGAGAGCTGAAGCTGCTAAGGTCCAACCTCTTATGGACGACACAGAGATAGTAGCAACTTTCATCTGCATACAAGAAGATGTCTATTTTGAAAAGATGCTGAATATGCAAGACAAGAAGTTTGGGGATTTGATCAAGATCGGTGACATTGTTGAAGATGGATTGAAAACTGGCAAGATTGTTAGCTTGACCGCACTACAAGCCACTAACAAGGCATAGCAAACTGGTAGGACAAAGATATCGAAGAAGAAGAAGAAGAAGAAGAAGAAGAAGAAGAAGAAGGACGATGTTTCCTTT
Source organism: Petunia axillaris subsp. axillaris (assembly GCA_029990575.1). Taxonomy (NCBI): domain Eukaryota; kingdom Viridiplantae; phylum Streptophyta; class Magnoliopsida; order Solanales; family Solanaceae; genus Petunia; species Petunia axillaris. Next base: position 146,852,533 of record JARKNS010000004.1, read on the forward strand.
GTTGCTGAATCACTTGACCACTATCCTACCTGTAACCACTACTTCCAAACACCACCTCCACCATACCCATACGTTCCACCATCGCCCGCTTACCCAGTCTACAACACACAACCCATCTTCCAAAATACACCCCCACAAAGACCACCACTTCCACAAAGCCCAAACTATAGAAATGCCAACACCTACTCGCACAGACAACAACCCAAGACCCAAAAGAAACTACACCCCATTGGTCGAATCCCACACCCAGCTATTTGAAAGACTCAAAGCAGCAGGCCACATACAACCTGTCCTATTCAAAATGCCTGACAGAATCTCACCCTTCATCGACCAAACCAAGACTTGTGCCTGCCACTCTAGGGACCTGCTCACGACACCGAAAAGTGCTATGCCTTAAGAGACAAAATAAAAGACCTAATTTATCAAAATGTGATACACTTGAAGGCACCAAATGTGCAGAATAATCCTTTGCTTGATCACGGAGATAACAGGGTGAACTTCATTGAGTTAGATGAGGAATGCAACTTAGACGGAACAATTGCTAAGGCAAAAGAAGCTACACCAGCATTTTCTTCTGTTGCTCAAGCCGCTAAAGCACAAGAGCCCATCGAAGTAGAGGTGGCTCCAAAGTTTTACGTTGATGTAGCCCCTCCCTACAATGACAAAGCAGTGCCATAGGATTATGAAGTAGAGAAGAAAGGCAAGTTGGTAATCAAGACCGTTGCAGCACAATGGGTGACTAAGAGTGGGAGGATCTACACTCCCGAGCATCTTGTTCAGGGTAGACGAGGTACCAACGAGGAGGAGTCCGAATAATTGTGGAAGAAAGTTCAAGCGAAAGAATACTTCGTGGTTGAACATTTGGGCAAGACTCCTCCACAAATCTCTCTTCTTGCTCTACTTCTCAAATCAAATAGCTATCGAAATGCCTTAATGAAAGTGCTAGATGAAGCACATGTTCCGGTGGACACCACAGTCGAGAACATGGCTAGCATGGTTGGGGAAGTCATGGAATCCAATCGAATCGCCTTCCACGAAGATGAGCTACCACCAGAGGGGTTGAGTCATAACAAGACTTTGCATGTCACCATCAGATACAAAGACTGGTTTGTAGGGAGAGTTCTGATCGACGGAGGGTCTGCTTTAACATATGCTCGTTCATCACTCGGAAGAGAATAGGGATTGATCAAAGCATGATTCGAGAAAGTGGCATGAAGGTAAAGGCATTCGATGGTTCACAAAGAAGCACCATTGGGAGATCGACTTAACTATCATGGTCGGTCCCATCAAATTCACTACTGAGTTTCATGTCATGGATATCTCTGCTTCTTATAACTTGTTGCTAGGAAGACCTTGGATTCACATGGCTGGAGAAGTGCCTTCCACCCTGCACCAGATAGTGAAGTTCGAGTGGGACAACAAAGAGGTTGTAATATTTGGAGAATGGAGCAACTCCATTTACAATGAACAAACCATACCAGCAATTGAGGGGAACACTCCTGACGGACAGACCTTCTATACTGTGGAGCTTGTGGGAGTAGTGCAGGGTAGCCGAGGAGGATACCACAAGAACTACAATAAGAGTTGGAATCCCAATGGGTATAAGAAGAACATTGACACAGTCGAAGGAGGATATACTGCACACTTCACTCCTAAACTTATCAATGCGCCTGAAGGGGTTGAGGAGAGGAAAAGAAGTTTTAACAATGCCTATTGGGATGGCCGAGGCAAAGGCTATGAAGGGAGAAACTTGGTCTTGGAGCCCATAATATTTGACTGGAGTGTGCCTTCACGAGAATTTCGTGAGACCATACCCGCCAAAACCTAGAAGCGGCCTGTGTACTCACCTAATGCCCGTCCTGACTGGAAACACATTTCTAAAGAAACAAGGGGAAGGAAAGTATGGCTGCCTTAAATATCCGAACCTGAAACTATGGAGGTGATGATTGAGGAGCCCTACGTACCCCCACATCCTGCGAAGTGGCCTGGAGACTGGGTTATAGGTATTATGATAAAGCAAGGCTACAAACTTGGGAAAGGTTTGGGCAAGAACTTAGATGGCATGATTGAGCTGATTCGAATCGTGATGAGGCCCGACAACGAGAAAGCCGGTATAGAGTATATTATGACATATATAAAGAGCATGGAGAAAGCTTCATTGGACTTCAAATACTACAAGAGAAGTGGCAAATCTGTCCTACATATCATTGTCATACTACAAAGGAAGTGTCAAATCTCTCCTACATATCTTTGTCTCGTCTGGCTACTTGGATGGTCGCAAGGGGGAGGTATCTGCAGTGCAAGAGATTGGGCCGATGATTGTTGATGTTGAAGAGGATTTGCTGGCAGGAATGAAAAAGCTGTTCCTATTTGATGAAGACTGTTGTGTGATCCTAGAAGAGCATGTTGAACCTCGTGGCCCAGTAAAAGCTGGATCCGGAGCTGCACTGAACAACTAGACCATCAACCTAGCCCGAGCTTATCGCGGACCTTGGTAGAGCTGGGGGATAGAGCTTATTTTTTATGCTTTCTAAAATAAAACCCGACCTCGAGTCGTGGAACTTGCATTTTCCTTTTTTCTTTTTAACATGTCTCCCTACAAACTTTGTTTTGCAAGGATTCATAAATAAAGCATTGCTCTTCTTCTTTCTTATTTTGTTTTAATCTTTTAATTACGCAATATTTCACATTTCAGCATTCAAACTAATAATTCCATTGAGTCCGCGACTGCAACGTGTAACGAAACTACATAGCTTGAGGAACCTCATTTTGACTATGATGAGTTTGATGAGGCAACACAAGAGGAAATTAAAAGACTTGATAATAAGCCTAAACAAAATCTAGAAGAGACTGAGGTGATAAATCTGGGAGATGATAAAATAGTAAAAGAAACAAGGATCAATGTGCATCTCACCGCAGAAGATAGAAAGCAATATATTGAATTTCTTAAAGAATATGAGGATGTGTTTGCATGGTCGTATGATGACATGACTGGTATAAGCACGGATGTAGTGGCCCACATATTGCCTATCAATCCAGGCTTTTCGCCAATCAAGCAAAAAGCCCGAACTTTCAAATCATCGACCTTGGTGAAAATCGGAGAAGAAGTGACCAAACAGCTCAATGCAGGGATTTTGAAAACAGTCAAATACCCAACTTAGTTAGCCAGCATTGTCCCAGTGCTAAAGAAAGATGGGAAAATCAGAGTTTGTGTAGACTACAGAGATCTGAATAGAGCAAGTCCGAAAGATGACTTTCCGTTGCCGAATATACACATCTTAATTGACAATTGCGCGAAGCATGAACTACAATCTTTTTGGGATTGCATCGCAGGCTATCATCAGGTACTTTTGGATGCAGAGGATGCTGAGAAGACAACTTTTACTACATCTTGGGGGACTTATTGTTACAAGGTAATGTCGTTTGGTTTAAAGAATGCTGGGACTACCTACATGAGGGCAATGACTCAATTATCAATCAGTCGGTTCATAGCTCAATCCACAGTCATCTGTGAACCAATTATCAAGTTATTGAAGAAAGATGTAGCAATCGAGTGGACGGTGGATTGCCAAAAAGCATTCGACCGGAAGAAGGAGTATCTATCTTACCCACCCGTACTGGCTCCACCCGAACCTGGGCGAACTTTGATCTTGTACCTGTCTGTGGTAGATTCAGCATTTGGATGTGTTTTGGGACAACACGACTCAACTGGGAGGAAAGAGAAAGCAATATATTATCTGAGTAAGAAGTTCATTCCTTTCGAAGCCAAGTACATGCTGTTAGAACGAACTTGCTGTGCATTGACTTGGGTAGCACAAAAATTGAGACACTATCTGACATCCTATGCAACCTTGCTGATATCAAGAATGGACCCTTTCAAGTATATCTTCAAAAAGCCAATGCCTACCGAAAAATTTGCCAAATGGTAAATGTTGCTCAGCGAGTTCGACATCACTTTTATCACTCAAAAGGCAGTGAAAGCTCAAGACTTAGTGGACCACATGACCGAGAATCCCGTAGATAATGATTATGAGACTTTGCACACCTTTTTCCCTAACGAAGAAGTCATGTTCGCGGGGGAAGATATCACTGAGGAATATGACGGTTGGAGATTATTCTTTGACGGAGCGAAAACTTCAAAGGAGTCGGCATTGGAGCGGTACTGGTCTCCGAGACTGGTCAACATTATCCTATCACCACCAAAACTGAGGTTTCCTTGCACCAATGACATGGCGGAATACGAAGCTTGCATCCTGGGTCTTAGAATGGTGGTTGTTATTTCCCAAGACACACCACTTACTATTTTAAGGACCAGTTTCTTCAATGTGTTCCTTTACTTTATTATATGCGGAATTAAAACTGTAAGTAAAAGAACACTTGGTGTTAGCGTGGAAAAACTCCTTTGACTAGGGATAAAAAAATCACGACCTACTCTTCCAAGTAGGATTTCAACTTCACTATGTAAAAGACTCACTTGGTTACAAGACTACCTTATTATTAACCTAGGACTAACTCTAATCCTCTAGTGATCCCTCTCACGATCAGTGAAGTTTCTTCAAGTACACGACTTGAATTAAAATGATACAACTAGATAGTACCTACTACAGATGAACTAAGACTGAACTTTGACAAAACTCAATTTAAGGAACAGGTTCTTTACTTAGTTCCCTGTAGCTTAATGATTACAAAAATAAGATGAAGACTCTTTCAATGCTATGGCTCGATTCTCTCTGTATTTGTGCATACTTCAATAGCTGAAATACTTCTGCTTTTATAGCTTCCAAAACCCAAGAAGTCTTGAGCAATTATAACTCCAAAGCTTCCAAGAGTTTGAGACCTAGTTGAACTCTTTCCTTGTTTACCCGAAATCAGTTAGCTCTTATCCATTCTTATGCAATCTTTTCATATCTCGTATAGTCCTGCATAATTATCAAGATAAACATTAGATCTAGGATAATAATTAATATTCTCGCTTAAATGATTTTGCATGAATTATTTATTCAGTTGCAGTGATTCAAAGGAACATGTCATTAGATCTGTTCCTTAGTCATTAGTCAAAACTTCAAGCTTATCCAAGCTAACATTTTCCCCCTTTTTGATGATGACAAACTCATAGTCGTAGCTGCATTTCCTTAATGTCCTGAATCACAACTTGGAACTCAAAAAGCATCATAAGTAGAAACTTGTTTCATCATTAAGGATCAGGTTCTCAATCAGGTTATAAATTGCACAAGTAAAATCAGAACTAATTTGCTCTTCCCCCTTTTGGCATCATTGAAAAGGTTGCATAAGTTAGAATATATCAAGTATTAGAATAATCAGCTCATGGCCATTGAGGCAACTTAAAATGCAAGCATAATTCAAAATAAAGCAACTGCAAGACAATGATATTAGCCATCGAAGATAATTCATCATTAACAAAAAGTTAAACCAGGGGATACAAGCAGATACTACTAAATTATTCAAAAACTAAAAAGGAAAAGACTAATGCACTAGAACTAGTCTAAATCCCACTGGACAAAAGATGGCTTTTGGTTAAGGTGTTCCGGATGTGGGAGGACCAGGTCCCTGAGACTTTTCCAGCAACAATTGAAACATTTGTTTGATCATTCCCTCATTTGTCTCCTTTGCTTTAGTAGCCTCAGCCTTCCAGTAGTTCCTCTCTTCCTCTTGCCTTGGCAACAGTATCTTGTTCACAAATACAAACAGCACCTGGTGCTGAGGGTGCATTTCACTCTTTTGCAAAGCCCTGGGCTTCTCTTCCTCAACATTTTCAGCAAATTTCTTAGTGATCTCCAAATCAGTAGGAAGATTTGTCAAATCAGGCCAGACCTTTTTGATGTAGCATTCATACACCACAGATGGAATATCCAGCAATTCACCCAATTCCTTAGTGTCAAAAGTGATTTCTTGGTCATGGACAGAAATGGTGATCCTATCCCTTTGTATGGAACAATTCTTGTAGAATTCCTGAACCATCACTTTTGCACACTTACCTTTGATCTGAAGGACCATATCCCTCCAGCCTTGAACCTGCAATATTTGCAACAACCATAGCATACCCTCTTCCTCAATATCAGAGAGTACCCTTCCCCCTCAGAACATTCCTAAATATAATGTCATCATGCACAAAGTGCTGAACTTCATCTCGCTCATCCTCACTTTCACTGTCATCACCTACAACAGACTCATCAGAACTAGAATCAGAACTTTCATCAACCAAAGTTCTTTTTGAGGACCTGGTCCTCTTGGAAGATTTTCTAGCAACAGCTTTCACAGAACTCTTTGTCACACGCCCTTGTGCCACTTTTCTCTTCTTAGACTGAGGAACAACTTCCTCAACATCCTCCATCCCATCATCATCTTCATCCACAAGCTCTCTCTCTCTTTTTCTATAAAATCAGTTTCTTCTTCAACAACAGGATCAACAACCTGTTTTCCCTTTCCTTTCCTGCTCCTTTCCATTGCAGCAGCCAGTTTGTCATCTGCAGCCTTGATTGCACTTCTTGTTCTCCTAACCCCATGACACGACCCGAAATCCGGGAAGGCCGTGCGGGCACCCGACATCCTCCTCTAGACCCCTCGGGCGAACCCTTACCAATTAAATTAGGAAAATATATATAATTCAATTTATAAATAAGAACAGTACTTCAAAAAAAAAAAAGAACAGACATACTGATACCTCTAAGCTGTACAAAAGAAATTACAGCTGACTACCTAACATACTAGGTTTAGGGCTATCCAGACTAGAAATCTAAGAGTACAAAAGAAGACAGATACCTCCTGAAGTGAATAAAATGCAGCTGAAATAATAAACAATAAACTGGTGGCCATCCGGAATAAAAGCTGGCTCACCCTGACGGCTGAAGTCGTCTTCACTCCTTCACATCGTGGCGAACTCAATCCTAGAGCGAACCTGCCGAAATGAAATAGGTAGACAACACCAAACAACAAACAAGGGTGAGTCAAAAGGACAAGTGGGGCTGACTAGCCACCTCAAAGAGCAGGATAGCTAGCCAGGGAGAAAGGAAACAGATAGACCCAATTCCTCTTATTTAAATTTTAAAATTGCAGAGCCAGATAATAATTGGAAACACATAAGAAACTATAAACTCAACCCAGGATGTGAGCCAGAAACATATCAACAAATAAGCAATGCACATATAAGCAGAACAGTAGTCATGTACCGCAAGTCTACATAATGGTATGAATTGAGATGAAATGAAATGAAATGTGATGCAAAGGGTCACATGTGCCCGTAGTCCCATCCCGAAGCGGAATACTCCTGCATTAGAGGGGAATCCAATCTGATAACCAACTGGAGCGGAATACTCCTGCTCCTGGGGCGGAATACTCCTGCACCCGATATAATATAAACCAGAGGCGGAATACTCCTGCACTATATATCTGACATAAGAGCGGAATACTCCTGCTCTTGGGGCGGAATCCTCCTACCCTCAATATGATACAATGGAGCGGAATCCTCCTGCTCCTGGGGCGGAATACTCCTGCACCCAATATGATATGCAATGTAATGCATAAGAATGACATATAATGCGTATGAATGCAATGTGATGCAATAATAACCCTTCAGCGGCGCGGGACTCTCATCGACAGCCGGGAAGTAGATGCCAACTTACAGCCAGGGTACAATGCTCAAATCCTCAATGCAATACCAACAACAGGACATAACATATAATATACAATGTAAATCCAAAGCTAAGGCGTAATGAGTACGCCTATCGGCAGCTACACACGTAAGGAACACGTGGTAGAAAATCCACGAGGCCAGGTGCGTCCAAAGAAATGGATATAAACACTTACCTTGTTAAAAAGTTAGTACATCAACTCAATAACCGCTTGTCCTTTGGTTTCATTGCCAAACGATCCCACTCTATTCAATAAGCAGAAAAATATATCAAATTAGACTAAAGGCTTCATTCCTCACATCTTAGGGCAATCTGGTTAGGAACCTGATACCCTATTCGCATACGCAATACGCAGGCCAGGCCTATGTACAGGGTTTATGGTCACATAACCAAACCCTAAATAAATTACATTTATATGTTGCCCATAACTCACTGAATACGAATATATAATCAATTTCGTTATCGGGGTCCATTTGACCCTTTAAACTATTAATTGAACTTATTAAAACGATGTATAATATTCCAAATTTTACCGTTAAAACATATTGAAACACATGTAATAAAATCAAATAATATATTAGGATCATTACCTGAATGTTTCAGGGTGAAAATTCTACTTTTCTCCGGCCCCTTTTCTCATTTTTTTGCATTTTTTCTCCAATATTTTCTCCTTTCGCTTTTCTAGTTTTGGTTCTGCTCCACTTTGTTTTTGTTTGCTTCAAAATAACGTTGAAGGTGTATATATATATATCCAATATAGCCACCGCCATTCATTTAAAGCTTTTTGTCGTTTTTTTTCTCATTTCATTTTTTCTTTTTTTTTTCTTTTCTTTTCCTGACAAAAATTAAAACGGTACCCTGTGATATTCGAAATAATTCTAACTTTTGCATACAAGTTATACAAAATATATGTAACATACTCACAAAGACGGATCTCAAATCGGACTCCCGAAACTCAAGATGCGAATTTAAATAAAAAAGTCAAATTATTTAACTTTCGGCATTTTAGCGAAAACTAGCCGAACAACATCGAAATTCACTTTCGAAAGTTCATAAAAGTCATAAATAATCATACGAACTTAACGGCGCTTTCGGATTTTGAATCGGAGCTTATTCGCCCAAAACCGAGCTCAAAAATCTCTTTTTAATATTTATCGTCAATAAAAACTGAAACCTTATTCCGATGCCTACCAAACGAGGTCTGATTTAGCTCAAATTTTACAGACAGGTCCTAATGGACATTACGAATATTTTAAAATTATCGGCACGCCAATCGGAGTCCTAACTTCCGAAACGACTGACCGAGGTCGTTTCATTCTCCTCTACTTAAACTCTCGTTCGTCCTCGAACGAGCCTAAATCTAAAGCAAGATTCACGCTGATAATAAAAGAACTTGCACGACCTTCATGAACTACCTCACAGAATTTTTCTCATGATTACAGAATTAAAACTATAACACGAACACCGAACTCTTGGAATAAAATATATCTGGATAATATGATAACACCATTGCCCGGATTATTCTGACTAAGATGATCCTTCCTCGATCACGAGAGGAGAGTTCTACATTTTCGAAGCAAAGATACACGGAACTTTGAATGGATTAACATGATTCAGTCGATAATCACCTGTTCGATATACCTTTCGATATAGAACAAGTCGATGAAACTAAGAATTAGCTAACGCTTGATACAATAGGGGAAGTTTTTGAAGTACCTTGTCATTGTACACTATAGAAGATTTGATGCAAGCTATATTATATTTTTACGAACGCACTATGCAACATCTCAGTTGATGTTAGTGTTGTTCTGCAAGCTCATTGTGGGAATGTAGTTACTCATATCCTAATGTATGTCAAAGGTTCATCTGAACAGGGTCTATCATATAAGGATAAGGATCATGCAAATAATACTAGATAGTATGATGCAGACCAGGAATGATCTTCAGACTGAACATCTACTTCAGGGTATTGTCTTTGAATTGAAAATATTATGACTTGAAAAAGTGAAAATAAAAGAGACATGTTGTTGGACCATGAGCCGAGGCAGAATACCAGCAATAAAGTTGATTACATGTTCACTTATAATGTTAAAGTAACTTCTTAAAGAGTTGAGGTGTGAAAGAGATATACACACCAATGATGGATTGTCGACAAGCTGCACTAGACCTTTAACTATAAATTTCCATGAAGTAAAACAACATCAGTATGAGGATCCAGTTCTAGTTGAATACAGACAAATAGCCAGAAGAAAACTGGAGTAGCCATACAGGGATACTACAGACGGTGTTCTCATGTATAAAGATAGACTTTGTGTTCCTGATGTTGCAGATTTACATGGACAGATTATAATAGAGGCACATTATTCCAAATACACTGTTCATCCAGGTTCAACTAAGATGCACCATGATCTTAAGCAGATTATTGGTGGGATAGAATGAAGTGTGACATAGCAGGATTTGTGGCTCAGTTTTCTAATGGCCAGCAAGTTAAAGTCGTGTCATCTTTCCAGACTTTATGCTTTCAGCAGATAGGTACGTATATATGATCAGGTTGCCAGCTTATCTCTGTCATTAATAGATTATTAGTGGGTTTAGCAATGATCGACACTCATTGTAGATTTCTGTCTTGGCCTTACTTTGGGTGGTGAGAAAAGTGGTATCAACACCTCAGAGATTTAATATTACCATTCAGTATTTGGAGGAAGACTCCTCCACTTAAAGCACAAACTCATGCAGCCATTTGAATAGGAATAACCATCCTCGCACAGTCTGCTGGACTAAAAAGATTTAGCTAAAAGCTGAACATAGGCAGACCTAAGCTACCAACTACCCTTTCGAGTTGCCAAACAGCTGCAACTCTCAAGTTCACAACTCCATACCTTTGCCGTAAACACCACTGCCTGATGGATGGTACTTCTATATAAAAATTTCGGCAGAGTTTTCCCTGAAACTAGATGATCCGCAAAAACAGAACCAGCACTATACTATACATGGAAATGGATACCCGGATAAACTGATATCAAAACAATAATATGCTTACCCGGCTACAATAACACATACTCTGGCTCAACATGGAACGTCACAAATAGCTACCAATCGCCCAAGCTCACTAGTGCCGGACGAAGAAGAAATGGAAATGGATCGAGGATAGAAATAATTAGAGCTTCAGGAAGTTCATATTCTTATTTGCTTGGCTACCAAAGCTAGACTACTTCTGAGTCAGGCGAGCCAAAAGAATCACAATTGAAGAGATAGACATTAAATAAGCTTTATGGAAAAATATCTATACCAATTTAACCTCTTAATAAGAAGGAAACTCTGACAATTTACCAGAATATCCTTTTATAACCCAGATAAGCTCATGGGATAACATGACTCTACAATCATATTGAACCATGGAAGACACATAGATCAAATATTACTTACTAACCACTTTACACCGGAAGAAACAATAACACTTTCTGATGGTGACGAATTAGGATCTCATTATCCTACCAACACGAAATTCCTAGAAGAGAGGTATACTAATTTGATATAATAATAAAATGTGGCACATCAAGATGCCAGGCAGACGATACCGACACTCACTCCCAAATCTCTCACATTTAGACCAAATAAATTAGTAGGGTCATCATAAATTCCAGGAATAAATCATATCAGAAACTAACCCCTCTACCGCAACCGATTCTTAATAGAAACGACATCCAAGGAAACCATTGAAACATGATAAGACACACCATTTCCAGATCGATCAAAAGAATCAAATCTTACTCACATTTAAGAGAAGAAGAAATACATGGGTGTACTACATCGGATACCTCAACATCCTGCCAGACTAGCAGTTCATAGAACTGCCTCTGCAGCTAAGCTGAGTCACTACCCTGACGATCACTTTCTGAAGAACCACTGCCACCACACTCTTACCCTCTACTGGATGCTGGCATTTCTCTGGCTAATTAAGATCTATATGAAATTCCCTGTGACTGCGCAGATGCCCGATGACGAGAGAAAAGACGACTTCCTACCTGTCGGAGTAAGGAAAAACTCCTCAAAGGATAGCCAGACTCACGACAATGATAATGGAACTGGGCAGATTGTTGATAGTTGTAAAGAAAAGACTGAATCTGATCTTAACGAGCTACTGGCGCATTCTAAGAATCAAGTGACACAAGCTGAGATAACCTGGAAGGTGACCTCCCAAAATAATCAGAACTTTTACCTCCAAATGAGGTACCATGGTTACCCACCAGGGTCGTGGGATCTCTTACTTTCCCGCTCTAACTTATGGTATGCCTCGAACATTCGGGCAATATTAACAACAACATCAAATAAAATCCAGACCTCAGTTTCTCGAGCCATCTGGGATTTCAAGGAAAAATAAAGGTCATCAATAAATCTTTGGATCTCTCGAAAGGCTCATGGACTAGTTCTACTGTATATTCAGCCATTCTATAGAATTCAATCTCATATTTTGAAACACCAACAGGCTAACCGACAGGCTACCCTGTCCAATCCACTCAAACTGGCAACACTTTTCATCTCGCTCGCTACTCAAAAGGAACTTTTCCACGAATCTAGAAGAAAAACCGAACCAAGTTAGCTAATAAGAGAGCGGCCAACCAATTCAAGGCCGGACCCCTGAAACTGGAAAGCAGAATAATCAACACCATGCCACTCGATATAATCAAGAGCCAGAAGGATATGCTGACATCATTTTATTTTTTTTTTGAAAAAAACTTACACAAGGATTATCTGATGCATGGCTTGAGAATATCGGAAGATTCAACCGCGTAAAATAATGCAACCACTTTGGGCACTCGGACCGAACTGTTACCTCAGCTGGCTAACCAGCTAGAACAATTAGAGGTACAACACATGCTACCTCCGGAACATACTTTACTGCGGCAATATTAAGAACTGGAATAGGAGCTCCCTGAGGCCGAACATCTACATTTACGGCAACCTGATAAGCTGCCTAGCGAATAATAGGTTCTTGCGGTATCTGCGTCGCCAAGATTCTCGTAAAGCATCATAGAGAGCCAAGAGAACTACAAGGCCCTGCTCCCTTTCCCAACGCGAGCTCGTACAACTGGGACCTCTGTAATTAGATCATCAGCACGATTAAAAACTTTCGGGGCCTCGTCAGTGCTATCCCCAGGCCAGACTGCTTCGTCTTGAACTCATACCATTTGCTGATTTATCGCACGAAGGTTTCACAATTACCACGAAGGAATTAACGAAAATACTTTTGGACCCTAGACTGACGCACGATCAGAAAAGAAGAAAGTGAAACTTCCTAAATGCCATCATAGCCTCTCGTAGATAAGTACGGACGTCTACGTACCCATCAGCGAGACTCTACTAGACACTGTCTTAGTCTGGATAGATTCTAAATCAAGCTCTGATACCAACTGACACGACCCGAAAGCCGGGTAGGCCGTGCGGGCACCCGACATCCTCCCCTAGACCCGTCGGGCGAACCCTTACCAATTAAATTAGGAAAATATATATAATTCAATTTATAAATAAGAACAATACTTCAAAAAAAAAAAAAGAACAGACATACTGATACCTCTAAGCTGTACAAAAGAAATTACAGCTGACTACCCAACATACTAGGTTTAGGGCTATCCAGACTAGACATCTAAGAGTACAAAAGAAGACAGATACCTCCTGAAGTGAATAAAATGCAGCTGAAATAATAAACAATAAACTGGTGGCCATCCGGAATAAAAGCTGGCTCACCCTGACGGCTGAAGTCGTCTTCGCTCCTTCACATCGTGGCGAACTCAATCCTGGAGCGAACCTGCCGAAACGAAATAGGTAGACAACAACAAACAACAAACAAGGGTGAGTCAAAAGGACTCAATAAGTGGGGCAGACTAGCCACCTCAAAGAGCAGGATAGCTAGCCAGGGAGAAAGGAAACAGATAGACCCAATTCCTCTTATTTAAATTTTAAAATTGCAGAGCCAGATAATAATCGAAAACACATAAGAAACTATAGACTCAACCCAGGATGTGAGCAAGAAACATATCAACAAATAAGCAATGCACATATAAGCAGAACAGTAGTCATGTACCGCAAGTCTACACAATGGTATGAATTAAGATGAAATGAAATGAAATGTGATGCAAAGGGTCACATGTGCCCGTAGTCCCATCCCGAAGCGGAATAATCCTGCATTCGAGGGGAATCCAATCTGATAACCAACTGGAGCGGAATACTCCTGCTCCTGGGGAGGAATACTCCTGCACCCGATATAATATAAACCAGAGGCGCAATACTCCTGCACTATATATCTGACATAAGAGCGGAATACTCCTGCTCTTGGGGCGGAATCCTCCTACCCTCAATATGATACAATAGAGCGGAATCCTCCTGCTCCTGGGGCGGAATACTCCTGCACCCAATATGATATGCAATGTAATGCATATGAATGACATATAATGCGTATGAATGCAATGTGATGCAATAATAACCCTTCAGCGGCGCGGGACTCTCATCGACAGCCGGGAAGTAGATGCCAACTTACAGCCAGGGTACAATGCTCAAATCCTCAATGCAATACCAACAACAGGACATAACATATAATATACAATGTAAATCCAAAGTTAAGGCGTAATGAGTACGCCTATCGGCAGCTACACACGTAAGGAACACGTGGTAGAAAATCCACGAGGCCAGGTGCGTCCAAAGAAATGGATATAAACACTTACCTTGTTAAAAAGTTAGTACATCAACTCAATAACCGCTTGTCCTTTGGTTTCATTGCCAAACGATCCCACTCTATTCAATAAGCAGAAAAATATATCAAATTAGACTAAAGGCTTCATTCCTCACATCTTAGGGCAATCTGGTTAGGAACCTGATACCCTATTCGCATACGCAATACGCAGGCCAGGCCTACGTACAGGGTTTATGGTCACATAACCAAACCCTAAATAAATTACATTTATATGTTGCCCATAACTCACTGAATACGAATATATAATCAATTTCGTTATCGGGGTCCATTTGACCCTTTAAACTATTAATTGAACTTATTAAAACGATGTATAATATTCCAAATTTTACCGTTAAAACATATTGAAACACATGTAATAAAATCAAATAATATATTAGGATCATTACCTGAATGTTTCAGGGTGAAAATTCTACTTTTCTCCGGCCCCTTTTCTCATTTTTTTGCATTTTTTCTCCAATATTTTCTCCTTTCGCTTTTCTAGTTTTGGTTCTGCTCCACTTTGTTTTTGTTTGCTTCAAAATAACGTTGAAGGTGTATATATATATATCCAGTATAGCCACCGCCATTCATTTAAAGCTTTTTGTCGTTTTTTTTCTCATTTCATTTTTTCTTTTTTTTTCTTTTCTTTTCGTGACAAAAATTAAAACGGTACCCTGTGATATTCGAAATAATTCTAACTTTTGCATACAAGTTATACAAAATATATGTAACATACTCACAAAGACGGATCTCAAATCGGACTCCCGAAACTCAAGATGCGAATTTAAATAAAAAAGTAAAATTATTTAACTTTCGGCATTTTAGCGGAAACTAGCCGCACAACATCGAAATTCACTTTCGAAAGTTCATAAAAGTCATAAATAATCATACGAACTTAACGGCGCTTTCGGATTTTGAATCGGAGCTTATTCGCCCAAAACCGAGCTCAAAAATCTCTTTTTAATATTTATCGTCAATAAAAACTGAAACCTTCTTCCGATGCCTACCAAACGAGGTCTGATTTAGCTCAAATTTTACAGACAGGTCCTAATGGACATTACGAATATTTTAAAATTATCGACACGCCAATCGGAGTCCTAACTTCCGAAACGACTGACCGAGGTCGTTTCATTCTCCTCCACTTAAACTCTCGTTCGTCCTCGAACGAGCCTAAATCTAAAGCAAGATTCACGCTGATAATAATAGAACTTGCACGACCTTCATGAACTACCTCACAGAATTTTTCTCATGATTACAGAATTAAAACTATAACACGAACACCGAACTCTTGGAATAAAATATATCTGGATAATATGATAACACCATTGCCCGGATTATTCTGACTAAGATGATCCTTCCTCGATCACGAGAGGAGAGTTCTACATTTTCGAAGCAAAGATACACGGAACTTTGAATGGATTAACATGATTCAGTCGATAATCACCTGTTCGATATACCTTTCGATATAGAACAAGTCGATGAAACTAAGAATTAGCTAACGCTTGATACAATAGGGGAAGTTTTTGAAGTACCTTGTCATTGTACACTATAGAAGATTTGATGCAAGCTATATTATATTTTTACGAACGCACTATGCAACATCTCAGTTGATGTTAGTGTTGTTCTGCAAGCTCATTGTGGGAATGTAGTTACTCATATCCTAATGTATGTCAAAGGTTCATCTGAACAGGGTCTATCATATAAGGATAAGGATCATGCAAATAATACTAGATAGTATGATGCAGACCAGGAATGATCTTCAGACTGAACATCTAATTCAGGGTATTGTCTTTGAATTGAAAATATTATGACTTGAAAAAGTGAAAATAAAAGAGACATGTAGTTGGACCATGAGCCGAGGCAGAATACCAGCAATAAAGTTGATTACATGTTCACTTATAATGTTAAAGTAACTTCTTAAAGAGTTGAGGTGTGAAAGAGATATACACACCAATGATGGATTGTCGACAAGCTGCACTAGACCTTTAACTATAAATTTCCATGAAGTAAAACAACATCAGTATGAGGATCCAGTTCTAGTTGAATACAGACAAATAGCCAGAAGAAAACTGGAGTAGCCATACAGGGATACTACAGACGGTGTTCTCATGTATAAAGATAGACTTTGTGTTCCTGATGTTGCAGATTTACATGGACAGATTATAATAGAGGCACATTATTCCAAATACACTGTTCATCCAGGTTCAACTAAGATGCACCATGATCTTAAGCAGATTATTGGTGGGATAGAATGAAGTGTGACATAGCAGGATTTGTGGCTCAGTTTTCTAATGGCCAGCAAGTTAAAGTCGTGTCATCTTTCCAGACTTTATGCTTTCAGCAGATAGGTACGTATATATGATCAGGTTGCCAGCTTATCTCTGTCATTAATAGATTATTAGTGGGTTTAGCAATGATCGACACTCATTGTAGATTTCTGTCTTGGCCTTACTTTGGGTGGTGAGAAAAGTGGTGTCAACACCTCAGAGATTTAATATTACCATTCAGTATTTGGAGGAAGACTCCTCCACTTAAAGCACAAACTCATGCAGCCATTTGAATAGGAATAACCATCCTCGCACAGTCTGCTGGACTAAAAAGATTTAGCTAAAAGCTGAACATAGGCAGACCTAAGCTACCAACTACCCTTTCGAGTTGCCAAACAGCTGCAACTCTCAAGTTCACAACTCCATACCTTTGCCGAAAACACCACTGCCTGATGGATGGTACTTCTATATAAAAATTTCGGCAGAGTTTTCCCTGAAACTAGATGATCCGCAAAAACAGAACCAGCACTATACTATACATGGAAATGGATACCCGGATAAACTGATATCAAAACAATAATATGCTTACCCGGCTACAATAACACATACTCTGGCTCAACACATGGAACGTCACAAATAGCTACCAATCGCCCAAGCTCACTAGTGCCGGATGAAGAAGAAATGGAAATGGATCGAGGATAGAAATAATTAGAGCTTCAGGAAGTTCATATTCTTATTTGCTTGGCTACCAAAGCTAGACTACTTCTGAGTCAGGCGAGCCAAAAGAATCGCAATTGAAGAGATAGACATTAAATAAGCTTTATGGAAAAATATCCATACCAATTTAACCTCTTAATAAGAAGGAAACTCTGACAATTTACCAGAATATCCTTTTATAACCCAGATAAGCTCATGGGATAACATGACTCTACAATCATATTGAACCATGGAAGACACATAGATCAAATATTACTTACTAACCACTTTACACCGGAAGAAACAATAACACTTTCTGATGGTGACGAATTAGGATCTCATTATCCTACCAACACGGAATTCCTAGAAGAGAGGTATACTAATTTGATATAATAATAAAATGTGGCACATCAAGATGCCAGGCAAACGATACCGACACTCACTCCCAAATCTCTCACATTTAGACCAAATAAATTAGTAGGGTCATCATAAATTCCAGGAATAAATCATATCAGAAACTAACCCCTCTACCGCAACCGATTCTTAATAGAAACGACATCCAAGGAAACCATTGAAACATGATAAGACACACCATTTCCAGATCGATCAAAAGAATCATATCTTACTCACATTTAAGAGAAGAAGAAATACATGGGTGTACTACATCGGATACCTCAACATCCTGCCAGACTAGCAGTTCATAGAACTGCCTCTGCAGCTAAGCTGAGTCACTACCCTGACGATCACTTTCTGAAGAACCACTGCCACCACACTCTTACCCTCTACTGGATGCTGGCATTTCTCTGGCTAATTAAGATCTATATGAAATTCCCTGTGACTGCGCAGATGCCCGATGACGAGAGAAAAGACGACTTCCTACCTGTCGGAGTAAGGAAAAACTCCTCAAAGGATAGCCAGACTCACGACAATGATAACGGAACTGGGCAGATTGTTGATAGTTGTAAAGAAAAGACTGAATCTGATCTTAACGAGCTACTGGCGCATTCTAAGAATCAAGTGACACAAGCTGAGATAACCTGGAAGGTGACCTCCCAAAATAATCAGAACTTTTACCTCCAAATGAGGTACCATGGTTACCCACCAGGGTCGTGGGATCTCTTACTTTCCCGCTCTAACTTATGGTATGCCTCGAACATTCGGGCAATATTAACAACAACATCAAATAAAATCCAGACCTCAGTTTCTCGAGCCATCTGGGATTTCAAGGAAAAATAAAGGTCATCAATAAATCTTTGGATCTCTCGAAAGGCTCATGGACTAGTTCTACTGTATATTCAGCCATTCTATAGAATTCAATCTCATATTTTGAAACACCAACAGGCTAACCGACAGGCTACCCTGTCCAATCCACTCAAACTGGCAACACTTTTCATCTCGCTCGCTACTCAAAAGGAACTTTTCCACGAATCTAGAAGAAAAACCGAACCAAGTTAGCTAATAAGAGAGCGGCCAACCAATTCAAGGCCGGACCCCTGAAACTGGAAAGCAGAATAATCAACACCATACCACTCGATATAATCAAGAGCCAGAAGGATATGCTGACATCATTTTATTTTTTTTTTGAAAAAAACTTACACAAGGATTATCTGATGCATGGCTTGAGAATATCGGAAGATTCAACCGCGTAAAATAATGCAACCACTTTGGGCACTCGGACCGAACTGTTACCTCAGCTGGCTAACCAGCCAGAACAATTAGAGGTACAACACATGCTACCTCCGGAACATACTTTACTGCGGCAGTATTAAGAACTGGAATAGGAGCTCCCTGAGGCCGAACATCTACATTTACGGCAACCTGATAAGCTGCCTAGCGAATAATAGGTTCTTGCGGTATCTGCGTCGCCAAGATTCTCGTAAAGCATCATAGAGAGCCAAGAGAACTACAAGGCCCTGCTCCCTTTCCCAACGCGAGCTCGTACAACTGGGACCTCTGTAATTAGATCATCAGCACGGTTAAAAACTTTCGGGGCCTCGTCAGTGCTATCCCCAGGCCAGACTGCTTCGTCTTGAACTCATACCATTTGCTGATTTATCGCACGAAGGTTTCACAATTACCACGAAGGAATTAACGAAAATACTTTTGGACCCTAGACTGACGCACGATCAGAAAAGAAGGAAGTGAAACTTCCTAAATGCCATCATAGCCTCTCGTAGATAAGTACGGACGTCTACGTACCCATCAGCGAGACTCTACTAGACACTGTCTTAGTCTGGATAGATTCTAAATCAAGCTCTGATACCAACTGACACGACCCGAAAGCCGGGTAGGCCGTGCGGGCACCCGACATCCTCCCCTAGACCCGTCGGGCGAACCCTTACCAATTAAATTAGGAAAATATATATAATTCAATTTATAAATAAGAACAATACTTCAAAAAAAAAAAGAACAGACATACTGATACCTCTAAGCTGTACAAAAGAAATTGCAGCTGACTACCCAACATACTAGGTTTAGGGCTATCCAGACTAGACATCTAAGAGTACAAAAGAAGACAGATACCTCCTGAAGTGAATAAAATACAGCTGAAATAATAAACAATAAACTGGTGGCCATCCGGAATAAAAGCTGGCTCACCCTGACGGCTGAAGTCGTCTTCGCTCCTTCACATCGTGGCGAACTCAATCCTGGAGCGAACCTGCCGAAACGAAATAGGTAGACAACAACAAACAACAAACAAGGGTGAGTCAAAAGGACTCAATAAGTGGGGCAGACTAGCCACCTCAAAGAGCAGGATAGCTAGCCAGGGAGAAAGGAAACAGATAGACCCAATTCCTCTTATTTAAATTTTAAAATTGCAGAGCCAGATAATAATCGAAAACACATAAGAAACTATAGACTCAACCCAGGATGTGAGCCAGAAACATATCAACAAATAAGCAATGCACATATAAGCAGAACAGTAGTCATGTACCGCAAGTCTACACAATGGTATGAATTAAGATGAAATGAAATGAAATGTGATGCAAAGGGTCACATGTGCCCGTAGTCCCATCCCGAAGCGGAATACTCCTGCATTCGAGGGGAATCCAATCTGATAACCAACTGGAGCGGAATACTCCTGCTCCTGGGGAGGAATACTCCTGCACCCGATATAATATAAACCAGAGGCGCAATACTCCTGCACTATATATCTGACATTAGAGCGGAATACTCCTGCTCTTGGGGCGGAATCCTCCTACCCTCAATATGATACAATAGAGCGGAATCCTCCTGCTCCTGGGGCGGAATACTCCTGCACCCAATATGATATGCAATGTAATGCATATGAATGACATATAATGCGTATGAATGCAATGTGATGCAATAATAACCCTTCACCGGCGCGGGACTCTCATCGACAGCCGGGAAGTAGATGCCAACTTACAGCCAGGGTACAATGCTCAAATCCTCAATGCAATACCAACAACAGGACATAACATATAATATACAATGTAAATCCAAAGCTAAGGCGTAATGAGTACGCCTATCGGCAGCTACACACGTAAGGAACACGTGATAGAAAATCCACGATGCCAGGTGCCTCCAAAGAAATGGATATAAACACTTACCTTGTTAAAAAGTTAGTACATCCACTCAATAACCGCTTGCCCTTTGGTTTCATTGCCAAACGATCCCACTCTATTCAACAAGCAGAAAAATATATCAAATTAGACTAAAGGCTTCATTCCTCACATCTTAGGGCAATCTGGTTAGGAACCTGATACCTTATTCGCATACGCAATACGTAGGCCAGGCCTATGTACAGGGTTTATGGTCACATAACCAAACCCTAAATAAATTACATTTATATGTTGCCCATACCTCACTGAGTACGAATATACAATCAATTTCGTTATCGGGGTCCATTTGACCCTTTAAACTATTAATTGAACTTATTAAAACGATGTATAATATTCCAAATTTTACCGTTAAAACATATTCAAACACACGTAATAAACTCAAATAATATATCACTACCTGAATGTTTCAGGGTGAAAATTCTGCTTTTCTCCGGCCCCTTTTCTCATTTTTTGGTATTTTTTCTCCAATATTTTCTCCTTTTGCTTTTCTAGTTTTGGTTCTGCTCCACTTTGTTTTTGTTTGCTTCAAAATAACGTTGAAGGTGTATATATATATATCCAGTATAGCCACCGCCATTCATTTAAAGCTTTTTGTCGTTTTTTTTCTCATTTCATTTTTTCTTTTCTTTTCGTGACAAAAATTAAAACGGTACCCTGTGATGTTCGAAATAATTCCAACTTTTGTATACAAGTTATACAAAATATATGTTACATACTCGCAAAGACGGATCTCAAATCGGACTCCCAAAACTCAAGATGCGAATTTAAATGAAAAAAGTCAAATTATTTAACTTTCGGCATTTTAGCGAAAACTAGCCGAACAACATCGAAATTCACTTTCGAAAGTTCATAAAAGTCATAAATAATCATACGAACCTAATGGCGCTTTCGGATTTCGAATCGGAGCTCATTCGCCCAAAACCGAGCTCAAAAATCTCTTTTTAATATTTATCGTCAATAAAAACTGAAACCTTCTTCCGATGCTTACCAAACGAGGTCTGATTTAGCTCAAATTTTACAGACAGGTCCTAATGGACATTACGAATATTTTAAAATTATCGGCACGCCAATCGGAGTCCTAACTTCAGAAACGACTGACCGAAGTCGTTTCACCCCACTAGCAAGAGTAGAGGCAGAAGGAACAGTTCATTTTGCCTTGAAAGAACTTTCACTCTTTTTCTTAAGCCCTGGCTTATAGCTATCAGCAATCTTTTTCAACTTAGCAGCAATCTCAGCAGACAACTTAGCATCAGTTAGACCCTTTCTAGCAAGTTTTCTTTTCAGACTCCTTATGTTAATAAGGTGAATAATTGGCTTATCACTATCATTCATGGCATCATCTAAATCCACCACATTTACATCCTCCATGGGTGCTCTAAAAGCAACCTCTAGAGACCCTGGTGACCGATGCATGAGAGCCTCCAAACGTTTCCCCCTGAGGAACAGACCCAAACCCCTCTACATTCTCCCCTTCATCTTCAACTACATTTAAAGGAGAAGCACAGTTTACCTGATACTGATAGACAAGCATAGCCCTCTACAAGTCCTCAACTTTTTTTAAAATCGATTCAGCTGTTGAAGCTGGTCCTTCCCCCTGAATTTCTGCCTCAGGATTTTGGGGAATCTGGTGTTCAGGGATTGGTGTTGTTGTGTCCATGGGTGAAGGAAGGTTGGGAATTTGTTGTTGATCAGAAGTGGGAATGAAAGTTGAGTTTTCAGGTGAGAGAGACATGGCAAATATACGTTTTGAGAGATAAAGCACCGTTTTTTCTGAAATTGTTGAAAATTTGATTTGAGCAAAGTGAAAAAATAATGAGGAAGTAGCAGGGTTTATATAGAGTGAGGTAAATAGTGGAGATTGAGTGCAAAACGGATTCTATTACCTCATTGATGAAATTTCAGACGTTAAAGGACTATTGGGAGTCTCCAGAAAAGAGTCGTTATTATTTGAGTTTCCTGATGAGATTGTGAACTGGTTCCTCCGATGGGACTCTTACGCAGAGCTGATATGATTAGGATTTCTAGTGGGATTTGTCCTAAATTCAAGTTACTTATAGTCTTAAACTTCTAATATATTTGAATAACAAAGAGCACATACCTGTATATTATCACAAAAACAGTGTCCATCCCAATTTAATCAAATTTGCTCAGTCTAAAATTCTAAGAACATAAGTGTAACATCATTAAAATTTTAGCAACTTTAAAAGGAAATCATGGCACATGAGTATACAATTAAGTATGAAACTGAACTAAATATTTCAAATTGACTTTGACAAAATTCATTTTAAGTACAATTTTCTAGCCAATTTTGAAGTAAAACATTAGTAGATTTAGGTGAATTTAATCATCCCTAATTCCAACCTATTCCTTTCAAAATGATCTCTCCTTAAAGCTTTTGTAAAAATGTCAGCAATCTGCTTCTCAGTAGGACAAAATGCTATAGTAATTGGTCCTTTTTCATAATTGTCTCTCAAAAAATGATGTCTTATGTCAATGTGTTTAGTCCTTTTGTGATGCACTGGATTTTTTGTCATATTTATAGAACTAGTGTTATCACAATAAATAGGAACAGTCCCTACATCAACACCAAAATTTTGTAATTGCTGTTTGATCCACAACAATTGTGAGCAACATGAAGCAGCAGCCATATATTCAGCCTCAGCAGTGGAAAGTGCCACTGAATTTTGTTTCTTGGTTCCCCATGAAACCAAACATTCACCAAGAAAGTGTGCCATACCTGAAGTACTCATTCTATCAACAAAAAAACCTGCATAGTCAGCATCAGTATATCCAACAAGATTAAAATTACCACCTTGTGGATACCAAAGTCCCAAGGAACCTGTTCCTTTCAAGTATCTCAATACTCTTTTAACAGCTTTCAAATGTGATTCCTTAGGATCTGACTGAAACCTAGCACACAAACCAACATTAAACACAATGTCAGGTCTGCTAGCAGTTAAGTAAAGTAAGGAACCAATCATGCCCCTGTACTATTTTTTATCAACTGAAATTTCATGTTCATCAAAATCCAATTTTGTGGCAATTGCAATAGGTGTATCAATTTCCTTAGCATTGTCCATATCAAACCTTTTAAGTAATTCCTTAACATATTTTTGTTGATGGATCATAGTTCCATTTGAGGTTTGCTTGATTTGTAAACCCAAAAAGAGATTAAGTTCACCCATCATGCTCATCTCAAACTCACTCCCCATCAAATTTGCAAATTCCTTACTTAGATTTTCACAAGTAGCACCAAAGATTATATCATCTACATAAATTTGAACAATTAAGAGATGCTTACCTTTTTCTTTCAAAACCAATGTGCTATCAATTTTACCTCTTTTATACCCATGTTGAAGTAAGAATTTTGATAGATGTTCATACCAAGCTCTTGGTGCCTGCTTGAATCCATACAAGGCCTTGTCTAACTTGTACACATGTTCAGGGAACTGTTCATTCTCAAATCCTGGAGGTTGCTTGACATAGACTTCTTCCTTTAAGTAACCATTCAGAAATACACTCTTAACATCCATTTGATGTAGAGTAAATTCTATGCATGTAGCAAAGGCTATAAGAAGTCTTATTGCTTCCAATCTTGCAACTGGAGCAAAAGTCTCATCATAGTCAATGCCTTCCTCTTGACTATACCCCTGAACAACTAATCTAGCCTTATTTCTGGTTACCATGCCATCCTCATCAAGTTTGTTCTTGATAACCCATTTTGTTCCTATAATGGACATGTTCCTTGGCTTGGGTTCCAGATGCCAAACTTGACTTCTTTGGAATTGATTCAACTCCTCGTGCATAGCATTGATCCAATCTGCATCCTTTAGTGCCTCTTTCACATTTTTGGATTCAACAAGAGATAAGAAGGCACTAAAGGCACACAAATTGTGATTTTTAACTGCTGATCTAGTTTGAATTCCAGCAGCCTTATCTGAGATTATCTCATCCAAAGGATGTGAACCTTGATACTTGTAAGGCTTGGGTATCAGACTATTTTCAGAAGTCCCTTGCTGAGGAACAGTTCCCGATGGAGTAGTACTGCCAGTTTGTAAGGTGGATCCATCATTTGTTCCCCCTGTTTCAGTGCTACTCTTCTCAGTTCTGCCTTGAGGAACAGTTCCTTGCAATTCACTTCTAACATCATTCCCATCCAATGTCTGCATTTGTGTAGAACCAGTTTCACCATGTTTCAGCATTCCAATCTCTTCATCTGAATCAGCTGTTAAAAGATATAATGTAAGAATAAGAAAAATGAGAATATTCCCAAAAACCCTAGAAAGTGGCGATTTTTGAAGAATCTCTGGCGATTTCTTTTCAGCTGCTTCTCGACATCTTCCATGGCCAATCAGGCCACTAGGCAGCCCCCCACTGGGGTTGCTCAGCCTAATCCCATTCCATCTACAGCTTCCTATGCTGCTGTTGTTGTCCCACAAGCTCAAACTAATGAAAAACAAACAGCTGCATTACCTACATTACCTATATGCCATCCACAAAAACTCAATGGCAGGCAGACTATAATGTGGAATAAGAAGGAGGTTCAGCATTTTATAGCCTCAACTAAATTGAATTATGGTAATATTGGAAAGTTTACATATGGAGCACCAGAACTTAATGATTTACGCAAGCTCATTCCATCACAATGCGAGGTGAAAGGCCACTGTGTTATTGGATCCTTGGATTATCGCAGCATACTAATTTGATGTTCTTTGTTCGAGGATTATGTGAATCTGTTGTCTAAGGACATTGGTCTAAGGTGGGTAGGGATTCGTTTTTTATGAGAACCCTTAAGTGGGATCCATGGTGTGATCCTAGGAAAGAAATCTCGATTTCTATAGGATGGATTTCCTTCCCTAACTTGCCTCCTATTTTTTTTGTTAAAGAGTGTGTGTTCTCATTGGCTTTGGCAGTGGGTAAGCCATTGCATCTTGATGCTGCGACTCTTAATCATACTCGTCCAAGTTGTGCACGAGTCAAGGTCGAAATTGATTTACTTGGTGATTTGCCGCATGAGATCGACATAGTTGAAGTTGATGAAGAGTCCGGAAAGAAACATTCAAAGTGTATTCAAATTGTATACGACTATTTGCCAAAATATTGTTCGTCTTGTTGCTTACAAGGACATGATAACCAGGAGTGTCGCGTGTTACATCCAGATTTATATGAGGATAGGAATGATCAAAGTGATAAACAGGGTGACAAAGACGTAGTACAACCAGTTGCGAGGGTGTTGAAGAGTGGGAAAATTGTTGGGGAGGCAGGCCCTAGCAACACCAAAGCTAATGACACAGTAGATGGTAAGCAAACAAGGAATCAAGGTTTTATGAATAGGAGGAGCAACCCCAATTGTGAGTGGCAGGTGGTTAACAAAGAGAAAGGAGTTGCTGTTCAAAATCAACAGGATCGTGCACAAATTAAGCAACAAAATTATAATGCTTTTGCTGCTTTGGAAATAATAGATGATGGAGTATTACAAGTTCAAGAAGGATTGGGAGTTCAAAAAGTTTAGAACCAAACAGAAATAAAGTTGGACAAGGCGTTAGGTAATACAGTTATAAAACCTCGAGCTAGGGTTCACGAGCATGGAAATAAAAAAGGAGTGGAATTGATGGAAGAAAATAAAGCTGGAGGAGCTGAAGCCACAGACAAAGATCTGTTGGGAAGTCGAGGTGTCATTAATGAAGTGGATGAAATTCAGGCGACAGGAAATCGAGGTGCAGTATTTCATGGAACAGAATTAAAGAAGGCAGAGTTAAAGATCGTTAATGTTTCAGGAGTTGGGAAGAGTATTAAAGCTGGGAGTACTGCAGTTAATATTGTGTCTGAAGTTAATATGCATGAAAAGCAACAAGCAATTAATGTTTCAGGAGTCAACAAAGGCATTCAAGCTAAGGGGCTGCATTTAATGCGGGCCAATGATTCAGGTGTTAAAGCTCAGGGTTCAACATTGAATTCAAGCGACGAGATTAATGATGCAGCAGTTAATACAGGAAAGGAATTAATGATGGCAGATCAAGGTCTTAATTCTGTTGGTAATAGCAGAGTTAAGGGGTTGTGCATCATTAATAAAGAAGCGCAACAGTTAATTAAAGCCGGGAGTTTAACTCCAATTACCAAAGATGATTTGATTCCATTGGCAACACTGAAATTAATGACCTCAAAATTCAATGTCGATCCAGCTTTAAATGTCCAATTAAAAACATCAGTTCAAACAGTACCTTCACAGCTCGATCACAATGTTCAGGGAAGGCATGGTATTTAACAAGGGTCATCCAAAGAGGAGTTCACACAGGAGGAACAAGAGCTAATTAATTCGATGCAGCTACAAGATACCAAAGCAGTTCTTTCTAGGCAGACTAAGCATACCCCAGTGAAGAATAATGACCAGCGTGTTGAGGAGAAGTTTGAGAATTTTGAAGAAGATTTGGAGGATGAAGATGAATTATCAACTGCACATAATTTTCAACAAGTTGCGAGGGATGGTGATTTGTCCCCACGCGACATTGATGCTGCAAAAAAAGGTGGAGGACGAGGTAAAAAAGAACCCGGCCCTATTACCAGGATACAGCCTATTAGGAGTTCCAAATCCAAAGTTTAAATGATGAATAAAGCTCTGGTTTGGAATATACGATCAGTTAAAATTCAGGAGGCGTTTACAAGGTTGAATACATTGCATAGGCATCATCACTTTGATTTTATAGGGTTGCTTGAGCCTTTTCAAGAGCCCTGTAGAGTCCAGTATTATGGTATGAGGTTGGAAATGCACTGGTCCTTTACTAATGTTAATGGGAAGATTTGGGCTTTCATTGGGGATGATTATGGTGTGACTGTGGTTGATGATCAGGAGCAACAATTGAAACGACCTCGGTAAGTCGTTTCGGAAGTTAGGACTTCGATTGGCGTGCCGATAATTTTAAAATATTTGTAAGGTCCATTGAGACTTATCTGTAAAATTTGAGCTAAATCAAACCTCGTTTGGTAGGCATCGGAAGAAGGTTTCAGTTTTTATTGTCGATAAATATTAAAAAGAGATTTTCGAGCTCGGTTTTGGCGAATGAGCTCCGATTCAAAATCCGAAAGTGCCGTTAGGTTCGTATGATTATTTGTGACTTTTGTGAACTTTCGAAAGTGAATTTCGATGTTGTTCGGCTAGTTTCCGCTAAAATGCCGAAAGTTAAATAATTTGACTTTTTCTATTAAAATTCGCATCTTGAGTTTTGGGAGTTCAATTTGAGATCCGCCTTCGCGAGTATGTTACATATATTTTGTATAACTTATATGCAAAAGTTGAAATTATTTCGAATATCATAGAATACCGTTTTAATTTTCGTCGAGAAAAGAAAATAAAATAAAAGAAAAACAAAAAAATAATAATAATAATAAACAACATAAACGGTGGTCCTTAGCTTAAAATGCTAAGGACAAAGTTTCATATGAAACATAGAGAAACAGAACGTGAAATATGAGAAGAGAAAACGCAACAGAAACAAAAAAAAATGCAAGAAAATGAGAAAAGAGCCGGGAAAATAGTAGAATTTTTACCCCGAAACATTCAGGTAATGATCTTAATGTATTATTTGAGTTTGTTACATGTGTTTGAATATGTTTTAACGGTAAAACTTGGAATATTAGACATCGTTTTAATAAGTTCAATTAATAGTTTAAAGGGTCAAATGGACCCCGATAATGAAATTGATTATATATTCGTACTCAGGGAGTTATGGGCAACTTATAAATGTAATTTATTTGGGATTTTGTTATGTGACCATAAACCCTGTACATAGGCCTGGCCTGCGTATTTGCGTATGCGAATAGGGTATCAGGTTCCTAACTGGATTGCCCTAAGATGTGAGGAATGAAGCCTTTAGCCTAAATTGATATATTTTTTCTGCTTATTGAATAGAGTGGGATCGTTTGGCAAGGAAACCAAAGGATTAAGCGGTTGTTGATTAGCCGTACTAACTTTTGGAAGAGGTAAGTGTTTATATCCATTTCTTTGGAGGCACTTGGCCTCGTGGATTTTCTACCACGTGTTTCCTTACGTGTGTAGCTGCCGATAGGCGTACTCATTATGCCTTAGCTTTGAATTTACATTGTATATTATATGTTATGCCCTGTAGTTGGTATTGCATTGAACATATGAGCATTGCACTCTGGTTTTGAGCATTGCATATACTTCCCGGTTGGCGATGAGAGTCCCGCACCGGCGAAGGGTCATTATTGCATATACTTCCCGGTTGGCGATGAGAGTCCCGCACCGGCGAAGGGTCATTATTGCATATACTTCCCAGTTGGCGATGAGAGTCCCGCACCGATGAAGGGTCATCATTGCATATACTTCCCGGTAATCGATGAGAGTCCCGAGCCGGTGAAGGGTCATTATTGCATATATCTCTTGGTAGACGATGAGAGTCCCGCGCCGAAGATAGGTATCAGACATATGTGACTGCATTGCATCATACCGCGTTCATCCCATCTCATTGCACCGCATACTGACTATTGTGTGTATTGTGTTGTGTTTTATATATGCGGTATGTATACCATGTTGTGAACGTATCTCAGTTTGCCTATATATTTCTGGCTCGTATCCCGGGTTGCACGTCGCGACAATATAAATACATGGATCGGATCGGGTTGCACGCCGCAACAGTATAAATATACGGATCGGGTTGCACGCCACAACAGTATAAATATACGGATCGGGTTGCACGCCGCAACAGTATAAATATACGGATCGGGTTTCACGCCGCGACAGTATAAACATACGGATCGGGTTGCACGCCGCGACAGTATGAATATATGGATCGGGTTGCACGCTGCAACAGGATGTATTTCTGATTGTCGACATGTTCAGGATATCTATATGTTCGGTCTACCTTATGTCCCTGGCTGTTTATGATTCCATACGTGTTTTCAGTTATTATCTGGCTTTGCCTGTTTATAGTTCAAATAAGATGGATTTAGTTTATCTGTTTTTCTTCTCCCTGGCTAGCTATCCTATTCTTTGAGGTGGCTAGTCTGCCCCATTTATTGAGTCCTCTTGACTTACCCTTGTTTGTTGTTCGGTTTGTCTATCTATTTCGTTTCGCCAGGTTCGCTCCAGGATTGAGTTCGCCACGTTGTGAAGGAGCGAAGACGACTTCAGCTGTCAGGGTGAGCCAGCTTTTATTCCGGATGGCCACCAGTTTATTGGTTATTATTTCAGCTGCATTTTGCTCCCTTCAGTAGGTATGTGTCTTCTTTTGTACTCTTAGATGTCTAGTCTGGATAGCCCTAAACCTAGTATGTTGGGTAGTTAGCTGTAATTTCTTTTGTACAGCTTAGAGGTATCAGTATGTTTGTGTTTTTTTTTTAAAGTCTTGTTCTTATTTATGAACTATTATATTTATTTTCCTAATTTAATTGGTAAGGGTTCGCCCGACGGGTCTAGGGGAGGATGTCGGGTGCCCGCACGACCTAACCGGATTTTGGGGTCGTGTCAGTTGGTATCAGAGCCCAGTTTAGAGTCTATCCAGACCAAGACAGTGTCTAGTAGAGTCTCGGTGATTGGTACGTAGACGTCCGTACTTATCTAGGAGAGGCTATGATGGCATTTAGGAAGTTTCACTTCCTTCTTTTCTGATCATGCGTCGGTCTAGGATGCAAAAGTATTTTCGTTAATTCTTTAGTGGTAATTGTGAACCCTCGTGCGACAAATAAAAAAAACTGTATGAGTTCAAGACGAAGCAGTCTGGCCTGGGGTTAGTACTGACGAAGCCCCGAGTGTTTTGATCGTGCTGACGATCTAGTTACGGAGGTCCCAGCTGTACGAGCTCGCGATGGGTAAGGGAGCAGGGCCTTGTGGTTCCCTTGGCTCTCTACGATGCTTTTACGAGAATTTTGGCAACGCAGATACCGCAGGAACCTATTATTCGCTAGGCAGCTTATCTGGTCGGCGCACATGTAGATGTTCGAACTTAGAGAGCTCTTGTTTCAGTTCTTGATGTTGCCCCAGTAAAATATGTTCCACAGGCAGCATGTGTTGCGCCACTAATTATTCTGGCTGGTTAGCCAGCCGATGCAACAGTTCGGTCCAAGTGCCCAAAGAGGTTGCATTATTTTACGCGGTTGAACCTTCCGATATTCTTAAGCAATGCATCAGATAAACCTCGTGATTCTTTTTAAAATAAAATGATGTCAGCATATCCTTCAGGCTCTTGTTATATCAAGCGGTATGGTGTCGAGTATTCTGTTTTCCAGTTTCAGGGGTCCAGCATTGAATT
Organism: Petunia axillaris subsp. axillaris; assembly: GCA_029990575.1. NCBI lineage: Eukaryota > Viridiplantae > Streptophyta > Magnoliopsida > Solanales > Solanaceae > Petunia > Petunia axillaris. Next base: position 146,883,721 of record JARKNS010000004.1, read on the forward strand.
GGTGGACCGCTCTTTATTAGCCAACTTGGTTCCATTTTTCTTCTAGATTCGTGGAAAAGTTCCTTTCGAGCAGCGAACGAGATAAAAAGTGTTGCCAGTTCGAGTGGATTAGACAGGGTAGCCTGTCGGTTAGCCTGTTGGTGTTTCAGAATATGTGATTGAATTTTATAGAATGGCTGGATATGCATTAGAACTAGTTCACCTTTCGAGAGATTCAGAGATTTATTGATGACCTTTATTTTTCCTTGAAATCCCAGATGGCTCAAGAAATTGAGGTCTGGACTTTATTTGATGTTGTTGTTAATATTGCCCGAAGGTTCGAGGCATACCATAAGTTATAGCGGGAAGAGTTAGAGCGGGAAAGTAAGAGATCCCACGGCCCTGGTGGGTAACCATGGTTGGAGGTAAAAGTTCTGATTATTTTGGGAGGTCACCTTCCAGGTTATCTCAGCTTGTGTCACGTGATTCTTAGAGTGCACCAGTAGCTCGTCAAGATCAGATTCAGTCTTCTCTTTACAGCTATCAACAATCTTTCCTGCTTCCATTTTTTTTAGCGAAAAGGTGTTATCATTGTCGTGAGTCTGATTATCCTTTGAGGAGTTTTCCTTTTATCATTGTCGTGAGTCTGACTATCCATTGAGGAGTTTTCCCTTACTCCGACAGGTAGGCAGTCATCTTTTCTCTCATCATCAGGCATCTGTGCAGTCACAGGGGATTTCATTTAGATCATAATCAGCAAGAGAAATTCCACCATCCAATAGAGGTTGAGAGCACGGTGGCAGTGGTTCTTCAGAAGGTGATTATCAGAGTAGTTGCTTAGCTCAGCTGCAGAGACAGTTCTATGAACTGCTAGTTAGTCTCGCACGATGGTGAGGCACCCGATGTAGTAGACCCAGAGATTTCTTCTTCCCTTAAATGTGAGTAAGATTTAATTCTTTCGATTGATCTGGAAATGGTTTGTCATATCATATTTCTATGGTTTCCTTATTATTTCTATAATAAGAATCGGTTGCAGTAGAGGGGCGAGCTTCTGGTGTGATTTATTCTTGGCATTTGTGCGACCCTACTAGTTGATCTGGTTTAAATGTGAGAAATTTGGGAGAGAGTGTCGGTATGGTCTGCTTGGCATCTTTTTGTGCCGCCTTCTGTTATTATGTCAATTCAGTTTACCTCTCTCCTCGAAATTCAATGTTGGTAGGATAATGGGATCCTAATTCGTCACCATCAGAAAGTGTTATCGTTTCTTCCTGTGCAAAGTGATTAGTAAGTAATATTCGATCTACGTATATCCTCTTGCTTCAAAACGCTAGTAAAGTATGTTATCCTATGAGCTTATCTGGGTTATAAAAGGGTTTTCTGGTAATTGTCAGAGTCTCCTTCTTATTGGGAGGTTAAATTGGTATGGATATTTTTCCATAAAGCTTATTTAATGTCTATTTATTCAATTGCAATTTTTGGGTTAGCCTGACTCGGAAATAGTCTAGCTCTGGTAGCCAAGCAAATAAGAAGATGACCTTCCTGAAGCTCTAATCATTTCTATCCTCAGTCCATTGCTATCTTTTCTTTGTTCGGCACTGGTGAGTTTAGGCGGTCAGTAGCCTTTTGTGATGTTCCCTGTGTCGAGCCAGAGTGCGTGTCAAGGTGGCCGGATAAGCACATTATTATTTTTCAAGGCTACTAAGGGTAATGAGAGGCATCATTCTACCTTTGATTTGATCCATCAGTCAGTGGTGCTTATAGAAAATGTATGGAGTTGTGGCTCGAGAGTTGCAGCTTTTTGGCAACTCGAAAGGGTAGTTTGGTAGTTTAGGTCTGCCTATGTTCAGCTTTTAGCTAAGTCTTCTTTAGACCAGCAGGTTGTGCGAGGATGACTATTTCTATTCAAATTAGTTGTATGAGTTTATGCTTTAAGTGGAGGAGTCTTCCTCCAATTGATATCGAATCCTAATATTAAATCCCTAAAGGCATTGTTCAAACGTGAGCTAATTCTTAGTTCCATCGACTTGTTCTATATCGTAAAGAATATCAACGAGGTGATTTGTCGGCGGAATCATGTTAATCTATCCAGAGTTTCGTGTATCTGTGTTTCGAAAATGTAGAACTCTCCTCTCGTGATCAAAGAAGGATCAGCTTAGCCAGAATAAGTCGTGCAATGGTGTCATCATATTATCCAGATATATTGTATCCCAAAAGTTCGATATGCGTGTTATAATTCTGATCCTGTAATCAGAAAATAATGCCCGTGGGGTTGTTCATGAAGGTCGTGCAAGTTCTCTTGTTATCTGTGCGATTTTTTCTTTAGACTTAGGCTCGTTCGAGGACGAACGAGAGTTTAAGTAGAGGAGAATGAAACGACCTCGGTAAGTCGTTTCGGAATTTAGGACTCTGATTGGCGTGCCGATAATTTTAAAATATTTGTAAGGTCCATTGAGACTTATCGGTAAAATTTGACCTAAATCAGACCTCGTTTGGTAGGCATCAGAAGAAGGTTTCAGTTTTTATTGTCGATAAATATTAAAAAGAGATTTTCGAGCTCGGTTTTGGCGAATGAGCTCCGATTCGAAATCCGAAAGCGTCGTTAGGTTCGTATGATTATTTGTGACTTTTGTGAACTTTCGAAAGTGAATTTCGATGTTGTTCGGCTAGTTTCCGCTAAAATGCCGAAAGTTAAATAATTTGACTTTTTCTATTTAAATTCGCATCTTGAGTTTCGGGAGTCCAATTTGAGATCCGACTTCGCGAGTATGTTCATATATTTTGTATAACTTATATGCAAAAGTTGAAATTATTTCGAATATCATAGAATACCGTTTTAATTTTCGTCGAGAAGAGAAAAGAAAAGAAAATAAAATAAAAGAAAAACAAAAATAATAATAATAATAATAAACAACATAAACGGTGGTCTAAGCTAAGGACAAAGTTTCATATGAAACACAGAGAAACAGAACGTGAAATATGAGAAGAGAAAACGCATCAGAAACAAAAAAAAATGCAAGAAAATGAGAAAAGAGCCAGGAAAATAGTAGAATTTTTACCCCGAAACATTCAGGTAATGATCTTAATGTATTATTTGAGTTTATTACATGTGTTTGAATATGTTTTAATGGTAAAACTTGGAATATTAGACATCGTTTTAATAAGTTCAATTAATAGTTTAAAGGGTCAAATGGACCCCGATAATGAAATTGATTATATATTCGTACTCAGGGAGTTATGGGCAACTTATAAATGTAATTTATTTGAGGTTTGGTTATGTGACCATAAACCCTGTACATAGGCCTGGCCTGCGTATTGCGTATGAGAATAGGGTATATCAGGTTCCTAACCGGATTGCCCTAAGATGCGAGGAATGAAGCCTTGAGCCTAAATGGATATATTTTTTCTGCTTATTGAATATAGTGGGATCGTTTGGCAAGGAAACCAAAGGATTAAGCGGTTGTTGATTAGCCGTACTAACTTTTGGAAGAGCTAAGTGTTTATATCCATTTCTTTGGAGGCACTTGGCCTCGTGGATTTTCTACCACGTGTTTCCTTACGTGTGAAGCTGCCGATAGGCGTACTCATTACGCCTTAGCTTTGAATTTACATTGTATATTATATTTTATGCCCTGTAGTTGGTATTGCATTGAACATATGAGCATTGCACTCTGGTTTTGAGCATTGCATATACTTCCCGGTTGGCGATGAGAGTCCCGCACCGGCGAAGGGTCATTATTGCATATACTTCCCGGTTGGCGATGAGAGTCCCGCACCGGCGAATGGTCATTATTGCATATACTTTCCGGTTGGCGATGAGAGTCCCGCACCGGTGAAGGCTCATCATTGCATATACTTCCCGGTAATCGATGAGAGTCCCGAGCCGGTGAAGAGTCATTATTGCATATATCTCCTGGTAGACGATGAAAGTCCCGTGCCGGAGATAGGTATCAGACATATGTGATTGCATTGCATCATACCGCATTCATCCCATCTCATTGCACCGCATACTGACTATTGTGTGTATTGTGTTGTGTTTTATATATGCGGTATGTATACCATGTTGTGAACGTATCTCAGTTTGCCTATATATTTCTGGGTCGTATTCCGGGTTGCACGTCGCGACAATATAAATACATGGATCGGATCGGGTTGCACGCCGCAACAGTATAAATATACGGATCGAGTTGCACGCCGCGACAGTATAAATATACGGATCGGGTTGCACGCTACGACAGTATGAATATATGGATCGTGTTGCACGCCGCAACAGGATGTATTTCTGATTGTCGACATGTTCAGGATATCTATATGTTTTGTCTACCTTATGTCCCTGGCTGTTTATGATTCCATACGTGTTTTCAGTTATTATCTGGCTTTGCCTGTTTATAGTTCAAATAAGATGGATTTAGTTTATCTGTTTTTCTTCTCCTTGGCTAGCTATCCTATTCTTTGAGGTGGCTACTCTGCCCCATTTATTGAGTCCTCTTGACTCACCCTTGTTTGTTGTTCGTTTTGTCAATCTATTTCGTTTCGGCAGGTTCGCTCTAGGATTGAGTTCGCCACGTTGTGAAGGAGCGAAGACGACTTCAGCTGTCAGGGTGAGCCAGCTTTTATTCCGGATGGCCACCAGTTTATTGGTTATTATTTCAGCTGTATTTTGCTCCCTTCAGGAGGTATCTGTCTTCTTTTGTACTCTTAGATGTCTAGTCTGGATAGCCCTAAACCTAGTATGTTGGATAGTTAGCTGTAATTTCTTTTGTACAGCTTAGAGGTATCAGTATGTTTGTATTTTTTTTTTAAAAGTCTTGTCCTTATTTATGAACAATTATATTTATTTTTCTAATTTAATTGGTAAGGGTTCGCCCGACGGGTCTAGGGGAGGATGTCGGGTGCCCGCACGACCCGGATTTCGGGGCCGTGTCAACAATTGACTTTGAAACTGCACCATATTGTCCAAAATCAGGAATTTTTCATTACTTTGGTTTATGCTAAATGTGACAGAGCTGAAAGATTGGAATTGTGGGATTCTTTGCAATTCTTATCTTCAACAATGGTGAAGCCGTGGCTTATAGGGGGAAATTTTAATGTCATCCTCTCTGAGGAAGAAAAATATGGAGGCCTGCCAGTGTTGACACAAGAAGTAGATGACTTTGCTTCCACCATTGCAGCTTGTGGGTTGACTGATTTAGGGTATTCATGTTCTATTTATACTTGGTGGAATGGGAGGATAGAGAATCAGTTCATATTGAAGAGGATTGATAGATGCTTAGCAAATCAAGAGTTCATGGATATCTTCCCTAAGATTGACATTGAACATCTTGCCAGGACTGGATCTGATCATTCTCCTCTGTTGATTAAGTGTTCTACTGATTCTGCTAACATTATTAAATCCTTCAGGTTTCTTAACTTCTGGGTTGAGAATGAATCCTTTTTGCAGGTTGTGAAGGATAATTGGGTGTGTGATTGTGTAGGGGATTCATTCATTATTTTTCATAGGAATCTGAAGAAAGTAAAACAAGCTTTGTCAAGATAGAGCAAGTGCACGTTTGGTAATATTTTTCAGAAAATTGCTTCACTTGAAGATATTATTAGAGCTGATGAGCTTAAGCTTGAGGAGGCACCTGATGCATATCATAGAGAGCAATTGAAGAAAGCTGAGGCTTAACTAAAAAGGGTGTTGCATTTTGAAGAAGAATTTTGGAAGCAAAAAGCAGGTTTTCAGTGGTTTAAGGATGGTGATCGAAATACCAATTTTTTTCATGCTCAGGTACAAGGCAGGAGGAAGAAGCTCGAAATTCATAAAATTCAGGATAGGCTGGGAAATTGGCTTAATGATGAAGATATGGCTACTGAAGCTTTGGAGTTTTTTCAACAACAATTTGCAAATGATGGCCAAGAGTTGAACTTTGACTTGCTTTTACATGTGCCGGAAATGGTTAGTGTGGATCAGAATCTTCCTATTGAAGAAATTCCTTCCATGGAAGAGGTGAAGAAAGCAGTATTTGGCTTGAATGGTGATAGTGCTTCAAGCCCTGATGGCTTTTCAGGGAAGTTTTATCAAGTGTGTTGGGATGTTATTGCTGCTGGTCTTACTTGTATGGTGCAGGCTTTCTTTGTTGGCCATGATATCCCTAGATTTGTATCTCATACAAATTTAGTGCTCTTCCCTAAAAAGCCTAATGTGTCCACTTTTTCTGATCTGAGGCCTATTAGTTTGAGTAATTTCTCAAACAAAGTGATTTCCAGGGTCTTGCATGATAGGTTAGTTGATTTGTTACCTGATTTAATATCTCCTACACAGGCTGGTTTTGTTAGGGGAAGAAATATTGTTGAAAATGTGCTGCTAGTTCATAAGATCATTGATGATATTAGAAAAAGAGCAAAAGAAGCCAATGTTGTCATCAAACTTGATATGATGAAAGCATATGATCGTGTGTCTTGGTTATTTTTGACCAAGGTTCTGAGGAAGATGGGCTTCTCTGAGAGATGTATTGATATGGTTTGGAGACTTTTATCTAACAATTGGTATTCAGTCCTTTTTAATGGCCAGCCACATGGCTTCTTTAATTCTTCCAGAGGTTTGAAGCAAGGGGATCCTTTGTCTCCCACTCTATTTATTCTTTCAGCTAAAGTGTTGTCCAGGGCCCTCAATGCTTTACATGAGATTGTTATGTTCAAAGGTTTTGGTATGCCTAAGTGGAGTCTTCCTATCAACCACTTAGCATATGCAGATGACACTATTTTATTTTTTTCAGCTGATACTATTTCTCTGAGGCTCATTATGGGGGTGCTGGATGCCTATGAGGGTGCCAGTGGTCAAAAGATAAATAAAGAGAAGAGTGTTGTTTATTTGTATCACCAGGTGGAGCAGGAGATTGTTGATAGGGTGGAGCATATTTCTCAAATTCAAAGAGGTACTTTTCCTTTTACTTAGGGTGTCCAGTTACACACAAAAGAAGAAATAAGGCTCTGTTTGATGACCTTGTGTCAAAGATAAGGTTGAAGTTGCAATCTTGAAAGTCAAAAATGTTGTCTTATGGAGGTAGGGATGTTTTGATTATGCATGTGCTTCAAAGTATGCCTATTTATCTTTTGTCTGCAGTCAATCCCCCGAATAGTGTTATTGATCATCTTCACAGGATTTTTGCTAATTTCTTTTGGAATAATTTTGAGGAGCATTCAAGGAGGCATTGGGCCTCTTGGGACACTTTGTGCAAGCCACCAGTTGAGGGAGGTGTGGGATTTAAATCCTTATATGATGTTGCAAATGCGTAATTTGCAAAATTGTGGTGGAACTTTAGGACGAAAACTTCTATTTGGGGTACTTTTATGGCCAATAAGTATTGTAAAAAAATGCATTACTGTATTGTGCCATACACTGATGGTTCTCCTATTTGGCAAAAGATGTTACTTGTTAGGGAGATGGTAGATCATGAGATTATTTGGCATGTTAGGCAAGGGTCGTCTCATTTTTGGTATGACAATTGGTCGCGTATTGGGCCTTTGTATTTTGTGATTCCTCGCAGGTTCTATGTCAGGGAAGAGCTGAATGTCGTAAAGGATTTCTACACTGATACTGGATGGAATCAGCACCTCCTATTTGAAGCTTTGCCAAATGATCTAGCGCAACATGTTGTTGAAAATGTCCAGCTGGGGAACATTACACAAGTGCGAGATTTTGCATCATAGGAGCTCACTTCGAATGGCCAATTCACTGTGAGTAGTGCTTATAATTATGTTAGAGCTAAATGCAAAGTGAAGAGGAGAATAAACTTATGTGGTTAAAAGGAATTCCTTTCAAAGTTTCCTTTCTACTATGGCGTGCGTGGAAATCAAAACTGCCTATTGATGAGGAGTTGAAAAGAATTAGGTTTAATATTCTTCACGATGCTGGTGTTGTGAGCATCCTAGGAAGGAAACACGTGAGCATTTGTTTGTTGCGAGCTCTAAAATGTATGGATGTATTATGCGAATGCAATGGGATTTGCAATCCATGATTGGAGATTTCGTCAATTGATTACAAAGTGGTGGAAGTGTAGAAAAAGATCACGATTGAGGCTCCTTTGTCAAGCTTTACCCGCATTTGTTATGTGGGAATTGTGGAAAAGAAGAAACACTATCGCTCATGGGGGTCGTGTGTCTTTTCAGCGTATAATTCATGAGATTAATTGGAATTTGCACGAGTTTCTTTTGGTGCGTTTTCCAGGTATGTAATCTGCTCCACATGATTGGCCAGTGCTTGTGAAGTTTCTTGAAGATTATATACCACGTTTTAAGTATGTTAAAGTGTGTTGGAAGTGTCTAGGTGTGGGTTTGATTAAGTGTAACACGGATGGTTCAAGTAGAGGAAATCCTGGGCTGAGTTCATTTGGGTTTTGTTTACGAAATGAGGTAAGAAACATAGTGAACACTAAGGCTAAACTGATTGGGGAAGGTTTGAATGTGAGGGCGGAGGCTTTTGCTATTCGTGAGGCCATGAAGTATTGTGTACAACATGTTGCTTTGCCTATCATTATTGAGATAGATTCTTTGCTCCTCAAAAACATTATTGAAGGTTTGTGGGATGTTCCTTAGAGCATAGCTGAGGTGATTGACGAAATTGTGGATATGAAAAGTAGAGGCAACTTCAGTTTTGCTCATGTGTTTCGGCTGGCAGATTACTTGGCAAATTTGGCGTATGAGGTGGATGATGTAGAGCTCTTTAGCTTCACAGATTTAAGTGCCAATGGGAGGAGGTTTTTGAATTGGGACAAGGCGCAGCCACCCACTTATCGTGCAAAGTTAATGAAAAATGGTGCAAGCAGATCATGTTGAGGAGGAGTTTTGGTTTTTAACTAACAATTTTTGTTCATTTTGCAGGGATTACAAATTGAAGGAAGTGTGTTATTATTATTGTTCTTGGCTCATTTTTTACCAGGAAGTCGTGATTTTCATACATTTCATACGATGTGAGGTGCAGCTTCTTGACGAGGATTTTGGCTCCTATAGGCAGCGTTGCATGACGATCGAGTTGGGCGCTTGGTTTTTCTTGTTCGTCATTGCGTGCAAGGCTGTGTCCCTGGTGTATTTTGAGTGGGATCGCACTTTAAGGGTGGTGCACGACTGCTCTTCACCTCCTGGGAGCTTTTGGTTGGGCTTCAATTTTCTTTGGGGTGTTGTGAGGTTCTATAAGAGGTCCTACAAAGTTGTGATTTGCATCATTTTTGGCTTCTTGATATTTGAAGCAGCTGCTACTCTATGGCTTATGCTATGTTTTGGTACTTTGATCGTGATGAGGTATTGTTTCTTTCAAATTATCCTGGTAGAAGCTCCTTGCTCGTGGTTTATCTCTTGCCAGGACGTCACATTTTTCCTACATTTTAATCTGTGGAGCTGTAGCGTTTGGCGTGGATTTTTGATGCTTCTCGACAGTGTTGCACGAAGATCGCCATGGGTGCTGTATGGACGTTGTAGCTTGCTTGGCATCGCGTGCAAGGTTGATGCTCACACTTACTTGCTAGATTGGTGGAATACCAATACTTTTCATATGGGTTCATATGCTGCTCATCTTCACTTATTACATCAACTTTGGCGAGTAATGGATGGCCTACTGGGTACACATACGATATGCTATATCAATTAGATGTAGAGTGCATTGGTTTCCATTTATTTAGTTACATATCATTACTCATTTACAAGTCATTTCTAGCATATAGTGCACTATGTGTTAAGTACTATACCTTTGTAAATTATGTCCTCATATTGGTGGTATTAGCATGTTATCATGCTCAACCCAATTAGGGATATAGTTTTCAAGGGCAAGTACATAGGAGTGCACTAGTTACTTCAGTTAGTTCCACAAGTTGTTTGTTTATTTTTGTAGTTTGTAAAGACTTGTTTATTTGTTGCATTATTAATAAATTTGTCACTAGGCCCTGAGCTTAGTGATGTTCGCTTAAAAAAAAATTCTCTTCATCTTCCTGTACCTGTTCTTGAGTCAAACTGTCAGTTTCATCAAATTTAACATGCATGCTTTCTTCAATTTTCAATGTTTTCTTGTTAAAGACTCTATAAGATTTACTATTTGAAGTGTAACCAATAAAGATTCCCTCATCACTTCTAGGATCAAATTTTCCTAAGGCATCCTTTCCATTGTTATGTATGAAACATTTGCAACCAAAAGCCTAAAGATGAGAAATATTTGGTTTTCTTCCTTTAAGCAACTCATATGGTGTCTTTACTATCAGTGGCCTTGTCATACATCTATTGATTATATAGCATGCAGTGTTAATGGCCTCAGCCCAAAAGCTTTGTGGAAGATTACCAGATATTAGCATAGCCCTAGCCATTTCCTCTAAGGTCCTATTTTTCCTTTCAACTACACCATTTTGTTGTGGAGTTCTAGGTGAGGAGAAATTGTGATTAATGCCATTTTCATTACAAAAATTGAAAAACATATGATTTTCAAATTCAGTTACATGATCTGATCTAATGGCAACAATGTGACTATCTAGAGTCCTTTGAGCTTTCTTAGTAAAAATTAAAAATGCATTAAAATCTTCTTCCTTAGATGCAAGAAATATAGTCCATGTAAATCTGGAGTAATCATCAACTAATACCATAACATACTTCTTACCTCCACTGCTCATTGTTCTCATTGGTCCACAAAGATCCATATGGACCAGTTCCAAAGGTTTAGTAGTACTTACCTATTTCTTTGGTTTATAGGAGGATTTTACCTACTTCCCCCTGGCACAAGCTTCACATACCTTTTCATTCTTGAATATGATGTTAGTAAGACCTATCACCAAATCCTTGGAAACAAGCTTGTTCAATTGTGAAAGACTAGCATGACCAAGTCTTTTGTGTCATAGGAGGGGATCATTTTGCACTACACTTAGACAACTCATGCTTCCATAAGATAGTGTCAACAGATCTACCTTGTAGATATTTCCATGTCTATTTCCCTGCAAAATAATCTCTCCAGAAGTTTAGTTAGTCACATTGCACCCAGTAGATGAGAAATTAACATTATTACCTTTGTCACACAATTGAGATATACTCAATAAGCAATGCTTCAACCCATCTACTAGAAACATATTGTCTATACTGTGTGAATCAGACCTACCTACCTTTCTAATGCAAATAATTTCCCCTTTCTTACCATTACCGAAGGAAACACTTCCTCCTTGAAACGATGAGAGTGAAAGGAACAGTTCCTTATGTCCTGTCATATGCCTTGAGCAACCACTGTCTATGTACCATTTGTGGTTCCTCTCCTTCACTCTAGCCTGCAAAAGAAAACTAGGGGTTAATTTTAAGAATCCAAAATAGTTTGGGTTCTTTTCCTCGAGAAAAAGGATGAATCAGATCTCTCTTAGCCCAGAATGGTAATGATTTATTTGTGTGAACAGTTTTCTTTGTCACAAAGTTTTGAACTGGTTTAATGACCTGTTCTTTTGTGCAGCCATTTCCAGAGATTGGCAATTTTTTTTCAAGTGACCAGTGTTCCCACAATGAGTGCATAACCAATTTTCAGGAAGTGTTAGATATTTACTTTTTGGATCCCATTTGGGTGATGGCTGACATTTCATGAATCCAATACCCTTCCTGTTACTACTATGATTTTTCTTCTATCCATTCCAGTGTTTCAGAGGACTTGTTCCATTTTACAGTTTTTCCTAACTCCATTTTTGTTTTAACTAAGTCCTCTTCCAAAGATCTTATCTTTTCATCTTTCTTGCACAGTTCATCAACTGTGACTTTCAATTTCTCTTCAGCAATGATCTGATGAGAATTAACAATACCCTTACCATTTTCAACTGTTTTAACTTTTAATTTTTCATTTTTCAGTTCCTGGACAGTTGATTCAAGTGTGAGGACCTGTTCCTCCAGCATGCTAATTTTCCTTTTCAGAGAGTCATTTTTAACTACTGCCTTTTTATATTCTGTTCCTAAACTTTCAATTTCATCATGCAGTTGATCTTTACCATCCCTTAGAGATTTAAACTCATTTAACACAGCATGAAATACCTTAACTAATCTCTCTCTAGGCATGTTTTTCACATCTTCTTTAAGTTTAGAAACAAATACCTCAGAATCTTCTTCATTATCTGAGGCTTCAAGAGCCATTAGAGCAAGATCATCATCTAGATCATCTTCAGATTGTTCATCTTCACTATCTTGCCAGCCAGCAACCATTGCTTTGGGATTTTCGGTTTTCTTCCGGACCTGTTCCCTAGCCTTTCTTCTTTCCTCGACATATCTTTTTCTCCATTCTCCTTCCATAACTGGACATTTGCTGATGTAGTGCTCCATGCTTACACACTTGAAGAATTCTCCAGCCTGTTTCATGTTAGAAGACCTACCCTGTCCACTAGCCCCCTTTTTTTCTTATTCAAGTATCTTTGGACACTTTTAGCTATAAGGACCAGTTCCTTATTATCAGCAGGCTTATCAGCTGCAGTTAAGGCTAGGTTAGGTTCAGTTTTAACTGGTTCACCTATGTTCTTAACCTTTTTCCTTAGTTCACAAGTTTTTAAATTACCTATAAGCTCATCTAAGGATAAAGTGGTAAGATCCTTGCTTCCTATGATGGCACAAGCCTTAATTTCCCAAGTGTCTGGGAGAACTCTAGTTAGGATTTTTTCGACTCTATCTTCAGCAGTTAAAACCCTTCCCAAAGAGATAAGTTCAGATGAAATAGTATTAAACCTAGTGTACATTTCAGAAATTGATTCTCCTTCTTTCATTTTAAAACTTTCATATCCAGCAAAAAAAAGTGTACCTCAGATCTCTTAATCTGACTTGTCCCTTCATGAGCAACCTGTAGAGCATCCCAAATTTCCTTTGCAGTGGTATATCCTCTAATTCTAGTGCACTCATCAGGACTGTGTCCACAGCCAAGACACTTTTTTGCGTTGGCATTCTTTTCCCATTGCCTTAAGTCTTCAGCATTGCATTCCCTTCTGGTTTTGGGAACATCATTTCCCTTAGCATCTTTCTTCATTGGAATCATGGGACTTTCAGTAACTATGTCCCACAGCTCATAGTCCTCTGCTTGAAGATGATCTCTCATCCTTTCCTTCCACCATGAGTAGTATTTTTCATTGAACAAAGGTGCCCTAACAGTAGACTGACCCTCACCATTCTCTTATGATGTACTCATTCTAATCCTTGGTGTTAGCCTTTTCAAGGATAACTTGCTCTGATACCAATTGTTATTTCCCAAGGCACACCACTTACTATTTTAAGGACCAGTTTCTTCAATGTGTTCCTTTACTTTATTATATGCGGAATTAAAACTGTAAGTAAAAGAACACTTGATGTTAGCGTGGAAAAACCCCTTTGACTAGGGATCAAAAAACCACGACCTACTCTTCCAAGTAGGATTTCAACTTCACGATGTTAAAGACTCACTTGGTTACAAGACTACCTTCTTACTAACCTAGGACTAACTCTAATCTTCTAGCGACTCCTTTCACGATCAGTGAAGTTTCTTCAAGTACACGACTTGAATTTAAATGATACAACTCGATAGTACCTACTACAAATGAACTAAGACTGAACTTTGACAAAACTCAATCTAAGGAACAAGTTCTTTACTTAGTTCCATGTAGCTTAATAATTACACAAATAAGATGAAGACTCTTTCAATGCTATTGCTCGATTCTCTCTGTATTTGTGGACACTTTAACAGCTGAAATACTTCTGCTTTTATAGCTTCCAAAACCCAAGAAATCTTGAGCAATTAGAACTCCAAAGCTTCCAAGAGTTTGAGTCCTAGTTGAGCTCTTTCCTTGGTTACCCGAAATTCCTTAGCTCTTATCCGTTCTTATGCAATCTTTTCATATCTCGTATAGTCCTGCATAATTATCAAGATAAATATTAGATCTAGGATAATAATTAATATTCTCTCTTAAATGATTTTGCATGAATTATTTATTCAGCTGCAGTGATTCAAAGGAACATGTCCTTGGATCTGTTCCTTAGTAATCAGTCAAAACTTCAAGCTTATCCAAGCTAACAGTGGTAGACATAAACATACAAAAGCTGTTGACGATTGGAGATTCTGATTTGTTAATTCACCAAGTCCGAGGAGAATGGACAGCAAAGAATTCAAAAATATTATCGTACTTTGAGTGCATAAAAGATCTGAAGCAAAGGTTCACCATGATAGAGTTTCGGCATGTACCTAGGCTGCAAAATGAATTCGAGGATGTTTTGGCCACCATATCCTCCAAGATCAAGCATCCTGACAAGAACTACATTGATTCAATACCCGCGGCAGTGAGAAAGCAACCAGCATATTTTTATCATGTCGAAGAAGAATGAGATGGACACCTGTGGTTCTATTTTATTAAGAGATTTAAGAAAAAAGGCACTTACCCAAAAGATGCAATAAACCTTCAAAAGAAGACGTTGAAGAGATTGGCAAGTGATTTGTTTTCGAACGGTGAGGTCTTATACAAAAGAACACCTGATTTAGGTTTGCTGAGATGTGTAGATGCTTAAGAAGCTGCGAGACTGTTAGAAGAAATACATTCTGGGACGTGCGGCCCGCACATGAACGGCTTTCTGCTTGCAAAGAAGATCTTAAGGGCTGGATATTTCTAGATGACAATAGAGCATGATTCAATAAAGCACGCAAAGAAGTGTCATCAATTCCAAGTCCACAGAGACATAATTCGAGTACCTCCCAACGAGCTGATGTTATGGGATCACCTTGACCCTTTGCCGCCTGGGGAATGGATGTCATAGGACCTATTGAACCTGTCGCATCAAACGGGCATCGTTTCATATTAGTTAAGCCATTGATTACTTCACCAAATAGGTGGAAGCTGCATCGTACAAGTCAGTGACAAAGAAAGTGTAGCAAACTTCGTTCGTGACTAAATGATCTGTAGATTCGGTATTCCTGAGTCAGTCATCACTGAAAGTGGGTCCAATATCAATAGTGACTTGATGAGAGCAACTTGTGAATTCTTTAAGATAAAGCACCGTAATTCCACTACATACGGACCTCAGATGAATGGAGCAGTTGAGGCAGCCAACAAGAACATCAAGAAAATACTGCGCAAGATGACCAACAACTCGAAGCAATGGCATGAGAACTTACCCTATGCATTGCTAGGGTACCGCACTATAGTGAGAACATCAACGTGAGCCACTCCTTACCTGTTAGTATATGGCACTGAAGCAGTGATACCAGCAGAGGTCGAGATATTGTCTTTAAGAATTATTCAAGAAGCACAGGTTAAATAAGCTGAATGGATCAAGGAGAGGATGGAGCAATTAGCGCTCATTGATAGCAAAAGGATTAATGCAATATGTCATGGGCAATTATATCATAAAAGGATGGCAAAGGCATTTAACAAAAGGGTTAGAGAAAGGCCTTTTGAACCTGGGCAGTTGGTACTCAAGAAGATATTCCCTAATCAAGAAGAGGCAATGGGCAAGTTCGCATAGAATTGGCAAGGGCCATGCATGGTTCACCGATTTCTGACCGGAAGAGCACTAATATTGGTAGAGATGGACAGAGAAGTTTGGCCGAAACGGATCAATGCATACACTGTCAAAAGATACTTTGTTTAAGAACTTGCATTAGCCAATTGCTTTATTATTTTGCCAAATATCATGTAATCTGGAACTACGTTATGACCTGAATCCCCAAGTGGGATACGTAGGCAACCTGCCCAAGGTTTGATCGCGTAAATACAAAAAAATTAATTTCCCCACGAAGTAGGCACTGGGTAGAATTTTTTAGGAACTCTCAATAATTCCAAAAGGACAGATAAGAATTGACACTAGGGCAGAAATTTTTGGGACCCTCTTAAAAATGTCAGAAAGAAAGCAAAATGAAGAAAATGCCCTCAAAATTCATTCAATGGGAAGCAAGCATGACCTAAGGAACAACTGCCACAATTTTACACAATGCAGTTTGCGATTCAATGGAATAAAATACTTTTCTTCTTATAAAAGTTTTTTCAAAATATTTGCACTATTTTCTTTATTTCTATCTAAATCCCCACTAGCTTGGCCGAGGTCCCGGTATTCAAGAGAAGAAGGCGCGAAACAAGCCAAGAATGTGCAAACTAGACCACCCCGTGCACAACTCACAAATCTTTCTTTGAACGCAGGCACAGGGTGTACACAGCTCGATACGATAGGCGAATGTCTCCCGACGAGAGATATGCAGCTTTTCTTCGCTAAGCTTTTACTTTGCAGGGTATACAACCCAGAGGGTAGACTGGGTAACTCGTTTGAGTTAAAAATTTGAGTCGCCACCTAATATAGATTTATAAGGTGTATTAGATCACCTAAGTGTCTAAGGTCAAGTTCTTTATTAAACTTGTCTAGTTTCAGAGATTCAATGGGTAAGAAGTCCAAGTAACTCGGAGAAGAAAGTGTTAGGCACTTCCCCAAGTCCCGCGAAAGGTGGTTCTCGCCCGAGTCCATATATTTTGGGATGTCTATGCAAATACATGTTATCATATATATATATATATATTACTAACTTAAAGGTCAAATTCTCAATCAATTTATATACTAAGTCCAATTAGGCAAGTCTAAGTAGCATATACACAATTGGGTTTCACATACGACCTAATTCCGCGCCTAATCGCGTTTACGGCCTCTAATATAAAAGCCTAATCGAAAACATGGTCAAATCTACAAAGAGTATCAAAAACAACTTATTTGTGCAATTTTCAGCATCTAAGTTATATTTGCATAAATGGGCAGTTTTGCAAGAATAGGCAGTTTTCTCAAACAGTTTCAGATTTTGTCAAAAAAAACCAAATGGGGGTTATTTTTAAAATAAAATGTTAGCCATTTAGGGTCGGTGTGACTTGTCATTAATTTTCGAGCCCTAACCTTAATGGCTATTGGATGCTGGGGTCAGTTTTGGAAATATATATATAGGTGAGTGGGCTATTTTCGAAAATGAGTTTTATAGAAGTGCATAAATGCAAACAAAGGGGCTGTCACGCGTAAATATAGGCATAGACATGCAAATACATGAGTAATTGATAGTATTCTTTAGAAAAATAAATATAGTAGAGCGTATAAGCGACCCCAATACTTACACCCCCTTATACACTATTAGATTAGTGTACAAGAGGTTAAAGTTGGTCAAAAATCAGTTTAGCACGTAAAAAGGGCACATTTGAAAACTGTTTTGGGCCTATATCATTCATGCAAAGAGAGGGGCAGTTTTAAATTTACAGAAACAGTCCAATTTTAGGCAGTCATAACACAATTAGCCCTTGTTTAATAAAATTCCAGATTTCATGCTTTGAGTCGGAACGCGATGTCAACATTTACCCAGAATTGTTATTCCAATTTTCAATCGTTAAAATACTCTGATTATCATGCAAGATCACAGCTTAAAATCATGATGCAAACACATAGGGGTGAGAAGAGTTTGGGGAAGGCCCCTGTATAGCCTGTTGTACAACCTTTAGATGCTACAACCTGTATTATCGGGATACAAACAGGGAAAGCCTAACAAATATACATATAAAGGGCTAAGGGAAGGGAGAGCCTGAATTTGAACTGCTCAGGCAATTCAAAGGCTTCAAGACCATGTTAGAAAAAGGGTCGGTAACATCACAAAACACCCAGCCAATGCCCTGCAATTAATGAATAACTGGTATGGCCTTTTTGGCCTTCCTAACAATCTGCACAATATGATCAGAGGCTAACAAAGGCCTGAGGTATGAGGTGACAGAGTTTCAACTTGTTACAGGTAGTTTTAGATTATGCAAACATAAGCAGGGGAAAGCAAATAGGAAGGCCAAGCATAAGCAGCTATAGGAACCAGTGATTAAAGATCAAAGATGTACCTTTTAAGCAGCAGTAATAAACAAACAAAAGGCATGCAGTGTTAATTGCTTGCAGAGACAGAGTCCAAAAGAAAGCAGGGTCTTCTCAATAATCTTGAAAGGAGATCAGAGAAGAGTAGTATGCAGTGTGTATGCCTGTGTGGTGCTCTGTATGTTTTTTTGTATGTAAAAACGGTCCCCTAAGTGAAAGCCAAGAATGGCAAGGGAATATTGTTTCCCAAAGTTAAGAGGATCCCAATAGGAAGACTTACCAAATTTAAATCACCCAATCCATAAAGTAACGCAAATCAGAACCTATGGCAAGTACAATTCCCCTATTTTGATCAATAACACATCCAAGTTCAAAATCAATATACAAAAGCGTTTCAAATCAATTTAGGCTAGAAAATCCCATGGCAGATTTCACAAAAGTCCCTAACTGATACTGGATCAATCAGATATTCAAAATTTCACTAAGAAATTCAAATTGGACCAATTCAAGATTCTAAAAAAATATTTTAGCATAAGTGAAGTTGCCCAACCGTGGGAACTATGCGTTTAAACGGGATGGATGACCAGATTCACAGAAAATATGTAGAACAATCATGTTTAACTTCAAATTGTCATGAGTCTTAAGGATTGGGGTTTAGTTAATGAAACACAGGGTTCAAACTGATATAATATTATACTTAGGCATGTGAGAGTTCGAAGCGACTGTTAAATGCATTAGGTGAGAATCGATATTCATAGAGATTTCATATTGGCTAATTGATCAAACAACAAACAAATCATGTTAATTTACAAAGAATCTAGGCAAATTTTAGGTGTGGTATCACATTGGTTCAAAAATAATCAGAAAAGAAGAAAAAAATTAGGGATTACCCGTAACCGGAATCGGGTCAGTCTCGACCCGTTTCAAACCTGTTTGCATAAAGGATTTCCTCCCTTTCATGTAGTAGCAACACCTTAGGTATCATTTAGACGTGGCCGGAGACTTTTCCGGCGATTGCAACTTTCCCGACGAGGGGTCGATTTTGATTCTTCATCCAATGGTGACAAACCCATAGGGGTTTTGTAGCGGACGACAAGAGGATCACTGTGATGTATTTTATTTTGCATTTCGCCGGTGAACTTGGCCAAAAATGGCATAAACAATGGAGTTTCACGAGAGAGAAGAGAGGGTCACGATGACTGAGGGTGAGGAGTGGAAATGAAGGGGGTTTTAGGGTTTGGGGGTTGTTTGGGTAATTAAAAATGGTAACAATCATCCTGGCTATCGGATCAGTTGCGTGGACGTCTAGGATTTTGCCACGTAGGTGCTGAGGTGTTTAAACGAGGCTGAGGTGTGTGTATACATGTGTATATGTATACATTGCATAAAATAGTTTAAAATGTGTATAATTTTTGTATAGATGCCTATAAAATTTGTAGAAAATTGTACAAAAATGCTTGTAAAATTGTAGAAAAATTAGAAAATTAATTCTGAAGGCCAAAGGACTTATGGAGACTATTATTTTTATTTTTAAAGTAATTTTTGCAAATTTCTAAGATGGGAACAATTACAAAAAATTATAATTTGATGTGTAAATATTTTAAGTAGCCGTGGTTTGTGCTAGTGCTTTTAAAAAAAGGCCTAGTTGATGTGTGTTTGTGAAGTAGTGACTTTGAATATGAGTGAGTGTATGATACTCGTGCGGCTATCAGTGCAATTTGTTTGAATAAAAGGTTATCGAAATAGGAGGGACAAAATTAGGTGTCAACAGCTGCCCCTCTTTGCCCGGGGATGATGGAAGAGTGTTCGGGCAAAGACGTTGACAGAACGACTAATTTTGTCGCAACTCTAGTGAAGTGCTTATGGCTTACGGGAATCGACGAGGCGTTAGATCGTAATGTTTGCATTGCCAGATTGTATATCCTGCAGTAAAGTGAGTCTGCAAAAATAATGTGTGTATAAGAAAATGTAGAACATACCTTCCCATTGGGCTAGATTGTCTTTCCAGGATTCTTTACCGTACGCAGATGTGTCTGTTATTTCTGACTGAATGTCCTTTGCTGTGCCATGTGTTAGATTTGGCATCGGGCTGTGTACCCTCAGTCGGTGCATTCGGCTGTGTACCCTCATGTAATTTAAAATGAAAAATCGATATCGGGTTGTGTACCCTCAATCGACGCTTCGGGCTGTGTATCCTAAGCTAATTTAAAATTACAAATCGACATCGGGCTGTGTACCCTCAGTCGATGCTTCGGGCTATGTAGCCTCAGCTAATTTGAAATGACAAATCGACATCGGGCAGTGTACCCTCAGTCAACGCTTCGGGCTGTGTACCCTCAGCTAATTTAAAATGACAAATTGACATCGGGCTGTGTACCCTCAGTTGATGCTTCGGGCTATGTACCCTCAGCTAATTTAAATGAGAAGATCGAGATTGGGCTGTGTACCCTCAGTCGACGCCTCGGGCTGTGTACCCTCAGCTAATTAAAATGACAAGATATGCATCGGGCTGTGTACCCTCAGTCGACGCCTCGGGTTGTGTGCCCTCAACTAATTTAAAATGAAAAATCGACATCGGGTTGTGTACCCTCAGCTGACGCCTCGGGCTGTGTACCCTCAGCTAATTTAAAATATCAAGATCAGCATCGGGCTGTGTACCCTCAGTCGGTGCCTCGGGCTGTGTACCCTCAGCTAATTTAAACGTAGTAAGAGGTGTTGGGTAACCTTTTGTCGAAACATGTGTGACATGTATTGCCGGGTTGCGTATTTTTTGTGCCTGCATCCAAAGAAAGATTGGTGAGTTGTGCGGGGTAGTTTAGTTTAAGCGTTCTTGGCTTGGTTCGCGCTTGCTTCCTATTAGTTCCGGGACCTTGGCCAAGCTGATAGGGATATGTATAAAGTAGTAAATAATACAAGTATTTTTGAAAAACTTTTATGAAAATAAAATATTTTATCCCATTGAGTCATGAGTCGTGTTGTGTAAGGCCACAGTTGTTACTCTTTATGCTGCTCAAAACTCCATTAAATGAATTTTGAGGGTGACCTCAAAATTCTGCCCCAGTTTGTGTTTGAGGGTCTCAAAAATTTATGTCCCAGTGTCAACCATGTTTGTCATTTAGGAATTTTTGAGAGTTCCTCAAAAATTCTGCCCCTGTATTTGCTTTATGGGAAATGAAATTTTTGTATTTATGCGACTGAACCTTGGGTAGGTTGCCTACGTATCCCACTTGGGAAATCAGGTCGTAAAGTAGTTCCAGATTACATGACTGTATTTGCAGAACAATGAGATCACTAACTAATGAAAGCTCTTATACATAGTATCTTTTGACGGCGTCTGAGTTGATTGGTTTCGGCCAAACTTCTCCGTCCATTTCTGCTAGTATCAGTGCTCCTACATTCAGAACTCGGTGAACCATGTACGGCCCTTGCCAATTTGGTGCAAATTTTCCCTTTGCTTCCTCTTGATTGGGAAATATCTTATTCAGTACTAATTGTCCAGGTTCGAAGGATCTCTCTCGAACTTTCTTGTTAAATGCTTTAGCCATTCTCTACTAATATAATTTTTCGTGACATACTGCATTCAGTCTCTTGCCGTCGATGAGGGCCAATTGCTCTACTCTTCCTTTGATCCATTCAGCGTTTTTCAACTGTGTCTCTTGGATGATCCTCATAAATGGTATCTCAACTTCTGCTGGTATTACTGCCTCGGTGCCATACACCAGCAAGGAGTAGCCCTTGTTGATGTCCTCACTGTGGTGCGATACCCTAACAGAGCATAGGGTAAGTTCTCGTTCCATTGCTTTGAATTGTCTGTCATCATGCGCAATATCCTTTTGATGTTCTTGTTAGCTGCCTCGACTGCACCATTTATTTGAGGTCTGTATGCGGTGGAATTGTGGTGCTTGATCTTGAAAGCCTCGCAAGTTGCTTTCATTAGGTCACTATTGTGATTGGACCCACTATCAGTGATGATGGACCACTTTCTTTGTCACTGACTTGTATGATGTAACTTCTACCCATTTTGTAATATAGTCAATGGGTACCAATATGAAACGATGTCCATTGGATGCAGCTGGCTTGATGGGTCCGATGACATCCATTCCCCAGGCGGTGAAAGGCAAGGGCGATCCCATGACGTTTAATTCATTAGGAGGCAGTCGATCATATCTCCGTGGACTTGGCGTTGATGACATTTCTTTTCGTGCCTTATGCAATCATGCTCCATTGTCATCCAGAAGTAACCGACTCTCTAAATCTTCTTTGCAAGCACGAAACCGTTCATATGTGGGCCACATGTCCCAGACTGTATTTCCTCTAACAACCTAGCAGCTTCTTTGGCGTCCACACATCTCAGCAATCCTAGATCAGGTGTCCTTTTGTATAGGACTTCTCCTTTCAAAAAGAAACCATTTGCTAATCTCCTCAACGTCTTCTTTTGGAGAGTTGTTGCATCCTTTGGGTAAATTCCGTCTTTGAGGAATCCTTTGATGTCGTAGAACAACGGTTGTCCGTCTGATTCTTCCTCTACATGATAACAATATGCTGGCTGCTTCCTCACTGCCACGGGTATTGAGTCAATGTAGTTCTTGTCGGGATGTTTGATCATGGAGGATATGGTAGCCAAAGCATTCGCAAACTCATTTTGCAGCCTGGGTACATGCCGGAACTCTATCTTTGTGAATCTTTGCTTCAGCTTTTTTATGCACTCGAGGTATGGCAATATCTTGGAGTTCTTTGCTGTCCATTCTCCTCGGACATGATGAATCAACAAGTCAGAATCTCCAATCGCCAGCAGTTCTTGTATGTTCATGTCTACTTCCATTCTAAGACCCAAGATGCAAGCTTCATACTCCTCCATGTTATTGGTGCAAGGAAACCTCAGTTTGGCTGTGACGGGATAGTTTAGACCAGTTTTTGAAACCAACACTGCTCCAACGCCGACTCCCTTGAAATTCACTGCTCCATCAAAGAATAGTCTCCAACCATCATACTCCTCTGTCATATCGTCTCCGATGAACATGACTTTTTCATCGGGGAAATAGGTGTGCAATGGCTCATAATCATCTCCTACTGGATTTTCGGCCATATGATCAGCCAGGGCCTGAGCTTTTACCGCCTTTTGGGTGACAAAAGTAATGTCAAATTCACTGAGTAGCATTTTCCATTTAGCCAATTTTTCAGTAGGCATTGGTTTTTGGAAGATATACTTGAGAGGGTCCCTTCTTGATATCAGCAATGTTGAGTAGGATGTCAAGTAGTGCCTCAGCTTTTGTGCTATCCAAGTCAGCGCACAGCACGTGCATTCCAGTAATGTGTACTTGGCTTCGTAAGGAGTGAATTTCTTGCTCAGATAGTATATCGCTTGCTCCTTTCTTCCAGTTGAGTCATGTTTCCCTAGCACGCAACCAAATGCTGAATCTACCACAGACAACTACAAGATCAAAGGTCGCCCAAGCTCGTGTTGGACCAGCACAGGCGGGCAAGATAAGTATTCCCTTATCCGATCAAATGCTTTTTGACAGTCCTCTGTCCACTCGATTGCTGCGTCTTTCTTTAGTAGTTTGATGATTGGTTCGCAGATGACAGTGGATTGTTCTATGAACCCACTGATGTAGTTGAGCCTTCCCAGGAAACTCATGACCTCTTTCTTGCTCTTTGGTGGCGTCAATTCTTTGATGGCTTTGATCTTGGACGGGTCTAGCTCAATGCCTCTTCTACTTACAATGAAACCCAGGAGCTTCCCTGCTGGAACACCAAAACCATACTTTGCTGGATTTAGCTTCAAATTATATTTGCGCAGGCGATTGAAAAACTTGTGCAAATTATCAAGGTGCTCTGAGCTCTTCTTTGACTTGATGATCACATCATCTACGTAAACTTCAATTTCTTTGTGCATCAGGTCATGGAACATAGTTTTCATTGCTCTCATGTAAGTTGCCCCACCATTCTTCAACCCAAATGGCATAACGTTGTAGCAATAAGTTCCCCAAGATGTAGTGAAAGCTGTCTTCTCGGCGTCCTCCTCATCCATGAGCACTTGATGATAGCGGCGAAACAATCCACGAAAGACTGTAGTTCATGTTTCGCACAATTGTCAATCAGGATGTGTATATTTGGCAAAGGAAAATCATCTTTTGGGCTTGCTCTATTCAGATCTCTGTGGTCCATACTAACTCTGAGTTTCCCATCTTTCTTCGGTATTGGGACGATGTTGGGTAACCAGGCTGGATATTTGACTGTTTTCAAAATTTCTGCATTGAGTTGTTTAGTTACCTCCTCCCCAATCTTCAACAAAACTGACTACTTGAAAGTTCGGGCTTTTTGTTTGACCGGCAGAAAGCCCGGAATGATAGGTAATTTGTGAGCTACCACATCCATACTTATGCCAGTCATGTCATCATACGACCAGGCGAATACATCCTCATATTCCCTAAGAAACTCGGTGTACTGCTTTTTATCTTCGGCGGTGACGTGCACACTGACCCTTGTCTCTTTTGCAGTTTCTTCATCTCCCAGATTTATCACCTCAGTTTTTTCTACGTTTGGCTTAGGCTTGTTTTCAAATCTTTCAATTTCTTCTTGTGTGGTCTCATCAAAATCATCATAATCAAACTCAGTTTCCTCAAGGTCCATTGTTTCATTACACGTTGCGGTTGTGGACTTAATGGGATTATTAATTTGAATGCTGAAAAATAAAATATTGCAAAATTAAAAGATTAAAACAAAAGTTAAAGGAAATAGTGCGATATTTTATTTATGAATCCTTGCAAAACAAAGTTTGTAGGGAGACATGTGAAACAGAAAAGAAATGCAAATTCCACGACTCAAGGTCGTGTTTTATTTTAGAAAACATGAAATAAGCTTTATGCCCCAGCTCTACCAAGGTCCACGGTAAGCTCGGGCCCGGTTGCTGATCCAATTGTTCAATGCAGCTCCAGATTCAACTTTTGTCAACCCAGGAGGTTCAACATGCTCTTCCAGATCACACAGCAGTCATCGTCAGATATGAACAGCTTTTGCACTCTTGCCACCAGGTCCTCATCAGCTAATTTTAATTTAACTCCTTGCGCTCCAGATAGCTCCCTCTCTCGGCCATCCAAGTATCCAGATGAGATGAAAATATGTAGGAGAGTCTTTGTGCTTTTCTTGTAGAATTTGAAGTCCAGTGATGCTTCTTCCATGCTCTTCTCATAAGTCACAACATACCCTATGCCAGCTTTCTCATTGTCGGGCCTCATCACAATTTGTATCGGCTCAATCATGCCATCCAGGTTCTTGCCCAAACCTTTACCAAGTTCATAGCCTTGCTTTATCATGATGTCTACAACCCAGTCTCCAGGTGTTAGCTTGGATAAGGTTGGAGTTTTGACTGATGACTGAGGAACGGATTCAAAGGACCTGTTCCTTTGAATCACTGCAGCTAAATAGATAATTCATGCAAAATCGTTTAAGTTTAGATATTATTAATTATCCTAAAACTAATTTTTATCTTGATAATTATGCAAGTCTAAACGGATATGAAAAGATTGCATAAACAGAGGATAAAGGATAGAAGATCCGGATTCTCAAGAGAAGATTCCAATTAGGACTCAAACTCATGGGAGCTTTGGAGTTCTAATTGTTGAAGACTTCTTGGCTGCTGGAGCTATAAAACGCGGAGCATATCAGCCATAGAAGTTAAGCACAAATACAGAGAGCATCGAGCAAAAGCTTAAAAGAGTTATTAGCTTATTTGTGTAATCAGTTAGCTACAGTAGAACTAAGTTAGAACCTGTTCCTTAGATTGAATCTTGTAAAAGTTCAAGTCTTAGTTCAATTGTAGTAAGCAAAAATCGAGTTGTAAACTTTCTGGTTCAAGTCGTGGACTTGACACAACTTCACTGATCGTGAGAAAGATCACTAAAGGATTAGAGTTAGTCCTAGGTTAGTAAGAGTGAGTCTTGTAACCAAGTGGGTCTTTTTACATAGTGAAGTTGAAATCCTACTTGAGAAGTAGGTCGTGTTTTTTTGATCCCGAGTCAAGGGGTTTTTCCACGCTAAAATCTGGTGTTCAATTACTTACAGTTTTAATTCCGCATATCGTAGAGTAAAGGAACACATTTTAAGGAACTGGTCCTTAAAACAGTAAAGTGGTGTATCGTGGGAAATAACAATTGGTATCAGAGCAGGTTATCCTTGAAAAGGCTAACACCTAGGATTAGATGAGTACATCACGAGAGAACAGTGAGGGTCAGTCAATGGTTAGAGCTCCTTACTTCAATGGAAAATACTATTCATGGTGGAAAGAGAGGATGCGTGATCACCTTCAAGCAGAGGACTATGAATTGTGGGATATAGTAACTGAAGGTCCCATGATCCTAATGAAGAAGGATGCTGAGGGAAACGATGTTCCCAAAACCAGGAAGGAATGCAATGCTGAAGACATAAAGCAATGGGAAAAGAATGCAAAGGCAAGGAAGTGGCTGGTTGGTGGACTTAGTCCTGACGAATGCACTAGAATCAGAGGGTATGCCACTGCAAAGGAGATTTGGGATGCTCTACAAGTTGCACACGAAGGAACAAGTCAGGTAAAAAGGTCCAGAGGTACACTTCTTTATGCTGAATATGAAAGCTTTAAAATGAAAGAAGAAGAGTCAATCTCTGAAATGTATACTAGATTTAATGCCATTGCTTCTGAACTTATCTCTTTGGGAAGGGTTTTAACTGTGGAAGATAGAGTAGAAAAGATTTTAACAAGGGTTCTTCCATATTCTTGGGAGATCAAAGCTTGTGCTATCATAGAAAGCAAAGATTTAACTACTCTATCCTTAGATGAGCTTATAGGTAATTTAAAGACTTATGAACTAAGGAAAAAGGTTAAAAACATAGGAGCACCAGTTAAAACTGAACCTAACCTAGCCTTGACTGCTGGTGATAAGATCATTGATGATAAGGAACTGGTCCTTATCGCTAAAAGTGTCCAGAAATACTTGATTAAGAAAAAGGCAATTAGTGGACAGGGTAGGTCTACTAACATGAAATAGGCTGGAGAATGCCACAAATGTGGAAGCTCGGAGCACTACATCAGCAAATGTCCAATTATGGAAGGAGAATGGAGGAAGAGATTCATTGAGGAAAGGAAAAAAAAGGCTAGGGAACAGGTCCATAAGAAAAGTGGAAATCCCAAAGCAATGGTTGCAGGATGGCAAGACAGTGAAGACGAAATAACTGATGATGATCTGGATGAGGATCTTGCTCTAATGGCTCTTGGAGATTCAGAAAATGAAGAAGATGCTGAGGTATTTGTTTCTAAACTTAAAGAAGATGTAAAAAGCATGTCTAGAGAAAAATTGGTTAAAGTATTCCATATTGTTCTAAATGAATTTAAATCTCTAAGGGATGGCAATCATAAACTACATGATGAAATTGATGACTTTCTGGAAAGGAAGATTAGTATGCTTGAGGAATAGGTCCTCACACTTAAATCAACTGCTCAGGAATTAGAAAATGTTAAAACAGTTGAAAAAGGTAAAGGTACTGCTAATTCTCATCAGATCATTGCTGAAGAGAAACTGAAAGTCACAGTTGATGAACTGTGTAAGAAAGATGAGAAGATAAGATCTTTAGAAGAAGACTTAGTTAAAACAAAAATGGAACTAAGAAAAACTGTAGAATGGAACAAGTCTTCTGAAGCACTAGAATGGTTACAGGAAAATCATAGTAGTGACAGGAAAGGTATTGGATTCATGAAAGCACAGAGTTCATCCAAATGGGATCCAAAGAGTAAGTACTTATCATTTCCTGAAAAATGGCTATGCACTCATTGTGGGAACACCGGTCACCGGAAAGAAAATTGTCAATCTTTAAAAAGGGCTGCCCAGAGAAACAGTTCCTATAAACCAGTTCAAAATCCTGTGAAACAGAAGAATAGGTCCTATAAACCTGTTCAAAATTCTGTAAAAGGGGAAACTATTCATACAAAGAAACCATTACCTGTTTGGGCTAAGAAAGATCTGATTCATCCTTTTTCCAAAGGAAAGGAACCCAAACTAGTTTGGGTTCTTAAAATTAACCCCTAGTTTTATTTTGCAGGCTAGAGTGAAGGAGATAAACCACAAATGGTACATGGACAGTGGTTGCTCAAGGCACATGACAGGACATAAGGAACTGTTCCTTTCACTCTTAGCCTTCCAAGGAGGAAGTGTTTCCTTCGGTAATGGTAAGAAAGGGGAAATCATTGGAATTGGAAAGGTAGGTAGGTCTGATTCACACTATATAGATAATGTGTTTCTAGTAGATGGGCTGAAACATTGCTTATTGAGTATATCTCAATTGTGTGACAAAGGTAATAATGTTAATTTCTCATCTACTGGATGCACTGTAACTAACAAAACTTCTGGAGAGATTATTTTACAGGGAAATAGGCATGGAAACATCTACAAAGTAGACTTGCTGACACTTTCTGATGGAAGCTTGAGTTGCTTAAGTGTGGTGCAAAATGATCCCCTCCTATGGCACAAAAGACTAGGACATGCTAGTCTTTCACAATTGAACAAACTTGTGTCCAAGGATTTGGTGATAGGTCTTCCTAACATCAAGTTTAATGATGAAAAAGTATGTGAAGCTTGTGCCAGGGGGAAGCAGGTAAAATCCTCCTTCAAATCGAAGAAGCAGGTAAGTACCACTAAACCTTTGGAACTGGTCCATATGGATTTATGTGGTCCAATGAGAACAATGAGTCGTGGAGGTAAGAAGTATGTTATGGTATTGGTGGATGATTACTCTAGATTTACATGGACTATATTTCTTGCATCTAAAGAAGAAGCATTTAATGCATTTTCAATTTTTGCTAAGAAAGCTCAAAGAACTCTAGATAGTCATATTGTTGCCATTAGGTCAGATCATGGAACTGAATTTGAAAATCATATGTTTTTCAATTTTTGCAATGAAAATGGCATCAATCACAATTTTTCTTCACCTAGAACTCCACAACAAAATGGTGTAGTGGAAAGGAAAAATAGGACCCTAGAGGAAATGGCAAGAACTATGTTAATATCTGGAAATCTTCCACAAAACTTCTGGGCTGAGGCTATTAATACTGCATGCTACATAATAAATAGATGTATGACAAGGCCATTAAGAGAAAAGACCCCATATGAGTTGCTTAAGGGAAGAAAACCAAACATCTCTCATCTTAAGGCTTTTGGTTGCAAGTGTTTTATACACAACAATGGGAAAGATGCCTTAGGAAAATTTGATCCTAGAAGTGATGAGGGAATCTTTGTTGGTTATTCTTTAAATAGTAAGTCATATAGGGTGTTTAACAAGAAAACATTGAAAATTGAAGAAAGCATGCATGTTAAATTTGATGAAACTGACAGTCTCACTCAAGAACAGGTACAGGAGGATGAAGAAATTGGACTGCTGAAAGCTTATGAACTTGATCCACAAATGCAGAGTCTGGATATAAGAAGTGAACTGCAAGGAACTGTTCCTCAGGACAGAACTGAGAAGTGTGGCACAGATACAGGGGGAACAAATGTTGGTCCACCTCACAAACTGGTAGTGCTACTCTATCAGGAACTGTTCCTCAGCAGAGGACATTTGATAATGGATTGACACCCAAGCCTTACAAGTATTAAGGGTCACATCCTGTGGATCAAATAATCTCAGACAAGAATGCTGGGATTCAAACCAGATCAGCAGTCAAAAATCACAATCTGTGTGCCTTTAGTGCTTTCCTATCTCTTGTTGAACCCAAAAATGTGAAAGAAGCACTGAAGGATGCAGATTGGATTAATGCTATGCAGGAAGAACTGAATCAATTCCAAAGAAGTCAGGTTTGGCATCTGGAACCCAAGCCAAGGAATAGGTCCATAATTGGAACAAAATGGGTTTTCAGAAACAAACTCGATGAGGATGGCATTGTAACAAGAAATAAGGCCAGGCTAGTTGTTCAGGGATATAGTCAAGAGGAGGGCATCGTCTATGATGAGACTTTTGCTTCAGTTGCAAGACTGGAAGCAATAAGACTTCTTATAGCCTTTGCTACATACATGGAATTTACTCTACATAAAATGGATGTTAAGAGTGCATTTCTGAATGGTTACTTGAAAGAAGAAGTGTATGTCAAGCAACCTCCAGGTTTTGAAAGTGAACAGTTCCCTGAACATGTGTATAAGTTAGACAAGGCCTTGTATGGGCTCAAGCAGGCACCAAGAGCATGGTATGAAAGGCTATCAAAATTTCTACTCCAGCATGGATACAAGAGAGGTAAAATTGATAGCACATTATTTTTGAAATAAAAAGTGTTGGTTTGTGTGCTAGGTTTCAATCAGACCCTAAGGAATCTCACTTGAAAGCTGTTAAAAGAATATTGAGGTATCTGAAAGGAACAGGTCCCTTGGGACTTTGGTATCCAAAAGGTGGTAGTTTTAATCTTGTTGGATATACTGATGCTGACTATGCAGATTTCCTTGTTGATAGAAAAAGTACCTCAGGTATGGCACATTTTCTTGGTGAGTGTTTGGTTTCTTGGGGAACCAAGAAACAAAATTCAGTGGCACTTTCCACTGCTGAGGCTGAATATGTGGCAGCTGCTTTATGGTGTTCACAGTTGTTATGGATCAAACAACAATTACAGGATTTTGGTGTTGATGTAGGAACTGTTCCTGTCTATTGTGATAACACTAGTGCTATTAATATG
The DNA here is from genome assembly GCA_029990575.1 of Petunia axillaris subsp. axillaris. Taxonomy (NCBI): domain Eukaryota; kingdom Viridiplantae; phylum Streptophyta; class Magnoliopsida; order Solanales; family Solanaceae; genus Petunia; species Petunia axillaris. The sequence goes on from JARKNS010000004.1 coordinate 146,914,181, forward strand.
ACAAAGAATCCAGTGCATCACAAAAGGACTAAACACATTGATATAAGACATCATTTCCTAAGAGACAACTATGAAAAAGGTTTGATCACCATAGCATTTTGTCCCACTGAAAAGCAAATTTCTGACATTTTTACAAATGCTCTAGGTAGAGATGATTTTGAAAGAAATAGATTGGAAATAGGGATGATTAAATTCACATAAAATCATCAATGCTTTACTTCATAATTGGCTAGAAAATTGCACTTAAAATGAATTTTATTCAAGTCATTATGAATGGTTCAGTCCAGCTTAATACTTAAATGTATATTCTTATGCCATATCTCTTATTTAGAGTTGCTAAAATTGAATGATGTTACCCTTATGCTCTTAGAATTTCAGATGATCAAAATGTTGCAAATTGGAAGGACACTGAATTTTTGTGTTAAAATCAGGTATGTACTCGTTATTATTCAGTTAATTTAGAAGTGCAAAGGCTATAGGTAACTTTTAATTAGGATAAATCCCACTAAGTTTCCTAACCATATCCAAATTGCAAAAGAGTCCCATCGGAGGAACTGTTCCCATTCTGAAAAGGAGACTGCAACAACCTAACGGCTCTATTTCTCCGAGAGACTCCCAAGAGTCCATAACCGCTGCATGTGTTGCTGAGGTAAGTGTGATCGTTTCCTACTCTAATTACACTACCTAATTCACACTATAAATACACTCCTTCTCACCCATTATTCTTTTACCTTGTTCATCAATTAAATTCTCAAAATTTCAGAAAGAATTGTCAATTATCTTTTAAGTCGAATTGCAAGAATGTCTCTTTCTTCTGATAATTCTCCATCTGCACCTACTACTGAACAACCACAAAACCTCAACCCTCCTTCGCCCATGGAAACAACTGATCCAAACCCTGAAATTCCTGAAATAATCCCAGAAGTATCTGAACCTGAAATTCAGGGGGAAGGACCAGTTCCCACGGCTGAATCAATTGCTGAGCAGGTTGAGGATTTATCAAGAGCTATGGTTTTGTTTCAGTATCAGGTAAACATTGCTTATCCCCTGAATGTAGTGGTAGATAAGGAAGAAAAGGAAAAGGGGTCTGAGGATGTTCCTTAGGGGGAAACTATTAAAAAGTTGGAAGCACCCATGCATGGGTCATCAGGGTCTCCAGAGGCTGTTTTTAGAGCACCCATGGAGGATGTTATAGATGTTGATAAGGCTATTAGTGATAGTGATAGGCCCTTGGTGGATTTGATCAACATTAGGAGTTTGAAAAGAAAATTAGCTAGAAAGGGACCCATTGATGACCAAGTGACTGCTGAAATTGCTGCTAAGTTGAAGAAAATAGGTGATAGTTACAAGCCAGGAAATAAGAAGAAAGTTGAAAGTTCCTCCAAGGCAAAAGGACCTGTTCCTTCTGCCTCAACCCCTGCTTCTGGGGTTAGGAGAACAAGAAGTGCTGCTAAAGCTGCTGATGAACAATTAGCTGCTGCTTTAGAAAGGAGCAGAAAAGGGAAAGGAAAACAGGTGGTTGAAGAAGAAGAAGTGGAGGATATTGAGTTTGATGATTTTGGTGAGGATGATGAGATGGCAGATGCTGAGGAGGTTGCTCCTAAATCTAAGAAAAGAAAAGTTGTTCAAGGACGGGTAACAAGAAGTTCTGCTAAAGCTGCAGAAAAGTCTTCTAAGAGGACCAGGTCCTCTAAAAGAGTTGTTGTGACTGAAAGTTCTGATAGTGACAGTGATGAGTCATATGCTTGGAGATGACAGTGACAGTGAAGCTGAGGGAGATGAGACTGTACACTGTGTTCATGATGACATGCTTACCAGGAAGGTGTTGAAGGGTAGAGTATTGTCTGATGTCCAAGAAGAAGGAATGCTATGGTTGCTGCAAAAACTGCATGCTCAGGGCTGGAGGGACATGGTCCTTCAGATTTCTGGTCGATGTGCAAAGGGGATGGTGCAGGAGTTCTACAAGAACTGCTCCATCAGAGGTGACCAAATAACTACCTCTGTCAATGAAAATGTGATTATATTTGATACCAGGGAACTTGGTGAGCTGTTGGGGATTCCATTTACTGGGTATGACAGCTATGTCAAGAAGGTTTGGCCTGACTTGACAAACTTGCCAACTGATCTGGAGATCACTAGGAAGTTTGCTGAGAATGATGGGAAGGAGAAACCCAGGGCTGTGCAGAAGAGTGAGATGCACCCACAGCACCAAGTGTTATTTGAGTTTGTGAACAAGGTTGTGATGCCAAGGCAGGAGAAAAGAGGAATTGCCAGTTTCATGGACCTGGTCCCTATGGAATTGTTGGACACTGAAAAGCAAATCAATTGGCCCAGCTTTATGATCCACCTGATAAAAAGGGTGATTGCTGGGAAGAGAAAGCATTCCTTGCCGTTTGGCTTTATTTTAACTGATGTGTTTGCAAAACTGAAGATTCCCTTGGAAGGGGTAGTAAAGGCTACAAAGAAGGAAAAATTTGGCTATGCCACATTGATAAGTTGTGATTTGCCAGTTGAGGCTGATCCTCCACAGGCTGGTGTTAGGAGGCAGCCATTGAACAACAAAGTGAGGGCACTTAGGCAACAGGTTGCTATCCAGGCTGCTGAAATAGCAAGGTTGGAAGAGGAGAAAAATTACTGGAAGGCTGAGGCCACAAAGGCAAAGGAGACCAATGAGGGAATGCTCAAGCAGATGTAACAGTTACTTAACAAGTTTCAGGGACCTGGTCCTTCCACATCCTGACCACCTTAGCCTTTAGCCATCTTTTGTCCAGTGGGATTTAGCCTAGTCTAGTGCCTTAGTCTTTTCCTTCTCTAGTATTTGAATAATTCTGTAGTACTTGCTTGTATCCCCTGGTTTCATCTTTTGGTTTAATGAATTGTCTTTGATGGCTAATATCATTGTTTTGCAGTTGCTTTAATCTGATTTATGTTTGCATTTTGAGTTGCCTCAATGGCCATGTGCTGATTAATTCTAACACTTGAGTTATATTTTATATGCAACCTTTTCAATGATGCCAAAAGGGGGAAGAGTAAGTCTGATTTTGCATGAAGTTATACCTATTTGAAAATCTGTTCCTTAATGATGAATAAAATCTCCACTGATTGATTGTTTTTGAGCTTAAGTTGTACTTCAGGACATTAAGGATATGCAGCTATGCTTATAATTTGTCATCATCAAAAAGGGGGAAAATGTTAGCTTGGATAAGCTTGGAGTTTTGACTGATGACTGAGGAACGGATTCAAAGGACCTGTTCCTTTGTATCACTGCAGCTAAATAGATAATTCATGCAAAATCGTTTAAGTTGAGATATTATTAATTATCCTAAAACTAATTTTTATCTTGATAATTATGCAGGTCTAAACGGATATGAAAAGATTGCATAAACAGAGGATAAAGGATAGAAGATCCGGATTTTCAAGAGAAGAATCCAATTAGGACTCAAACTCATGGGAGCTTTGGAGTTCTAATTGTTGAAGACTTCTTGGCTGCTGGAGCTATAAAACGTGGAGCATATCAGCCATAGAAGTTAAGCATAAATACAGAGAGCATCGAGCAAAAGCTTAAAAGAGTTATTAGCTTATTTATGTAATCAGTTAGCTACAGTAGAACTAAGTTATAACCTGTTCCTTAGATTGAATCTTGTAAAAGTTCAAGTCTTAGTTCAATTGTAGTAAGCAAAAATCGAGTTGTAAACTTTATGGTTCAAGTCGTGGACTTGACAGAACTTCACTGATCGTGAGAAAGATCACTAAAGGATTAGAGTTAGTCCTAGGTTAGTAAGAGTGAGTCTTGTAACCAAGTGTGTCTTTTTACATAGTGAAGTTGAAATCCTACTTGATGACATATTGCCCATGACATATTGCATTCATTCTCTTGCCATCGATGAGCACAAACTGCTCAATTCTTTCCTTGAACCATTCAGCGTCTTTCAGTAGTGCCTCTTGAATGATCTTTAGAGATGCTATCTCGACCACTGCGGGCATCACTGCTTTGGTGCCATACACTAATAGGTGAGGAGTGACCCCCGTTGATGTTCTCACTGTAGTGCGGTACCCTAACAATGCATACGGTAAGTTCTCATGCCATTATTTTGAATTCCTGTCATATTGCGCGGTATCTTCTTAGTGTTCTTGTTGATCGCTTCGACCGCTCACTTCATTTGAGGTCTATATGTAGTAGAATTATGGTGCTTGATATTGAAGTCTTCTCAAGTTGCTTTCATCAGGTCACTATTGAGGTTAGACCCATTGTCAGTGATGATTGACTCAGGAATGCCGAATCGACAGATCATTTTGTCACGAACAAAGTTTGCTACCACTTTCTTTGTCGCTGACTTGTACGATGCAGCTTCCACGCATGTAGTAAAGTAATCAACAGCCACCAATATGAAACGGTGTCTATTTGTAGCGCCAGGTTTGATTGGTCCTATGACATCCATTCCCCAGGCAACAAAAGGCCAAGGTGATCCCATAATATTTAATTCGCTGGGAGGTACTCGAATCATGTCTCCGTAGACTTGGACTTGATGACATCTCTTTGTGTGCTTTATGAAATCATGCTCCATTATCATCCAGAAATATCCAGCCCTCAAGATCTTCTTTGCGAGCACAAAACCATTCATGTGTGGGCCGCACGTCCCAGAATGTATTTCTTTTAACAATCTCACAGCTTCTTTAGTATCTACACATCTCAACAAATCCAGATCAGGCATTCTTTTGTACAGGACCTCGCCATTTAAAAAGAAACTATTTGCCAATCTCCTCAATATCTTCTTTTGAAGGCTTGTTGCATCATTTGGGTAAGGGTCATCTTTGAGAAATCTCTTGATGTCTACGAACCAAGGTTGTCCATCCAGCTCTTCTTCCACATTATAATAATATGCTGGTTGCTTCTTCACTGCCACGGGTATTGAGGCAATGTAATTCTTGTCAGGATGTTTGATCATGGAAGATATGGTGGCCAAAGCATCTGTAAACTCATTTTGTAGCCTAGGTACATGCTGGAAATCTATCTTGGTGAAGCTTTGCTTCAGCTCTTTTATGCACTCGAGGTACGTCAATATTTTGAAATTCTTAGCCGTCCATTCTCCTCGAACTTGATGGATCAACAAATCAAAATCTCCTATTGCTAGCAGCTCTTGTATGTTCATGTCTACCGTCATCCTAAGACCTAGGATGCAAGCTTCATATTCTGCCATGTTGTTGCTGCAGGGAAACCTCAATTTGGCTTTGATAGGGTAATGTTGCCCAGTCTCAGAAACAAGCACTGCTCCAATGCCGACTTCTTTGAAATTCACCGCTCCATAAAAGAATAATCTCCAGCCGTCGTATTCTTCTGTGATGTCTTCTCCTACAAACATGACTTCTTCGTCAGGGAAATAAGTGTGCAGATGTTCGTAATCATCATCCACAGGATTCTCGGCCATATGATCTGCAAAGGCTTGAGCTTTCACCGCCTTTTGAGTGACAAAAGTAATGTCGACTTCACTGAGTAGCATTTTCCATTTAGCCAACTTTCCAGTAAGCATTGGCTTTTGGAAGATGTACTTGAGAGGGTTCATCCTTAATATCAGCAAAGTTGTATAGGACGTCAGGTAGTGCCTCAACATTTATGCTATCCAGGTCAATGCACAGCAAGTGCGCTCCAGGAGTGTGTACATGGCTTCGTAGGGAGTGAACTTCTTACTCAGATAGTATATTACTTGCTCCTTTCTTCCAGTTGAGTCATGTGGCCCTAATACACATCCAAATGCTGAATCTACCATAGATAGGTACAAGATTAAAGGTCGCCCAGGTTTGGGTGGAACCAGCACGGGCGGGCAAGACAGATACTCCTTTATTTGATCGGATGCTTTTTGGCAATCCTCTGTCCACTCCATCGCTACATCTTTCTTAAATAACTTGATGATCGGTTCACAGATGACCGTGGATTGGGCTATGAATCGATGGATGTAATTGAGCCGTCCCAAGAAACACATGACCTCCTTCTTACTCTTCGGCGGTGGCAATTTTTTAATGGCTTTGATCTTGGATGGATATAACTCGATGCCTCTTCCACTGACAATGAAACCCAGAAGCTTCCCTGCTGGAACACCAAAAGCACATTTTGCTGGATTCATCTTCAAGTTGTATCTATGCAAGCGATTGAATAACTTGCGCAGATTATCAAGGTGCTCTGATCTCTTCTTTGACTTAATGATCACATCATCCGCATATACTTCAATTTCTTTGTGTATCAGGTCATGGAACATGGTTGTCATTGCCCTCATGTAATTTTCCCCAGCATTCTTCAAACCAAATGGCATAACCTTGTAGCAATAGGTTCCCTAAGATGTAGTGAAAGCTGTCTTCTCGGTGTCTTCTTCATCCATAAGCACTTGATGGTAACCGGCAAAACATTCCATGAAAGACTGTAGTTCATGCTTTGCACAATTTTCAATCAAGATGTGTATATCTGGCAAAGGAAAATAATCTTTTGGGCTAACTCCATTCAGATCTCTGTAGTCTACACAAACTCAGAGTTTCCCATCTTTCTTTGGCACCGGGACAATGTTGACTAACCAAGTTGGGTATTTGACCGTTTTCAAAATTCCCGCATTGAGCTATTTAATTACCTCTTCCCCAATCTTTAGCAAGGTAGATGACTTGAAAGTTCGGGCTTTTTGCTTGACCGCAGAAAGCCTAGATTGATGGGCAATTTGTGAGCCACTACGTCCGTGCTTATGCCAGTCATGTCATCATATAACCATGTAAACACATCCTCATATTCTGTAAGAAATTCAGTATATCACTTTCTATCTTTTGCAGTGAGATTCTCACTAATTCTTGTTTCTTTTACAGTTTTATCATCTCCTATATTTATCACCTCAGTCTCTTCTAGATTTGGTTTGGGCTTATTTTCAAATCTTTCAATTTCCTCTTGTGTGGCTTCATCAAACTCATCATAGTCAAAATCGGATTCTTCGAGCTCCATAGTTTCATTACACGTTGCGGTTGCGGACTCAATGGAATTATTAGTTTGAATACTGAAAAATAAAACGTTGCGTAATTAAAAGATTAAAACAAAAGTGAAAGAAAATAGTGCAATATTTTATTTATGAATCCTTGCAAAACAAAGTTTGTAGGAAGACATATGAAAAAGAAAGGGAAATGCAAGTTCCACGACTCGAGGTCGGGTTTTATTTTAGAAAGCATAACATAAACTCTATCCCCCAGCTCTACCAAGGTCTGCGGTAAGCTCAGGCCAGGTTGGTGATCCAGTTGTTCAGTGCAACTCCAGATTCAGCTTTTGCCAGTCCAGGAGGTTCAACATGCTCTTCTAGGATCACACAGCAGTCTTCTCAAATAGGAACAGCTTTTGCACGCCTGCCAATAAATCCTCTTCAGCATCAACAATCTTCGGCTCACCCCCTTGTGCTGCAGATGCCTCCCCCTCACGACTATCCATGTAACTAGACAAAACAAAAATATGTAGGAGAGTTTTGATTCTTTTCTTGTAGTACTTGAAGTCCAGTGAATCTTCTTTCATGCTCTTCTCATAAGTCACAATGTACCCTAGGTCAGCTTTCTCGTTGTCGGGCCTCATCACAACTTGAATTGGCTCGACCATGCCATCCAGTTTTTTGCCCAAACGTTTCCCAGGTTTATAGCCTTGCCTTATCATGATGCCTACAACCTAGTTTCCAGGCCATTTTGCAGGTTGTGGGCGTATGTATGGCTCTTCAATCACTACCTTCATAGGTTCAGGTGTGTTAGGTAGCCATACTTTCTTTCCCTTTGTTTCTTCAGAAATGTGCTTCCAGTTTGGACTGGCATTAGGTGAGTATATCTGTCGCTTCTCTATTTTAGTAGGTATGGTCTCACGAAATTCACGTGAAGGCACACCCCAATCAGATATTATCAGTTCCCAAACCAGGTTCCTCCCTTCATAACCTTTGCCTCGTTCATCCCAATAAGCACTGTAGAAACTTCTCCTTTTCTCTTCAGTACCCGGTAGTGTGTTGATCAGTTTAGGAGTGAAGTGTGCAGTATATCCTCTATGGACTGCATCAGTGGGATTCCAACTCTTGTTGTAGCTTTTGCGGTATCCTCCTCGGCTACCTTGCACTGCTCCCACAAGCTCCACAGTATAGAAAGTTTGTCCATCAAGAGCATTCCCTTCAATTGTTGGTATGGTTTGTTCATTGTAGATGGAATTGTTCCCTTCGCCAAATACTACCACCTCTTTGTTGTCCCACTCGAACTTCACTCTTTGGTGCAGCGTAGAAGGCACCACCCCAGCCATGTGAATCTAAGGTCTTCTCAACAGTAAGTTGTAAGAAGCGGAGATGTCCATGACATGGAATTCAGCAATGAACTCCACAGAGCCGACCATGATAGTTAAGTCGATTTCTCCGATGGTGCTTCTTTTTGATCCATCAAACACCTTTACTTTCATGTCGCTTTCTCTTATCTTGCTTTGGTCAATCCCCATTTTCTTCAGAGTGATGAATGGACATATGTTCAAACCGGACCCTCCATCGATTAGAACTCTTCCCACAAACCAGTCTTTGCATTTGATGGTAACATGCAAAGCCTTGTTGTGACTTAACCTCTCTGGCGGTAGTTCATCTTCGTGGAAAGCGATTCGGTTGAAATCCATGACTTTCCCAACCATGCTAGCCAGATTCTCAACTGTGGTATCCACCGGGACATGTGCTTCATCTAATACTTTCATCAAGGCATTTCGATGGCTCTCCGACTTGAGAAGTAAAGCTAGAATAGAGATTTGTGCAGGAGTCTTGCCCAAATGTTCAATCAAAGAATATTCTTTTGCTTGAACTTTCTTCCAATGTTCTTCAGACGCTCCCTCACTGGTGCCTCGTCTACCTTGAACAAGATGCTCGGGAGTGTAGATACTCCCACTCCTGGTCATTCCTTGTGCATCAACGGTCTCGACTGTTGACTTAACCTTCTTCTCTGCTTCATAATCCCATGGCACTGCTTTGTTATTGTAGGGAGGGACTACGTTAACGTAGAATTTTAGAGCCACCTCTATTTCGATAGGCTCTGGTGCTTTAGCTGCTTGGGCAACAGAAGCGGATGCTGGTGTAGCCTTCTTTGCTTTGACAATGGTTCCTTCCAAGTTGCATTCTTCATCCAATTCGATCAAGTTCACCCTATTATCTCCGTGGTTAGGTAGAGGGTTATTGTGCACATTTGGGGTTTTCAAGTGGATAACCTTTTGACCGATCAGGTCTTGTATTTAATCTCTCAAGGCGTAGCACTTTTTGGTATCCATGACTAGGTCCTCCATAGTGATAGGCATAGGTTTTAGTTTTGTCGAAGTATGGTGACACTCTATCAGGCATTTTTAGTGGGACAGGTTGTATGTGGTCAGCTGCTTTGAGCCTTTCAAATAGCTGAGTACGGGATTCAGCTAGTGGGGTATAGTTTCTTTTGGGTCTTGGGTTGTTGTTTGCGTGAGGTCTTGGCGGATAGGTGTTGGTGTTTCTGTAGTTAGGGCTATGTGGGTATGGTGGTCTTTGTGGCGGTGGATTTTAGAATATGGGTTGTGTGTTGTAGACTGGGTAAGCGGGCGATGGTAGAACATATGTGTATGGTGGAGGTGGTGTTTGGTAGTAGTGGTTACGGGTAGGATAGTGGTCGAGTGATCCAGCAACAAGGGAAACACCGTCCTTCTTCTTCTTTTCCTTTTCCTTCTTCTTCTTCTTCTTTTTGGACTAGATAGGTGGATGAGGGCGGAATATATGGGCATGATGGAGGGGGTGTTTGGTAGTAATGGTTATGGTTGGGAGAGTGGTCGAGTGATGCAGCGATGAAGAAAACGTCGTCCTTCTTTTTCTTTGATGCCCCTGTGCTACCAGTTTTCAGTGCCTTGTTAGTGGCTTGTAGTGCAGCCAGACTAACAATCCTACTATTTTCAAACCATCTTCGACCATGTCTCCAATCTAGATCAAATCATCAAACTTCTTGTCTTGCATATTCACCATCTTGTCAAAGTAGACATCCTCTTGTATACGGATGAAGGTCGCCACTATCTCTATATCTTCAATAGGAGGTTGGACTTTGGCGGCTTCAGCTCTCCACCTAGTTGCAAACTCCCTAAAGGTCTCAATGGGCTATTTCTTCAGCTTCTCCAAATAGAATCGACTAGGCATGGCATCAGCGTTGTGCCAAAAACTATCGACAAAATCTCCAGCTATGCTTCCCAGCTTGTCCACTTCTTTGCTTGCTGTTTTGAGTACTATACCAGTGCAACTCCGGTCACACTACGGTTGAACAACTGCATGCGAATCTTTTCATCATGTCCAACCCCGACCAGCTTGTCACAGTAAGACATCAAGTGAGCCATTGCATCGCCAGTACGATCGAACATGTTGAACTTGGGTGTCTTATAGCCACCAGGCAGCTTCAAGTTAGGGTACATGCAGAGGTCCTCATAAGCTAGTCTTCTAGTTTCCTTGGTGCTTCGGAATTGCTTGAATTTCTCCACCAGCCACTTGACTTGCTCTTTGGTGCTGTCTGAGTCCTCCCCTGTCCATGCATACATGTCGTCATCTTTGGTGGGTGATGCAACAGTTTTGGTTTCAACGATGAAGGGAGGTTGGTTGTTTTGCGGTGCTTTTGGTGGTGCAATGTAGGTGGGGTATGGGATGTCTTTCTCGGGGAACTGTGGATATTTGCCGTAAGGGCGGGCAGTTTTGTTTGGTTCAGTGGTTCCATCAGCATGGACAAGAAGAATCCTATTCTCCAACTCAAACAGCCTTTGCTCCAGCTTAGCATAGTCGTCGTAGGCAACCACACCTTGCTTTTCGGGGGTTTCATTTCCAACTTTGTCAAACTCTGTCATGATATTGCGTCTCGTCCATGTCCTTGTAGGTAAAGGGGGAGGTGTTGGAATCGATCCTCTGGATCTTAACCGGTACTGCGGCGCGGCCAGAATGCACAAACCAAAACTTCAGGGACTTGGGACTAAAATGACAAGAACAGAGAAAACAATGTGAGTAAAGGTTAGCATTAATAAATTCGCATCCTATTATGCAAGGGGCCTCTTTTGTGCCAGAGGTTGGCCTATCGAAGATTCAAAGTAATGTTTGCGTCGAATACATCGTTTCGTTTGCTTAAACATAATCAACACAAGTCTTAATACCCAAAAAATAACAAAATTTTATTTGATTTGCTGGGCTTTATTACAATCACGACTTGACTAAATGGAAAAGACAAAAGAAAAACGACTCGACTAAAACGACTGGACTATGTGCCAAACAAAGAGGTTCTTGAATTAAGCATCAGCTCCAACATCTTCTCCATCTTTCTTTCCTTCGGTTTCTTCCTTAGGTTCGTTAACCAAGTTTGCTGGTGAAGGGGCAACGAACATCTCCATCAGGTCTTTCCCAGCGTGCATATCACCCAAAGCCTTTTTGGAGAACTCGCATATTTCTATCCCTATTGCTTCGTTTTCTACCAACGGCACTGATTTGAAATAATCTCCCCATCCTTTGAGCAGGTCTTGCAGATTCCCTGCGGCTTGTCTTGCTGCTATGTTTTTGCCTGTCCAGTACTTAAGCTCATCTCCTTGGATCCTTTCCTTGTATTGCCTTCTCATCTCCCTTTCTTGTGTCACCCTTAACTCTTTATTATTTTGGTCGAACTTGTGCCGTAGTTTCTTGTACTTCTCAGCGACATTTGGAGCTTCAGTTTTCCTTTTCAGTGTGGTCTTTGATCGGAACTTCTCTCTATCTTCATTGAGTCACTGAGGGTAGGTCAAAGTAGCAACGGGGTTCACCCTACTGTCTCGGCCATGGCAAAATTGCATAGTAACTCTTCCTTCCCACATTGTCAATATTGTACCAACCATCGGATGTTCAATATCTTTTATGTCAACGTTGAAACTTCTTTGTTTTGTCAGCTGAGGAGTTTGTTGTGTCATCCCTACTTGTCGGAGGATTCTTAGAGGAACATAGTGATAACTTCCTCGGAATCCAATAAGTGCCAAGAAGGCGGTGTCTTGTCCTAGTATGGAAACGATGAAACCGACACAATTTTCGATTACCCATTGCACTTCTTGTAACTCTTTAAACTTGGTGTACCATCCTCATATGTTTGTGGGGTCTTCCCATGCTGTCGTCCCAGCCATGCGGGTGCTATATGAGCGTATGCCCCCATCTCTTGACGCTCGCTATTGGATTGATGGGGACACTGTGTAGGTGTTCTATCAACCATATTTGCAGCAAAAGGTTGCACCCCTCAAAGAAGTCTCCTCCTCCTCTACATTTGATTAGAGCCCTATAAATTTCTCCCACGATCATTGGGACCAAACTCACTTAGTGGGGTATAGTTTCTTTTGAGTCTTGGGTTGTTGTTTGCGTGAGGTCTTGGCGGATAGGTGTTGGTATTTCTGTAGTTAGGGCTTTGTGGGTATGGTGGTCTTTGTGGCGGTGGGTTTTAGAATATGGGTTGTGTGTTGTAGACTGGGTAAGCGGGCGATGGTAGAACATATGGGCATGGTGGAGGTGGTGTTTGAAAGTAGTGGTTACGGGTAGGATAGTAGTCAAGTGATCCAGCAACAAGGGAAACACCGTCCTTCTTCTTCTTTTCCTTCTTCTTCTTCTTCTTTTTGGACTAGATAGGTGGATGAGGGCGGAATATATGGGCATGATGGAGGGGGTGTTTGGTAGTAATGGTTATGGGTGGGAGAGTGGTTGAGTGATGCAGCGATGAAGGAAACGTCATCCTTCTTTTTCTTTGATGCCCCTGTGCTACCAGTTTGCAGTGCCTTGTTAGTGGCTTGTAGTGCAGCCACGCTAACAATCCTACCAGTTTTCAAACAATCTTCGACCATGTCTCCAATCTAGATCAAATCTCCAAATTTCTTGTCTTGCATATTCACCGTCTTGTCAAAGTAGACATCCTCTTGTATACGGATGATGGCCGCCACTATCTCTATATCTTAATATGAGGTTGGACTTTGGCAGCTTCAGCTCTCCACCTAGTTGCAAACTCCCTAAAGGTCTCAGTGGGCTATTTCTTCAGCTTCTCCAAATAGAATTGATCATCCATGGCATCAGTGTTGTGCCCAAAACTACCGACAAAATATCCAGCTATTGCTTCCCAGCTTGTCCACTTCTTTGCTTGTTGTTTTGAGTACCATACTAGTGCATCTCCGGTCAAATTACGGTTGAACAACTGCATGCGAATCTTTTCATCATGTCCAACCCCGACCAGCTTGTTACAGTAAGACCTCAGGTGAGCCATTGGATCGCCAGTGCAATCGAACATATTGAACTTGGGTGTCTTATAGCCACCAGGCAGCTTCAAGTTAGGGTACATGCAGAGGTCTTCATAAGCTAGTCTTCTAGTTTCCTTGGTGCCTCGGAATTGCTTGAATTTCTCCACCAGCCACTTGACTTGCTCATTGGTGCTGTCTGAGTCCTCCCCTGTCCATGAATACATGTCGTCATCTTTGGTGGGTGATGCAACAGTTTTGGTTTCAACGGTGAAAGGAGGTAGGTTGTTTTGCAGTGCTTTTGGTGGTGCAATGTAGGTGGGGTATGGGATGTCTTTCTCGGGGAACAGTAGATATTTGCCGTGAGGGCGGGCAGTTTTATTTGGTTCAGTGGTTCCATCAGCATGGACAAGAGGAATCCTATTCTCCAACTCAAACAGCCTTTACTCCAGCTTAGCATAGTCGTCGTAGGCAACCACACCTTTCTTTTCGGGGGTTTCATTTCCAACTTTGTCAAACTCAGCCATGATATTGCGTCTCGTCCTTGTCCTTGTAGGTAAAGGGGGAGGTGTTGGAATCGATCCTCTGGATCTTAACCGGTACTGCGGCGCGGCCAGAATGCACAAACCAAAACTTCAGGGACTTGGGACTAAAATGTCAAAAACAGAGAAAACAATGTGAGTAAAGGTTAACATTAATAAATTCGCGTCCTATTATGCAAGGGGCCTCTTTTGTGCCAGAGGTTGGCCTATCGAAGATTTAAAGTAATGTTTGCGTCGAATACATCGTTTCGTTTGCTTAAGCATAATCAACACAAGTCTTAATACCCAAAAAATAACAAAATTTTATTTGATTTGGTCGACTTTATTACAATCACGACTTGACTGAATGGAAAAGACAAAAGAAAAACGACTCAACTAAAACGACTGGACTATGTGCCAAACAAAGAGGTTCTTGAATTAAGCATCAGCTCCAACATCTTCTCCCTCCTTCTTTCCTTCGGTTTCTTCCTTAGGTTCGTTAACCAAGTTTGCTGGTGAAGGGGCAACGAACATCTCCATCAGGTCTTTCTCAGCGTGTATATCACCCAAAGCCTTTGTGAAGAACTAGCATATTTCTATCCCTATTGCTTCCTTTTCTAGCAATGGCACTGATTTGAAATAATTTCCCCATCCTTTGAGCAGGTCTTGCAGATTCCCAGTGGCTTGTCTTGCTGCCATGTTTTTGCCTGTCCAGTACTTAAGCTCATCTCCTTGGATCCTTTCCTTGTATTGCCTTCTCATCTCCCTTTCTTGTGTCACCCTTAACTCTTTCTTATTTTGGCCGAACTTGTGCCGTAGTTTCTTGTACTTCTCAACGACATTTGGAGCTTCGGTTTTCCTTTTCAGTGTGGTCTTTGATTGGAATTTCTCTCTATCTTCATTGAGCTACTGAGGGTAGGTCAAAGTAGCAACGGGGTTCACCCTACTGTCTCGGCCACGGCAAAATTGCATAGTAACTCTTCCTTCCCACATTGTCAATATTGTACCAACCATCGGATGTTCAATGTCTTTTATGTCAACGTTGAAACTTCTTCCTTTTGTTAGCTGAGGAGTTTGTTGTGTCATCCCTACTTGTCGGAGGATTCTTAGAGGAACATAGTGATGACTTCCTCGGAATCCAATCAGTGTTAAGAAAGCGGTGTCTTGTCCTTGTATGGAAACAATGAAACTGACGCAATTTTCGATTACCCATTGCACTTCTTGTAACTCTTTAAACTTGGTGTACCATCCTCTTATGTTTGCGGGTTCTTCCCATGTTGTCGTCCCAGCCATGCGGGTGCTATGTGAGCGTATGCCCCCATCTCTTGATGCTCGCTATTGGATTGATGGGGACACTGTGAAGGTGTTCTATCAACCATATTTGTAGCAAGAGGTTGCACCCCTCAAAGAAGTCTCCTCCTCTTCTACATTTGGTTAGAGTCCTATAAATTTTTCCCACGATCATTGGGACCAAACTCACTTAGTGCTTGTGAGCATCTTTCGCAACCCTTCAACTACCCTTCCCAGCCTTATGTCGATCTTTCCTTCTTTCTTGGGGAAGACCATACTTCCTAGAAAAGCAACGATGAAAGCAGTAGATTTAGTCCATTCCCAATCTTTAATTTCCAATGCCCCAATCCAATCGTGCCTAAGAGTTGGATCTCCAAATCTAGAATATAGATACTCCAAAGTGAAATTTCCATCATGCACTCCCTCGACGTACGAATCATAAGGAGTGTGCAACAGCTCAATGAACTCCTTAGGGTCCACGTCTCAGGGATAAATTATGGTCTCGGGCTCAGGCTCTAACCCTGCTGGTCCTCCAAACGCTTCTAGCATTGGTGCCAACTCCAAACTATTGAAATGAAATACCGCCCTTTTGTAATCCCAAAAATGTGTAGCAGCCTCGACCAAATTAGGCATAGCGGTGTAAGCGTTGAAAGCTACTAGTTCCCCCAACACCTTTTGAACATGGAGCTTACTGATGGCAGCCAAATATTCCCACCAGAGCCTGATCAAGTGAGGAGCTTGAGAGACAGTCTCAAATTGAAGTGTACCTCTTGCAGCCATAGTCTGAAAATAAAACAGGAAAAGAAAAAATCAAAACAATCTTATTGTCTTTATCACAGTCAAGCAAACAATCAATATTTTGCGCAAACATTTCTTCAAATCCATGCGAGGATGCAGTTTTTGTCTTTTTCGGGTTGAGAAACCTTTCGACATTTGGAATAGGTTTACTAATAAACTATGACGTGCCAAGGACGTCTAGCCTTCTTAGGTTTATCATGATGCAAGGAAAATAAATATCCATTTTGTTGCCAATTGTTTCCATAGATTCCCAAAACAATTTTGAAATTCAATACATGACAACTTTTGGAAATATAAAAATACAAAACAAGTGAAAATGATAGTAGACTAAGCAACACGCTCCTCCTCCAACTTGGCTCTTTTTGCTTATCAGGCAACCTCCTTGACTTCTTCCATAGCTTTTGTTAAGTATCCCTTGGCTGCGACTAAGTGTAAGATGTCTACCTCAGCACACTCTGAATTCCATTGTTCAAGCTTCATCCCCAACGCCTCTATCTTTCCTTCCAACTCTAATGTACGCTTTCTCCACACTTCGATCACTTCTTTGTTTTCTTTGTCCACTTTAATAGCTTTCAACATGAACTCACGGTACCAAACTTGAGCTTCCGCAGGTCTCTTATATCATTCCCTTGGCTTGGCCCTACCACTACATTTCCCTTTATGCTGGAATGCAACCAGTTGTTGTAATTTTGTTCGCATTCAGCGTTGTATCTGTCTGACGCTAATGACTTCTCCCCCATGACTTGTCTACCAACCCAGGATTTTCTAATGGTTTTGACTTTTGGAACAATATCTTCGGTATAGTCGAATTGGTAAGCCTTCGTGTCCAGTATGAGTGGGATGATTTGCTTTCTCCCCTCTTGCCTCATCACCCTTAGTGGGGTATAGGTTGGAGACCTCGCAATCCCATAAGTGTCACAAAAGATGCCTTCTCAGAGCTAATGATAAAATCTGATGAAGGAAACCAAGTGAACATCCATTGAATTGAATCCTCTGTTATGCTTTAAAACAACCCCATTTCTCTGTGCTGCTTGGCTGCTTGAATTTTGGAACCCCGTACCATTCTCCAACTAAGTAGTTGGAACCAGTTGGCTTGGATAATTCTTGCACACCTCTCACTTTCCTCAAATGCTCCTTGAACCATGCTTGCAGTTCAAGGTTGCAACCTTGAAAATATTTCGCTCCTCTTTTATAACTCCCCAGAGCCCGATAAATGTCTGCCACAATCATAGGGGCTATAGTGTAATGATAACCATCAATCCCATTAAACACCACATCAGTAACCACAACAAGCCTCGAACATATATCGTGATTCGAGCTTTCAGGATATACCATTATTCCTAGAAAACAAACAACAAATGCAAATGGTCCAGCTCTCCTCCAGTCACTGTAGGATTTGAACTCTTTTTTACGGTCGTCGAATGCACTCAAATACCCAACCCTGTTGTAGAAATAGGAGAAGTGTATTTTCTTTTGTTGTAAAAATTCTACATTCACACTTGCTACCATTCCTAATTTGTCGCGAAACTCTTCAGGTGTGGGGATGCTGGGAGCCAAAATGCGACTCCCTTGTCCAACGATGTTTGTCTAGCTCCGAATGAGATATGAATCCTCCTATCTCTTCCAGCAATGGTGTTAACTCAACGTCCCCAAACCTAAACACATTTAGTTTTTCATCCCAAAATGACACTAACGCTTCGATCATTTCCCCACATGGTTCCATTTCTAACAGAGAAAGCAAATGACCCAAATGTTGGCGTACTTCAGTTTGTTCGCTCAACAACAAATTATTCCACCAATTAGTTAACAAAAGAAGTGCGCCCACAGTCATCCATAAACAGTAAAACTTTTGACTCATGATGACCTATAAGAAAAAGAAAATAGATGATTAAAATTTTCCTCCCCTTTTGAGAACAATGGGACAAATCAAAATGCGTATTTATTTTCGCCTCACTTTTCTATTCTCTTTTTTTTAAATGCACATAAGCATGTCCAACGCTCCTTCAGGTTTAAAAACCTGTCAAGTTGTTTGAACAAGTTGAAGACTAGCTGGCTAACGGGAAGCACTTCCTATGGTATGATGCATGCATATTACATTCCAAGAGTGTTGTAATTCTTGACACGGTTCCCCAAGCTGGACGACCAAGGGGTGGGATCGTTTGAAATTTTTGGTTGTACCACGGACCAACTATATTCCAAACATTCCTCCTAAAGGTTTTTTTAAGGTGGAGCGACCGTGAGGTCCACGTAATCGCCCGTGTGTGTGCGAAGTGTCGTTTTCCAAGAGTCGAGGAGTATGAGTGAAGTATGCCAATGTCACAAATTTAATAATAATAAATAAATAAATAAAGAAAAACAAAAAGAAAGACAAGTTAGTAAAATAATAATAATAACAATAAACAAGATAATAAGCAATGACAAAATCCCAAAATAAAACTCGGTATGGTTAGTACTTTGAATAGATCCCCAGCGGAGTCGGCATTCTGTCATACTCCATATTTAACTCAATTTGGAGCGACTCAAGATTCGAGTTTGACAGGGTAACTCATCTGAGTTAAAGATTGGAGCCGCCACCTAATATGGATTTCTAAGGTGTATCAGGTCACCTAAACATCTAAGGTTGCGTCTTTTGTTAAACAGGTTCAGTTTCAGAGATTCGAGGGTAAGAAGTCCAAGTGACTCGGGGAAGAAGGTGTTAGGCACTTCCCCAAGTCCCACAAAAACTGGTTCCCGCCCGAGTTTCTATATTTTGGGATGTTAAAAGATAATTAAAAAAATTTGTATTTGTAAATTATTTTGCTAACTTCTAGGATAAATGTGCAATCACTCAAGCAAGAAAGGATGTTTACGCAAGTAAATATATATAGGCAGTTAAGTATGGTTTAAATGAGTTTTGGGCTTTTCAAATTTTGCAGAAGCAACCTACATCTTACGCCTACTCGTGCTTTCGGCCTTTGTTACAAATGCCTAATCGAAAAATAGTCAAAATTCTAAGAAAAGTTAATATACAATGTATTTACTGAATTTTAATAACTAGATCAGTTTTGCAAAAATTGGCAGATTTCGAAGATAATTTTCAGATCTTGTCAAAAACCAAATAGAGGTTATTTTAAAATAAAATGTTAGCCGTTTAGAGTCGGTGTTACTTGACGTTAGTTGTATTTGACGTTAGTTGTTGAGCCCTAACCTTAATGGCTATTTGCTTTAGGGGTCAGTTTCGAAAAATATAGATAAGTGAACTATATTTGAAAAACAGATTTCACAAAGCACACAAATGCAAGTAAGGGCTGCCACACATAAAATTTATAGATATATACATGCGAATACATGATGTAGTAACGATATACTTCAAAAAATACATATATTGGTTCGTATAATTGACCCCAAGTACTTATACTCCCCTATACACTATTAGATTAGTGTATAGAAGATTAAAGTAAGTTGAAAAAATATTTTAATACATGTAAAGGCCAAATTTAAAACCATTTTTGGGCCTGTATCATTTATGAAAAAGAGGGGCAGTTTAACTTTTGCAGAAATAGTCCAGATTTTAGCACTCATTATACAAATAGCCCATGTTCCCACAAAGCCAGTCAACTTTCACAACTCAAGAATTTAGGTTGTACCAACAATTTACTTAGACTGCTTTGACACGTTTAATAACTTAATTTCCTAACTGATCATGCAATACTTTATTTTTAAAACTCATGATGCAATGCACACAAGGAGGATAAAGTAAGAGAAGGCCCCTATGTAGCTAAATACAGAGTCCACGACTGTGCACCCTATTTTAAAGTGAATACAGGCAGGGTATCCTAACAAATATACACAGATAGGGGAGGTTTCTAAATGGGAGAAGCATGTAGAAAGGGGTGGTCTGCTTTCACTAAATTTAGGCAGAATCAGAACTTCAATAACTGCACTTAAGTAGGCACTGTATAGTGCAATTACTAGGCTTTTCAAAGTTCCCAAACCTGTAACTAAAACAAGACCGGTATGGCCTTTCATGGCCATCCAAACAGAGCTACATACATAGGGGGTTAGCAGGGCCAAAAAGGCCTGACAAACACAACAAGCATCAAGTTCACATAGAGGTCTAGTATATAGTTTTAGGAGAGGAGAAAAACAAAGAAGCACTACCTTTCTAGCTACTTGGAACAGACAGGAACAAAGCAGCAGTGGTAAAACTGCAGCAACACTGCAGAAACTTTCACAGATTGTGTATCAAGGCCTCACTCTCAAGCAGTTAGATCAAGAGGAAAAGAGAGGAGGTAGAGAACTTTTCCCTAATGATTCAGAGAGGAGAATGTCTGTGTTTTCAGTATATCAATGTGTATGCTTGTGAAGTGTGTGTGTGAGCAAAAAGGAGGCAGGTTTATATAGTTGTGAGGGGTGAGGATTCAAATTCAAACAAGTGAAACATATAAGGCGAGGATAAGTTTTTTTCCAAACTTAAAAGATTCCCATAGGTGGACTTGCCGAGAATAAAGCAATCAATCCCTAGTTTTAAGGTAAACTCAATCCTAAACCAAATATGATTTTCTCTTCTTACTCTTAACATTCTCTAGGTTCAAGAAACTAGTACTAAGCATGATTTAGGCTTGGAATTATTCACCAAACTTTAAGAAAACATTATACCAGTGATCAAAACCAACTTCCATCTATATTTTCAATCAAGGATTTTAATCAAATCTCTTTCAAAACATTAGTCATACCAAATCAGATTACCTATTTCAACTTCAAACATATAATCGTGTGGGATCATGTATTCTGACAAGGCGAGAGGCTAAACATACTGTGACAAACAAAGATAAGCATACTCCTTAACAACAAAGGATTTTAAGCTTACTTGTTAACAGAAGCAATCTAATATGCTAGTCGTGCCCATATAAAACTCAGGCATATCAGTATTCAAATTAGCATTACAAATAAAGGCTATTATTTACTAATTCTCAACTCTAACAAATTGACAAGCAGCAATAAGGCATGCTGAAACACTGAACAAACTAGGCAAACTCAGGTTTAAAATCACGTAGCAGCAACTAAAAAGTAAAAAGGCTAAGGAGGGGTACCCGTTTAAGTTTGATGTTGGGTTAATCTTGACCCGACTCTGATCAGTCATGCATAAGGACTTTCCTTCCTTTTCAAGACGGTAACGTTCAAGATTTTGCCAGAGAGGACGCCAGAATATCCTTTTCGGTGCAAGAGATAGCGGTCGGAGGTAGGGTTAGATTTGACCTCGTCATTTTGGGGAAATTAAGGGTGAGTTTTGTTGCGGGTGTTATGAGGACCACGATGATGCAATTTGTTTCAAGTTTGGCCGGATAAATTGGCCGGAAAGTGATGCAAACAGTGGTGCCATTAGGGTTTTGCGAGAGAGAAGGTGAAGGAGAGCGCGGCGGATACGTGAGTGGAATTGGGGGGGGGGGGGATCTGGTAGGGTTTGGGGATTGTGAGTGTAATTAAAAAATGGAAACATTATTCTGGCCGTTGGATCAACTGTGTGGACGACCAGGATTTAGTCACGTAGGCACATAGATGGCGTAAGAAGCTAAGGTGTACGTGTGTGTACGTGTATATGTGTATAAATTGTGTATATTATGTATAAGTATGTATAAAATATATATAAATGCATAGAAAAATTGTAAAGAATACTTATAAGATTATATAAAAAAATAAAAAAATTAAATGTGAGGGTTAAATAATTAAGAAACCCTATTATTTTAGGTTTTAAAATAATTTAGGTAATTTCGCTAAAAATGCAAATAATTACAAGAAACAATAACGAAACATGCAAATATTGTAAAATAGCTATCGCTTGTAAAAATAGCCTAATTGGCGTGTGCATGTAAAGTAATGATTTTGAACAGGGATGAGTATATGATAATCATGCAGTTATAAATGCAATTTTATCCGAACAATGGCTATTTAAACAGGCAGGACAAAATTAAATGTCAATACTATTCATCTTTTGCAAATGCTCCATCAGCCAAATTTGTAAAAGCAAATTGCAACCTTCGAAGAAACCGACGCCCTTCTTACATCTTTCTAAAGCTCGGTAAAGTTTTGCAATGATCATAGGTACCAAAGTTTATTTCTTGTCAAAGTCTTTGAGTAGGGCACCAGCAATTGATACCATGCAAACGTCAACTCGTCCTCTGTGTTCTGGAAACACGACAGTCCCTAAGAAGTTGGTGACAAAAACAAGTACCCTTCGCTCTTGCCAATCTGCCTTGTTAATGCTGAAATTATCTTCGAATTCTTGAAATGCTTCTCCATACTCGAATTTGATGTACAGGGAAGTCAAAGAAATTCCCGAAAGCCTTACACTGTCTATGCATAATTCGGGTTTAAGCCCTACCATTACGAAGAACTCCTCAAGTGTAATGTTCTTAGGCATCAAGATTTCCTCACTTTCAAATGGTTATTGAGTCAAACCGCCTATTTCTTTCAGCAAGGGTGTCAACTCTACACTCCCAAAGTGAAAAACTGCTCAGTCTGCATCCCAATAGTGTACTGCTACTTCTATTATCCCTTTCATTGTCGTGTGCTTCATTAGTAAAATCAAGTTTCTCAACACTATTTTAACTCGGTCTTGTTGGTCTATGCTTAAGTTTCTCCACCAATCTTTGAGTAACTGGGGGACTCCAGTAACCAGGTCAAATGTTCTAGTGGCCATGATCTTTAGAAAAGATGAAGGAAGGAGAAAAAAGGGAAGGAAGATGCTTAAATTCTGGTTGTAAGCAAACGATTAACGTGTGGCACGAGTTTTTTAAAAACAATTCAGTATGGAATATGAAGAGAAGTGTCGTTGTAGACTGAGAATCCTCTGGACACTTTTAGAAGAAGGTTGCTAATGGACTTTTGACATACCAAGGATGTCAAGTCTTTATTTAATGCCTAAAGGATAAATGCGCATTATGTGTCATTCCGTCTATCAAGCGGTTGTTTCTGCTTCAAGTCGGGCTTTTAATGCCTTTTCGGTTACCTTTTATGCATTTGAATAGCATTGAATACAGAATGATTCACACCGCTTAGGAATAAATGGTCGTTTCTGAATTAATTTGGGCGTTCGATGCCTCTTAGGTTACCTTTTATGCCTTTGAATAGCATTGAATATAGAATGATTCACACCGCTTAGGAATAAATGGTCATTTTTTATTTAATTTGGCCGTTTGATGCCTCTTAGGTTATCTTTTATGCCTTTGAATAGCATTGAGTAAAGAATGATTCCAACCGTTTAGGAATAAACGGTCATTTCTGATTCAACTTGGGCATTTGATGCCTCTTAGATTACCCTTTTTGTGCCTTTGAATGGCATTGAATGCAGAATTATTCCAACCACTTAGCGGCTTCAGATTCTATTTGGGCTTTTGATGCCCGTTTAGTTATCTTTGTGCCTTTGAATAACACTGAATGCAGAACAATTCTAGTAAACGGCCCACATTTGCACGTTTAATCCTTTAAGTAAATGCAAATAAATCATGTTCAACACTCTTTAGGGGTCAAAAACCCGTTCGGATTGTTTGAAAAAATTGGCCTATTGAACTTGAGAGCAAGCCAGCTAATGATATGTCATAATGCATGATCCTAGAGTTACTACTAAGAGCTGGGTTGACTTAGACCGAGTTTTATTATCCTCCCAAGCAGATGACTCGGGAGCAGGAACGTCTCGAACCAACTAGATTCCAAGTTGTTCCCCCTAAAGGGCAATTTGCGAGGAAGGAGGCGGTCGTAACCACCGTATTTTTCAACGCACGATTTGAAACTGCCAGTTATGGCGGGAAGTATGAGCGGTATGCACACGTTTAAAAATAAACCAGTTTTGAAAGGAAATACACATGTTTTCTAAAAATGTGTAACTTTTTTTAAAATGATGCACATGTTGAAGTAATTCACAAAATACATTTAATAAAGAGATAATGTAAAGAAAAACAAAAAAAAAAAAGTTAAGTTTCGAGAAATAGGATAAATGAAGTAAAATTAAAATGCAAAAAGAATCATTAAGTGAAACCGTTTAAGAAAAGGATTTAAAAATACCTGTGGAGGATTTGAAAAATTGTTGAAGCAAACGACGTGATGTGTTTCCCTATCGAAGAGTGGATTTTTCTAGACAAGGTTTCTCCCAAACGGACAATTTGGAAGTGAAAAAGTTTGGAATCGTCGGTTGTACCACGGACTCGACCTATCCCTAAATTTTTCCAAAAGTGTATTTTGTAGGAGTGAGAACGGTCGTCAAACCGACGCAATCATCTTTCAAATAAAGCGCACATGTAAACTTTGCCAAAAGTGGCGGATATGATGAAAAATGATATATGCTCTTAATAGTGTCTAGGAGTGAGGAAGTATAAACAAAATAAGAATTATAGATAATAAATTAAAGGAAAATGTCAATGAAATAGAAAGTTAAGCTTCAAACCTGCAAAAAGGAAAATGAAGAATATTAGTCTCGAGAAATAATAAGAAGAAAATAAATACAAAAAATCCCAATTAGAAGTCCGTTATGGTTAGAACCTTGAAAATTCTCCAGCGGAGTCGCCATTCTTTCGACAGCCTTTTTACCCAAACCGGTTAGAGTTCGAAAACAGGATTCGACTTATTGGGACTCACGGGTAAGAATTGGAGCCGCCACCTAACATATTTTTTAACTAGGCGTATTAGGGCACCTACTTTGTTTCCAGCCAATTTTAATGTTAACTCCAAAATTTGATCTACGAACCAAAAATTCTGAGTAAGAGTTCAAGTTAACCCAGGAGGAAGGTGTTAGGCACCTCTCAGATTCCACCAACTGTGGTTCTCAGCCGGACTAAATAATTTAGATTTAAAATAAATTAAACTTAATAAAATTGAACAGCTTTCGCTATAATATACAAATTAGATATACAAAATTGCATTTAAAATAAATGATTCGTCTACTCGAGTTGCTTACTTCCTTAGCAAACCTCAACTAAATAGACCTTGCAAAATAAAATAAATTAGTTCGTGTGCTAAAAATAATAAAATTGATTGATAAGCCAAAAAACACAATAGTAAATATTTTGAATTATTTGTCTCCTCCAGTGACGTCGCTTTTGATGAATTTCATCGTGAAGTACCTCGTAAAAAATATGAAAAATGAATTAGTATAATAGTTAATAAAGTGATAAAATAAATAGTAAAAAAAGTAAGTGAAATAAAGTAATAATAATAGTAATAATAAAAATAATAATAATAACAATAATAATACTAATAATAATAATAATAACCACAATAGGGAAAAATGGGTTTTTCAAAGGTTTAGGCTCAGATTTGTATGGTGTATCGGGTAGAGGTTAGGGATATCGGTACGGCTGCAAACACGGTGGCCAGCCAGTTGCCATGCCAAGTACCGACCCCATTACTCTATTGCCAGCTTGTTTTGTAATAAATCTCATACATGTCATCACCGCCTTTTTTGTTTATTTTCGGGACACGTAATGGACGGTAAATATGGGACGGGACTTGTATTGGCCTCAAAACATCATTGGCCAAACGGTGTAGTATCCGTTCATGATCAATGCAAAGCCTCAAGATATTTATTTTCATAGGCCAAATTTATGTAGTATCTGCTCAAAATCAGTAGTCTGTATCTTGCCAAAATTTCCATCATTGCACAGTATTATTGAACCAAGGCTGGGTCAAACAGAAATAGTCAATAAATAACATATTCCAATGGAAAGAGATAATCGATACAGCAAATAGCCATATGTAACAGTAAACAAAACTCCAGCCAAAAGAATGACAAAAGGGACAAGGACACCCAAATAGGCATCCTCAGAATACGCAGGGCAACATTGATCAGTGGCAAAACTACGCTAATTAAAGGACCGGTCAGTTTCCAAAAGAGGAACAGATAGAGCAACATCAAAGAGGATTACAGAGACGGTAATAGTAGCAGCAAATACAACAACATCGAGTGTAACGGAGAACAAGTACACCACCGCCAAGAGTCGTCTCTTTTCAAGGAGGGATTTTCGGTGAGATGACGGCGGCGTGTGAGCGAAAACAGTCATAGAATCGGAGAGGAGGAGTGTCACCAGCCTACTTAGTGGTGTCGCTACCACTCCGTCTCCTTCTTTACATTTAAGCTTCGATAACCAGTGCGACGAAACAACAAACAGAGCGACCAGAAAACTGTCGGCGATGGGGATTTTTCCAGCCACCGGAGCAAGCGACGAGGCCCCTTTTCGCCACTGCCAGAGATGGCACTGTTCCCATTTCTCGACCTCCATTATGATCTCCTCCCCCCTCTACTGGTTTTCGATATTTCTGTGTATGTGTGTGTATTACTCGAATATCAATGGTGTGTGTGTTTATGGATCTGTTCTTGTGATCTCGTGAGCAATTTTGAGGAAGAAGATGATAGGGTGTGTGGTAGTGTGTGTAGGCGGTGTATCTACCTGTTCCAATTTTTTTTTGTGTGGGGGTGTTGGAGAAGATGAGGGGTATGAGGTCTCTGTGTGATGCCGTGTATATGGGGATAATAGTGTTTAAATAGATGCTAGGAAGGAATATCCCAACGGGCAATATCTTAAAAATGGTTGAGATATTGCAAGATTGATGGATTTTGGAATCTAATGTGTAGAGAGATTTGGGGGTCTAATTTTGGGAAGTGTAAGAAAGGAAAGACTGCTTTTTGAAATTTTCATTCAAAATAAATAGGAAAAAAAGGAAATGTATGGCACAATTAAGAATTATGGAAAATGTATTTGGTTAGATATTTGGTATAGCTTCAAAGTGAAAGTAATTTAATAAATAAAAAATAAATTACTAAAGCAATTAATGAATGAATAATGGATTTTTGTAAAGATTGAGAAATTATTCAAAATCAAAGAATTTGAATTTCAAAAGGATACGACGTACAAGTTAAAAATAATGGACTGGATGTAATTAATCGGACTAATATTTAACTAAAGGTGCAATAAATTAAAAATACATAAATATGATATATATATATAAGAGAAAGGAAAATGCACACACATAAAATAATTGGGATCAAATTAAATTAATTACGTATAAATATCAACAAATAATTATTAAATATTGTAAATACAGTAACTTGTACAAATAGCTATAATTCGAGTCGTATTTAGTAAATAGCCTAAAGTGGTGAAATTACATGATATAGCCACAATTATATATACAATGTATAAATAGGGGATAACACAAGTAAATATATGCTTTTCTAATGCAAATTTGTTAAAACAACTAATGTCGCACTTTTAAGTTAAATATGGTCAATCATCGAAAAATGAGGGACAAAATTAGGTGTCAACAGTGCTAGAAAGTCTTAAATACTCGAGTACTAAGCGAAGACGTTTTGTCTCAAAACGCAAAAGGACGATTTCCACACGGGCTAAAGTCGTCCCATTGTGGGCGCAATCAGCCATCTACTATGGTTGCAACCCGGCCGCCGTCAATCGATGCACAACGAACGTAATTGCTTAAGGCAGGCATACTGACACACGTTCTTAAATAACTTGAACAGTCAGGACGACCAGAAGCCATCTAATTCTTAGGTGCAAACGCTCACAGAGGCATAACTTAGCATTATTTATTGTTTACGGCTAAAATTAAAAAAACATCACGAACAAAGACAAGTAATTTAAGTTCATACGCCACAAAACGGGCCGAAAATATACAATTAGTGCTTCCTGAATACAACATTTCTTAATAACAATTGTAGAAAAGAAAAAAGGAAAGGGTTAACTAAAACTGCAAGTTTCTCTGAATTTGCACCCCAGAGATTCCTCATCTGGATTGTAGCTCTTGCATCAAAGCTTCTCCCGGGATTCGTAGGTGAAATTTCCAACTCAGTAGCCCAAGCAGCAACATCTTTGTAATGCTGCACCACGGGGTGAGGAAAGTTAGCCCAAACGAAGCATCCCTGAGTAGAACGGCGGAGGCAGCAGAACGGTCAACGAAGACTTCACTTAGAGAGACTCCAATGAGGAATCACCATGAATCTCGGAAACGCCTTATATTCTCTCTTTCCCCGAACAATTGGTAGCTTATGCAAACTCCAATGGCAAGAAACAGGCCAGAGCTATACAACTACCTTGAATGATGTTGGTATGGAGAATGTTTTCAAGCGTCAACCGCCCGAAAGAGGAGATGATATTCCAGAAAGCGCTCCTTGTACAAAATGAGTTGCTTCCGAGATATGTTCCCTAGCAACCGGGAGATGAGCGAACAACAAGAAGCCCGAAAAGGGTTGGCATTCCTCTGCTGAACTGTGCCACGATGAAGGCCTTCTGAAGAACACCTCCATTAAAGTCTTGACTGCAGGTCATGGCTCGGGGGACGTCTATCATTCTCTCACACACAACGAAAGAAAACAAGAAGACTGTGGACGAGTCTCCCCTCGAAATCTCCTCACACCTCGTATTCAAAAAGCAAAGAAGGTTTTCTGGGAATATCAAAGCAGGATCAAAGGCAAGTATCCTTAAAGAAAATCTTTTCACTATCATAGAAGTTGCTGAAGAAGCGAGTTATTTTATGAAGAGGAGTTGTGAGTTTCCCACTTTCATAAAGCCATTATTTATAGGCAGAAAGGGATAAGGGTGAGGCACGAAATGGTCAAGTGTCATATTACTGGAGATATGAAGTGATTTGGAGCGGTCATTAGCGTTCTTCGGAAAGGTGCAAAGAATCGGTGTCAGCCAATCAGAAAGAAGCACGCGAAATTCTTGTAGAGTTAAATATCTTTCTTGGTCAAAGAGACTTGAGTTTCAAGGAGTCAGTGAGATATCTTTTCACATCACGCAACTTTCACTTCCTGACTGCTTGTGTCAGCACTCAGCAAGTGGGGGGACTGACTGTGTGGGCAAAAATACGCCACCTGTTGTTACGGGGATACAAGTCCAACTAGTAAGACTAGACTTTTCCTACAAGTCGACTTAGTGCGGAAATTAAGAAAATAGAGAAGACTTTTGAATCTTGTGGTTTAAAATTAAAGTTGTGTGCAATGTGGGCCAGTGCATTTAAATTTTGTGGTCCAAAATAAATCTTGGAATTAAAGAGTTAACAAATATGAAAAGATGCACTATTTTTAGGACAAACTAAAAAAGAAAGGTAGACACTCATTTTGGGACGGAGGGAGTATAAATTTTCATGGGTATTACTCCACAAAAGCTGCACATAAATAATTACTCAGTAAATAAATAATGCTCAAAACCTTAAGTTAGGAAATCCAAAGTCAAAGGAGAAATTCAATGCAAAATCAGAACCCAAACCTGTATTGGGTGCAAATTGGCTCGCGCATGTGACGCTTCAGACGCTTGATCCAAAGTGCAATGAGCTTGTATATCAGGGCTCGAAGCAAGTGAAAAAATCACCGGAGCCATCAACCGAAGTCGTAGTTTGTAGCACACCTCGGTGAATGATCACCTCGGAGAATGACCACCTCGGTCGATTAGCCAGTTCACATCCACAAGATCGATGACTTAAGCCTCGGTGGATCATCCCAGCTTCAGTAGGAAAACCACCCACGATCTCAGTCCACTAACTCCGCCTCCAAAGATGGAGAAACGTGGGTGAAGCAGTGGACAAAGAGGGGAAAGATAGCTTGTATCTATTTATCTATAAATAGCATCTCATTTCATGTTGCAATCATCAAAAAATATATACAGGAACTCTAGCAAAATTTGTACTCAACCTCATATATTGGAATTTCGTTATCTCTTTGTCATTTACGTTTGGATTTACTTATTATCTCAGCTTTGATACTTAGCATTGCTTGTGAATCCGACCCAAATTTGATTTGTTGTCCTAAATCAATTTAGGCCAATGTAAATTGGCGCCGTCTGTGGGGATATAAGTAGCGACGCTTTGTTCCAAAGTTGAACGTTCAGTTCGTTCGTATTTTCATTTTGATCCGTTGAAATGGTTAACAATGATGAAAATTCCACTGAGCAACAGTTAACTCCCGATGGACGAACTAGTGCTCACATAAATCCAAATCCCAACGCACCCATAATCCTACCAGAGGCGAATCCTTCATCCTCCAAGTCCAACGATGCTTTTCAAGCTTTTGTCATACAAAATCTGAAGGCTATTCAAGCACAACAGGCCGAGCAGATAGTTATCAATTCAGAATTTCGTGCCTCGTTGGAGGCGAGGAACAATTCCACTCCAAATGGAACCCCATCCGTGGCTCCAAATGGAGGCATCCCGACTTTCATTCCCACGGGCGCGACAATAGGGGGACCTCCCAATGGGGCCACATCTGGAGGTTTAGGCACTATGCCTAGCACTACGCCACACTTCGGAACGGTTCCCAATGCGGCTGAAACTAACTCTTCGGTGGACCTCGAAAAGCTGAAGAGAGAGAGATCGAGGCTCGAGTCGAGGCCAAATTCGAGAAGCGACTTGAAAATGTCCCCGGGGTGAGGAAAACCCAGAGGGTGTTGGACATCGACCAATGCAGCAAGTTGCTCTATAAACCCAAGGCTGCTCCAGCCCCAATCTCGAAGCACTTCAAAATGCAAATTTTGAAGAAATATGAAGGCTCCACCGGCCCTGTCGAGCACGTGACCGGATTCATGGCGATGGTGAAAGGGAATGATTTAACTGAAATTGAAAATGAGTTTATGCTCTTGAAAAAATTTGGGGACACATTTGAGAAAGGGGCAATGCGCTGGTATATGCACCTGCCTTCGGAATCTATCGTAGATTTCAAAGAGCTTGTCGATGCGTTCATCAAAGCTCATACTGGGGCACAAAAGATCCTTTAGAGGAAGGAAGATATCTTCGAGTTCAAGCAACGATATAGGGAGCCCATCAAATACTTCCTCGAGCAATTCCAAGCCGAGAGGATGGAACTGCCCCCCATGGGAGATAACTTAGCCATCATGGCCTTTGAAAGGAACATCAATGTTCGGAACTCTGACGCGGCTGCCGAGCTGAAGAAAGAGCTTCAACAATACCAAGCTCAGACATGGAACGAGCTTCATGACAGAGCTGCCAACAAGATAAGGTTGGAAGAGGCTGAATAGAGAGCTGCAGGCCGAAGCCTAAACTATAAGATTCGCCCTGAGTCATCACGTCGTGCTGAGGTATCGAGGGGAAACTCAAAGGTCTGATATGAGCCATACAGCTCGCAAAGGAAACATGTGAGTCAAAGCCTCGGTGGACCACCCATAAGCAAACGCCTCGGTGGTCGAGTAAATCATAATGGTAACTAAAAAACATCACGTGGCCCGCTCTGGTATCCAAAGACAAAGACCTACCTTGGATACCAGATTACAACTTTAATGTGTCAACCACCGAGCTAGTAAATGCCCTAAAGGGGATGGCAGGAGTAAGGGCACCGAAGGACATGAGAATAGCTCTAGAGAAAAGGGACCAAGTCTGCGTTGCGAGTTTCATGCGCACTATGGTCATCGTATCGAGGACTGCAAAGCTCTACGCCTCGAAGTGGCACACTTGTTGAAGAAGGGTTTGTTGGCAGAATTTCACACTGACAAAGGAAAAGAGAATTATGCAAAGAATACAGGAGATGGTCAACCACCGAAGGAACCACCCCCCAAAAGGATTGTAAATGTGATCACTGGAGGGTCAGAGGTGAATTGTGTGAACTTTGCAGCTGCCATAAAGTTCGTGATGTTGTCGATAACAATAGAGAAGAGGACCCGAGTAAGAGGTTCGGGTAAAGAGATAGTGTTCGATGATGATAACTGCGATGGGATGATGTTTTCCCATTACGGGTAAACAGATAGTCATCATGTTGAAGATCAACGACTCGGATATCAAATAGGTCTTGATCGACCCAAGTAGATTTGTCAATATAATCACCTACGGGGCTGTTAAGAAAATGTGGTTGAAGGACCAGATCATCCCAAAGGAAATCATATTACTCGGTTTCAATAACTCCATTGGAAAAACATTGGGCAAAATCACGCTTAATACATACGCCGAGAGAGTTGTTAAGGAGATAGTATTCCGAGTCATGCCCAAGGACATGACTTACAATGTGATCCTCGGGAGACCATGGATAGCTGTACCATCCACTCTTCATCAAGTCATCAAATTTCCAACCCTTTGGGGGGTTCGTTTGACCAAGGGAGAGCAACGAATGACAAGAGAATGATATTCGGTTGCACTGAAGAGAAGAGTCGTCCCGAATAGATAAAAAAAATAGCAATTAGAGCAGCCGAGATCTAGTGAAGAGAAGGATTCAATGTCCCAATCGACCCCCAAGAAGAAGTGGCGGAAAAGATCCCGGTGTTCATACAAGAACCTCGGAAGCAAAAAGCTGAGGATTCAACCATTGAAGAATTGGAATCCTTCACACTGTCGAAGAATTTCCTGAACAGGAAAGTGTTCGTCAGCTTAGAGTTGGACCCCAAGTCGAAAAAGCCATAGTCGAGGTACTGAAATCCAATGACGATTGCTTTGTGTGGTCTCATATTGATACAATCGGCATCGATCCGGAGATCATGACGCATAAGTTGAATGTGGACCCACGCCATACCCCGGTAAAGCAAAAGAAAATACCTCATGCCGGCATAAAGAAGAAAGCAATCGAATAAGAAACTGTGAAGTTGTAAGAGAATGGTTTTACAAGAGAGGTCAAATACCCCGAATGGTTGGCCAATGTTGTAGTCGTACCCAAGAAGAATGGTAAATAGAGAATATGTGTGGACTACACAGACTTAAACAAGGCTTGTCCCAAGGACTCCAATCCATTGCCTCAAATAGATAGGTTGATAGACTCCACGGCTGTACACAAACTATTAACCTTTCTAGATGCCTATTCGGGGTACAATCAGATTCTTATGGACCCGAGGGATGAAGAAAAAACCTTATTCATTACAAACCGAGGTACTTTTTGCTACAAGATGATGCCCTTTGGGCTCAAGAACGCAGGGGCAACTTATCAACGGATAGTGTGTCGCATGTTCAAGAATTACATTTGGAAATTGATGAAGGTATACATAGATGACATGCTGGTCAAATTAGTTCGGGTGGAGGACCACCTAAATAATTTGAGGGAAGCCTTCACTGTTTTAAGGCAGTACAATATGAAGTTGAGCCTTGAAAAGTATGCCTTCGCCGTCGGTTCGGGAAAATTTCTGGGATTCATAGTCTCTGAACGAGGAATTGAGGCCAACCAAAAAAAATCAAAGCAATTAAAGAAATCCCCGATGAGCTCTCCGGGGTTAAATAAGTCCAGTGCTTAACTGGATGAGTCGCTGCCTTGAGTAGATTCATCTCGAGGTCATCAGAGCGATGCCACAAATTCTTCTTAGTCTTAAGGAAGAATAACACCTTCGAGTGGACCCCGGAGTGTAAAGAAGCATTGAAAGAGTTGAAACACTACTTGGTTAACGCGTAGCGAAAGAGGGAGAAACTTTGTTGGTCTACCTGGTTGTATCTAAGGTGTCAGTGAGCACTGTATTTGTTCAAGAGGAGGATGGAAAGCAACAGCCCATCTACTACGTAAGCAAAATGCTCCTCGACGCCGAAACCAGATACCCTCATTTGGAAAAGTTAGCACTCGCTTTAATTGTAACTGCTCGAATACTACGGCCTTATTTTCAATGCCCCCCAATAGCCGTAGTCACCAACTTCCCTTTAGAAAATATATTGCACAAATCGAAGTTGTCAGGAAGGTTATCCAAATGGGCAGTAGGGTTAAGCGAGTATGACATCACATACCAACTTCAAACAGCTATCAAGTCCCAAGTCTTGGCAGACTTCGTGGCTGACTTTAGTGTTGGGATTCTCCCCGAGGCTGAAAGGGAAAATTGGATGTCCAAGGGGCCTACCTCGGGAATATGAACGCTCCACACCGATGGAGCAACCAACTCCAAAGGTACGGGGCTTGGAATAGTTTTGGTGGCACCCACAAGAGAGATAGTTAGGCATTCGGTTTGGTTCAAGAAGATAACGAATAATGAAGCCGAATACGAAGCAGCTCTAGCAGGCTTGGAGTTAGCCAAGGAAATGGGGGTGGAAATAATCAAATTGAGATGCGATTCATAGCTGGTGGTTAATCAAGTGCTCGGGGACTATTCGGCTCGTGAGCCCAGGATGCAACAGTTCTTAGCCCGAGCACAACACATCTTGGCTTCATTCCAAGAGTAGAAAGTCAAATACCCCGAGAGAAAAATGCAGAGGCCGATGCCTTAGCTAACTTGGGTTCAGCTGTGGAAGAAGGACACTCGGGGACTGATTCGGTTGTTTGGTTGCTCTCAGCACAGATGAAGAATAGGAAATTGGAAGTCAATTCGGAGGACCACACTTGGGATTGGCGAACCAAGTTCATTTCTTATTTGGAATCGGGGACTCTAGCCCCCCGAAAATAGAGAAGAAAAAAAGTTGAGGACTCAGGCAGCCTCTTATTCGATGATTTTGGGAAAATTGTATTGAAGAATATACAGCGGCCCGATAGAAAAGTGTTTGGGTCCGTGAGAGATTAAATATGTTATGAGGGAAATTCACGAAGGCGAATGTGGCAATCATTCGGGAGGAAAGGCTTTAGTGCGCAAGCTACTTCGGGCTAGATTATATTGGCCAACTATTAGCGCAGACGCCAAAGCCTTTGTGAAAACGTGTGATAAGTGTCAACGACATGGTCGAATGATCCATCAGCAGGCCGAACCCTTCCATTTGGTCGTGTCACCTTGTCCATTTATGAAATGGGGAATGGATATAATAGGCCCCCTACCGAAGGCAAAGGGAAGTGTTCTGTTCATACTTTTGCTAACCGACTACTACACCAAATGGGTGGAAGCAGGGGCCTTCAGCAAAGTTAGACAGAAGGAGGTGAGAGGTTTCATCACCAAAAATATCATCTACAGGTTCGGTGTCCCAAGGGAAATTACTTATGACAATGACTCTCAGTTTATGGGGCCGGTGGTCACTCACTTCTTGAATCAATGGGGCATAAAGAGGATAGTATCAACGCCTTATCATCCAAGTGCGAATGGTCAAGCCGAGTCCTCGAATAGAATTATCATTGAGAACATAAAGAAAAGGCTTGATGAAGCAAAAGGTCCATGGCCCGAGGAGTTGCCCGAGGTGTTATGGGCGATGCGAACTACGGAGAAGAATAACACCGGTGAAACTCCTTTTTCCCTCGCTTAAGGGATGGATTCACTTATTCCCGTGGAGGTGGGTGAACCCAGCCTTCAGTATGTTCACGCCATCAAAGATGTAAATTAACAGGCTATGCGCATAGAGCTGGACCTACTTGAAGAAAAAAAGGGAACTAGCCTTGATTCGGTTGGAGGCTAAAAAGAGGCAAATCGAAGCATATCTCAACAGGAAAGCCAAACTTAGAGATTTTAATGTTGGTGATTATGTGTTGAAATCTTCGAACCAGTCAACCAAGGAAAAAAATGCTAGGGAACTTGTTGCAAATTGGGAAGGACCTTACTGAGTCAAAGCAAACGTCCGGAAGGGGTCCTATCAATTGGAAGACTTGAAGGGCAAAGCTGAACCCTTAAATTGGATCATCTCCAATTTGAAGCGGTATTATTTCTAATACTGAGGTACGTAACCTTTAAATTGATAAAATTTCACCTACGGCTACGAGACGAAAATGCTCCGAAGCTTGGGTCGAATGATTCTCACTAACCCCTCGTTTACATTGCTTGACCTTTTCAGGAAGCGAAGGGAACAACACAGTGCTCGAATCTTCATCAAGATTCACATCTGAACACTAGGGGGTGGGAGAGATGATAGGGCACGGTCCACTTCGACTCGAGGCTCTGTGCATCGAAGATCAGCTATTTCAAACACCAGGGACTATCCGCCCATGGATAGCTTAGTGCTTTGTATTTTACGCCCAATAGTGGTGTTGTTTTTGAAATTTTCCTAAGTCTCTTTATGGCTAGATTGTATGTAAAAGCCAACCTTGGCTCGTTGTTATTATCAATGAAATGAACTTGATTCAACATCTCTTTCTTTCTGCAATCTTACGTACTAAATGCATATTATTTGACCGAAGTCATTCTTTCATGCCATGGCTCGGGAATGAGACGTAATTCCAAGCTAGCATCAGTTTATAATAAATTACGAAGTCTTGCAAGAAAAAACTACCCCAAGTGTTCGGCAGAAATTTCCAAGACAAAATAAAGACTAACATTTGGAAGCAAAATTAAATTCACTGATACAAGCCCGAGGGCATCAAAATATCATCAAAATAAGCCCGAAGGCTATCACAGTTGTTTATACAAGTAGGCTCGATGGCCATAACAAAAAACAAAAGATGAAAACAGAAGTGCTATGCTTCGGGTCCACCCCCCTCCTCGAAGGTCCCATCATTAGCATCTTTGGTGTCTTCCTCATCTTTATCTTCTTCATCTTCTTCGTCCAACCTGTGGATCTCGAGCACGTGCTTTTTCAACTGCTCGTAGTGCTTGTTGGCTTCTTCCATGAATTCGTCCTTGACTTGGGCCAATTCACCACCGAGCCTTGCGATTTCAGCATCCAGCCTCGAGCGCTCCACTTGAAAACCATCACCTAAGGCTTGTATTTTGGCCTCGGAGGTGGCTGCCACTTCACACAGATCAGAGTCGGACTTGGCCAATTGAGCTTTCAATCCGGCGATTTGAGCATTAAAGCTATCCTTTTGCTTATCCCAAGCATTGGTGACGCGTTGAACCTCTTCGTACTTTGTGGTCTCGAGTTCAATGGCCCTTAGCGATAGAAGAAAACCCTAAGAAAAATTACCGAGGGGTCAGAAGGGAAAATAACGCCCAAACAAGAGAAGATTGAAAGGAGTAATACTTACCCTAAGTACATTTGCAGCAAGAGTAGTGGCTAGTTGACCCGCAGGGAATTTCTTAACAATAGCCTCCTCCTCCGGCCCGAGTAGGGGTATGAGGCTTATAATCTCTAGGAGAGCTCTCCAAGAGGTTCAATGAAGCCAATACTTCCAGTTTTCTCAAAGACTTCTCTGGAGCTGAAACTCTAGCAGGCTCAGAATGTGCCCAAGCGCTGTTGGCAGCTGTTTCCTCTTCGGTGGCGGGAGCCCCAGCTTCCCCAACTTTAGCCTTGCCTTTAGCTTTGACAACAGCTGCATCGGAGTCATGCTCCAAGCCCTCGAGGTCCACCACTTCAACTTCCCTATGGGATTCCAGATCCTCGGTACCCTCGTCGATGGGTTCACCGATCAATCCCCGACGCCGCTCAACAACAACTTCGGGCTTGAGGGAGGTCATTTCTTCGGTGCGATGGTAGACCAAATGGGAAAACTTCTTCGAGGTTACCATCTTTCTTTTTGAACCTGCAGAAGATGACGTGGGAGGTTTGTAGACAAAGAATTGAGGGGAAGTGGAAATGCAAGTGAAGTGACCAAGGAAGGTGTCAACATCACCTTTTGAGGTCCCCTGACCAGAGGACCCCTTCGAAGACTTGGAAATCTTCGAGGACTTAAGCTCCTTCAAATCCCCAACTAGATTCGCCACCGAGGCTATATCATCGTCGGAGTCGGTATCCTCTTCATCTTTCTTTTTTCCTTTTCCTTTCTTGTTGTTGTTCTTCTTGACTGCTCTATTGGGGAAACCTGACATGAGGAGAATATTAGTAACAAGAAAGGAAGCCTCAGGCAATACCCCCCCCCCCCCGATATGAAATCGTAATAATGACTCACCATGTCTCTTACACGCCCAACCATTGCTAGCAGCCATGTCTATCCAAGACCTAATAGGATGCTTGCGAGCTTTGGTCACAGCCTTGACCCATTCGAATAGACCCTCGAGAGGGATGAAGTCGACTTATTGGCTGCAAGAGAGAAATAAATCAAAATGAAATCGGGAGATGGAAAGAGGTAGAGATATCAACCGAAGGGAATGATGACAACAAAATACTTACGCGTCTTAATCCACTTCTTTGGAAAGTCAGGCTCGGCAGATAAGATGCTGGTCTCCAAAAGAATGTAACGGTCACACCAGCCTCGGTCCCCATGATCTTCGCTTTTGGTAAGAATAACATACTTACCTCGGTTGTTCAAGGCAACAACCCCGACCTTGTGAAAATATGGGTAATAAAGAGAAATAAGATGCTGAAAGTTAAACTCCACCTTGGCTCTTCGGCTCAGCCAATCTAAGCATACACGACCCTCCATACCCCGGGGCCTAGTTGAGTCAAACAAAGATTGTATGTTCGGCAGAACTTATCAATCACCTTATGAATAGAGAGTGAGAACCCGATGGTAAATGGATAAGTATATGCAAAAGACAACCCTTCGATGTGATCACAACACCTGCTAGTCTGGTCGGGGATAACAATCTTCACCTCGGGCCCAAATCGGCACTCCTTCCGAATCAGCACCACATGAGCCTGAGTAAGTATCGAAGGCGTCGTTTGCGTCGGCACGTTCCTATTCAATTCTTGCTGGTCGGCCGTTT
Source organism: Petunia axillaris subsp. axillaris (assembly GCA_029990575.1). Taxonomy (NCBI): domain Eukaryota; kingdom Viridiplantae; phylum Streptophyta; class Magnoliopsida; order Solanales; family Solanaceae; genus Petunia; species Petunia axillaris. Next base: position 146,952,397 of record JARKNS010000004.1, read on the forward strand.
GGTTTTGCAGCTTGAGATCCTTTTCAGTGTTGAAGCTCGAAGAGATGATATGGTGACGTTCGAGCTCTTACTCGAGGGGAATTTTTGGTTTCTTTTTAAGCCCCGAGGATCCAGCCTCGCCAGCGTGCCCCACCTCGGTGTTAAGCAATTCAGCGCCGCTCTCCATTGTGGCGTCGACCTCATCCTCTTTAGCCTCGACGTCATCACCCTCGATGTCATCCTCACCCTCAGCATCATCATCACTTTCGTCATCTCTTTCGACAACCTTGTCATGACCAGCGGTTTGTTTGTGCCGCCTCAAATCCCCCATCTGCGACGTAGCCTCTTCGTCACCTTCCACTGAAATGACCATGTTCAGCGGCTGAGGCACATTTACCAACTCCCCTCCGAGGATCATGGTGTTTGTGGGAGGAACCCTCAGCTCTGAAGAACCACTAGAGCCTTGAATGGAGTGTGTTGCAGACATCGTTGATTATCAACTGAGAATTCTTTATTCTGAAAAATGAATGGAGATTGAACAGATGAAGGATTTAATCTCAGAGAAACAGAAGAAAGATTTAGTGTTAGAAACTTCACTGTTGCTTCAAAAATTTAGGTGTGGAAGAATGTAATCAAGTGGACGTATTTATAGGCAAAGGGTCATCATTGCTAAAACGTTGCGAAGAGCAAACGAAAAGGCGTGACCATTCGAAGCTAATCAACGGTCACCACGTAAGCCGTAACGGGAAGCTGAAGTGACTGGATCATTTTTAAAATCCTTGGAGAATATTCAGCCGCGTCATTCTCCCGCTCAAAATTCATTCCACTCCTCGGTAACTCTTGCACTTACCCGAGGAGCGGGGGACTATCTGTATTAGGTGTAAATTGGCTCGCGCATGTGACGCCTCTGGCGCTTGATTCAAAGTGCACCGAGCAGAGGTTTGTAAGTCAAGGCTTGAAGCAATCGACAAAATCACCGGAGCCATCAACCGAAGTCGTAGTTTGTAGCACACCTTGGTGAATGATCACCTCGGAGAATGACCACCTCGCTCGATCAGCCAGTTCACATCCATGAGGTCGATGACTTAAGCCTCGGTGGATCATTCCAGCTTCAGTGGGAAAACCGCCCACGATCTCAGTCCACTAACTCTACCTCCAAAGATTGAGAAACGTGGGTGAAGCAATGGACGAACATGGGAAAGATAACTTGTATTCATTTATCTATAAATAGAATCTCATTTCATGTTGTAATCATCAAAAAATATATATAGAACCTCGGGCAAAATTTGTACTCAACCTCAAATATTATAATTTCGTTATTTCTTTGTCATTTACGTTTGATTTTAGCTTATTATCTCAGCCTTGATACTTAGCATTGCTTGTAAATCCGATCCAAATACAATTTTTTGTCCTAAAGCGGTTTAGGCTAATACAAAACCTTATCAGCTTTGTGCAATGGTTGAGAATCTCATCAAATGTGATATCCTAGAAAGGACTTTCCGCTCACGACTGAAGTTCTTTAAATTGATATGGTCTTCTAAACCTGTACATTTTATTTGTATCTGCATAATAGCGTTTTTATAAATCAAAGGTACCGATTTTATTCCTAAATATTAAGAGTTATAAGATAGTTAAAATAAGGAAATATTTAATACTTAGAATTTGAGTTAATTGTAAAGTTCTAAATAGTAGGAAATTAGTAAATAACAATTTTATCCAATATAAAATTTATTTTTAAAGGGTAGAAAAGATGAATGATATTTCACTAAGGTATTCATACTATTACAATAGTATAGTATAGTTTTTTCCTAAAAAGGCAATTTTGTTGGGTGTGCAGTTCTGGGACGTCTGGTGGTGAGAGCAAATTGATACCAGTTATAGAAGGAGAGATTGCAAGGAGATCACAACTTCCTACTTTCTATGATCAGCCAAGTCGTTCCAGATTATGGGAAGGGCAAAAAAATGTACTTCACTTTCATAAGATCTGAAGACAAGACCCCAAGAGGATTACTAGCTCATCCTTTTGTAACTAGTTTCTACAAGGACTCTTATTCCAAAAACTCAGCAAACTTTACTAGCTAACCAGAGACCGTCCTCTGTCCAGACTCTTACCAAAGCATGTACTCCCAATTGCTTTGTGGCCTCTGCCAAAACCAACAAGTTCTTCGGGTTGGTGCCATTTTTCGCAACCACCTTCATTCGTGCCATACAATTCTTGGAGAAGCATTGGTCTTTACTTTGTAAAGATATTCGAACTGGAACCATTGACAACCAAATATTAACTGATCCTTCAGTTAGAGAGGCAGTGATGAAAATCCTCAAACCTGAGCCAAAGTTGGTTGATTTCATCAAGGTTGAATGTTGCAGCAAAGATTCATGGCAAAGGATCATCACTAGATTGTGGCCTAATGTTATGTATGTGGAAGTTATTGTGACTGGAAGCATGTCAGAATACATACCTACCCTTGATTATTACAGCAATAGTCTCCCACTTGTCAGTATCACATATGCTTCCTCAGAATGTTACTTTGGAGTCAACTTGGACCCTTTTTATAAGCCCAATGATCGTTTCTTACACCCCTATTCCAACTATGAGTACCATATCATGGAGACAATGGAGTAATAGATTCTATCTCCATTCCAAAGACTCTTAATGAGAAGGAACAACGTCAACAATTGGTCGATTTGGCTGATGTCAATATTGGCCAGGATTACGAGCTTATCTTTACCACAAATTCTGGTATTTTCAAATGCCAAAATTTTTTTCCCCATTTACATGAATGTTTGTCATATAACATTTTGGTTGGCTTGGATTTGTGTCATTTGATCCTGACTGTACAAATATAGAATCCGCAATTTTCTTAGGGTTGCTAGATACAAGAACAACACGCCTAAGTCCAACATTGTACAACATGGAAATGTTGTAAGAATTGATGCATAACGAAGTTGAGCTACAAAATGCAGTGGACAATGCAGTGGGCAATCTGAAGCAATTTGATGCACATCTAACCGAGTACACTAGCTATGATAATATTGTCACCATCCCAAGCCACTATGTCCTTCTCTGGGAGCTGAATCTGAATGGCCCTACCCCAATTCCTCCTTTAGTCTTTCAAGATTGTTGCATCACAATGGAGGAATCTTTAAACTTCTTCTACCACTTTAAACTTCTTCTACCGACAGGGCCGTGCATATGAGAAATCCATCGGACCTCTGAAAATCTGGATAGTGGAAACTGGAACTTTTAACATGTTCATGGACTATCACATTAGCCAAGGTACTTCCATGAGCCAATACAAGACACCCCGGTGTGTGAAATTTGCACCACTTGTTGAGCTATTGAAATCTAAGGTCGTGTCCAGCTACTTTGGTCCCATGTGTCCAAAATGGGTTCTTGGCTACATGGAATAGAACAACACAAAATTGAATCTAGATAAAAGACAACTATTTATGGATTTTTTAAATCACCGAATGATCATCCTAGCTAAATAGTCTTTCACAAACATAGTTTGGATGGATATCTATCATAAAGAAAATATGGCAGTTTGTTATTTCTATATGGTTCCTGTATTTGATGTCGTTTGCAGTGTCATATTATTGTTCCTTATTTAATTACTTCAACTTTTAATTATGTAAATGTAATGAAGGTTATTATAGTTATTATTGTAAATAAGGTTTATTTTATGTAAATAATATAGTCTAGACCAAATGTATATTGGGCCAAGCCCATTAGGAGTTACTTAGGGATTAAGTTAGGTTTTTGGTTTTAAACTTGTATATATATGCTTATTCATTAATGGAAAAGGTGAGAAATTCTGCACCCCAAAATTTGTATCTTGTCTTGTATGCACTTTGTGTCCGATTTTAACATGGCATCAGAGCCACTGTGCTGTTGATCGAAAAAGTGATCAGTATAATAAAACTTCTCCATAAAGTGTGAAGGAAGAGTGTGGTGATGGCCGTTCGAAAGGAAGGAGCTGGTGTCAATGTTGGTAGTGTTTATGTTGATGGGAGGAATCATCCACGGTAGACGAGGTCGACGTGTGACGTGAAGTTCGATGTTGGAAGGGCAAGATTGTTTCAGACAATCTTGAGTGCCCTTAAGAAGACAGGTTTCGGAGGCGAAACCATTACGCGACCCGAAGAGGGTTCGGTAGATATGTTGAATGAATAAGTGAGAAGTGATGCTCACGGACGGAGTGACTGAGAGAGAGCTGCAGTGAATAGAGCAACACTCTCCCGGAGAGGCGTGATGAATAGATGGAGAGGGGTAATGTGCCCGAACTGTGATCGTTCAAGGCATAATCCAAATTATTGCTATGAGGTTATCGGATATCCAAAGTGGTGGAAATTTGACTCGCGGTCTTGTAATCAAGATAAGGGGTCGTCAAGCAGCCGTGCAGATACACGGGTGAATGTGGCTCGTGTGGCGAATGAAGTTGGATTCGGGAGCTCTAGTGTGTCCGGATTGAGTAGTGAACAGGTGCAGATGTTGGTGAATTTGTTGAATCAAAAGAAGTTGGATGCTGATCGAGTGAATAATAAGACGACTAATGGTCTGTGGATAATTGATACTGAAGCTTCAAACCATATGACCGGAGAGTTGAATATTTTGAGTGATTTGCGGGATATTGTATGCTGTCCGGTGGGTTTGCCAAACGGAAGGAGTATCATGGCCATAAAAGAAGGGTCAACCCAGCTTAATGAACAGTTGACCCTCCGAAACGTTCTTTATGTGCCCAGAATGACGTGCAATTTGATTTCAGTGTCTTAGTTAATCGATAAATGTGATTGTGATGTGCAGTTTGCTAAGGATATATGTGTTGTGAAGGATAGGACCACGGGCAAGTTGATTGGCACGGGTAAACAGACAGACGTTTTGTACTACTTTCAGTCGGTGTCACCAGTGAAGGCTATGAATGCGGATGTTTTGGATCGGTGGCATCAACGGTTGAGACATCCCTCTATTCAGATAACAAATTCTCTCCCAATAGTTTAAAGGGTCAATTGGACCCCGATAGTGGAATTAATTATATATTCGTACTCAGTAAGTTATAGGCAACATATAAATGTAATTTATTTGGGGTTTGGTTATGTGGCCTTAAACTCTGTACATAGGCCTGGCCTGCATATTGCGAATACGAATAGGGTATTAGGTTCCTAACCGGATTACCCTAAGATGTGAGGAATGAAGCCTTTAGCCTAATTTGATATATTTTCTGTTTATTGAATACATCAGGATCGTTTGGCGATGAAACCAAAGGACAAAGCGGTTATTGAGTGGCTGTGCTAACTTTGTAACAAGTAAGTATTTATATCCATTTCTTTGGAGGCCCTTGGCCTTGTGGATATTCTACCACGTGTTCCTTACATGTGTAGCTGCCGATAGGCGTACTCATTATGCCTTAGCTTTAAATTTACACTGTATATTATATGTTATGGCTTGTTGTTGGTAATTGCATTGAGGCTATGAGTATTGCACTCTGGTTTTGATTGTTGCATATACTTCCCGGTTGGTGATGAAAGTCCTGCACCGGTGAAGGGTCATTATTGCATATACTTCCCGGTTGGCGATGAGAGTCCCGCACCGGTGAAGGGTCATTATTGCATATACTTCCCGGTTGGCGATGAGAGTCCCGCACCGGTGAAGGGTCATTATTACATATACTTCTCGGTAATCGATGAGAGTCCCGAGCCAGTGAAGGGTCATCATTGCATATACTTCCCGGTAATCGATGAGAGTCCCGAGCCGGTGAAGGGTCATTATTGCATATATCTCCTGGTAGACGATGAGAGTCCCGCGCCGGAGATAGGTATCAGGCATATGTGACTGCATTGCATCGTACCGCATTCATCCCATCTCATTGCACTGCATACTGACTATTGTGTGTATTGTGTTGTGTTTTATGTATAAGGTATGTATACCACGTTGTGAACGTATCTCAGTTTGCCTATATACTTCTGGCTCGTATCCCGGGTTGCACGTCGCGACAATATAAATACAAGGACCGGATCGGGTTGCACGCCGCAACAGTATAAATATACAGATCGGGTTACACGCCGCAACAGTATAAATATACGAATCAGGTTGCACGCCGCAACAGTATAAATATACGGATCGGGTTGCACGTCGCGACAGTATGAATATATGGATCGGGTTGCACGCCGCAACAGGATGTATTTCTGATTGTCGACATGTTCGGGATATCTATATGTTCTGTCTACCTTATGTCCCTGGCTGTTTATGATTCCATACGTGTTTTCAGTTATTATCTGGCTCTGCCTGTTTATAGTTCAAATAAGATGGATTTGGTTTATCTGTTTTTCTTCTCCCTAGCTAGCTATCTCCTTCTTTGAGGTGGCTAGTCTGCCCCACTTATTGAGTCCTCTTGACTCACCCTTGTTTGTTGTTCGTTTTGTCTATCTATTTCGTTTCGGCAGGTTCGCTCCAAGATTGAGTTTTCCACGTTGTGAAGGAGCGAAGACGACTTCAGCTGTCAGGGTGAGCCAGCTTTTATTCAGGATGGCCACCAGTTTTATGTTTATTATTTCAGTTGCATTTTGCTCCCTTCAGGAGGTATTTGTCTTCTTTCATACTCTTAGATGTCTAGTTTTGATAGCCCTAAACCTAGTATGTTGGGTAGTCGGCTGTAATTTCTTTTGTATAGCTTAGAGGTATCAGTATGTTTGTGCTTTTTTTTAGCCTTGTTCTTAATTATGAATTGAATTATATTTATTTTCCTAATTTAATTGGTAAGGGTTTGCCCGACGGGTCTAGGGGAGGATGTCGGGTGCCCGCACGGCCTAGCCGGATTTCGGGTCGTGTCAGTTGGTATCAGAGCCCAGTTTAGAGTCTATCCAGACTAAGACAGTGTCTAGTAGAGTCTCACTGATGGGTACGTAGACGTCCGTACTTATCTACGAGAGGCTACGATGGCATTTAGAAAGTGTCACTTCCTTCTTTTCTGATCGTGCGTCGGTCTAGGATTCAAAAGTATTTCCGCTAATTCGTTAATTCCTTTGTGGTAATTGTGAACCCTCATGCGACGAATCAGCAAACGGTATGAGTTCTAGACGAAGCAGTCTAGCCTGGGGCTAGCACTGACGAAGCCCCGAGAGTTTTGATCGTGCTGACGATCTAGTTACAGAGGTCCCAGCTGTACGAGCTCGCGATAGGCAAGTGAGCAGGGCCTTGTGGTTCCCTTGGCTCTCTAGGATGCTTTTACGAGAATCTTGGCGACCCAGATACCACAATAACCTATTATTCGCTAGGCAGCTTATCAGGTTGCCGCAGATGCAGATGTTCGGTCTTAAAGAGCTCTTGTTCCAGTTCTTGATGTTGCACCAGTAAAATATGTTTCACAAGCAGCATGTGTTGCGCCACTAATTGTTCTGGCTGGTTAGCCAGTCGAGGTAACACTTCGGTCCGAGTGCCTAAAGAGGTTGCATTATTTTACGCGGTTGAACGTTCCGATATTCTTAAGCAATGCATCAGATAAACCTCGTGATTTTTTAAATAAAATGATGTCGGTGTATCCTTCAGGCTCTTGATTATATCGAGCTGTATGGTGTTGATTATTCTTCTTTCCAATTTCAGGGGTCCAGCCTTGAATTAGTGGGCTGCTCTCTTATTAGCTGACTTAGTTTGATTTTTCTTTTAGATTCGTAGAAAAGTTCCGTTCGAGTAGCGAGCGAGATGAAAAGTGTTGCCAGTTTGAGTGGGTTGGACAGGGTAGCCTGTCGGTTAGTCTGTTGTTTTCAGAATATGAGATTGAATTCTATAGAATGGTTGAATAACATTAGAACTAGTCCATGAACCTTCCGAGAATGTTCAAAGATTTATTGGTGACCTTTCTCCTTCCTTGACTTCCCAGATGGCTCGATAAATTAAGGTTGGGAATTTATTTGATGTTGTTGGTTATGTTGCTCAGAGGTATTAGGCGCACCATAAATTAGAGCGGAAAGAGTTAGAGCGGGAAAGCAAGAGATCCTACGGCCTGGGTGGGTAGCCATGGTACCTCATTTGGAGGTAAGAGTTCTGATTATTTTTGGAGGTCACCTCCCTGGTTATCTCAGCTTGTGTCACGTGATTCTTAGAGTGCGCCAACAGCTCGTCAAGATCAGATTCAGTCTTTTCTTTATAGCTATCAACAATCTGTCCAGCTCCCATATTCAGCGAAAAGGTGTTATCATTGTCGTGAGTCTGGCTATCTTTTGAGAAGTTTTCCCTTACTCCGGCAAGTAGGCAGTCGTCCTTTCTCTTGTTATCAGGCATCTGCGCAGTCGCAGGGGATTTGATTTAGATCTCAATCAGCTAGAGAAATGCCACCATCCAGTAGAGGTCGAGAGCGCGGTGGCAGTAGTTCTTCTAGAAGTGATTATCAGGGTAATGGCTCAGCTCAGCTGTAGAGGCAGTTCTATGAACTGCCAGTCTGGCAGGATGCTAGGTATCCGATGTAGTACACCAATGTATTTCTTCTTCCATTATATGTGAGTAAGATTTGATTCTTCCGATCGGTCTGGACTTCGTTTATCTTACCATGTTTCCATGGATTCTTTGAATAATGTTTCGATTAAGAATCGATTGTGGTTGAGGGACGAGCTTCTGGTATGATTTATTCCTGGCATTTGTGAGACCCTACTAATTTATTTGGTCTAAATGTAAGAGATTTGGGAGCGAGCGTTGGTATTGTCTACTTGGCATCCTGTTGTACCACTTTCTCTTATTATGTCAAGTCATTTTACCTCTCTCCTCGGAATTCAGTGTTGGTAGGATAATGAGATCCTAATTCGTCACCATCAGAAAGTGTTATCGTTTCTTCCAGTGTAAAGTGGTTAGTAAGTAATATTCGATCTATGTGTCTTCCATCGGTTCAAGATGTTTGTAGAGTCATGTTATCCCATGAGCTTATCTGGGTTATAAAAGGATTTTCTGGTAAATTGTCAGAGTTTCCTTCTTATTGAGAGGTTAAATTGGCATAAACGTCATTCTATAAAGCTTATTTAATGTCTATTTCTTTAATTGCGATTCTTTGGCTAGCCTGACTCGGAAATAATCTAGCTTTGGTAGCCAAGTAAATAAGAAGATAAGCTTCTCGAAGCTCTAATTATTTCTATCCTCAGTCCATTGCCATCTTTTCTTTGTCCGACACTAGTGAGCTTAGGCGGTCAGTAGCCTCTTGTGATGTTCCCTATGTTGAGCCAGAGTGCGTGTCAACGTAGCCGGGTAAGCACATTGTTGTTTTTCAAGGCTGCTAAGGGTAATAAGAGGCATAATTTGACCTCTGATTTGATCTATCAGGTGGTGGTGCTTATTGCAAAGGTATGGAGTTGTGAACTCGAGGGTTGCAGCTGTTTGGTAACTCGAGAGGGTAATTTGGTAGCTCAGGTCTGAGCCGCGTTATGTTCTAGCTACGTCTTTCCTAATCCAGCAGGTTGTGCGAGGATGATTATTCCTATTCAAATTAGCTGTATGAGTTTATGCTTTAAGTGGAGGAGTCTTCCTCTAATACATAATGCTAATATTAAATATCTAAGGCGTTGTTGAAGCGTAAGCTAACTCTTAGTTCCATCAAACTATTCTATATCGTAAGGTATATCGACGAGGTGATTCGTCTGCAGAATCATGTTAATCCATCCAGAGTTCCGTGTATCTTTGTTTCAAAAATGTAGAGCTCTCCTCTCATGATCGAGGAAGGATGAGCTTAGTCAGAATAAGCTGGGCAATGGCGTTATGATATTATCCAGATATGTTTATTTCAAAGAGTTCGGGTGCGTGTTATGATTCTGATTCTGCAATCAAGAAATAATGCCCGTGGAGTAGCTCATGAAGGTCGTGCAAGTTCTCTTGTTATCCGTGCGAATTTTTCTTTAGACTTTGGCTCATTCGAGGACGATCGAGAGTATAAGTGGAGGAGAATGAAACGACATCGGTCAGGTTTATCGGAAGTTAGGACTCCGATTGGCGTGCTGATAATTTTAAAATATTTGTAAGGTCCATTAGGATCTGTCTGTAAAATTTGAGTTGAATCAGACCTCGTTCGGTACGTATCGGAAGAAGATTTCAGTTTTTATTATCGATAAATATTAAAAAGAGGTTTTCGAGCTCAATTTTGGCGAATGAACTCCGATTCGAAATCCGAAAGCGCCGTTGGGTTCGTATGATTATTTATGACTTTTGTGAACTTTCGAAAGTGAATTTCGAGGTTATTCGGCTAGTTTCCGCTAAAATGCCGAAAGTTAAATAATTTGACCTTTTTTCATTTAAATTCGCATCTTGAGTTTCGGGAATCCGATTTGAGACTCGCCTTAGTGAGTATGCCACATATATTTTGTATAACGTGTATACAAAAGTTGGAATTATTTCGAGTATCATAGGGTACCGTTTTATTTTTCGATTAAGAAAAGAAAATATAAAAGTAAAAGAAAATAAAATAAAAGCAAAACAAAAAAGAAAGGCAGACGGTGGTGACCTTGGGATAAAATCCCAAGGCTTACGTGATACATACAAACAGAAACGAAATGAGTAACAGAAAGAGAATAAAGTGAAAGAGAAAAATACCAGAAAATGAGAAAAGAGCCGGAGAAAAAAAGTAGAATTTTCACCCCGAAACATTCAGGTAATGATCTTAATATATTATTTGAGTTTATTACATGTGTTTGAATATATTTTGATGGTAAAAATTGGGATATTAGACATCGTTTTAATAAGTTCAACTAATAGTTTAAAGGGTCAATTGGACCCCGATAGTGGAATTGATTATATATTCTTACTCAGTAAGTTATGGACAACATATAAATGTAATTTATTTGGGGTTTGGTTATGTGGCCTTAAAGCCTGTGCATAGGCCTTGCCTGCGTATTGCGTATACGAATAGGTATAAGGTTCCTAACCGGATTGCCCTAAGATGTAAGGAATGAAGCCTTTAGCCTAATTTGATATATTTTCTGCTTATTGAATACATGATCGTTTGGCAATGAAACCAAAGGACAAAGTGGTTATTGAGTGGATGTGCTAACTTTGTGACAAGGTAAGTGTTTATATCCATTTCTTTGGAGGCCCTTGGCCTTGCAAATATTCTACCACGTGTTCCTTACGTGTGTAGCTGCCGATAGGCGTACTCATTACGCCTTAGGTTTGAATTTACACTGTATATTATATGTTATGGCTTGTTGTTGGTAATTGTATTGAGCCTATGAGCATTGCACTCTGGTTTTGATTGTTGAATATACTTCCCGGTTGGCGATGAGAGTCCTGCACCGGTGAAGGGTCATTATTACATATACTTCCCGGTTGGCGATGAGAGTCCCGCACCGGTGAAGGGTCATTATTGCATATACTTCCCGGTTGGCGATGAGAGTCCCGCACCGGTGAAGGGTCATTATTGCATATGCTTTCCGGTTGGCGATGAGAGTCCCGCACCGGTGAAGGGTCATTATTACATAGACTTCCCAGTAATCGATGAGAGTCCCGAGCCGGTGAAGGGTCATCATTGTATATACTTTTCGGTAATCGATGAGAGTCCCGAGCCGGTGAAGGGTCATTATTGCATATATCTCCTGGTAGACGATGATAGTCCCGCGCCGGAAATAGGTATCAGGCATATGTGACTGCATTGCATCGTACCGCATTCATCCCATCTCATTGCACTGCATACCGACTATTGTGTGTATTGTGTTGTGTTTTATGTATGCGGTATGTATACCATGTTGTGAACGTATCTCAGTTTGCCTATATATTTCTGGCTCGTATCCCGGGTTGTACGTCGCGACAATATAAATACATGGATCGGATCGGGTTGCACGCCGCAACAGTATAAATATACGGATCGGGTTGCACGCCGCAACAGTATAAATATACGGATCGGGTTGCACGTCGCAACAGTATAAATAGACGGATCGGGTCGCACGTCGCGACAGTATGAATAGATGGATCGGGTTGCACGCCGCAACAGGATGTATTTCTGATTGTCGACATGTTCGGGATATCTATATGTTCTGTCTACCTTATGTCCCTGGCTGTTTATGATTCCATACGTGTTTTCAGTTATTATCTGGCTCTGCCTTTTTATAGTTCAAATAAGATGGATTTGGTTTATCTGTTTTTCTTCTCCCTGGCTAGCTATCCTATTCTTTGAGGTGGCTAGTCTGCCCCACTTATTGAGTCCTCTTGACTCACCCTTGTTTGTTGTTCGTTTCGTCTATCTATTTCGTTTCGGCAGGTTCGCTCCAGGATTGAGTTCGCCACATTGTGAAGGAGTCAGGGTGAGCCAGCTTTTATTCAGGATGGCCACCAGTTTTATGTTTATTATTTCAGTTGCATTTTGCTCCCTTCAGGAGGTATTTGTCTTCTTTCATACTCTTAGATGTCCAGTCTGGATAGCCCTAAACATAGTATGTTGGGTAGTCGGCTGTAATTTGTTTTGTATAGCTTAGAGGTATCAGTATGTTTGTGCTTTTTTTTTTTAGCCTTGTTCTTAATTATGAATTGAATTATATTTATTTTCCTAATTTAATTGGTAAGGGTTCACCCGACGGGTCTAGGGGAGGATGTCGGGTGCCCGCACGGCCTAGCCGGATTTCGGGTCGTGTCAGTCTTCAATCTAGAACTTGGGAAAATATAAAAAAAAAAAAAAAAAAAAAGAGAAAACGGGAGAGGAGCTCCATCAGTTTATAGAGATGTCAGTCGGACCCATTAAAAATACTGTAGAGAATGCATCATTCACACAAAAGTTAGCTAGAGTGAAGCTGAAAATATTTAGTACTAAGTTTGCTTTTTGTGTTGGCCTAAATTTGATTAGAACAACAAATCGAATTTGTATAGGGTTATCTAACAATTATTTGTATCAAAGCCACGAAAAAGATAAGAATAAAGAGAACGAGATAAAACTCCTGTTGCACTTGGCGCACCTATGTAAGACACTAGAGGGGAGGTGAATAGTGTCCTTACCCGATTTTTAAATCCTAAAACCTGTCTTTGAACTTTATTGCCTAACTTACAAAGAACCAGGTTCCTTGCAAGTTTCACCTATCTCTGAAACTTAAACTTAATGCGGAAACGTAAATAACACAGAGATTTTTACATGGAAAAATCCTTCCTCAAGGGATAAAACACTACGACCCAAACTCTTGGGATTTCAACTCTTCTACTAAAGAAAAACCCGAGCAAGTTTTAGACTACAACGTAATGTAATCAAGGAACTAGAACCCCTAGTACCTAGAACCTTCCAAGCCACACGTTATCTGGTAAGGTTACCTCTACTTCACCTCAAAGAGTAATCTCTACTTAATGCTTCTAAACAAGCTAACAGATTACAACTCAATAGCCTATAACAAATAACTAAGACAACAGACTTATCTATGAAACTGCTCCTTCACAAGATTCTGCTGCTCAGCCTTCTTGTTCTTGCACACAAAGCCTCTCACGATCTGATTGCTCTTTATTTGCTCTGTTGAGATGTCTTTTGTTCGTAATGATTCTGGCCAAATTAACTTGTATTTATAGGAGATAGACTTAGCCGGATCCAACTAAGTTTAGAATTCCTTTTCCACTTTGGAATCAGTTTCAAACAAGGTTTACCCATATTTCCTTATTTAAAACCTAAGTTAATTTGCCTTAGTTTCCAATCCTTTTCGTTTGGGAACCGCGTCTCTTTTCAGCACCGCTTCTCGCTTCTTCTTTTCCTGGTAGGATTGGAACTTTGACTCCAGCTGTTCTCTTTCTCCTTCTTCAACTTTAACTTGATTAATCCGTTGAACAGCTTAGTCTTCTTGCTTCAACTGTGAACCTTTTCATGGTCCACTTAGCACCAGGTCCTTTGTCATCTTCAAAACTCATCCTTCAACAAATTCCCCCTTTTTTATGATGACAAACAATGTTGTCTCACCGAGGGTTTATACGCTCAAGAACCTGTAAAAGTCAAACACTAACCACGAACCAGGGTAATAACAGTTAGGAAAAAGTAGGTCACAAACATATAATGAACTAACAACATCTAACTTCCCCCTTTTGGCATCATCGAAAAGCTTCACAGTTGTAAGAACCTGCTCAATTTAAATTAAGTTTAGTTGACTTTAGTGCCAAAGGCAGCAAGCCAACCTTTAAACGTCAGGAACCTGTTTCAGACAATAAATACTAGCAAGTAGGATATTCATATCAACATAAGAGCCAAACCGGCTTAAAAACATCCACACATCATCCAAATATTACACACCAAAATATAATATTGTCTTAAAAACAGGCCATAAAGAGAACCAAGTGGGGACTAGGGAAAGGAACTTGTTTAGAATTGGGGAATATCAGGGATGTTAAAATGAGCAAGCAACAAGGCGAGGCGACGCGAGTTCCCTTCTCTTTCACGTTCCAGCTCTTCATCCAGCCTTGTGTTTTCAGCATTCATCCAGGCCAGCTCATCATTTTGCCTTTCCAGCTGCCTCCTAAACCCCTCAATCCTCCTGTCCATTCTAGTGTTTCTTCTTTCCTCAGCATCCTCCTCCATATGCTCTGGTTCATCAGCAGGTTCACCATCCAATACATAGTCACAAGATTTCAGAATGTTCCTCCCAAACAAGTTATTGTGGTCCGGCTCCATCCACTTACCAACAGGCACCCCAATGAAATCAAACACCTTACCCAGGAGAAACCCATAGACTAGCACATGTTTACCCAACCCCATGTCAGCTACGCTACCAATGTGCTTGATCATCAATTCAGGCAGATTAATATGAACCTCGCGATCTAGCAGGTCCATATAGGTCATATCCAGAAAGTTGGCCTCACTTCGCCTCTCTGACCTCTGCTACAGGTTCTTCAGCACAAATTCAAATAGCAACTGGTAGAAGGGTTGCATTGCCTTCTTCTTAACTTGTGTAGCCCTTGCCAGTCTAGGTCTCCCTGAAAATTTCTAGGTCACATCCAAAGCAGACACACCATCTCCTCTAGCCGGCCACGAGTTCCTCATGTACTCGCTATAGCCCTAAGAAGGAATAACCAAAATCTCACCAAGCTCCATACTATAAAACTGTATCACCAGCCCCTTGACTATGGTTGTCATAGTTCCTTCACTCACTGTGCAATTCGAGTAAAATTTCCGAACCTCTTGCTCACTCAGCTGTCTAGTACGATCACTGAACAGGTTCAACCAACCCTGAGCCCTCAACTTAGCACCAAGCTGAGTCATTTCTTCTAGCCCTAGGTCGGTGAGAATTTCACCCTTCACCAATGGCAGCCCTCTAAAGTAGGCTACCCTCCTTTTCTTGTCTTCCTTGTCATCACAAATCACTAACTTTGTTTTGAACCTTTCCTACGAACCTCAGGTTCCTCCATAATCCTTTCCTGCTGCTCTCGAGCAGAACCACGAGTAGCAGGTCTCCTCACATGACTCACTGTCTTCCTACTGCTTTCTCCCATACCTCAGCATCTCCAGAACTTCCAATTTTGGAACTACCCACAAATTCTCCTCCCTTTACCAACCTTCGTTTCTTCACAACTTGTTTTTGTTCCTGAACCACAGGCCTCTTTCCCAATCTCCTCTATTCCTCCACCACCATAACATCAGTCTCACTGGAGGAACCTTCACTAGCCTGAGGAGTGGGATTGGCCTTAGGCAACACAGCATTCAAAAGTTCAGTAAAACCTACACCTTCTACATTCTCTTCCACATAATCATCAATATCTCTCAAATCTGCATCATCACCTGCCACAGAACCAGAGAATGAACTAGGTTCTTTCTTAGGTTCCTTGATAGGTTCAGCAGATTTTTCCTCTCCCTTGTCACTAACGGTCTTTTCTACCACAGGAACTGCCCCAGGAACAGGTTCCTCAACAGTGTTCTCAGTTTCTTTTACAACAACCTCAACCTCTGTATCAACGACCTTTTCAAGATTTTCTACAACTACCTTCTCCTTATCACCTACTTCAGTCACTATAGGCTCTCCTAAATCTACAGGCTCAGAAGGTAAACTAGTATCGACAACAACAGTATCAGTAGGAGAACAAGGGTTTACCTTTTCAGTTTCTTGACGATTTTCTTGAACCGTCTCAATGACCCCTTCATCCGTACCAACAATAGGAACACTTTCTCCCTTACTAGTTGCTTCTTCCGTCAACTTTTTCTGTCTCATTTTTGCGAACTTCTTTGCCATAGCCACAGAGCGACTCGCGGCTAGTTGCTTTGCCTTCTGATTTAGTTTTGAAATTTTGAGTTTAGGATAAGAAAGTTGAGAATCAATTGGAACTGGTTGAAATTTTTACAGAGTATTGTGTTTTTAGAGAGAAAAGAGAAAATTTTGACAGAGTTTTTTTTTTGCTGTTAGAAATAATGTTTCTTGATCACGTAGTGGAATAGGGAAGGGTATAGGCATATCGGGAAGGGGAACGGGTTGATGGGATGTGAAAAATCTGTTACTACATAATGACGCATAGGAGCTGACGCCAGCAGGTTCAAGGGATTTGAATTTTAAAAGTTAACCATTAATCCGACGCCAAGAGGGGATGATTGGTAATAATTTGGCCACGTAAGACAAACATTATACTCAGTAAGTAACATAGAATGTGTACCTGAATGTCCATGCACCAGTTTCTTCACTAATATCCTTTATTTCAAAAATTTTGCCAGCATCTAAGTCATGAAAACAAGTACCGAACAGGTTAGCAAGCAAAACAATTAAGTTTTCATATGTAGAATCAACTAATTAAAGTTAAGCTAGGTAAAACAAGGAAGCTTCACTAGCCAATCATTGGAAGAACCAGGTGCTGCTTCGTTCACTGTATCTTGGTCATCCCTAGCTCAAGTATGTTCTTTTCAAATTGTAGCTTGTTCAATGCCTTAGTGAAGATATCAGCAATTTGGTCTTCAGTCCTGCAAAAGTTCATAGTAATTAGGCATTTCTCAACATTGTCCATAAAACTTGGTGTTCCTATGTAAGACACTAGAAGGGGGGTGAATAGTGTCCTTACCCAATTTTTAAATCCTAAAACTTGCCTTTGAACTTTATCGCCTAGCTTACAAAGAACCAGGTTCCTTGCAAGTTTTACCTATCTCTGAAACTTAAACTTAATGCAGAAACGTAAATAACACAGAGATTTTTACGTGGAAAAATCCTTGCTCAAGGGATAAAAACCACGACCCAAACTCTTGGGATTTCAACTCTTCCACTAAAAGAAAACCCGAGCAAGTTTTAGACTACAACGTAATGTAATCAAGGAACTAGAACCCCCTAGTACCTAGAACCTTCCAAGCCACACGTATGATGGTAAGGTTACCTCTACTTCATCTCAAAGAGTAATCTCTACTTAATGCTTCTAAACAAGCTGACAGATTATAACTCAATAGCTTATAACAAATAACTAAGACAACAGACTTATCTATGAAACTGCTCCTTCACAAGATTCTGCTGCTCAGCCTTTTTGTTCTTGTACACAAAGCCTCTCACGATCTGATTCCTCTTTATTTGCTCTGTTGAGATGTCTTTTGTGCGTAATGATTCTGGCCAAATTAACTTGTATTTATAGGAGTTAGACTTAGCCGGATCCAACTAAGTTTAGAATTTCTTTTCCACTTTGGAATCAGTTTCAAACAAGGTTTACCCATATTTCCTTATTTAAAACCTAAGTTAATTTGCCTTAGTTTTCTATCCTTTTTCGTTTGGGAACCGCGTCTCTTTTCAGCACCGCTTCTTGCTTCTTCTTTTCCCGGTAAGATTGGAACTTTGACTCCAGCTGTTCTCTTTCTCCTTCTTCAACTTTAACTCGATTAATCCGTTGAACAGCTTCGTCTTCTTTCTTCAACTGTGAACCTTTTCATGGTCCACTTAGCACCAAGTCCTTTGTCATCTTCAAAACTCATCCTTCAACAACTCCGAATAAGAAACGAGACAAAAGATAGGAAAATAAAGTGTAAGTATATTTTTGATATGTTTCTGGATGCATTACATAATATTTACAAGGCTATTTATAACTTTCGAGGACGAGGGCAACATTTACTGCGATTAATGGCATTTACTCCACGTTTAATCGTAGTTTGCCCATGATCTCCTCATTTAAGTCGTGGGCAATGGTCGACAATTACTAAAGTGAGAGCTCGTGGACAACGGTAGATAATTACAGAACTGAGAGCTCGTGGTGTGAAATCTTCCATGAGGGATGAATCTTTCGCTTCGTGATGAATTTCTTTCAATCACCTCGTGTGGCCAGTTCGTGGTCATCATCCACCCCATGCTCGAGAAAACTGGCCTCGGGAGCTGGGTGAGCCTTGAAAAACTCGTGAATAGAAGCTTCCAACTTTATCCAGTTTTGAGCCTTGCCAATTTAAACTTTGTTGATTTCTACGCTAATACACTTTTACAAGAAACATACTATGTAGCCCATCTTATTATGAGAAGAACCTGGTGTATCAAACAAAATCCTGACCATAAATAATTTTCTCAATACATGGCTACATCCCAACCCTGGTGAGCATTAGTGGAAGAAATGTTTCTAAAGGAGAGAGGTCCCCTCGATATATGATAGCATCACTTTTTAGACCCTTTTGAGTAATAATGGATGAAACGTTAGGCGACCTAGAGGTATGATGCACACTTTTTCAATTACACCCACAATCGATTAAAACTTTTATGACAACACCCCCGAACGTATCGTAAAAATTTCGCGGGGAAGCCACTTTGGCACCCGCTTTGTGATGCGTAGCCTCTGTTTATAAATTCGCTGAGAATTAGCCACTAGACTCGTTTTTTAAAAATAATAGCATGACGATGTCGTTTTACACATTTTGGAAATTCCGGTTTTAACCTTCCTTATTTTCAACTTATTCGGTGTTTTTGTTTCTCTGTTTAATACTGTGACTTTTGAACTCTATCAAACTATACGAACTCTCTTTCGAAATATAGCAATTTCTTATTTTTGAGATTTTGAAGCTTTGTGTGTAAGGTAACTGTGTTTACTTCGTATATTAAGGTAACTGTGTTTACTTCGTATTGTTTTTTTTTCATTTTTGTACGTGTATATGGGTTATTTAGGTTTTGATTTTGTTTCGAACAATGTTTAGATTTTCATTGGAGTACAGTATAAGCTTTTGATTTCCTTTAAAATGGTAGGGTTTTTTTAATGGGAACGCTTTGTTTCTGTGAAACCCATTTTCCCCAGAACTATATACTGTGACCTTCTGTTGTGGATAGGCTGTTGCCCATGATTAAAAACTGGGACTGTGTGTTTTTAAGAGGTACTTGTCCATTGTAAATGGTGGGTTATTTTTTAGAAAGGGGGCAACGGTTTTTTTTTTGTCAAACCCTTTGCCCCAGAAGTATATACTGTGACTCTGTATATAGGCCCCAGCACCAAATGCTGTGACCTTTGTGTTCAACAAGTACTTGTGTCCCAGTTCTAAATCATGGGACTGTGCATAACAAAGCATCATAGACCCCAGCACCTAATGCTGTGACCCTTGTGTTTAAAAAGTTCTGTGTCCCAGTTCTAAAACATGGGACTGTGTATAACAAAGCATCATAGACTCCAGGACAAAATGCTGTGACCCATTTGTTTAAAAAGTTCTGTGTCCCAGTTCTAAAACATGGGACTGTGTATAACAAAGCATCATAGACTCCAGGACAAAATGCTGCGACCCATTTGTTTATTAAGTTCTTGTGTCCCAGTTCTAAAAATGGGACTTTGCATAACAAAGCATAATAGGCCCCAGCACCAAATGCTGTGACCATGCACATGAACTACTTGTGCTCCCAGCACCAATGTCTGGGGGGAGGGGTTGGGCTACCAAGCTCTCCCCCAGCACAAATACTGCGACCTTGCACATGAACCACTTGTACCCCCAGCATACCAAATACTGTGACTTTGCAGATAAACTACTTGTACCCCCAGCATATATGTGTTAATTTTCCTTTGTTTTTATTTTAATACATGTGCTAATGTTACAGCAATGGAGATTATTCCAAGTGATGAGGTTACGGATAATCTGCGAAACGACGATGGTATATTGCTTCCATTTGCGCAGTGGAAAAATCGTGATTGCCAGTGGAAAGGTGACACAGAGTATCGTGGATTAATCGAAGGGTTGCTGTCTGCGGATTACCTGGAGAAAATGAAGAAAGGGCCATTCGGCAAGTTTATGCTTTTGGAAGATGCTAAATATTCTGGGAGGCTTATAAATTGTTTTCTCCAGTCTCAAATAGTTTCTTCAGACAACACTAAGCTTAGCTTTAAAGTTTTTGGTGATATAGTGGATTTCACAGCTGATGATTTTCATGTAGTTAGTGGTCTTAATATTTCCAGTATTGTAGATATAAGTATTTTTAAGCTTTCAAAGAGTAGATTAAAAGAGAAGTATTTCAGGAATCCTGAAGACGATGTTAATAAAAAGGACAGCAAATGGACTTTAAAGTTATATGACTTGCTTGATTTGATTGAACATCATTCTAGTTATGTGAGAGTGGCTCCAAAGAGCAAGGGCAATCTGAATAGAGTGTCTGCTGCACGATTGGATGTTCCATTAGAGCAAGATGATGCTGTTAAATTAGCCGAGCTATATTTGCTTAATTCTGTTTTATTGGGCCGGCCATTACCTAGAGTAGTGGATGATCAACATATGATTATTATTGATAATGAAGAGGTGCATAGCTGTTATCAGTGGGGTACTGAGATATATCGTCAAATGGTACACCATTTGCAATCAATCATAAAGCCAGGTTCTTCTACTTATTTGTTTCCTGGTATGCCCTTCCTATTCTGTTGCTGGGTGGCAGAGGTGTTCCCTGTGTTCAGGCAGTATTATACTGTTCGCCCTAGGATCAAACCTGTGATGCTTCGTTACACATGTACTTTTACCCCTCAATACAATGTCTTGTGTGATGACTACTTTCATAATGAACAGGTGAGTTTTATGAGTACTTGCTTTTGTTTGTTATTTATTTGTTTTACTTTTTTGTTGGTTTTGAAATGTATTTTTTAATAGTTTTGGGAGGATGCCTCAGTGAGACCAATAAGGCATAAATCTAAACATGCTTCAACTTCAAAATCACCCTCAAAGTCATCTTCAAAGACTAGTTCAACAGGAGAATCTATTGACATGAATGAAGTTGTAAAGGTGAAATTCTTCGTGGGTTTTGTCTTTTAATTTTTTTTTCTTATGTGGTTTTAATGTTTTTTCTTTTACCAGAGATTGACAGCTAATCTCAAAGTTAACTTACCTACTGAGAGCAAGATTCAACATATGATCAATTCCTCAGAAAATAGTGTAAAGAAAGATCTTGCTGACATGGAGAAGAGGATTACAGATCAGTTGAATGCAAAGTTTGATGCATTACTGCTTCTTGTTGCAAAATCAAAAACAAGTGATCTCGAAGAAAACTGTGGTGTGTCTGTAAGTAAATCAGTTACCAGGAGTAGAAATGAAAAGAGTAATTTTGTTGATAATTTGATTTATTCAGATGGTCGCAATAGTTTTTTCAAAGAAACATTTAATCAGGCAGAGCTTGGTGGTAGTGTACAAAGTGATCATGGTATTGCAGCTCCTTTAATAGATGCAAGTGATCAAATAATTGTGGATGTTTTAGAGCATTACAAAGCTGATACTAGTGACCCTATTGATGAAGCAAAAGGTACAGATGATTTAGAAAAGGCGCCATCAAATTCAGACAATCATCAGCAAAGTCATGGTAGTCAAAATAGAGTATTCTGTATAGTCGTAATTTAAATAAAAGGGAATTTTTTTGTTTAATGTAATGATTTTTTATTTTTTGTATATGCAGATAAACAGAATCCTTCATCTGATTTATTGGACAAGTGTCCATCTAAAGATGAGGATGTATCTTTGAATCCAACAGATGTTCAGCTTCGTGATGAAACAATTTATCCCACACTGAATGGTAAGAAGAAAAAAATTTGTTGGTAGATTGAACCAACATATTATGCACTAATACTGTGTTTTTATGATAAAATACTGGGACTCTTTGTTTAACAAGTACTTGTGTCCCAGTTCTAAATTATGGGATTTTCTATAACAAAGCACTATATGTACAGCACAAAATACTATGACTTTTTCATATGAATTATTTTGTGCCCCAGCACCAATGTCTGGGAAGTCTATAGTAATGGGAATGTATTTTAAATATGTGTGTTTTGACACTTCTGTTTTCTATAGAGAAATGTAATGTATTGTGCTTATTTATTTTTACAGAAGGTAATAATTGTGAATCTGGGAAAAGTGCTGTGGTTGTAGAACAAATTAATGAATTAAAGCATCTTGTTGAAACTGGTATTTGGACACCAGTAGGTATGGAAAAGTAATTTTTATATCATAAATAGTGTTCCTATTTTTGTTGTTGAAAATGTGTAACAAATTATGTTGTTTTGAAGTCTCTCAAGAAAGTTCTCAAGAAGGTTGTCAACCAATTAAGCTTGCTGATAACCAAATGTTTTTGACTCCTGGTATGCGAAAATATGTTGCGTATTTCGCATGGTCCACACTCCAGCATAAAATATCCTGTTGGTTGGTTAATGAATAGTTTGTCTTGTTCCATTTACAGAAGCAACAAATGTTAAAGCTGATAAGGAAGATGTTGTCAATGAACGCAGTCACAGTGCTGAGGTTCGACTTGAAGTTAGGGCTGTCAGCGAGCTTTGCATAGCTGGTCTTGTTTTTACACCAGAAGGTATGTAATCGTCTTTTTTATAGTTATTTTGTGTTCTTATTGTTCGCAAATGTGTGATATATTATCTTTATTTATAAAGGTTCTCAAGAAGGTTCCCAAGAAGGTTCTAAAGAAGATCTTAAAAAAGGTGTTGAGCATTTGTCTCCAAAAAAGGGTTTGAAAGCATTTTCCAGCAAGAAAAGGAAGAAACGTGATAATGATGCTTCTCCTGAAATTGCATCTCCCCTCAAACCTAAAATTGGTGAAAATTTGGCTGATGTAAGCAAAAGCATCATGAATATTCGTTGCATAGATGCACCTTCATTTTCAATTGGCTTGACACAGCCATCGCAAGAGACTGCAGCAGTGATTGATAGTGTCAGGCATGATTCTATGGATATCGATCGCTCAGAAAGTAAGGGTGCTACAGAATTGGCATTAATAGAGAAAGACAATTCAAAACTTACGACACTTGCTGATGCATCTGTTGTAGTACTGGAGCAAGAGTCTGCTTTGGATTCAGCCATGAAAACACCTGAACAGTCAAGGAAGGTTGCTGGAACAAATGTCTGTGCAAGTAATTATGCAGATGTGTCTTCATGTAAACAACAGTCGGCAATGCAGTCTTCAGTGAAAAAGGAGGAAGTTATGGATTTAGCTGTTTTGCCAGAGAAACCATCAAATCATCCAGAAGGAGGAGAGGTGTTAGGCAGGGGACATAGGCTTCGTAAGATTAGCCGGCACTTATTATCTCCATTCAGGCCTTTTTATCCAAAGGAAAAGTGTGATTGGAAGCCTTCTTATAGGCGTGTATGCCCTTTTCATACTGTCAATGCCACGTCTAATTGTTTGGCAATTTTTGACAAATGGTTGAAGCAAGGCTTGAAAGTGACTGATAAAAACAGCGTCTCTAAAGTGTAAGTTATTTTATTTTATTTTTTTTAGTTATTGTGTATTTTTAAGTTACACGGTGTTGTGGATTATATTAGTAAATTTGTATTCTTTATGTTGTTTGTGTTTAACTTTTTCAGGGGTGATGATCTTTATGATGACAAAATTGCAGACATCAATTCACAGAATAAAATTAAATTGTATAGTGTTTCAGTGAAGAGCAAAATGTGGTTTAGAGAGATTGCAGATAGAAGATATCCACTTACGAATGAGGTTTTCTACAGCTTTTTTTTATTATTGGTTCTGTAGTGTTTTATATATATATTTGTTAACTAATATTTTTTTTTTTTGTGTTTTGTGATTTTTTTTGTCATGCAGCATGTTGATGTTATACTGTACTATCTGAGGAAGAAACATGTATATCATTTCACAAACTACTCAGCGCTCTTCACAACGACAGACTTGAATTTTGATTTTTTTGTAGAGTCGTTGTTCTTTTCGAAGGTTGAATCCTATTTTGAAAATATGGCAAAGGAAGAGAAGACCAGGAGAATAAAAGAGAAGAAGGATAGAATGGAAGAAGAGTGGAAGAACAAAGAAAATTTTGAAAAAATGAAGGCCCAACAAAAGAAAGGAGCAAAAAGGACTCGTGGTCAACAAAAGAAAAAAAAATATGATCCTCCAGCAGAAGTTGTTTTTGGAATTCATGACTTGACATTGGAGGATTTAGAGAAGATTGATTTAGATTTCTACCTAGCACAGTATGAAGGAACTGCACAGAATAGCCTACTTGAGTGTGTGAATGGGTCTTCTAATGAATGTGGCATAGCATGGGGTCAAGTCGAAAAAGTTTTTATGCCAATTAGGAAGACTTCAGTTGATCCTAATGATTACATGTCTTGCACTCATTATTGGTTGGGAGTTTATTCTATAAAAGATCATAGAATCGATGTCTATGATTCGGTTTTTGATGGGGATGAAGATTTTGTGAAGATCAAGATGGCAATGTATGCAATTGCTATACCTAAGCTACTAAAAGAAATGGATTTCCATACAGAATATCCTAATTTTGGTACAACGTACAAGAAACTTGATATTGTTTATCAAGCAGCACCAAAACAATTAGGAGATACAGACTGTGGTATTTTTGTAACAAGGTTTACAGATCTTCTCATGCTTGGACAGGATTTGTTTAAACAGGAATGGGGAGTAGAAGCCATTAGTATTTACAGGAGAATGGTTGCTGTTAATCTACTGTCGCATGGAAAATCAAAAAGAGATGAAGGCTATGAAACTCCACCAGAGAAATTGAATGATGATTATGGAGAGCACGATGAGAAGCTAGGTTGTGAACATGGAAGGCTGCCTCTTCTTTGAATCTTTATTAATTTTTTTTATAAACAATGCAGTGTATACATTTTTTGAAGTATGTATAGTTAATATGTTGTTTGTTTGTTATTATTTATGAGCTTGGGAACTATATAAATTGGAATGCTAAATACTTTAATCCCCCTGTACAAAAACATGTGACTGTGCATAACAAGCATCATAGGACCCCAGCACCAAATGCTGTGACCCTTGTGTTTAACAAGTGCTGTGTCCCAGTTGTAAATCATGGAACTGTGCGTAACAAACCACCATAGACCCCAGGACAAAATGCCGTGACCCTTGTGTTTAACAAGTGGTTGTGTCCCAGTTCTAAAACATGTGACTGTGCATAACAAGCATCATAAACCCCAGCACCAAATGCTGTGACCCTTGTGTTTAACAAGCGCTGTTTCCCAGTTGTAAATCATGGAACTGTGAGTAACAAAGCCCCATAGACCCCAGGACAAAACGCCGTGACCCTTGTGTTTAAGAAGTGATTGTGTCCCAGTTCTAAAACATGTGACTGTGCATAACAAGCATCATAAACCCCAGCACCAAATGCTGTGACCCTTGTGTTTAACAAGCGCTGTTTCCCAGTTGTAAATCATGGAACTGTGCGTAACAAAGCCCCATAGACCCCAGGACAAAACGCCGTGACCCTTGTGTTTAACAAGTGCTGTGACCCAGTTCTAAAACATGGGACTGTGCATAAGAAAGCATCATAGACTCCAGGACAAAATGCTGTGACCCATTTGGAAAATCCAGCCGTTAAAAAGAATAGGAACCGAAATGACGGTTTTCATCATTACTCCTGCAGTCTCGAAGCACGCAACAGTCGCTTTTTCACCATCTTGAAAACCTTTTACTCCATTCCATATTTCATCCAAACCTTCAAAGCTTCAAAACACCTTTCTAACAATTTCTAAAACGCAAAAACTCTTCCAATCTTTTAATCCAGTTGTCTCCAAAACCCAAGAAAAGTCTCAATATGGATGCTGCGGCTAGTACTTCCTCAGCAGCAGGTGGTCAATCCACGAGTTCTTCAACTTTGGTTGCTGATGTGATCCCGAAAGTTTGGGGAAACCTTGAAAATGATTGTTCAGTCATCTCGTTCAGTCATTATGGCAATATAAGGTCGTGGCCTTCAAGCCGGTTTAAGAGTTCAATTACTCTCGACCTCTTGCATAGGGTTAAGGAAGATTGCGGCTGGGACGATGATGTTACAGTTTCTTGCCCCTACCCAACGGAGAATATTACTTCTGTGAGAACTGGTTGGACGGCCATATCCACGTATCCATTCACAATAGGCCATACGCTGCCATTGCATCCTGTTATAGAGGACATTTGTAAATACTACCTTATATGCCCGGGGCAGCTGTGCCCGAGCATTTATAGAATCATTTCTCTGCTACAATGGTTTGCCGATGAGACTGAGCAAGATTTTGAGTTTAAGCATTTTATCTCTTTGTATAGCCTTCAGGTTGCAAGAGACGGGTATATCAATGCCCGTATGAGAGGAAGAAAAGCTTTAGTGCATAATTCTGGAGATACAGGTGATAGGGGTTGGATGCATAGGTATGTTTATGTGCAGTCCAAACTTCTCACACGTGGCAGCAAAACTAATCTCCGCGAGGTGTGGAACAAAACTCGTAAGTCCCTGAGTCTTTGTATTAAATACTCTCTGAGTTACGTATTTGCAACTTCTGACCTTTACTCTTTATTGGTTAGCTGACAAGATTCCTTACGACGGTCTGATTTCCGAGGAGGAGTTGTCTGCTTGGGTTGAACCCATTTTGGCAGCTTTCAACCACGAGGAGAGGCAGTGGTCCTACTATGCTTCTGAAAAGAAATTGTCAAATCCTAGTACCCATGGTAAGCTGATTACCCAACTTCCTCTAATTTATGTTGAACTCACTGTGGTATTAATATGACTTTATTCCCAGGTTTAGGTGCTAGTGGTAGTTACTTTCCTGCTCCTCCTCCTGTTGAGGAGACTGTTGACCCCGTGGCCGAGATCAACGAGGAGGCAGCTGCCATCCTCCAAACTGCTGTAGCTGTTAAGGCCAGAGAAGGTGGTGAGGAGGTCCTTGCGAGCTTGAAGAGAAAGCAATCTGACTCTGAAAAGAGTAAACCCAAGAAGAAGATGAGGACAGCTCGCAAGAGTCCTCAGTCTTCTGAAAAGACAATTGAAACCAATGCTGCTGCTGCTGATATGACCAAGGCTGGGCAGGAGAGTGTTAAAAGCTCGGCGGCCACCCCTGAATCTGCTGGGCCTGTGATATTCGATATTTCTGATTCAGATGCTCTTGATGTGAGCTTGACTTGGAGGAGGAGGGCACCTCTTCAGGGTGATAAGAGGAAGGATGTAGAGACTTCTTCTTATGCCTTCGAGAAGAGTCCCCGAGTTGATGATGGGGAAGGGGATAGAGCTGGGGAAATGGGGGAAGAAAGAATGCACGAAGGTTTTGCCTTCTTCCCTGAGGATCCAAAGCTGAATGAGCCTGAACGGGTTGGTAGTCAGCAAGGCGAGCCTGAGCAAGCCAGCCACAGGCGCCCTGGCAAAGAGCCGATGAGAGAGGAGGCTGAGGAAAAAGAGGAGGAGCAAGATGAGGGGGTTGATGAGTGGAGGAAAGCTGAGGTGGAGGCTGAACCTCAGGTCTTTTATTATGAGGACATGATGAATTTGGCTGGTGAAGGGGTGGCACCAATTTATCTGCAAGAGTGCGACACTCTGGACCCCGAGGAAACAGGTGACGTTGAGGTCTCTCGCACAAAGCTTACCAGGCGAGTATCGGTAGGAGGAAAGACTGGGGCCTACTTTGTTAAGGGTATTCGTCACAAATTCGGTCCCCAGTACCCTTCTGAACAAGCGAGGGAGCCCAGGCCGTGTATGAGGGAGTGTGACTTCACTATCTCTCCGGATACAAATTTTCTGGCGAAGCCTGGCCACTTGGTTAAAGTGACGTCTAACCTGATCGGTCCTCGCGAGGAGTGGAACATGCGTAGCATGAGTGACGAGCAGCTAGCTTACGCAATTGCTGAAGATACTGCTCGAGTAATGTTTCCCTCTTTACTTCTTTATTCCTATTAAGTCCTTAGTTCTGATTACCTGCATATTTTCATTTTGTTGCCAGGCAAGTATGATGGCTGCCGAGCTCATGTTCCGCTCTAGGTTGAACAACCAGGAACAAGTCCTTGGCTTGAAGAAAGATCTTTTGAAGGCTCTCCAGGACAAGCAGGCCCTACAAGAGGAGAAAGAAGCTCTGATCAGGGAGAAGCGAGTCCTGGAGGGGAGGCGTGGCTTCTTTGAGTATAAGATAGACAGGTTGGAGAAATCCAACACTGAGGCCAACGACAAGATACATGCCCTCCTTGAGGAGAAGGACCGTCTTCTGGACGAGAAGGAAAGGTTTGCACTATCATTCGAGGATCTGAAAACCAGGATAGATGAACAAGGTCGCCAGATTTCTCAGCTTGCCCATGAGCTTAATATGAAAGAAGTTACCTTGGAAAGCATCCGTAGCACTTCTGACCTAATGTTGAGAAACATGAACAAGGCTGAAGCTGAATCTCGGGCTGCTCGAGGAGAACTGCAAGAAGCCAAGAATCGGGCTGAGGAATCTGTTAGGACCCAAGAGCTGTTGACGAAGGAGTTGGCGAATTTGAGGGATCATTATACAATCGAGTCCAAACTGGAAGCTCTTGAAGCCAAGAAAAAGTTGCTCATCCAAATGCAGCGCGGCCAGGTTAATGTCGACTCAGTCCTTGATCAGACCATAGCAGCTATCATCAGTGTCAAGCAGGCCTTGGGCATGGAAGTAGGAGCCAACGACGATGATGTCGAAGAGGACGATGAAGGCAGTGAGGATAACGAAGATGAAGATTTGGCTGGGGATCCGACTGATGGAGCTAGTGCATCAGATCGAGATCCTGGCCCAAATGATGACTAAGGCCTCATCTGGTCGTCCTTGTAAATTTACTGGATGCTGTTAATTTTGAATATTGCTAATTTGTGGACAAATGTATATTTTGACTACTTCTGTTTTTGTCCGACTGATGAAGGCTTGATGATCATTTTTGATCTCAAGTCTTGTTTATATGAATGACGTTGTTATTCCCTGTTTTAATGAGGTTTTCAGAAGTCAGAATTATATTTCAAATCCTAGTGTCTGAGTTCCTTATTTGGTGTTAATCTGGGCAGATGTTCAAAGTAAAATTTGATCATAACTAGGTTAAGTTGCCCTTAGTTAAGATAAATGAAGTCAGCCCTCTATAAATGTTATGTTTTTAATGGTTGCATCTGCAAGTGTAATTTATCTTTTTTTGTACTTTGAGGATACTTCTTTTGTGTTTTATGATAATGTTAATTAAAATGCCTGTAAGTTTGTGTTTGTTTTGTGTGAAAAATGTTATCTAATATGCTGGGGGATTGCTAAGATGTTTTTGCCGTGAGTAGTAAAACAAGGCGCATGGATCATACTGCCTCCCAGATGTTTAACCTGGGGCTAGTGTTTTAAGGCACATGGACGCCCCAGATGTTTTTGCTGTGGACATTTGAGTTTTTATTTTTATTTTTCCAATGCACTTTTTCCACTGCACCGTAAAGGAAAAGAACAAGCAATGTGCAGCTTTTATATAAAGAATGAAGAATCTTTACTATCATCCAAAAGCACAAGGACAATACAATATAATTGAGAAGTTTTCTTGTACAATTATTTTAATATAAATAGACTACTTTGTTACTGAATAGAAGAGGCAAATATTTTTGTATTTTTAAGATGGGAACAGTCGTTGAAGCAGTGTTGAATGAATTGGATGCTGAATTAGATCAATTTGTAAGTTAATCACACCATTTTTTTTTTTAAAGTGTTATTTGTTTCTTGGTCTTGTTATGCTTTGCAGACTTCACCCAGTCTTTACACTGGGACGTTATGGTAAATATATAAGCAGATCCAGTTTTTTTTAACTGGTGGTTTTTGGTCTAAAAATAAAGAAATACCAGCTACATTGGGATTCGAAAAGTCAGGACTTTATTAGGGAAGACCAAACAAACCTACCATTTTTTACTACATTTATTGTGATATCTTTAATCGATTCTTTGACCATAAGAGCTGGACAAAAGTTAATATTAGATAAATAATCTATACCCAGCATATTAGAGAACATTTTTCATAAATAAGATGGGAACAGTCGTTGAAGCAGTGTTAAGTGAATTGGATGCTGAATTAGATCAATTTGTGAGTTAATCATAACATTTTTTTAAAGTGTTGTTTTAGTTTCATGTTATTATAAAAGTTTGCATTTCTTCTTTTGTTTTGTTTTGTAGATTTTGCCAGTATGGTTGGCAATTAGGCTTCCCAGACGTGATGTTCCAGCCACTCTTATTTGCCGTGGTATTCATTTCCAGATGAACTACCTAAAAGTGAGAAGACAGAGGAAACTGTGTAATGGATGGAGGGAGTTTGTACGCACTAACAATCTTGGAGTAGGAAGTACGTTACATTTTAGGGTTCTGGAATCTTTAGATCGTGTGGTTTTAAATGTTCGTATATGGCAGCCTGAACTAGAACCTTTAAGTTCAAGTTCTAGTTCTAGTTCTAGTTCTGGCTCTACTGTTGAAGATGCTTGAAATAAGATAGCATATATTTTGTGTTTTAGTTCAATATCTGAGTTTTTGGTAAACAATATCTGAGTTTTTGGGGCAGTTATATATGTGTAATATAACTGTTGTTTTTTGAATTGTGATTGTTCAGTAAACAACATCACAAATATTATGTAATGGTGCCTTTTCAATTATAAGTTGCTATGAAGTTCTATGTGAAGTTTCTATGTTGTCATTTTTAATTATTAGTCTATAATTTCCAACTAGTTTACAGTTATTAGCATAGGACCCCATATCAAAATGCTGTAATTTTGATATGTGCCCCAGTTCTAAAACATGGGACTGTGTATAACAAAGCATCATAGACTCCAGGACAAAATGCTGCGACCCATTTGTTTAAAAAGTTCTGTGTCCCAGTTCTAAAACATGGGACTGTGTATAACAAAGCATCATAGACTCCAGGACAAAATGCTGCGACCCATTTGTTTATTAAGTGCTTGTGTCCCAGTACTAAAAATGGGACTTTGCATAACAAAGCATAATAGGCCCCAGCACCAAATGCTGTGACCTTTTGTGTTCAACAAGTGCTTGTGTCGCAGTTCTAAATCATGGGACTGTGTATAACAAAGCATCATAGACCCCAGCACCTAATGCTGTGACCCTTGTGTTTAAAAAGTTCTGTGTCCCAGTTCTAAAACATGGGACTGTGTATAACAAAAGCATCATCGACTCCAGGACAAAATGCTGCGACCCATTTGTTTAAAAAGTTCTGTGTCCCAGTTCTAAAAATGGGACTTTGCATAACAAAGCATAATAGGCCGCAGCACCAAATGCTGTGACCATGCACATGAACTACTTGTGCTCCCAGCACCAATGTCCATAGAACTACTTGTGATAGTAATTTAAGTTACACAATATTTGTTGAAAATTGATAACCTATAGAAACTGTAAAGTCCATAGAAAATATAATTTCTTTGACTACATTTAATGTATTTTTGGCAAAATACATGCCGACTGACTAACAGTTACTCACTTTTTTTTACTATAAATAACCCTTTGTAGTTAAAGCAAAGTACAAAGTTTTTTGAGATTTCATCTCCTCTTATAAACTGTAAAGTTTTTTTTGAAAAGAAGATATGGCAGAAGAAGAGAATCGTGTGGAGGAACTAGGAAGTTTCGACAAGAAAATCACATCATCTTATTTTGATAGAGATGATTTTGTATGTTAAAAGAAATGACCAAAGTATTTTTTATTTTTTTCATTTATTTTTTTTAGTGTTTTGTGATTTTATTATTAACTGTGAAATATTATTCTTTTTAGATCTTTCCGAAAAGTTGGAAGCAGAGGCTGCCAAATATAAATGGAATGGCATGCATATTGTGTGAAGATGATGATGAGGTATATGAGATGAGCTTCAAAGTTGGGAAGCACGCACGGTTGTGTAATGGATGGAAGGATATGCTTAGTAAAAAAGGCTTCAGGATAGGCAATATACTTCGTTTTGATCACCAGTTCCACAACATATTCAATGGTAATGCAACTGTTGTTTTTGAAGTTTCTGTCATAAATCATCAGGATGCTGAGGGAGGGGGTGAAGAAGAAGAAGATGATGATGATGATGATGATGATGATGATGATGGTAGTGGCAGCAGCGACGAAGATGTAGGATCAGCCCAGAAGCCTATTGTGATTGAATAAGTTTTTGTAGTTTTTAAGTTTTTTCAGATAATATGGGTATGTATGTTTGTGTGTGTTTTTTATTAATCTGTGTTTTTAAGTTTTTCAGCAGCTGATCAATTATGAAGAATCCTTTTTAGCATTATGAACTGTGTTTGTAAGTACTGTGTTGTTGTGGTCGATCAAAATGTTTGTTGTTCAATAAGTAAAAAAACTAATAAATAGATAAATGGAGACTACTATTTTGCACAGCAACAAATGAAAAGTGTATTTTATATATATATTAATCCTTGTTAAAGAATACAGAGGAATTAAAATTTTAAAAAAAAAATTCTCTATAAGTGAGAACAAAATGCTGTTAATTTCAATTGCATAACACCATTGCTCCAGCACAAGTACTGGGACCAAGTATAGGACCCTCCAGATCAAAATGCTGTTGTTTCTCAGCTGCATAATACCATGGCCCCAGCATAAGTACTGGGACTAATGTATGTGAGAACAGTTTATTATATATGAATAAATATTATTAATTTATATAATTACGAAAATGTTGCTCACATTCAAAAAACAAAATCTATTGTGCATTTTAAATATTGTAAAAGTGTTGTTATAGTAATTTAACTTGCAGAATCTTGTAAGATTTTTTATTGATTTGACTTGTCATGTAAAATGACAAAAGAATCTATCTACTTTTTTGACAATACACAAATGCTGTGGATTTCTAAAGTTAAAGTAGGGAATATTTTGTGGATTTCAATATATTTTTTGAACAAAAGAGAGTCTGTTCTAATGTATAGAATCTTCCCAGAATCTGTTTGATTTCTTTTTGTGTTGTCAACTGTGTAATACTGTTACTTTAATACAGTTGAAAATCTCAGTGTAATCTTTTCCTATACAGATACGACCTCTTCTTTACAAAGAAAGAAGCAAGGAATCTTTACAGATTTTTTTGACTTACAATGTCAGCTAAAATAGAACAAATATTCTTTACATGTTTTTTCTGTTTTTGTTTTCTATAAATTAGACAGTGGTCTTGTTTTTTCACTTGTACAAAACAAAAATATTATTCCAAAATAAAAAAGGAAAAATAACAAAGCATTGAATAAAAAATGGCTTGCAATGATGAAGTGAGAAGACAACAATGGCGCCAGTTGAATAACGATGTTAGGAATTTGAAAAGTGATCTTGAGTTTTTGAAAACTGAGGTATCAGTCGTGAAGAATAACTTGGATGTGTTGTTTGAATTTTTTGTAGCTTTCAGAGAGAAAAACAACAGAGATATGGATCGACTTTTTGACAAACTCTTGGACATTGAATTGCAGAACTTCACAGATTCAACCTCTGGTTCTAGCTCTCGCGTTCCTAGTAATCATTAATGTTTTACTGTATTTTTTCTATGTGTTTCGCAGTGTTCTGTTTTTATGCTTCCATGTGAAGCAAGTGTAATTTATCTTTATTGTACTTGAGGATACTTCATTTGTGTGTTTTAGAAGTATCCTTTTTTATGTAATTTTTATGTTACTGTTATTGAAAATGTCTGTAAGTTTGCCTTTTGTGTTTGTTTGTAAAAATAATGTTTTTGTATAGTATCAGCAATATATTCCCCAGTATTTTTACACAAAACCCCAGGATATTGTTATGGGGCTTTCGTTGAACGTAACACCAAGACACAGCATTTTCGTTATAATGCCCCAGAATTTAATGCTGGACAAAACACAAAGTACTTCAAAATCCGGTTAAACAGTGTGACCCATTGTAAACAGTGTGACTTATCAGAACTTACGACAAAATACACATTGTACCTTTTCAGAATTTCCAGAAGTGACTCTTACAAACAAATGCCAATCTATATAAATTCCCACCCATAAAACAGATAGAGAGGAATCCAATTTGTCATTTTTGTTATTGAACAAATAAAAAAAAAAGAAATTGTGTAAAATAGTATTTCATCAAAAAGTATCTATGGAGAATGCCCACCGACCATCCAATGGCCACGGACCATCCAATGGTAGACAGGTTTTCCAGAATGGTTATGGACCATCAACTCGAAGGCATGATACGAACTTGCCTACAATACCAAGAGACCTGTGTTGGCGTTTTGAATATCTGAAGAAGGAGGTGGTATACTTGAATGAATTCAGAAAGAAATGCGAAGATGAGTTGTGGAATTTAAGGTACACGCAGCGACAATATTTTGAAAAACTGATGGAATTGCTTAAGGTGATGGCAGATCCGCTGCGATTGCACAGCGCAGGGCCAGGGGAGCCCGTGTTTAGGAATTATGGAGAATAAACAATGTTTTAAATTGATATATTATGTATTGTTGTTCTTTCACATATTAGTAATTGTTTTACAATGATATCATGTATTCAAAAAGGCAAACAGATTGTGTTTTTAGAAGTATGCTTTTATGTAATTTTTATGTCACTGTTAATGAAATTGGCTGTAATTTTTCCTTTTGTGTAATTTGTTGACTCTTTAATAATGTTTATGTATAGTCCTAGCAATACATGTCTCAGCATTTCTGATTAAAACATTTTGAACTGCAGCCTTATAAAATAGCACAGCTACAGTATATTGTAATGGGACTTCGCTTGAAAGTAATACTAATCCCCCAGATTTTTATGCTGTGACCAGTAGTTTAAGGTGACAAGTAACTACTCTTCCTGTTGATAAATGCAGTATAGCTACAGGATATTGTAATGGGACCTTGCGTTAATGTAATACGAAGTCCCAGCATTTTACTGCTGGGACAACAAGGGGGAGGGGGGGGGGTGAATTTGAACTGCAGCCTTATAAACTAAAAAATAGCACAGCTACAGTATATTGTAATGGGACTACGCTTGAAAGTAATACTAATCCCCCACATTTTTATGCTGTGACCAGTAGTTTAAGGTGACAAGTAACTACTCTTCTGTTGATAAATGCAGTATAGCTACAGGATATTGTAATGGGACCTTGGATTAATATAATACGAAGTCCAAAATGCTGGGACAACAGGGGGGGGTGAATTTGAACTGGAGCCTTATAACCTAAAAAATAGCACAGCTACAGTATATTGTAATGGGACTACGCTTGAAAGTAATACTAATCCCCCAGATTTTTATGCTGTGACCAGTAGTTTAAGGTGACAAGTAAATACTCTTCTGTTGATAAATGCAGTATAGCTACAGGATATTGTAATGGGACCTTGGATTAATATAATACGAAGTCCAAAATGCTGGGACAACAGGGGGGGGGGGGTGAATTTGAACTGCAGCCTTATAACCTAAAAAATAGCACAGCTACAGTATATTGTAATGGGACTTCGCTTCAAAGTAATACTAATACCCCAGATTTTTAAGAGTGTGTCAGCAAATATCTCGGGTACCAGCATTATATCAGGATAACATTTATACGAGAAGATCTCGAACTGGAAGAAACATAGGGAAGAACATAGAAACACAGCTTTTTTGACTACATTTATAGTGATACTCAATCTCATTTTGACTATACATATTCAC
The DNA here is from genome assembly GCA_029990575.1 of Petunia axillaris subsp. axillaris. NCBI lineage: Eukaryota > Viridiplantae > Streptophyta > Magnoliopsida > Solanales > Solanaceae > Petunia > Petunia axillaris. The sequence continues at coordinate 146,988,056 of JARKNS010000004.1, forward strand.
TTTGACCATAACAGTAGAACAAAAGTTAGTAACTCCTAGGCTATAAATAAGGCTTTGCAGTTGAAATAAACAATAACAAGGATTGCAACTAATTTATTTTTTCATTGAAACAATAATATGGAGGATGATCGTTGGGAAGAACTAGGCAGTTTCAGTATGCAAATAAGAAAATCATACTTCAAAAGAGATGATTTGGTATGTTAAAAAAGTTACAAATTATTTTTTTATGCTTTTGTTCATGTAATTTTTCATTGTTTTTTTTGTATTAACTGTTAAAGTTTATTTTTTCAGATCTTTCCAGAGAGTTGGAAAGAGAAGCTGCCAAAGGTCAATGGAAGTGCACTTTTACTTTGTGAAAATGATGACACTGATTATGAAATGAAGTTCAAGGCTGGGAAGGTACATTCAAGGTTATGCAATGGATGGAAGGAGATGCTTCTGCGTAAAGGCTACAGACTGGGTGATGTTCTTCTGTTTAATCATGTTGTTCATGAGGTTTACAACGGCGTTGCCACTATGGTTTTTGAAATTTCATTAGTAAATCGTCAGGTTGGTCAAGGCCACAACAATGATGATGATGTTGATGATGATGATGATGATGACGACAATGATGATGATGGTAGCAGCGACGAAGATGTAGGATCAGCCCAGAAGCCTATTGTGATTGAATAAGTTTTAGTAGTTTTTATGTTTTTTCTGTTAATGTGGGATGTTTGTTTGTCTTTTTTTTCATGTGTGTTTTTTCAGTTAATGTCGAATTATGAACAATGATTTTTCGTAGTATGAACTGTGTTTCTAAGTACTGTGTTTTTATTATTTTAAGCAAGATCAAAGTGTTTGTTGTTCAATAAGTAAAAAAACTAGAAAATAGATAAATCAAGACAACTATTTTGCACAGCAACGAGTGAGAAGTGTATTTTTTATATATAATAATCCTTGTTAAAGAATACAGAGGAAGTAAAATGTAAAAAAAAAAAAGTTCTCTAGAAGTGAATAGTCCTTTTTGACATCAGATTTGTTGCGACTGGATGAAAATAGAGAAGAATAGTCTTCTATCTATCTAGTGTTGATGCGATTCCTAACTGAAAAACAAAAAAAAAAAAAAAGAAAAATTTTAACATAGCCAGCTTTGGGGTGTTGAATTGCACTAAAATAGAATTAAAAAATAAAATCATATAGAGAGACATACCTATTGGGAGTTATGTTTCTTTGAATATGGGTGAAGTACTGGAGTGTGTCTGCAAGATGTTCTGTTGTGTCCACGCTTTCTACATATCCCACAGTGTTTCCCCGTTTGTCTTACATATTCTGCAGTCGAGACAAATCTTTTCTCCTGTCTTCTACCTGCCTTAACTTTAAAATCTGGGGGTTTTGTTATCTCTACTTTAATGCTATCAGGTACAACCCATGATTCTTCATGTCCAACAGTGTTGATTTCCGCTTCATACTGTTTTAACCATGTTTCTCTTTTATACCATATAGAGCAATAGTCCGATTTGTTTAGGTGCACTCTGTCTATAGCAGCAAGTGCATGTTCACAAGGCATTTCATCCATCTGGAACTTGAGGCATTGACATTCTTTTTTCTTCAAACAAACAATGAATTCTCTACCTTCATCTGTTACCTTAAAGCTTTGATCCGCAGTCCGGTCAACCTGTAAAAATGTAATGTATAAGATCACTTGACTAGCATAACACATACGATGCTGCAAATTACTGGATCCCCCGCTTTTGCATACCATGTAGTTCCAGCACAAAACCCGGGACTTCATGAATTATCATTGACATAATGCAAATGAATTATCATTGACATAATGCAAATGAAATCCCAAAATACTCACATTCATTCTATATGCTTTTTTTATTTTTTTTTTCAATTCATCATCTGTCCATTTTGATGTTGCAAAGAAAATATCCTGCGCACTTTTCCGTCTCTCATAAAACCAGGTCTGTAGCTTGTTCATTATGTTATCCACCATTGACAGTATTGATTTCCCCCGAGCATGTAACAGAGCATTATTCATTGATTCCACAATATTTGATGTCATCATGTCATATCTTCGATTTCGACAGCAAGCTCTAGTCCATCTCTCTGGTGGTTCTTCCATGAGGTAATCATAGGTTGCCCTATCCGTTTCCTTCATTTGATTCATGTCTGTTTTAAACTCTGCAATCGTGTAGACACGACATGCACTATTGAATATACTTATCACTGCAGGACTCACATTCCTTTTGTTAAGGTTCTTTTCCAGATGATATACACAGATACCATGGGCACATTCAGGATATACATTTGCAATCCCATTTGCAATTGCAGGATTACGATCTGAAAGGAACAGTAAATTCTCACGACAACCAAATGCAATGCGCAACTGTCTAAAGAACCAATTGTATGCCAGATTATTTTCTGAGTCGACAACTCCAAAGGCAAGTGGGAAGATTTGGTTATTTGCATCTTTCGTCACTGCAACCAATAGTGTGCCTGAATATCTCCCCTTAAGGAATGTTCCATCGACAACTATCACAGGTCTACAATGTTTCCAGCCTTTGATAGATGCCGCACAAGCAAAAAACATATATTTGAACCTGGATAATAGAATTGCAGTGTTATCAGTAAAATTAATGTTAAAATTTTTGAGTCTCAGGTTTTAATACTGGAACCCCACTTATACATAATGGCTACATCACAGCATTTTTGTGACGGGAATCGAACAAATAACACTGCAGTCTCAGGATTTTTTTAATTGGCATTACTGGAATTCTACACAAAAATATATAAGTACACTTTTTTTTTTTTTTACCTGTTCTCATCATCTCTTTGAAGAGCAACATGTGAGCCTGGATTGATGTCTTTTAGCACATATAAATATGCTGGTAACTTCTGAAAGTTCTGCTCAGGCGTTCCTCTAATTAAAGACTCTCCTTCTTTTATAGCACGCCATGCCTTATTATAAGAGATTAGAACTCCCATTTTCCTTCTAATCTCTGCAACAACAAAATTAGGCTTAACAGGATAATTATCGTCTCTTAGATTCTCAACTATCTCATCTCGAACAATCTTTGACGTAGCATGTTTTTGGTCTCTTTTTCTATCATCCACCGAGCAAGTGTGATTCTTCTCAAACTTCAGTATTTTGAACAGTGTGGATTGTTTAATTCTGGAAGATCGAACAGTCCACTCACATTTTTCATTCATGCATGCCAGTGAATATCTCGTTGTGCTTGATCTCACAACCTTGAATTCAAAATGGTGTGCAATTGCAGTTGTCTGGAAACATTTAGTGATACACTGTTTGTTTAAAAAAATTGATCCAACCTTGATGTCGTCCAAATCTGCATTTTCTTTTAGTATTGGACGAGGAGATTCTCTTATTTTGTTACTTGAATACCTCTTTCTCTTTTTTCCAGCACTGGATGGCTCAGGAAGTTCAATATTTACAAGCTGTTGTTCTGTGTTTTCAGCATGCATTAACTGTTGATCTACTGCTACAGCTTCCACAGATGGAGGTGTCAAAACTATCACTTCAAAAGCATCATCGTTGTCTATTTGCATTATCATTTGGCCTTCAGTGTAATCAACTCTCTCAGACTGTGGAGTTCGTTGTGTAATGTCAACTATGAAACGTCTACTCCTATACTCGGAATTGTTCTTCATCAAGTGTAAACAGCTGATTAAATCATCGGTATTTTTTATAGGGACACCTTTGCTTGTTCCAAGTTCCATATCAAACCATATGAATGCCTCACAATGTTCTTCGTCTAAATCTATCTTTTTCCAAAGGTTTCTTCTGAAATCTTGAAAAGTATCTGTTTCACTATGTAGAAAAATCCTTGTCTCATGATCTATGTACTTATAATCTGGTGTCCATTTCCCATTGAATGCAAGAACAATACACTGTTTAGCCATCACCTGTAGTTACAAAAGACAGTAAAACTAAACTAAGTTACAAAGAAATCCACATGGTAAAAAACTGTAATTGTAGCTTAATAATGAATGCTTAAGAACTGCTAATCTATAAGATAAATATACATTTCCATAGTTTAATTGCTAACTATACAGGGTGGAGGGGGATTTTTGAAGTGCAGCTCTATATGCTAAAATATAGCATAGCTACAGGATATTGTAATGGGACTTTGCTTCAACTTAACACTAAACCCCAGCATTTTGTGCTGTGGATATTTTTTAATGGTACACTGCTTCAGCACTAATCCACAGCATTAAATTCTGTAGGTTGAAGGAAGGTCCCATCACAATATCCTGGGGATATCACGCCATTTTGAAGTGCAAGTTTATATCCTAATATAGTACAGCTACAGGATATTATAATGGGGCTTTGCTTCAACGTAATACTAAGCCCCAGCATTTTTAGCGTTGGAATACAGGATATTTTCTAATGGGGCATTGGTTCAACAGAAATCCCAGCATTAAATGCTGGAGGTTAGTGTTACGTTGAACGAAGTTCCCATCACAATATCCTGGGGATATCAGGCCATATTGAAGTGCTTATCTAAAATGTAATCATAGCTACAGGAAATTTATAACGGGGCTTTTGCTTCAACGTAACACTAAGCCCCTGCATTTAGTGTTGGACAACAGGATATTTCTACTGGGACATTGCTTCAACATTAATCACCCAGCATGAAATGCTGGAGGTTACTGTTACGTTGAAGCAAGGTCACATCACAATATGCTGGGGATATCACAATATCAGGCTTTTGCTTAAACGTAATACAATTCTAGGTATTTCATACTCTTATGAACTTAATTCAGATTCATATTAATTATATATAACAGTAAATTCGCGTTTCAGAAAAACAAATTCAGATTATAATCACGAAAACAGATATATTTATGTAATATAATTCAAACTCAGCACAGAAACGTCGGAGAAACTGTGTAACCGCACCTGCAATTAGCTTTTACAGTTTGAATTTGAAAGTTCCGGGAGAGAGAGGATGATCTGGAGAGTTGAGAGAAGTAACGTATGCTTTGTTCTGTTTTTTTCCACGCGTTATTTTGTATTTATTGTTGAGCTGTAGGTTTTTAAGGGTAGTTTAGTAAATTCAATATATGCGGCAGTAGCCTGAATGTACGCGAGTGTTTTATTGGCTATTTCTCAATGAATTTTGAAACTATGGATGGAACTCATTTAACGTGTGCAAAATTGGCTAGTCATCAATTTTTCGCGAACGTATCCATGGAATGGGCCTCCCCCCTATATCTCCCGTGTAGTCCAATTCTCATTAGATCCCTTTAGTAGCTCTTTACAACTAATTACAAGCTAATACTAACGGATAACTCTTTATAAAGTGAAGGAAATAGTCGTCTTTAATAAATGAGGGACAATTTCTTTTTGAGATACTATTCGCACCTTATAAAAAAAATCAAGCAACACAAAAAACTATTCCCTACGTCTCATTTTATTTGTCATAGTTCGAATTTTGAAGGCTAAACAAATTTTTCGTTGACCACAATTTGTTTATATATCTTCTAAATATTTTGACTTGTAATTTATTGTAACTTGTTGTACTTTTCATGTAATTTCTAAATATATAAATTTTATTCCAAAAATAAAATTAAAAATTTTATATCAAATTTAAAAAGTTTGACTCTCAAAATAGTATATATGAAAACAAAGTGGAATAGAGAGAATAGGTGTTTTCTTACCATTGACATAAGTTTTTGCAACCGAGTTACTCGATGCTTGCATTGATACAAGCTACAACCAGCCTGAACACCACTATTACCACTCAACGTGTTACATAAGTGGAGCGAGTGTAGTAGCAAGACTAGCTTAATATCTTGAATATGTATCCGTCTCTAACATACCAAGACTACCTCAAAGGGCAACTCTTGACAGATTGACTAGGATTTAAGCGATCCAATCTTAATTGATAGAAATCAAAATCATTCACTCTTTTAAAACCTAGAAGAGTACTTTGATAAAAGATTGTAAATTTATAACATCCCAAGTACTAATAACTCAACATGCGATGACAACAAGTTCATCTTGAGGGCCTCCATTTTCTTTTGATTTCTAATAGAGCTGTTCAAATTTGATTCTTCTTTTATGTAAAAGAAACAAAAATCAATCACAAGTTTAGGATCGAGTTCTTCTCCATTTGTTGAAGTATGAGTTTTGAAGAATGACAAACAAAGAACCTAGAGAAGGACTAGCGTCATGAATAAAGGTCTAATATGTTGAGTCACACTCCTAGTTCTATTCGGTACCGGAAAGGAACGTGTAAAGGAACATGCCGGCATTCCTAGGCGAATTAGGAGAAGTTGACGTGTACCTAAAAATACAATCCATATAGGTTAGGTGTTGTGTCTTAAAGCTAAAGCAACCGCCACAAGCTAAAAAGAGAGTTAACCCTTAGAAAATGCAAAGTTTAATGAGGGGCTTTTACCTAACTAAATTTGGAGAAGGTTCTTAGTTAGAGCCTGCTAAGATTTTAACTCTATAAATACATGGGTGGAGGCTGCAAAAGGAATTCATTAAATTCAAGAGAGCAAAGCAAAGACAAATCGAAGTGTTGATTGATCGTGAGTGAACAAGGCAGAGGTGCAGTTGAAGAATCAAGTGATGCAGAAGTTCTTTCTTAGGTTCCTAGGTTGTTTTAGTTCTTTGTTTTAGGAATCGAGTTGTAACCTATCTGCATATCATAGAAGCATTGTAGTAGGTCCTTAATTGGAGAATTTAAATTCAAGTAAGCTAGAGTTAGCTTAGAAAAAACTAGGTACTAGAGTTTAATTTCTTGGTTATTGAGTTGTAACCTAAAACATGTTTGTTTTGTCTTAGTAAAAAGTCTCTCAAATTCCTAAGCCTGGGTCTTGGTTTTTCTCCCTTTAGAAAGAAGTTTTCCACGTAAAATATTTGTGCAAGTTTATTTCCGCAAAGTTTCTTTAGTATAGGTATTTAGTTAAACGTCAATGAGAACCTGGTTCTTTGTGACACAACTTTAGAGAAAGTTTCTTAGGAAGACGAAAATCAGTCAAGACACTATTCACACCCCCTGAGTGTCTAGTTGTGGTACAAAAAGTGGTATCGGAGCAGGTTCTCTCACATAAGATTAACATCTTAATAGGGATCTGAATCATGAGTGCACCACCAATAGTAACCGATGTACAATCAATTTCTAGGCCTCCTCAGTTCAATAGCCAGTACTACGTATGGTGGAAGTGAAGGATGAAGCACTTCATTCAAGCGGAAAAATATAAATTATGGAAGACTACGTCTGTAGGACCTCTGGTTCCTTAGACTACGGTAGAAGAAGGAGTTGCTCAACGGAAGGTTCCTAAAGAAGAATCTTCCTACATAGAGGCTGACTATCATATGCATGAAAAGAATCTTTTAGTCCTAAGCCTAAGTGTGGGCACTCTAGACCTTTTACTTAGTGCCTAAAAATAACTATAAATAGCTAGTTAGCTTGTTTTATTCCTTAGCTTATTATTGATGATTATGAATATTGTAAGAGTTAAACTTTTTGTTGATTGAATGAAAACCTTGATGGGACTTGTTCTTCCTCTAGCGGATCTAGATGAATTCCAATCCCCCCCGACCATTCTACTTGCGTGCTCACGTTAGCTCGAGGGTAGTTGCTTAGCATAGGTGTTCTTGACATTCTCTCGGGGTGTAACGGAACGAGTTCTCCGTTGCTACTTGAGATTATTGATCGAGTTACGTCTCGTTCATTATCTTTTACTTTTCCGCGTTTGATTCTTATCATACATGGATGGCAAGGAATAAGAAGTTTTTTCAAGGGTACACTACACAATGCAACTATGTTGTTGAGCAGATCAAGCAAGAGATTACACACATGACACTAGCACTTAGAGGAACAAAAAAAGCTTGCAGATGTAGGTCAGTTTCTTAACAGCTTGTGTATTTAAAGGTTTAGCTAGCTGAGTAGTTTAGTAATACCTTGTAAGTAGTTTAGTAATTCCATTGTAATTAGTTGTTATATGAGGCTTATACCCCTGTATTAGTGCAGGGTGTACGTGCTCTTAGCTTATATTGGATTTGGTTTGTTAATGGTAAGCATTCACAGATTTTATAAAACAAAGACATATTAACATTTCATCAACTAAACGACTCTTTATTGTTGAATATATATGGCTAATAGTCTCTAAATCATAAAAAAAAGTAGAATTTTTTATTTGTATTTATGAATATGCACACAGTATTTCATATATATATATATATATATATATATGCACACATTATTCCATAAATTTCAGGCATAATATACATTAAATATGGAATATGTAAAATAATGAAATGAATAAAGAGGGAAAGTGTGTCGAAAAACGTCTTACCTTTGACTCAATTAAGTATAAAAATACAGTAATATTTATTTATGTACATTAGGAAGGTAATCATCTATCATCCTAAACTAATATTTATTTTACCCTTTTTTTTTTTCCGGTAGTGTGTATTGGTGAATCTTTCCACTGCAGTGGGAATGTAAATGTGCTGGAAGACATGTTCATCTCTGTCAAAAGTAACCTAACACTAAAATTATAAAAAATAACAACATTATTTCACTTTACAAAAAATATCAATATTTTTTACATATTACATACAAAATAAAACTAACAAATTAGGTTTTGTTCCTCCTTCTTCCTACTGCCCCCTCCCACTGCTACCACCCCAGTCGACGCCGCCACCTAGTCACCGCCAGCCGCCGCCGGCCACTTGCCGGATTTTTTTTGATCTAAAAAATGGAAAATACCAAAATACACATATATACATTATTTTTTTAAAAATTACAGTTGCAAAATACATTTAAACAAAAAATACATACACATACACAAAAAATATGTTATATATACACTAAACACCCATATACATATATGGATCTACAGATCTATGAATTATACATACAAATTTATATGTGCAAAGCTTGGACTTACATACACACACATAAAAAATATAAATACAAAAAAAATACAATATATACTCAGAAATAAACATTAATACAATGATAAATACATACATACACTCTGTACTAGTAAAATATATTCATATACATACAGATACATATACCTGCATAAAAACCAAACATACACTTACTTCCCACCTTCAAACAACTACCAACAATCATCAACAACTACCCACGCATACACATACACATAGATACCAAATATACAAGTACAAAATACAAAAGATTACACAAAAATATAAAAATATACACCAAAATACAGAACACCACCACACCATCACATACCACCACAGTCACCTCCACAACCCACCATAACAATCACCTATCCATCAAAAAACGCACCAACAAATGATGTTCATTAAAAAAAATAGGAGGAGGAGAAGAAGAAGAAGAAGAAGAAGAAGAAGAAGAAGAAGAAGAAGAAGAAGAAGCAGCAGCAGCAGATCCGGTGGCGCAACAGATCCGGCAGCGCGACAGCTCCGGCCGCCGTTGAAAAAGGAGCAATAACCACCACAGCCCCCGAAGAAGCAGTAGCAGTGCAGCAGCACCTTTAGCAACGGCGGCGCAACAGTCGCCGGAGAAGAGCAGAGAGAAGGCAGCAAGTGGGTGGAGAAGAGGGAGAGAAAGAAATTAGGGTTTTGTGTAGAGAGGGAGAGAAATGAAAAATAGTATATGCATTGTAATAAATTTAAAAGTATTGGTATGTATTGTAAATGTTTGAAAATGTCAGTATATTTTGTAATTTAGGTGTTTAATATGTCAATTGGTGTAAATTTCTCTTCTTTTTTTTTAGAGCGCATCCATTTTCGGTTAATGTAGCTCTTCTAAATTCTTTTGTACTTTTTATTATTATCTTTTCATTTTTTTTTGATGTATGATAAATATGGGTTGAGCCTAAAAGTAGGAGAGAATTAAGTGATTTTTGATTGTGGCAAATATTTAGGAGATATCCATATTAATGAGGAGAGATATTTTCTAAAATATGTGTAAGGACCAATAAAGCCACCCAAAATAGGTGTTTAAGACATATTAGTGTTTCATCGTCTAAACACCTATTAAATTTGAAATATATATGGCTAAACATCTATAAATTATAAAAAGAAAGAATTTGTTTATGTTATGGTTAACCCTTTTATATTTCTATGCCATGTAATTTTTTCAAAAAAAAAAAAAAAAGTTCCCCTCACGTAGATGGAAAGATAATTCATTAGCTAGCTCAGATGGTTACTTAAGCTTTTTGTTAGAAATCTGCTTTTATATATATATATATATATATATATATATATATATATATCTTGCTCCAAAATCTGTAAAACTTTACATAGATTAAATGAGAGGGAAAATGATCCATGAATAATCTCAGAGATGTAGTGTCAAGGACTTGATAACAAGTGACAAATTTCAAAAGCAATTTTAATACTAAATTTGGTACGAAAGTAGGTACTCCTATGCCTGAAGCCTGAAGGTCCCCAAGCACACTTTGAAGTTTGATTTTTATAAAGAAAAGGCATGTGATATACATTTACAAGGAAAAAAAAAACAAAGCTTACTTTATATAAAGCCACTTCTACGTGTCTACCCCCACATTCAAATAATATTCATTTTCTCAACTCAGCCTTGATCCCACATTCTCGGGCAGGAAGCTGATACAAATTATAGTTCTTTATCAACATGCAAAGAAGCCTACCTGAGGAAAAGAGCCCCAACAAGGCAATAGATTGTAGTATTGTAGATGACAACATGAAGAAGGCTCTTCAGTTCATTGAAGAGATTACTACCAATATTGATGAGGTCCAAAGGAAAGTTCTTGCTGAAATCCTATCCCAAAATGCCCATGTTGAGTACTTGCAGTGCCATAATCTCAATGGTCACACTGATAGAGAGACATTCAAGAAAGTCATGCCTATCATCACTTACGAAGATATTCAGATCGATATTAATCGTATAGCCAAGGGTGATAAATCTCCAATCCTCTGCTCCCAACCCATCGCTGAATTATTGACAAGGTTTGTCCTTTTCTTTGTTTGAATTAAAAAATGTTGTGATTCCTCTATCGCCTTCATACAACAAGAAGTGTGTCTCAGTAACAAACTAGTTGAAGTTGATTATATGAAACCTTACTGTTACTCATTTTTAGGGGCGGAGCCAGAAATTATTGGAAGATAGTTCAAAAAATAATAGAATATCACATTTGGTATTTGAACTCGTGATTAAAAATAATTTTTTATTCTTCTTCACCATTTAACTAGCAAATTCATTTGTATTAAGGGAGTTCAATAGTGTGTATATCAATAAAAATTCTCGTTTTTATCCTATTTGCACAGCGTAATTATTTGCCGAAGGGGGTTTGATAACCCCTTTTTTATTCCTAGCGCCGCCCCTGCTCATCTTATGTTAAATCTTAGAAAGGCTAAGCCAGTAGTACTCCTAGGAGCATAACAGTCCTAACATGTCTAAATTAAATTATATTCTGAACTAGTATATTGTGTATGGATACCAGCCTCTGTCTTTATAATTATACTACTTTTTGGATATACGTGGTGCGCTTGTTCCACCACGTGATTAATTTGATTTCTAAGTCATATATTTTAGTGTTGGAGTCAGATTTTCTTGGAAATTTAGAGTTTAATATAGTCAAATTTCTATATAACCTGATCGTGATGATTTATTAGTAGTTAGTACTCACAATGTCAAATAAATAGGTGGACTAATCAGTAGAAGGAAATGATGAAAATTTAAAAATTAATTAAAATTACAATGTTATTAATGTAGAAATCACTTTCAACTAACTTCATCTTGATTTGGAGAAAGAAAAAATTGTAAATCATGTAGTCGAATAGGTTAAAGCAATAATATTTTCAAGATCATAAAGTATTTTTTATAAAGTCTAATTTTGATCAATTCATGGATTGTATTTAAACGATTAATATATATTGAATTAATATGTATCGTACTTTATTGAATTAGATGAGCTGAAGTACAAGATGATACAAAGAACATGCACGCATATAAAATTTATCTACTAAATATTACTAACTGCTATGCAATATGCATACACAAATTTCTCCTTTGTACAAAACAAAATTTAGGTAATAAAAAAATGTACTAAGTTAAAACAGTTATAAGCTCTTAAAATAACTAATCATTTTTCGACTTCGATCTTTTCAATATTTTGTTGATTGTGGTCCTTTGTCTTCTTGAACTTTTTTGTATCCGTTTCTTTAACTTCTTCTCTAATACTGACTACAAAAACTTTGATTTACTTTCAGCTATTATTCCAGTAATTAGACGCTTTTCAACATAATTTTTGTCACTTCTCTTTTCAGTTCTGATAAATAAAGTAAAACTTTTTTTTTATTTTTATTTTTTGGTTTCCATCTGATATTCGGTACCTACATTGGAGCCCGACTAATCCAGATTCGCGCCGGGAGGTCCCACGTAGGGGTAAAGCGTACCCTATCAATGACGACTCCATTCCCAAGACTCAAATCCGAGACATCTGGTTAAAGATAGAGGAGTATCTACCACTCTACCACAACTCTTGGTGGTGAAACTTTTTTTTGTTACTCAAAATCAACTTCTAATAATTTTAATTCTTCTCTACCATCAAAAATAGGTTAAGTACAATATTATACTGAAGCCACATAAGGTATGACGCCATACATAAATATGTTTGTTGATAGCTTTTATTCGTATATGTTAAATAGGATTCATTTACATGTACATGTGAACAAATTGCAGATAGGAAATAAGGCAAAGAAAGTATAAAAGCGGATGGCGAAATCAATTTTTAACACCACGCGTACATTACTCAAGAAAAATAAGCATTCTATAGGAAGTTAAACTTTTTGTTACTAATAAAAGTATATTGATAATGTGGTAGGCTCTGCTATGACTAAGCTACCATAAAGAATATTAGCGTATAAAACATACTTCTATCTTGTTGATCATTATATTCGACAAACTAATTTCAATATCTTTGAGAAACTTGTTCTCTTTCTAGCCAAAACTCATCTCTTCAATTTTTCGAGGCAATAATATTTCAACATATTAACCCTTGCCAATTTTGCTGAACTTTATCTCGAGTTCATCAAATTGACTCTGTCACCATGAATTACTAAATTGTATTTCAGCTCTTATATAAATATATACACTAAACATCTCAAACTAAATATAATTCTTGGTACAAAGTAAGAGAGGAACTCTTGATGAGGATATCTTCCATTCCTGAAAATTAACATACATGTATGTCAAGTTTACTACTATGATTTAAGAATAATTTAATTTGATAGTACAACTCCTATAAATGTAATTCAATTAGGAGCTTGAGACGAATAATATTTAAATCCTGATAACATACCTAAACATATATAATTAAAATGGAAAATCTGTTTTCATAAGAAATGAAACTGTCTTGTAAGTATAAGGAATGAAAAAATAAAAAATCTAATAATAGAAACTATTAGACATAAGAGTACTTTAGAACAAATAGATGTGTCAAATCTTTTTTATATCATTAAAGTTACTTTTATAAGTAATATATAGAATTCAAATAGACATAAGTAGAAAAATATCTTGACAATGTCTTTGTCATATTATTGATTGAGATATGTTTGCAAAACATTACACTAAAAGTTAAAGAAACGGGACTCCCTAACCTTGACAACCATGGACTAGAAATTAATCTGATAATCTCATCTGACTTTGCCACATCGGTAATGTAATGTCAATCTAAAAAGCGAGGAAATCACGCGGATCAATTACCCATGAATCATGAGAGTTACATTTTCATTAGATAAAAATGTTAGATAACATTGAATTTAACTTGACTTCCTGAATAAGGTCACAAGCAAGCGTCTAAACGCTTCCTCATTAACCAAGAGTTTGGTACTCGGTCAGTATGGGAAGAGATCCCCTCCGGTGAACTTTTATCCAATAATAATGTTTAATACAATTGCTGGTTCTTTCCATGTCTCCAACTCATTATTTCATGGTTGAGATTCATGCAACTAAAAATGGTAACACAAATTTTAATAAAATACTAAGAAGAAAATGTTAAAACTGGTGGCTTTTGTAACAACGAGTCTGACATATGTTTTCACCCTTAGCTTTTCATATATATTTCTACTATATGTTTTAAAATTAACACATTTCTATTATTTGCACAAAAATCTTTTTTTTTGTTTTTGCATTTTTCTCATGCACCCCAAAATTTATTATTCTACTTTTTTCTCATGATCGGCTTTACATTAAAGTTATTTTTTAATATAAAATTATTTACATTTTGCAGTAAAACTCTCTTTTTATTCAAGTACAAACATGTCAAGATAATAAGTAGAGGCCATGTATGTTGTACACCGGAACCCCTCACTTTACTGTTTTTCATGATCGGGAAGGAAGCAAAATTTTTCTTATCCAATACCAATCCGGGAATACTAGGCTAAGCATGTAGTCTAGCCGCTTCACTCATCAAAAACATGCTTACTTGAATGGTACTAACTAAGAATCTGCCAGCTTTACAACTTTCTTATTATTTTCTTATTTAAATTTGTATTACAATTTTTAGTTGCATAAATTTGAGTCCTAGAATAATTAACTGAACACATGGCGAGTATATAATGGTATGGAATATTACTGCTCAAAGGTTCACAGAACGGGATCTCCTCCCGGTCAGTATTAAGGATCCTTCATAATTTTGAGATGCCAATAAGATGCTAAATGACAAATTAAATAAGGTGAAAGTATTCAAGATGCCACGAACTGCTGCACAATTCACAAAAGGCAGTTAACTAATACAATTACTCCCTCCGTCCCAAAATGAGTGTCTGAGTTTGATTTGGTGTGAAGATTAAGAAAATAGAGAAGACTTTTGAATTCTTGTGGTTTAAAATTAAAGTTGTGTGTAATATGGGTTAGTGCCTTTAAATCTTGTGGTCCAAAACAAATCTTGGAATTAAAGGGTTAACCAATACTATGAAAAGATGCACTATTTTTAGGACAAACTAAAAAAGAAAGATAGACACTGATTTTAGGACGTAGGAAGTATAAATTTTCATGGGTATTACTCCACAAAAGCTGCACATAAATAAATTACTCAGTAAATAAATAAAGCTCAAAACCTCCTAATTTAGGAAATCCAAAGTCAAAAGGAGAAAATTCAACGTAAAATCAGAACCCAAACCTTATCAGCTTGGTGCAATGGTTGAGAAACTCGTCAAATGTGATCTCCTAGAAAGGAGTTTCCGCTCACGACTGAAGTTCTTTAAATTGGTGTGGTCTTCTAAACCTGTATATTTTATTTGTATCTGCATAATAGCGTTTTTATAAATCAAAGGTACCGATTTTATTCCTAAATATTAATAACTATTTAAGAGTTATTAGATAGTTCAAATAAGGAAATATTTAATACTTAGAATTTCAGTTAACTGTAAAGTTCTAAATATTAGGAAAAATAAGTAAATAACAATTTTATCCAATATAAAATTTATTTTTAAAGGGTAAAAAAGATGAATGACATTTCACTAAGGTATTCATACTATTACAATAGTATAGTATAGTTTTTTGCTAAAAAGGCAATTTTGTTGGGTGTGCAGTTCTGGAACGTCTGGTGGCGAGAGCAAATTGATACCAGTTATAGAGGGAGAGATTGCAAGAAGATCACAACTTCACAACTTCCTACTTTCTACGATCAGCCAAGTCGTTCCAGATTATGGGAAGGGCAAAGGAATGTACTTCACTTTCATAAGATCTGAAGACAAGACCCCAGGAGGATTACTAGCTCGTCCTTTTGTAACTAGTTTCTACAAGGACTCTTATTCCAAAAGCTCAGACAACTTTACTAGCCCAACAGAAACCGTTCTCTGTCCAGACTCTTACCAAAGCATGTACTCCCAATTGCTTTGTGGCCTCTGCCAAAACCAACAAGTCCTCCGGGTTGGCGCCATTTTCGCAACCACCTTCATTCGTGCCATACAATTCTTGGAGAAGCATTGGTCTTTACTTTGTAAAGATATTCGAACTGGAACCATTAACGACAAAATATTAACTGATCCTTCCGTTAGAGAGGCAGTGATGAAAATCCTCAAACCTGAGCCAAAGTTGGCTGATTTCATCGAGGTTGGATGCTGCAGCAAAGATTCATGGCAAGGGATCATCACTAGATTGTGGCCTAATGCTAAGTATGTGGAAGTTATTGTAACTGGAAGCATGTCACAATACATACCTACCCTTGATTATTACAGCAATAGTCTCCCTCTTGTCAGTATCCCATATGCTTCCTCAGAATGTTACTTTGGAGTCAACTTGGACCCTTTTTGTAAGCCCAATGACGTCTCTTACACCCTTATTCCAACTATGAGTTATTTTGAGTTCTTACCATATCATGGAGACAATGGAGTAATAGATTTTATCTCCATGCCAAAGACTCTTAATGAGAAGGAACAACGTCAACAATTGGTCGATTTGGCTGATGTCAAGATTGGCCAGGATTACGAGCTTATCATTACCACAAATTCTGGTATTTTGAAATGTCAAAAAAGAAAAAGAAATTGACACATATTCTCTTCTTTTGTATTTTCCCATTTACATGCATGTTTGACAAATAACATTTCGGATGGCTTGTGTCATTTGATTAGGACTCTACAGATACAGAGTCGGCGATATTCTTAGGGTTGCTGGATACAAGAACAACACGCCTCAGTTCAACTTTGTACGACGTGGAAATGTTGTCTTGAGCATTGATGCTGACCAAACTAATGAAGTTGAGCTACAAAATGCAGTGGACAATGCAGTGGGCATTCTGAAGCCATTTGATGCACATCTAACCGAGTACACTAGCTGTGTCAATATTGCAACCATCCCAAGCCATTATGTCCTATTCTGGGAGCTGAATCTAAATGGCCCTACCCCAATTCCTCCTTCCGTCTTTCAAGACTGTTGCATCACAATTGAGGAATCTTTAAACTTCTTCTACCGACAAGGCCGTGCATATGAGAAATCCATCGGACCTCTGGAAATCAGGATAGTGGAAATTGGAACTTTTAACAAGTTGATGGACTATTGCATTAGCCAAGGTACTTCTATGAGCCAATACAAGACACCCCGGTGTGTGAAATTTGCACCACTTGTTGAGCTATTGAAATCTAAGGTCGTGTCCAGCTACTTTAGTCCCATGTGTCCAAAATGGGTTCCTGGCTACAAGAAATGGAACAACACGAATTGAATCTAGATAAAAGACAACTATTTATGGATTTTTTTTAATCACCGAATGATGATCCTAGCTAAATAAGTCTTTCATAAACATAGTTTGGATGGATATCTATCATAAAGAAAATATGGCAGTTTGTTATTTCTATAATGGTTCCTGTATTTGATGTCGTTTACAATGTCACATTATTATTCCTTATTTAATTACTTCAACTTTTAATTATGTAAATGATTTAAATATTGGGCACGCTAGGCTTAGTTATGTTGGTCAGTAACGAATGAATTATTTGGCAAAGAAAAAAGCTAGGTGTTACAGATAAAGTAGATTTGTCTATGTGATAAATGGATGGTCACTCAAACTTTTCTTTGTTGCACAATACTCGACTACTCTCACCGTTTCTCATAAAGAATGACATGATTCAACTTTTGAGAGTTAAACGAGTTTTACTTTGATCGTAATATTTTTATGTCGTTTAAATATTTTAAATTATTAATTATTGTGACTTTTACTACTTTTTATGTAGTTTCTAAATATATAAATATTGTTTCAAAAAATATAAATATTATATATCCAAATTCATGGTCAAAATAAAAAAGTTTGACTCTCAAAATCTGAAACATGATATTCTTTACGGAACATAGCGAGTATATTTTTATCTAGGTATCACCAAAATATTACTACTTTTTGAAACAAAAAAGTTAGTCAATTTTACATAATTATGACTGAAAGTTTGTAAATTATATTTCGTAACAAAAAAAAGTAACTCAACTTTATATCAGTATCACCAAAAGTCACTAAAAAAGAAAGAGATACTCTTTATGGTGTTCATGTAAAATTGAGTGACTTTTTCGTTACAAAAAATAAAAGTTATGTAGCGCATTTTTTTTTTTTTTTGGTTTACCAATATAGTTTAGCACTTTCATGATGCTCCCACATTTATAGTGCGTATTTTCTAATTCATATAGTACACTTTTATTAAATACTTTTATCATAAGCTGACCACAGTAAAATATGGAGTAATGACCATAATTATTATAGCTATAACGTTATTATTTTCTTTGATTATAAATAGGACTCATTTGTAATCAAGCAGGACATCCATAAGTACAGTACTCGACTTATACTTTTTACATTCTGTCTCGTTTATTAATTAGCAATTTCTTTGCCTAGTTTACTTTTCCAAGCTTTCATCTAGCTCGAATCCGATCTTAGCTCGAGTAACACTTTGATACAAATAAATTATCAGTTAAACCCAAAACAATTTCGATTTGCTGTCCTATTCCGATTTAGGCCTCCCGATTTAGGCCAACACAAATATGCGCCATCTGTGGGGAATTGGTAATAACGTTTGTTCCAAGGACGAGCTTTTGCAGATCTTGGCAAGATGTCAATGACCCCGATGTCACGAAAATCAGCAAACGTCATAACCGGCGGCATAGAAGTAAACGACATTAACTTTTCCTCAATGAGGAAGGTCGCGAAATTCTCAACCGGCACGGAAAAAAGAGCCCAAATTGAAAGGGGCGACAATGAAATCACTTTTGATGAGGAAGATTATCACAAGGTAATGACCCCTCATCATGAAGCTCTGGTTATTATCTTAAGAGTTAACGACTCAGACGTAAAATGGGTCTTAATAGACCCGAAAGTTCTGTAAACATCATCAATCATAGAGCCATTGAATAAATGTGGCTAAAGGACCTCATCGTCCCGAAGGTAACCACTTTAGCAGGATTCAACAACTCCGTAGAAAGAACCTTAGGGGAGATCACCCTCATGACTACCACCCAGGGAGTTGACAAGGAGACGACCTTCCAAATAATGAACGAGGATATGGCTTACAACGTCATTCTTGGGAGACTTTGGATTCACGAAATGGAGATCGTACCATCAACCCTCCATAAAGTAATTAAGTTTTCTACCCCGTGGGAAGTCCACTCAATTCGAAGTGACCAGTTGGCGGCTCGAAAATATTATTCAGTCGTTGTAAAAAATAGGAACACCCCGATAGGGCACTCGAAGTCATAACCAAGCGGCTCGGAGCCCCATAAAGAGGAGTGGTCGGTCCAAAAGGCAGTTTCCCTAAGCAAGAAGAGAAGATCCCAACTTTCATTCAAGAGCCTCGAAAGCAAAGGGCCGAGGACTCAATCGTGGAAGAACTAGAATCTCATGCCTTGTCAGAAGAATTCCCAGAAAGGAAAATATTCGTGGGTTCGAAGCTGGACGCCGAATCTAAAAAAGCTCTCATGGAATTATTAAAAGCCAACGATGATTGCTTTGGTTTTTCACACGCAGACATGGTGGGGATCGACCCCGAGATCATGACGCACAAGCTGAATGTCGATCCCAACCATCACCCGGTGAAATAGAAGAAAAGACCCCACGTTGGGGTAAAAAAGAAAGCAATCCAAGATGAAACCAAGAGGTTGCTCGATAATGAGTTCATAAGAGAAGTCAAATACCCAGATTGGCTCGCTAATGTAGTAGTGGTACCCAAGAAAAATGGCAAGTGGAGGATGTGTGTCGACTATACTGATTTGAATAAAGCTTGCCCCAAAGACTCCTACCCTCTACCCTAAATAGACAGGTTGATAGAGTGCATGACTGGACACAAAGTCTTAACCTTTTTGGATGCATATTCAGGGTACAATAAGATCCTGATGGACCCCAATGATGACAAAAAAACTTCTTTCATCATGGATGAAGGAACTTATTGCTACAAGGTGATGCCCTTTGGTCTCAAAAATGCTGGAGAAACTTATCAGAAGTTGGTGAAATCAGTCCAGCTGGAAGATCATTTGAAACAACTAAAGGAGGCCTTTGCAATTTTTAGACAGCATTGCATGAAACTTAACCCCGAAAAATGTGCTTTTAGGGTTAGTTCGGGAAAATTTCTAGGATTCATTGTCTCGGAGAGAGGCATCGAGGCAAATCCTGACAAGATAAAAGCTATACACGAAATCCCCAAAGAACTATTAAGCTCGAAGGAAGTCCAATGCTTAACTGGGGGATTAGCTGCCTTGAGTCGATTCATTTCAAGGTCATCCGGCGGTGCCACAAGTTCTTTTCCATCTTAAAAAGAACACTTCCTTTAAATGGACTCCCTGTCACGACCCCTTTTTTTACAAAAAAACAAGAAAAACTATTTAGTTTTAAAAAGGTCTGTGACGGTGTTTAAAGGTACACAAATATTTAAGAGATTTTCGGAGTCGCCACTTGACAAGTTAAAGGTGTGCCAAGTCACCAAAATGGTGTACCTAGAACACCTATGACTCGTTTAGTGGTCTGCGTCAGAGTTCCGGGTAAGGATCTCGGTTGACTCGAGGGAAGGTGTTAGGCACCCTCGAGTCCTGTGCCAAGCACAGTTGCTTTTGTTGACGCATTTCGACTCTTTTGAAATTACTTATTATATTTGCCTTGATTTTGTTACGCTTCAATTTATTATTAATTTTTTACCGTTTGACAATTGAAAATTCCAGTCGAATATAATCGCGCGAGAACTTCACTCGTTCGAAATCTTCCGACTTAAGTTAGTTAAATCGCGCAGGCACTTCACCCGTTCGAAATCTCCTAACTTAAATAAATTTCACGTGAACAAATTGAGTTATCTAGTTGTCTCGGCGTATTGAGTTGCCTAGCCGTTCTCCCTTGCATTTATCTCCCTCGGATCAATCAAACTTGCACATTTTATTTTTTACTTTGCACAACTCTTTCAGTTGGCTTATATTTGGACGAACTGTCCATTTTTACAATTTATAGATTTTCATTCCAAGCTCTATTTGGCATAATCATTTTCCATTTATTCATAAGTCATTCACTTTTGTCATATACTAAGTTATTCAATTTCCACATTTTAAGTTTGAGTCAAAATTCGCGAGTCAAGTTGCTAACACATTTTGTCCTAACATGTCTAACCAGCACAAAGCTTAATCTAAACTAACAATATGATTTGTATTTACATGGATGATTTTATTTGTAAAGTGAATTCTAAACATAGCCAAAAACAGTTTACATACTTGAGAAATCAAGAGAACATAAGCAGCCCACAACGGTTTATGTCTATAACTTTCCATTTTTTCAATCTTCCTTTCTCATCATCAAACAACTAATATCTTTAATAATCATAAATGTAGACATGACAGTAAATAAAACTTTACTGGAGCTCAGCAAGTTATTCTTCATACATATTGAGACCTTGATGGACCAAAATTTACAAGACACACAAAGGAAACAAAATTACCTGATATGCAAAGTCCCCTTTAAGCAAAATAGCAACGTAAACCACCAGCCATGACCAAAATAGCGAAAATCAACAACAAACTTCGGTGACAGCAACAAGACCAACCAGTAACAACAACAAACAACCACGAGTTTCAGACTTGAACTCCATTTCAAACCCTCTGATTTTACCTTTCTTTCTCCCTATTGTTTGTGTTTTTCTCTCTCAGATCTGTTGGTATTTTTTCCAGATGTGTTGTTACCAAATCTCAAAGTTTTTTCTCTGTTTTCAAAGTGTTGGTTTTAGAGAGTAAACTGGTGCTTTTTTTTCCAGATTTCGTGTGTGTCTGTGTGTGTTGTGAATGTCTCCCTATTAAATAAGACAAAGGAGGAGTCTCAAGCTAGGTAAAAGTACAAAGCTATAAATGCAAAAGAGACTTTGCAAGCATGCTTGCACTAAGTTACAAAAGTGGCAGGGGAATCCTTTTGCTTTCTGCCATATTTGTCTTTTTTCTTTTACCATTTGACTAACTTTTGACCCTTTCAAAATTTCAGATTTTCAAATGCCCCCTAGACTTACTTTTCCTAAACCAAACTAACTCTTATACCCCAAACTAATTTAAGACTTAGATTAAATGGACTTGAGCCCACAGCCCCTTTGAAATACACATCAGTCCCTTCCCAAGAGTCCAAAATCTAACCAACAGCCAAAATCAATCTTGATGTCACCTACAACTAAAATTCAAGCTTCTAACATGATTCATTCCTAGCAGACCACAACCATGACAAAAGAACTTAAAGAAAGCAGTCAAATTAGTTCAAAGATCCTACTTTTTACATTTTGGACAAAGCTAACGGGATACAATCTTCTAAAACCATCCATGCTATTCACACACACACTTACACATGCTAAAACATACCAGTTCTTGCAAATGGACAAGCTTTAGGCAAAACTCTACTATTGAATACTGTTAACTTTTATTAGGCTAGAAACATGCTTGAGGATTCATACACAAAAGCTATATTATTTATTTATAATTTTCAACTTCATATGATAAGGCAGGTTCACAATACCAAAACTTCAATCAATTGGAAACAATTTTCTAGGCTTAACCAGTAAAGAAACAAAACAATGAACCAGGGAAAAGAGAAAGGAGAAACAAAAGGTTTTCTATCTAACCGGCTAAGCTAAAACATCACCAAATACGACTGCGTCGCCATCGAACCAAGGCTGCCTCGCCCCGGATCATCATTCACAGCTGCACCATCACCGCTGCATTGCCTTTGCCATCGACAAGCAGCCAATCAAAACCAACATTCAGCTTCACCACAAACCAAACGTCACCACTGTTATGTCAAGTTCAGCACAGCCCCTATCCGTAAAACAGTCCCGAAACAATCATTGAAACAAAGTATCGGGTATCCAATCACCTCAAACTCCATTGTCGACGCAGCAACACCCGCCACTGCCTCGCGCCAATTTTGGTTAAATCAGTGTTCGTTTAGCATCACCACTGTCCCTTCCCCATCGTCTCGTCAACATACACACACACACACACACAGAGCAAACAACACCATTCACTGCCTCGCCTCCATCATCGTCACAGCCTAATCACTTGCCAATAATGCTTCACCACAGTCATTGCAACACCGACATAACAACATAAAGCCAAACCCATTATCACAAACATCACCACCCACACGGAATAAATACACCACCAAAGGCTGAACCAAATACCCCACACCACCCCAACACGGCCCCCATACCCCCACTGCCGCGTCACATAACCACGGTTTAAATTGGTAACGGATAGAGAAGATGACGAGAAGGGAAACTTGAGGGGTTTTAAAGAGAGAAAAGAAGTTCAGAAATGGGTGGAGAAGAGTGAGACAAACCTGGGTATGTATACTTTGGCCGGAGAAAGACGAGTGATCGCCGAACCTAGGTTTTTTTTTCCGATTCTTGGAGTCCCCACCTACGGCGATTCGCGGGGTTTCTGATGAAACGGAGCTGAGGGGTGAGTTCGGGTTGTCAAGGAGGAGCCATGGTGGCCGTCGATGGTGGTCGACGGCGGGTTTAGTGATGGAATCCGACAGGAGACCGAATTAGGTTGGAGTTTTCTTTAGGTCTGAAGAATTGGGGGAAAATTGGCAAAAATAGCAAAAATTTCTTTTAAATGAAGAACTGGGCCGGGTCAAGTGGGATTTGGGCTGCCCCTTTCTACTCTTTTTTCTGAATTTTCTTAATGGCCTTTAACTAAACAACCAAACTAGATTAAATCCTACACATTTGATCAAATGCCACAACTAAGTGAAAACATCGTGCACACAATTAATCACATCAAATCTATTTTTGGTATATTTTTCTTTTTAAACAAAATTAGAAACTAGCTAAAAATGATATGACTATTTTGAGAAAATTTTGTAATTTTGGTGCCAAAATTAGGTGATTACAGCTGCCCCTCTTTGCTCGAGAACATGAAGAGTTTTCGGGCAAAGACGTGATCAATAACTAATATTGGCTTTTCAGTTCTAGCCGAGAGCGCTTTTGACAAAATGGTGACCGTACCTTGAATTTCAGTTCTAACCAAGAACAAGGCTACCTACATATCCCCGGACTAAGGAATCAGGTCAGTGTAGTTCCTCACGTGCGGTAGCTGAGACTACCGCATGCAAACAGACACTAGACTCTCCTAGACTAACACTAAGCACTCTCTATACATACACAGACTAACTCTAGACACTTTCAGAACTAACTGGGACTGACTCGATGCTCCTAGACTTACCCGGACTGACACAAGACACTTTTGACACACTAGAGTTGTTGCTGCTGGTCACTGTCGCTGATTGCTAGCTGGTGGTCACTGCTTTACAAAGGAAAAATGAAAATACATCATTTGAAATGTAAAAATTACAATTCCTAAGCTAACTTCTTCATGCTTCCGAAGCTCCTACTACCAAAGTAGTCTTTGAAAACTTAAAATTACCGCTCGGGCGGGCTTTGCCTCTAAAGTTGAAACTGCCGCCTTGATGGGCTTTGACCTGAAAGTAAAATTACCGCTTTGACGGGCTTTGACTTGAAAGTAGAAATTGCCACTTTGACGGACTTTGACTTGAATGAAATTGCCGCTTTGACAGGATTTGACTTGAAAGATAAAACTGGAACCACCACTCTGGTGGGTCTTGCTTTTTGTTGAAAATTAGAAACCATCACTCTGATGGGTCTTGCTTATGCTGGAAATTGAAAACCATCACTCTGATGGGTCTTGATTCTGCTGAATTGAAAACCATCACTCTGACGGGTCTTTTTTTTTTTTTTTTTTACTTAATTGCAAACCATCACCCCGATGGGTCTTGCTTTTGCTGAATTGAAAAATCATCACTCTGATGGGTCTTTCCCCTGCTGGAAATTTAAAACCATCACTCTGATGGGTCTTGCTAAACCATCACTCTAACGGGTCTTGTTCATGCTGAATTGAAAGACCATCACTCTGATGGATCTTGCTTGTATTGGAAATTGAAAATCATCACTCTGATGGATCTTGCTCTGACTGAAAATTAAAAAAAACCATCACTCTGATGGGTCTTGCTAAACCATCACTCTGACGGGTCTTGTTCATGCTGAATTGAAAGACCATCACTCTGATTGATCTTGCTTGTATTGGAAATTGAAAATCATCACTCTGATGGATCTTGCTCTAACTGAAAATTAAAAAAAAAAACCATCACTCTGATGGGTCTTGCTAAACCATCACTCTGACGGGTCTTGTTCATGCTGAATTGAAAGACCATCACTCTGATGGATCTTGCTCTTGTTGAATTGAAAACTATCACTCTGATGGGTCTTGTTCTTGCTGAATTGAAAACCATCACTCTGATGGGTCTTGCTTCTTCTGTAAATTGAAAACCATCACTCTGATGGGTCTTGCTTTTGCTGAATTGAAAAACCATCACTCTGATGGGTCTTGCTTCTTCTGGAAATTGAAAAACCATAACTCTGATGGATCTTGCTTTTTTTGAAATTGAAAAACCATCACTCTGATGGATCTTGCTTTTGTTGAAAATTAGAAACCATCACTCTGATGGGTCTTGCTTCTTCTGAAAATTGAAAACCATCACTCTGATGGGTCTTGTTCTTGAAGAGGAATCCCCTTATCCCAACGGGTCTTTTGTTGAAACTTGAATCCCATCATCCCAATGGGCCTTGCGTTGAAACTTGAATCCCAATGGTTCTTGTCTTGAAAGTTGAAAATCACTGCTCCCTGCTCCCTGCTCAGATGGTCCCTGATTTCTTTCTTCATTTCTCTTTCTGCTTTTCAAGTTTGTCCCCGACGAGCAACTGACTTGATGTAGTTGTGTTCTCATACTTCCCAACCCAAATTCTCATATCGGTCTCTGATCACACCTTGTAGAAATAACAAACTGTTTCCGGGTGATCTTCATGGTACAATCTCGGTATTAGGCTCCCATTCCCGACTTTTCTGGTACAACTGAAACTTATAGAAAAGTTTTGCTAACCTTTCTAAATGCCCGAAAATAATGAAAAAGAAACAAATGTAAAGGAAAGTGAAGAAACTCAAAAGAAGACATTGAATGAAAGATGTCTCTGGTAGATAGAAGAAACTTATTTGGAGGTGAAACGACAGCCTTAGTAAACATGACATGCAATTAGAATCAACTCTTGATTAGTTCACACGGCCATAACCCTGACCTCACTCCTAGTTTGACAATCTTCTCAACCCGAACTTAATGATGAATTCCACGACCCTCAGTCGACTAGTAGTGCCCCTCGGGGTTTTCACTAACTAACCTCTCTCTTTGTTCTTTTAACTCACAATTGCCTTGCAGCGCCTTTTCAGGTTTTCACCGACAAGACTTCATTTTTCTCTTCTTTTTTTTTTCTTTCATTTTTTTCTCTCTTTCCCAATCGACCTCCGATCTTTCCTTGCTGTTCGACCCCGTCTTTCCTTTCTTTCTTCAATTTTGGACTTTATCTTGATTTCCCGGAGAATTTATCCTTTAATGACCTTGGTGCTCTCAGCTCCTAAATGCGATTGTCGGCTTATAAGAATGCGACTTTACAGCGTGGAACTTATCCCTTGATACCCTACTCGGCTTGACATTCTCAATGATCGGTCAGAAGGGTCTTTATTTGGACTGTAATATTGGATCTGGTTAGGCTATAAAGAAAAGAATTCAGCATTAAAGCTCAAAAACATCTCATGAGACGACTAGAATGAGCATTACAAGATTTGAAATCGCTGCTTTTTTAAAAAAATAAACCAAACCTTTCCCCAGTTTAGGCAAATTGGGGATTCCTTTTTTCTTTTTTTTTCTTTGGTTTGAAGAGCGGTATGAAAGCATCTGATGAAACGACTTGGTAAAATATTACAACCCTTGAAATCATTTCTTTTAAAATAATAACTAACTGAAGCCCCAATTTATTGAAAAATCGAGGAATTATCTTTTGAATTTTCTGATATGCAAACATAGGGGATATTGAGACTTTCTCCCGAGATGAACACAAAGAAAGCAAAAGGAATTAACTTTCTCCCTTTCTTTCTTTTTTTTTTCTTAAAAATAAACTTCTGCCCTAGTTTAGGATAAACTGGGGCGCTTTGAGTTTCTTCCTCGATTTCGAGACTGATATCTCATGAAACATATGAAAAGATGGTACAACAACATAGAAGTTTGTTTTAATTTTTTTAAAATAAAATAAAAACAAACTTCTGCCCCAGTTTAGCATAGAATGGGGACTAAAATTTCTTTTGACGTTGGCCGCAAACTTGGAGGCAAGTTTTGCGTCAAGATGAACAGGGAAAAAAAATGAACCTTTCCCTGTTATGACCGCACCAAAATGGTTGCCTACGTATCCTTTTGAGAGGAATCAGGTCAGACGTAGCTCTATCACTGAGGTAGATTTTGTTTTTGTATTCTGTCTTTTTTTTTTTTTCCTTTCTTTTCTTTAATCACATCAAATTGATTCCAAGGGAGGGTAGGCCAAAGAAAACAACAAAAGGACTGACAAAAGATATAGTGTTTGGGTAGAAGAAACGAAAGCCGTTCGTCATCCCGACCCGAGAATGCCTCGCACAAATAACGATTCAAAGAATTGATCTAGACTTATCCACGCGTGTCATCGACTTCTGCTTCACAGATGGTTCTCAAAACTGGTATTTCAACTTCGATCGAAGCGACCGTGCACGATCTTGAACTTCTCACCGATCTCCCATTATCGGATAACTACAGATTAATTCCCAACTTATTTCGCTCCCTCTTTTGTCCCTCGTTACTACTCAAATAGCTCACAATGTCAGACCACATGTTTAGATCAAGACGTAAATTCCGCACGCATGTCATGTTATTAAGGCCGACAAAACATAAGACAGAATACTAAGAAAACAAGACCGAGAAAGAAAATAAGAGAAATAATGTCGAGACGAGAGAAAGATATCACTTTTCATTGAATTAAAGATAGAAGGGTTTGAACATCAAAATAAGCAAAATAATGCACTTGGATTACAACCCTTAAATAACCAAGTACATAGAAAGATTAGCAAAACAAGCTACAACATTTCACAGTCACTCAATTGCAAGTCAGGGCTAGTTTTCCTGTGTTAGGCATTGTCGAGCCCTTCACCAAAATGTACCATGCCGATACCAAAGAAATTCCTTGAATCTGGCAACATCTTCTGTTTTTCCTCATTTTCAGCAACTCCCATCAGGGTAGACTTCACTTCTTTGGGATTGATGAATGACCCAGTAAGATATGAAATTGGCTTCTCAAGAGACATGTTCGTCTTCTTCATTTCATCACCCTTTACTCTATCTATACCCCAAGCACAATTTCAGGAACACAGTTCACTGTCACAAGCATTGCAGATTCAGCTCTTAAATCTTCTACATCCACCATACCCACCATATGCACATCATCACAGACAGGCAATGAGTTCTTATTTATACCTGGTGCATCTGAACCCTCAACTCGAATCTGACCATTATCGATCAAAGCTTGGATATCCTTCTTGAGAAAATGGCAATCCTCAGTGTCATGCCCGGTGCACCTGAATGGTAAGCACATTGACGAGAATCGTCAACCCTATCCCTAGGATGCATTCCTCCATTGATCGGTTGCAGTATGTCCAAAGCTTGTAACTTCTGAAAAAGTTCGGCATAAGATTCTCCAATTGGCGTGAACTCATTCTTTTTCGCTTGATGTGCCTTTTTATGCTCAACTTTTGGGCGAAAACCTGGAGGACCTCTTGGTCGGTAGGGAAGGTTCGGTGGAGGCTGGAATTGGTTATATGGAGTTTGGTGAGTGGGATATATAGGATGTGTGGTTGGAGCGCGCCATTGCGGATAAGACGATATTGGAGCATATGGTTGCACTTTATGGACTGAGTATTGGGGTGGAGGGACGGAATACTGCGGATTTTGTGGGGTGTAGTAGTATTGTGGAGGGTATATTTGTGCAGCTTGGTATGAGTGGGTTTGACTGTATCTTTTCTCGCTCCACTTTTGTGAACCCGAACCCACCATGGCTACATCATCTTGATTCTTCTTCCCAAAGGCTCCTGCCTGCACAGCCTGTGTAGTTGCTTTCAGTGTGGTCTGGCTCACAATCTTACCAGCTTTGACTCCCCTCTCAATCATTTCTCCCATCTTGACGACTTCACTAAACGGTTTCCCAAAGGCGGCGATCAATGCACTATAGAACGCCTCATCTTGCGCCTCGATGAACAAACGGACCATGTCGTCGTCCGGTATTGCGGGGCTCACTCGAGTGGCCTGCTCGCGCCATTTGAGGGCGTACTCCCTAAAGCTTTCACTTGGCTTCTTTTTTATCGCATCCAAAGAGGATCGATCTGGCAAAACTTCAATGTGGTACTTGTACTGGTTGTAGAATGTCTGTGCCATGTCATCAAATGCCAACCACTTAGTTAAATCCTGCCTCATGAACCATTCGGCAGCTGCACCCCCCAAGCTTTCAGAAAAGTACGCTATCAACAGCTTGTCTTTCTTGACCCCCTCTCATTTTGTTGCAGTAGGTCTTCATATGAACTCTTGGATCTCCTTGCCCAGTGTATAGATCGAACTTTGGCACTGTGAATCCCTCTGGCAATTGCAATTCGGGGTAGGGGCAAAGATCCTTGAAAGAAATGTTGGTATGATCTCCATAGCCTTGAATGATCCTTACTGCTTGTTCTAGGCCCTTCACCTTTCTCAGAACCTCGCTTTCACCAAGCTTTCCTGATCGATCAACCTCAACTTGAGACTCGCGATGGAACCCCTGATCATATGAGTCACTGTGTCGGAAATTGGATTCATGGGGCGGATCATAGTGTTGGTCCCCAACCTGAAGATGTGGGTCACTGTTGCACCTGGCTGTGACTGGCCTAGCTGGGCCCTGAAAAACTGGCACTTGTGGTGGAGTTGGGCCATACTGTCCCTCTGGTGGAGGTGGTGGGGGCAGCGCATGAGGGCGCACTTCAGCTTCTTTTGTTGCACCATGGCTAGGGCCAAAACCAGGGGGATAGGTCGGATCCTCGGCCGCCGTAGATGTGCCTGGTGCTCGCTGGCTAGCTGTTGGCACAAGCCCATCTAGGAGGTTTGGCATGGGAGGAGGTGCCCGTCCTGTGGTCAGTGCGTGATGCATGTCGGCCACGAGTTGTTTCAAAGTATTAACCTCCCCAGCCAATCTCTCATTTTCCAGTGCCAGGAGTTCCTGGGCACCGGTCTCGGATCTCTCTCCATCAGATGGCATGGCTACGAGTGAAGTCACAGGTCCCTTTGATTTAGT
Organism: Petunia axillaris subsp. axillaris; assembly: GCA_029990575.1. NCBI lineage: Eukaryota > Viridiplantae > Streptophyta > Magnoliopsida > Solanales > Solanaceae > Petunia > Petunia axillaris. The sequence continues at coordinate 147,018,225 of JARKNS010000004.1, forward strand.
TCTGTACGGATGGGTCGATGCCAGAATTCTGTACCAAATCTCCAACTCCAAACTATCAAACAAATCAGGTTAGCACAAAAAGAATCACAGATTGCAGCCTAAGATTGTTATGCGTCATCCCGAAACGGTTAACGGCGTAAGCCGAGTGTACCGATCGTATCCCCGAAAGATTGCTTATGTGCCTTGATCAAAATCAGAACAAAATTGTAACTGATACACAATCAGCACAAGGACAAACTTGGATGATTAATATATTTATTTTTTCCTTTCCTCTTTTTCTGACTCAACAAACGTAATTTAGACAAACGACACGAGACAAACTCAAAATAAAGTGCTTGACATGATGCACGAGCCAAAGATATATACAAACTGACACATTGGGCGGGTACACCTAGACGGTGAAAATAATGTGACTCGACATTTTAGAGGAGTCAGATTATTCCACGAGGATCGACACAAAATACAACCTAGCTAATTGTAATTTATCGTCTGTACCCTGACTTGACCTTAAACAAAATAAAATAAAGCGGGACCCTAAAATAATTTTTTTTTTTTTAAAAAATGAAAAATTAAGACTCAACGGGAGATTCGAAACAGAACTTAAGAACGGATTATGAAACAAACTATTTTTTTTATCCGAAAGGTGACTCCAAAATAGGACATTACGACAACACAAACACGGACACAATTTTTTTTTCTTTTGTTTTTTTTTTTGTTTGACACAAACTCTTTGATCTAATTCGAGAAAGAATCTTTAGAGTATTTACAAAATCTGGCAATTAGGACGACACAAAATATTACACAAATTAGACGCAAAATTGATTTCTAAAATTGGCCATTATAACGGCGTAAAACCCCGAAAAATTAATTTCAAAATATGAACTTGACTTGGACACAAACACAAAAGGGTCCCAAAATTTCACCATTATACCGGCGCAAAAATTATGACAAATTATTTTCTAACACTAGGGTTTAGGGATAGAGAAGATGACGAGAAGGGAAACTTGAGGGGTTTTAAAGAGAGAAAAGAAGTTCAGAAATGGGTGGAGAAGAGTGAGACAAACCTGGGTATGTATACTTTGGCCGGAGAAAGACGAGTGATCGCCGAACCTAGGTTTTTTTTTTCGATTCTTGGAGTCCCCATCTACGGCGATTCGCGGGGTTTCTGATGAAACGGAGCTGAGGGGTGAGTTCGGGTTGTCAAGGAGGAGCCATGGTGGCCGTCGATGGTGGTCGACGGCGGGTTTAGTGATAGAATCCGACAGGAGACCGAATTAGGTTGGAGTTTTCTTTAGGTCTGAAGAATTGGGGGAAAATTGGCAAAAATAGCAAAAATTTCTTTTAAATGAAGAACTGGGCCGGGTCAAGTGGGATTTGGGATGCCCCTTTCTACTCTTTTTTCTGAATTTTCTTAATGGCCTTTAACTAAACAACCAAACTAGATTAAATCCTACACATTTGATCAAATGCCACAATTAAGTGAAAACATCGTGCACACAATTAATCACATCAAATCTATTTTTGGTATCTTTTTCTTTTTAAACAAAATTAGAAGCTAGCTAAAAATGATATGACTATTTTGAGCAAATTTTGGAATTTTGGTGCCAAAATTAGGTGATTACACTCCCGAGTGCAGGGAGGCTTTGAGGGAATTTAACATTATTTGGCCAACGCCCCGTTATTGGCCAAACCAAAAGATGGCGAAACTTTGCTGGTTTATTTGGCTGTCTTTGAGGTGTCAGTTAGCGCATTTCTAGTTCGGGAGGAAGAAGGAAAGCAACAACCCATATACTATGTGAGCAAAGCTCTCCTCGACGCTGAAACAAGGTACCCCTATTTAGAAAAATTAGCGCTTGCATTAGTCAATACCGCTCGAAAATTGCGCCTCTATTTCCAATGTCATCCGATAGCCGTAGTAACAACTTTCCCTTTAAGAATTATATTTCATAAGCCAGAGTTGTCAGGGAGGTTATCTAGGTGGGCAGTTGAGCTGAGCGAATATGATATCACATACCAATCTCGCACGGCCATAAAATCTCAAGTGTTAGCTAATTTCGTAGCTGATTTAAGTGTTAAACTACTTCCCGAGGCGGAAAAGGAGAGTCTAATTTCAAAAGGTCCCACCCCTGGGGTATGGAAGCTTTACACAGATGGGGCGGCCAATTCCAATGGCTCAGGGCTCGGAATGGTGCTCGTAGCCCCCACAGGGAAAAACTAAGGCACTCGATGAAATCCGAGAGGCTAACCGAAAACGAGGCTGAATATGAGGCCGCCATAGCAGGATTAAAACTGGCCAAAGAAATGGGAGCTGAAAATATAGAGCTAAGGTGTGACTCACAACTAGTGGTAAATCAAGTCCTCGGTGGATATACGACTCGAGAGCCCAGAATGAAATAACTCGTGGTAAGAACGCAGCAAGCACTCGGTGCTTTTCAAGAATGGTAGGTCCTGCAAATACCACGAGAAGAAAGTGTTGAGGCCGATGCCTTGGCGAATTTGGCCTCGGTGGTGGAAGTAGGCGACTCTGGGACTGACGCCACAGTTAGGATTTTTATGTCAGCTATGGGGAAGATGAAGCTGGAAGTAAATATAGTGAATCGACACTGGGATTCTCGAATAAAGTTCATCTCCTACCTTGAGTAGGGAACTCTACCACCAGACAAAAGGGAAGCGGCGAAATTCAGGAAGCAAGCATTGCCATACACAATGATATACAGACAATTGTACAAAAAACTTTATTGCGGCTCGATGGCCCAGTGTCTAGGCCCGGGGGAATATGAATACATGATGAAAGGGGTGCATGAATGAACGTGTGGTAATCATTCTGGAGCCAAAGCCCTCGTGCGAAAAATTCTCTGAGCTGGCTATTATTGGCCCGAAATGAGAGAGCATGCTAGAGTGTTTGTTAGGAATTGCGATAAATGTCAAAGGCATGCTTCCACGATTCACCAACAGGCCGAGCCCTTGCATTCCGTGGTCTCGCTATGGCCCTTCATGAAGTGGGGAATGGATATCGTGGGGTCATTCCCCATAGCAAAGGGCAGTGTCAAATATATCCTCGTGCTCACCGATTATTTTTTCAAATGGATCGAAGTAGGAGCCTTTGCTAGAATCAGGCAAAAAGAAGTCATCGACTTCATATGGAAAAATATTATATGCCGATTTGGAGTTCCAAGGGAGATCACCTGTGATAATGGCACACAGTTCGTTGGCTCGGAGGTCACAACTTTCTTCGTAAAATGGGGAATCAAAAGGGTAACTTCAACACCCTATCACCCCAGTGTCAATGGACAAGCTGAATCATCCAACAGACTAATCGTCGACAATCTCAAAAAGAGAATGGACAAAGCCAAAGGCTCATGGCCCGATAAGTTACCAGAAGTGTTATGGGCAGTGAGGAAAACAGAGAAGAATAGTAAAGGCGAAACCCCATTTTCCCTTGTTTACGAAGTAGATTCACTAATACCTGTCGAGATTGGTGAACCAAGCCTTCACTATGCTCATTCAACTGAGGAGTCAAATCAAAAAGCTATGCGAGTGGAACTGGATCTGCTCAAAGGACGAAGGGAGATGGCTTTGGTTCGGTTGGCAGCTCAAAAATGGAAAATCGAGGCTTACTTAAACAAAAAGGCCAAGTTGAGAGAATTCAAGGTTGGCGACTATGTTTTGAGGGCCTCGAATCAAATGATCAAAGAGAAAAATGCAGGAAAATTGGCCGCCAATTGGGAGGGCACCTACCAAGTAAAAGCAGTCGTAGGGAAAGGGTCCTATCAACTGGCAGATCTTGAAGGGAAGCAAGAACCTTTAAATTGGAATATATCCAACTTAAAAAGATACTACTTCTCTCATCGATAGAAAATTGGCCCCGAAGTCAACAGTGCTCGAGTCCTCATCCTTCACACTCAACCACTTGGGGGGGGGGAGGGTGCAGGGGAAATGAGATTAGTGTGCAATCGGTTCATAGACTCGTAGCTTAGGTTCTTCGAAAAATAACCCAGACTCGGGGACTCAGCTCAAAAACTTTGAAATGAGGGAATTCCCCGAGACCCAGCTAAAATGTGCTCGATTACTTATATTCTTTGCCTCAAACGGATTTTGTAAATAAAATATGCCTAAGTACAACTAGGCCCTATATAAGCTGGTTCGATTTCTATTAATAGAATAAAAATCGATTTATCATCTTTTTATCCATTAAGGCTTTAGCCTCGGCTCGAGGGTGAGACGTCGTCCTAAGCTAGCTCTTTAATACATTTAAAGTTTTGCAAGCAAACAAAAATTGAAAAAGATATTGAAATAGTTGATAATCAACATTCATATACTCACAAGGCTCGAAGGCCAAAATAATTACAAAGAAATAGCTCGAAGGCCCAAAAAAAAAAAACAGATGAGCAGTCGCTCACTCAAACCCACTATCGCTACCCGAAGCCTCTCAGATAGATGAGCTATCGCTGCTCGAAGGAAATCGATCTAAAAACTTCTGAGCTGCAACAACATCTACCTTGGCCTTGGCAATCTCGTCGTCCAAAATAATCCCCTTTTTACATTGTTCAAGGGCCCTCAACTTGGTCTGGCTGATTGTCCAATTTCTATCAACCTTTGCTCGGGTAGCTCTCAAGTCCAACTTAGCCTTGAACTTGGATTTAAGGTTAGAAGAGGAGGCTGGCTTCCTACCCTGGAGGGTCTTCAATTCGGCTTCAAGAACTTTGTTCTTGGCTTCAACCTCGGTCACCTTCGAGGTAAGCAGCGAAGATTTCTCCTCGAACTGCTCAGTCAAACTCCTGAGCACTGCATCGGCTGCATCAGCCTGCTTCTGGAGCTCAGCTTGATGACTCTCCTCTTGGGACCTCTTCTCGGCCAAAAGATTGGCAACTTTAATTTACTACAAGCCTGAGAGAGTGAAACGACCTCGGTCAGTCGTTTCAGAAGTTAGGACTCTGATTGGCGTACCGATAATTTTAAAATATTCGTAATATCCATTAGGACCTGTCTGTAAAATTTAAGCTAAATCAGACTTCGTTTGGTAGGCATCAGAAGAAGGATTCAGTTTTTATCGTCGATAAATATTAAAAAGAGATTTACGAGCTCGGTATTGGCGAATGAGCTCTGATTCGAAATCCGAAAGCGCCATTAGGTTCGTATGATTATTTGTGACTTTTGTGATTTTTCGAAAGTTAATTTCGATATTGTTCGGCTAGTTTCCGCTAAAATGCCGAAAGTTAAATAATTTGACTTTTTCTATTTAAATTCTCATCTTGAGTTTCGGGAGTCCAATTTGAGATCCGCCTTCGCGAGTATGTTACATATATTTTGTATAACTTGTATGCATAAGTTGGGATTATTTCGAATATCATAGGGTACCGTTTTAATTTTTATCGTAGCAGAGAATTTTTAAAAAAAAAAGAAAAAAAAAAGGAAAATGACAAAACGTTAAAATGAAGTTAGGCGGTGGGGGGATATATATCCCCCTAATCAATTTGGACAACAGAAACATACGTACATACATACACAGAAACATAAAATGGAAAACACGCAGTGGAAAAATGCCAAAAAATGAGAAAAGAGCCGGGAAAATAGTAGAATTTTTACCTCGAAACATTCAGGTAATGATCTTAATATATTATTTGAGTTTATTACGTATGTTTGAATATATTTTTACGGTAAAAATAGGAATATTAGACATCACCCTAATGACGTAAATTGATAATTTAAAGGGTCAAATGGACCCCGATAATGAAAATGATTATACATTCGTACTCAATGAGTTATGGGCAACTTATAAATGTAATTTATTTGGGGTTTGGTTATGTGGCCTTAAACCCTGTATATAGGTCTGGCCTGCGTATTGCGTATGCGAATAGGGTATCAGGTTCCTAACCAGATTGCCCTAAGATGTGAGGAATGAAGCCTTTAGCCTAATTTGATATATTTTTCTGCTTATTGAATAGAGTGGGATCGTTTGGCAATGAAATCAAAGGACAAGCGGTTATTGAGTGGATGTACTAACTTTGTAACAAGGTAAGTGTTTATATCCATTTCTTTGGAGGCACCTGACCTCGTGGATTTTTCTACCACGTATTCCTTACGTGTGTAGCTGCCGATAGGCGTACTCATCACGCCTTAGCTTTGGAATTATATTGTGTATTATATGTTATGCCCTGTTTTTGGTATTGCATTGAGCATATGAGCATTGCACTCTGGTTTTGAGTATCGCATATACTTCCCGGTAATCGATGAGAGTCCCGAGCCGGTGAAGGATCATTATTACATATACTTCCCGGTTGGCGATGAGAGTCCCGCACCGGTGAAGGATCATCATTGCATATACTTCCCGGTTGGCGATGAGAGTCCCGCTCCGGTGAAGGATCATCATTGCGTATACTTCCCGATAATCGATGAGAGTCCCGAGCCGGTGAAGGGTCATTACTGCATATATCTCTCGGTAGACGATGAGAGTCCCGCGCCGGAGATAGGTATCAGGCATATGTGACTGCATGGCATCGTACCGCATTCATCCCATCTCATTGCACCGCATACTGACTATTGTGTGTATTGTGTTGTGTTTTATGTATGCGATATGTATACTATGTCGTAGATATATCTCATTTTGCCTATATATTTCTGGCTCGTATTCTGGGTTGCGGGGATCGGGTTGCACGCCGCAATAGTATAAATATATGGATCGGGTTGCATGCCGCAACATGATGAATATATGGATCGGGTTGCACGCCGCAACAGGATGAATATATGGATCGGGTTGCACGCCGCAACAGGATGTATTTCTGGTTGTTGATGTGTTCGGGATACCTATATATTTTGGTTATCTTGCGTTCCTGGTTGTCGATGAGTTTTTCATTCCATACGTGTTTCCAGTTATTATCTGGCTCTGCCTTTTTATAATTTAAATAAGAGGAATTTGGTTTATCTGTTTCATCTCCCTGACTAGCTATCCTATTCTTTGAGGTTGCTAGTCTGCCCCACTTATTGAGTCCTTTTGACTCACCCTTGTTTGTTTTTTGTTGTTTGTTTTTATCTATCTATTTTGTTTCGGCAGGTTCGCTCCAGGATTGAGTTCGCCGCGTTGTTCAAGAGCGAAGACGACTTCAGCTGTCAGGGTGAGCCAGCTTTATTCTGGATGGCCACCAGTTTATTGTTTATTATTTCAGTTGCATTTTGCTCCCTTCAAGAGGTATCTGTTTTCTTTTGTACTCTTAGATGTTTGGTCTGGATAGCCCTAAACCTAGTATGTTGGGTAGTCAGCTGTAATTTCTTTTGTACAGCTTAGAGGTATCAGTATGTCTGTGTTTTTTTTAAAGTCTTGTTCTTATTTATGAATTGTTATATTTATTTTCCTAATTTGATTGGTAAGTGTTCGCCCGACGGGTCTAGGGGAGGATGTCGGGTGCCCGCACGACCTAATCGGATTTCGGGTCGTGTCAGTTGGTATCAGAGCCCGGTTTAGTGTCTATCCAGACTAAGACAGTGTCTACTAGAGTCTCGCTGATAGGTACGTAGACGTCCGTACTTATCTACGTGAGGCTATGATGGCATTTTGGAAATTTCACTTCCTTCTTTTCTGATCGCGCGTCGGTCTAGGATGCAAAAGTATTTTCATTAATTCCTTCGTGGTAATGGTGAACCTTCGTGCGACAAATCGGCAAATGGTAGGAGTTCAGGACGAAGTAGTCTAGCTTGAGGCTAGGGCTACTCAAGGCCCGAGAGTTGTGGATCGTGTTGACGATCCAGTTGCGCAGGCCTCAGTTGTACGAGCTCGCGATGGGCAAGGGAGTAGGGCCTTGTAGTTCCCTTGGCTCTCTACGATGCTTTATGAGAATCTTGGCGACGCAGATACCGTAAGAACCTATTATTCGCTGGCCAGCCTACTATTTTGGACATCTTTTACCGTGGTTCTTGGGCAAGGGAGTAGGGCCTTGTAGTTCCCTTGGCTCTCTACGATGCTTTATGAGAATCTTGGCAACGCAGATACCGTAAGAACCTATTATTCGCTGGCCTCAAGCTATTAACTTCCGGTCAGTCGTTTCGGAAGTTAGGACTCTGATTTGCGTACCGATAATTTTAAAATATTCGTAGTATTCATTAGGACTGTCTGTAAAATTTAAGCTAAATCAGACTTCGTTTGGTAGGCATCGGAAGAAGGTTTCAGTTTTTATCGTCGATAAATATTAAAAAGAGATTTACGACCTCGGTATTGGCGAATGAGCTCTGATTCGAAATCTGAAAGTGCCATTAGGTTCGTATGATTATTTGTGACTTTTGTGATTTTTTGAAAGTGAATTTTGATATTGTTCAGCTAGTTTCCGCTAAAATGCCGAAAGTTAAATAATTTGACTTTTTCTATTTAAATTCGCATCTTGAGTTTCGGAAGTCCAATTTGAGATCCGCCTTCGCGAGTATGTTACATATATTTTTTATAACTTGTATACAAAAGTTGGGATTATTTCGAATATCATAGGGTACCGTTTTAATTTTTATCGTAGCAGCGAATTTTAAAAGATAAAAGAAAAAAAAAGGAAAATGACAAAACGTTAAAATGAAGTTAGGCGGTGGGGGGGATATATATCCCCCTAATAAATTTGGACAACAAAAACATACGTACATGCATACAGAGAAACATAAAATGGAAAGCACGCAGTGGAAAAATGCTAGAAAATGAGAAAAGAGCCGGAAAAATAGTAGAATTTTTACCCCGAAACATTCAGGTAATGATCTTAATATATTATTTGAGTTTATTATGTATGTTTGAATATATTTTTACGGTAAAATAGGGATATTAGACATCGTCCTAATGACGTAAATTGATAGTTTAAAGGGTCAAATGGACCCCGATAATGAAATTGATTATACATTCGTACTCAGTGAGTTATGAGCAACTTATAAATGTAATTTATTTGGGGTTTGGTTATGTGGCCTTAAACCCTGCATATAGGCCTGGCCTGCATATTGCGTATGCGAATAGGGTATCAGGTTCCTAACCAGATTGCCTTAAGATGTGAGGAATGAAGCCTTTATCCTAATTTGATATATTTTTCTGCTTATTGAATAGAGTGGGATCGTTTGGCAATGAAACCAAAGGACAAGCGGTTATTGAGTGGATGTACTAACTTTGTAACAAGGTAAGTGTTTATATCCATTTCTTTGGAGGCACCTGGCCTCGTGGATTTTCTACCACGTGTTCCTTACGTGTATAGCTGCCGATAGGCGCACTCATCACGCCTTAGCTTTGGAATTATATTGTGTATTATATGTTATGCCCTGTTGTTGGTATTGCATTGAGCGTATGAGCATTGCACTCTGGTTTTGAGTATCGCATATACTTCCTGGTAATCGATGAGAGTCCCGAGCTGGTGAAGGATCATTATTACATATACTTCCCGGTTGGCGATGAGAGTCCCGCACCGGTGAAGGATCATCATTGCATATACTTCCCGGTTGGCGATGAGAGTCCCGCACCGGTGAAGGATCATCAATGCATATACTTCCCGGTAATCGATGAGAGTCCCGAGCCGGTGAAGGGTTATTATTGCATATATCTCTCGGTGGACGATGAGAGTCCCGCGCCGGAGATAGGTATCAGGCATATGTGACTGCATTGCATCGTACCGCATTCATCCCATCTCATTGCACCGCATACTGACTATTGTGTGTATTGTGTTGTATTTTATGTATGCGGTATGTACTATGTCGTAGACATATCTCATTTTGCCTATATATTTCTGGCTCGTATTCTGGGTTGCGGGGATCGGGTTGCACGCCGCAATGGTATAAATATATGGATCGGGTTGCATGCCGCAACATGATGAATATATGGATTGGGTTGCACGCCGCAACAGGATGAATATATGGATCGGATTGCGCGCCGCAACAGGATGTATTTCTGATTGTTGATGTGTTCGGGATACCTATATGTTTTGGTTATCTTACATTCCTGGTTGTCGATGAGTTTGTCATTCCATACGTGTTTCCGGTTATTATTTTGCTCTACCTTTTTATAATTTAAATAAGAGGAATTTGGTTTATCTGTTTCATCTCCCTGACTAGCTATCCTATTCTTTGAGGTGGCTAGTCTGCCCCACTTATTCAATACTTTTGACTCACCCTTGTTTGTTGTTTGTTTTTGTCTATCTATTTTGTTTCGGCAGGTTTGCTCCAGGATTGAGTTCGCCGCGTTGTTCAGGAGCAAAGACGACTTCAGCTGTCAGGGTGAGCCAGCTTTATTCCGGATGGCCACAAGTTTATTGTTTATTATTTCAGTTGCATTTTGCTTCCTTCAAGAGGTATCTGTTTTCTTTTGTACTCTTAGATGTCTGGTCTGGATAGTCCTAAACCTAGTATGTTGGGTAGTCAGCTGTAATTTCTTTTGTACAGCTTAGAGGTATCAGTATGTCTGTATTTTTTTAAAGTCTTGTTCTTATTTATGAGTTGTTATATTTATTTTCCTAATTTGATTAGTATCGGTTCGCCCGACGGGTCTAGGGGAGGATGTCGGGTGCCCGCACGGGGTAATCGGATTCTGGGTCGTGTCAGAGAGGTCGGTGCGTAATTGCTCGACTTCTTTTTGAGATTGACCCAAATTAGCCTCTGAGTCAGAGAACTACTTTTCTAGCTCAGAAACACGAGCCTTGAGAACATTCCTCCTACGATCTCACTCATCCCCGATTTGCTGAAGCTGCACTGTTCATTGGGCTTCTATCTTAGCCGCCTTCATGGAATAGAGGTAGACTTACAACCAAGGGGAAGGAATCAAAAACAGTAAAAGCGATTAAATCAAAAAAGCAGATGAGCAAGTAAAAAACCTTACATGAATCACATGCTGAGCCGAGTAGGCCATCAAATCGTCCGAGGGGATATTGTTGAGACGACCATTCTCCCTAGGTCCGAGCAACCCCTTGCAACTAATGGCAACTCCCATGATGTCATCTAATAGACAAACATCTATTGGAACAGGGATTCGCCTAATCCCTTGGGGAAGGTTTGCCTTAGCCAAGGTTGGATCAATGCTCGCCTGCCTCGCAGATGATGCCGCCTCGACAGACTTGGCAATCGCCTCGGCAGGCTTTGCCTCACCAGATTCCAACCCCTTACGAACCTTGTCAACTACTTGACTTGGTTCCTTTACGCTCGTCGCCTCGACCACACTCTGAACACAGACATCGTCTGGTTCATCGATTAGTCTTCGCTGAGGAACCGTGGGCAAATCGACCCGAGGGACTTTAGCCTTAGCTGGCTTCTTCGGCGTATCACCTTTTCTTTTCGAACCTGAGAAGAAAGAAGCACGTTATTCAATGGAAAATAAAAGAGAGAAGTACGAAAAATAGACAAAAAGTACCTCTCGGGGCCTGAGTAAAAGTTTAGACAGACTCTTCGATAAAATACAAACTGGCTTCGACATCAGGGACCTCGACGACCTCCACTCGTCGTCCCTCCTCCTTCTTCTTCTTCTTCTTCTTCTTCTTCTTCTTCTTCTTCTTCTTCTTTTCCTTTTTGTCTTCCTCATTTTCCGCCTCGGCAGGCAACTCGTTGAAATCTGAAAAACACAAAAGAGGTAAAATCAAGAAAAGGCGCACCAAGAAAAAGGAGTACCAAATTTGGAAACATACTAACCCAGTCGCTTTCCCGACCACTTGTTTTCTGCACGAACGGCTAAAACCATCCAATATCTTTGCAACCTTCCCTCGGCATTGATTATGGCTTGCACCCAAGCCTCCAAATTCTTGGGGGGATTGATTGGAGGTTTCCTTGCTAAAAATACGACAAAGAGTTAAGTTTTCCTATATATGTTGAAGCCATGTAAAGAATAAAAACAGGAGGAAGACATACGTGTCCTGTTCCACGCCTCGGGGAACCCAGGCTTGGTGGAGAGAGAAGAAGTGGGAAGGAGGACAAACCAATCAGACCAGCTTCGATCTTTGGTATCGTCGCTCTTGGTAATAAGGAAAAATTGACCTCGCTTGTTTAACGGCACAACCCTATCTTTGTGCAGAGAAGGAGAAAACAAAGAGATCAGATAGTTATACTCAAACGTAACCCTGACTTTACGACTAATATAGTCGAGGCATTGAATGACCCTCTAGAAGTCGGGGCCGAGCTGAGCCAAGCAGACGTTGTGCAACCTACAAAAAGTGTCTGCTACCGAGTGAAGATGAAATGTGTGCTACGAAGGGAAAAGCCTATCAAAAATGGATAAGTGTAAACGAAAGACTGCCCCGAGACATTATCGTATGTGCGCTGCTCGGGGTAGGAATCGAGATCAGGACCTCGAAGCCCCAGTTACACTCCTCTCGAATTAAAGTAATATGTTCCTCCGAAGTAAGGCTCGGGAAAAGTTGAATAAGGAGATTCTTTCTCCTCCTAATGTCCGAGGCCTTTTGCCCCCTCATCGTAAAATCCTTGCTATAATCAAACTGCCTTGGAATAACCCATTGAGGTTTGAGCTCCCCCTGGTAAACTTGCTTGTTTTTCTTTTTATTTGGGGGTGAGGTTTCAATTACCTCATCATCATCACCATCAACGGCCTCTCCAGTCGCCACTTTATCATCGCCGATGGAAGGTTCTTGGCTGGCGGCACTAGGGCTGTCGTCTAAACGAGAAGAAGTTGCTGATGGGGGAGAATTCAGTAAATCCTCAGTTGATTCCAAAGTATTAGCATCAACGATGTCCTCGCGATGGGAAGGGGAAGACATAGTAAAATTCTTTTAAAGTGAAACATAGGTTGGAAAATGTAAATGGATTCAAGAAGAATTGTGAAACGATGAGGATAATGACAAAAAATGGCCAATTTATAGCAAGCTGGATCAAAATGCCATGATGACAGTTACATGGGGAAGACAAAATGAAAAGTCGTAGCCGTTCAGAACTAAGCCACGTGCAGAGGATGAAACATTGAAGCCACGCTCGCCTTTTCAAATTTTCTAGCAAAAAACGCGCCACGTCACTCTCCCGCCTAAACTTAATTTCACCCCTCAAAAAATTCTGACAATTGTCCAAAGAGTGGGGGACTATCTGTGTTGGGTAAAAACCCCAGTTCCTCGATGTAAGGGCTCGAGCCACGGAACAGTCAAATCTTACGAGGGCATTCTCCCGAGGGGAATGAGTCTTCAACACTGCCTCGGAAAGAATCTAATCGAGATTAGGAATAAGCGATATGGTGACCCCTCGAGGAATTGAAACACCTCGGCGAACAAGGCCTAATCTTCTGTAACCGTCGACCGTTGCTCTGACATTTAAGGAGAAGATCATGAGCTGAATACAATAAAATATGGAGTAATGACCATAAAGTCATAATTATTATAGCTATAACGTTATTATTTTCCTTGATTATAAATAGGACTCATTTTTAATCAAGCAGGACATCCAGAAATACAATACTCGACTTATACTTTTTACATTCTCTCTCATTTATTAATTAACAAATTCTTTGCCTCATTTACTTTTCCAAGCTTTCATCTAGCTCGAATCCGATCTTAGCTCGAATAATACTTTGATACAAATAAATTATCAGTTAAACCCAAAAAAAATTCGATTTGTTGTCCTATCTCGATTTAGGCCAACACACCATGAAAAAGATAAGAATAAAGAGAACGAGATAAAACATCGAAAAAAGGAAACGAGACAAAAGATTGGAAAATAAAGTGTATTTTTGATATGTTTCTGGATGCATTACATAATATTTACAAGACTATTTATAACTTTCGAGGACGAGGGCAACATTTACTGCGATTAATGACATTTACACCACGTTTAATCGTGGTTTACCCATGCTCTCCTCATTTATGTTGTGGGCAACGGTCGACAGTTATTGAAGTAAGAGCTCGTGAACAACGGTTGACAGTTACAAAAGTGAGAGCTCGTGGTGTGAAATCTTCTACGAGGGATCAATATTTCGCTTCGTGGTAAATTTGTTCCAATCACCTTGTGTGGCCACCTCGTGGTCATCATCCACCCTATTCTCGAGGCAACTAACCTCGGGAGTCGGGTGAACCTTAGAGAACTCGTGAATAGAAGCTTCCAACCTTATCCAGTTTCGAGCCTTGCCAATTTAAATTTCGTTGGTTTTTACCCAATACACTTTTAGAAGAAACATACTATGTAGCACATCTTATAACACGATCCGAAATCTGGATAGGCTGTGCGGGCACTCGACATCCTCTCCTAGACCCGTCGGGCGAACCCTTACCAATTAAATTAGGAAAATAAATATAATTCAATTTATAAATAAGAACAAGACTTAGAAAAAGCACAGACATACTGATACTTCTAAGCTGTATAAAAGAATTTACAGCTGACTACCCAACATACTAGGTTTAGGGCTATCCAGACTCGACATTTAGGAGTACAGAAGAAGACAAATACCTCCTGAAGGGAGCAAAATGCAACTGAAATAATAAACATAAAACTGGTGGTCATCCAGAATAAAAGCTGGCTCACCCTGACAGCTGAAGTCGTCTTCGCTCCTTCACAACGTGGCGAACTCAATCCTGGAGCGAACCTGCCGAAACGAAATAGATAGGCAAGAAACAAACAACAAACAGGGTGAGTCAAAAGGACTCAATAAGTGGGGCAGACTAGCCACCTCAAAGAATAGGATAGCTAGCTAGGGAGAAGAAACAGATAAACCAAATTCCTCTTATTTAAATTATAAAAAGGCAGAGCCAGATAATAACTGGAAACACGTATGAAACCATAAACTCAACCAGGAGTACGAGCCAGAAACATATCAACAAATAAGCAATGCACGTATAAACAGAACAGTAGTTATGTACCACAAGTCTACATAATAGTATGAAGTGAAATGAAATGAAATATGATGCAAAGGGTCACATGTGCCAAATGAATGGAGCGGAATCCTCCTGCTCCGAGGGCGGAATCCTCCTACCCTCAATATGATGCAAGGGAGCAGAATCCTCCTGCTCCGACGGTGGAATCCTCTCCTCCTACCCTCAATATGATGCAATGGAGCGAAATCCACCTGCTCCGAGGGCGGAATCCTCCTACCCTCAATATGATGCAATAAAGCGGAATACTCCTGCTCCGAGAGCAGAATCCTCCTACCCTCAATATGATGCAATGGAGCGAAATACTCCTGCTCCGAGGGTGGAATGAAGTGTGACATAGCATAATTTGTGGCTCAGTGTTCTAATTGCCAGCAAGTTAAAGTCATGTCATCTTTTCAGACTTTATACTTTCAGCAGATAAGTCCTTATAGACATTACAAATATTTTAAAATTATCGGCACGCCAATCGGAGTCCTAACTTTCGAAATGACTGACCAAGATCGTTTCATCTTATTATGACCAAGGTCGTTTCATCTTATTATGAGAAGAACCTGGTCTATCAAACAAAATCCTGACCATAAATAATTTTCTCAACACATGGCTACATCCCACCCCTGTTGAGCATTAGTGGAAGAAATGTTACTAAAGGAGAGAGGTCCCCTCGATATATGATGCATCACTTTTTAGACCCTTTTGAGTAGTAATGGATGAAATGTTAGGCGACCTCGAGGTATGATGCACATTTTTTTAGTTACACCCACAATCGATTAAAACTTTTATGACAACACCCCGAACCTATCCATGGAATGGGCCTCCCCTCTATATCTCCCGTGTAGTCCAATTCTCATTAGATCACTTTAGTAGCTCTTTACAACTAATTACAAGCTAATACTATCGGATAACTCTTTATAAAGTGAAGGAAATAGTCGTCTTTAATAAATGAGGGACAATTTCATTTTGAGATACTATTCGTACCGTATAAAAAAATCAAGCAACACTAAAGACTATTCCTTTCATCCCACTTTATTTGTCATAGTTCGAATTTTGAAGGCTAAACAAATTTTTCGTTGACCACAATTTTTTTATATATCTTCTAAATATTTTGACTTGTAATTTATTGTGACTTGTTGTACTTTTCATGTAATTTCTAAATATATAAATTTTATTCCAAAAAAATTATAGATTTTATATCAAATTTAAAAAGTTTGACTCTCAAAATAGTATCTATGAAAATAAAGTGGAATGGAGAGAATAGGTGTTTTCTTACCATTGACATAAGTCTTTGCAATCGAGTTACCCGATGCTTACGTTGATACAAGCTACAACCAGCCTGAACAGCACTATTACCACTCAATGTGTTATATAAGTGGAGCGATTGTAGTGGCAAGACTAGCTTAATTTCTTTTGATTTCTAATAGAACTGTTCAAATTTGATTCTTCTTTTACGTATACGAAACAAAAATCAATCACAAGTTTAGGATCGAGTTCTTCTCCATTTGTTGAAGTATGAGTTTTGAAGAATGACAAACAAAGAACCTAGAGAAGAACTAGTGTCATGAATAGAGACACAATATGTTGAATCACATTCCTAATTCTATTTGGTACCAGAAAGGAACGTGTAAAGGAACATTCCGGCATTCCTAGGTGAATTAGGAGAAGTTGATGTGTACCTGAAAAACAATCCTTATAGGTTAGGAGTTGTGTCATAAAGCTAAAGCAACCGCCACATGCTAAAAAAAAGAGTTAACACTTAGAAAATGAAAAGTTTAATGAGGGGTTTTCTCCTAACTAAATTTGGAGAAGATTCCTAATTAGAATCGGCTAAGACCTCAATTTTATTTTAACTTCCGAATTAAGACCTCAAAAAATTATGGAAGTAACTTGCTTTCCTTGAAACTTCAGTAAAGTTGGAAGAAAGAGATGAAATTACAAGTTCAACAATTCAGAAGGAATTATTGGAGATTAAGAATTTTGAAACGGATGTTTTCTAAACTAGGGAAAGCGTATTGTATTATTCCAATTGCTGTGGTTAGCACTTTAATAATTTAGTTAAAAACATTCTCAAGCATTAATACTAAAATATGATGCGAGTCTTCAATCTAGGTAAGAACTTGGAAATGGAAAAAAAGAGAAAACGGGAGAGGAGCTCCATCAGATTATAGAGATGTCGTCGGACCCATTAAAAATACTGTAGAGAATACATCAGTCACACAAAAGATTAGCTAAAGTGAAGCTGAAAATATTTTTTAATATGTTTGCTTTTACAAAAAAACATACTATGTAGCACATCTTATTATGAGAAGAACCTGGTGTATCAAACAAAATCCTGACCATAAATAATTTTTCCAATGCATGGCTACATCCCATCCCTGGTGAGCATTAGTGGAGGAAATGTTACTAAAGGAGAGAGGTCCTCTCGATATATGATGCATCACTTTTTAGACCCTTTTGAGTGGTAATGGATGAAATGTTAGGCGACCTCGAGGTATGATGCAGACTTTTTTAATTACACCCACAATCGGTTAAAACTTTTATGACTCAACACCCCGAACCTATCCATGGAATGGGCCTCCCCCCTATGATCTCCCGTGTAGTCCAATCTCATTAGATCACTTTAGTAGCTCTTTACAACTAATTACAAGCTAATAATATCGGATAACTCTTTGTAAAGTGAAGGAAATAGTCGTCTTTAATAAATGAGTATATTGGGCGAAAATTTACCTAGCCTTGATGCTAGGGCTCGATTTTTGGTTTAGTTGAATCTTTTGGAAATGATCCCTCGAAGAAACTCGCTCGATTCCCGAGGTATCGGGCAAGAAATGGATCTTGGCCATAGATAACCACTCGAGGCAATTAAAGGGCAACCACCAACAAGGCGTGGAGTTCACCCCTCGGTGAAAATTCAGTCTTCGGTGGAAAGAGTTTTGTCTTCTGTAGCCGTCGACCGTTGCCCGCATATTTAATGGGAGATCATAGTCTGACCACTATTGAACGTAGAGTAATGGCCATTAAACACGTTTATTGCTTTTCTTATTCTTGCAGGCTATAACATTTGAGGGAGAAATTATGTAAAGGCATCCACAAATATATCAAATATACTTATTCTTTGTTTCTTAGCTTTTGTCCAATTTTCTTTATTGAATTTCTTGTCATTTTACGGATTTGATACAAGTAGTTGCTAGTTAACCCAAAATAAATTCGATTTATTGTCCTAATTAGATTTAGGCCAACACAAATTGGTACCGTCTGTGGGGAATTAGCAATAACATTTGTTCCAAAGTCTCGTTTCCAGTTTTGCATACCATTTTACCAAAATCACTCAATGGAAGACAATACTAACGCCTCTGATAACACAACAGTCCAAACTCCCGACCTAGTCACTAGCGTTGCTTCGTCAAGTGGTGGAACGCCAATTATGCCAACTGGGTTAACACCACCACCTGGCTTAACACCACCACCTGGCTTAACACCACCAACTGGCTTAACACCGCCTACCGGTTTGACACCGCTCGTTCATTTGACTTCGTCAATTGGCTTAATATCACTATCTTGTTTAACCCTCCCCTCCAATTGGGGTTATTCAACAACCGATCGATCCCTCTTCGTCAAGTTCAAGTGACCCTTTCCAGCTATATATGATGGCCAATTTGCAACGACATCAAGAGTGCAATTCACTTCTTTCTTTGGAAATGGGAGAAGCACAACAAATCCCACCGAGCCTCCACCCGCCACACTCAATAGAAGTATCCCGAACGTTGTTCCTGCGGGCGCAACAACAGGGGTCTTCCAAATGGGGCCGCATCTGGTGGCTTGGGGTCTACTCCATTAAAGAATCAACCCTTCGGGGCAGCTCCAACGGTGGCTGAAACTAGCGTCCCGTCAGACTTTGCGAAATGGAAAAAAGAGTTTGAGGACAACATGAAAAAGTAGCTCAAAAATGTCCCTGGGTCAAGAAACTTCAACGAACTATAGATATTAAAAAATGCAGGCAGCAACCTTTCAAGTGCGAGACTGCTCCCTCTCTCATTCCCAAATATTTTAAGTTGCAAATTTTAAAAAAGTATGATGGGACAACTGACCCCGTTGATCACACAACGGAGTATATGGCTATGGTAAAAAGAAATGACTTGACCCCTGTGGAAAGGGAGTCAATGTTTCTTAAGAAGTTTGCTGATACCCTTGAGAAAGGAGAGCGCTGCGCTGGTACATGTATCTGCCCTCCAAATCAATATCGAACTTTGAAGAATTGGCTGATATGTTTATCAAGGCCTATACTGGAGCCCAAAAAATTCCCAAAAAAAGGGAGGATATCTTCGAGGTTAAACAAAAATACCTCCAGCCAATCGAGGATTTTCTCGAGTGCTTTCAAGCTGAGAGGATGGACTTGCCGAAAATGGATGATAGTTTGGCAGTCATGGCTTTCGAAAGAAATATAAATGTGAGAAATTCTGAGGCTGCTGTTGAATTATAAAAAGAGCTCCAGCAGTATCAGGACCAGACTTGGGATGTACTGCACGACACAGCTTCTGCAAAATTTAGGCTCGAGGAGGCCGAATGGAGTATGACAGGTCGGTATAGTTCATATCGAGGCCACAGTGAGTCCTCTTGTCACGTCGATGTGCTGCGAGAGAACTCTAAAGGATGATATGAGCCTTATAATTTGCAGAGGCAGCATGTAAGCCAACGCCTCAAGGGACAACATCACGTAGTCAAAGGCTAGGGGGAAATTCAGCACGAAGGCCAATCAAAAGAACTCCTCGGGACCATCCCTGGTATCTAAGGACAAAGATTTACCTCGAATCCCTGATTATAATTTTAACATTTCCACTTCCGAACTGGTAAACATTGTAAAAGAAATGACGGATCAAGGTGTGAGGTTGCCGAGGGACATGAGAACGCCCCCGGAGAAAAGAGATCAGACTCAGCATTGTGAGTTTCATATTGATTATGGGCATGCCACCGAGGACTGCAAGGTATTGCGTCTCGAGATGGCTCATCTTCTCAAGAAGGGTCTGTTAGCTGAGTATCTCACCGACAAAGGAAAGACGAATTTTTCTAAGAATAAGGAAGGGGGACAACTGCCGAAGGCCCCATCTCCAAAAAGAGTGGTGAATTCCATAACTGGGGGATTGGAGATGAACGGTGTCAAGCTGTTGCGAAGAAATTTGTGAAGCTTTCAATAACTATGGAGAAAAGGACCTGTGCTGGTGGGTCGAAAAATGAAATAGTCTTTGATGCAAAAGACTGTGATAGGATGATGTTTCCCCATCATGATGCTCTGGTAATCATGTTGAGGATCAATGACTACGATGTCAAGCATGTTTTGATTGATCATAGCAACTCGGTAAACATCATCAATTATGGAGCTGTTAAGAAGATGTGGTTAATGGTTCTCGACGTCCTGAAGGCGACCGTATTGACAGGATTCAACAACTCCATCGAAAAGACATATGGAGAAATTACTCTTACTAAAACTGTTGAAGGAGTAGATAAGAAAACTGTTTTTCAAGTGATGGCCAATGATATGGCTTATAATGTCATCATTGGAAGACCTTGGATCCATGAGATGGAAGCTGTGCCATCTACCGAGGTGAGCAACGAATATCTCGCGAATGCTATTCGGTTGCGATGAAGAGTGGAGTAGTTCCGATTGAGACATCCAAATAGCAATTACTTGGCCCGGGGCTTGATGAGGAGGAGAGCCTGGCTCTTAAAATAAGCTCTCAAAAGGGGAAATGAAAAGGCCCCGTTGTTTATAACATTGAGGTACGTTACCCTTCGTCAAGCATAGTCTTTCGCTCATAGCATCGAGCTGTCAATGCTCCAACGCTTGAGATACTATTCGTACCTTATAAGAAAATCAAGCAACACAAAATACTATTCCCTCCGTCTCACTTTATTTAACATAGTTCGAGTTTCGAAGGCTAAACGAATTTTTCTTTGACCACAATTTTTTTGTATATCTTCTAAATATTTTGACTTGTAATTTATTGTGACTTGTTGTACTTTTCATGTAATTTCTAAATATATAAATTTTATTTCAAAAAGATTAAAGATTTTATGTCAAATTTAAAAAGTTTGACTCTCAAAATAGTATATATGAAAACAAAGTGGAACGGAGGAAATAGGTATTTTCTTCCCATTGACAGAAGTCTTTATAACCGAGTTACCCAATGCTTACGTTGATGCAAGCTACAACCAGCCTGAAAACCACTATTACCACAACGTGTTACATAAGTGGAGCGAGTGTAGTGGCAAGACTAGCTTAATATCTTGAATATGTATCCATCTCTAACATACCAAGACTACTTCAAAGGACAACTCTTGACAAGTTGACTAGGATTTAAGCGATCAAATCTTAATTGATAGAAATCGAAATCATTTACTCTTTTAAAAGCTAGAAGAGTACTTCGGTAAAAGATTGTAAATTTATAACATCCCAGGACTAATAACTCAACATGCGATGACAACAATTTCATCTTGAGGGCCTCTATTTTCTTTTGATTTCTAATAGAACTGTTCAAATATGATTCTTCTTTTACATAAACGAAACAAAAATCAATCACAAGTTTAGGATAGAGTTCTTCTCCATTTGTTGAAGTATGAATTTTTAAGAATGACAAACAAAGAACCTAGAGAAGGACTAGTATCATGAATAAAGGCAGAATATGTTGAGTCACATTCCTAGTTCTATTCGGTACAGGAAAGGAACGTGTAAAGGAACATGTCGGCATTCCTATACGAATTAGGAGAAGTTGACGTCTACCTGAAAATACAATCCTTATAGGTTAGGAGTTGTGTCTTAAAGGTAAAGCAACCGCCACAAGCTAAAAAAAGAGTTAACACTTGGAAAAGGAAAATTTTAATGAGGGGCTTTTTCCTAACCAAATTTGGAGAAGGTTTTTAGTTAGAGTATGCTAAGGTTTTAACTCTATAAATACATGGGTGGAGGCTGCAAAAGGAATTCATTCAATTCAAGAGAGCTAAAGAAAGACAAATCAAAGTGTTTTCGATTGTGAGTGAACAAGGTAGAAGTGCAGTTGAAGAACCAAGACTGAAGAAGTTCTTTCTTAGGTTCCGAGGTTGTTTTAGTTCTCTGTTATAGGAATTGAGTTGTAACATATCTACTTATAATAGAAGCATTGTAGTAGGTCCTTAATTTGATAATTTAAATTCAAGTAAACTAGAGTTAGCTTAGAGGAAACTAGGTACTAGAGTTTAATTCCTTGGTTATTGAGTTGTAACCTAAAACTTATTTCTTTTGTGTTAGTGAGAAATCTCCAAAATCTGTGAGGTTTGGTCATGGTTTTTCTCCCTTGAGAAAGGAATTTTCCACGTAAATATTTGTGCAAGTTTATTTTTGCAAAGTTTCTTTAGTATAGGTATTTAATTAAACGTCAACGAGAACCTGGTTCTTTATGACACATCTTTAGAGAAAGTTTCTTAGGAAGACGAAAATCGATCAAGACACTATTCACACCCCCTGAGTGTCTCGTTATGGTACAAAAGTGGTATTAGAGCAGGTTCTCTCACATAAGATTAAATCCTTAATAGGGATCTTAATTATGAGTACACCACCGATAGTAACTGAAATAAAATCAATTGCTAGGCCTCCTCAGTTCAGTAGCCAGTACTACGTATAGTGGAAGTGAAGGATGGAGCACTTCATTCAAGTAGAAAATTTTCAATTATAGAAGATTACGTCTGAAAGACCTCTGGTTCTTTAGATTACAGTAGAAGAAGGAGCTCCTCAACGGACTGTTCCAAAAGAAGAATCTACCTACATAGAGGCTGACTATCATATCCATGAAACGAATGCCAAAGCTAAGAGGATTCTTATCTGTGGACTTGGTCCTAATAAGTACAATCAAGTTTCTTCATACAACACTGCCAAGAAAAATAGGATGCTCTCATAATTGATCATGAAGGAACTAGTCTTGTCAAGAAGTCAAGAATTTAGCTATTAAAAAGAAAACTTTCAGTTGTTCAGAATGAGTGAAATTGAATCTATTCATGACATAATGACAAGGTTCATTATTATTACTAATGAGATGAAGTCCTTACAAATGACTCTCACTTTTGATGACCTAGTTACCAAAATTCTTTTGAAATTTTCCTAATTCTTGGGAAGCAAAAGTCACAGCTATCATAAAAGCCAAGGAGCTAGACAAGATACAACTAGACGACCTAGTTGGTAGCTTAAATGCTCATCAAACTATGAAAAAGTCAAGAATTTAGGGGGAACCTGTGAAAGAAAAGTACTTGGCACTGGAAACAATTGGAGGACCTGAGTCTGAGATGACCGTGCAAGAATTAGCACTACTTAGAAAAATTGGAAGAGCCTTGAATCTTTGAAACTTGAAGGGTGCTAACAAGTCTACCAAAGAAACTCCTAAGAAAATGAACATTGTTGGTAGTCCAGACTACTCAGGCTGTTTTAAGTGCAAAAAGATGGATCATGCTGTAAAGGACTGTCCACGATAGGAAATTGAGTGGAGAAAGAACAGAGCTGCAAAAGACAAGGAACATAACAAGCCCCGACGTCTAGAATTTCATACTTAGAGAAAGAAATAGAAGTTGGCGTTCATCGCCACCTGCGGAGAATTTGAAGAAGACAGTGATCCTGATGGAGAAATTGAAGAGAGCTCTCTACTTGCCTTTATGGCTTAAACGGATAGAGATAAGGGAAGATTGATTGAAAAGCCTCCTATATATTGGAAAGTAATATTATCAATGGAAGGAACAGATGTCGGTGTTTATCCAGGCTAGTGATTACACATTATGGATGATCACTAAGCATCGACACTACATACCCTTCAAGAGGAGGGCAATACACCTCGAGTCCCTAAAGAGGTTCATTAACTAAACTCGAATGATTTGGCTTGGCTACAAGTAAATACTAGGGCAAGAGCTTTTCTTAAACTTGAAAATTTTAAGTTAAAGGAAGCAAGTGGTAAAAATATAGTCAGTGAAGTTCAAATTAATCTGGAAGCTAGGCTTAAAAATAAAAATGAGGTTCCTTATCAAGAAACTAAGAAGAACCGAGTACTTCGAGAAAGTTTTGAAAAAGCTAACCATGAACATACTAGACTCACTAAGTGGAACAAGTCCTTTAAAGCTATGTGGAACAAGTCCTTTAAAGCTATGTATGGGGTTCTTGATAATCAGAATAAAGGTAAAAAGACTTAGGCTATAACAAACCATTACCTCCCTGCAATCCAAAAAGTAAACATGTAGGCTCTTTCTGAAAATATGCCTTGCATATTTTGTGGAAAAATTGGGCACTTAAAAGAAACTAGCATTGCATAGTGAAAAATAAAAGGCATGTGTTACCTGGTTGGGCTAGAAGAGATTGAAGTCATCTATTGTATCAAAAGAAGGGACCCAAGCTTGTTTGGGTTCCTAAATCTAACCCTTGATTTCTTTTTGTAGACTGGAATGGGAAGTAATAACCAAAGCTAGAGTCTTTATAGTGGTTGTTCAAGGCACATGATTGGAGATAGAAGTAAAATTCGCTCACCCGCAACATTTCAAGGGGTAATGTGGCTTTTGGAGGAGGTAAGAATGGTGAAATAGTTGGTATTGGAAAAGTTAGAATATCCCTCAACAATCCTATTCGATTAGGAGTTGTGTCTTAAAGCTAAATAAAGACAATTAAGGAAAAAAAGAGTTAACATTTAGAAAAGGAAAAGTTTAATGAAGGGATTTTCCTAACGAAATTTGGAGAAGGTTCCTAGTTATAGTCTGTTAAGGTTTTAATTCTATAAATACATGGATGGAGGTTGCAAAATGAATTCATTCACTTCAAGAGAGCCAAGGAAAGAAAAATCAAAGTATTGATTGATCGTGAGTGAACGAGGCAGAGGTGTAGTTGAAGAACCAAGTGCTGATAAAATAATTTCTTAGGTTCCTAGGTTGTTTTAGTTCTCTGTTATAAGAATCAAGTTTTAAACTATCCGCTTACCATAGAAGCATTGTAGTAGGTGTCATACCCGGTTTTAAACTCAACTCGGAGCGAATCAAGATTCGGGTTTGACTGGGTAACTCGTTTGAGTTAAAGATTAGAGTCGCCACCTAATATGGATTTCTACGGTGTATTAGGTCACCTAAGTGTCTAAGGTCGGGTCTTTTATTAAACAGGTCTAGTTTCTGAGATTCAAGGGTAAGAAGTCTAAGTGACTTGGGGAAGAAGGTGTTAGGCACTTTCCCAAGTCCCACGAAAAGTGGTTCCCGCCCGAGTTTCTATTTTGGGATGTCTAAATAAGCTATAAAACGTTGTCGTGTTCACAGAATATGTTACTATCGTAAAAAGAGGTCAAATTCACAATTAATTAAGGATTCAAGTCTAAAACTAATATAAGCATAGGCAACACGTATATGACTTGGGCTTTAGGCTTTGCGGATACGGCCTATATTTCACGTCTACTCGCGCTTTCGGCCTCTATTACAAATCCTAATCGAAAAGTGGTTAAATTTGCAAGCAAGCATTATAAAACAACATACTTTCACAATTTTGAGGGGCTGGATTAATTTTGCAAAAATAGGCAGATTTTATAAATAATTTTCAGATTTGGTCAAAAATCAAATAAGGGTTATTTTTGAAATAGAATATTAGCCATTTAGGGTCGGTGTGACTCGTCATTAATTTTCGAGCCCTAACCTTAATGGCTATTTTGTTTTAGGGGTTAGTTTTACAAAATATGTATAAAGGAGGCTGTTTAAAAATGGGTCACGAAAAACATATAGAAATGCACATAGGGGCTGTCACACATAACATATACATATATAGGCATGAAAATACATGATAATACTTGTTAAGCTTGAGAAAATACATGTAAATACTTGTATAGTTTACCCCCCTTTAACTTATACACCCCTACACACTATTACATTAGTGTATAGGAGCTTGAAGCTTGTAAAAACAGGTTCAAACATAGAAAGGGCCAGTTTACTAATAGGTATTGAGCAGCTTAATTTGTAAAAGCAGTCGCAGAATAGGTAAAAGTTACACATTCATCCCCTACCATTGAAATTTCAGATTTTACACAGAATAACCTGCTTCAAATATTATGATTTACGTTTTAAGACCTGCACCTACTAGTTATACTGTAATAAAGTAATGCTATCGCATCCAGACTCTAGTCGAAAATAAGTAAATCCAAAATTTGAGCTTTCAAAATAACCTATAATTTTGTTTCCTATCCAGCAATCGTCATGCAAGTTTTAGGCAGTAAAAGGTCATGATTTTAGGATGAGTAATGCAACACGTAGGAGAGAAGTGTACTAATGGCCCTTGGATAGCCCAAATACATAGTTCACCACTGTGCAACATATGTTAAATGGTCAAATACAGACAGGGGAAGTAAATACAAACACATAGGGGGAGACTAGAAGGAGTGAAGAAAAGGATAAGAATGGTGCCCTGTGTACACCCCCAAGCATAGCCTGTTTAGGACTAGTTTCAGATAAAGGAAAACCTTCATCAGGCTCATACAAAGGACCTCTAAACTAAGTCCTGGTATAGCTCTAAGCTTATCCACATATACTGTAAGATAGAGATTAGCAGGGAAGTCCAGGAGAGGGCTTAAACATTCATACATATAGGCAGGAATCCAGGTAGGAAGTCAAGACATAGACAGATCAGATACAAAGTTAAGCAAGTATGCAGTTTATGAGTTATACCTTATTAGGAACTGTAACAAACAAAGAGTGATATTGAGGCAGTGTTGCTTGCAAGAACAGAAAAGAAGCAAAAGAGCAGGATTCTTCCAATGATGTGAGAGACAATCAGAAGAGAGAGTAGTATGCACTGTATGCTTTGTCAAGTGTTCTATGTATTGTGTCGACACCTAATTTTGTCCCTCCCGTTTCGATAACTATTATTCAGACAAAATTGCACTGATAACAATGCAACTATCATGCCCTCACTCCCATTCTAAGTCACTACTTCATATATGCACACCAATTAGGCTATTTTAAAAGTATTTGCACAAACAACTACAACTTTACAAAATTTGTATATTTTGTCACAATTTCTTGTAGTCATTCCAATTTTTCTAAAAAAATTACCTAAATTATTTTTAAACCTAAAATAATATGTTTTCTTAATTATTGAACCCTAAAATAATAGATATTTCGGCACCCTCTCCTTCAAAACATGACCTGTGCCGACAAAAGAAGGAGGAAAGTCACTCGATTGAGACGGGTCAAAGCTAACCCGACTCTGGTGTAAACGGGTAACCCTAGCCCTTTTCTTTTTCTTCCTTTCTGATTTATCATTGATCTTCCATGATTATCAAGCCTGAAATTTGCTTAATTCTTTTCATGCATTAACACTCATATGTTATATGATTATTGAAATTCATATGGTCGTTAATGGCTACTTAGTCACTGATTTGGTTAATCATTTTTGTTAATGTGTTTCGCTTGAGTCTCACATGATCATAGCTTAAGTCTCATGTCATCTTCATCAGTTTAGAATCTATAACTTATGCTTGGCCGTAAAATTGATCGAGTGCAATATATTTATTTGATCATCCTGTTTCAGTGCATAATCCTCTTGAATGACGTGTTGTATTGGATTGGATTGAAATCTGATTCATACGATTAAGGTGGGTCCTAGTTAGTTCCAATTTGAAATCTTAATTAAAAAATAGAATGGAAATTGATTATTTGATTAACGTGGTATCAATTGGGATCTTCCTAATCTACTAAGGATATCTTTGAACCTAAAATAGGCTTATACCACTGATTTTGAACTTGGACTCTATTAAGCTCAAGGGGATGGGAACTATATTTGTCAAGGAATCTGATTTGCCCTAGGTTTGGGACTGATTGACCTATATTTAGAAGGGATACTCAGCTATTTTTTTAAGGCAAAATTCTTTGATAGCCCCTTAAACTTGGAACTGTCTGTAAGTTAGACACTTCAAGTTAACGAATGACCAGATAGACACTTCAACTTGACTTGAATGTGTCTCACAAATACAAAAATATGATGTGGCAAACTCTGGGTGTCAAATTTCATTGGAGCGCGTGAGAGAGTATTTTTATCCTTATTTTTTTCATTTTTTACAGATGAAAAATATCCCAAACATAACCTTCTATCTCCTTCACAATCTCCGGCGAGCACTTGACAGAAAAAATGGCTACTGCAATAAAAAAAATATTCCTAGCTACGCAACTCCTCCGCTAAAGTCATCTTCTCAGCCAAAGTGTTGCAAACATCAGTCATCTCCTCCATTGACTATATTGCCATCACCACAACCAATAATATTTCCATATCCTTTATTTTTTTGGGCTAAGAGACTGAGCCAAAAACATAAAATTTTAGACTTGAAAAGCGGAAGTCATATCAAGATGAAGGAAGTTCGTTTCTCTTTGATTTTTGTCAATAGGCTCACCAGATAAATTGCTCCTCCGGCAATAAATTTAGACAAGATTTAATTTAGAATAAAGCTTAAGTATTATATATATAAAATAGAGCACAATGCATAAAGAATAACAATTTCTTATCCTAACATATAATTTGAATCAAGATATTGGGGGGGGGGGGGGGGGTCAGGGGACAAGGAGGGACGACTTGAAGGATGGGGAAATGAACGGGGTGTTCTTGGGAAAGAGACGAAGTGGGGATAGGGAAATTGGGGTGTGGGGCGGTAGCTGGGGGTGGGTTTTAATTTCTTTTTTATCTTATTGAATTTGCTTTACTTTTTAATTATATTTGACTTTTTTTCTTTTCAAATTACACATGTCATCCCATCATTGATGAAGTGGAGATAATTATAGCAAGTGTGTTTCACGCACTAGGTCTGATAGAAAAAAGTGTTTGTGTGATACATTCCAGTCAAGTTGAAGTGTCTATCTGGTCACTCGTTAACTTGAAGTGTCTAGCTTACAGACAGTGCCAAGTTTAAGGGGCTATCAAGGAATTTTGTCTTTTTTTAACTTTGAAAACAATATTCCTTTGCCTTCTTTGGCTTTTACTCGTTAAAACTAGGGCTCCCCATCACACTTATTTAAGTCAATGCCCTTCTCATTCACTACATATTCAAAAGGCATCACACACATACTTCACAAGCATACACTTCTCTTAACTGAAAAGAAAAACATTGTGCAATACTCTCTCATCTGTTCTGGGTACTTATCTGGGGAAGAAACTTGGCTCTACTTTTACTGTTGTTATCCTAAGCTATTAAGAAGGTAAATAAACATGTCATACACTTCTGTTTGCCTTCAGATTTAAACTGCACAGGCTTAAACTCTTTCAGTGTAATCCTTGCTTGCCTGTGCTACCTGTTTGGGGCCCTACTTTGCCCTTGCTAACCTTTGTTTTGCAGCATGAGTGGATGGCCCTATGGCCATACCAAAACTCAATTTGCAGGCCTTCCTTTGTGCTTGAGAAAGTCCGGTAAAAAGCTCCTCTATTACATGAAAACCCAAGCCTAAGCAGGCTATATTTCAGTGCATACAGGGTACCACTTTTATCTCTATACCCTTCTGATTCCCCATAGTTTTCCCCCCTTCTATGATTGTATTTATTAGGTCAACCCCTATCTGTACTCATCTTAAAACAAGGTACACAGTCATGAGGCTGTGTATAAGGCTATCCAGGAGCCACTCCCAACCCTCTTCTTTATGTGTTGCATCATCTTCATAAGTTGTGATCTTTGAATTAGCACTTGCATAGTGATTTCTGAAAATAAACGTTTGTCTTGATTTCCAAACTGAGATTCCGGGCTTATACACGTGAATTGGAATCTAAATAGTAATAAAACGACTTATGCCTAGTATATGCAAATTTTGTAACTCACGTTGAAGTAAGTTGCTTGGTGAAAATTGAAATTTTTACAATAAGGGCTATATGTGCTAAAACTGCCTAATCTGTAATTGTTTCTGCAAAATCAAATCTGTCCTTCTTTTACATTATTGATCCAGGCAAAAAACCTCTTTTAAATTTGGCCTGTTTCGTGCATTTTTCAAACATTTAACTCCTATACACTAATATAATAGTGTAAAGGGGTGTATAAAGTATTTTGGGGTCAATTATACGATCTACTATGTGTATTTTCGAAGATATATTGCTATTACTCCATGTATTTGCATGTATATACCTATATTTATGTATGGCAGCCCCTGTTTGCATTTGTGTGCTTTGTGAACACAGTTTCTTTTCCAAAAGCAGCCCCTCTATCTATATTTTGAAAATTGACCCCTAAATCAAATAGGCATTAAGGTTAGGGCTCCATAATTAATGACGACTCACACCGACCCTAAATGGCTAACAATTTATTTCAAAAATAACCCTTACTTGGTTTTTGACTAAAACTAAAAATCATTTACAAAATCTACCTATTTTTGCAAAACCAATTTGATACATAAAATTGCATAACTATACTGTTTCGTGACATTTGCTTGCAGCTTTAGCAACTCTCGATTAGGCATTCGCAACTAAGGGCTAAAACGTGCCATTAGGCATAAGGGCTTAGGCTGTATTTTCAAAATTTCGAGCCCAAGAACATATGTTACCCGTGTCTACACTGCTTTGCACAAATTAAACTTAGTTCTTTGACTGATTGTGAATTTGGCCTCTTAAGTTAGTGATATATATGATAACCTTTACAACCTGTTTAGCCATCCCAAAATAAAACTCGGGCGTGAACCACTTTTCGTGGGACTTGGAAAAGTGCCTAACACCTTCTTCCCCGAGTCACTTGGACTTCTTACCCTTGAATCTCTGCAACTAGATCGGTTTAATAAAGACCCGACCTTAGACACTTAGGTGACTAAATGCACCTTAGAAATCCATATTATGTGGCGACTCCAATCCCTAACTCAAACGAGTTACCCAGTCAAACCTGAAACATGACTCGCTCCGTGTTGAGATTAAAACCGGGTATGACAGAATGGCAAATCCACTGGGGATACTCAAAGTCCTAACCATAACGAGTCTTTATTTTAGGATTTTTTTATTGATTATTATCTTTTTATTCATATTATTATTATTTTACTAACTTGGTTTATTTTTTATTTTTCCTTTTTCTTTTATTTATTTATCTGTATTTGAAAATTGATGTAATATTGGCATATTTCACTCATACTCCTCCACTCATGGAAAACGACACTTTGCACACACACGGGCGATTACGTGGATCTCATGGTCGTTCCACCTAAAAAAACCTCTAGGAGGGGCATTTGGAATATAGTTGGTCCATGGTACAACCAACAATTTCAAATGATCCTACGCCTTGGTAGTCCACCTTGGGAAACCGTATGAAGAATTACACCACTCTTTTAATGTAATGTGCATGCATCATTCCATAGGAAGGGCTCCCCGTGAGCCGACTAGATTTCAACTTGTCCAAACAGCTTGACGGGTTTTTAACCCCAAAGGAACGTTTAGACATGCTTATGTGCATTTGAAAAGAAAAAAAGAGAAAAGAAAAGTGAGATGAAAATAAATACGCATTTTGACTTGTCCAATTGTTCTTAAAAGGGGAGGGGAATTTTAATCACTTATTTTCTTTTTATTATAGGTCATCATGAGTCAAAAGTTTCACCGTTTTAGAAGGACTATAGGCGCACCTCCTTTGTTAACTAATTGGTAGAATAATTTGTCATTGGGCGAGCAAACCAAAGTACAAAAAACATCTGGGTCATTTGGTTTCTCTATTAGAAATGGAGCCGTGTAGAGAAATGATTGAAGTGTCGGTGTCATTTTGGTATGAAAAGCTAAATGTGCTTAGATTTGGGGACATTGAGTTAACACCTTTGCTGGAAGAGATAAGAGGGTTTAAGTCACACTCGGGGCTAGACAAACATCGTTGGCAGGGGAGTCGCATTTTAGCTCCCAGTGTCCCTTTACCTGATGAGTTTCGTGATAAATTAGGGATGGTAGCAAGTGTGAATGTAGAATTTTTACAACAAAAAAAAATACCCTTTTCCTATTTTTACAACAGGTTTGGATATTTGAGTGCATTCGATGACCGTAAGAAAGAGCTTAACTCCTACAATGACTAGAGGAGAGCTAGACCATTTGCATTTGCTGTTTGTTTCTTGGGACTAATGGTGTTCCTTGAAAGCTTGAATCACGACATATGTTCGAGGCTTGTCATGGTTACTGATGCAGTGTTTAATGGGATTGATGGTTATCGTTATACTATAGTTCCTATGATTGTGGCAGACATTTATCGGGCTATGGGTTGTTGCAAAAGAAGAGCAAAAATATTTTCAAGGTTGCAACCTTCTACTACAAGCATAGTTCAAGGAGCATTTGAGGAAAGTGAGAGGTGCGCAAGAATTGTCTAAGCCGACTGGTTCCAACTACTTGGTTGGAGAATGGTACGGGGTTCTAATATTCAAGCAGCGAAGCAGCACAGAGAAATAGGTAAGGTTGGTTGAAAGCATAACGGAGGATTCAATTCAATGGATGTTCACTTGGTTTCCTTCATCAGATTTCATAGTTAGCTTTGAGAATGCATCCTTTTTTATACTTATGGGATTGAGAGGTCTCCAACACTATCAACCACTAAGGGTGATGAGGCAAGTGGGGAGAAAGAAAATCATCCTACTCATACCAGACACGAAGGCCTACCAGTTTGATTATACTGAAGACATTGTTCCAAAAGTCAAAATCATTAGAAAATCCTGGGTAAGTAGAAGTGTCTTCGGGAAGGAGTCATTAGCATCAGACCGATACAACGCTAGATGCGAACCAAATTACAACAGTTGGTTACATTCTAGCATAAAAGGAAATATGGTAGTGGGGTCGAGCCGAGGAAATGATATGAGAGACCGAGAGGCGGAAGCTCAAATTTGATACCGAGAGTTCATGTTGAGGGCCGTTAAAATTGACAAAGAAAACAAAGAAGAGATCGAAATGTGGAGGAAATGCACATTAGAGTTGGAAGGAAAGATAGAGACGTTGGGGATGAAGCTGGAGAAATGGAATTCGGAGTGTTCTGAGGTAGATATCCTACATTTAGTCGTGGCCAAGGGATACTTAATCCAAGCTATGGAAGAAGCCAAGGAGATTACCCGAGAAGCAAAAAGAGTCAGGCTGGAGGAGGAGCGTGTTGCCTAGTCAAGTGTCATTTTCATTTCTTTTGTATTTTTATTTCCAAAGCCGTCATGTATTGAATTTTAAAATTATTTTGGGAATTTATGAGAAGTTGTCAACAAAATACGTAACTATTTGCATCATAACAAACCTAGGAAGGCTAAACGTCCTTGGCACGTCATAGTCCATTAGTAAACCTATTCTAAATGTCGAAAAGGTTCTCAACCCGAAAAAGACAAAATGGCATCCTTGCATATAATCGAAGAAATGTCTATGCAAAATATTGATCGTCTGCCTAAGTGTGATCAAGAGGTACACTTCAATTCGAGACTGTTTCCCAAGCTCCTCACTTGATCAGACTCTGGTGGGAAGATTTGGCTGTTGTCAGTATGGTCCATGTTCAAAAGATGTTGGAAGAACTGGTGGCTCTCAAAGCTTACACTGCCATGCGTGGTTTAGTCGAGGCTGCTACACATGTCTAGGACTACAAAAAGGCGGTATTTTATTTCAATGGTTTGGAGTTGGCACCAATGCTAGAGGAATTTGGAGGACTAGCAGGGTTAGAGCCTGGGCCCAAGACCATTATTTATCCCTGAGACGTGGACCCTAAGGAGTTCATTAAACTGTTGCACGCTCCTTATGATCCATACGTCGAAGGAGTGCATGATGGAAAGGTCACATTGGAGTATTTATATTCTAGATTTGGAGATCCAACTCATAGGCACGATTGGACTGGGGCATGGAAAATTTAAGATTGGGAATGGACTTAATCAAATGCTTTCATTGTTTCTTTTCTGGGGAGCATGGTTTTCCCCGAGAAAAAAGGAAGGATCGACATAAGGCTGGGAAGAATAGTCGAAGGGTTACGCAAAGGCGCTCACAAGCGCCAAGTGAGTTTGATTCCAATGATCGTAGGGGAAGTTTATAGGGCTCTAACCAAATGTAAAAAGGGAGGAGACTTCTTTGAGGGATGCAACCTTTTGCTACAAATATGGTTGATAGAATATTTACACAATGTCCCCATCAGTCCAGTAGCACCAAGGCCATGAAGAGATGGAGGCATTCACTCACATAGCACCCGCATGGCTGGAACAATAGTATAGGAAGACCCTACGAACATGCGAGGATGGTACACCAAATTTGAAGAGTTACAAGAGGTGTAGTGGGTAAATGAAAACTGTGTCGGTTTCATCATTTCCATACAAGGACAGCACACCACTTTAATGACGCTGATTGGATTCCGATGAACTCATCACTATGTCCCCTTAAGAATCCTCCGATTAGTAGGGATGACACAACAAACTCCTCAGTTGACAAAAAAGAGAAGTTTTAATGTTGTCATAAAGGACATTGAGCATCTAGATGGTTGGTACAACATTGACAATGTGGGTAGGAAGGCTTACTATGCAATTTTTCCGTGGCCGAGACAGTAGGGTGAACCCTGTTGCTACTTTGACTTATCCTCAGTGGCTCAGTAAAGATAGAGAGAAGTTCCGATCAAAGACTGCACTGAAAAGAAAAGCCGAAGCTCCAAGAGTCGCTGAAAAGTACAAGAAGCTATGGCACAAGTTTGACCAAAATAAGAAGGAGTTAAGGGTGACACAAGAGAGGGAGATGAGGAGGCAATACAAGGAAAGGATCAGAGGGGATGAGCTTAAGTATTGGACAGGCAAAATCAGGGCAGCAAGGCAAGCCGTACGGAATCTGCAAGACTTGCTCAAGGGGTGGGGAAATTATTTTAAGTCAGTGCCATTGGAAGGAAAGGAAAAAATAGGAGTGGAAATTTGTGAATTCTTCACAAAAGCTCTGGGTGATATGCAAGCTGGGAAGGACGTGATAGAGATGTTCGTTGCCCCTCCACCAGCAAACCTGGTTCACAAACCTAAGGAAGAAACTGAAGGGAAGAAGGAGAAAGAATATGCTAGAGCTGATGCTTGATTCAAAACCTCTTTGATTGGCACATAGTCTGGTCGTTTTAAGTCGAGTCGGTTTTCTTTCGTCTTTTTCCATTTAGTCGAGTCGTTGTCTCAAATTAGTGATTATAATAAAGCCGAGCAAATCAAATAAAATTTCGTTATTTTGGGTTTTAAGACTTATGTTTTTTATGCTTATGCAAACAAAATGATGTGTTTGGCGCAAACATTACTTCGAATCTTCGATAGGCCTACCTCTGGCACAAAAGAAGTCCCTTGTATAATAGGACGCGAATTAATGCTAACACTTACACACATTCTTTTCTCTGTTTTTGTTATTTTAGTCCCAAGTCCCTGAAGTTTGGTTTGTGCATTCTGGCCGCGCCGCAATGCCAGTTGAGATCCAGAGGATCAATCCCAACATCTCCCCCTTTACCTACAAGGACAAGGATGAGACGCAATATCATGGCTGAGTTTGACAAAGCTGGAAATGGAACCCCCGAAAAGCAAGGTGTGGTTGCCTATGAAGATTATGCTAAGCTGGAGCAAAGGCTGTTTGAGTCAGAGAATAGGATTCCTCTTGTCCATGCTGCTGGATTCACTGAACCAAACAAAACCGCCTGCCCTCATGGCAAAGGTCCACTATTCCCTGAGAAAGACATCCCGTACCCCACCGACATTGCACCACCAAAAGCGCCATAAAATAACCTCCCTCCCTTCACTGTTGAAACCAAAACTGTTGCATCATCCACCAAACATCACGACATGTATGCATGGACAAGGGAAGACTCAGAAAGCACCAAAGAGCAAGTCAAGTTTCTAGTGGAGAAATTCAAGCAATTCCAAGGCACCAAAGAAACCCGAGGACTAGCCTATGAAGATCTCTGCATGTACCCTGATTTGAAGCTGCCCGAAAGTTATATGACACCCAAGTTCAACATGTTCGATGGCAGTGGCGACCCAATGGCTCACTTGAGGTCTTACTGCGACAAGTTGGTCGGGGTTGGACACGATGAAAAGATTTGCATGCAGTTGTTCAACCGTAGTTTGACTGGAGATACGCTGGTATGGTATTCGAAGCAGCAAACAAAGAAGTGGACAAGCTGGGAAGCAATGGCTGGAGATTTTGTCAATAGCTTTGGGCACAACACCGACACCATGCCTGATCAATTTTATTTGGAAAAGATGAAGAAGAAGCCTACTGAGACCTTTAGGGAGTTCGCAACTAGATGGAGAGCTGAAGCCGCCAAAGTCCAACCTCCTATAGAAGACACAGAGATAATGGCAACTTTCATCCGCATACAAGAGGATGTCTACTTTGACAAGATGCTGAACATGCAAGACAAGAAGTTTGGAGACTTCATCAAAATTGGAGACATGGTTAAAGATGGTTTGAAAACTGGTAGGATTGTCAACTTGGCCGCACTACAAGCCACTAACAAAGCACTACAAACTGGTAACACTGATACATCGAAGAAAAAGAAGGACGACGTCTCCTTCATTTCCGCGTCACTCGATCATTCTCCCACCCATAACTACTACTACAAAACACCAGCTCCATTGTACCCATACATTCCACCCACATCTACCTATCCAGTCTACAACACTCAGCCGATGTTCCAAAACCCACCGCCACAAAGACCACCATACCCACAAAGTCCTAACTACAAAAATACCAACACCTATCCATCAAGACCTCACACAAATAACAACCCTAGGCCCAAAAGAAATTATACCCCGATAGCTGAATCCCGCACTCAGTTATTTGAAAGACTCAAAGCAGCTAGCCACATACAATCCATCCTATTCAAAATGCCTGATAGAATGTCACCCTACTTGGACCAAACCAAAACCTGTGCCTATCACTCTGGAGGACCTAGTCATGATACCGAAAAGCGCTACGTCTTGAGAGATAAAATTTAAAACTTAATCGATCAAAAGGTGATCCACTTGAAAACTCCAAATGTGCACAATAACCCTCTACCTAACCATATAAACAATAGGGTGAACTTGATCGAGTTGGACGAAGAATGCAACTTGGAGGGAACCATTGTCAAAGCGAAAAGAGCCACACCAGCACCTGCTTCTGTTGCCCAGGCGGCTAAAGCACCAGAGCCCATTGAGGTAGAAATAGCTCCAAAATTCTACGTTGATGTAGTTCCCCCATATAGTGACAAGGCAGTACCATGGGATTACGAAGTAAAGAAGAATGGTAAATTGACAGTTGAGACTGTTGCTGGACAAGGGATGACTAGGAGTGGGAGGATCTATACTCCTGAGCATTTTGTTCAAGGTAGACGAGGCATCAACGAGGAGGAGTCTGAGGAACTATGGAAGAAAGTGCAAGCAAACGAATACTTTGTGGTTGAACATTTGGGCAAGACTCCTACATAAATCTCCATCTTAGCTTTACTCCTAAAGTCGGAGAGCCACCGAAATGCCTTGATGAAAGTGTTGGATGAAGCACATGTCCCGGTGGATATCACAGTTGAGAATCTGGCTAGCATGGTCGGGCAAGTCATGGAATCCAATCGAATCGCTTTCCACGAAGATGAACTGCCGCCTGACGGTTTAAGTCACAACAAGGCTTTGCATGTCACCATCAAATGCAAAGACTGGTTCGTAGGGAGAGTTTTGATCGATAGAGGATCCCGTTTGAACATACGTCTATTTATCACTCTGAAAAGAATGGGGATTGATCAAAGTAAGATAAGAGAAACCGACATGAAAGTAAAGGTGTTTGATGGATCACAAAGAAGCACCATTGGAGAAATCGACTTAACCATCATTGTCGGTCCCGTGGAGTTCAATGCTGAATTTCATGTCATGGACATCTCTGGTTCTTACAACCTGCTACTAGGAAGACTGTGGATTCACATGGCATGGACAGTGCCTTCAACATTGTACCAGACAGTGAAGTTCAAGTGGGACAACAAAGAAGTGGTAGTATTCGTCGAAGGGAACAACTCTATTTACAATGAACAAACCATACTAGTAATTGAAGGGAGTGTTCCTGATGGGCAGACTTTCTATACTGTGGAACTTGTGGGAGCAGTGCAAGGCACTCGAGGGGGATACCGTAAAAACTACAATAAGAGTTAGGATCCCACTGACGCAGCCCAAGGAGGTTATACCGCACACTTCGCTCCTAAACTGGTCAACGCACCACATGGAACTGAAGAGAAAAAAGAAGTTTCTACAGCGCTTATTAGGACGGTCGAGGCAAAGGCTTTGGATGGAGGAACTTAGTTTGGGAACCGATAATATCTGATTGGGGTGTGCCTTTACGTGAATTTCGTGAGACTATACCTGCTAAAACAGAGAAGCAACCGATGTACTCGCCTAATGCTCGTCCTAACTGAAAGCGCATTTCTGAAGAAACAAGGGGAAAGCAAGTGTGGCTACCTAAAACACCTAAACCTATGGAGGTAGTGATTGAAGAGCCGTATATACTCCCACAACCTGCAAAATGGCCTGGAGACTGGGTTGTAGGCATCCTGATAAGGCAAGGCTATGAACCTGGGAAAGGTTTGGGTAAGAACCTCGATGGCATGGTTGAACCAATTCAAATTGTGATGAGGCCCGACAACGAGAAAGCTGGCATAGGGTACATTTTGACTTATGAGAAGAGCATGGAAGAAGCATCACTGGACTTCAAATTCTACAAGAAAAGCACCAAAACTCTCCTACATATTTTTGTCTCGTCTGGATACTTGGATGGTCGCAAGGGGAAGGTATCTGCAGTACAAGGGGTCAAACCGAAGATTACAAATGCTAAAGAGGATTTACTGGCAGGCGTGCAAAAGTTGTTCCTATCTAACGAAGACTGCTGTGTGATCCTGGAAAAGCATGTTGAACCTCCTTGACTGGCAAAAGCTGAATCTGGAGCTACACTGAACAACTAGATCAGCAACCTGGCCAGAGCTTACCGTGGACCTAAGTAGTTCTGGGGATAGATTTTATTTCATGCTTTCTAAAATAAAACCCGACCTCGAGTCGTGGAGCTTGCATTTCTTTTTTCTTTTTCACAAGTCTCCCTACAAACTTTGTTTTGCAAGGATTCATTAATAAAATATTACACTATTTCCTTTCACTTTTGTTTTAATCTTTTAATTACGCACCGTTATATTTTTCAGCATTCAAACTAATAATTCCATTGAGTCCACAACCGCAACGTATAATGAAACTATAGAGCTTGAGGAAACTGATTTTGACTATGGTGAATTTGATGAAGCCACACAAGAGGAAATTGAAAGATTTGAAAATAAGCCCAAACCAAACCTAGAAGAGACTGAGATGATAAATCTGGGAGATGATGAAACGGTAAAAGAGACAAGAATTAGTGTTCATCTCACCGCAGAAAATAAAAAGCGGTATACTAAGTTTTTTAAAGAATATGAGGATGTGTTTGCATGGTCATGAGATGACATGACTGGCATAAGCACGGACTTGGTGGCTCACAAATTTCCCATCAATCTGGGCTTTCCGCCAGTCAAGCAAAAGGCTCGAACTTTCAAGTCATCTACCTTGCTGAAGATTGGGGAAGAGGTAACTAAGCAGCTCAATGCGGAAATTTTTAAAACAGTCAAATACCCAACTTGGCTAGCCAACATTGTCTCGGCGCCAAAGAAAGATGGGAAACTCAGAGTTTGTGTAGACTATAGGGATCTGAATAGAGCAAGCACAAAAGATGATTTTCCTTTGCCGAAAATACACATCCTGATTGATAATTGTGCGAAACATGAACTACAGTCTTTCGTGGATTGCTTTGCCGGTTATCATCAAGTGCTTATGGATGAAGAAGATGCCGAGAAGACAGCTTTCACTACATCTTGGTGGACCTATTGCTACAAGGTTATGCCATTTGGGTTGAAGAACGCTGGGGCAACATACATGAGGGAAATGACAACCATATTCCATGACCTGATGCACAAAGAGATTGAAGTATATGTGGACGATGTGATTATCAAGTAAAAGAAGAGCTCAGAGCACCTTGACAATCTTCACAAGTTTTTTAATTGCTTGCGTCGATATAATTTGAAACTAAATCCAGCAAAGTCTGCTTTTGGTGTTCCAACATGGAAGCTTTTGGGTTTCATTGTTAGTAGAAGAGGCATCGAGTTAGATCCATCCAAGATCAAAGTCATTAAAGAGTTGCCACTGCTGAAGAGTAAGAAGGAGGTTATGAGTTTCTTGGGACGGCTCAATTACACCAACCGATTCATAGCCAAATCCACAGTCATTTGCAAACCAATCATCAAGTTATTAAAGAAAGATGCAGGTATCGAATGGACGGAGGATTGCCAAAAAGCATTTGATCGAATAAAAAAGTATTTGTCTTGACCACATGTCTTGGTTCCACCCGAACCTGGGCGACCTTTGATCTTGTACCTGTCTGTGGTAGACTTAGCATTCGGTTGTGTGTTGGAGCAACATTACTCAACTGGAAGAAACGAGCAAGCAATATACTATTTGAGTAAGAAGTTCACTCCCTACGAAGCCAAGTACACACTGCTGGAGCGTACTTGCTGTGCACTGACCTGGGTAGCACAATAGTTGAGGCATTACTTGACGCCCTACACGACTTTGCTGATAACAAGAACGGATCCTCTCAAGTACATCTTCCAAAAGCCAATGCCTACTGGAAAATTGGCTAAATGGCAAATGCTACTCAGTGAATTTGACACTACTTTTGTCTCTCAAAAGGCGGTGAAAGCCCAGGCATTGGCAGATCATATGGTCGAGAATCCAGCGGGTGATGATTACAAACCTCTGCACACTTATTTCCCTGATAAAGAAGTCATGTTTGTAGGGGGAGACATCACAGAGGAATACGATGGTTGGAGGCTATTCTTCGATGGAGCGGTGAATTTCAAGGGAGTCGGCATTGGAGCAGTGTTAGTTTCTGAGACTGGTGCGGGATAAAATTCGGACGCTAAAAACAAGATGGGAGCAAGACGGATCTTGAACTCCTTACGAGGTAGCTACGAGGACTGGGTCTTGTAACACCCTCGATTCGGGTCAAGAACCACCTACGCTATGCGGACAGTCCTCAAGATGCACTCGAGTCTTGCAAATAGCCTGGTCGGGTTTGGAATGAGATTCAATTAGTGCAACCAATTGATTCAAGCCAAAGGTAAAAGGTTTCATTCAACACAAGAGACCAAGTCTCAATTTGTTCTTCATTGTTCAAAATCTAGCTAATGATAAAATAAGCCTAAGTGAAGTATTTATAGGCTTCATCTAAACATAATAAAAGGCCTAAAGTACCCCCCCCCCCCCCAAAGTGGGTTAGAAAGACATAAGCCACGTAGGGCTAAAATAGGAATTACGTAGCAACTTAAGTAAAATTCCGGTCAAATAATAGCAGAAGTGGGCGGTCCGCCCTTTGGCCTAGGCGCTCTGCCTCTTGTCAAGCTGATGGAGATGCACAGTGTAGTGGGCTGCCTGCCTCTGTGAAAGGGGCAGTCCGCCTGGTCCAGATCTAGAGAGCACTTAATTTGACACTTAGCCGAATTTTGCCAATTTTCTACTAGGCAGTCCGCCCCCTTTTGTAGGCGGTCCGCCTATCCTGGGAGGTCTTGAGGCGGCTCAAAATGGTCTTGTGATGCTCTTCCTTGGCCTTGGATGGTAGCTCGATTTGCCTCATATCATCCTCCTCTTCTTAAGAAGATTTCATCCTCAGAATCAAGGCGAACCCATGGCATCATCATCTCCTCGGGGTGCCCAATGCTCTCCTCCTTTGACCTTCTTGAACGTCACTTTGACGTAAGCTTCTTCCAAGTTCTCCCTTGCATTGGCATGGAGCTTAGCACCTACAAGTAACGACAAGCAAATACAAAACCTCCTATTACGAATGTAGGGTAGTGCAAAAAGTGTGGAAAACACACTCTTATGGTATAACCAAGCATCAATTCTAATCAGAAAGATCAAGTCTTCAACAAGTAGTTGGTTTAATGAAAACATGCACTCAACACAAGAATGAGAAAATAGGTCATGGGGATATGGGAAATGTAAGATCAAGCTATCAAAATCCCCCTGATCCTTAAGCTCACGATCAACACACCAATCCATCCTCAAAGTGTGATCAACATGTGGAGTAGAGTAAGTCAAATAGACCAACCTACAACTAACATCAATTACTCCACTCTCCTTCTTTAGAGCATACTTACTCACACCAAGGGTTTCCTTTTAACCTCCAAGTTCATCACCTAACCAACCCTTCCCATAAGACAAACTCTTGAGAAAGGTATTGATAATGGCTTCTTCTTCATCATAACCCAAACAATCAATAGTAGGTTCACTAAAAGAGACATTTACCTCAC
The DNA here is from genome assembly GCA_029990575.1 of Petunia axillaris subsp. axillaris. Taxonomy (NCBI): domain Eukaryota; kingdom Viridiplantae; phylum Streptophyta; class Magnoliopsida; order Solanales; family Solanaceae; genus Petunia; species Petunia axillaris. The sequence continues at coordinate 147,060,310 of JARKNS010000004.1, forward strand.
TTAAGCTCTCAAACAATGAGTTGCCTAAGGAGTCAAATCCTTCACACCATGGAGGCTCAACCTTACTACCAACCCTAGTCCGATACAATTCACTACCACAAATAAAGATGCCTTCAAACAATGGATTAGTAAAAGCATGCATCTCAATTTCATGATCAAAAAAAGGCAAGGTAGTAAGACTAGGTTCATTACTCTTACTTAAGGAGTCATCATAGATAACCTTGTCCAATTCATACAATTTGGACTCCTCAAGGTCACTACCATACTTACCATAACACATAGGTCCACCAAATAGAAGCATATCAATAAGGGTATGATCAACTATCTCATCTTTCCCTTTGTGAAAGATTGATAGTGTGTCATAGCAAAGGTCACAAGCAAAGTCAACTATTAAATCTACACTAGGGAGAGGTTCATTAAACAATGAGCTCACATCATGATGTGGCTTAGCATTCCCCTCAACTAGTGATACACAAGCACACACAAGTTGACTACTAGACTCTTTACTAGTGGCATATTCACTTGATGCATCATAAACACCAACTAGTATTGAGTCATCAAAAGACAAGTAAATAGTAGGCTCATGAGAAGGTGAAGAAACACTTATACTTGAGTTACTTCCTTGAGCGCTCACATCATTTGAAGTGGCATATTCAACTCCTCCTTCATTAAGCTCACATTGAAGATTTTCCTCCTCTTGTCTTTCCTTCCAAGCACATGGTTGAGGCTTCAATGGCTTATCTTCAAATGTACCTACATAAGAGCTAACACATGAAAAGGTAGATGATGAAGAATAGTTAGAACAATGGGTGCTCTCACTCTCAATTTTTCTTTCCTAACCTCTCCTTTCTCTCATTTTTCCCTCAACGTCAAGTGTAGTTTGTGGTGACAATCCACTCACATTACTCCTCACATCCTCTCCTTTTTCCTCTCTAGGATTGTCACGGGTCCCTCCCTCACTCCTCTCTTTCTGTTGTCTCTCATGTTCAAGTACAATGGAATGAGACTCAAAATTATCCTTATTTGGAGTAGAGTGACTTTCACTTTCAATTTGCAATGGCATGACAACAAGATTGTTGGCTTCGGGCTCAAGTATAATGGGTGACTTAGCTTTAGCCGCTTCCCTCAACTCCCTCATACGCTTGTAATCTTCCCTCACTTGCCTCGGGGTCAAAGGTTTAAGCACATCCTTCTGTCCTTCTTGCTTGACCGTATAGGAGTTGGTCCGGCCATCATGTACCACACACCTATCATATTGCCATGGTCTCCCAAATAGAAGATGGCAAGCTTGCATCGGGACCACATCAAACATGATTTTGTCTCTATAGTTTCCAATGTTGAACTCTATCAACTCTTGTTTCACCACTTTCAACTCCCCACACTCACTTAACCATTGTAAACGGTATGGCTTTGGATGGTTTAGAGTGGGCAATTTCAATTGAGAAATCAAGGTTTTTCTTACTATGTTAGCACAACTTTCCGAATCAAATAACCATTGAGCACACTTGCCCCATCACACGACATCTAGCAAGAAAAAGGTTTTCTCTTTGCTCATTTTCTACCTCCTCTTCCATGAACATGGTACTCAAACTCCTCCTAACCACTAAGAACAAGTTAGGTTCATCCCCTTCCGTCGTAGCCTCTTCACAAGCAACTACATTACTCTCCTCATTTTCGGGCTCAATTTCTTGCTCATACACCAACCCATCATCCATAACAATTATGGTCTTTCAGGTAGGACAATCTCTTGCAAAGTGACCATATCCTTTGCACTTGTAGCATTGAGTAGAAGTAGAAGTAGGGGTATTCAAAGAAGTTTTAGAATTACCTCCCACATTCGGTGTTGGCTTCTCATAAGTCTTCTTCACATCTCGACTTGTACTTGCACCATTTGTGTTTGGACTCTTCCATTCCTTTGGTTTACTCACAGGAGTAGAAGTAGCACTCTTGTAGCAGTTGGACTTCTCTTCTTTGAGCCACTTCTCGGCTTCAACCGCGTGTTCAAATAGATCATGATGAGAACCATACCTTTGAAACCTCAATTGAGAGACTATCTCTCGGTTCAAACCATTCTTTAATCTAATCACGACTTGTTCATCTTCCTCCACATCCATGTCTAAGGCCATTCGAATTTGCTCAAATTCATTGTAGTACTCTTTAACCGTGTTGGAACCTTGCTTCAACTCATAAAGCCATTTGAGTTGATCATAACAATACTTTTTGGTTACATACTTTTCATCCATCACACGTTTCAATTCATCCCAAGTAAGGTTCACGGGCAAAGCATTCCTTCTCCTATACCTTTTGGCCGACTCCCACCAAGTAGAAGCAAAGGATTCAAAGGAAGATATAGCATATTTGGCTTTCTTCTCCTCGGCAATGTCATTCGTATCAAACACTCTTTCTATGGCCAACTTCCACTCAAGATACTCAACCGGGTCACTACTCCCCTTGAATGTAGGAATAGTAAGCTTCACACTATTGAGATTATTGTTGTCACGACCCCCTCAGTAAGGCTCCGGTTGGCCCCCAAAGTTGTCACCATAAGCATCATAATCCCTTCTAACATTCCCTCCAACATTCCCCATAGGTGGCCCTCGACCTCGGCCTCTACCCCTATTGACTTCCCGGCCTCCATTCATAGCTCTCCCAATTGGATAAGGAGCTTCATAATCATCAACATCAAACTCGGCCTCCTCCCCTTCTTGAGCTTCATCAACTTGCTCAAAAGGTGCAATATTTCTTCGGGCTCTAGGGAGTTGGACATTTCCTTGGGGATTGCCCAAGTTGTGGGGAATGCTCACTTGTTGGGGATTGCCCAACACGCGCTCATTTCGAGCAAGATCATCTTTTAGCTTTTGTTGCTTGACCAATTCGGAAAATTGTTCCGGGGTAATGGTTGAGCCACTTGTTCTTTCACCGGTTTCAAGTTGAACACTCGGGGTCCTTCTTTCAAGATTTTCAAGCCTTAGGCTCATGCCATCCAACTTGGCCATTATAGTAGCCAGTACTCCATTAATGGGATCATCACCTTTACTAGCCATGGTACCTACAAAATAAGCAAATGGTTAGTGAAATAACCTCACACACCTCACTTGAATGTCACTCGAGTACATGCGTTTAGTGGTGGGCGGGGTGGATTTATCACTCAATCTTGAACCAAAGATAGCACGTAGTTGAACCACGTTCCTAATCAACAACCAAGCAATCCACAAGCCAAGCACTCTTCGGGACGAGTGGAATTAATGAGACTCGATGGATGCTAAGCTCTTTAAGTGCGGACTTGAAACAAATAGTTCTACGAGTCTTCTTTGATCTCTACTCTCCACTAAGCACGATTATCCTAAAGGCTCAAATAATTAGTACTAATCGAGTAGGAATATTACTCTAATAGTACTAACCGAAAGCAATGCAATCAAATAAAACACGAAAACCTAAGAACTCCAACTACCCGGGCACCCTACAGGACTAGGCGCCCCGCCTCTGAATAGGGGCGGTCCGCCCAAGCAAAGTCCAGAGAACAGCCAGCAAAGTGGGCGGTCCGCCTCCTAGAGCGGGTGGTCCGCCTATTGTGATCTTCTGCACAATCCAAAAATCGTGTTCTTGGTGTTTTGGCACCCAATTTCCAATGTTTGCAAGGTGTTTTCCCAATTCGATGGTACCCCAATGTGTTTTCAACAACTACAAACAATCCCCAATGATTTATATCACTACCCAATCAATAAAAAATCCAAATTAAGAATTTTCAATGTTCATCAAATTCATAGCAAGGGTTTCTCAAGTACATGGGGTTTTCAAATCATCAAATCTTGTTTCACAACTTCAAATCTCAAGATATTGGTACCAAATCGATGGATTTTTGATAGAGAACAAACCCCAATAACAATCAATCAATCCAATAAACACGAGCAAATTTTTGGTGTTTTTTCAACCTTTTCAATTTTTTTTTTTTTTTTTGTATTTTCTTATTTTTCAACAACAACAATAAGAAACTAAAGTAGAAACTAACTTAGGCGCGATGAACAAGGATCGAGAATTTGTAGAAACAAATCCCGGGCCTTGTTCTGATACCATGATGATGCAGGATAAAATACGGAAGCTAAAAACAAGATAGGAGCAAGACGGAACTTGAAATCCCTACGAGGTAGCGACGAAGAACGGGTCTCGTAACACCCTCGATTCGAATCAAGAACAACCTACACTATGCGGACAGTCCTTAAGACGCACTCCGGTCTTGCAAATAGCCCGGTCGGGTTTGGAATGAGTTTCAATTAGTGCAACTAATTGATTCAAGCCAAAGGTAAAAGATTTCATTCAACCAAGAGACCAAGTCTCAATTTGTTCTTCATTGTTTAAAATCTAGCTAATGATAAAATAAGCCTAAGTGAAGTATTTATAGGCTTCATCTACACATAATAAAAGGCCTAAAGTACCCACCAAAATGGTTTAGAAAGACATAAGCCATGTAGGGCTAAAATAGGAATTACATAGAACCTTAAGTAAAATTCCCGTCAAACAATAGCAGAAGTGGGCGGCCCGCCCTTTGGCCTAGGCGCTCCGCCTCTTGTCAAGCTGATAGAGATGCGCAGTGTAGTGGGCGGTCCGCCTCTATGAAAAGGGCAGTCCGCCTGGTCCAGATCCAGAGAGCACTCAATTTGACACTTAGCCGAATTTTGCAAAATTTGAACTAGGCGGTCCGCCCCCTTTTGCAGGCTGTCTGCCTCATCCTGGGAGGTCTTGAGATGCTCTTCGTTGGCCTTGGATGGTTGCTCGATTTGCCCTGCATCAGAGACAGGGCAACATTACCCTATCACAGCCAAGATGAGGTTTCCTTGTACCAACAACATGGCGGAATATGAAACTTGCATCTTGGGTCTTAGGATGGCGGTGGACATGAACGTACAAAAGCTGTTAGCAATTGGAGATTCTAATTTGTTGATTCACCTAGTTCGAGGAGAATGGACAGCAAAGAATTCTAAAATATTGCCATACCTCGAGTGCATAAAAGAGCTGAAGCAAAGATTCACCAAGATAGAGTTCCGACATGTACCTAGGCTACAAAATGAATTCGCAGATGCTTTGGCCACCATATCTTCCATGATCAAACATCTGGACAAGAATTATATTGACTCAATACCCGTGGCAGTGAGGAAGCAACCAACATATTGTTACCATGTGGAAAAAGAATCGGACGGACAGCCTTGATTCTACGACATCAAGAGATTTCTCAAAGATGGCACTTACCCAAAGGATGCAACAAACCTTCAAAAGAAGACATTGAGAAGATTCGCGAATGGTTTCTTTTTGAACGGTGAAATCCTATACAAATGGACACCTTATCTAGGTTTGCTGAGATGCGTGGATGCTAAGGAAGCTGCGAGATTGTTAGAAGAAATACACTCTGGGACGTGTGGCTCACACATGAATGGCTTCGTACTTGCAAAGAAGATCTTGAGGGCTGGATATATCTGGATGACAATGGAGCATGATTGCATAAATCACACAAAGAAATGTCATCAATGCCAAGTCTACGGGGATATGATTCGAGTACCTCCTAGCGAATTAAATGTTATGGGATCACCTTGGCCTTTTTCCACCTGGGGAATGGATGTCATAGGACCAATCGAACCGGTTGCTTCGAGTGGACACCGTTTCATATTTGTGGCAAGTCAGTGACAAAGAAAGTATTGGCAAACTTTTTTGGTGACAAAATGATCTGTCGATTCGGCATTCCCCAGTCAATCATCACCGACAATGGGTCCAATCTCAATAGCGACTTATTGAAAGCAACTTGGGAAGTTTTCCAAATCAACCACCATAATTCCACTGCGTATAGGCCCCAAATGAATGGAGCGGTCGAGGCAGCCAACAAGAACATCAAGAAAATATTGCACAAGATGACAGATAATTCAAAGCAATGACATAAGAACTTACCCTATGCTTTGTTAGGGTACCGCACAAAATTGAGAACATTGACAGGGGCTACTCCTTACTTGCTAGTGTATGGCGCCGAGGCAGTGATACCAGCGGAAGTTGAGATACCATCTCCAAGGATAATTCAAGAGGCACAATTGAAAGACGCTGAATGGGCCAAGAAAAGAATTGAGCAGTTAGCACTCATCGATGGCAAGAGGATAAATGCAATATGTCATGGGAAATTATATCAGAGGAGAATGGCTAAAGCATTTAACAAGAAAGTTCGAGAAAGGTCTTTCAAACCTGGACAATTAGTGCTGAAAAAGATATTCCCCAATCAAGAAGAAGCAAGAGGCAAGTTTGCACCGAACTGGCAAGGGCCGTACATGGTTCACCGAATTCTAACCGGAGGAGCACTAATACTGGTAGAGATGGACGAAGAAGTTTGGCCGAAACCAATTAACTCAGACGCCGTCAAGAGATATGTATAAGAGCTGACATTAGTTAATGGTTTTGCTATTCTGCAATATATCATGAAATCTGGAACTACGTTACGACTTGATTCCCCAAGTGGGATACGTAGGCAACCTACCCAAGGTTCGGTCGCATAAATGCAAAAATTTCATTTTTCCCACTGGGGCAGAATTTTTGAGGAACTCTCAAAAATTTCGAAAGGACAGACATAATTGACACTGGGGCAGAAATTTTTGAGACACTCTCAAAAATTTAAAAACAAACAAATTGAGGAAGAATTCTGAGGTCGCCCTCAAAATTCATTCAATGGAAACTTGAAACGGCCTAAGGAGCAACAACCATGATCTTACACAACGCGACTCGTGACTCAATGGAATAAAATATTTCATTTTATTTTTCTCTCATAAAAGTGTTTCAAAATATTTGCATTATTTACTACTTTATGCATATCCTTATCAGCTCGACCAAGGTCCTGACACTCACAAGAAGCAGGCACAAAGCAAGCCAAGAATGCACAAACTAAACTACCCCGCACAACTCACCAATCTTTCTTTGAATGCAGGCATAAAGGGTAGGTAGCCCGACGCCATATAGCAAACATATCTTGACAAAAGGCTATGCGGTATCTTTCACTACACTTTCATTTTGCAGAGAGTACACAGCCCAATGCATCGACTGAGGGTACACAGGCCGATGTCGAATTTAGCACAGCAGAGGGCACACATCCCGATGCATCGACTGAGGTTACAGCCCAATGTCGAATTTAGCACAATTGAGGGTACAAAGCCCGATGCATTGACTGAGGGTACACAGCCCGATGTCGAATTTAGCACAGTCGAGAGTGCGCAGCCCGATGCATCGACTGAGGGTACACAGCCCGATGTCGAATTTAGCACAACAAAGGGTACACATCCCAATACATCGACTGAGGGTACACAACCCGATGTCATATTTAGCACAGCAGAGGGTACACAGCCCGATGCATCGACTGAGGGTACACAACCCAATGTCGAATTAAGCACAGCAAATGGTACACAGCCCGATGCATCGACTGAGGGTACACAGCCCGATGTCGAATTTAGCACAACAGAGGGTACACAGCCCAATGCATCGAATGAGGGTACACAGCCCGATGTCGAATTTAGCACAGTAGAGGGTACACAGCCCAATGCATCGACTGAGGGTACACAACCCGATGTCGAATTTAGCACAGCCTAGAGAGTAGACAGCTCAGTGAGAGGATGGACATAACAAAGGGTATATAGCCCAATGTAACGAACACACCTGCATATGATGAGAAACCTTGGCAAGAGGATCCGGCCCAACAGGAAAGTACATTTTATATTTGCATATACGTACACTATTTTTGCAAAGCTCGTCTCTATTGCAGGGTATATAATCTGACAATGCGAACATCACAATCCAGCACCTCGTCAATTCCCATAATCCATAAGCACTTCTCTAGAATCGTGGCAAAATTTTTCGTTCTGTCAACTTCTTTGCCCGTAGACTCTTTCATCATCCCCGGGCAAAGAGGGGCAGCTTTTGACACCTAATTTTGTCCCTCCCGTTTCGTTAACCATTATTCGGACAAAATTGCACTGATAACCACACAATTATCATGCCCTCACTCTCATTCTAACTCACTACTCAAATTATTTAACTTTCGGCATTTTAGCGGAAACTAGCCGAACAACATTCACTTTCGAAAGTTCACAAAAGTCGCAAATAGTCATACGAACCTAACGGCTCTTTTGGATTTCGAATCGGAGTTCATTCCCCAAAATCGAGCTCGAAAATTTCTTTTTAATATTTATCGACAATAAAAAAAAACTGAAATCTTCTCCCGATACGTACCAAATGAGGTCTGATTTAGCTCAAATTTTACAGACAGGTCCCAATAGACCTTACGAAGATTTTTAAATTATCGGCACGCCCATCGGGGTCCTAATTCCCAAAATGACTAGCTAAGGTTGTTTCATTCTCCTCAACTTATACTCTCGTTCGTCCTCGAACGAGCCCAAGTTTAAAGAAAAATTTACACAGATAACAAAAGAACTTGAACGACCTTCACCAACTACTCCATGGACATTATCTCTTGATTGCAGAATTAGAATTATAATACGCACACCGAACTCTTGGACATAAATATATCTGGATAATACCATAACGCCATTGCCCAGCTTATTCTGACAAAGCTGATCCTTCCTCGATCACGAGAGGAGAACTCTACATTTTCGAAACAAAGATACACAGAACTCTGGATGGATTAACATGATTCCGCGACGAATCACCTCGTCGATATACTTTACGATATAGAACAGTTTGATGGAACTAAGAGTTAGCTTATGCTTTAGCAAAGCCTGGGAGATTTAATATTAACATTCAGTATTGCAGGAAGACTCCTCCACTTAGAGCATAAACTCATACAGCTAATTTGAATAGGAATAATCATCCTCGCACAACCTGCTGGATTAAGAAAGACTTAGCTAAAACATAACGCGGCTCAGACCTGAGCTACCAAATTACCTTCTCGAGTTTCCAAACAGCTGCAACTCTCGAGTTCACAACTCTATTCCTTGCCATAAGCACCATCTTCTGATGGATCAACTCAGGGGTCAAATGACGCTTCTCATTACCCTTAGTAGCCTCAAATCACAACAAATTATTTACCCGGCTACATCGACACGCACTCTGGCTCAACACAGGGAATAGCACAAACGGCTACTAACCGCCCAAGCTCACTAGTGCCGGACGAAGAAGAAATGGAAATGCACTGAGTATAGAAATAATTAGAGCTTCAGGAAGCTCGTCTTCTTATTTGCTTGGCTACCAAAGCTAGACTACTTACGAGTCAAACTAGCCCAAGAATCACAATTGAAGAAATAGATATAAAATGAGCTTTATGGAACAACATCCATGCCAGTTTAACCTCCCAATAAGAAGGAAATTCTGACAATTTACCAGAAACCCTTTTATAACCCAGACAAGCTCATAGGATAACATGATTTTACCAGCGTTTCGAACCAAGAGGAGATACGTAGATCAAATATTACTTACTAATCACTTTATACCAGAAGAGACAATGACACTCTCTGATGGAGATGAATTAGAATTTCATCCTCCAACCAACACGGAATTCTGAGAAGCGAAGTAAACTAATTTGACATAATAATAGAAGGTAATATTACTTACTAATCACTTTATACCAGAAGAGACAATGACACTCTCTGATGGAGATGAATTAGAATTTCATCCTCCAACCAACACGGAATTCTGAGAAGCGAAGTAAACTAATTTGACATAATAATAGAAGGTGGCATGACAAGATGCCAGACAGACAATAGCGACACTCACTGTCAAATCTCTCATATTTAGAACAGATAAATTAGTAGGGTCTCACAAATGCCAGGAATAAATCATACCAGAAGCTCGCCCCTCTACCGCAACCGATTCTTAATAGAAACAATACCCAAGGAAGCCATGAAAATATGGTAAGATAAATGAAGTCTAGACCAATCGGAATAATCAAATCTTACTCACATATAATGGAAGAAGAAATACATGGGTGTACTACATCGAATACCTCAGCATCCTGCCAAACTGGAAGTTCATAGAACTGCCTCTGCAGCTGAGCTGAGCCACTACCCTGGTAAGCACCTTCTAAACAACCACTGCCACCACACTCTTGACCTCTACTGGATGGTGGCATTTCTCTGGCTGATTGAGATCTAAATAAAATCCCCTGCGACTGTGCAGGTGCCTGAGGACGAGAGAAAAGACGACTGCATACTTACTTGCCGGAGTAAGGGAAAACTGCTCCAAAGATGACAGGCTCACGACAATGATAACACCTTTCCGGTAAAAATGGAAGCTGGACAGATTCCTATAAAGAGAAAACTGAATCTAACTTGATTAACTACTGGCGACTTTGGGAATCACGTGCTACAAGCTGAGATAACCTGGTAGTTGGCCTCCTAAAATAATCAAACTCTTACCTCCAAATAAGGTACCATGGTTCCCACTAGGGCCACGGGATCTCTTGCTCACCCCCTCTAACTCTTCCCGCTCTAACTTATGGTATGACTCGTACCTTCGAGCAATATAAACAACAACATCAAATGAAATCCCGACCTCAATCTCTTGAGCCATCTGGGGTCTCAAGGAAAAAAGAAAGGTCATCAGTAAATCTTTGAATCTTCTCGAAAGACTCATGGACTAGTTCTAATGCATATCCAGCCATTCTATAGAATTCAATCTCATATTCTGAAACCAACAGGCTAACCGACAGGCTACCCTGTCTAATCCACTCAAACTGGCGACATTTTTCTTCTCGCTCGCTGCACGAAAGGAACTTTCCCACGAATCTAGAAGAAAAATCGAACCAAGTTAGCTAATAAGAGAGCGGTATACCAATCTAAGGCTGGACCCTGAAATTGGAAAGCAGTATAATCAACACCATACTGCTCGAGATAACCAAGAGCCTGAAGGATACGCCGATATTATTTTATTTAAAAAAAAATACACGGGAATTATCTGATGCATGACCTAAGAATATTGAAAGGTTCAACTGGATATAATAATGCAGCCTCTTCGGGCACTCGGTCAGCCAGAAAAATAAGAGGCACAACACATACTACCTCTGGAACATAATTTACTGGGCAACATCAGGGACTGGAACAAGAGCTCTCTAAGCCCGAACATCTGCATCTGCGGCATCCTAATAGGAGGTTTTTGCAATATCTGCGTCGCCAAAATTCTCGTAAAAGCATCGTAGAGAGCCAAGGACACCACAAGACCCTGCTCCCTTGCCCATCGCGAGCTCGTACAGCTGGGGCCTGCGCGACTGGATCGTCACCACGACAACTCTCAGGGCTTGAGTAGCGCTAGCCCAAGGCTAGACTACTTCATCCTGAACTCCTACCCTTTGCTGATATGTCGCACGAGGGTTCACAATTACCACGAAGGAATTAACAAAAATACTTTTGCATCCTAGACCGACGCACGATCAGAAAAAGAAGGAAGTGAAACTTCCTAAATGCCATCATAGCCTCTCGTAGATAAGTACGAACGTGTACGTACCCATCAGCGAGACTCTACTAGGCACTGTCTTAGTATAGATAGACTCTAAACCGGGCTCTGATACCAACTGACACGGCCCAGAATCTGGCTAGGCCGTGCGGGCACCCGACATCCTCCCTTAGACCCGTCGGGCAAACCCTTACCAATTAAATTAGGAAAATAAATATAATTCAATTCATAAATAAGAACAAGACTTAGAAAAAACATAGACATACTGATACCTCTAAGCTGTACAAAAGAAATTACAGCTGACTACCAAACATACTAGGTTTAGGGCTATCCAGACTAGACATCTAAGAGTGCGAAAGAAGACAGATACCTCCTGAAGGGAGCAAAATGCAACTGAAATAATAAACATAAAACTGGTGGCCATCTTGAATAAAAGCTGGCTCACTCTGACAGCTGAAGTTGTCTTCGCTCCTGAACAACGTAGCGAACTCAATCCTGGAGGGAACCTGCCGAAACGAAATAAATGGACAAGAAACAAACAACAAACAAAGGTGAGTCAAAAGGACTCAATAAGTGGGGCAGACTAGCCACCTCAAAGAATAGGATAGCTAGCTAGGGAGAAAAGAAACAGATAAACCAAATTCCTCTTATTTATATTATAAAAAGGCAGAGCCAGATAATAACTGGAAACACGTATGGAACCATAAACTCATAAACAACTAGGGACATAAGATAGACATAACATATAGGTATTCCGAACATGTCACCAATTAGAAATACATGAAATATACAAGAGACATCGTACTATAATCACACAATACACAGCAACCGGTGCAATAAAATGGAATGAATGCAGTATGATGCCATGGGGTCACATGTGCCCGTAATCTCGTCCTGATGCAGCCCGAATACGTTCTGATCAAGTGTTCGATCCACCGAGGCCGATGACACAAAGCCAAGCCAAGCTGCTGCACGATGTTCACATTCACTTGGCTCGGTCGAAGAAAAGCAACTACTCCGAAGCTGAGAGGCCGAGCTCAAGAACCGAAGGCTACATCTTCAAATTCGAGCCCGAGGACAAAGTGACCGAACACCAACTCTTGGCGCTGAGTAGCACTGAACCGAACACAACAAATTGAGTTCGAAGTCAAGAGGGCGCCCGATGACAAATGTGTTCAAGTAAGCAACCGAGCATCGAGTTTCAGACTGTTGAACACTCACTAAGTGTGATCGAGCAAGCAACCGAGCCCCGAAGTCAAGGCTTCCGAACACACATTAGTTCAGCCCTGCGTGGCTTGCTTTTATTGGTCATTTGTGACCATTTACTGTTTTATCCTTAGCGTAGTCTATAAATACTCCATTACATTTCATTTGTAGACATCTAGTTGTTGTTGAATGATCAAACATAGCAAGTGCTATTGTGAGTCTCTGATGGAGCCAAACCCCGATGTGGAATTTTAAAGAACTTGTGTCATTCGATTGAACATTTTCTTCTTGGTCATTCAATTTACAAGAAGCTTGTTCTTCTTGAGGATTGTTGCATAGCATAGGTACATCTTGAACTCCGGTTCGATCGAGCTTGAGACAAGTTCCTCATTGCTCTTTTTAATTGAAGCAAGATTTGTCTTGCTTCTATCTTTTGTTCTTGTTTTCTTCCGCGTTTCTTCGTGTTGAGCTTAACCCTCGGGTTCGCTTGCACCATCTTGGTATCAGAGCAAGGTTTGAGTTTGTTCTTACAACCTCAAATCCTGTTCGATTATTCGTGCTTTATGTCTCCAGTTTCAGCTTTCTTCCTTCTTGTTGATTGTTGTTGCTGTGGTGTTTTTACAAAAAAAAAAAAAAAATAAGTAGAAAAATAAAATTCAAAAATTTTGGTTGATTTATTGGTTGTTTGAATCAAACAACCATTGATTCGTATTCACCACTGTCCGAGGAGTGATTTGAGTACCTGTCGTACACCATCGGCGACTAGGGTTTCTCAACGTAATTTTGGAATGTTTTGAACTTAGTGGTGACTGAATTCGAACCACAGCGTGTCTTGGTTGTTACCGATGAAGACTAGTGGTTCTTGAGTATTTTTTGGTTGTTTGTGCTTAAAATTTCGAAGTTCTATGGTTTGAGCCGACGTCCGTACGCCGAAAAATTGTTACCATAGTAACAGTGTACGGACACGAAGAGCTGAGTTCTTAGCTCAAAGAACTTTGAACTGATTTCCTCCGTTGTTGATGCTATCGGAGTGCAAGACAACCCAAAGCTTGTTAAATTCTTGGTCAGTGAACGAAGTGAGCTTGTACGTACACCGGAGTTAAAAACGTCACTGTTCCATTAAAGAAGAAAGGGGTAAAGTGTAAAGATCAAAACCCCAGGTGAAAAAGTTGTCGGCTAGAAAAGGGAATTGGATAAGGTAAAACCCTATCCGTACCAAGGAGGGACCACTCTTGTACGAACAAGAGTTGGTGTGTTTGAAAAAGATTCCGAAGAGGAATCGAAGGGTAGATTCTCCTAGGTTTTCACTTTTCTTTTGTTCGATAAATCTAGTTAGTAGATCTCTAGAGTAATTCTTCCTACTCGAGGTCGTACTAACTCATTTGAGCTTATAGGAACTCGTGCGTGGGTGACCGAAGTCCAATTTCGTAGAAAAAAATTTTGACTTCCGAAGCGCAGAGTAAATAGCGTCCATTCCATCGAGTCATATCAATTCACTCATCCCGAAGGAGACAGTGTAACTTGTCAAATTTGAAGGATCTGAGAGAAGTTGATCAACCGAGGAAGCCATTGGCTACAAGTTCTTGAGTGACCAAAACCGAACCTATAAATTGAGTGGACCCGAGTGCCACCCATCAAAGGTGAGGGAGTGTGTGAGGTGATCTCTAACCCTAACATTTTATTTGGTCTTTGATTCGTGCAGGTACAATGGCTGGGAATGGAGGCGATGGCAAAGGCATTGAGATGCCCGAAGTGTCGTTAGCCAATCTCATGACTGCGATACAAGGCATCAGTGCCGAAGTAAGAGGAGTGAGTGCTCGAGTAGCTCAACTCGAGCAAGGGAGTGTGTCCGTGGCCTTACCCGTGTCCGGCGTTGGAATAGCAACTCCACTCCGATGAAACCTGAGCTGTATGCTGAGCTTGTTCGACAACATCAGTTGAAGAGCGAGGCTATTCTAAAGGAAATCTTAGGCAATCCCCAAGCACAACAACAAAACTTGGGCAATCCACAAGCTGATTATCAAAACTTGGGCATTCCCCGAGGTGATGGAGTACCACTTCCAATGGCCCGAAGACAAGTTGAGGTCGTTGATGAAGGGGTCGATGAAGGAGAATTTCCTGATGCCGAACCTGAAAATGAGCTGTCGTTCGTTCAACGAAGGCAAGTTCAACGAGGTCGTAGAAATTTCCGAGGTCGAGGCCGAGGCGCAAATGTTGATCGAAATATTGAGCGTGAGGCTGATGATTACTATGATGAGTATCCCGAACCGATTCAAGGTGCTCGAGATTCAAACTTGAACAGTGTCAAGATCACTATTCCACCCTTCAGAGGAACTAGTGATCCGGATAAATATCTTGAATGGAAGCTTAAAATGGAACGAATCTTCGAAACCAATGAGATGACCGAAGAGAGAAAAGTTGCACATGCTATTGCTTCGTTCGAAGCATATGCATCGACGTGGTGGGAGGCTGACAAGAGGCTGAGACGAAGTAATGTCTATCCCGAAGTCACTACTTGGGCACAGTTGAAGAGAGCAATGGATGCTAAGTATTTGAGTGCCAAGTATCGGCAAACTCAATTTCAAAAGCTCTATGAGTTAAAGCAAGGGTCCAAGTCAGTTCAAGAGTATCATGATGAGTTCGTGAGAATTCGATTGAATCTTGATCTGGAAGAAGATGAAGAGAAGGCCACTATTCGATTAAAAAATGGCTTGGCTCGGGAAGTGTCATCTCAATTGAAGCTACATGTGTATCACACGTTGGAAGATGTGTTCGAAGCTGCCACTGAAGCTGAGAAATGGGTTAAGGACGATAAAGCAAACCGGTACCGAGAAGTCACTACTTCTACTCCTTTGAACCGAGGTAAAGAATGGAAGAGTCCAAATCCAACAAGTGCTAACACTGTTCGATATTCGAAGAAACCCTTCGAGAAGGGTGTGACCGTAAACCAACCAAGAGAAGTGGGAGGTAAAGTTCAACTTAATTCTCCTAGTGCTTCAACTATTCAATGTCATAAATGCAAAGGTTATGGTCACATGGCAAAAGAGTGTCCAACTCGTAAGGTTATGCTTTTGCTCGAAGATGGAACCGTCCATGAGCAAGCGAGTGACACCGAGGAGGATAATTTCGAGGAGATTGACCGAGCTGAGAGTGATGATGGTCGTGAAGCTGCCGAAGCTGATCATCTAGAAATGTTTCTTGTAGTTCGAAGGAATTTGAGCTGCATGACTCTTGAAGAAGAGGACAACCAAAGAGAAAACCTTTTTCATGCCCGATGTCGAATAAGGGGGAAAATGTGTTCGATGATCATTGATTCAGGTAGTTGTGCGAATGTGGTGAGCCAAACCTTAGTTTCACAATTGGGACTACCTACCTTGAAACATCCCCATCCTTACAGATTATAATGGCTGAATGAGTGTGGAGAATTGACGGTTGTCAAACAAATGTGGATTAAGTTTAGAGTTGGAGAATATCAAGATGAGATGATGTTCAATGTGGTGCCGATGCAAGCTTGTCATATGCTATTGGGACGACCATGGCAGTATGATCGGTCGGTTGTTCACAATGGAAGATCCAACAATTACTCTGCTAAGCTCGAAGGGAAGAGTTTCATACTCAAACCCTTGTCTCCAAAACAAGTCACCGAGGACTATAAACGAATGAAGGAATTGAAAGAAGCGGCCAAATCTAAGCTTCCGATGGGAACAAAAATTGTGGCCGAAGACAAAACCTCACCGCCCGAAGTAAGAAATATCAGTGCAATCATGCAATCGGGTGAGTATCTACGAGGCAACGACAACGATCAGATGATGATTTGCCTCGTGCACAAGGGTATCTTTCTAAACTTTAATGATGGTTTTTCTAACGATAATCCTTTACCTAGTGCTGTACAAAGTGTTTTGCAGGATTTCGGAGACATGTTTCCCGAAGAAATGCCAGGTAGATTGCCTCCATTGTGAGGAATCGAGCACCAAATAGATTTTATACCGGGGTCTCAAATCCCCAACAAACCTACATACCGGTGTAATCCCGAAGACACCAAAGAGCTCCAAAGGCAGGTTGATGAGTTGCTGAACAAGGGTCTCGTTCGAGAGAGCTTGAGTCCTTGCGATGTTCCTCTTATCCTTGTCCCGAAGAAAGATGGAACATGGCGAATGTGCGTTGATTGCCGAGCAGTCAACAAAATAACGGTAAAGTATCATCATCCTATCCCTCGATTAGATGACATGCTAGATGAGTTAAGTGGTTCTTCATGCTTTTCGAAGATAGACCTCAGTTCCAGTTACCACCAAATCCGAATGAAACCCGGAGATTTGTGAATTTGAAAAGGATACCTTATTGATTTAATATTTCAATCTTCCATAGATATGACTATTATGTTTTCCTTAAAATAGTTTTCCAAGTTCAGTCCTTAAAATAGTAGGTAGGGCTGATTCCATCTCTCCGTGTTTTACTCTAATTATCTTATATGTGACATGTATTTATAGGTTAGTATGGAGTCCCAATGCGAACAAAATCCGGCGTGTTCATCTTCTAATCCTGTTTCCATTGAAAGTGAGAGTCAAAGAGCTACACAAGCTAATGAAGATACTGATGAAGCTCCTCCCAACAAAATGATGAGATTGAGTTCTAAAGCATGGTCTCATTTTCATGTGGTGACGGTTAATTGTATTCACTATGGTGATTGTAAGTATTGTAACACTCGTATTAAATCAAATCATAAATGTGGGACCACTTCTTTGCATGCTCATTATAATAGATGTCTTAAAAAGCCAAGGAACACAACAAATGAGTGTGGTTCGGAGGGTGATAATGGGGTGCAACAATATTTTGATCAAGATGTGTCGCGTAGAGAACTTGTCCACGCAATCATTTTGTTTGAATACAAGGAGGTGTGTATGAAGTTGCGTTGAACGGAAACCAATTTCAAGTCTTTTCCAACGTTAGAAAAATGGAGTGCAGTAAAAGAAGTTTCTGATAAGCTGAAGATCTTTTACCAGACCACTAAATATTTTTCAGGATCTCATTATCCAACTTCATGTGAATATTTTGCTAAAGTTTGTGAAATTAAGTTAGAGTTAGAAGCTTGGGTAAAGAGCCTTAATCCTTTGATTAGCTCTATGGCATCGACAATGTTGTCGAAATTCAAGAAATATTGGGATGATGTACATATTTTGATGGGTGTAGCTGTTATTTTTGATCCGAGGTATAAGATGAAATTGGTGGAGTTCAATCTTGAACGGATTTATGGTGAAGAAGCTTCAACTAAAATTCAAGAAGTCTTAACCAATTGTAATGATATGTTTCAAGAGTATAAGACTAGAGCTACTTCATTTGATACTTCTTTTTCTAGTGAAGGCAATGATGTTGTTGAGGATGATCGACGATCTAGCTTCGATAGATATGTCTCTTTGAGTAGGGGCGGATCCAGTATTCGGAAGTTGGGGGTGCCACTTTCTTTTATCGACCCTTATACATACAGATTTTTGTTACTTCGACTAAGTTGTTATGCATTTTATTTGAAATAGACAAATAAATTAGGATTAGTTATTACTTTTTACACTTAATTTAATTTTTATTCTATATTATGAAGAACATTGTGAAATCATGAAAGAGCACCCTAAGAAATTTTTCTAACAAATAACTTAATTATTATACTTATTTGTTTGACTAGATTAATTTATCTTTATTGGAGTTAATTTTTTTATTTTAATTATCACGTTTTATGGTAACAAAAACAGAAACAAAAAAATTAAACTGTAAGAATTAACTCAAAATATCTGTTAATAAAATCACTTAATTTTTTAAAGGTCAATAAAAAATTACTCAAATTATTTTCTAATACATATAAATTAACGTTGCATCATCAAAAAGAGAGTAACTATATATTAATTAATTTTAAAAAAAAAGGCACACAACAACAAAGAGAAAAAATAACAAAAAGAAAAGAAAAGAAGGGGATTTTTTAACAAATAAAATGGAAATACGTAAAGTGACGCGTCATCCTGGCACGTCTTTGTAATTGTTAGCCAAAACAACAATATGTTTTGCAAAAAAGTCTTCACCCAGATTCGATCCCGGTGAGCAGGAAGGAAACCAAATGTTTTTACCATTGGCACCACAACCCCTTTAGTGATTGTGGGTGCCACTTTATATATTTGTAATAATTTGGATATAAATATTCCTACATATACAAAGTTTCGATCGAAGTTACCGGGTGCCGTGGCACCCCCACCCGCCCATGTAGATCCACCTCTGTCTTTGAGTAGTGCTAATGTGGAAACGAGGTCGGAGCTAGATTTGTACTTAGAAGAGAGCTTGATACCTAGAACTCCACATTTTGACAATTTAAGTTGGTGGAAGACAAACGGATTAAAATTTCCTACTCTACAAAGGATGGCTCGCGACCTCTTAGCCATTCTCGTTTCCACCGTTGCTTCAGAGTCGGCATTTAGCACTAGCGGGAGGTTGATTAGTCCACATCGTAGTAGACTTCATTCTAATACTTTGGAGGCTTTGATGTGTGCTCACACTTGGTTATGGAATTAATTAAATGGTAAGTAATCTTCTCAATAACTTGTTGCCTTAACAATTTTCTGTTTGCTTGAACTATATTAATGCATGGTATGTTTACTTATAGGCTCGAGTTTAACAATTGACAAGGTCTCATGTCCAACATTACTTGATGGAGAGGAAGAACTGGTTGCAAGTGATCTCACTAGTCTTTAGCTGTTTCAAGTGTGTAAATATGAAGTTATTTCATGACCAAGTGAGTGTTATAGCTGCTGTGATACTGTTGTTAACCTTGAGTTAAAATTGTTACTACTACTGCAATTTAGCTACCTGCTAATACTGGAGTTCATTTTGTTATGTTGCAGTTCTGGAATAGTGTTTTGGGTCCTGTTTTTAGTGTGTTTAGACTTTAGGTTACATTTATGTTTGTTGGATGTTCTAATCCAGCTTGTTCCCCTGCCAGTTTTGATATTGCTATTCACACTGTGTCCTTAAAGTTCATGTCCTTTATCTTCTGCATTTCTGATATTGCTATGACTGGAAATTTCATCTTTGTGAAATTGAGATGACTTCAATAAAAAATTACACTAATTTTTTGCTGCAATGCTGCATATCATGAATCCCACTATTCCAGGTTTCTGCTATAGTTTATACTTATCTCTTTACACTTTTGATGAAGAAAATATTTGTCCTTGCAGGACTGTTGTTAAGCTAAAGAAGGGAGGAAGAATAGAGAAGCTTATTCATTATTGTTTGGCTTCCTCTAGAGATATAAATAGTAAAGTATTTGAAATTCTATTAGTATTCTGCAAAACAATAGTCATTGTGGTTGTAAACTTATTTTTTCATGTAAGTTTCTATTTTGCTATCCGGTATAGACCTATGTGTAAATAACGAGATTAAGACCGGGTACTATTAACTATGTTGTAAGTTATCTGAGTACAACTGCTTATTTGGTAGAGTAAGCTTTTTGGCTGCTGGAACTTCAGGTTTTTGTATGACCAATATTTTGTAACTTCCATCTTTGATGTTTCTGAAACTTTGGCTAACCTCAAGAGGACTGGTATCTTTTGTTGTATTAAGGATCTCAGGCATTGAGCTTATGATCCTAATGACTGCAAGGTCAATCTAACACTAGACACATTAATGAAAATGAGAAAAAAAGTTGCAGCAGAAGAATATCCATAATTGTTTCTTGAAATTCGCAATGTCACTAAGGAAACATCTCAAATTTCTTGGCCTGTGGTAATTCAAAATGAGAAGTACGTTATCAAGAGGACTTTTGCCACAACAGCTATATGATTACTCTTACACTAAGAAATGACCTTCCCAAGTCTCATGTTTCATCGTCGTTTATTCAAAAGAGTCATGAAATTTTTAGCACAAGTGTACAACTTCATCAAAAAAATTGTTAATTTTGGTACACGTTTTCTCGAAGTTATGTTCTTTATTCTAACTATATACTATAAAAAATAAATTTATAGACTAATTTTAGCAAAAACTTGGTAAATATAATTTGAGTTGTATATTTTGAAAGGAAAAAACGAATAAAATTAAAATTTTAACAGCGGGGCGGGGCGGGTTTTAAATATATAAACTGCTTTGAGGGAGCGGGGCGGGGCGGGTTAACCAACAAACGGGTTCAGGTCCAACCCGCCCCGCCCCACTGCCATCCCTATGTACGATGTTAGCAATGGTGCAGTGAAGCACATAGTTGATCTTCAGGAGAAATCGTTCACGTGTGGAAGGTTTCAGCTAGATGAATTAACTTGTCAACATACCATCGCAACGTTGGATTATATGCATATTAAACCGGCTGAATACTGTGCTGAGTACTATAAAAAGGATTCAGCAGTGAAGACGTATGATGTACATGTATATCCTATTCAAGGTGAGAGTGAGATATCAAAGGAAACAGTGTTGCAACCACATGGCAGGAAACAGGCAGGCAAACCAAAAACATCGAGAATAAAGTCTTCCTGGGAGAGACCACTAAAGAGTACTCGAATATCATGTGCACGTTGTGGACACCAAGGATACAACCACAAGACCTGCAAAAATGCGCCAATAAAATTTTGAGACAATATTTGTTTAGTGAATAAAATTGAGATGAATTTATGTTCTCGTATTTTTACATTTTTTTGTTTATTTAACAGAACCTCTATTTTTAGAGTGTTATTCTGCTCTTCTTAAATAAATGGTTACAAGTTAGTTTGGTTAGATTATGTGCCGGTATGTCTTTGTCTAAGTATATATTCTAGTAACATATCACCCGAACTAAGTTATTATAGACAGTGTGTTGAAGGAAAAACCATCACTCCACTTGGGAGATAACAAAGTGACAATAAAAGTTATAAAGATTTCAGTTTCAGAGAGGCATATTCTGTTGCTCGATAGGTGTAATGACAGTTAATATCATCAAACAATAGAAAAAGTCTTCTATTGTGTGAGTTAACATATTACTTGCATATTATTTGAATATAATATTTGAAGGAGTATTCAATAACATTGTGTGAACCAATTAACATAATACTCCTACTTGCATACTGTATATCCTGGAAGTAAGTGTGGATACTTGATCAACATATTACTTGCGTGAATAATGCATCTGTAATGGACAACCATAATACTTAAAAAGAGTACATTGTTTGGCAATTGAGAACACAACGTTGTAATACCAAAATGAAAAGCGTATTATTATTAAATAATAATCTGTCATGGATGACAATAAAACATCAAAAGCAACTATCATTTAAATGTATACTGATAACACCAACCATCACCAAAAACTTAGTTCTAGAGTTTAAACAAAATACACATCAGCAGCTTCTCAATTGTCCTCATCACTAACTGCCCCAGCCAACTGTTTTGACATCCCATAATGCCACAGTTACATAGCGTAACGACCTCACACACCTGAAAGGTCATCATCAATGGAAAGCATGCACTGGTACTGGATGTAATACTCCGCAAATACAGCCGCATACACCCCCTAATCACCGGTACAATAAGAAAGGTAAAATTAAAAACTATAAATGACATGTGTTAAATCAGTGCCAGTATAAGATTATTGAAATACAATTTACCATTTCATCAAAGATGGCACCTTTATACTAAAGTCCAACGTAAAAGGTTCAGCCAGAGCTTTATCCTCATAAGGAGACCCCTTGTAGAACAACTCAGGTCTGCTTTTTAAAAAATTTGTGTTAGTAAGAAAGAGGGGTAGCATAGTTGCATATGTCTCCAAAGCCTGAATTATTTCTTCATTGTATGCGGCTAAATCTGGCCTAGAGTCATACACATAAATAACGCGCTCCTTAAAGGACAATCTAGCCAATATCCAATGCCAATCGTGAACAACCATCACAGGGAACAATACATCATCGACAAGTGCCCACGGTGTATTGCATCTCAAAGTACGACCACATATATAATCATTGATCAATGTTGCAGAATCAACAACCCCCATCTGTTTTCCAGTCCTGATGAATTCATTATACACATCCCTGATTGTGGCATCAAATAAACAATCTGTGGTGGTGACTCTAACAGCAATGTCATGATTGTACTTTGCCTTCTTACGCAAATAGTAAAACAGAACATCCATGTGCTATGGACAAAAATGCGCCTTGTTTGTAAAGTATTATACCTTAAACCATCCATAAACACTATTAAATCTGTATAACTATAGAGAAAAGGGGTGATGTCTCATGCATATTTAATCTGTATAACGATAAGATTTATCTGTTGCATACCAGTTACATATTTAAGGGATAGTAATTTAGAAAAGATATTTAAATATCTGTTTCATATCAGATACATACCAAGAAAATATTTAGGTGATATGCACACTATAAGTATAAGTATAGTCTGTATATCAGTTACATACCAAGCAAATATTTAAGGGATATAACATAAATGTGAAGAGTAATAGAAGAGATATACCGTGGTGCGTATAGTTTTCGAACCATAGTTGAGTATATGGAACCACTCCTTCTTGTCAACCACATGTACACCAAAATTAAATCTTGGATAAAGATTGTTCACACCGGCTGGATACAGATTACCTGCCCTACAAACCAAAACCACACAACGGATTGAAAGAATCAAAAAAAAAAAGTTTTAGGCTTTAACAGGCATCAAGCTAAATGATATACACTTACTTACTTTTGGCAATTGATTTGTAATCAATCCAGGGACACCATTTATTTATAATTTCCATATCAGGCTCAATTCGTATCTTCTCCAATAGAGGATGAATCAGCCGGATGGTCTGTCTCTTAGCGAGTTGCGAGCATGTTGTGTCAGAGTCACAATCATTGACAATAGGTGAGCTTGTTTCCCCAGAACCAAAATCATTGACAAAAGGTGATCTGTTAAATTTTGCCGGCTTTCTTGTACGGACACGAACCTGAGGGGTCACATTTGGGAGGTAACTGCACACCATGCCTGTACCACCAGGTCCAATAAGGTCAGCATGATCATTATTTTGAGCCTCTATATTAGGTTGGACCCGGTCCACCGTTGGAACACGACTTCTAACCTCTTCTCGAACCTTAGCAGTCAGTTCATGCCATTGGGATTCATTTAATTGGGTTAGCACCCCCTCCATACCGGAAGCCATATCAGTAACTGAAACATTAGATTTATCCACAGAAGATTCACCTACTTTAACACTTGCACATGCATCTGCCTTTTCTGTGTGTTTGGCTCCTGCGAAAGAGCAAGATGAGCACAGTGAATAAGGGGCACAGTTGCTACAAGCTACTTAATTTTGTTGATTTCTTATGCATATTACAAGTATATTATCGATGTACTTGTTAATACCTTTAGTTTTTCCAGAGGGCGCGCCATCTGTTTTAGCAGCATGATCCTCATTCTCTTGTTAGCTATCAGTAGTGTGAACTAAACAACAAAATTGAAGTGCCAAAAACATATTTACAATTAGTATTACTGTAACTTTAAAATTAGTGTTAAGTCGAACATGAAAGGTACAATCATTACCTCCCTGCTCATTAATTTTTCCTTGCCCATGGCAATCCAATTCTAGCTCAGGGACGACAACGCCTTTATCCAATGAAATACCAGCACTGATATCATTGGCATCGAAAGGCATTGACTTGTCGCCAGTAGTATCACCTCCCCTAACACTGGCATCTAATGGAGCATAATTCTGAGGAAGCACATTCGGATTAGTGAACTCAATATCACCCAATCGAAAGGCATCGCATATATTGTATCCATCATCGAAAAACATATCGGCCTTTTCTGTTTCTTTGCCCCCTGTGTATCAGTAAGATGATCACAAATAATAAGGTGTACAATTGATTGAGACTACTAAATATGATAACAGTTTATGTGCATATTAAATATATATGATATATATATTTCATGAATACCATTAGATTTCTCCGAAGGCGACCCATCTGTTTTAGATGACAGGTCCTGATTCGATGGAGAGCCATCATAGTTGTAACCTGAACAACCAATTTAAAGTGCCAATATCAGGTTAGCAATTAGTAGTAATGTAACTTTAAAAGTACATCTAAGCATAACATGTAAGGTAGCATCATTACCTCCCTGCTCATTAATTTTTTTGAGCCGACGACGTTCCAATTCTAGCTTTGGCATGCCAACACCTTTATGAACAGACATACCGGAACTGTTATCATTGCCATCGACAGACACTGTCTTGGCAGCAACCATATTGGGATTTATGAAGTCAATGTCATCAAATCTCAGTTCATCGCGGATATCATTCTCGTATTCCATAAACATATCTTGATTCACATTTTGTTTGAATACTGTAATAAAGTAAAAAACACCACTTTATTTGAATAAAGCTTGTCCAAGATATAGATTTATATTTTAATACGATGCATCAAATAGTATATTTGACAGATATTTTAAGGATACCATTTGCAGATTCTGTTGGGAATCCATCTGGCTTGGCTCCTGGTCAAGATTTATTCCTTGTCCATCTTCGGCATGTCCTAACAAACAAATAAAAGATTGCAAAAACAGGTAAACACATCGAAAAAATGGAGGGTTTTATATAAATGTAAGCATACCATTGAATTGAGCGGAAAAAATTCCTTCCTCCATATCATCTATCTGAACATCTACTGGATGATCACCATGAACATTTTGATATCGAGCTCGATCCACACCAGGAACCTTCAAAGCATGCAACCATATACAATTTCATCTCGGACATGTCAGCTTGCATAACTTTTTGTTGATCAAGCAAACGCTGCATATCTCTTGATGGAATATGTTTGCCACGAGAAGAAGATGCATCTTGTTCCACTGCTACATCCGGGGCATCTTGATGGTAATTGACAGGCTGATCCGGGGAATGTTCAGCTTCGATCTCTGGATCATGAACTGCTGCTGTTGACTGAGGCAGTTTTAGTGTCGATACTTCTGCTTCGGACGGTACAATCTTTAAAAATATCACCTTAAAATATCATATACACATTCAAAGCCAAAAATTGTTAAAGGAAAATTAAAACTAAACGAGTATTGAATATATATGCACAAATTTTAACAAATTACAAGTTTACCTGGTGGCGCTTTAAGCTGAAGAAGACTTTCTGCAATTCTTCAAAACCATGAGGCCTCTTAACATTCCAATTAAGGATTCGGGGAGATGTGTTTGCGACCCTATATGCAATCTTGTCGTTCACAGTTGGACAAATTTCATAGAACCATGCCTGCAGGGCATATGGCAAGCCTCCAAAATGGTAACACTGGTTATAGGGTCGCAGCTTGTCATGCATTGATGTTATAATGGCAAGAAACACCTTTGTACCCCACGAAAATGTCTGTCACACACCACACTCAACAAGATTGAGTTCCTTCTCAACAATAATGGTATCATGATTGGCTGAATTCTTTGTGGAAAACAAGAATGTATGAATGAAAAATAAAACTGCAAGCTTTATTGCATCTTAATCACTTTGCCACTTCTTGCTAATGAAACACTCAACTAATTAACTCTTTGTAACTTTTATTGCACCGCCAAAGTACAACTGAAGAAGTCGGTTAGGCTCGTTGGAATGGTATTCCTTTAAATGATCACCAATGCAGCTCAGACCAGTTACCAACCCAAACTCCATGAGACCAAACCTCAGTTTATTGCCATTAAAATTGAACCACAATGCATCTGCATCATCCGTTGGCGGGCAGATCTCTCTCATCAACAGCACATTTAACAATTTGTTGCAGGTTACAAATTGAGGCATATCAAGGAAATATCCAAAATATGATTTCCTAAATACTTCAAGCAATCTGTCATCAAGAAGGTTCTTAATAGTTGGGACAGTTTCAACAGATGTATGTGTGCAAATCCTACGGCTTTGGTGTTGGTCTGGACGAAAGTATAGCTCCAAAGGCTAATACACAATATAAAATGGAAAATTGGTTAATATCACATTTTTGAATGAGTTCACCAACAGTAAACTATTTTCCAGGTCACATGTAAAGAAAGCAGCTGTAAAATATATGCATAAAGAGTGCATATTTTATTCATTTTCTAGCATATTCAAAGCATATTGACTGCATATTTAAAAATATTTAGCTAGTTAATGTAAATTAGGTCCCTATTATGCAGGTGCAGTGCTAATTATGAGGTTGATATACTAAAAATATGCTACACAACACTAATAGAGCATATTCAACAAGGATATTAACATCAAATAAGTATTATATCACTAATATGCATGTGGTATCATAAATGTATGTGTCAAATATTACACAGTTTATAAAACAAAGTGAAATATATGAATTAAACATGTGCGGAGTATAATAATAAGATACCTCCACATCAAGACAAGGAAAGTCATCTTTAACAGAATTAACTGCTTTCTTCTTCTTTTTGACATTAAATAACTTCCTTCTAAGGGCACAAGAAGAGGGCCCACAGGACATCTTCTTTTTTTTTCTTAACAGGAGAGTCGCTGACAGAATCATCAGATGAAGTGTCAATTCTTACAGGTTTACCCTTCTCGTCAGAAACATTCTTTTTTTTTTGCTTAACAATGACATTTTTGCGAAGCCTCTTATTTTTGTTTGAGATAGCTTTTGATCTAGTGTTCTAACTTGGTGAATTCTCTTGAGTACCAACACCATTTTTAGTGGAATGCTTTTTAGGAGATTTTCTCAATTTGGTCTTGGCAGAACCCAAATCAAAATCCTTGAAATCTTCTTCATCGGTGCCATGCATGGACTTTCTGACATTCTTACCCCCTTGTTTAGCCATTATATACACTGAAATTGTACAAAAAAATAATGATTCAAATTGCATAACAGAAAAAAATTGAGTTTTATTGAAGAACATGATAAAATGAGACGAAAACTTACCGGAATTTTGAAGAGAATGACCGGAATTTTGAAGAGAATAACCAGAGAAGAAGAAACGTTCAGGCAAATAGAGAGTTTTTAACTTCCCAATAAGAGAGAGAGTGTGTGTATTTACTGTATTGTAATATTCACTATGTACGCAAAATTTTACTCCTTGTAAATATTTTTTACTTTTAGACTGCCGCGCATCTGTTTTGGTTAGCTTTAAGTTAGGAGATAATTAAGTTAATTGATATAGTTTGAAATATTTAATAAATATCTTTAATTAGTTAGATAAGTTCACATTTAAAAATAACTAACATGATCTTTCTGATTCCCCAAAAATAGACATATAAGGGAGAAAGTGTTCAGTAAAAAAAAATGTCTATAATAAGTAAATGACATAATGTTAAATGTCTATAAATCATAATAAAAGTAAAATAGGTCTATTTTTTGTTAAGGACTCCTCTGAATGTATTAACTGGCCCACCATAACCCAACCCACGAAAATAACCCTTATACACCCCTTTTAACACTTTACTAGTATAGTACCCGCGCGATGCGCGGCCAAAATCAGAAGAAACTAAATATTGCAAATATTCTATATCAAAGTAAGAAATATGTAAAATTATCATTATTGAGTCTTAAAACTCAATTATTTGCCTACCTATAAAGTGTTTAATTGGTATAATTTTTCTTATATGAAATTTATTTTTGTTGCCTTCATGTGTACAAAACTATTGTCTATGAGAGAGCAAAATATTTTACGTAAAATAAAAAAATATATAAGGAGTTGCAATCAACGAAGAAAGATAATTAAGAATTCATGTTCGACCAACGAAATGTTCGAAATTTCCACTTTATTTGTGGCTTTTAAATCTAGTTTGCCAATACATATATATTTCTATTAGTTTTTCCTATAAAAGTTCAAAAATAATATTTATTCGAAAGGCAAAACATCTATTCTTGAGGAGATAATTAGAAAATAATATGCTAGTACATCTTGCTTCTGTTGAAACATCTTGGCGAAACTTGAATCCTTCTTAAATTTAAAATTAGCTTTCTATAACAATTGAACTAATACTACACATTTTATTTAATTATTTGATACGATGAATAAAACAAATACGAAGAAAACAATAACATATGGGTCAAAATCACAATTTTGCCGATTCCTATGTCAATTGCTAGAAATAATAATATTGTATGTGTTTTGTTGAAAGCGCAACGAAGCACTATAATTAAATGTAATTTCCCTCATTTTACATTGTCGGCATAAAGGCACTACAATACCAAGATAATTGAATAATCCCAAACTGAACATACATTGTTATAAGTTACTCTAATTTTTCTGGACATTTTTATTTAACGCCAATGAAGCAGTTGTTTAAAATAATTAATTGACTCCAAAGTGCAAACTGCATGCCCATGCCCATGCCCATTTGAAAATCTCCTTGTTATGATCTTTTTTTAGTAAAAGATCAAATCTCAACTTTCCAATCTGAAACACAAATTGAGCAGTAAAACTTAATATGGTAATAAAAATCACCCAACTACATCAATACTCTGAAACATTAAAAGAACACATAAATATGTATGAAATTGATGGGAAAAAAATATTATTTTTACTTAGAACTCAGCTTACCAAGACGCATAGAACTCATTAAAATAATACCTGATTTAAATAAGTAATAGTTTATAAATCAACTTCAACTGCTATCTTTTTAATTTCACGTGCACATAGCTATAAAATCTGTTTTATACCTAGACTATATATGTTGTTTTAGTATTCTCATCGATGCAAAGGATCCAGGATTTTCTATTGCAGCAGAACAATACAAAAGATCATTTTAACTCTCCTTCACACATTACTGAAAAGTGTACAAAAGGTGACTACACTGATTGGATGCAATCTACCCAAAAACATATTCATATGTCTCAAAGTAATGCCTACAACACAACAACGCTCCCAATCCTAAAGCAATGCGGGTTAATAACTATACTTACTGTCACTATATTTTTTGCTTTAAATATTAAGAGTTATGGAGAATATACTCGTTGGAATGTTACCTGGATTAAGCTTGGTATCTTTGATATTTCATCCCGTAAAACAACTTGCTTGCTAATTTTGCAGATGCCCAAGAGTTGTTATTCTTCCTTCGAAGACAATGAGTAAAAATTTGACATCATCAACCTCATTCAAAATCCAATTTATCAAACATATAAGTAAATATGTTGATATACTAATATAAAAATTCACTTATCGTATGAATCAAGGTAAGATGGATACATAACACCGCTTGAGTGCGAATTTTCTCCGGACCCTGTATAAATACCTGATACTTTAATTTGTGGATCCAAATGCCCTTTTGTTGTTTGCATAGACATTAAAATCTATAAGATAAAATCTCTTAGTAATTCAATTGTACAAAATTTGCATTTGGTAGTAATTTTTAAGATGATAAATGACATAAATTCCATAGAGAAAAGCATCGTATAGAGTTGCTAATAAAACAAAAATAACCTCATTTGATGTTACCTCTTCACTGCTGTACTATGTCGTCTATCAAGATGATATGCCAGTGCAGTTCCATCAAAGCAAACTATAAACACAACATTAACAATAAATAAAAAAAAGTAATTTAAAAAGTATTTCATTATTCGAACGAAATATTTTATCTTTTAATCGTAGAGGAAAACATAAATTGCTAATGAACCAAAAGAAACCTATAAATATAGTGCTTCGTTCTTGTACTATGTCCTCTATCAAAAAGGTATGACGACAGAATTCATCTAAGCAAACTATAAATACAATCTACGTTTTCTTATTACAACCCACTGTTTCTTTGGAAATTTCATCGAATAGATCTATAATTTTTCTATTTATAAAACTTTAGTTAGCCAAGCGGACTTATGACGAAATCTTAGAACATATATAGAAGACATAGCGTCTTGCTTGTGTCTCTCTATGAGAATTTATTTATCCCTAAAGGCCACCTTTAATTTGTCCATAAACCATTATTTAACAAAATATTCACATTTATTTCTCTTCACATTCATAATTTATTTAACTATTCATTTGTTAGCTTTATCTATTAGGAGCAGTCCATATGACTTTGATTTCTTGTTCTGATACATGATTTGAACTTTTCCAAATTATAACCGTACAAAAATGCAATAATAGTGTTAACCTCGGAAAGATTTGCTCTTCTAGTGCTATGCAAGATAAATAACTTGAACAATAAGGACTTACTAATTGTTTTCTTGATTCATCACAAGCATATTCAACAATAAACTTCTCAATGCTAATCTCACTGTCTTGTTCGACATTTTTTTCCTGTAAGCAACAAAAGAAATTTTCAATATAGTCTACCACATACTCGTTCACTGACACAAATATACGAAAATTAACAGTGTATGAGAAAAATATTGTCTCCATAGGTTGTTACCCAGTTTGGCTTATTGAAAATGTTATATTTGAATTTGAAAAGTCCTGCAACTATAGTAATGCTAAGGATATATATTAATCACAAATTAAGTTAAAATATGAAAAACACATTGCAATAGCAGAAACTAAGTAGCATATATACCTTTTGCGTGCTAAAACTTTTGTCATGAATTCAGCAAAAGATATATATTAATCACAAACATCCAATAAAATATGAAAAACATATTGCAAGGCTAGAAACTAAAGTAGCATATATACCTTTTTCCTGTTAAAACTTTTGCCATGCTTCCATTTTTTCCGGTTGCATTACTTTCATCTCATACAGAGAATTATGTACTTTCAATCCACGTAGGAGAATTTTAGGAGGAGATGGGATAATTTTTAGGAGGAGATAGTTTTACGATTTGGTAGAATATTTAGGAGGAGTTACTAGTATCATGGAAGTTGTAACTTCTTATGGATAAGTTAACTTCAAAAATAGATACATGATTTGAGAAAAAAACTATTTGTTTTGTGAAAACTACCAATTTGAGGATAAGGTTTGCATTTTAATATTTTTTTCCTCACTTCAGCAACTTTTTAGGAAGATTCCATCATGGATGAAACTCTTCCATCATGCAACAAATTAAAACGAACGTGATTTATCTGGAGAACAAAAAGGGACGGGATTTATGTTAGAAATTAGGTCTTAAATCACAATTTTCAGTTTCTCTTTTAAAATATTTTTAAGTTTAGAAATGTATCTTCAAACTTTGAAAGATTATAGTATTTTATTTCATGCCAACTCAGAATTATAAAAGGAATGAGTTAATTATAGTTATTATTGAAATAGTATATGTATATTTTAAATGTTGGCTTTAAATTTAAATTATTTATATACATTGTTTTTTTGGCTTTCGTTATTAGTACTTTAAACTTCATTATTCAACCATACAAAAACGGATCTCCAGAAAAGACTTTTTCTTCTCATTTTTTTTGTCACTTTTTATTTTCAAATAAAAACTAACAAATATTTGAAATTTGAAAAACTAACAACTAATTTCCTAACAACTACCCTAATTTAATAACTACAGCATTTCAAATTTATAACTAATAATAACTAACAACTAAATTTTGTCCTAAAATTGCCAAATGGCTTCCTATTACTTTGCCACTTGGCTAATTTTTATTGGCTACTACATTCCTTTTCATATATATATATATATATATATATATATATATATATATATATATATATATATCTGGAGATGGAGCTCTTTAAGAGAATCTATATATATATATATATATATATATATATATATATATATATATATATATATATATATATATATATATATATATATATATATATATATTTCTTTGTTATTTCTTCAAGGTTAGTGTGTCAAATTTCCAACTTGCATTTTTTAAAGGATTAGAAGTAGGTGACCTATTTCAACCTCGTAATTGTATGCGTAAAATTATTGCGACTCAACTAACAGTGAAAACTGATAATAATTTTGGACGTAGATTCAACAAATCTTCTCATAATGGTGTGAGTATTTTCTTGTTCATTTAGTTTTGATGTCGTCCCCGTATTTTCATGTATGTTTATATTGATTTTTATATAATTAGTTGTTATTAGGTTTTCTTTTGCGAGTATTTGGAATGGTGTGAAGATTTTTGCCGTAAAGTTGCATTTGTTATTTTTAAACTAAAAAGTACATCATAGGAAATATGTGAAGAAATGGAAATGCGGAAGAAGATGGTTGATAACTGTTATTTTCTTGTGTTGGATTAGGAGTCCGTTTGAGTGAGATTAAAAGTGGCTTATAAGCTTACAAACATGTTAGTAAATATTTGGTAACTTAAAAATTTATAAACTTATAAACTCTTATATGCTTATAAAAAAAAAAAAAAAAAAAAAGTGACTTATAAGCCGCTTATAATAAGCTCACCGAACTGGCTCTAGGATGGGTCAAGTAAGTCAATTGAGTTGCATAAATTTTTAGCTGATGGGACAAGTACGTGTCACTAGGATTAAGAATTCATGTGGGCCAATAATATCATGCCAACTAGTTTTAAGTGAGACTTACTCAATCCAGGCGTTTACTCAATCCAGGCGTGAAGGCAGCTTGTTTTAGTTGGGGCAAAAGAGGTTAAGGGTAAAATAGAACATCTTCCAAACATTAGGAGTATATTTGAGTAAAAATTATATCATGGAGCCACTTTAACAATTACTAATTGAGCTATAGCCAATATTCCTAAAGTAATTGAAGAATAGCTAGTTGCTAAGTAAAATAAGTGCAAAAGGACATTTATGTCCTCCGGGTCATCTCCTTCTATCCACAATCGCTGCGGCATCTCAGAAACCACATACGATTCTCTGAAAATTTCTATAGCATGACACGTATGGTTTTCTTCAAAGTATTTATGGTGAAGCAATTGTGATGTTGTCTTCTAATTCTCCTTTTTTGAAAGCATTTTTCAAATTGAAGAAATTATAGTTAAGCAAAAATGGATGGGTTGCGTGCAGAGTATCTGATGCTTTGGAGCTAACACTAAACTAGCACTAGTTTATATAAATGCTACTTTTATGCCTAATTTTGCTTGGTAATTGCATAGCTCTATGTATCGATGAGTAACTGAACTTTTGAAGAAAAATTACTCCGAAAAAATACTGGAATTACATGACTTTTGAGGAAAAAAACTCAGGAAACAATACTGAAATTTTAGGACTTTGAGGAAAAATTACTCCGAAAAAAAATAATGGAATTTCAAGACTTTGAGGAAAATTACTCAGCAAAAAATACTGGAATTTCAGTATTTTGAAGAAAATTACTCAGGATAAAATACTAGACTTCCAAGACTTTCAGGAAAAATTACTCAATAAAAATACTGGAAGTTCTAGACTTTGAAAAAAATTACTCAAGAAAAAAATATTGGAATTATAGGACTTTGAGAAAAAAAAAAATACTTATGAAAAATACTGGAATTTCAGGACTTTGAGGAAAATAACTCAGAAAAAATACTGAATTTTCAAAACATTGAGGAAAAATACTCAGCGAAAAATATTGAATTTCAGGATTTTGAGGAAAAAAAATACTCGACTGAAATTTCAAGAAAATATACTAAACTTTGAGAAAAAATACTAAAATTACAGGAAAATATACTGGACCTTAAACAAAAAATGATGATCTTTAAAGAAAATATACTGGAATTTTTTTTTTTTTGGTGGTAAACTGTGAGTACCATTACCATCAACCAAACAATTACACCTACAAAGGCCTCTTAGCAGCAATATCTCTTGTCGCTATAGGCCTCCAACCGACTCATTACATCCAGTTTGTATGCTACTACATATTAAAAGAGCTATCAAAATGAAATACAGTTGCACTACTGCCTACCTACATTTCAGAATCTTAACTACTTACATTGTCTATACTACCGATTACCCTAACATAGCTACTACATTATCTTGCTCTTCTGGAACTTTGCAGCCCTTACACTTTTCTTGATCTGCTTTATGATGAAATCTTGTGGCTGGATGTTTTTGGTTAAGCTTACAATATACTTGAATTTAAGGAGTTAGTACCTGGATGTTTTGGCAATGACAGAAAGCTGTTCTGGTAAACATGGCGAGAAAGGGGAAAAGATCAAGGAAGCAGAGAGGCGCAGTTATGTTTTTGGTTAAGCTTAGGTCTTAGGTATTTTTGTCCAACTACCTAAGGAGTGGCTAAAATTCAATTAGTTTTAAAATAGGGGCTTCATCTCATTGAGCAGTCAAAAAAAGCGGAGATAAAGAGAAAAATGATTTTTTACATAAAAGTACAAGTTTTAGAGCTTA
The DNA here is from genome assembly GCA_029990575.1 of Petunia axillaris subsp. axillaris. Classification (NCBI taxonomy): domain Eukaryota; kingdom Viridiplantae; phylum Streptophyta; class Magnoliopsida; order Solanales; family Solanaceae; genus Petunia; species Petunia axillaris. The sequence goes on from JARKNS010000004.1 coordinate 147,095,067, forward strand.
ATTACCAAACATAGCAACATTTTAGTAAAATTATCCTATATAGAGGAAAACACATGATAATTACAAATATAGCAAAAACATAGCAATATTTTCCCATAACATATCAAACCCTTACATTTTTCCTTCTATTTCCCCCACTATCACTTTTGCTCCTCCCATTTCCCCTATTTCATTTTCCTTCCACCATTTCTCCCAATTTCACTTTTACTCTTCTTATTTTCTCCAATTTCACTTTTTCTCATCCATCCTCAATGTATCTCGTTGAATCTCACTATTTCAGCACCGTATCAACTATTTCAGCACTGTATCTAACTATTTCTGCACCGTATCAAACTGTTTCTGCACCGTATCAAACTGTTTCTGTACCGTTTCGGTTCATTTCAGCATTGTATCTAACTATTTTAAACTGTATCAACCCCCATTTCAGATTGTATCAGCCTATTTTAAACTGTATCAACTCCCGTTTCAGACCGTATCAGGCTGTTTCAGACCGTATCATAGTGTTTCAATGTTGTTTCATACTGTATCAGACTGTTTTAAACTGTATCAAGTCTCGTTTCAGACTGTATCAACTCGTTTTAGACTGTTTTAAACCGTATCAAGTCCCGTTTCAGACTGTATCATACTGTTTTACACTGTATCAACTCCCGTTTTAGACCGTATCAGACTGTTTCAACAGTTATTTCATATTGTTTCAATGTCGTTTCAGATGTATCATACTGTTTCACCATCGTTTCAGATGTATCAAACTGTTGCAACAATTGTTTCAATGATGTTTTCAAACTGTATCATATTGTTTCAACGCCATCAGTCGTAAGCAATAGAAAATAAGAGTTCAAATTTATTATTCAGACAAATCTGTACATACAGAAACAGAAACAGAAACGAAATATGAAAAATTCTGAAGAAACAGAAACGAAACAAAAATGAAACAAATCTAAAGCAACAGAAACGGTTTCAGACTGTATCATGTTGTCACTATACAAATAAAACTATCAAAGATGCCTTGTACTCCCAATACAAATATCAGCATTGCATTCATCCCAATCCATTCCAAAAATAAGAATCCTTGAAGCATCACTGTCACTATTGAAGCTACACCACTGTTTAGCCGGAGGTTCTATCGTTACCCATCTCATTCCTTCATTCCATCGCAGATCGGGAATAACCATAGCCACCGGAAGTAACAGAAACGCCGGTGACTCCATGCTCACACGACGAGAAAGAAACAGAAAATAAGGAGAAAAGAAGGGGAAAAACCAGATCTATGCCTTTTCGCTAAGATCCGACGGGGAAGGCCCATACCAGCGTCTGTACGAAGAGAAGATCTGACGGAGCGTGCCCTTGGTTAGATTTTCCGGCGAACTGACCGGAGATGGGTTAAGAGGATTGAAGAAGACGGATATTTTGTTTGTTGTAAGAGAGGGAGAAATGGTTGAATGGAGGATCGGGAATGATGGCGTTGAAGGTGGTAGGGGGTGGGGGTGGTGGCTGTTTGTTTGGGGAGGAAGTGGGAGAAAGTGTTTTAGGGTTTTTTTGAGAGTAGGGTGTAAATGTAGTTATCAAAAATGAAATGTGATGATTATTGAAGAAATGTGATAAAAAAGTATTGTTATGTTTGGTAATTTTAAAAATATTGCTAGTTTTGTGTAATTAGGGATGTATTTTTGTATATATGTGTAAAAATCCCTATTGAAATTACACCCAGCAATGTAGGGATCCTTTTTTAAACACATAGCAATATTCTACCACTTTACCAAACATAGCAATATTTTTTACAATGCTACTCAACATAAAAAAAATCCTAATCCCATTCTTTCTCCTCTCTTCTCCCTCCTCTCCACACTTTTCTCTCTCTACACAACTCACAATGCCACCGCCCCTCCCCCTTCCACGTTGCCGGCGACCACCCCCCAATCCCCGTCGTCGCCGGCGTACAATCCCTCGAGCCCCGTCGTCTTCCTCTCTCCCCCACCCCCATCCCCATCGTGGTTGTTCCCCCTCCCCTCTTCCCGTCTTGCTCCAATCAGATCTTCCCAGCGATTGTGTGTCGCTGCTTCTATTGTCACGTCGATGACCCCTCCCCTCTCCCCCGTCGCTGCTCCGATTAAAGATGGCGATGTTGTGCGCAAATGCTCCTCCGTGTCGCATTCGTCGTCGCCGGAGTTCCGGTGTGCGACAGATCTGCTACAACAGAGCAAATCCGACATTTTTCGGTGACTGTTGTCCCTCGGCGCTGCTAATTTTTTTTTTTTTTTGAATTTTTCGGTGGGACACGGCGGAGCTACGGTGGTTTGTGGTGTATGTTTGGTGTTTGTTGGTTGTAGGAATGTATTACATGTGTATTCTCATTGTATGCACGGTGTATGCATTGTACATACAATGAATATACTCCAGATATACAATGAGTATACACTTGTCATACAATAAATATATAACACATACTTTGGATTGTCGATTTGTATATGGTATGTATGTCCGGAATCTGAACATGCATACACCGTGCATACAGTAATCATAAAGAGAATATACAACCATATAATAATTGGCTGTATGCTTACTGCATTTACATTGTATACACAGTGTATCATTTGCTCATACAATGAAAATACACACTAGTCCACCAAAAAGAAACACTAAAAATTACTTTCCGGCGACCGGAGGCGGCTGCTGGGGGTTGTATGATAGTGTAGGAGGGGGATCTAGGGTTTTATTACCTTTTTATATGTATTTGTTATGTATTGAAAAAAGATATTGCTATGTTTTGAAAATGGGATAATATTGATATTTTTGTATAAAAATAGAATGTTAGCTTGTATAGTTATATAAATTACCCAGATAAAGATAGTTTAGACAATAATTGTTTAACTAAAATTATGAAAGATCTTTTTAAGGGGTTTGTTAGAATTTTAAAAGATATACAAGTGGCAGAATAATTTAAGCTTGGACAATGTAGTCCATACGCAAACGTAGTTTGTGTTATTGCAATGCAAAAGTTACATTTGGACTCTTTTAATGAATTTTAAGTTTCTTAAAAAGTATCTTTCGTGCCATGTGAGTCAAACTAATGCAATAAACACGTTTGTTTTTTTTCTCCGTTACTTCGTTTTCTTTTTGTTTTTCCTTTTCAAACTTGGCGAACTACATTGGACTTTTCGTTCTAAAGCTGACAATTAATGATGGATTTAGGATTTTAAACTTATGTGTTATGGTAAAAAACTGCGCATATATAAATTTTATACATTTTAAGTGATTTTCTTAGGATAAGCACATGGTCTTAATCAAAATTATTGAATTCTGTCTAATCGTAACTACAACTATATATCTACCCTAGTGTCTGTTTCATTTTTTCCGCCTTTTTATATTTAAGGATTTAGGATATGTGATTCTTTTTATTTTTCTTCAACTAAATTTTATCCTACTATTTGAGAACATGTTGTAATAATATCTAAAGAAGTTTAGCACATTTAAATATGGAATATTTACCTAAAAGTATGCTTTTGAGAAGTTATTTACAAAATATAGTAATATTTTAATAAAATTACCAAATATAGAGGAAAAGAAAAGTTAATTACAAAACATAGCGAAATACAACATAAGATAGTAAAAGCTTACATTATTCCTCCTATTTTTTCTTAATTTCACTTTTCCTCCTCTACTCCCCAGATTCCACTTCCTCCCAGCTTTTTTTTAATGTATCTCAGCTTACAACAGAAACAACCACCTTGTATCTTGTTGTATCTCAGCTTACACAAAAAATCAAGCACCTCGTATCTCGTTGTATTTCAGCTTACACCAGAAACCAACCACCTCGTATCTCGCTGTGTCTCGTTGTATCTCAGCTTACACCAGAAACCAACCACCTCGTATCTTGCTATATCCCGTTGTATTGCACTGTTTTTGCACTGTATCTAACTGTTTCTCAATTGTTTATGAGTTTTTGTACTGTTTTTACATTGTATCTAATTGTATTATAGGTACTCAAATAAGGCGTGGATTTGTATATTCTTTCTGTTAGATTGTTACAATGAATTCAAGGGAAAAAAAAGGTATCTTGGAACAAAATGAACTACAAAACGCTGTCAAATCCCTATTTGACAAGTCAGGAAAAAATTTACATTCTCATTTAGCAAGCATCATAATGCTGCAACTAGAGAGCTCTATTTTAAAAGGCAATTTTGGGACTCGCCCGGGACTCGCTCTGGGGCGGGGCATCTGCAAAACGCCCTGAGACTCTGGGGCGGGGCTTAGATCCATGAGACTTACTCCTCAAGCGCCCGGCAGTGCGCCCAGAGCACGCCCAACGCCCAATGCTCGGGGCTCGCTTTATAGAACTTATGCAAATAATCTGTCCAATTCTCTAATTAAGATTGTTCATCCACAATTTTCTTTAAAATGATTGATACAAGTTGTATTCATTTATAGAAATCGAGAAATTGAGTGTAGCTCAATTAACGAGACATATTTCATCTATATACTTAATCTGAAAATACGTAGTCGAGGTATATATCATCACTTGTTATTAGTCTTCATGTCTTATTTCTGTCACTCAAAATTAGACGTATATTATTTTACAATTTAGAAGCAATTTATATTTAGCAATGAAGAATTAATATTTTAAATTATAATAGTAAAATTTTATTATTTTTCACTTTAATATTAACAAAATTTTAATTTTTTAATTATTTGAAAGTTAATATAGTTTATTTGTCTCATAAAAATTGTAACATTATTCAATTTCTTATACTTGTAAAAAATGATAGATTGTTTGTTACTATAATCTTTTTTCTTATTTTAATTTTCTTAACTTTTTTTAATGTATTTTCGATATTTTTTTGGCTCGTTATGCTATTTATTAATTAAAATTAATTAAAAAATTAGATCCATGGGACTTACGCTCCACGTCTCGAGGCTTATGCCTCGCCCCATTGACACGACCCGGAATCCGGTTAGGCCGTGCGGGCACCCAACATCCTCCCTTAGACCCGTCGGGCGAACCCTTACCAATTAAATCAGAAAAATAAATATAACAATTCACCAATAAGGACAAGACTTAAAAAAAAAGCCACAGACATACTGGGTTTAGGGCTATCCAGACTAGACATTTAAGAGTACAAAAGAAGACAAATACCTCCTGAAGGGAGCAAAATGCAACTGAAATAACAACCAATAAACTGGTGGCCATCCGGAATAAAAGCTGGCTCACTCAGACAGCTGAAGTCGTCTTCGCTCCTTCACAACGTGGCGAACTCAATCCTGGAGCGAACCTGCCGAAACGAAATAGATAGACAAAAACAAACAAACAACAAACAAGGGTGAGTCAAAAGGACTCAATAAGTGGGGCAGACTAGCCACCTCAAAGGATAGGATAGCTAGCCAGGGAGAAAGGAAACAGATGAACCAAATTCCTCATATTTAAATTATAAAAAAATAAAACAGAGCCAGATAATAACTAGAAACGCGTATGGAATGACAAACTCATCAACAACCAGGAACGTAAGATAGCCAAAACATATAGGTATCCCGAACACATCAACAATCAGAAATATATAATGTTGCGGCGTGCAACCCGATCCATATATTCATCCTGTTGCGGCGTGCAACCCGATCCATATATTTATACCTTTGCGGCGTGCAACCCGATCCATATATTTATACCGTTGCGGCGTGCAACCCGATCCATATATTTATACCGTTGCGACGTGCAACCCGATCCATATATTTATACCGTTACGGCGTGCAACCCGATCCATATATTTATACCGTTGTGACGTGCAACCTGATCCATATATTTATACCGTTGCGGCGTGCAACCCGATCCCCGCAACTCAGAATACGAGCCAAAAATACATAGGCAAACTGAAATATGTCCACAATATGGTATACATACCGCATACACAAAACAAAGCATGATAGTCACACAATAGTCAGCACGCGGTGCAATGAAATGGGATGAATGCAGTATGATGAAATGGTGTCACATGTACCAAATAGATGGAGCGGAATCCTCCTGCTCCGAGGGCGGAATCCTCCTACCCTCAATATGATGCAATGGAGCGGAATCCTCCTGCTCCGAGGGCGGAATCCTCCTACCCTCAATATGATGCAATGGAGCGGAATCCTCCTGCTCCGAGGGCGGAATCCTCCTACCCTCTATATGATGCAATGGAGCGGAATCCTCCTGCTCCGAGGGCGGAATCCTCCTACCCTCAATATGATGCAATGGAGCAGAATCCTCCTGCTCCGAGGGCGGAATCCTCCTACCCGAAATATGATGCAATGGAGCGAAATCCTCCTGCTCCGAGGGCGGAATCCTCCTACCCTCAATATGATGCAATGTAATGCATATGAATGCAATATGATGCAATAATAACCCTTCACCGGTGCGGGACTCTCGTCGACAGCCGGGAAGTGTATGTCAACTCACAGCCAAAGTACCATGCTCAGATCCTCAATGCAATACCAATAACAGGACATAACATATAGTATACGATGTAAATCCAAAGATAAGGCGTAATGAGTACGCCTATCGGCAGCTACACACGTAAGGAACACGTGGTAGAAAATCCACGAGGCCAGGTGCCTCCAAAGAAATGGATATAAACACTTACCTCTTCCAAAAGTTGGCATTGCTAATCAACAACCGCTTTATCCTTTGGTTTCATTGCCAAACGATCCCACTCTATTCAATAAGTAGAATAATATATCGAATTAGGTTAAAGGCTTCATTCCTCACATTTTAGGGCAATCCAAGTATGAACCTGATACCCTATTCGCATACGCAATACGCAGGCCAGACCTATATACAGGGTTTAAGGTCACATAACCAAACCCTAAATAAATTACATTTATATGTTGCACATAACTCACTGAGCACGAATATATAATTAATTCCACTATCGGGATCCAATTAACCCTTTAAACTAGTTAAACTTATTAAAACGATGTCTAATATTTCAAGTTTTACCGTTAAAACATATTCAAATACACGTAATAAACTCAAATAATGCATTAAGATCATTACCTGAATGTTTCGGGGTGAAAATTCTAATATTTCCCGGCTCTTTTCTCAATTTCTGGCATTATTTTCCACTGCGTCATTTCATTTTCTCTGTTTCTGTATGTTAGTAACTTATGTACGTATCTACTCATCTTTGAGCTTTAAGGGTAATGACCCCCACCGCCACACCTCTCAAATTTCTTTATTGTTTTGTTCTTTTTTGTTTTTTTGTCTTTTCTTCTTCTTTTTTTTCTATTTTCTTTAAAATTCGCTGCTCCGGTAAAAATTAAAACAGTACCTTACGATATTCGAAATAATTCCAACTTTTGCATACAAGTTATACAAAATATATGTAACATATTCGCTAAGACGGATCTCAAATCGAACTTCCGAAACTCAATATGCAAATTAAATGGAAAAAAGTCAAAATATTTAACTTTCGGCATTTTAACGGAAACTAGCCGAACAACATCGAAATTCACTTTTGAAAGTTTAAAAAAGTCACAAAGAATCATACGAACCTAACGGCGATTTCAGATTTCGAATCGGAGCTCATTCGCCAAAACCGAGCTCGAAAATCTCTTTTTAATATTTATCGATAATAAAAACTGAAACCTTCTTCCGATTCCTACCAAACGAGGTCTGATTTATCTCAAATTTTACAAACAGGTCCTAATGGACATTACAAATATTTTAAAATTATCGGCACCTCAATCGGAGTCCTAACTTTCGAAACGACTGACCGAGGTCGTTTCATTCTCCTCCACTTAAACTCTCGTTCGTCCTCGAACGAGCCTAAGTCTAAAGAAAAAAATTCGCGCGGATAACAAAAGAACTTGCACGACCTTCATAAGCTACTCCACTGGCATTATCTCCTGATTGCAGGATCAGAATTATAGCACGCATATTGAACTTTTGGAATAAAATATATCTCGATAATATGATAATACCATTGCATAGCTTATTCTGACTAAGCTGATCCTTCCTTGATTACGAGAAGAGAGTTTTATATTTTTGAAGCAAAGATACACGGAACTCTGGATAGATTAACATGATTCTGCCGGTGAATCACCTCGTCGATATACTTTTCGATATAGAACAAGTCGATGAAATAAAGAATTAGCTTACGCTTCAGCAACGCCTTAGAGATTTAATATTATGATTCGGTATCAATTGGAGGAAGACTCCTCCACTTAGAGCATAAACTCATACAACTAATTTGAATAGAAATAGTCATGCTTGCACAACCTGCTGGATTAAGGAAGACTTAGCTAAATAGAGAATGCGGCTCAGTCCTGAGCTACCAAATTACTCTCTTTCGAGTTGCCAAACAGCTGCAACTCTCGAGTTCACAGCTCCATACATTTTCTATAAGCACCACCGCCTGATGGATCAAATCAGAGGTCAAATAATGCCTCTCATTACCCTTAGTAGCCTTGAAAAACAACAATGTGTCTACTCTGCTACCTTGACACGCACTCTGGCCACAGGGAACATCATAGGAGGCTACTAACCGCCTAAGTTCACCAGTGTCGAACAAAGAAGGGATGGCAATGGACTGAGGATAGAAATGATTAGAGCTTCAGGAAAGTCATCTTTTTATTTGTTTGGCTCCCAGAGCTACACTACTTCCGAGTCAGGCTAACCAAAGAATCGCAATTGAAGAGATAGACATTAAATAAGCTTTATGGAACAACATCTATGTCAATTTAACCTTCTCATAAGAAGAAAACTCCAACAATTTGCCAGAAAACTCTTTTATAACCGAGACAAGCTCATGGAATAACATGACTGTACAAGCATCTTGAACCAAAGGAAGACACATAGATTGAGTATTACTTACTAATAACTTTACATCAGAAGAAACAATGATACTTTCTGATGGTGATGAATAAGAATCCTATCATCCTACCCACACTGAATTCCAAAGAGCGGTAGACTACCTTGACATTATAACAGAATGAGGCACAACAAAATTCCAAGCAAACAATACCGATACTCACTTACAGATCTCTCACATTTAAACCAGATAATCTAGTAGGGTCATCATAAATGCAACGAATAAATCATATCAGAAGCTCACCCTCTACCGCAACCAATTCTTAATAGAAACGACATGAAGAGAAACCATGGAAACATGATAGGACACCCCATTTCTAGATCGACCGAAAGAATCAAATCTTACTCACATTTAAGAGAAGAAGAAATCTCAAGGTCTACTATATCGGATGCCTCAGCATCCTACCAGAGTAGCAGTTCATAGAACTGCCTCTGCAGCTGAGCTGAGCCACTACCCTGACAATATCTTTTTGAAGAACCACTGCCACCACACTCTCAACCTCTACTAGATGGGGGCATTTCTCTGGCTAATTGAGATCTATATGAAATTTCCTGCGACTGCACAGATGCCTAATGACGAGAGAAAAGACGACTGTCTACCTGTCGGAGTAAGGAAAAACTCCTCAAAGGATAACCAGACTCACGACAATGATAACAAGAAAACTCCTCAAAGGATAATTAGACTCACGACAATGATAACACCTTTTCGCTGAATATGGGAGCTGGACAGATTGTTGAAAGCTACAAAGAGAAAGCTAAGTCTAATCTTGATGAACTACCCGCACACTTTGAGAATCACGCTCTACAAGCTGAGATAACCTGCAAGGTGACCTCCCAAAATAATCAGAACTCTTACCTCCAAACGAGGTACCATGGTTACCCATTAGGGCCACGGGATCTCTTGCTCTCCCGCTCTAACTTATGGTATGTCTAATACCTTTGAGCAATATCAACAACGACATCAAATAAAGTCCCAACCTCAATCTCTTGAGCTATCTGGGATCTCAAGGAAAAAGAAAGGTCGTCAATAAATCTTTGAATCTCTCAAAAGGCTCACGGACTAGTTCTAATGCATATTCAGCCATTCTATAGAATTCAATCTCATATTCTAAAACACCAACAGGCTGACCGACAGGCTATCCTGTCCAATCCACTCAAACTAGCGACACCCTTCACCTCGCTTGCTACTCGAATGGAACTTTTCCACGAATCTAGAAAAAAACTCGAACCAAGTTAGCTAATAAGAGAGCGGCCCACCAATTCAAGGCTGGACCCTGAAACTGGAAAGAAGAATAATCAACACCATACCGCTCGATATAATCAAGAGCCTGAAGGATACACTGATATCATTGTATTTTAAAAAAATCACGAGGTTTATCTGATGCATTGCTTAAGAATATCGGAAGGTTCAACCGCGTAAAATAATGCAACCTCTTTAGGCACTCGGACCGAACTGTTACCTCGGGCTAGCTAACCAGCCAGAATAACTAGAGGCACAACACAGGCTGCCTCCGGAACATACTTTACTGCGGCAATATTAAGAACTGGAATAGGAGCTCCCTGAGACCGAACATCTGCATCTGCGGCAACCTGATAAGCTGCCTAGCGAATAATAGGTTCTTACGGTATCTGTGTCGCCAAGATTCTTGTAAAAGCATCGTAGAGAGCCAAAGGAACCACAAGGCCCTGCTTCCTTGACCATCGCGAGCTCGTACAATTAGGACTTCCGTAACTAGATCGTTAGCACGATCAAAACTCTCGGGCTTCGTCAGTGCTAACCCCAGGCTAAACTGCTTCGTCTTGAACTTATACCGTTTGTTGATTTGTCACACGAGGGTTCACAATTATCACTAAGTAATTAACGGATTAACGAAAATACTTTTGAATCCTAGACCGACACATGATCAGAAATGAAGGAAGTGAAACTTCCTAAATGCCATCATAGCCTCTCGTAGATAAGTACGGACGTTTACGTACCCATCAACGAGACTCTACTAGACACTGTCTTAGTCTGGATAGACTCTAAATTAGGCTCTGATACCAACTGACACGACCCAGAATCCGGTTAGGCCGTGCGGGCACCCAACATCCTCCCTTAGACCCGTCGGGCGAACCCTTACCAATTAAATCAGAAAAATAAATATAACAATTCACCAATAAGGACAAGACTTAAAAAAAAATCACAGACATACTAGGTTTAGGGCTATCCAAACTAGACATCTAAGAGTACAAAAAAAGACAAATACCTCCAGAAGGGAGCAAAATGCAACTGAAATAACAACCAATAAACTGGTGGCCATCCGGAATAAAAGCTGGCTCACCCTGACAGCTGAAGTCGTCTTCGCTCCTTCACAACGTGGCGAACTCAATCCTGGAGCGAACCTGCCGAAACAAAATAGATAAACAAAAACAAACAAACAACAAACAAGGGTGAGTCAAAAGGACTCAATAAGTGGGGCAGACTAGCCACCTCAAAGGATAGGATAGCTAGCCATGGAGAAAGGAAACAGATGAACCAAATTCCTTATATTTAAATTATTAAAAAAAAAAAAAAGCAGAGACAGATAATAACTAGAAACGCGTATGGAATGACAAACTCATCAACAACCAGAAACGTAAGATAGCCAAAACATATAGGTATCCCGAAATCATCAACAATCAGAAATATATAATGTTGCGGCGTGCAACCTGATCCATATATTCATCCTGTTGCGGCGTGCAACCCGATCCATATATTTATACCGTTGCGGCGTGCAACCTGATCCATATATTTATACCGTTGCGGCGTGCAACTCGATCCATATATTTATACCGTTGCGGCGTGCAACCCGATCCATATATTTATACCGTTGTGACGTGCAACCTGATCCATATATTTATACCGTTGCGGCGTGCAACCCGATCCCCGCAACTCAGAATACGAGCCAAAAATACATAGGCAAACTGAAATATGTCCACAATATGGTATACATACCGCATACACAAAACACAGCATGATAGTCACACAATAGTCAGCACGCGGTGCAATGAAATGGGATGAATGCAGTATGATGCAATGGTGTCACATGTACTAAATAGATAGAGCGGAATCCTCCTGCTCCGAGGGCGGAATCCTCCTACCCTCAATATGATGCAATGGAGCGGAATCCTCCCGCTCCGAGGGCGGAATCCTCCCACCCTCAATATGATGCAATGGAGTAGAATCCTCCTGCTCCGAGGGAGGAATCCTCCTACCCTCTATATGATGCAATGGAGCGGAATCCTCCTGCTCTGAGGGCGGAATCCTCCTACCCTCAATATGATGCAATGGAGCAGAATCCTCCTGCTCCGAGGGCGGAATCCTCCTACCCTCAATATGATGCAATGGAGCGGAATCCTCCTGCTCCGAGGGCGGAATCCTCCTACCTTCAATATGATGCAATGTAATGCATATGAATGCAATATGATGCAATAATAACCCTTCACCAGTGCAGGACTCTCGTCGACAGCCGGGAAGTGTATGTCAACTCACAGCCAAAGTACCATACTCAGATACTCAATGCAATACCAATAACAAGACATAACATATAGTATACAATGTAAATCCAAAGATAAGACGTAATGAGTACGCCTATCGGTAGCTACACACGTAAGGAGCACGTGGTAGAAAATCCACGAGGCCAGGTGCCTCCAAAAAATGGATATAAACACTTACCTCTTCCAAAAGTTGGCATTGCTAATCAACAACCGCTTTATCCTTTGGTTTCATTGCCAAACGATCCCACTCTATTCAATAAGTAGAAAAATATATCAAATTAGGCTAAAGGCTTCATTCCTCACATTTTAGGGCAATCCAAGTAGGAACCTGATACCCTATTCGCATACGCAATACGCAGGCCAGGCCTATATACAGGGTTTAAGGTCACATAACCAAACCCTAAATAAATTACATTTATATGTTGCCCATAACTCACTGAGTGAGAATATATAATTAATTCCACTATCGGGGTCCAATTGACCCTTTAAACTATCAGTTAAACTTATTAAAACGATGTCTAATATTCCAATTTTTGCCATTCAAACACACGTAATAAACTCAAATAATGCATTCAGATCATTACCTGAATGTTTCGGGGTGAAAATTCTACTATTTCCCGGCTCTTTTCTCAATTTCTGGCATTATTTTCCACTGCGTCATTTCATTTTCTCTGTTTCTGTATGTTAGTAACTTATGTACGTATCTGCTCATCTTTGAGCTTTAAGGGTAATGACCCCCACCGCCACACCTCTCAATTTCTTTATTGTTTTGTCTTTTTTTGTTTTTTTGTCTTTTCTTCTTCTTTTTTTTTCTATTTCCTTTAAAATTCACTGCTCCGGTAAAAATTAAAACGGTATCCTATGATATTCGAAATAATTCCAACTTTTACATACAAGTTATACAAAATATATGTAACATACTCGCTAAGACGGATCTCAAATCGAACTTCCGAAACTCAATCTGCAAATTAAATGGAAAAAGGGCAAAATATTTAACTTTCGGCATTTTAACGGAAACTAGCCGAACAACATCGAAATTCTCTTTCGAAAGTTTATAAAAGTCACAAATAATCATACGAATCTAACGGCGCTTTCGGATTTCGAATCGGAGCTCATTCGCCAAAACCGAGCTCCAAAATCTCTTTTTAATATTTATCGATAATAAAAACTGAAACCTTCTTCCGATTCCTACCAAACGAGGTCTGATTTATCTCAAATTCTACAGACAGGTCCTAATGGACATTATGAATATTTTAAAATTATCAGCACGCCAATCGGAGTCCTAACTTTCGAAACGACTGACCGAGGTCGTTTCACCCATTATGAGTAAAACACCTCGCCTCGCGCCCCTTTTAAAACATTGCTAGAGAGTTTCCAACAAGCAAAAGAATGTTATTGAGACTGACGAATGTGCACTTTCCACTGATTCAGGAGCAAGCAGTTGATGATAGCATCTGTGTGATGCCATAAGCTTTTGAGGATTGATTCACTTTATTCAGTATTCGATTTCAGAAGCTCCAGGCCCAAAAAGCACCTTAAAAGGAAAAAAATCTACATGGAAGTATGGAACGCCCATATCAAACTCTAATATACATTTAGAAGTAAAGAAACATTCCTAAATTTTCCTCATAGTAACCCCCATAGAAAAAAATTATTATCAAAACAAGTAGCAATTTCGTACATAAGTTTTTCGTAAATCACAGAAAGAAACCAAGCTAAAGAAAGGGAGGATCGCACTATTTCTTGTTTAGAGGCAAGCAAATATTTCGTTTTATATGACAAGAAAATAAGGAGAAACTACCACAGCAAAAAACAAGATCTAGTTCTTTTCGCAAAGAATTTGAAAAAATAATGGCAGATTACGGAAAAAGGGAGTCAATACGAGTTTGGGAAGGTATGGTTTCATATTTTCCTGCCGCCGGCCGGTGGTGGCAAATGATGGTCGGAGGCGGAGCTCCGGCGGGTTGAGAGAAAACCGGCTGCATTTGATTGAGATTTGAAAATTTCTCAAATATTGCTAGTAAAATTATTGCTATGCCTTGTAATTTGTGTAATGTTGCTATTTTTTTTGTAATATAGGAATGCAAGTTTGTAAATTTGTGTAAATAAACCCTTTAAATATTCTCGTTTCATCAATGGAAAGTCAATAAAATTGTGGATATTTCATGTGGTAGCCAATTTGCACAATGCCATTAAGATGTAGCTACTTTGTAAAAATTATTTAAAATGTTGAAAATTCTGGCATGAGAAGTTTCGAGACCACAATAGCTGAAGTTGAACCTAATTTCAAACCACGAGTTGAAGTTGAACCAGCTTGAGAGTCGGACTCAACTTCAAAACAATTATTTGAAGTTGAATTACTAACTTCAGACCTATACTTGAGTTCTAACGAGTCGTTTGGTTAGAAGACAAGTTATGCAGGGATTAACAATGCAGGGATAAGTTATGCAGGGATTAATAATGTCGGGATAAGTTATGCCGAGATTAACAATGTAGGGACAAGTTATGCAGGGATTATAATACATGGATTAGAATGTAGAAATGATTTCTAGTTGGATGTTTGGTTAGTTGTATTAAAAGTTATAATACACAATTATTAAAATAGTTAGTTTTTTCTGAGAATAAAATAGGGCATTTACTAAAATAGAGTTTTAAAGAAATGGATGAGGGTACTTTTGTCATTTTTTATTTTAATCCATGTATTGCTAATACATGTATTCTTATTCCACCCTCTAGCCTGCATAAAATAATACATAGATTGATGTATAACTTATACCGGTATTATTAATGCGGAAATGATAAAATGTAACCAAACAATGTATTGTTTGTGCTTAGTGTTATACCAGTTTCTACTAAGCAAACCAAACAATGTACTATTAGTACATACTCTTATACAGCCAACCAAACAATGGATTAACTTATCCAAGCTCTTATACATGGATTAGCTAATACTATACACCATACCAAACGACCCCTAAGAGTATAAAGTTGATGAAGTGATTATTAAAATTTAAATATTTTAAACTTCTGGTTGTACCCTAAACAGGGATGCCAAAAGAGGCTAGGGTACTTATCCCAATAAAAATGCTTTGGACATCAAGGGGAAGTGCACAAATAGCCTATTTTGGGTGCGCCATTTAGGTTTTAGCAAATTTTTAAAAATTATTTAATTTTTCAGTCACTATTGTGAAACTTTAATCCTTTAATGATTAACTTCATACTTTCGGGTTTAAAGTTAAGTACTGAATGTTTGAAGTTCAATTTCAACTCTAAAGGTTTCAAGTTGGGTATAGTAACTTCCAACTTCAAACCCATAGGTAACGTACAACATCAAACTTGGCTATAAAAGTTTGAAGTTAAGCATAGACAACTTTTAACTTCAAACCTTCAAGTTTGAAGTTTGACATAGCAACTTTCAACTTCAAACAAGAGCAACTTCCAACTTCAAACCTAGAAGTAACAACTTCAAACGTGAAGGTTTGAAGTTAGACATAGCAAGAGCTTGTTTAATGAGGGAATAAGACAAACCGAAATAGGTTTTTTCTGCCCCAAAAAAAAAACTTTACTGGCTTAAACCTAAATGGGAATGGTAAATCTGGCTGTTGGACTAAATTTTACGAATACCAATGATCTATTTTGCTTGGAATTTTTACACAAAAGTACGCTTTTTAGAAGTTATTTATAAAATATGGTAATATTTTAGCAAAATTATCCAATATAGAGGAAAGGAAAAGTTAATTACAAAACATAGCAAATTAGGAAAAAGAATAGCAACATGGGTTTATTTCTTTAGCTTGCGATAGTTTTAAGGTCTTTTTGTACAATTTCTAAAATTTGGTCCTGATATATAAGTTTTTTTTCTTCATTACTTATTTTATTTCAACTTTCCCAATATTTTCTCCCCATTTCACGCGTACACTCCCTTGTTTCTCGTCGTATCTCACCATATCAACGTCTGTTTTGCCTGATTTCTCTCTCTCATTTTCTCGACTACGTTCTCCACTTCTTATCCACTATCTTCCCTGTTGCTCAACCGTTTCTAAACTGTTATTTAGTCTTTAATTTGACGGGTTTTTTTTTCATTTTTTAGGAATTTCTTTAACTTTGTTTCAACTTTTTTTGTTTCAATGTTGAGTGATTTTAGTCCATCGTCTGATTCTAGGGAACTTAGGACTAAAATGAGGTAAAAATGCTTCAAAAAGTGGGTCGAAATCAGTAGTAAAACTTAAAATTCTTGTTTTTAAGCCGACGGAAGCACCGCAATCAGTGAAGCGCATAACACACTCGTCTGTATTTCCTTCTACGGTTAAAGGTAAAGGTAAAGTAGTTGTTGATGATGATGATTTTGTTGATGATTCTCCACCATTAAAAAAAGTCGGATTTCTATGTTGGCTGATGCATCATTAGTTGTGTATCTATAGTTTACTTATTGTATCTTGATATATTTGTAGTTTTGTTTCTTGTATCTGTAGTATAATTTAATGTATCTAATGTGTTTCATTGTGTATTTATGGTATATTTAATGTGTTCCATTTCTGTATCATGTTTCATTGTGTATTTTTTATGTATCAGTGTATGTATCCAAGAATTTATTTCATTGTATCTACTTGTATCTGTATCTAGTGTGTATGTTCTATTTCACTTTGTATCATGTTATTTTGTAGTCAATGTGTGTTAAATGCGTTTGATTTTTTTATTTTAGGGTGTGTCGTTTTATATACCACAGAATGCTACGTGGAAAGAGTTCTATTTACGGATTACCACGGATGGAGATGTCGGTTTGTATTTGAAGGATACGTTAAGTTCAGTCTAGTTGGAACGGTTTAAAAAGATCTATTTTAGTTATTTGTTGGAGTTACAACATTTTCCCGTTCAAAATAAATTAATTCGGGTGTTGATGGTGCGAGAGATTATGTCTTCTAAGCCTCGTACATTTGAGTTTTATGTTAATGGCACGCGTTTGGAGTTTGGTTATGTGAGTTTGCACTAGTTTCTAGGTTAATGTGCTATGGTGATACTCTCAATGATCTTGATACGAGCACTCTGAATCGGTTGATGACTAGTTACTTCCCAAATGTGGAGAGAGTGCCTCACATAGATGTTAAGAATGCTTTTACTCAATGAAACTGGCTTGACGATGATGTAGCCGTCAAGATAGCAGTTTTATACGTTATTTTTTTTTTGTGATGTCTGTGTCCGATGTGTAATATGTTCCAAAGAAATAGTTTTATTTGGTTGAGTCTGGTGCTTACGAGGACTATCCACGGGTTTAGTTTCTTTCAATGAATTGTTTTATACTCTTCACGAGAATCTAAAAAAATTACCAGTAAATATTTTCGGATGATTGGGATGCCTTCGACGTTGTTAGTATAGCTTTATGAGTGCTGCGCAAATATTTCGTACTCATTAGCCACGTGGGTTAGCCGTCAAACTTCTCGTATCTTGAACTAGAAAGTGATGAGTAATCTAAAATTTTATAAGACAGTTTGTAAAATTTTAGACGACCCAGCCAACAAGGTATAGTTTCATTTTTTATATATTAATTTCGTCCTGAACCCATGTCATTTTGATTCTTTTAAATCGATTGGTCTACTGTTATGTATGGTCCATGTAGTTTTTAGGCCTATTCAGCCGACAACTGCTGAGTTGGCCAGTTTGGTGTTGCTTGTGGATACGGACGTACTTGTAGCGGATGATACGCAGGTTCCTGCTGAGGAAGATGTTTTTGTCGCTTATGTACAACAACGTCGCTTATCTGCTGCTACTTTCATATCCAGTCATTCTGAAGATGTTGGAAAGCAAGACAGTAAGGTTTCTCTAAACCAACACAGGAGGTTGATTATAGCGCTAAGAGTGATAAGTTGAGTACTGCAGTTGACAAGGTATGTTTAGTTTTTTGAAGTAGTTGAGACGGTTAGAAACATCAAGATACACCTGTGAAAATAATTTGTACCTTGGATTTAAAACAGATCCAACAGTCCCGAAATAGTTAGAAACATTGCGATACTATTTTGAAACACTATGACACAAGTTTGTTACCTTGGATTTAAATCTAACTGTCCTTTGGGTTTCTGTTTTGTTTCAGCTCACTACTGAGCTGGACTTATTCAAGACTCATGTAAGTATCGTATTTATTCTATTTTGTACATGTTTTTCTTACATTTCCTGGTTTGTAGTTTGACTTTGTTTCTTTTCAAGGTTGATAATCAGTTTAAGTATGTTATGCAATTCTTTGGTGAGGAGCTTAGTAAAGTTGTTGATCAAATTAAGCTACTTGCGCAGAGACATGTATTGTGTATCTTTATTTTATTGGATATTATATTCTGCATGTAATGTGGGCTTGATTCATTTATTTTTTTTTTTGAAACAAGGTACTCGAAGCGGTGAACTTCATGATCGAGATTCACCAAAGTCACATGTAGGCAGTGCTGATATAGACAAGTTCAAGTTAGAAGATTTTGGTGATACAGCAAAGTTCAAAGTAGATGAGTATGGTGATACAGAGAATTTTAACGTAGATACGGTCAATATTACGGTATATACCTTGATCCACTTATCTTGATACAAATAGACATAAATAAATACAAATAGACACGATGAAAAAAACCAAAGAAACAATACAACTATAGTTTCTTATTTATATGAGTTTTTTTGTAGCCATCTACTACTGGTAGAGTGAGCGATGTAGCAGGTGGCAGCGGAAGACCTATTTTTGTGCCGTCTAATACAGTTGAAACTGAGGCTGCTGTGATCAGTGAAATTGATGTATATGTTAGTGGTGGAGTGAATAATGTAGCAACAGCAGGGAGTGGAAAACCTGTCCCAATACCCGCCACTATTGAAACTAAGGTTCCTGTGACCCCTTCATTTGCTGGTAATAAGTTGCAATTCCCGCATGTCGACCTTGGTTTGAATTTCAGCCAAGATTTTTTGAAGACTCCCAAACCTGATGAGGTGCGCTTTTGAATTTTTTTCTGAACTTGTTGTATCATTCCTGTTTCTAAAATGTATCATGTGTTGCATACTGTTTCTTTATAGCTTATTTTTTGTATCTTAAGTGTTTTATAGGAGTTCAATGTTTATTCATGTTTCATTTCTGCATGTTTTTTTGTATCAGTTTATTGGAGGTTATTCAGTTAATGCTGCTGGAGTTTGTAACAAAGATACTCACGTACCTTCTCATCGCTCCAAGTATGATGCTGCTGGACCTGTTAAACCCCCTGCTTTCGATGATGATCCCTGTGAAAATTGGACTGGCGCCTAGTTTGAGGAGATTGACCGTGGTATCGCTGCTACGATTCAAAATGTAACGAAAAATATTGGCACAACTAACAAGGTTGCTGAAGAGCCTGTTGAGCATGGCACTAAAGAGTTTCAATATGTTGTTGATGTTGATGAGTCCAGTGAGCCATCCAACATTGTGTTGCTTGATAGTGCCCTTGAGAATGAGCAGGCTAGCCCATGTATGAATACAACTACACCTTCACAGTTGTTGGTAAGATTGAAGCGTCTGGGTAAATATGATGTGTCACCTTTTGTGCGTGAGTTTCCTTCTGGTGCCAACAACAGTTATGTTTCATAAAACCTTTGATGTTGCAAAGGCATCCTTTTAGTATTGGCATCACTGAGGACGTTGATGAAGATTTAGAAAATAAGTTTGTAGCATTTATTGATGATCCTGCTAAACCCAAAAGAGAAATGTGTATGACCTATTAATGCTCAGTTACTGTACCGTTTATTGTGTGGATACTCTCATAATTTATATTTGTTTTACTATATATTTTTAGGATTTGTGCCTACTCCAAAGAGGACAACACACTTGAGGATGAGTTTAATTTTAGAGTTGAAAAAGTGTCGACTCGGATGTGGTTCTACATTCTGTTGCATCGTGGTCATACTTTGAATGATTCAGTAAGTTGTATAAAATTTATCACTTTGTCTTTCTTTTCTGTGTGTGCGTGTCTTGTATCGTTTTGTTTCTTTTAGTGTGTGCGTGTGCGTGTGTTATCTGTAATGTATCTATCTATCTCTTTTTAGTGTGTGTGTGTGTGTTTCTTGTATCTTTACTGTATCTTTCTTTTACTTTTACTGTGTGTGTCTCTGTTTCTTTTAAATGTCTTTGTGTGCCTTATGGCTATACTGTATTTTTTTGTTTCTTTTCATGTGTTTGTGTGTGTGGTATCTGTACAGTATCTTTTCTGTTTTGTTTTAAGTGTGTGTGTGTGCCTTGTATCTGTACTGTTTCATTATTGTATCCACTGTTTCGGCCATCAACTATATCTTTTTCTTTTCCTCACTATATCTGTATTGTTTCATCCATTTTATTGAACTGTATCTTTTTTCATTTCTTCAGTGTATTTGTGATGTTTCATCTATTTATATCATTTGTATATTTCCTCTGTATGTGAGCTGTATCTCTGATTTATAAGATTTATTTTATGTTTCCAACTTTTCAGCATGTGAATGTTGTATTCTACTACTTTAAACAAGGCAAGTATCGAACAATGCTACGCCTTAAACCACTCGGCCATCTCTCCTAATTTTGAATTGATGATTTCTCACCTTTAGCCTCTATACTATATTACATCAACTAGAAGCGATGGTATAGATATTCTCATTTTTGCTTTTCAACCTCCCGTTGTGGAAATCCATCTATGGTAATGGCAGCATAGGGGAAGAAGCACTACACCTAGGAATCAACAAAAGGAAAACTTTGTTCTAAGTTAGCCCTCTTTCAAGGATGGATGCTTCTAGGCAAACCTCCTGGCTGTCTCTGCACCCCTACCTCCTTTATCACTGAGCGATTATTTAGGGGCCTTAGTTGGTGATCCGGACTGTTTCACTCTCGACGATGAAGCTTATCCAGAAACAATGCTTGTAAAGAGTCCTATTAAAACCAAGAAATATAGGCCTACCTGCCATCCACATCAGAATAAGTGATTCCGTTCTATCTCTTTTTTCTTTTCGGATTCCGAGGATGAGCCGGCCGATCCCAAGACAGAATTATCCTTCACTACTACTGACTGTTGGTTTAAAACCATGATTGAGATTATGTATCAAAAATATGTGACTAGTGGGAATGATGCTACTATGCTATCTTATGTGGATTCTGTTGCTAGCTACATTCGATGATGCAAGATTCCTACAAATGTGCCTTGGACGGATGTTGATTATATTTTAATACCCATCAACATTAAAGATTTATGTCATTGGGTGTTGGGTGTGGTGTCGTTCAAGGATAGGTGCATCGCAATATATGATTCGAATGAGTAAGGGTGCTGGTGCTCGTCATAATGCGGCTGCCATTGAAGTTGTTGAAAAGATTATGTGTTGTTGCCTCAGTATCTTTTACTGACTGATTTTTATAAATCGAGGCCTGATATTGATATTATTACAAGCGCAGCATATGTCGATGCAAATCTGGAGGATCCATTTAGCTTTTTTTTTTGTTAAAGGACTTCCCCAACAGAGCTCTGGTTCACTGTATGCTTTTTTCCCTTTATTATTTCAGATTATCTCAACCACATATGTGACGTAATTACTAACTATATGTTTTGTCATTTTTTTATCATTGTTTCAGGGATTGCAGAGTGTTTATTATGGCATATGCAGAGTATTTTATTGGTTCCACTGATATTACAATTGTTTCTGACTTTGATATTGGTCTTTACCGTGCGCGTCTTGTAATGTTGTTTTGGGACTATGGAAAAAGGAAGATTGATTTAGATGCAATCAGTGCATTTGAAAATCCAGGTCGGTCTGCTAAGAGAAAGAGTGCTATAAAGCGTCGGTTACGAGTTCCCAAGAATTAGGGATTGTGTTTCTTTTGTCTTTGGATGTTTCACTGTTTATGTTTTTAGCACCAGATGTTTTGACAATGTAGTTGTTTTATGTTTTTTTGTTATTTGTATATGAATGTTTATGTTTCTAGTACCAGATGTTGTTTGTTGTGGTTAGAGTTTGTGCAATGACAGTTTCATAATGTTTAGCTTATGGCAGCTGTATTTTGTATTGTTCCTTTTTTAACTGTGAAACAGTTTGATACAATCATGAACTAATCTGATACAGGTAGTTAAATTGAGAAAGAAACAGCTAAAAATATTTTGATATAATGAGTAAACACTTCTGAAACAATCCTGAAACACTTTGAAACGGACAGATACAATGAGAAAGAAATAGTTAAAAAAAGTTTGATATAAGCATGAAACACTTTGATAGAGGGAGTTACATTTAGAAATAAACAGTAAGAAATAGTTAGATACAACAATGAAACAGTTAGATACAGTTATGAAACAGTTTGATACACAACCGTGGATGTTGAGTTGATTTGGAAATATGTAGGAGATACGCGCATGAGAAACATAGTCTTTCAACAAGAGATACATAGCAGCTACAGAAACACTAGACATAAAAACAAAATATAAGAAACACAGTTTATTGCATCTTCATCAATAATATGTCCATTTTTATGAAAAAAATAAAGGAAATCCCAATGTATAGAAGTATTCTAAGAATTTATTTTATTTGTCCTTCGGAGAATGTGTACAAGTGTTCCTATTGTGTCCTTCACGCCCATAATTTGCACACGTAATATTTATCCTTTTTGCGTGTACTTCCCATTGTGGTTTGTATCTAGTTGTTTTTGGCATTCCCAGTGCCTGTCTTGTAACTGGTGGCAGTAGTTCAATTTCTGAAATGAAGTCTGGAATTTCCTATCTGCTTTTATCCGGGATCGGATTAACAGGGACCTCGTATGTCTTTACTAGGGATTTTGTTATGTAGTAGATACAACTGTAGTCTTCTTCCTCAAGGCCTTCTTCTTTAGAATAGCCAAAGCATGCACACGGGGCAATTCTTCTATTTGAAATCTTCCACAACAGCATGTCCACTCTTTCAGGTCAACGATGAATTTCTTCTCACTATCATATAGAGTGGCGTGCTGCCTTGTTGAATGTATCTACGTTATAAGGATGATACATGCTTGAAACAGCAAGATACAAGGAAGATACAAGATGAAACAACAGAGATACATGGGAATAAAAAGTATTTATACTACCTTCAGCAGCATAGTTGTGTTTCTATACCTAACCAGTATCGTGTTGTACTTGTATCCAAGAGGTGTAAATGTCTCTTGTGCTTTCTTCCTGTTATCATCACTCCAAGTCACCACCAGTGAGCGCATGTACTCCATAAATGCGACTACAGGCATATCACGCGCATCCATGTTCACAACATTCAAGGATTCCGTAATGTTTGATGTCATTGTAAATCCCATATTTACTGTTGAATGCGTCCTTGACCACTTATGTACCCGATGTTTACCAAGTATTCTTTGATCCGTTTATCCATTTTTTTCACATTTTTTTTATGTATGTATCAAACTCTTGTATTGTGTATGCCTGGGCCAAACTGAAGAATGTCTCATGGAGCTTCTCTTCACATTTCTTGAATTTAGTCTTGAGGTTGTTCCACAAGTGCCATATGCATGCATAGTGTGGGACTTGAGGATATACAATCGCAGTAGCCTTGATTATGCTCTCATTACAGTCCAAGACAATGCACATGTTTTTTCTCTCACTGTAAGCATCTCTGAACCTCTCGAAGAACCACTGCCATGAGGCACCATTCTCTGAATCAACAATCGTGTACGCAAGTGGCAGTATGCTCCCTATGGAAAGAAATAGTAAGATATAAATTTGAAACAGTACGATACAAATACAAAGTTGAAACAGTCTGATTCAAATAAAAAGCTGAAACAGAAAATATAGGGCTGAAACAGCCTAATACCAATATGAAACAGTCTGATACAACAGGCAACAAAAACAGTAGGCACAAGAAACACTAAGAAACATGCAGTAGTGTTCGAAATATTACCTGTTGCATCTAATGTACTAGCGGCTAGGAATGTCCCTTTGTGTGTTGCTATGAGGAAGCTACCATCAACGACCACGATTGGCTTGCAATGATGAAATCCGTTATTAAAGCATTCAAAGCTACAAAAGCGTACATGAAGAAATGATCTTCAGACGCGTGCAGACCAACGATTGACCCCGGGTTTCTTTGCTCTAACATATACATGTAGCTTGACAGCTTCTTGTACGATTCAGCTAGGTCTCCTCTGATCATTGCAATGGCCATTTTTTTTTATCGCCATGCCTTCATGTAATCTAAGTGTACATCGTAACACCTCTGCATATCGTCCATTATCTCTTTAGGCTAGTAGGTCGACTTTGGGTCAATCAGCCTATCCTTGATGATCGTACCGATCACTCGTGATGTAACTTGCGCTTGTCCATACACTCTATCTTTGTATGCACACGTGTGTTCATTTGTGAACTGCCTAACTTTGAACAAAGTCGATGAATTCAAGCTGGATGCCCTAAATTTCCATTTGAAATTTTTGCCTTTGCATATGAGTCTGTAACTATAGATACAGAAAGATACAGAGAACAATTACATGATACAACTAAGATTCACTTAGCCTATAAACGTTACATGATGCATATCAGATACAAAGTTATACATCCATATAAGATACAGTTAAACACAGGAGAGTTATATATCATATATAATGTGATAGATAATTCACATTCGACAATTTTGTACGATATAGTGAGATACAAATTGTTAGTAACACAGAGATTGTGGACACACAGAAGACACATACCATGTACAAAGATATGCGGAACATGTTTTAAACTCCTTAAGATACACTTAGACACAAAAAGATACATTCAAGCTGCTAAATTGTAAAAAACACTGGAAAGACACAATGTGATACAAACTGATTTAGTATGATTTAAAACACAAAATACAGAGATTGCAGACATAGAGAAGATACATATAAGATACAAAGATATTTGGAACATGTCTTAAACTCCTTAAGATACAGTTAGACACAGACAGATACATTAAAGCTGCTAAGTTGTAGAAAACACATGAAAGATACAGTGTGAAACAAACTGACACAGTATGATACAAAACATAAAATGCAGAGATTACAGACAGAAAACACAGAGATTTCTA
This sequence comes from Petunia axillaris subsp. axillaris, assembly GCA_029990575.1. Taxonomy (NCBI): domain Eukaryota; kingdom Viridiplantae; phylum Streptophyta; class Magnoliopsida; order Solanales; family Solanaceae; genus Petunia; species Petunia axillaris. Next base: position 147,120,448 of record JARKNS010000004.1, read on the forward strand.
ACCTTGTTGCACTTGATCTCTCAACCTTAAACTGAACCTTCTCTCTTATTGCAAATCATTTCATTGCCATCACTATTGTCTTTTTGTCGAAGTACACTTGGCCCTCTAAAATCTCTCTCAGCGCACTATCCATAATTACCCCCAACCTCATCCACCTTATGCACGCCACAAGTTCCTTTAATCAACAATTTCATTGTTTCAGCACTGTTTATAACTGTGTCATCACTGTTTCTGTCTGTATCAAGACCGTTTCTTTCTGCATCACTGCTGTTTCTTTCTGTATCTCTACTGTTTATGCTTTGTCTATCACGAAGTATCTCAAAATTTGCTTCGAAATTTATTGCAATTGCATCGACAACAAAACCGATATAGTTGTCGAATTTGTCCTATCGTCTATTATGCTTTAACAGAATAGGTATCTAAGCCATCGAAACCAATTTCGATTGTAAAGTTTCGATTTTTATGTGTTTAAACTGTAGAAACATGTAGAAACAGAGGAGAAAAATCGGTAGTGTCTGTAAAGTTTCGATCTATTATCTGTTCGAACGTGTAGAAACAGATAGAAACAGAAAAAACACGAATTTGAGAAGAAGAAGAAGAAGCACGAACATAAACAACTTGGAAGGAGAATCAAGATCAGGGTAGAAAGCAGAAACAGAGGAGAAGAGAGCGTGAAAAAAACAGGGTTTCAGCGCAGTAGTTGAAACTGAATGAAACAGTATGAAAAATCTATTTATACCTTGTTATTTGCTAGGAAAATATTGTTGTGCTGTAATTTGTAAAATATTGATATTTTTTTTTATATAGGGGTGTAGGTTTGTATATATGTGTAAAAACCTATTTTCCTTGCACCCTTTAATATAAAAAATAGCAATATTATTGATATTACAAAACATAGGAATATTTTTATATAGAAGTTGCTAGAAACAACTAAAAAAAACCATAGCCTCCATGACACGACCCAAAATTAGGTTAGGTCGTGCGGGCACCCGACATCCTCCCCTAGACCCGTCTGGCGAACCCTTACCAATTAAATTAGGAAAATAAATATAACAATTCATAAATAATGACAAGACTAAAAATAAAAACACAGACATACTGATACCTTTAAGCTGTACAAAAGAAATTACAGCTGACTACCCAACATACTAGGTTTAGGGCTATCCAGACTAGACATCTAAGAGTACAAAAGAAGATAGATACCTCCTGAAGGGAGCAAAATGCAACTGAAATAATAACCAATATACTGGTGGCCATCCGGAATAAAAGCTGGCTCACCCTGACAGCTGAAGTCGTCTTCGCTCCTACACATCGTGGCGAACTCAATCCTGGAGCGAACCTGCCGAAACGAAATAGATAGACAAGAAACAAACAACAAACAAGGGTGAGTCAAAAGGACTCAATAAGTGGGGCAGACTAGCCACCTCAAAGAATAGGATAGCTAGCCAGGGAGAAGAAACAGATAAACCAAATTTCTTTTATTTAAATTATAAAAAGGTAGAGCCAGATAACAACCGAAACCACGTAAGAAACTTATAAACTCAACCAAGGATCGTGCCAGAAACATAACAACAAATAAGAAATGCACATATAAGCAGGACAATAGTTATGTACCACAAGTTTACACAATGGTATGAAATAAAATGAAATGAGATGAAATATGATGCGAAGGGTCACATGTGCCCGTAATCCCATCCCGAAGCGGAATACTCCTGCATTCGAGGGGAATCCAATCTGATAACCAACTGGAGCGGAATACTCCTGCTCCTGGGGCGGAATACTCCTGCACCCGATATAATATAAACCAGAGGCGGAATACTCCTGCACTCTCCTGGGGCGGAATACTCCTGCACCCGATATAATGTAAAGCTGAGGCGGAATACTCCTGCACTCAATATCTGACATAAGAGCGGAATACTCCTGCTCTTGGGGCGGAATCCTCCTACCCTCAATGTGATACAATGGAGCGGAATACTCCTGCTCCTGGGGCGGAATACTCCTGCCCTCAATATGATATGCAATGTAATGCATATGAATGCAATGTGACAATAACCCTTCACCGGCGCGGGACTCTCATCGACAACCGGGAAGTAGATGCCAACTCGCAGCCAGGGTACACTGCTCAAATCCTCAATGCAATACCAACAATAGGACATGACATATTATATACAATATAAATCCAAAGCTAAGGCGTAATGAGTACGCCTATCGGCAGCTACACACGTAAGGAATACGTGGTAGAAAATCCACGAGGCCAGGTGCCTCCAAAGAAATGGATATAAACACTTACCTCTCTCAAAAGTTAGCATTGCGACCAACAACCGCGTTATTTTTTTGAATTCATTGCCAAACGATCCCACTGTGATCAATAAGCAGAAAAACATATCACATTAGGCTAAAGGCTTCATTCCTCACATCTTAGGGCAATCCAGGTAGGAACCTGATACCCTATTCGCATACGCAATACGCAGGCCAGGCCTATGTACAGGGTTTATGGTCACATAACCAAACCCCAAATAAATTATATTTATATGTTGCTCACAACTCACTGAGTACGAATATATAATCAATTTCGTTATCGGGGTCCACTTGACCCTTTAAACTATTAATTGAACTTATTAAAACGAGGTATAATATTCTAAGTTTTACCGTTAAAACATATTCAAACACACGTAATAAACTCAAATACTATATTAGGATCATTACCTGAATGTTTCAGGGTGAAAATTCTACTTTTTTTCCGGACCCTTTTCTCATTTTCTGGCATTTTTCTTTCTTACCGCGTTTTGTCATTCTCTCTGTTTCTGAATCTTCTTCTTCTTACTGAATACATAATCAGATATGCTCAATAGCATATATGTATGCCACCGCCCTTCATTAATCCATTTTGTCCTTTTTTGAATTTTGTCTTTTCCCTTTTTTTTTTTCTTTTCGCGACGAAAATTAAAACGGAGCCCTACGATATTCGAAATAATTCCAACTTTTGCATACAAGTTATACAAAATATATGTAACATACTCGCGAAGGCGGATCTCAAATCAGACTCCCGAAACTCAAGATACGAATTTAAATGAAAAGAAGTCAAATTATTTAACTTTTGGCATTTTAGCGGAAACTTGCCGAACAACATCGAAATTCATTTTCGAAAGTTTACAAAAATCACAAATAATCATACGAACCTAATGGTGCTTTCGGATTTCGAATCGGAGCTCATTCGGCAAAAACCGAGCTCGAAAATCTCTTTTTAATATTTATCGCCAATAAAAACTGAAACCTTCTTCCGATGCCTACCAAACGAGGCCTGATTTAGCTCAAATTTTACAGACAGGTTCTAATGGACATTACGAATATTTTAAAATTATCGGAACGCCAATCGGACTTCTAACTTCCGAAACGACTGACCGAGGTCGTTTCACTCCATCTCCCACCTACCCCCCATGCTGTCCCTACCGCCTGACGCTACTGCCTACCTGTAGATACAAAAATAATGTAGATACAAGTAGCAATAATTTAGATACAAGCAAAAACATGGTAGAAACACTAAAAACAACAAAAACAACAAAATATACTAGAAAAATAGTGTAGATACCACTAGAAACACTAGAAAAAAGTATAGAGAAACAATGATAACAACATAAATACTAGAAAATAGTTCATATACAACTAAAAACAATGCAAATATATTGAAATGCAATGAGATACAAGATTTTTTTGCTATGTTTTGTAATTAACTCATTATTTCCACGACAAGTGACGGTTGCTCAGATGTTAAGCACCCTCCACCTACATTCAAAGAGGTTGTGGGGTTGTGTGTTCGAGTCACCATAGGAGCAAAAAGTGGGAAGACCACTATTTGTTCCGAGAGAGGGGAAGGGATGGGGTTTTAAAAAAAAACCAACTCATTATTTTCACTATATCTTGTAACTAACTCACCATTTCCGTTATATTTTATTATTGTTCCAAAATGCTGTGTTTTGTAAAAAAAAGTCTCCAATTATGCTTTTGTGTAATTTTTTCTTTTTCTCATACTCCTATACAAACTCAATACTATTGGTTCTTTCAAAACGAAGGCCAAAATCTCATCAAAACTAATATTTCACAACATCAAAACAGACTTCATTACAAACACCATGAAGATGTGGTTGGTTAGAAAGCTGATTGAATTTCTCCTCAGTTTTTCAAACATTTGAAAAAGAATTTCAACTTTTTCAAAAAATTGAAGTACATAAAGTAGAACGTTTGCAAGAAAATTAATTAAAAAGTTCACCACTTTTAATAGCCATTTCATATAGTAAAGGGCTATGATTAACCATTTACAAACGCCCTAACACAATTCTGCACTCTACTACTTCGTAATTGAGCCAAAGCATTAGGGAAGATATAGTGCCAAAGCCTTAAAGTCACAGTCCATGCTCCAAAGAAGCGAGTCAAGACAGTTAGAGTCACTGCCTTGCAGCAATTTAAGAATTAGTAATGGACTGATCTGATCATATAATGTTACTAACATTAGCTGCAATATTCATGGTTCAACATTTCGAAGTAAGATTTGTAACGTTGTGCCAGCCCGAACATACCAAGTGTGCCTCCTGTATGAAGCATCACCACTTTTGCGTGTTCCTCCTGACCAAGTTGAGTTGCCAATTCCCAAGCAGCCAAAGTGTAAACTGGATCAACAAGAATACCGGTCTCTTGTGCAATCTTTTGACATATTTCAACTTCCCCCTTCAGTATACAGCCAAATCTGTAAAACAACAAGGAGAAGAAGAAACTCCATTAGAAATTCAGTTCCACATAGTACAATTCTAGAGTGATTAATAGTAGTCACGATGTATACATGCTAGCGTCTGGACAATATTTGGTTAAAGTTGAAAAACTAGTATTTGAAGTTGAAATACAAGAATTTGAAGATTTGTGATTGAAAAACATTGTTTCACATGAAATACTCGTCAAACAAGTTTTTCAAAAAAATACTAGTATTTTAAACACTGATGGACAAACCAATATTTTGCAAAGATTGAAACATTATTTATGGTCAAATGTGTAGTTCTTTGTCAACATGAAGAGGGTAGTATGGGATGAAAATATCAAGTTGCGTGATGCTTGTTGTTCCAGAGACCCAACACCTGGAACTTCTCAGGGCGAGGAACTTCAGCAATAACTGCAAAAGACGAGATGATAGGGAAAAACCAAAAACAAGAGCTATTCTTTATATCAAAGAAGAAGATCACAAACTTTCTCGGAGAGCTGCGTACGACCCATTTCACTATTCCAGGTTCCAATCCACTCAGCCCTTGCTCACTGAGTTGAAGAGCAAAACATTTACAAAATTCAGAAATTAAATTTTCCTCCTTTTTCTGGTATCCATCAATCGTGTCAGCCAGCATAACTGCAGAGACCTCCCATGGTAGCCTAATACCAAGAGTGTCAGTTCGAGACAATGGTTATTATAAAGATGGAGATAATGTGATCTGTCAAGGATAAATAGAAGAACCTCACCCTAGGCACACTGCTCCAATTCCTAAACCGACAGCAGTTGTCCCTGTTCCAGCATCTATGATAATTTTTAATGGCTGATCTTTCCCAAATAGATGGTCCTGAGACAAGTACTCAACAAGCCGCATAACACCTGCAGGAAGCATTAGGTTGACATATGTAACTGAAGCCATAACTGAAATAAACTAGTAGCTGAATCTTCAAAATGCATTCAGCGCAGAATGTCCTAAAGAAAGATTAAGTTAGGTGATTAGGTAATGGATAAGGTACTTCATACTTTTCCAGGGAACATACCTATAGAAAAATAGGAAAAAGAAAAATCAACAGCTGGTAATATGTTGATGCTCTCCATTAAGTGTGACCCTTTGACGACATGAATAAAATAGACTACTCGTGACTTCTTTTAACATTTCATCAAATGTTTACTTCTTTTCCTCCAGACACCTTTACAGCACGTTATTTAATTGTGTATGTTCTGAACGTGTCACCGGAACATAAAACAAAATTACCTAGCAATGCAGCAGCATCACCAGCTCCTTCATTAACAACAACTACCTTTTTACTCCTTTTTGCAAGAGCATCCACGTGTGGAGAGTGTTCACCGCATCCATGAGAGGATAAAGATGCCTCTAAATCAGTAAGTGAGAAGACTGAGCCGCAGTTACCCGCAACAAGATCTGCATGCTTCAAAAGCATCTCCTCCCTCCTAGCATATATAGATCTTGGAACATAACTAACATTTCCGTATAATGTTGAAATTAGATTGTAACCCGTCAGAGTTGCTGGCTGCTCTCCGCGAAGGAGTAAATGTGACTTCAATCCCCTTTCAGAACATAACACGGCTGCATTACAAGTAAATAAAAGGTTTAAAATGCAATATCTAGCTCTATTCTGCAGTGACACAGATAACATTTGAAAAGAAGAACGAAGCTAATAATTGTGGCAGTTGACCTGTTTTATGACGTACCGACAGCTGCAGCATGCGCACTTTGGCAACCTCCACATGTGACCTATAATTTTAAAAATATCACAATAGATACAAAATCTTTCCACGTTCCTCGAGCTCACTAATTATTGGGTGCTATTAGTCATGGAGTGACGCAAGACAGAGCTTTCTTGTCAACTAGTCTTTTGTTCCAAATATATGTTTGTACTGGCTCTGAATGGGCGAAACAAATAAGAGGATGTGAAACATAAACTAGAGAGAATGTAAGCAGTTTTCAAGGAAAGATGTTACTTGACTATACTAACTTTTGTTACTTGTTGGACATTGCATGACCCTCTCAAAATATCACCAACTTAAAGAGAATCACAATCCCACTGTAACTAACATTAGCTAGTTAATTTTAGAGCAGCAATCAACAGCTAAATAGTTAATGTGGCCAAAGGTAATATGTCCATCTATGTAAAGTTCTAGAATCCGCGTTGACACAAACTCCAGGAAACACACTAATTTAAAAAATTGAGTGGGTTGGGTTTGGTACAGCTCTAAAACATAGTCTTGCCAACTTTTTGGCTCCCCTTGCTCCATTGTTTAGCAATGACAAACAGACAAGTTAAGATGTTTGTTTCTTCTTCATATTCGTAATTCTTTTTTTAGATTTGATGAACTGCCTTTAATTTTTGTACTCCCTTTCACCTAGATTACTCAACCATTAGAATTTAATATGCTTGAACACACAAGGAAGTACAAAATACAAGATCCACAAAGCTTTTGAATGAATTTCAGTTCCAAGTTTATGACTTGCCAAATATCAATATTAAGCAACTGATACAAAAGAAGATAAAACTACTATAAATGCTATAGGCATCGAATGGTCTTACCACATCTGTCACAGAACTGTCTTCAAAGAGTGGGAGTAGTGCATCGAGTTTCCTTGCCTTATTACCATTCACCAAAGGATGCAACAGATCATCTCTAACAACATAAAAGGAAGGTTCTTGTATGTTTTTTCCCATCATGTGACCACCCATAGATGGTTCTGGATTATTCAGAAAGAAAAAATTCCCAAGACTTTTGCCTCGCTGTTGAAGACCATCTTTTGATATCATTATTTGGTTGATTTTGGTGTCTGGACTTCTCAATGCCCATTTCCTCTCAAGCAATTTAGACACATTCTCCTCCTTAGGCACATTGGATTTCAAAGCTTCCTGAAACACAATCCAAGAATTATTCAAAATTCTCGTCAACCCTGAACTCGCATTCCTCATCTTATATACATCACTTACACAAATGTTAAAGCAAGATGTAAAACTAATTTCACCAAAATAATAGAGTTTTAGGAATGCCATGAAGTTATCAAGTCAAAGGTTTGTCCGAATTTAGTTCTATACGACAGACAGTATTCAACATAAATTGATCAACTATGCCTCAATCTCAAATTAGCTGGGATCATCTATATTCATCCACTCCATCTAGGTTCATTTACTCAAAAGTTATCCAGCATTCAGTATTGGCTGGTAAGGACACATTGCACCAAAAGTGTACTGCACACAATGCGTAAGGAACTAATAAAGTCATCCATGGAATCTACATCATAAGTATCATTTACATCTGCCATGTTGATCCAACAAGAAAGTACAGAAATAGAGTTAAATTTAAGACTAGATACATTCTCCTTTTTTGTCTTCAACGATTCTAGACCTCCCTCTTTAAAATCCACCAAATTGTTGCTGGGACTACATTCCAGACTCTTGAGTGAATGCCCCGTGACTCACTTTTCTGCCAACTTGGTGAAATTCCAGTGTGGAATGTTAAAGAAAAATGTTAACCAAATGTCCACGAAACATTGGTGAATTATTAGAACATCATCACTCAAATCAATTAGTATTTGACAAAAGTAGAGGAAAGGTCTGCGTACACCCACCATCCCCCGACCCCTCTTGGGGATCACACTAGGTGTGTTGTTGTAAAGAACTTGGTGATTTAACAAACAGTAACCCGAATCAAAGTTTTCAAAATAGATTCAATTAGTAATAGAATAGCTACAAATTTGATGCTACATCATCCAAAATACGTGAGACTCAAGTTCATGGTGCACTAAATTAACATTCATTGAATAGTGTAAAGCGAACAACAATCCATTTTTTTTTCTTAAATAAATATTGGTATTATACCGGGTATGTTGTTGTTGTTGCTGTTGAAGTAACTGGAAGTTCCCCGAGACTAGCTGGCGAACAGGGGCGGATCTAAGTATGCCCAAGGGGGGTTCATCGCCAGAAAATTATATTGCATAAATGCGGTAAAAACACGTTGTTTTGTTTATATATACACCGTTAAACCCCCTTGGCACAAAAAAAATCTTCTAGTATAGTGGTAAAGGGGGTTCAAAAAGTGCTTTAGGTCCCATTCAACTCCTAAGCGTAACATTCTTATATTTCTAAATCCCTTCCATAAATTTTTGCGTCTGCCCCTGCTAACGAATGGTTAAGAAACTCAATGAATAATGGCCGCCCCATTACCATGCTTCACTTAATTACCAAACAAAAGGTCTGCAGAAGAGTCAAAACTAGGAATATGCGCCTAACTTGCGCATCATGTTTTGACCACTAGACCAAAGCCGTGGGGCAAGTGAACATTAATCCACACTCTAGCTCAAAATTACCCTCAAGAATTGCAAATACCATACAAATTCATCCCGCTTTATTGAGGTTTAACTTTTCGAAAGATTCATCATACATTAGACTAATTTTACGCTGACATGGATGGTGTACTCAAGATCTCAACCCTGAATTCTCATAAATCATGGAAATGCACATTATCCAAATGTAAAAGCAATATCTAAACCAAGTATCCACGAGGTGAATTATTAGAAAATCATGTAGCAAATAAGTTAGTCATTGACAAAGAACTTGGTGAATTCACAAACAATAAACGGTATCAAAGTTTACAAAATAGTTTCAACTAGTAATAGAATGTAGCTAAATAACTTATGGTACATCATCCAAAATATGTGACACTGAGTTCATGGTGCACTAAATTAACATTCAAGGTCAAATAGTGTTAAAGCGAACATCAATCTGGTTTTTTCTGATAACCGAGAAATCCATGAGGGCCACCTGGAAAATGTTTTCACCCCTCGACCATTCTTTACTTAAATACCGGTCTTTTGTCAGCACCAGAGTTAAAACTGGCGAATTGCGCCTAACACACACATCATACGTTGTGTTCTAAACACTTTCTAGCTCAAATTAGAATCAAGAATTGCCAACAGTAGGTAATATGTTTGTTAGTTAAAGCTTTTTAAGTTCTTAACACAATTGTACTCTAATTTCTACATGACCGAAAAAAAAAAAAAGATAGAACCTTTATATATGCGTCTGGCGCACCTCATGGGTTTAAAGCTTGCTGCAGACAGCAAACCTGTTAATTAAGTGGAGAATGTTTGAGAGACTGATCCGTCATTCACCGAGTTAGACCTCGGGAATTTCTCCGTTATTAAAAAAAAGGTAAGGAGCACTTGTGCAAAAGGAGATTGAAAGGGTTATGACTCTACTTCTACGTCGTGTAAAGGAAGTGTAAGATGTGCCTTCAACTTCATATAGGATGAATTAAATAATGCCAGAGATTATTACCAGTCATCCAGCTACTCGGGAAAAAGCAGGATTCGAAAACTACAACAAAAGCTTGGGACTAACACTCCTTTGTTGGATAATGGTGGTGCTCGAACTTGGAAAGAGAGAAATAGGAGAGCATTTGAAGGGGTAGAGATGGATTTTGTACATTTGAGGAGTAGAATCTTATCTCTTATTTCCTTTTGGTGACTCATGAGATTCCTAAATGTATAGATGATTGGTTTCTTTTCTGAAAAATCATATCTTTTTGTAGGTTTACACTTTTTGGTATACCTCTTGGCTCTTGTATATGGGCGCTGTCTTGCCCAAATTATCATTAAAATTAGTTAACTATTAAAAAATAGTGGTGCTCTAACCAACTTTCGTACACTTTGACTAATTCATTGGTACTTGCTATATTTCATCAGCACAAATATCTAGTAAATCTTCAGATTAAGACTCAGAAAAATGGGAAGAATTCAGATATTGTTGCATCTGTTGGTATTCTAACTTTTGTTCCCTAAGTAGCTACTCCAACTCTTCAACCATTACGCTACCGTGAGGGTCTTGACTCTTGGAACACCTCTCTTTGTGCACGATGTGACTACTATGGTTGGAAAGGAATAGAAGGTGGTGTGAGGGGGAAATTGTTCCTATATATCTGGTGATCTACCCTTGCTGTGTGAATAGAAAATGGTATTTATATTGTGACTTATACTGTGATGTGTCACCGTCTTGGGCATGTATCACCTATAAAAAGAAAAAAGAAAAGTTGGGTTTGATCTGTTGCTAACAAGTTTTAGGTTAAAGTACACCTCCTAGCTAGCTAGTGGAGAAAGCTTGATCAACATTAGATGAATTAATTGTTCGTGTTGAGAATATTTTTTTTTTTTGAAGAAGGTAACAGTATATTCATCAGCATTAAGGAAATCCTGGAAACCATATTTACAAAAGCTGAGCAAAAGAAGAAAAAAAACTTGCGCATCTTACAGCGATTCTAAAAGATCTAACACATCTTCAGCTTCTTCCACAAAACACTCTTTACACCAAAAATATAAAGACAATATACAATTCATCTTGATTTTCTGTATAGTGCTACTCTTGTCTTCGAAACATCTGCTATTCCGCTCCCTCCATATAGTCCACCAAATGCACCCGGGGATAGCTTTCCACCACTTCTTTTGTATTTTGTTGCCTCCTGGTCTGTACCAAAACATCTAAGTAACTCACATGTGGTCATTGGCATAGTCCATCTCAGACCAATTAAATTTAGAAACAAATGCCACAGTTGTAAAGTTACTTTACAGTGAATGAATAAATGTTGATTGTCCTCTACATTCTCCTGACACAAAAAACATCTAGAGCTTATCTGAATTCTCCTTTTTTGGATATTCTCTTGAGTAAGACAAGTTTTTTTGGCTACCAACCAGCTGAAGCATCTGACTTTAAAAGGAGCTTTCGTTTTCCATATGTTCTTCCATGTCCAGCAGACTGTTCTTGACCTAAACCTAATAGTAGATGATAAGCAGAAGAAACTGAGAACTTCCCACTGCTATCACCCTTCCATTTTAAGTAATCTACTTCACTTGTTGTTTCCTGAAATAGCTCTAGCTCCCTGAGAAGTTCAGCAACTCTCCCCACCTCCCAATCATTCAAAAGTCTTCTAAAACATAGATCCCATCCCTGTGGTGTCCAAATTTGATCAATAGTACAATTTGGTGATATAGTTAGAAGGAAAAGATCGGGAAATTTGTCTTTTAAAGGACGATGTCCAATCCAAATATCACTCCAGAATGATGTTTTCCTCCCATTACCCACTTGGATTCTCACATTGTTGATAAAATCTGCCCAGTGAGATCTAATTGACTTCCAGACACTTACTCCATAACTAGAAGAAACTGGTTTTGTGCACCAATGTCCCTGATCTCCATATTTACAAGTGATCACCTCCTTCCAGAACGAGAGTTCCTCATTATTATACCTCCATAACCACTTCATTAGGAGACTTTTGTTGTGAATTCTAAGATTTCTAATGCCTAAGTCTCCTGTCTTCTTTCTAGAAATGCAGCTCTTCCATTTAACTAGATGAAAACTCTTCCCTTCCTTATTTCCTTGCCAAAGAAAGTTTCTCCTTAGTACATCCAGTCTCTTTTCCACTTTAGCTGGTAATGGAAAAAGAGACATCACATAGGTAGGTAATGCATCCAAAACTGAGTTAATCAAAGTGACCCTACCACCAAAAGAAAGATATTGAGACTTCCATCTAGCTAACCTTTTCTCGGCCCTGTCAACTACTCCATTCCATATCTCCAAAGCTTTATTTTTGAGCCTAGAGAATGACCCAAATAAGAGGTTGGTAAACAATCTGTTTCACATCCAAGAGCTCCAGCAAGTATATGAAAATTTAACACCTCATTAACAGCAAACAACCTGCCTTTACCCCAATTGACATGAAGACCAGAGACGACCTCAAACACAGTAAGAACTAATCTCAAATGCCTCACTTGATCCTCTTCAGCATCACACATGATCAAAGTGTCGTCAGCATAAAGAAGGTGAGAAACCTCCAAATCATGACGATGTCTGTTTGAAACTCTAAATCCTCTAATCCAACCATTATGAGATGCAACTTTCAGCATGTGGTTGAGACCCTCCATGACCAGTAAAAACAAAAAAGGAGATAGAGGATCTCCTTGTCTTAATCCTCTTTCTGCTTGAAAAAAACCTTCAGGTGAACCGTTTATGAGAATGGAAAATCTTACTGTGCTAATACAAAAATGAATCCACTTTAACCATTTCCTACCAAATCCCATATCACGCAAAACTTTTAGCAAAAATCCCCAGTTTACATGGTCGTACGCCTTTTCTATGTCGAGTTTGCACAAAATACCGGCCTTTTTCCCTTTCAGCCTTGTGTCGACGCACTTATTTGCTACAAGGACTGCATCCATAATCTGTCTATCCTTTAAGAAATCCATTTGTTGCTTGTCGACCAATTTATTCATCACCATCTTCAACCTTTCTGCTAAAATTTTTGATATTATCTTGTAAACACTACCAATCAAACTAATTAGCCTGAAATCCTTTAGCTCTTTAGCACCATTCTTCTTAGGAATTAATGCCACAAAAGTAGCATTGAGACTTTTATTCTCATGAAAACTGTGAGTGGAAGTATCATATTGCACGTTGACTGCAGATCTTTTGCTGTCTTGTCTGCAGACCTCTTTCATTCCATATATTCTGTACTTTGAAGATGGAAACAAATACTGACAAAAAAAAGATGGAAAGAAATAGTTACACAAATTAATGTATCATTTAGGAGGTGGAGTTCTTGAATGCTTTTCATAGAAGCAGTGTATTGTTTATGAAGAGTCCTTGTTACTTTGTAAGAGAAGCATATTGTTTACTAAACAAAATTCCTCATGGATCCCTGTAGTGTCTTGGTAGAAGTTGATATCTCTCTACTGACGGTACTAGAAAGTAGATATCTCCCTGTATGACGACTTAGTTGAAGTTGAATATCTTTTTGCAAGTTATTGTTCTGCAACTGTTAGGCAATATAATAGGGCAACTACTGGACGATTAATGTTTATTCTTCAGCGTGAGTTGGCAATTAAATTGATGCATCAACTTGATGAAAAAATCCCTGATTATTTCTCTCAAGTTTTTAAACTTTGTACTTGTCTTTAGATTGCATGTTAATAAAATGTGTGGTTATTTAATGGTTAATTTTTATTGTTTGGATATGTAGAGTTAACATTTTGTTTATCCTCCTGCCCGCCCCCACCTTTCCTTTTTGTGGCTGATGTTTTTTTGTTCTCTCCCCTTGATTGGCATAACAAGAAACCTGCTTGGTGAGCTTGACATTTATTCTCTTTTTTTTATGGCAGTTTAAACCAGAAGAAATAACAGCTATAATGAATGACTTTTGTGGAACTTGGAACACTTGCTCCTATTGTTTATATCTTGGGAGAACAAAGTATATGGTGATTCAAGGGGAGGCAGGTTCGTGACCCTGGTTTCCTACTGTTGCATTGCTAGTCTCCTTGTGGTCGTATATCTGAGTATCCTTATCAAAAGCGGGCAGTAAAGTGTAATAAATTCTTACTTTGACCCCTTGAGATGATTGAACAAGTTGCTGAATCTTCTTAATCTTTAGCCATTTTCTCTGTAGCTTCCTAAGGATTTCTCACCTTGAATGATTAACTTTGATTCTTGTTTATTTGCTTGGAGAATCAAGAATGTGTCATCCTTGAAGATATTTAAATATGCAAATGTTCAGTTGTTTAATGTAAGTGTTTTGGGTACAAACATAGATTTTTGTCATCCTTATTATTTTTATCATCAGACAAATGTATCGTTCTAACCATGATCTACGAAATGACCAATTTGAAAAAAGACCATTGTAGTGGTCTGTGCTGGGCATTTCCCTGCTGATACTTCTGAAATTTATATCATATTATGTGGTGGAGAGAAGTCCGTTCGTGATACCTCTTGGCCTTCCATAATTTGTCATCCTGGCTTGGTCAGTATTTTTCAGGGTCCTGGTGGTATCACCATTAAGAAGACCAACCAAGCTTTGATCATCGGAGTATATGATGAGCCGATGACTCCTGGCCAATGCAATATGATTGTTGAAAGGCTGGGTGACTATATCATTGAACAGGGTCTCTATGGCTGTTGGTAGGTTGATCTGTTACCCTCCTTTTCATCCTTGTTACTTTATTTCCTGTTTTGATTTGATTTTTTTTTTTTTTAAGAAAAAAATTAAGCCCTTACATTAGGGGTGGGGTTTAGCATTGACCCTTAACTGTAATTTAAAATCCAATAAGAAAATACATGTAGGAGGGGAACATAAAGTCTAACCTCCTCAATTCCTCTTTGGTAATTGGCTATGTCCAATTCTTCATCCCAGTGTAGCTTCCAAAGGTTGATGTCTAGGGTAGTGATAAAGTACCAACTACAGCAATATACACTTTTTCCTAGTGTTAGGCCTACAACTAGGTGTACTAATTGAGCAAATATTGCAGTAACTAAGGCGGACTCCGCCCTTCTGACAAATGATTAACCTGAACAACATGACTATCTAAGTAAGGAAGTTTTTGGCTTAATCCTGAAAGTAGGTATTCCCCATTTGTCCATCCTGTAGGCTCCTTTAGCTTTGAGAGACTGAGATTAAGCATCAAAAAACATCTCTGCAATGAGTGACGGATGTTGATCTCCTCCATATTTAGCCAATGAGTCAGCAAGCTCATTTCCTTCTCTAAAACAGTGTTGCACCTTGTAGTTTTTCTCATTGATAATTCTTCTCATCTTATTAATTGTGTGTCGAAGATTCCAAGGGACCTTGAAAACTTCTTTCAGCTTATTAATCACAACAAGAGAGTCCAGCTCGAGATAACATCAGACTTTCCATTAAAGGCGCACCAAGAAATACCAAAGAAAGCTACTTGTACCTCAGCCGAATTGTTAGTGAAGAACTGAAGTCTTCTAGCAAAAGCCATAAAAAGAGCTCCTATACCTGCTGACTTGTTCTGATTGTTACTACTCCGGTCTGTATTCAACTTGAGGTAGTTTCCTTCAGGAGCCGTCCATTTGATTGGAGTGAGAAGAAGTCTAGGCCTTGAGATATTGCATAGCTACCGAAAGCTGATGCCAAGAACAGGCAGGGTCGAATTTCAGTCCTCTTTTGCCCAGGAACACTTTGATGTGGAACAAGGTCTCAAGGCAAACGTTAGCAGCATTCCATTTCTTTCCCCATACCTTGCTGAGCACCTTCCTTTCCATCACTCCCAACATAAGAAGACCGGAAGAGTATGTATGAGTAACTTCTGTGGTCCAGTTCTATTTTGAAATCTCCACCAGTATTACAACCTTGTGGAAGGCTTGTAGTGTTAAGGTCCATCCCCAACGGGTCACTGAATGACTTCCAGACAGTGGAAGCCGTTACACTTTGGACAAAGAGATGATCAACTGTCTCATGTTTTGGGTTTCTGCAACAAGAACAACAAGATACAATTACTTGACCAAATATATTAGCTACCACTTCATCTATGGGAATTTTCGTTTTAACTGTCTTCCACATTTGAAATGATATTTTAAAAGGAACATTCTTCTTCAGATGTCAGTCCACAAAGTCTGTTGAGACTTCCTTTGTCTAAGTAGCTCAAATGCAGTGGAACAAGAAGATGAACCATCAGACTTTAAGCTTCCTTACAATCTCATCTTTTAGATCCTTACGACCAATGTGAATGGTAATAATTTTCTGCACTATGTGTTGGGGATGAATATTACTGATGAGTTTAAGTTTCTATTGACCCTCTTCAATAAAGTCCGTAACTTTAAGCTTCCTGTTGCTCCCAACGCACACGCAAGTATACGTGATCGACAAGTAATAAAGTGATAAGTAGAGTATCGTTCCCACGAGGACTATTTAGACGGGACTCCTAACAAATAATTTCTTAACAACAACTCAGGGATTTTTTTCGATGATGATTGTGAAATTTACTAACTAAAGAAAATAATTAAAAACAAGTAATTGAAATCAAGTATTCAAGAGCAAACTATAGTTGTTATCAATAATAAGGAGAAACGGTCCAGGGTCAGAGTTACGAACAATCCAGTTGATTCTACTTCTTGATTTCTTAGATTGCTAACTAACAGGTTAATTGTACCCGTGAAAACCTTTCGATTCTTCACGGTCTATGCAGACTACTCCAATCCCTATATGTCTATGGGTTGAATCACGTGCACGCATTAACGAATTCTGTGATTAGTTGAGCTAGGCGAGCAAGTATATGTCTATCATACTCACAAATTGGTTCCCCGATGCCCGGGTTCACAAACTAGTCCTACTCTTTCTTATTACGTAATTAAATTCCCTCTTTCGAGTTCAATCTAAAAACCATAGATAGTGTTCAATTATCAGGCCTCAATAATCAAACAATTAGGATCAAGAAAGAATAAACAATCCGTAATGATAAATCAATATATAAAAATCAACTTTCAAACATCAACCTTCATGTATTTACTCTAACCCTAGAACGAACAAACTATAGAATTAAGGAGAAGAATAAGAGAAAGGGAGAAAGAACTTGTTTAGAAGACATCTAGGGCTCCTCCCTCTCCTCCAAAACTTGCTCCAAAGTCTGAACTTCTATAAAAAAACTAAGTAAAAGAGTATTTATAGGGTTTACAAAGGCCTGGTAATAAGTTACACCTAAGCCTAGACGAAATAGGACTCCAAAAACGCTCCAGGGGCGCTGTAGCTGGCGCCCCGCGCCCCCGAACGCACCACCCTAAGCAGATTACGTCGAAACTTGCACGCTGTGGCCCCGCGCCGCGCAGCCAAACGCGCCAGAAGCTGGGCGCGGTGCCTGGCGCGGCGCGCTACCTGTGGTGCCAAGCCAATTTCCTGTTTTCTCCGTCTGCAGCTCGCGTCGCGTTGTGCCTTCGTATGTTCGATCCAATCCTCAATCCAAATCCAATCTTTTCTTGCTCGATCATGCTCTTTAAAGCTCCAATTGCACTTCATAACGACCTACACACATACGACACAATATCAGTGCAAAATCACATTCATTAACTGGAAAACGCGCGAATAAAGTACTGAAACGTGAGGAAATATTAAGAAATTATCGGCATAAAATGCCAAACATCACTTCCCTACGTTAAAATTAGAAATTTGATATTGTTGTAAAGTTCCTATATCTGTCCAGTTGTCCCACCAAAAGGACAAATTTCCTTCATTTATTTTCCATAAAAAATTAGGCTCCACATCTTTCTTGATTTTCATTTAACTCTTCCATCCAGAGGATTGTTTTGTCTCTATCTTCCGAGCAACTGAATGCACTCTTTGGCAATATTTGGCTCTCATGAATTGAGTCCAAAGATTATCAACAGACCTAAATCTCCACCACCTCTTGGCTGTGAAAGCTTTAGATATGTCTTCAAGCCTTTTAAAGCCGACTCCTCCCTCATCCGTAGGATAGCACATATTATGCCATGAACTCCAATTGTACCTCTTCTTTGATTCTGCTTGACCCCAGCAAAAGTCGGCGAAATATCTCTCTAGTTGCTTTTTCACAGCTTTAGGAGGTGATAATGCTGCTAAAGTATGAAGAGTCTGAGATTGCAATACATGTTTGATCAGTGTTGCCCTTCCTCCTGGTTAAAGTAACTTCCCTTGCCAACCATTGATGTTTTCAATGACATTCGATGCCATATCAGCAAAATAAGATGTCTATTTTCTTCCAGAGAAAATGGGACATCCTAGGTAGTTAAAAGGAAAGTGTTGATGTTTAAGACCTGTGACAGCCTGAATCATTTCTCTCTTCGTTTCTGATGTGTGAATAGCAGTTATGAACACACTCTTCTCTTTGTTAACAACCTGACCAGAAGACTTTTCATATTGATGCATCTTTTCCATGATCTTTTATTATCTGAATTTGATTACTTCTCTCCTTATACCTTGTTCCAACTCGACCCCCTTAGTATTTCTTTTGCAAACTTTATCAACTTATACTGTGTTAAAATTTTTGCAATGCACTAATATCCTACATAATTGAGGTCGTAAAGACGTATTGTGTGCTTTATGGAAGGAGTTGTAATAAAAAAAATCAATTATGCTGTCATTGTATCATTTTTTTCCCTTTCTATTTTGTGTTTCCTCATAAGCTTTTGTCAGTAACCTATTGGTTGGTTACTTAGTTATGTAACGAAATGGTTAAGTTTGAATATTTGAACCTTGTTATTATTTTGATACCTCATACCTGAGACAAGATACCTATACTTCTCACTGAATTTGTTCATGTCATGTCTATATTATCTCTAATTAGCGAATTTATCTGCATTCAATTCACTAGAGAAATTGACCAAATGGTTTATTAAAAATCACAAAACGGGTAAAGTATTTTAGCCCGGTGGGAGTATTTATAGCAAGAGTAGGCTCATGCCATATCATTTCATAGATGTAAACTATATAACCAAAAAATAATGAAGAGATACTGAAGGCTGAGTTAACTTTGTATTTTTCTAAATGAAACCAAGTTACCAAAAAAGAGGTAACATGAACATAACCTTGTGCCCCCGCCTTAAAGGAAACCAACTCCTTATATATAGATAACTCGTCAACAAACTTCCATGACTCCTAAAGTAAAGTAAATAATATGACCACAAACCTTAACTGAAATCTAAAAACTAGTAACTACTGACTCACATTACTAAATTGATTAACAAGCTAAGAGTAACTACTTAAATTATTAACAGCTGCTATAGTAAATAATATTTACCATGCTGTTAACAATTCTCGACAATGGAGACCCCTCCAAAACAGCAGAAATTGAGTTTTGCCAATACTTACTTAATGATCCTATTGCACCAACAATAATTACCCGATGAATGGAAATCTAAATGCCATGCAATCCTGTTTAGATGAGAATAAATTAAGCTACTCTTCTTATAGATAATGAGATGTTAAGGAAGATTAACCGTCAGCATTTGCAATTGCTTTAGAAGGGAAACAAGGAGGAGGTACATTTTTCTCAAAATTATTGGTTTGAACAAGGGAAACAAGCTGAGAAAGTTTTTGACCAATTTTTCCAAGTATTGGAGTTGTATAGTTATGCAAAAAGGATACATTTTTCTAAAACATTGAAAGAAATTTGATTTAGGAGAATTTGAAAAACAACTTTTAGGAGTTTCTCAAATTCAGAGATATTTAGATATAAGAAAAAAATATCGTAACTTTTACTAAAATATTACAATATAAGTGTTAGGGGTTGAAGTGTGGTAGTGTGAATGGGAAATGAGGTAAGAAGATGAAAAGACAACTTTGGTTTTTGACCAAAAAAATTAGATCATTTATTTATTATTAATATTTTATGTGACTGTTTTCGTTACAGTAATTTATCTTTAATAAAATTCCCGCGTATTCTAGAAGGGCTGCTTTTCATGAATAGTCACTTGCAATGTGAACAGTCACCCATCTGAAGGGTTGCATTTCGTGAATAGTCACTTGTAATATGAACGACCACATTCACACCCTTTCAAACAGAATTTCGTTGGCTATAAATAGATAGTCATTCCTTCAGAATTTTTTACCCTGAAATTTTCTGATATATCTCCTCTTCCTTTCTGCATCATTACTTTAAAAAACAAAGTAAGTCAGTCGTGTGATTTGCACCATTATTTTGAGTTCGCCGATAACATAGTGGTTTGAAGTGCCAGTGCCGCTACCGCTAAGTTGAACGTTCTATTATATCCTAGGAAGAATTTATCCGTGAACCTTGGGCAAGAGTGAGGGGATAAGATTCTTTAAGGACGCACAAGAAATTTGTGGGCTCGGGACATATAACTCTGCATATTTCTGTTCATCTATTTTTCTGTTTTTGGTCACTTATGAAATCAGATTCCTAACAAGCTAAAAGAATCTTATTTTTATACTTTATGTTATCAGTTCCCAGTTTGGGCCGTGACCGGCGCTTAGGAACTAAGTCCCTAGCAAGCCTTATCAAAATTCTACAGAAAATCGGGTAGAGTTTCCCCTGTTTTAGGCCTATCCAAAAAATTTCCTGCATACAAGAGACACCAGATCCAACCAAATATAATTAAAACCAGTCAAAATAATACCACTTATGCATTGGCAACTTAAAATTCCATGTCTACCTCCACGTCACCATGAAATGGTCTAATACGAACCCAATATATTCACAGCCAAGAACTCATAAGGCTAACTTATTAAATAAATAATCAAAACAAGATAACTAACGTGAAAAATATCCTGGCTCAAAGGTGTAAAAAACTACGACCCACACCTCTGTGAGAATTTCAACCAATCCAATAAACTCACGAGCCAAAACCGGATTACAAAGGTAACCTCCAAGGACCTAATTCTAAGCCCTTACACAACAATCCTAGACTGTTGCTACCCTTCCAAACTACCCTAGTTTGGAACACAAAGAACTTAACTCTAAGCTCTTTACCCAATGAGATTTTAACTCTAGATTACAACCTCAAAAAGTGCTTTTAAAAATCTGAACGAGATTACAATTTAGTGCCTAATATATGAACTAAGATTTGGACTCAAACTATTTTAAATGACTTGATGAAACAGTTGTCCAGACTGTTCCAGCACCCGTTCCAACAGCTTCAGAACTTTTCTCTCTTAAATGCTCAATTTCTCTTTTGCTGAAGTGTTTTGGACTTCTTTTATAAATAAAGACCTAATAAGTAAAAACAAAGTCCAAGTATGTTAGGGATAAACATATAACATTTATTCTAATCCTTTCTCCTTATCACTTTGGGATTTCTTTGAATCCTACTCCAACTCCAATTCTCTCAAGCCAAATCCTGTAAAATCAAATATATAATGAATCTTATCAAAAGCACTTAGTTTAATTCATAAGTTTGCCATACAACAATTTCACCTAAATTAGCAATTAAATTATATTCACCAACTTACCAATAATTCAAGAAAATTAATTCTACAAATAATGCATCAATTTATTCAATGTAACAAGTACATTTTATTTATTATCATCAAAATATCATTTACTCAACAATAGCAATATAAATTTTTGGTTTACAAAATGGCTTTCTGATCGCACTACTATTAGAGCTAGTATTCAAATTTTTTTAAATATCAATGAACACAATTTGAATCTTGCCTCTATCATAAACCATGATGCCAAAAGCTTTGACTGCATCTCTTTTGAAATTCCTAGTCATCTTAAAAATAAAATTTTCAGTACTTACTTCCCCAACTCCCCAAACCTACTGGAATCTTACAACTGATGGCTCATTCTCTACCAAAATAGTGTGTGATATCATTAAGCCTTCCCAAACAAATGCTAAAAATTTTGACTGGATTTGGAAACTTCATACACCCAACAAAATAAAATTCATTCTTTGGCTCATCTATCACAATAGACTACCTGCAAGAGCTTATCTTCACAAAATAGGTATTAATAAATCCCCTGATTGCATATCATGCCCCTACATTGAAGAAAATATTGATCATATCTTCTTACAATGTACCTTTCTTACTGATTTATGGCACTATCTCTACTCTTTCCCCTTCCAACTTTACCACCTAACACTCACTTTCTAGACCTAATTCTTACAACTCCTAGTCCCAACTTATAAAAACATTACTCTTGGGAAGATTATTTTCTCTTCCTAATTTGGAACATCTGGATTAATAGAAATAATAACCGCCACAACAATTTCACAAACAAATCTGACATTCCCCTCATCCACCGTAGAACCATCGAATTCATTACCCTAGCTAAATCTTGCCCTAGGGAAAATAAAACTACCATCATAAATATCAAATGGCACCCTCTAGATAAACATTGCTATAAACTAAATGTGGATGGAGCTTGCTCAAAAACTAAAGGTGGAATTGATGGTGTTGTTAGAAACTCAAAAGGATATTGGATTCTAGTGTTCTATATGCATCTTCCTTACACAAATCATCTAAATATGAACTTCTAACATTATGACATGGGCTAAAGTTAGTCCATAAGAATCACCTCTATCCAATTCAAATTGAATCAGACTCTATAGAGGTTTTATCACTACTAAAAAATGACTCATCAAACTCACACCCTATTCTTCATGACTGCAGGTCGTTAATGAAAGAGATGGAGCAACTGGAGCAGCTGGAAATTAACCATTGCTTCAGGGAAGCAAATGGAGTTGCGGACAAACTGGCAAAGGAAGGATTAAGGGCAGGGAACTCAAATAGAATTTTTGTTATGGCTAGGCCCCATAAAACTATTAATCATCTTTTGTGTAATGATTAGGAGGGTATCCTTCATCTTAGACCAATCTTAATTTCGGCTTGTACTAATCTTGCCAACTATGGCAACAACTATGTATTAATATAATTCTTGTTTTCATAAAAAAATAAGTGCAATACGACAAACTATAAGGAAGGTGAAGGTATACATTATAAAAGTAAAGGTATAGGGAGACCTTTGATTATCATTTAAAAAGTAAACAAAATGAGGAAGGAAAGAAGATAAAAAGGAAAAAGGAGATATTTACTGAACCCATGTATTAGAGGCTACATCTGACTCACCCTGTCGTGTGTATATTTGACCTGTCTTGTTAGCACCATATTATTACTATATTAGAAGAGCCATAATGGTAGTCCAAGGGTAAAAATATCATTTCACTTTTATCATTTCCTTTTTCCTCTCTTACCAACAATAACTCTACACCCAGACATTTCCATTTGGTTCTTGACAACTTTGGACTCTTTCAAATCTGCTATGCTCCGATTTTCACTCATGGAAGCTGTGATTCTCTTCTTCTTTCTCTATATTAAAATGAAGGTTTTGATTTTTTTGTTATTCCTTTTCCGCTCTATCTTTTTCCTTTCATGACTACTAGGTAAACATCAAATAAAATGATATTATTTTATCCATAATTTTGTTTAACCAGAAGCAATAATGAATCACCCATGATTTACAATATAACATTCATTTGCACCAAGAGAATGTTGATAGGTTTCTGTCATCTTAATAAGATAGTAAACTTTTTTATCTAATTTTTTAATTTGATAATACAAAGTATCCCATTCCAGCAAAATAGATTGTTCCACATTTTTTAAGAAATTAAATCATGCTAATAGCTTATAAAAATGGAGCAAAACTTGGAGAAACCAATAAAAAATCTTTGATTAACATATTATAAATAAAACTAACAATATTACATGAAAACATGATTCCACAGTTTCTTTTCTCATTCAAGCAAAATTAAATTTTAAAAAAATTAATCAATTGGGCCCGTGTTATACACAGAATATACAAATCTAGGAGTATATTTTAAAGCTTCATTAGATATATTGCTGGTAGCTAGTTAGGGCTATAAGACTATTACTAGAAGTTGTTGCTTCTTTTCAACCATATATAAGTGTTATATCACAAAAGGAAATACATTCTGCAATGTCAAATAATTTGTTAAATCTATTCTGCACTCCTTTTTAATCCACATACATAACAAGTCATTTGATTAAATTGAGGCTAAGAGTCTCTAACTCAAGTAAACCATATTAAATCTAGGTTTGTGTTAGAATTTTAAAAATGTATTCTCAAAATATATCATCCTAAGTATGATATATTTTCTCGTAACCTCAACGACTCCACCATACAGAGAAAAACAACGCTTTGGAAGCTGTCAAAAGGGACCGTAACTATTCTCGTATATCAATCGATATTAGTCAATTCTTTATCTACTTCGTTAGTACTACTTATATCTTTATTTTGGATTAATAAATATGTGGAGGTCCGCTAATAAATTCTTCCTCAATCGACTAGTTCAATTAAACATATTTATACATATTTTCGTATCCACAATCTGTTCAAAAGATTGACTACAACTTCTTCGATCACAAGAATTCCTTTAATAATATTGGAAAGGAGAAATAAGTTACTAGTAATCTACTACTTTGACCAACACTCATTTAAAAACTACTGTACTATCTAATAACATTAGTCATATGAGGTATCTGAAGAATTATTCTTATCTCTTCATTATACGAGTAATTAATATAGTAACACTATTGCTGTCTTCTAGTGGTAAGGGTGGAAAATAATACTAAATGTCTTCATGAGTACAAATTCTTTGGAACAATACTTTTTGACTGAAGTGACAGATATAAAGGATCAGATGGAAGGGTATATCACATAAACAAAGATCAATGGCTTCCCTAAACCATAATCATTTTGCCTTTTACTTTCTGCTCATGACTACATTTTGCTCCATCTTTTCTCCTTCCATAGCAGATAATAAATATGTTGTTCACATTCACAACGCATCACGATATGCTATGACAATCCAATGCGTCGTGAATGGGAAGCAAGATCTTGGGAAACGGTTCATCGGTGCATTAATATATGTTTACAATATTTATTTTCATATCAATGAGCATGATGATACCATTATTTGGTGTTCAATGTGGTTGCAAGGAAAGCATGAAAAATTTCTGATGTTTGATTATAAGAGAGATCAACCAAATTGTATTAATAAGAACTGTTATTGGCATGTTAGAACTGAACGAGTTTGTCTTTTTGCCCATAATCATTGTGTTGTGGTCTACAATTGGTAATACTGTTACCAGATTATATATATAGAAAGAAGTTGTTACTCAAGTATAAGGTTTGAAATTTTAAATACTAGTGTACTTCTCAAATGTTGTTGTAATGAATCAACCCAGCTTTACAATGACTTATGAAGGTTATTTTCTTTGATGTGGCTCCTTGGTTTACCTTTTTCTTTTTTGGATTTGAAAGGAAACATTCTATTCGTTTTCACTCTATGTGATAGTGTTTGATAAACATAGATTTTAAGAAAGAAGAAAACTAGGGGTTACGGGAACCCGAATGTCAAGGGTGTCAGGGTAACAGGTATGTAATAGTTGGAGCATCGAGGAATCGATGGTGTTTGATTAACTCATTAGACAAGTGCTTTTTACTAAAAATTGTGTTTGGCAAAAGTATTTTTGAGTATCAATACAAAATAAGACCATACTAAAATTTATTTTATGGTTAATATTATTTAAATTAGAGAACGTGTCTAAACTTTTTTTTTCTTGTGAAAGACTTACTTTTTTTGGGGCAAGTATCCATTAGCAGAATCTAATGGTGATTTTATTGATAAAAGAATATTACAACGAATATATATATACACACACACACACACACACACACACATATATATATATATATATATATATATATATATATATATATATATATATATATATATATATATATATATATATATATATATATATATGCGATATATATGTTAAACTTATGAGAGAGCTCTATTAAGATATATTTTTGGTAAAAATATTTTTATTTAAATAACTATCTTGTTTAAAAAACTACTTCAACTATTATTAAAAAACACTTACTTTAATCAAACACCTCAAATTTATAATTATTTTTAAATATTCCGACTTCCTAAAATCTTGGCCAAACAAATTATTTAAAAAGCAAAAAAAGAATTGATTGATCATTGACGGATGAAAGTAGAAGAAAATGCAAAATATTCACCTAAAATGACATTTTCATATTTTCACCCTTACAAATAAAGAGTAAAGCTGACTCGAGTCAAAAACGGTTCTTCATTGGTCCAACTACGGCGGCATTTAACAACCACCACCGCTCCTTCTCATCTCCGATCCTCCACGTCACCACCGTCATTTTCTTCGGTAAATGTGAACTATTTTCTCCACTCACATTTTATTGGAAATAGTTTTTGTGATAATATAAATATTTATTTTATACCGATAGTGTATATAACTTAAACTTACCAGTACTTGATTTGAATATGCGTTTGAGTTCATTGATCCATGATTTGGACATTATGTGTTTGAGTTTGGAATTTTACCACTATTTATTTAATCTATTACTAACTTTTTAATATATATATATATATATATATATATATATATATATAGGGTCTGAGCCAAAGCTACTGGGCTCGGAACAATGCTTTGAAATGAAAGCAGTCCCGAGCCAAGGATAGATACATAGGTTACATCATAAGAATACTCAAACTATGATGAGTCACTTGAGCGTACAAGGTTGTGGCCTAATGGTCAATGAAGTGGATTGTACCATGAGGTCTTAGGTATAAATCCTAGCGGAGGCAAAAAATACTTGGTGATTTCTTTCAGTTTGTCCAACCTTTGATGGATAGAGTTGCTCTGTACCTGTGTTGGTGGGACATAGCAGGTACCTGGTGGAATTAGTCGAGGTGCAAA
The DNA here is from genome assembly GCA_029990575.1 of Petunia axillaris subsp. axillaris. NCBI lineage: Eukaryota > Viridiplantae > Streptophyta > Magnoliopsida > Solanales > Solanaceae > Petunia > Petunia axillaris. The sequence goes on from JARKNS010000004.1 coordinate 147,147,275, forward strand.
TTAGCTAGCCGAACTCCACGATTAAAACAAAAAAGAAAGATGAGTTGCTTGATTAGACCCCCAAGGCTTTGGTCTAGTGGTAAGAGCGCATCTTGTGATGTGTGGATTAGATGTACGTCCTAGGTTCGTTCGAACATGCTGCAGTGGAAAAGGGTAGAGGACTGGGTCTATTATCCACCAAGTTTTGAACCGTGTGCTAGTGGCTCCTTTGGGTTTTTGGGTTACCAAAAAAAAAAAAAAAAAAAAAACCAACCCGCATTAGTTGATTGATTGAGTAGGTTGCTTCCTTCTATTCTCACTAGCATGAAAATGCATTGAAATGGATCATCTTTCTTCTTTTTTTTATCCCTACAAGTGTTGTATGGTCGAACTCAGTTTCCTCACAGGAAATTTCCATTTGAATATCTTGCTCATTATGCATTGATTGAAAATATGGTAAAAGAGGTACTTGCAGAAGAGCTTATGCTGTCTGTCTGGATATTTGTTTCTTTAGGGTCAGTTAATCAATCACGCCTCAATACCAAACTATTCAGGATAAATTAGATTTACAGACAGCATTCCCTGAATCAAACTGGAGACCTACAGTGTGTCTGATTGACGTAATAACCAACTACACTGCAACGCCAACATCATATTTTTTCTACAGCTAGACAAGATTACCTTCTTGTTGCCGCTCCTGATAGTATTCTTTTCTCATAGGGAAGTTGCCATTTCAAAACCTTGCTTGCTTGTGTTTTGAAGCAAAAATATGGTTATTTTATTAGTCAATAGAGTGAACATTATCTCTGGATAATTTTTCCTTGTAAAACTTGGCAAAAGGAATCTGAAGTTTTACTTATTTACATAATCTCATGCTTTTTTTATTTTACCTCTTTCTTTTGTTTTCAGGGAGTCCATCCACATTGACCTAGATGGACCAGGTAACAGAGTTCTCTTCTGTATCTTTCACTTCTAATTTACTGTCTGCTTCTTTGGATGGTAATTTTTGGGGGTATTGCAGTATGAAAAAGTTGAAAAGATTGGGGAAGGAACGTACGGTGTTGTGTACAAGGCTCGTGATCGTGCAACTAATGAAATCATTGCTCTGAAAAAAATACGGCTGGAGCAAGAAGATGAGGGAGTGCCAAGCACAGCTATTAGAGAAATCTCTCTGTTGAAAGAGATGCAGCATGCAAACATTGTGAGGTACACTGTGCTCCTTATAGTTTGGTACACTGTGCTCCTTATAGTTTATGTAGTACCAATTTGAACGTTATGATTGTGATAACAAAGAAAGTGCAACTTAGGCTGTATTTTGCTTTCCTCTGATTATCTATGTTACTCGGACTCGGGTGCGAGTGTCGGATACGGGTGCGGATCTAGAGGTCGGATCCTTCATGATCTATATTTTAAGGTTCGCGGATACGGATCCAGTTATGGATACGGGCATGAGGATTCGACTTAAAAAAATTAATAATCTAAAGTAGAGTTATAAAACTTAAATTATGAGATAATATGTGGAAAACTTGAGAAAAAATATCGATCAGGACATAAAAATTTCTATATACAATAATACAAGGTGTTCTATTTCCTTCAATTCCCCCCTACTTTTGTTTTCATTAAAGAAATTATTGAATCTGTTCAGAACTTCTCCGTTGATTTTGGTCAAAGTACCCAAAATCAGTTGACCAAATTGGGTACGGATCCCACACCCACATCCACACGGGTACGGATCCGACACGGGTGCATCACCAAAATGAAGAGTCCGAGTAACTTAGCTGATTATGCAAGTTAGGAAGTTTATGCATGTGTCTAATTCTCCTCCATATCAGTAAATTCAGTGTATTTTCTGTTTTAGTTTGCTTAGATCAGTAATGTTGTTTGAAGTGTGAACTGTGCTTGGTGGATTCCCCCTTTTTTCACTTTGCAAGGATCCACCTCCCCTCCCTCTTTGAATAACGATCTCGTACTTTCTATCAGAGTTTTCATTGAGAGTAATCTTTCCCTTTGAGAGAAGGTGATGGAGCAAGATGTGGTCCTAGAAACTTATCAATTGAATCGTAGTTGTACAAAGTTCTTACTTGAGAAAACTTTTATTGTCTTTTTCTGTGATGAAAAAAGTGTGTGTGTGACTTAAATGTGTCACGCATTTCTCTATTTGTATACACACTCTTAACGTTGATATTCTTTACACTTGTCCAATGTGGGACACTATAAGATATCAATTAGACTATCTAATATCTAACATGAATGAACTTGGGAGTTGTAGTCAGTTTTTCTATTGCTGCATCTTCCCGATGCTGAAGTTATATCATTTATACATATTGTTACCTTTAAAAAAGCATGAATGAACTTGGGTCGTCCTATAATGAGTAACTTCAACCAAGGCAGTTTTTGAGGAGCCTATTAGTCATTCTGAAATTAGAGAATAGAGAAAATCAGCTTTCTTAAGCGTTTAGTTTCTTGAGGTGTCCTTAGTTACTACAAGATTTTGTAGAAGCTATGGTTACTGTTTGATTCTTTTAACATGTGACCACACAATGTGTTTTAATCCTCTGTTTAACTGTGTTTGAAAGGTGAAGAAACTTGTTGCAAGTTTCAGCTGTTGTGCTTCCGTATTGATGGGTAAAGAGAGAAAAAAGAAATTAGATTATGCTTGGGCTACCATTTTAGTGATATGTGTATGAGTCAGCCTAGGTATTGTTGTAGGTGTGAGCTATTGTCAAGTGTCAACCCTAGGAATTGCAATTCAGTGAAATCACGAATCTAAAGACAGGAGGGGTATGCTACGAATGCTGTGCATGTTTTGAAGCAGCATTCTTGCTTTTCTAGAAATTAGAGACTAGAGAACAGACACAAACATGCATAGAATCTATGTTGCTCGGATCCTTTGAAAATGCTGTCGGGTGCGTGTCGGATCTTCCAAAAGTAATGCATTTTTGGAGGATCCGACACAGGTGCGGCGCCATTTTGGAGGATAAGCAACATAGCACAGAACAGTAATGTAAAAGGACTCCCTGATTTGGGGAGCTAGCAAGGACAAAAAGTTCTCAGTTAACAATTGTTATAAAGTGTTGTTGAGACAGTCAGGTAACTGGGAACAAGAGTGGCCTTGGAAGATGATTTGGAAAACAAAAGCTCCCATGAAAGTGGCATGTTTCGGGTGGATATGGATGGCAGCTTGGGAAGCTTGCTTGACTCAAAATAATCTCCAAAGAAGAGGTTTCTCTCTTGTCAATAGGTTCTATCTGTGTGAAGAAGACCCAGTAGAATATATGTTTTTATACTGCAAATATTCTAGACAGTGCTGGGATCTATTCTTGAGTATCAGTGGTGTTTCTTGGACAATACCAAAGATTATAAGGGGTCTGTTGGAGAGCTGGCAAGGGCAAAGAATTCAGAAGAACCTGAAACCGATTTGGAATACTATTCCTCTATGCATCTTTTGGACTCTTTGGCTGGAAAGGAACAAAGCTTGCTTCGAAGGAATTAGAAGTCATATTTCTAGAACTAAAAATAATTGTTTACATAATCTGTCCTTTTGGTGTAAGAGAAATTTAGGTGGAAGTATGGAGTAGTATGCAGATTTTCTAGATCTGTTAGGAGGACGAAGCTAATGGAGACTGTTTGTAGTTTATTCTGTACTATTCCGTACCATCTTGGTACTGTTATAAATAAAATTATTTACCATTTCAAAAAAAAAAAAAAAAAAACAGTAACGTGGTTTGCAGCTCAATTGTTCTTTCTAAATATGGGAAAATCTATTTTTGGAGTTTTATCTATATCTTCTCTAAGACCCCAAGACTAAAATTTTCTCTCATTGGGTAACAGGTTGATGGATGTGGTGCATAGTGAGAAGCGGTTGTATCTAGTCTTTGAATATCTTGATTTGGATTTGAAGAAGCACATGGATTCATCTCCTGACTTCTCTAAGGATCCCCATGTAGTAAAAGTGAGTAAGATCTATGTTCTTCAAGAGGTTGCTTTTGTTGTTATGTTTAGCTGTTTCATCTGTTGCACTTTATCTTTATGAACCTTGTCATGAATGTATTATGTATTTAGCAGTCTTAGTTGAAGAGGAAGCGACATACACCCTCAGCAGAATAGTTACTCCCTCCTTCTCAATTTATGTGGCACACTTTCCTTTTTTAGTCCGTCCCAACAAAAATGTTACATTTCTCTTTTTAGAAACAGTTTTATTTTATATTTCTCATTGTATCCGTAGTGAAATCATTTCTAGCCACACAAATCTATGGCTTGTTTAAACCACAAATTTCAAAAGTCTTTTTTTTTCTTTCTTAAACTCCGTGCCAACTCAAACAATGCCACATAATATGGGATGGAGGGTGTAAAATATATGATTATATGAGTATTTAATCTGAGAAAATATCAACAGCTAATGGTAAAGGTTGTCAGGTTTCCAGGCTTCTTGTTGATGGTCATTAATGAAGTAATATCTCCAACTTTGCAGACGTTTTTGTATCAAATACTCCGTGGTATTGCTTATTGTCATTCTCATAGAGTTCTTCACCGGGATCTGAAGCCTCAGAACTTGCTGATTGATCCACGTACCAATGCATTAAAGCTTGCAGATTTTGGATTGGCTAGAGCATTTGGTATTCCAGTTAGGACTTTCACTCATGAGGTACACGCATGGTACTCAGCTCTCTGAAACAATCACCAAATCAGCCCTATCGTATTACCGTTGTCTCTTCAACATGTAGTCCGTCATGTATAAATGTACAACTTTTCTCTTCTAACGTTTTGGTTTAACCATTTATAGCTTAAGTTGTCTGTTTGTTGGCTGAAAAATAAAAATATTTTTGAGTTATGACGTCCGTCTCTCAATGTGTAAAAAAGCAGAATGTGTAAAAAAGCAGATACGTGTCTTTCATATTTCTTTTTTGATCCAACATAATCTCCCCCCTTTTAAGATTCTCATTTGAACTTCAATGATCTACTTTCTTATTTCAGGTGGTGACATTATGGTACAGGGCACCAGAGATACTGCTTGGATCAAGACAGTACTCTACTCCTGTTGATGTGTGGTCGGTTGGTTGCATATTTGCTGAGATGGTGAACCAGCGGCCTCTGTTTCCTGGTGACTCGGAGATTGATGAGCTTTTCAGGATTTTCAGGTGTTAAACATGCACAACCAATCCTGCTACTACCTTCCTTTGAAAAAAAGATGTACAACCAGTCCTTAGTGAAAGCATTGAAACTACTCAAAGTGAATATTCACACCTTTATTTTGGTGGTGAAGATTGTAATTATCTGAAAATTCCATTACCTTCTTCTTGTAGATCGTTCTAATTCCTGTTAGAAGGAAAAAGTCACAGGAAAAAGTCACGGAAGGTTCATGTGACCTCCGTTATGTAACGACAGTACCAAATCAGAATGCTGGCAAAACTAAAAAAGGGGGGCTTAGGAAGGGTTGGATAAACAAAGTAGAAGAGCATAGATCTTAAAGGCTTACAGTGTTGAATTCCCCTCAACGCGCAGTTTGGATTTCCTATACTTGTGTATCAACTTAATTTCTTCAAATGCTGAAATACATGTTAATTGACTAATTTTACAATCAACTTTTTATGCGGTTGTTGGATTGTGAGCGAGAAGGTTTAAAGATTGAGTTTGTACTAGAGTTAATGACGACTGCTCTCTCTCTCTCTCTCTGCACACACACACACACACACACACACACATTATCTGAATAATATCACAGAATAGTGAGAGAATGTGAGATTTCTTTAATGCAGGAATCTCATATCTTTGTTTCCTTGCGTTATATGTGATTACTCTTTCATTGATGTCATGCTTGTCTACTTCTTCTCTCTATGAAGAGTGGTGGGTACTCCAAATGAGGATACGTGGCCTGGAGTGACTTCTTTGCCTGATTTTAAATCTGCCTTTCCAAAATGGCCTCCTAAGGTAATCTACGGTTTCTCAATCTTTTTCTTTTCTTTTCTTTTTCACCTTTAATACTAGCCTCATTATCCTGCCAATATTATCACATCCCAAAGAATGATTAGTTCAATCCCTTTACACTTGCAGGACCTGGCATCTGTAGTCCCAAATCTTGATGCAGCAGGACTTGATATCCTTGGTGTAAGTTTGCTTTCTAAATGATGTTACTTGTATACTGAATGAAACTCCTGCCTTTCTGCTGGTTTTTCTCTGAGATGATCCAGTGTGATAGTTATAGGTGTTCATATAAGTATTCTGAATGAAGTTGCGACAATGATAGCAGTAAGAGATTGAGTAAACAAATTTTTTTAGGGAAATGGAAATTCCAATTGCAGTGCTCATTCTTATTCTTGTCTCAGTCAATTTAGTGTTTTTATTTTGTTTTAAATTATTTTTATTCAGAGAACACCTATTGGATGGTCAGTGCTGTTATGTTTCTATTGTTTTCTACGCAAATCAACGTTTTCATGTAACGGATAATCTAAAAGGCTTAGTGCTTCTCTCCTTAGTATGTGGACAACGAGTAGGTGTTTAACACAAATTATATGCAGTAACTTCTAACTCTGTCTGAAAATCCATGGTAGCGTTACTTTTGTCTTCAATTATTGCATTTTCAGAAAATGCTCTGCTTGGACCCCAGCAAGAGAATCACTGCCAGGAGTGCCCTTGAGCATGAGTACTTCAAGGATATTGGGCGTGTTCCATGACTCTTGGCATCTCATCTTTATCCAGATTGCTAATGTATATTCAGTATGCTAAATACATGGTTTTGTTCCGAGAAATGTGTGTGATCCTTAGGGCTTTAGTTTATTGTTTTAGAATTTCATTCACCATGATTGAATCACGCTAGACTGGTTCATGGATACCTCTAGTTCCAGCTTCTCTTTCACAATGTGTCATAAATTCGGTTCTATTTTAGATTCTGTTTACGTTCGTACTTTCGCAAGGACTCACTCTATTACTGTTCATGATTGGATGGGTGTGCCTTTAAATTTTTCCATAGTTTGATACTGGAATTAAAGAACAAGATGATTATCTTTATATTCAGTTATACTTGAGTACTATTCTGCAGGATGGCTACAGTTCAGGTTTACCAAGTTACTAAGTTTACCCCATGCAAGCACTCTCCATGAGTGTAAAGAAGAATGTAACTTTATCACTGCGGCTGTCTTGTCCGCTAGCCCTTCTTCTTGTTCAAAATACACCTTGATTGTTCTGTACAAGGGAAAGAAGTCAAGGTGGTTGGCTTTTTGGAGACCTGGAAAAGATATTTTTACTGAACTAGTAGGCCCTTACAAACCTCATCACAATCGTCCCAACTGGTGGGAGTCTGTTACTTGCTGCAATAACGAGCAGCTTTATACCATGGATTTGTTAGGGACTATTACAGTTTGGGACATAAAAATTGATATCCCATCTATGCAATTGGTCGTGGAATTTCCAAGTGCTGCTCGGTTTAGAAAATGCACTACTTTTGAAGGATCTGACACACTCCTAGTAACATTTTCAGAGAGCCCGAGTAACTTAGGTGATCGCAGCTCAGCCAAATGTGATCCTTACAACATGTATCTAGTGGAATCAGATAACAGGGAAGTATTCATAGTGGGAAAAGACATTATCAATGATGACCTACTTATCGTTCACCAAATTGATGTTACCAATAAAAAGCGTGTTCGAGTTGAGCACTTGGATAGCAGAGCACTCTTCTTTAGTACTATTCGTGCTCGTGTCTGCTTTTTTATGGAACCTTCAGAGATATATGGTTGTATGCCCAATCATATCTATCTTGATAGGAGGATTTTGGATGGAGATGGTAAATTTGGTATTTATAGCTTTCCATGATATGACCACTTGCTCCGTTCAAGCTCCACAGCACTAACAAGTCTACTATGTATTTATTTTTTTGGTATAACAATCTAGTATTCGAGATGCACTGACCCGCTAATTCATACCTGCATCGTATCGGGCCACTTAAAGAGGAAGAGTATCCTATGAAAATTTTCTCAATTTTCAAAACTCAAATGTCTAGTTAACAGTGGAGGAATGTTATCCACTCCAAGACATCAGTTGGTGGTAGTCTACTTCAATTGGTTACTATTTTCCATACCTTTAAGCTTCTTTGACAAGTTTAAGGAAACAATAATTTAGTTTATGGCTCTTTAAATCTGTTTATGATGATATGTTGTTGAAACTCATCAATTCCTTAGTGCTTTTTGGTTTTTTTTTTTTTGGTTTTGAAAAGCACTGGTCTCTAGCTTTAGGCTTTTTAGTAACAATTCAATTCGAAAGAAAGGAAGAACGCTCCTCATGTTTCCTTCACTTACCTATTATACTGCATTGTTACTTGTTGTATAGGTAGGAATTGAAATAATTTGTTCCAGAAGCTTAGTTTAATACTAATGAACTAGTAATGTTTTTATTTTTGATAATAAATGTGAACTATTACCAATAACAAACAAACTAGTTTATTGTCTTTGGAAATCCATATCAATAGCAATTCATGTATTTTTGTTATGTATTTCCCCCTCTTCTTCTTACCTTGAATATTTTCAGTTCATGTATTTTATCTCAAAAGCAATTCATGTATTTTTGTTCTTTCCCTTTTGAGGGAGTTGAGGAAAGAGGAGTTGATTTAGAGTAATGCACATGTTCACTGCAAATTGGCTGAAGCTATGGAAAGATGGTAATTCTGATTTTCAATAATCGATTTAACTTGTTTTGTTTACAAATTTGTGCTATATTTGTTAGCTGCTAATAGAAGCACAATATTCTCCCTGCATATTAGTTGTTTCTTTTTTCTTCAGTTCCATTCTATTTGCCAGCAAAATAGGTTCGAAAATCCTAGTCCTACATATACTAGAATTTGCTTGCTTGTGCGGTGCACGCTCCTCAACTTCTCTCAAAGGCCGCTGTCTATCACTTGCAGAGGCAATACCGCCCGCAATCACGTAGTAATGATCATTATAAGGAGCGTTATTTTGCATCTAAGGGATGGCTGTTCTCCATTAGCAAGCATGGAGACACATGTCTGTTCCAACCCTTTTCTCGTGCCCACATGAGTATGCCCCATGTAACAACGATCAGCTTTATACCATTGATATGGGATGGACTATTGTAATTTGGGACATAAAAATCGATTATGTCCCACTTGTGCATGTTTCTAGTGGTCGGAGGATAATGGAGAGGTATTCATAGTTGGAAGAGACATCAAGCACGAAGACATACTTATCGTTCACAGGGTAAATGTTACCAACAAAAAATGTGTTCGAGTTAAGGACTTGGGAAGTAGAGCACTCTTTTTTGGTATTCGTTCTCGTGTGTGTGTTTTTTATGGAACCTTCTGAGATACATGGTTGTATGCCCAATCATATCTATCTTGATGAGAAGAGATGGGACGAAAGGGATCAAATTGGTATTTATAGCTTACCAGACGGACCGCTTGCTCCGTTCAATCCATACAACACTAGGTTGGATGGTGTGAAGGAAGAAAGATTTCTTGAAGAAGGAACTTAGAGAAGAGGAAAAAAACTTGCGCAGGGGCTCGGCTCCCAAACCTACGTGAGCTGTCTCATCTTCCTAAGACCTTGAAGCCTCCTCTCTCTAAATAGAAAAAAATCAATTTACAAAACAAAAAAAACTTTTTCAAAAAGCCTTCGCCCTCTTTTTCAAGGGGGCTATTAGAGAAGCAGCTTCGTTCCTTGACTTCTTTTCTCAGCCAAGCTTCCTTGTTTCTTAGTGTAGTCTCGGTCCATAGTTTAAGACTCCGCTCCTTATAGCCTAGTCTATATCCACAGCTGACGTGACTATGTACCAACGCCTTTCCCTTTGTATAGTATACGGCGACTTCGTAACCTTAACGTACTTTTTTTTCTTACTATAGCATAGGCCTTCGTCGGGCTTTCATCCCTTCGCCTATAGATGGCGGCTTGGCTTCGCTATCACTCATGACTTGGTATAGAGCCGTGTAGTCGTCGGTTTTACCACCAGAATGCCTATGAGATAGTGGTCGGCCTTTCGAATGCCTTCTTCCTAATTACTTTTCTGAGAAGCCCTTTACGACTATACTATCAAGGATGGGGGATAATGTGAAAAAAAATCTAAGGGAGAAGGAAACTTAGATTCTGTGAAGAATGAACTTGCTGTTAAGGTAACTAGGTTGGATAGTATATAGTAGGAGTGAAGAACTAAGATCAAAGGGAAAAGGGCTTAGATATTATGATGAAGGAGCTTGAAGAAAAGGAAACAAACTTGGATTTTGTTAAAAAGGAGCTGAGGGAGAAGGAGAATGATTTCAAAGTGGAAGGTAAATCAAGTAAACTTGTGCAGAATGTACTAACCAACTACTTCCACAAACTCTGAACTCGCAACTACATTGCCGGCATTTGTATATGCTGAATGCGTATTGTGGACAAGCCATTCTTGTTGGTTCTTCTCAGTTTTACTAACTATTTTTATTGCATATAGGTTCTCCACGAATTGTAAGCCTTCCTCAATGACCAAATTAGTGACTTTGTGAATTACTACAAAGTTAAAGGACATTTACCCAAATAGAGATCTTGATAGATTGTTGGGGAAAAAAAAAGACGGCTTTGTTCTTCATCTTTTCTTTCTATTTGATTTCTCATCGGCTACAAAAGGACATGGCGAATCCAGTTTTGAATCCAAACTCGTTTAATTCTCAGTGGTATTCAGTATCTTCTTCATTAAACAATATCTCTTTAAGATTGTTAGAAAATTAGGAATAGCTATCCTTAATAGAGAGATCCGTAAATTCTTCAGAGGTTACAACTTACCAGAATTCAACAAAGCTATAGTATATTGCAAATTAACTTAAACCACTTCTGGGCACGTAATCCTTGTATTTTTATAACTAGTGCCTCGAGCGCATGTGGACACCTTTATTTGTTAGTATGAACTTTTTAAAAATCACCTAAATATTAGGTGTCAAAGAATGTATTTGAATTATAAAGTAATAATAAAAGGAAAAAATCCATAAAAGTTATGAATCTCGACCCAATATGGAATCCACACACATAAAAGTGAAAAGGCCAAAGTAGGTTCAAAAATGAGATCTGTATAACTTAAATTTAGATTAATTATGTCAAGAATACCGCTGAAGGATTTATCACAGTCTAAAAAAGATTTTGAGCCATCCCGTCTAAAAAATCCATTCCTCTTTCTCTTTGCTTAGTTTTTTAATTTTTTTAAGGGCCTTCTCAAGCTCATCAAGGACTTCATCTTCCCAATGAAAGCAACACACCTTTGGCCCATGCGGCGCTTGTAGTCCTACCTGACTACAAGCCAGCCTGCTCCTTATCCCAGGTTTCTAGGAAGCTCGCCTCAGTGGCCTAACTTCAACTGTACCGCCCGAAGGTCTCTTCCTTGTGCGCATCTTATATGCGGAAACTTTAGTGTGCGCACATCTGGGGTTGGCTTAGGACCTGCCCGTCCCTTGCCTAGTACTAAGCGCCGCTCCTGCGCGCGAAGTGCAATCCTCAAGCTTGGCCCTCGACTTGTGCCCTGGCACTTGGCTTGGCTTCGCCCGAGAAGGACAACTCTTCAGCCCTTGGCCCTTGTCATGTGCAACGCCAAGGATACCTCCCAATGTCTCCTCAAGTGTAGCCCTCGCATCATGCCTCCCTCCTGAATAGTGCAGTGTCAGCCCACGACTGCACGTCTAGGCCAACGAGCCCTTGCTTACATGGTTGAACCCTTGACATGCTTGCAAGTAAATACACGAGGCTCTCAATAACTCCTCGAGTATTCAATCGGCACATAGATCTTTATCATATCTGAAGATAGCCCGCTGGGCTTAGTCTTTCCTTCCGTCAAGCCTCCGATGCCCGTTGTGCGCCCAACGTTGGCCCTCTGGCCACACGCCGTCCATAGAGTCGCCTGACTCGTATGGATACCTGAAACACTCCTCTGAGATGTCCAATAAGGCCCTTGAGGTCCTTCCTCAAGGAAGTTCACTTGGTGCGACTTCCCGACAAAGTGCACGGGGAGGGCTGGTAAGCTGTCACCATGTCTGCCCTCCTTATATATGTCCTCAAAAATTAAACCCATGTCTCAGCACTTGATATCCTTTGTCCAGAGAATCGTACAAAGGTCTAACTTTCCACTCCGACCTCCAAATAAGGTGTCGTTTGTTCCTAGATATTCCTCTTGAATTCCTTCACTCCTCCATGAAGTTTCATCTCATTCCCATACTCGTGGAAAGAGATATAGCCCTCGGAAGATCAGCATAATTATCACAATGCCACTGCTTCTTGGCTAAGTCAAGCCCATAGGCAAACAAGCTCCGATCGGCACCAAACTTGGTATGCACACTCTATAGCATCTTAAGAACAAGGCCCTCACCATATATTCCAAGATTCCTACTATAGCTACAAAACATGCAGCACTGACACTCGTGCCCGCACACAGCTCGTACGGCTGACACTCAGACTGCGCCCGGCTGACACTCGTCCAGCACCTTGCTGGCCCTCATCTAGCACTCGTCTAGCACATGGCCAAGGCTTCCCCTCAAGTCTGCGGCTGACACTCGTCCAGCACACGACTAGCCCTCGTCTAGCCGACTGACACTCGTTCAGCGCACGGCTGACACTCAGCCGAGCGGCTGACACTCATCTGGCCCGCTTGTGGTGCAAAGACATTGCGTGCGCAAAGGCATCAATAGGGCGCCACACAACACCATTGACGACACAACGCCATCAACTATAAAATACTAGTCGTGTGCAGAGGTGGAGCCAGGATTTAAAATTTATGGTTTCAGGGTTCTAATATTTTTAAGTTACTGGGTTAATCTAAATTAATAATTTGTACATATTATATAATTTTTTTAAATATAATGTATGGACAAAAGTTATTAGGTTCCTCCTGACCACAGAACCACCGCTAAATACGCCCCTAGTTGTGAACTTCACCCAAATAAATAACAACAAAATAAATGTAAGAAATTATGTGAGACCCCCGAGTCTGTCATGAAATATGCTTATATAAACAAAAAAAATTGTATGTCTTACAAAGCTTGCAGACTCATTGTATTGGCCGGATTTCGTCCAGACACGTAATGGCACGTGCACGTTGATGTGGCAAGCTCAAAGCAAAATTTGGGGACAGGTCAATAAAGGGTTCACATAAAGCAGACGCCAGCAAAGGGTGATCGCTCGTTTAATAACATCGGCCGAAGTTAAGTCTTCTGAAGACAAGGAAGAGATTCGTTGGAGCGGATAAGCACGATCAACCAAATTCCGCTTTTTTAGGGCGATCGTTAAGACGCGACGTGGATACGTGTTTCAGTTAATACGGAGAAACATGCGCAAGATGGAGTCATGCTAGGTTTAGGAGTCTTCAACTATAAATATAGCCCTTTCCCCCTATTTTATTTTTTACGTTCTTTTGAACAACAACATTCCCTTTAGCATTACTCTCAACTAGCTATCATAACTAATTTGCTATCATTGCTCTTGTACCACTACGCTGCTGTAATCTCGTTTGGCCTTGCTTTGGAGGAGACGAAATCTAATTTTTCCATCGGAACACGAGCATTCAAACAACTCAATAAGATTTATTGCTTTAGTTATTATTACTGTTTCCGTTGTCCCGTTGATTGTTACCATCGTTTTATTCAATCGGCTCTAATTTGAATCGCTAATCTACAGTATCAATAGTTTAAGAATACACCAACGCTAATTAATCAATTATTTGTGTTTATCGCCCATTTGATTAATATTTAATAGCATTTATTTAAGCTGTTTAGTTGATCACCAAACTTTAGCTAAATCGATCAGTCAGTTCGTTTACTTGTCGTCCATACAATTAATCTGTTAATTCGCATATCGCCTACTTTACTTATCATTTGTTGTCCATCGTCCGGATTATATCAATCAATCCATTTACTGTCCGTTTCATTTTCCGATAATTTTGAATGGTTTAATCCGTAGAGGTAAGCTTAGCAATACATCGATTGAATTTTGATAGAAAACTGACGCCTGTGGCTCAACTAAATATAAAATCAATTGTAAAACCTGAAATTATGTTTTAGGAAATATATTTTTATCTCCAACTGTTTTTAATTTATCACACCGTCGTCATTGTACAGAAGTTAAAAGTCTTCTATATTTTGTTAATGATTTCTGCTATAGCCTATAGACGGGGATGCTGCTAAGGAGATTGGTGGGTGGCTTTTTTTTTTTTTTTTCTTTTTCAAGGAAATAAAATTAAGGCAGAAAGAACTAGTCTATTGAAAACATGAGCTTTAATTTGCACTAAGAAGTAGTGACACGTTTTATACAACACATTTTTTTTTTCGAGTACGTTGGTATTATTTCGATTCTACTGACCATCTTATATGAATATACAGGAATAACACGCATATCCTTATATTATATTGAATATATATCAGCTACTTGAAGTAACGCCATATGCTTGTTCATTTCTCGAATCTGATACTGCTTTCCACATCAAAAATTACGTGACGCTTCTCTTGCCATCTACAGTTAAAATTGTAAAACGGTTAGGAGTCAATAGTATTGTACAAAGACGAATCTGAAATTTCATGTCAGTCGACTATTGCACAAAGACGAATCTGAAATTTCAAGTCAGTCGATATAAAAACCAGTGAGATAATTAACCCCTTTGCGGCAATATATACGTGCACATAGGCATAGTCAATACAACCTCACTCCATAATCCATATTACTTGTGGTTTTAGCAAACTGAATTTGTTTCAATTTTTTTTTTTCATTTAAAAAGGATAACAAGTTGAAGCATGTATGCTTTAATTAGTGGAGTGTTAAGTGAGACATTTAAGCGAGAGACAAGAAGTACTAGATAATACTCAGATAACATAAAGAACTTCCTTAAAGGGCGTTTACAAACACTTAAGAAAGATAATATGAACCAGAGGTACTACACTCGCCTATGTATTACGGAAGAGTCAAGAGAGAGAGAGAGACCTGAAAGTAAGCCTCAAGCTTGGTCTTTAGAGTAGCATACTCTTGCTTCACTCCTTGGTATGTCTTCTTACACCTACAATTTGGTCCATAATGTAATACTATTACTATAGAAGCTTCATCATATCATATATGGAAAATGTCCATTTTCAAATATTCATTCTTTTAGTATTCTTGAAATTGGAAACTGAAGTAGAAGGAGCAGGAGCAGGAGCAGGAGGCAAGACACTTTACCCTTCTATATTTTTCGCGTTGCAGTATTCTTGAAATTGGGAACACAGTCTTTTTACTTTTCTGGCACCAATGCTGCAAGAAAACTACTGATGTTATATTCATTTGGAAAAGAAAATAGTTAGTGTTCGAGATGTCTGAGTTTAAGACGTGCGTTAAAAAACATGTGATTATATTTTTGAATATTACACACGCCCAACAAGCAATAATATTATTTGTTCAAGCAAGTGTACCTTTGTGAACGTAGAAATTAAAGCTTGACAACTAGAAAACTTACTACACGAGTTGGTAGATCAAACATATAAACGTTAGAGTTAGATGGCAAATTAAGTATATGTAAATATAATTCGAGGAGAATGTTACCGCCAATAATTGATCTTTAAGCTCGGGTGAATCGGACATACTTCCCCCTGACTTAACCTCAGTATGCATGCAAATGATGAATGCATAATCTAAGAAAAAGTCATGATACGGACTCCCAAATGATTATATTCTCCACTGCAATATATTCTATACTTTTTTTTTTAACAATTATATTCTGTCAAGTATCAAGGAAAAGATCACTTTTTTTGCTAATGATATAGATATTCGTAAGTGATTCGTAGCAGAAATTTAACTAGAAAAAGAGAGAAATATTTCAATTCGTTAGTTCCTTTTTTGGTAAAGTTACTATTTGCAAAAATGAGGCTGCTATATTTTGAGGTGAACAAAATGAGATTCGAGAATGATGCAACTAACCACATTCAATAATTGCTTGGTTGTTATTAATGTCACATACTTTTATAGTTTAACTATATTCAAGGATAGATCCAAGATTGTGGCCCCAAACAGATTCATTAAACTTTTATGCTCGTCTTTTTGTTATTTTGCGAAAAAAGTGAGGACAGAACACATAAGTACAAAAATAATTTATACAGTAGATGTGATTTTGTGAATTGGGACGAGTACCTTGAGCTGCTACCCTTGAATTGGTACATCATATTATCCAACCTAGCAAAATCATAGGGTCCATTTTCTCTGCGTTGAACAAAAGAAAAAACATAAAGTTTGGACAGCAGTAATTATAGTACAATTGCCATTTACATATTTGTTTTTTACAAATGGGTGCTAGCCCATTTTACATATAATCTTATTTAAGATTCACAATGTCTCGAGAAAGATTTGATTTTCAATTAGTTTTTAGTCGAGGAATAACGTAACGTAAATGCAGTTGAATTGCAAATTAAATAAAATATTTTCATCTTGTTTTGAGATAGAAAATCCTAACTTCTTACAGTGCAAGTTCAATATTGCGAATAAATCTGGCTGAGTCCGTATAAAACAACTTGACAACTTCCTCAACAAAGTTAGGGTTAGCATCATCTTGCAATTCTTCAAGATGAATAAATTGTTCATCAAGGTATCCCTGCACAATTTATACGAGTTAACCAAAGTTATTCACCTTTGTAATTATTGGAATCAAATTTAAGTTATCCAATAAGAGTGTAAAACCTTTTCTTAGATTCAGTATGATTTGATGTTTGATCAACTAGAACAAGGTACACACCCTCATTTGGCTTCTAAAATAGCCTAATTACGTAACTTGATTTTGAATCATAGGTGATAAAACTCTGGCAAAAAAAAAAAAAAAAAAAAAAAACGCAATACCATGACCCGATGTTTACACTAAGTATTATTGTTACAATAATAGAGTTTAAAAAAGAATATATACGTATTATATATTGACCATGGTCAGTGATTGATAAAGATACATTTGAAAGATATTGTATTTATTAAATTGGTGTATGATCTGATTTGATTAAGTTTATCAAAACTAGAACATTCAAAAGTCGAGTTCAATTCTTTGCATAATATTAATATTGTCAATTAGAACAAATCCACAAGATAGGATAATTTGTGAATTTCCTATTTATTTAAGAGCATAGTTACATGTAACTAAATAATAATACTCCATAATATATATGACCTGATCGAAGAGGGTTCTCCTCATGCAAGCAGCTTGGAATTGCTTTTGGTTTCTCTCCATTCTTGGTTAACGTGAAAAGGATTGGAAATTGAATGTAAAGAAATGTAGATCTCTTTCAAGAGTACAGAGGGGCTATAACATACTCATGCTAAAGGCTAGCGCTGTATGTATATATAGGTAAAGAAGGTGAGAAAATCCGAAAATGGTCCAAATCTTAATATTTCGACACTATCACGACAACATTATCTCTTTCTTGGGCCAAGAATTTCCCTATTATTTACTTTAACAAAACAAGGAAAATAGACTACTGAAATAATCAAGAAGAGTAATTTAGCACTATCCCGTTTGTTGAGATTTTCTGAGAACATTACATTAGTTTTTTATCTTATTTAGTAGATTCACATTACATGTAAATATAATACTTGTAGCTAGTGGTGGGCGCAGGATTTTTTCTAAGGAGATTCAAAAAATAAAGTTGTTGTACATGGGACTTGAACAAGACCTAAATTTTGAATTTCCATACCCCTTCACCACTAGGTTAGAGAATCTTTTGTTGCTAAGGTGACTCAAAACAAGTATTATGCTTATTAAAATAATTTTTCATTGATATTTATAATGTTATTTTTCGACCATATGCGTAGGTCCGCCACTACTTGTAGCCTAATTTTACGATTTTTCCTTATTCTAGGAGGCAAAAAAAAAAAAAAAAAGAGGCTATTGTACTTGTATATATGAATGAAGAAAATACAATTTAGTTCTCCAAACTACTCTATATTCAACTTGGTATCAAGGCCAGTCCTTTTTTCTTAGAATATTAAATTTTGAATCTTGAATCTTGGTTATTTCCCTAACATGAATTAAAAAGATTACATTGAGAACGGTGATCACGCCCAACTACCCCCTATAAAAAAGGACTAAGCGGTCGCGGCAAATATAACTCGGTACTTAAAGTCCCGAGGTCGAATCCCACAGAGAACACGACTCCTAGCAGTTAATCTAGCTAAATTATCTAACCAATTAACTTCGAGAGTATATCTTTAATGTTGGTTTATGACTAATACTACTTAACAAGAAAGTAAATAACAAGTAAAGAAAGATAGAGTTGATTCAAAAGATGCGAAACCTAGGATTGATTTTCCCAACTCCTAACTCGTGCTAAAGTATTGTGATATCAATTTCCCCCAACTCTTCTTATTGAAAAAGTTCTCCAAGTTTACAACTACCCACTTCCGTTAAGTTATCATAACTTTCATTAATTAACTATTCCAATTAACCAATGAAGATAGGGATGACTACGCTTATGGTTCACAGTAAGAATCAATATTCCTAATTCACCATTTTGACAACCTAAGCAATGCCTTTGTTTTAGGTTGAAATACTGCTATGTGTTTAATCCTAACTCATGAATCTATTCCTAGTAATCACAAGAATAAATGGCACAATTAATTGGGGATCCTACCAATTAATAGCAAACAATTCATAAACAACATAGATAGGAAGAATTAAAAAAGTTCATTAATAACACTCATCATCACACAAGTATGTAGAGTGGGTCAATAAACCCTAGAATGGGTGATTTAGCCACTCATAGTCATGTTCTAAGACAAGAAATAATTATAAGCATGTAAAAATCACAACAAGATAGAAAGATAGATGAAGTAGAGCCTTGAATCTTGATCTCCTCTCTTCCTTGCCTCCTTTGGATATGGAATAGGTAAAAAGTTGTGTTTAGGGACGTGTTTTAGGGCTTTTATACCGTCCCCATAGACCCACACAAGTTGGGAATCCAAAATAATGTCAGAATGAGAATGTCAGGATTTTAAGCCTACGGCGCCGCACAGTGCATTGCGCAGCGCGGTGCTGTAGGCTAAAATCTACAGGTTTTCAAAATTTCCTATTCTTTGAATCTCGCCAGGCTTATTTTACTGTTTGCCTAATTTTTTATTATTTTTCCTCCACGCCTTGGTTCGCTCGGCCCTCGGGCTTCTACTCTGACTTCAAAACCCTTGCTTTCACTAAACTTTGCTGCATGAATGATTCATATCATGAACATAATTCCTACAATATGAAACACACCAAATGAGAGATAGCTCAAACTGCTAACAAATATGACAACGAAGTGACTATCATTCATTCCAGCTATTGTCTCCTTCGAATTACACTCCATTTCATACATAGTCTCCTGCGAATCACACACCATTTCAGCTACCATATCCCTGTCTTATCGAAGTGACTGTGCAGCTACCATACTGTCCATCTCTTTATGGAGTGCCTTCACTGAATTTCTCAAATCATATATCACCATTTTTGCTTGATATGAAAAATCTTCATCAAACAATACCCAATAACTAGAAGATGAAGCCTAATCAAAGGTAACAACCTTGTACAATCATTAAACATATCCGCAATAACATCTACGTGATGGAGCTTGAATGGGAGGATATACAATTTCCAGACATTAATTATACATACTCAAAAGAACAAAATTTTAATGATTTCATTGAGATTTTTAAAACCCTAATTTGATGAAGAAAGAAGAAGATGGTGAAACTTACTGGAGAAAAAAAATGATGATGCAACTTTAAATGGTGGAAAATGGGTTTGGGTAGTGGGTAAAACGAGTTAGATCTTGGTATAAATGGGTTATGGGTTATTTTAATGGATGGGTCTAATTTTAATAAGTTGGACCAATTATATTATGCCATGTCAAAGAATGTACTCCACAGGATATCCTAATAGGATATATGTTAGTTTTAAGGGTATATATGAGCGTAAAAGAAAACAATAAGTGTATGTGTAAAACCGAACACACTCACACGAGAGAAGAATAAGATATGGGTGAAAACTCTTGCTTTCATTGATGAAGAGAGTCCCTATTTATACAAGAGAAAACCTAGTAAACCTAACTTAGGGACCAAGTAAGCTAGTAGCATGGAAGTCACAATAGTTGTAGCAGAATAAGCTAGAAGATGACCAATCCCGCCCCATCATGATTGGTGTCGAGTCCATTGTGAGAGGCACTTAAAAGGCCGTTAAGGCATTAGACTCAGGGGTGAACCCACAGGGGAGGGGAGAGGTTGCTTCCTATCCTAAAAACAACTGGCTTTGGCTCGTTGCCTTTGATTCCTTACCCATAGCATAAGATAAAGGGTGCGAGATTTGAAATTCGAGTTATTTCACGGAATAACACTCGTATATATTGAGCTCGTAACGGTACCTCGCAATTCAAAAGTCTCTCTACGGCTGAAGAATGAGCGTGTTCTTGGGCCATCATAGAAACATAGATAGGGTCGACAACGGAACAAAGAACTAAGGCGTTAACGGAACTACGACAACTCCGGAACGCATCATGCGCTTTCTTTCAACGCATAACAGGCTTGGCCCAATATACAATTTACATAGATAACCTATTTACATATCTAACCTATTCACAATATAACCTTCATTACCCCCCTCAAGTTGGAGCGTGAGGGTTCCTTATGCCCAACTTGTTAAGGAAGTACTCGAACTGGACACGTCCCAGCGCCTTCGTAAAAATATCAGCAAGCTGAGTGGTCGTAGGCACATAGCTGGGACGAATGATTCCTCCGATAATTTCATTCCGAACAAAGTGACATTCGGCTTCGATGTGTTTAGTGCGTTCGTGAAAGACAGGATTCCGAGAAATATGTAACGCTGCTTGACTGTCACACTTCAAATTCATCGGAGGCTTGTGATCGATTCCAAGGTTCCATAATATCCCTTTCAACCACTTCAATTCACACACAGTCATTGCCATCGATCGATACTCTGCCTCGGCGGAGGACCTCGACACGATCTTTTGCTTCTTCGTTCGCCAGGATATCGATGAGTCCCCTAACGACACATACTAACCTGTCAATGATCGAGGTGTCAACGGACTACCTGCCCAATCGGAGTCACACAACCCGTGCAATCTCAGATCACACTAAGAATCAAATACGATGCCTTGTCCCGGACATCCTTTCAGATATTGAACAACCCTAAGTGTTGCTTCCATATGCTCAATACTGGGACTCTGCATGAACTGCGACAACACATGCACACTATAGGACAAATCCGGCCGTGTAAAACACAAGTAAATCAGTCTTCCAACCAGTCGCCGATAACATTCAGGATCTTTGATAAAACGACCAGTCGCAAGCGCCAAGCGATGATTTTGTTCTATCGTGTACCAACCGGTTTTGCCCCCAACAAGCCTGCTTCCGTTATGATATCCAATGCATACTTCCTCTGACACAAGAAGATTCCCTTCGGAGCCCTTGCCACTTCAACTCCCAAGAAGTATTTTAAGGCACCTAAATCCTTCATATGGAAACATTTCGAGGGATACAACTTAAAAATTCGAATTGCCTTCGAATCATTACCAGATATGATTAAATCATCCACATAAACAAGCACATTCAATTGCACATTTCCCTTCTTCATCGTAAATAATGAGTAATCTGAATATGATTGTCGAAACCCATATTGCTTAAGAGCAGCAGACAACTTCGCAAACCAACATCTGGGAGCTTGTTTTAAACCATACAATGATTTTCGAAGGCGACACACAGTTCCTCTCCCAGTCATGCGATGTCCCGGAGGAAATTTCATATATACTTCCTCGTGAAGATCACCATGAAAAAATGCATTGTGCACATCCATCTGATGCAATTCCCAATTTTTGGCAGCTGCTACGACTAGAAAAACTCGGACAGTCACCATCGTTGCAACCGGTGCAAATGTCTCCGTGTAATCAACTCCTTCGATTTGATGATTCCTAAAAATCACCAGTCTTGCTTTGTACCTTTCAATAGTTCCATCTGAGTTGTACTTTATCTTGTATACCCATCGGCATCCGAGGGCCTTCTTCCCCGTAGGTAAGCGAACTATCTCCCAAGTTCTGTTCGCTTCCAATGCCTTCAATTCTTCCCCCATGGCTGTTCTCCATTTGTCACTTTACACTGCCTCCGAATAGGAGGTAGGCTCATGTCCTTGCGTTATAGCTGCAAGAAAACTCACATGTTTCGAAGAGAAATTATCACAATTGACATAGTGTGCTAGAGGATAAGGCTTACTAGAGGGTTGTTGAGAAACAGATGAACAATCAGACTTTCGAACACAGGACGATACCCGATGACTCATCTTTTGGACCGTATTAGTAACAAAGTCTCTCAGCAAGATATTCTCTTTCTTAGTTCGATTTCCACGACCCAACTCTTCGGGTTCAACTTCGGGAACAACTTCAGGTTTAACTTCCGGAGTCACCACTCCGGGTTCAATTTCTGGAGTCATGACTTCGGGTTCAACACCCCCCCCCCCTTCCTTGCACACTCTCCTCTTCCTCCTCCAATGCAACGGTGACAGGAACCTTATCTTGTGTCCGTTTTTCGTCCTCAGTTTCCTTGGATGAGAACAGAAATTCCTTTTCATAAAACACCACATCCCTTGAGAACACAAACTCCTTTGCCTCCAAATCATACACTTTCCACGCTTTCTTCCCATTTGGATAACCAAAAAACACGCATCGACGACTCCTACTTTCAAACTTGTCACTTGTTCGTCCTTGATTGCGAGCATAACATAAGCAACCGAACACCCTCAAATGATCATAATTCGGTGTCACACCCATCAAGATATCGTAAGGTGTCTTTCCATTCAACAACTTAGTGGGTGTCCGGTTAATCAAATAACATGCCGTCATCACATATTCTCCCAGAAGTCAATCGGTAAATTGGCTTGAAAACGTAGCGCCCGTGCCACGTTTAAGATATGTCAATATTTCCGTTCAACTCTACCATTTTGCTAGGGTGTCCCTACAAAAGAAGTTTGGAACAAGATCCCTTATTCGAGAAAATATCCTCTCAGACTTACAAATTCGGTTCCATTATCACTCCGAACGCATTTAACCCGTTTATTGAATTGTCTTTCTACCATTGCAAAGAAACCTTTCAATTTTTGTCTGACCTCTCTCTTATCAGCTAACAAGAACACCCATACTCCTCGTGAACAATTATCAGCAACAGTCAAAAAATATGATGCACCACACGAAGACTCAGTTCTATAAGGACCCCACAAGTCACAATGAACTAAATCAAAAGGTTCAGCAGCTTTATTATTACTCGAAGGAAATACATTTTTAGTTTGCTTTGCCCTAAGGCATACATCATATGCTTTTTCTTCTAAGCTACCTTTCCCACTATCTTCTAAAACTGAAAGAGATTTTGTTACTTGCATCGAAGGATGTCCCAACCTTTGATGCCACAAATATACCACATCGACCTTCACAGCTTTCACCACGGGTATCGTCTGAAAGTAGTAGAGTCCGTTCTTTTGTTCACCCGCTCCAATGAACTTCCCCATAGCCCGATCCTGCATAACACACAAATCATTAGTGAAATTTACATTGCAACCAACTTGATTAATTAATTGAGCCACAGAAATCAAATTGCAAGTCATTTCGGGCACATATAACACTCCGTGAAGAACCATGTCTTCGTTAAATCTGATGGATCCTTCTTGAGTCTCCATCGTACTGCTTCCGTTCGGTAAACCTACCGAACACTTTGGTATTGTTCATAAATTCTCCAAAGCACTTATCTGACCGATCATGTGATTTGACGCCCCCGTGTCAATAATCCATGAAAGATAAATTTTCTTACCAATCGATGGTTCACTTGTGCTTGCCTTCTGCTATTTCAGCAAATCGAACAGCATCTGCAACTGATCACCTGTCATTCCGGACAAGTTAATTTGTCCGGGCACACTCATGTGTCCGTTTTCTCCATTCTCGAACTCAGCTTGAGCAGCATTTTCTCGATTATTGCCACGTCCTCGACCAGTATTCGAACCAAACTGTTGATGTCCACGACCTCTTCCTCTGCCACGTCCTCCATTCGAAGAACCTTGCTTCGGATAATGCACCCATCCCTCCGGATAACCAATAACTTCATAGCAGCATTCCGGAGGATTTCCTCCTCGATCACACAAGTGGCACTCCTTATAACCTGTCTTCGGTGGAGGTGAACTTCGTGCAGCAAACGCTGTCACCTCCCCTTGTTCTTCCTGAGTTCGTGCCATCCCCTTGACCCGTTCATCTTGGATTAACTTTTAGTAGACTTGATTCATCGATGGCAACGGATCCTGAGCCAAGAGATTGGAACGGACGGTTCCATAAAGACTTTCATCCAGACCCATAAGAAATAAGTGAACCCTATCATCTTCTCTTTTCTTCTGCAATGCAACCGTTAGATTGCAAGTGCAGTTTCCACAAGAACATGTTAGAAACTTATCATAATTTCCTAGTTCTTCCCACAACATAGCCAGTTTTTCATAGTAAGCAGCAATATTTAATCCCTTTTGCTTACAACTGGCCAAAGCCGCTTTCAATTCCTGAATCCGAGGTCTGTTTCCCACGGAAAAACGTTCTCGAATACTCTCCCACAGATCTTTTGCCACTTCCATGTGCGATATGGTGGTCCGAAGAGTAGGCTCGATCGAATTCCTAATCCACGACACCAGAAGAGAATTGATAGTCCACCAGTCCTCATAATCGATCGACTTTTCATCGAGCATCTTGATCGATCCGTCAACAAAACCAAACTTCTTCCTTGCACGCAGCGTCGATCTAACCGACTGCGCCCATTCCTCATAGTTTTCACTGGTCAACTGGACCTGTGTGATAATCAAACCAGGATTATCATTCGAGGTGATATCGTACAGAGAGATTGTCTTCCGTACGACTGCAGCATCTCCTACTGGAGCCGCCATTACTTTTCTACTCGAAGAGTTTCACGGTGGCTCTGATACCATGTAAAACTGAACACACTCACACAAGAGAAGAATAAGATTTGGGTGAAAACTCTTGCTTTCATTGATGAAGGGAGTCCCTATTTATACAAGAGAAAACCTAGTAAACCTAACTTAGGGACCAAGTAAGCTTAACGGGCTTGGCCCAATATACAATTTACATAGCTAACATATTTACATATCTAACCTATTCACAATATAATCTTCATTAGTATATACGGAACAATAGGTTAACGGAGGATAAATCTGCTCCAGATCTTATACGTTAAGAGTATTTTTAGCCGTTTTCCGTAAAAAGAATTATAGGTGCTATCATCCTCTAGATCGACGCATATTCTTAACAACGGATGTAGTCATTCATGCATTATTAATGTATTTTTCCTCTGAGGATGAACTTCAGGAGGAGTACTCAAAGATAATTCAGACTCTAGAATATGATATTGTAATTGGTGAATATGAGAAAATTGGTAATACAAAATCGGATGCTTATCCAGGTCTTCTACACGATGGTGCACAATTAAATGCTAATTTAGGTCAATTCTAGTGATATAATGTGGATCTTTAAGAAGTGATAGAACAAGAGAAATGGAAGTCCATCAACTAAAGATCTTGAATCCCTCGCTGACACAACTACCACTCGTCTACTGAGGAAATTCCAACTCCGCCACCAGACATACCCAAAAGAGTAACTACCAGATTGTCTCAATAGAGGTATTCCTAAAAGCATATATGAACCTGAACTCTCTAGTAAAGTTAAATATCCCATGAGTCAATATTTGTTTGACCACAATCTATCAAAGTAAAATAAGTTATTTGTAAATCAATGATCTATTGTATCTATTCCTAACAATGTATAGGAAGCCTTAGCTAATCCAAGATGAAAAGCTTCTATGCATGAGGACTTGCAAAAGAATGAAACTTGGGACTTGATTGATTATCTAACAGGGAAGAAGCTCGTGGGTATCGATGGGTTTACACAGTTAAGTATAAACCATATAAAGTGAGTTTGATGGCAAAAGACTACTCTCAAGCCTGTGGGTTGACTACACAGAGACGTTTTCATATGTAGCTTAAATAAACGTCGTTCGTGTGTTATTGTATTTAGCTACAAATTTGGATTAGATATTGTAAGAATTTTTTGTTAAAAAAAATAAAAAAAGTATTTTCACGTAGGGATATATTTGACGAAATATCTCAACTTACTTCAAGGACGTTAGCTCAAGTTTGCCTCCTCAATATACTGAGGCATTCATCAAATCTCAATCTACAATATTAGTGCTCAGACTCGTCAAACCGTGCTCCACTAGTTATATTAATTAAAGTAGAGCTAGCTCTTCTAGTAGTTTCTATTTTATACTCCACTTTCATTAGAAGGGAAAAGAATGGTACTTAATTTAAAATAGATGCCTTGAACTTTTCTTTTCAAATAAAATTTTAATTACCAGCTCATCAAAGTTTATACACCCTTAATAACTTAATAGGTAAAGCACTACTAAAAATCAGGGGTTTTCCCACCGAAGATTTCTCACTGAAATTCGGTGGGAACCCTTTGTCCCACCGAAGCGGTCGAACAATCCCGTTAATGTTTATTAAAAAAATAATTTTTTATTATCGTTCGACCGCCGCGGTCGAACAAAATTAATTTTTTTTTAATTATTGTCCGACCGCCGTGGTTAGGGGTGCCCGTGGTACTGTACGGTATTTCACATTTCGGTTCGGTAATTTCAATTTTCGATTTTTAAAAATGTCATACCATTACCATACCAAACTAATTCGGTATGGTTCGGTATTTTCATGTTCGGTTTCGGTAATTTCGGTACGGTAAGTCGGTAACCGTAGTTTGTTCAACTTCGACTTACATATAATAGATATGTATGTTGCAAATAAATGTGAAAGGAACTAAGAAACTTCATCTGGCAATTAACAATAAACCTTCACAGTACATCAGCGCAAAATACATAAATACCACAAAACATATAGCAAATCTCCAATGTACAAATAACACTAGCCGAAATCTAATTAAACTAACTTTACCACACGAACTTACACAAAAAATTCATTATTAAAATTTTAATTCTACTTATGATAAGCTAATATATTTTTTACACACAAAACAACAAGCTTTTGAGTTTTGACTGTACTTGAAAGACAACTCTCTAGTAAAGAATTAAAGTAGATTTTATGGTATTGATACTATTTTATTTATAAATATTTATATGTTTTAATTAAATATATAATCATATCACAAGTTTTAGATATTTATTTAGAATTTTATTAGCTCATATTTAGATTAATTAAAGCTATTATGATTTATTAGATTAATTAAAGCTATTATGATATATATATATATATATATATATATATATATATATATATATATATATATATATATATATATATATATATATATATATATATATATATATATATAATTTGTATATGTAATTAAGTATTTCGGTATTTTCTTTATAGATACCGAATACCGTACCAAATACCAAAATTTTTAAATTTCATACCAAATACTAAAATACCGTTACCAAAGTAAAAAATATTTCGGTTCAGTACGGTAATTCGGTATTTACCATACTATGGGCAGCCCTAGCCGTGGTCGAACAAAATTAATTTTTTTTTTATTTTTGTCCGACCGCCGTTCGACCGACGCGGTCGGATGCTTTAAACTACAGATAAAAACTGCCTGTCAAAACAATTTCTCTCCACTTCTTTCTATTTACCTTTCTCTTTTCTCTCTTCTAACCTGACCCCCAACCCCCAAATCCACTATCTTCTTTAAATTTTTCTATCAAAACTCCATTTAATCCATCAATTGGTAAGTTTTTCTTAATTTCACTATTTTCTTTAAATTTTTTCCTTTAATTTCACAAACCCTAACCCCCAATTTTTATTTTTTCACAAACACGCAGATCCGTGGCCACCACCTCAGGCAGCAGCACCGGGCACCACCAGCTGCTGCGGCGCAGGACTGATTTTGTTCGACCAATAAGTTTTTTTTGTTTTTTTCAATAAATTAAAGGTTTGGTGATTAGTTTGAATGATAGATAATTATTGGATTAATGTGTGTGCTTGTTATTTTAAAGAAACTATTGGATTAGAGTATTGATTATGGGGTGATAGTTAGAATTAAAGTTGGTTTGGTGTTGTTATTGATTTGGTGTTGGTTTTTAAGATGTTAAAAAATTGGTTTGGTACGTGTTGTTATTGAACATTGCTTGGGGTTGTTATTTTGGTATTGGTTTTGGAGATGTTAGCTTTGGAATTGTGGTTTGGAATGTGTTGAATGACTAGCGAAGCTTTGAAACCATTAGTTGGGGGAAGTAAAAATTCATGAAAATTGTAATGTGCACTTGAAGTTGGGTTAGGCTTGAAGTTGTAACCTTGTATAATTGTGACCTTGAACTTGCAAATTGGTGCTATAGCTAGTTTTTTGCTTGAACTTGAACCTTGAACATTGTGACCTTGCTATAGAAATACAAATTGGTGCTTGAACTTGAACCGTGTGACCTTGCTCTTGAACTTGCTATAACTAGTTACTCGGAATTGATATCATGAATTGAGATTACTGTTTGGGGTTGTATGAGTATATTTAGAGACTTGTAATAAAGTGAAATCTTGTAGTGAACAAATAGGTTCTTTTTATCTCCTAAATTGCTAAAGTTTGAATCTTGTTAACCATTTACAAGTAATAGGATACTTGTTTTACAAAGGGTGAAAATATGGAACTTTCATATCCTAAAGTTAGCAAATGAACTAGTACCACACTTAACAATAATTTAATAGACATTAGCTATAAATAATATAGTAGCTAAACAACTTAAAATATCTTATTTGTAAATTGACTTATATGAAATAAATTATTTTTAAATATCCATTTTGTAATCTTTATTTCAAAGAAATAGATATAAGTTGTAAATGAGAAGTGCTATTAATTACTAAATGATAATCCTAGAGAATAAATTAGTTAATAATATTAGTTTTAAAGAAGAAGAGAATAGCAAAAAATTGATGAAATATTTTTAACTATTTGTTTAGAATGAAATATATATTTTACAAAGGGACAAATATAAAACTTTCTCGTAGCATAAATTGTAAGTAAATGAACTACTATCACATTTAACAATAACTTAAGAGACATTAGCTTTAAGTAATATAGTGAAGGCATCTATGAACAGTTTGATGAATCGGTGGTTAGACGTGGAAAAAACACGACTAATTTTGGAGAAGGAACATCTAGGGCAAACGAAGAGGATGAATATATGGATGATGTTGAAACAACCAGGGAAGAATTTGTCGATGACGATGAGGAAAGCGAGGAAGAAGAAATAGCCGATGATCTTGACACGAATGATGATGACTGACATGTTCGTAGTAAGCCGGTTGTCATGTTACTACTATCAATAGCACTACTTTATAAATGTACTCCGTTCTAAATTTATATTTTTTTTCATTGTGCTTATTTTACAGATATTGCATCCACGGGGGAGGCTAAGGGGAAAAAAAGTTCAAGGTACCTCTTCTGATTTTAAGGTAATAACTATGCATAAGATTTATTAATAATTTAGTTAAGTTTTACTTATGTTTAAATCTAATATTTTTAATTATTTCAGACAAAGTGTAAGTGGCATGTTTCCTTTGATAGCATTATCCGAAAATTTCCTCAAAAAATGCGTTGATCTAGTCAGGGGCTCCATGTATACTTGTCGGGATAGAGGACAGAAGCCCGATTAGATATTTGAGCCTCAGTGGCTACAACTGATGAAATACTGGGAGAGTGATGAATTCAAGAAGAAGAGCGCCCAAGGAAAGGCAGCGCGAGCCTCCGAAAAGGGTGGGTCGCTGCACACCGGGGGCTCAATTAGTTGCGCGACTCAATGTATGCTATTGGTAAAGATCTTTAATTTATATATATTGTTTTTAATGTAACTCTCGTTAATTTTCTATCTAACTTGTCATCTTCTAATATTTGTAGGAAAAGAAAGAAGGGTGGACAGTACCCCAGCGCGAAATATTTAAGACTAGACATATTTACACGGACAAAAAAGGGGAAGAAGTCTGGGTCGAGCCGCGCGCTAAAGAGTTGTGGGTAAGTTATTAAATTCAAACTTCTTTGTATAATCCTTCAATATTTATACATCTAATTTTTATTATTAATTTTTTTTTTCAGGAAAAAACTTCAGCGGCTTATGAAGCAAGGTTGGCAAGCCAAGCATCTAAGTGTGGAAGCAGTACCCCAGCTCCAATGACCCTTGAGGAGGAAACCACACTATGGTTGGAGGTGAATGGAGGGGTAAAGAAGGGATGTGCTTACGGTCTTGCTTCGTAGTATACCTCGGATCTTCTGAATCCAGGTTTGTTTGGCTCTTACACTCCTACTAGCTCAGTTAATCCATCCGTGGAAGCTCGACTGCCAATGAAATTGAAGAGCTTAAGAGAAAGAGCGAAGAAGAATGTTTGCGCAATGAGGCAAATATGAATGCCATGCAGGAAATGATACAAAACTGGATGGCTAGTCATTCTGAGAAGGGAAAGAAAAAAGACAAGGGCAAGAGCAAGAGGAGTAGCAGGAGCAGGGGGAAAGGCAAGACCAAACGTCGATGCAGATCGTCGTCTGAGTCTGGATCCGAGTCTAGTTCTGAGACAACCGTGTAGTATAATGGATTGTTCATGATGTTAGACATGTGTTAGACTTGTTGATAGTTTTTGTTAAGCTTCTTTGATGATTGTAAAACTTGTAGTTGATTTGTTTGACTTGTTTTATCGTTGTGAAGTCTTGAAACTATGTATTTTGTTAAAATTTTAGTTTAAAGTCAAGTTTAGACTAATATTAAGGCTTGGTGAAGCCTATTGTTTATTGCTTGCTCGTATTTTCTGCGTTTACAGGTGGTGTAGCTCTAATTACAGCTTTTATATTGCAGGTTTTACACAGAATTCCGACCGCAATTTCGACCGCTCCGGTCGAAAAATTGAAAAAAAAAATTCCAGAATTTCATCTGTCCGACCGATTCGGTCGAACAGATGAATATTTATTTTTCCAGAAATTCATCTGTTCGACCGCCCTCCCACCGAAATGCAGTCGAACGTTCGACCGAAGCAGTCGAACAGACTTCTCCTACCACCTAATCTTCGACAACCTGTTTTGGTCGATCATCGGTCGGTTGTCCGACCGATGTCCAACCGTTTGGGCGATCGAAAAATCCCTGATTTTTAGTAGTGAAGTCTCTAATTTTTACACTTCTCCAAAGGAAATATAAATCACATTTAATACTCTTAAATACACATAATCATGCTAATGTATCAATATCTCAACTAGAAAGAAGATGGTAAGAGGAGTACATGAATACCTTCAATAAACTAGTAGTGTAATAGGATCTCTCTGTAGTTACCTAGGGAAACCTTGTATTCATGTGACAACCTTTACGATCTGCTACGGCAACACAAGACTCAAAGAACATCGTTTATTTTAAGTCTAGAGAAGGGTTTTATTTTCTAGGGTTTTATATATATATATATATAAATATACATACAAACTTATACAACTATATTACAAAAAAAAAAAAAAAATAGCAACATTATACAAATTACACCACATAGCAATATTTTCCTAGCATATTTCATTTTTCTTTCTCATTTCAATGCCCACTACTACATCCTCGAGTCCCTTATTTTTCTCCATTTCCATTTTCTGTCCTAAATCCCCTCTCCATCAAAAATAACTCAATAAACACGTCAAAGATATGTCGGAAAATGGTTGCGGCAGCGGCAAAAAATGGTGACTCGGGCGATAAACTCGACCAGATCCTGCTCTCCGCCGCAATAGTCAACGGCGAAGACGTCGGTCCATTCGTCCAAAAAGCCTTCGCTCGGGCAAGCCAGAAACTCTTCTCCACCACCTCTGCTACTTCTCCAAATCTAAAGAATCAGAAATCGAAGACGTGTGCAAAGCATACTACGAAGACTTCATCACAGCTGTCGTTGATCTCTGATATCTTCTCTCCAATGTCGTTTAGCTTGGTGGTTACCCACTGTTACGATGGTTCTATGCCATTGTTTAGCTATGAATCTGTTGCATTTTCTCATATTGACCTCTATAATTTTTTTTACTGATGTTATTCATTGCACTGATTATTTCCCTATTATAGGATTATTATAGTATTCTTTGGTTATTTATTATGACCTTAGGTTAGTTTCTTCACTGGAATATTGTATAGGATGTTCAGAATTAAAAGCTCATTGACTGTTGTTATAATTGTAGTATGTTGGTTTCTGTCGATCTGAATAACACTATGTTAATTACAATGCTTATAAAAGATACAGACTTGAGGCGTGTAGACTGATTTTGAACAGATACTATAGGCCAATAAGTACTATAGTCTAAAACAATCTGATGTTCGCTGGATCGTCTCAGAGGTAAGCATCCCTGCGAGGACCAGCTCCCGTGAACGATTCACCAGCATCCATTTCTAATTGCAGACCGAACATGGGCGCCGTCTCTGGAGGCTCAACGACACTTAATAATCAAGACCTCAAAAGAACATCTGTCATTCAGGACATCCTAAAAGAGATGAAGGCCATCCTCGATCGGATTGGTAACGTGTCGGGTGCTCCACCCCAGATTACAACCGTAGATGAGAAAAAGTTTTTTAAGCATGCATACAAAGCAAGCGATGCACCGATCCACGTACCAAAGCACTTCCGCCTGTTGGATAACTTAAAATACGATAGGAAAACGGATCCGGAAGAGCATATTGTTACGTACTATACAGCCGTCAAAAGCAACAAAATCTCTGAGGAACAACTCCAGTCTGCTCTGGTAAAGAGGTTCGGCTCAACCTTGACCAAGGGCGCCCTCGTTTGGTACACTCAAATACCGATGGGCTCTATTGAGTTACTCACCAGATGCAGAATATGTTCAAGAAAGCGCATCATGTCACCCGTAAACGGGAGAAGCG
This sequence comes from Petunia axillaris subsp. axillaris, assembly GCA_029990575.1. Lineage (NCBI taxonomy): Eukaryota > Viridiplantae > Streptophyta > Magnoliopsida > Solanales > Solanaceae > Petunia > Petunia axillaris. Next base: position 147,180,145 of record JARKNS010000004.1, read on the forward strand.
CATGGAGGAGACGAATTTTTAAAGGACTACTATTTATGCCTAAAATCGATCGCCTAGGTTAAACAATTAATTTAGAATGATGTTACAAGCAATAAAGTAAATACAATAGAAAATTAAATAAGTGAAAGAGAGAAATAATGAGCAAGAAAAGTAAAGTAATCTTATGTCCTTAGAATAGCTGGATTCTGTGGTGAATCGCTTCGTTGTACAATACAATGTAAGGAGGGGTATTTATAGTAGTGGATACCCAGTCTTAATTAAGGTAAAATACAAAGACTAATAAGGTTATGGGCCTATAACTCAAGGTGGTGGCGTATACTAAACCCTAACTAGGAGACTGTAAACCTAAGGTAGTGGAATGTATGCCATGCGTCCTATGGTCGTACCGCCTGAACGGTCATTAGCCCAAGTAGCAGGTGTGTATCCTCTGTGCTCGGTGACTTGTTTGATAAACCTAGTCTCTCCACCTGGACTCGTATCCCGAAAGTAGTAGGTGGTATGTTTTTGCCCATACAGTCAGTCCCCCAATTTGCTGAGTGCTAATGTAAGTAGTCAGGAAGTGAAAGCAGCGTACAAGATAGATGTGAAAAGATATCTCACTGACTTCTTGAGAGTTGCAGACCTTTTGACTGAGAATGATGTTGATTTCTTCAAGAACTCCGTGTGCTTTCATCTGATTGGTTTATACCGATTCTATGCACCTTTCCAAGAACTGCTATTAACTTCTCCAAATCATTTCATATCTTCAGTAATAATGGCGCTTGACCATTTCATGCGTCATCCTTATCTCTTTTCTGCCTATAAATAGAGATTTCGTGACAGTAAAGAAATCACAAACTCCTCTTCAGAAAATACTTCTCTTCTTCAACAATTTCTTATGATAGTCAGAAACTTTTCTTTCCTCAGAAATGGTCGCCTTTGATATTGGTTTGATATTCTCATAAATTCTTCTTGGTTCCAAATGGATGATTCATGAGGGAACTATAGGAGGAAACTCTTATGTAGTTTATCTACTTTTCTTTCTTCATCCATGAAGGAACGAATGGAGTCCCCCGAGTCATGAAGTTTGATCGGGATTCTAATGACGTCTTTTGGAATGTCTTCATTATGTCATGTGCATTGATTACGGTGCGCTCATCTTCTAACACACCGGTTGCTGTAATATTCCTCTTGTCATGATGGGTCAGGAGGCTTAACCCTTTCGGCTGTCATGAAGCTTCTCTTCCAGGACATTCCTGATATTCGAATAGTTGTTTTGACGGCGTAGGGTTGAAGTTCTTGCGCTTGGCTTTGTTTCATGGTAGGCTAGAGGATACAGCTTCATGTCGTCAGGTGATTAAGATGTCACTAAGATTTAGATCCCCTCGTGATTCATGGCTTCCACCTTGGTTATCTGCTTCAGTTGAACCGCTATTGCAACGCTTCATCGGTCGTTGGCTGTGGAATACCTAAAGGAAGAGGCTTCCTTATGGTAGATTCCTAGCTCAAGCCTCTCCATCCCTGGTGAGCTCCTGATTGTACTTGAAGATCTGCGGGGCTGTACACTCTAGTTTGACCAATTGAGGTTGACTCGAATGGACTCAGGTTTTCTTCGAGTTCAGCAGGCAAGATGGAGGAGGTAAGGCCTGTACTTAGATGCTTATGAGGTCCCTTGCTTTGATCAAGCGGATGGGCTTTGGTTGTACCAACGGCTGCGTACCTTGAGGGAATGCCCGGGCAGACATATCTCGGGCTGTCAGAAGAAAAGAAGAACTCCTGACTGTTTTACGGCTTGTATCTACAATCCAGATGAAGGATCTTCAGCCATGTTAATCCTAAGGAGCTCTCTATTTTAGTCTTCCATTTCCCCTTTTTTTTACAATTGTTATGAATAAATGTTGTATTCAGGAAGAACTAATTGTATATTATGAGCCTATGGGATATTTGTCATTCATCAATAGTTCTATACGTACTTGTGTAATTACATGTGATGTAATGTGTAGCCAAGCAATATATTTTGCATACCTTTCTGAGCTAGTTTCTTCAAGAGACGGGTGTGCGCACTAAAGGGCGCTTCATTTGCGTCAATAGGTGACGACTTAGGTTGCGTCCACAATGGGACGACTTTAGCCCGTGTGGAAACGGGCACTTTTGCATCAGACATCGAACGTCTCTTCTTAGTTACTCAAGTATTTAAGACTTTATGGCACTATGAGAACAGGCATTTCTGTCGGTATGTAAGTGCAGTTGTTGAATTAACGAGTTCAACGTATGAGTAATGCCTGGTGGCTGAGCTAGACATGGTCTAGCTCTAAGCGAGTAGTGTACCCTATTTTTTGTAGCGAAAAGTGAGTATATTACTTCAACTTAGGTCATGTCGGTGCTATGAATAGTTGGATCGTATATGGATCTGAATAAGTAAGTAAAACTGGCTAAGTAAAATAGTACTTTTCGTTATAAAGGGGAGCTAGGCATGAAATGTTGTGGGTGAAAATCCATAACATGACTGATGAGTATGAAAATACTGTGATCAAAGTAAAAAGGAACTCAACATAAGAATAAGTGCTTTTAAAAAGCGAAAGATACTTCACGCTCTGATATGAATCAAACAACAAAATAGGAAAACAACAAGAAAATTAAGAAGAAAATTAAAGCAAGGCCAACTTTGATTAATTTGGGATTAAAGAAGAAAATTAGGAGGTGAGGCCTAATCACCCCCCTTAAAACGACAACCAAAGAAAACTTTACTAATTGATCCTCCATTGAATTATTTCAATTGCAAATCAAGGACAAAAGTGCTTAAGCAAACAAGCTTAGCCAATAACCTTACAAATATCAATGCCATCAAAAGCTAACCCTAGTAAATGAGGCTAAGGAAGTTATATAGTACTCCGTAGTTTCCAAAATTGGCACAAAATGCCCTAATTTCCACTAAGGTGGGCTGAAACAAAGTCATTAAACTTAAGATAGGATTCTGGTTATCGCCAAAGCGCTATCGCGCCAACATACGCGCAATCGCGTGGCATGAGTGACCAGAACTTCGCAATCGCGGTCAAGAGCACGCGGCCGCGAAGGTCAAACTCTTCAGTCCTCTTTAGCTCCTTATGTGATCGCGTCTGAGGCCTCGCGATCGCGCTGCACACTTCCAGGCCCTTGTGCGATCGCAATGAGTAGATCTGGCTCTGAGGCAGTGAGCTTGCAAATAGGTACTGAAGCCTCCAAAATCTGCCCAAATAGTTCCAGTTTCGAGAATGTGGCCTGCAATTGTTGCAACTCCCATGCTTGGCTTCTTGTAAATGGTTCCCAAGGTTCTATTGACAACCTCGGTTTGGCCATCGGTTTGGGGGTGGCAAGAAGTAGAGAACAATAAATTAGTACCAAGCCTTCTCCACAATTCCTTCCAAAAGTGGCTAAGGAATTTGGAATCCCTGTCACTAATAGTAGTTTTAGGAACTTCATGCAACTTAAGCACATGCTCAACAAAAAAAATTAACAACATGGGATGCATCATCACTTTTATGACAAGGAATAAAATGCGCCATTTTGGAGAATCTATCAACTACCACGAAAATACTATCTTTCCCTCTTTTGGTCCTAGGCAAACCAAGCACAAATCCATAGAAATGTCAAGCCAAGGACCCAAAGGGGTGGGGAGAGGTGAGTACAAACCATGTGAAAGTAGCTTCGACTTAGCTTGTTTACACTCCAAACATTGGCCACACACCCTTGTAACATCCACCTTCATCCTATAAAATTGCTCCTTAAGGATATCAATGGTCTTTCTCACTCCAAAATACTCCATCAAACCTCCATTATGAGCTTCCCTCACAAACAACTCCCTCCAAGAAGAGTTAGGCACACACAACTTCCCATTTCTAAATAATTAACCCTCAAATTTGTGGAACCTCTTTTTCTCCACATCTTCACCTTGTTCCTCCTCTCCACAGAATCTAGTGAACCTCTTTCTTCTTTCCTCCAATTCACAAGTAGAATAAAGCTCTCCAAAATCTGGACCATTGGTATACATCTACTTCATGCTTTCAAAACACATGAGCTTGGTTCCCAAAGTGTTCAACAACACATGCCTTCTTGATTGAAGCATAAATTTTCTAGACAAAGCATCTGCCACCACATTTTATTTCCCCTTTATGTATTGGATAACATAAGGAAAGCTGTCAAGGAATTCCACCGATTTGGCATGCCTCACATTCAACTTCTCTTTGGATTTGAGGTGTTTTAAGGATTGGTGGTCAGTTCTAATGACAAATTCTTTTGACCAAAGATAGGTTTGTCAATTGGCCAAAGCCCTCACTAAAGCATACAATTATTTGTCATAAGTGGAGTATTTGGTTGTGGCCCCCTTGAGTTTCTCACTAAAATAGGCAATGGGCTTTTGATCTTGCATCAAGACGGCTCCAATTCCTGCTCTACTTGCATCACACTCAACTTCAAAAGTTTTATCAAAGTTAGGTAATTGTAGGAGAGGTGTTGAACTAAGCACTTCTTTCAACTTCACAAAAGTCTTCTCTTGTTCTTTCCCCCACACAAATGCCTTATCCTTCCTTATCACTTCGGTCAACGGTGCGGCTATGGTACTAAAACCCCTCATAAATCTCCTATAAAAGCTAAGCAACCCATGAAAACTCCTTACATCACCAATGTTTTTAGGAGTGGGCAAATTCTTAATGGCCTCTACTTTAGTCTCATCAACTTCCACACTATTTGCACTCACCACAAAGCCAAGAAACATAACTTTATCAACATAAAAGGAGCACTTTTTCAAGTTAGCAAATAATTGCTCTTTTCTCAAAACATCAAACACTTGTTTCAAATGATTAACATGCTCATCAAGGGATTTGCAATAGACAAGAATATCATCAAAGTACACTACAACAAATTTCCCAATGACAGATTTAAGCACATGATTCATCAATCTCATGAAGGTTGAAGGAGCATTGGTCAAGCCAAAGGGCATGACAAGCCATTCATAATGACCAAAGTTGGTGTTAAAGGCCGTCTTCCACTCATCACTCGGTTTCATCCGGATTTGGTGGTAGCCATTCCTCAAGTCAATCATAGAAAACACACAAGAACCATATAGTTCATCAAGCATATCATCTAACCTAAGAATAGGATGACGATACTTTACCATTATCTTGTTGATGGCTCTACAATCCACACACATGCGCGACGTCCCATCTTTCTTTGAAACTTGATCGGGACCGCACATGGAATCAAGCTTTCTTGCACATGTCCTCTTTCAAGCGACTCTTCCACTTGTCTTTGAAGTTCTCTAGTGGACTCTGGATTGCTCCTATAGGCATCCTTGTTGGCCAATTGTGAGCCCAGAACAAGGTCAATTGGATGCTAAATGCCTCTTAGAGGTGGCAATCCACTAGGCAACTCCTCGGGAAGATGTCTTCATAACCTTGCAAAAGAGAAGAAATAGAACTAGGCAAAGAAGAGATTAGTTCATTAGTAAGCAAAACATGGTCTTTGTGCATGAGGAGGATCAATAGAATCTCCTCATTCAATACTTCACAATGCTCTTTCTTTGACAAAAATACACTCACTCTTTCTTTTGGGTCCACACTCTTTTGTGTAGTAGCTCCCACTCTTCCCCCCTTCAACTCCCTCTTTTTTTTCTTTCTCTCTTTTCAACTTTAACTCCCTCATCTTCCTATATCCCTCACTCATTTGAGCCGGAGTCAATGGATTAAGGATGTGCTTTCACCCTTCCAACTCCAAAGCATACTTATTAGTCTTGCTATCATGCTTTGCTGAACGATCATATTGCCAAGTCCTACCAAGCAAAATATGACAAGCTTGTATTGGAACTACATCAAACAAGATCTCAACTTGGTAGTTTCCTACCTTAATTTGATCAAAGCTTGCTTGGTCACCTTCAATTCCCCACAATCATTCAACCATTGTAGCTTATAGGGTTGTTGGCCTAGTGGGAAGCTTGAGTTGTTCAATCAAAGTAGCACTTGCTACATTAACACAAATCCCACTATCAATGATGAGAGAACAAACGGTACCTTGGATCCTACAATGAGTATGAAACAAATTTTTCATTTGGTCCAAGTCCTCCTTCACGTGTACTCCCATTAACCTCCTAACAACAAGAGTTGCAATATTTTCTTCCTCAGGGTGCTCACTTTCTTCTCCTCCACCATTAAAGTCTTTATCACAAGGAATGTCTCCATCTATCTCCTTTACCTCACTATCTTCCGTTCTACCATTGCCTAAAGCAACCATGGTTATCTGGTTGGGACAATTGCTCATCACATAGCCTCGGTTGTTGCATTTATAACATTGAATATTAGACAACCTTTCGGATTTAGCTTTGTTACCTTCCACTTTTGGCTCCTCCTTGGGCTAGGCTTTGTCAAATTGGACCTTGAACTCTTGCCTCGGCTCCTTTGGCTTTGTCCCATGGTGAATAGGTCTTCACATTGTCCCTTGCTTTGTTCCAATTAGAAGAGGTGCCCTTGGACTTGAATGACTTGTCCAACTTGAACCTTCTCTCTACCTTCAGCGCCGCTTGAAAAGCATCATACAAGGAATTAAATTGGTGAAATTCCATGGGAGAAGAGATATCTCCATTCAAGCCTCCACAAAACCTTGGAATAAAGAGTCGATCCCCATCTTGAATGTTAGCCTTTATCCTTATCTTCTCAAACTCATCAAAGTATTGCAGAAACCCTTTGCTTCCTCACCTCAAGTTGTAGAACTTCTTGAGCAACTCTTCATCATAGTTCTTGGGTAAGAATCGATCTTCCATCATTTCTTTCATTGCTATCCATCCACCCTTTGCAAGTAGCCTATGAGTCTTCCTTTGCCTATGCTTGGATTCCCACCAAGTAGCCTTCAAATTGAGTAATGGTATACTTGACTTTTGTTGCTTCTTGCACATTGTTGATTTGGAAGATTCTCTCCATTTTTACAACCTATTCTAGATACTCTTCAGGATCACTACCTCCTTGGAAAGTAGGAAGATTGATCTTGATGGTATTCAATCCCATGTCCTCATCGTAAACCCTTCGATTTCCACCATAACCACCATAGTCATAATAGTCCTCTTCACAGTCCGCTCTCCCTTGGTAACCTCTCCAAATCGACTATCTCGGCCCCTATGTCCTCCCACTGGGTAGAAGTATTGATCACCATCATAGTCATCAAGTGCATGGTAAGATTTTTCGTCATGTTGACGACCAATTTATGGACGCACCAAACCTTCACACCTTGGAGCTTCATATCTTGGAGGGTCATCTCTTGGAGGATCATGCCTTGGAGGATCATGAATAGGATCCTTTGCTTATGGAGTGTCATTTGGAGAGTAGGTGTCTTGGGCTATCATATGATAATAACGGTCATTAGCCCGAGAAAGCCTACTAGGACCATCACCCTGCACCCCCACGGTTGGAAGTGTATCCACCACTTTCTTTCCCGCTTCTTGGAGCCTAGACTTGCTGGATAGGTCATCAACGGTTTTTCTGATCCCCTTGAATTCATCTTGGAATACATCCAACTGATCTAACATCGTATGAATCAAGGTATTGGTCTCCATGCTCACCTCAACTTCATTTTGAAACATAGTACCTACAAACAATCAAAACAAACAAGGTTAGTAGAAAAAATCCTCACCCATTCACTCTTTAAGTGTTTACACTTGATTTGATTGCACACAATCCACTCGTGTTTACACTCAATGATTGGCTTTTACTCGCTCAAATATTCTCACCACACTTACCTTTTACCTCTCTTGGCTAATTCAAGTTGCTTTTCGCACTCAAGTCCGATTTAACAATCAAACTCAATTCAACTCGGGATGGAATGGAGTTTGATGTAGCAAAGAACGAACATTTAAAGTTAACGGACGGGAATTAGAAAAAGTCAACGAGATGGAAATAGAAAAGCACGAATCGAATTGGCACGAAACGAATTCGAATTTGGATGAAAATTTGTTTATGATCTAGAAACTCACTATATTTGAAGATGATAATGGAGTTTGGGTGATTGGAATCTGTTTAAGGGCTGTTTCAAGTAAACTGTCTAAGAAAACTGTTTTTTTAGAAGTTGGTATATCTATGTGATCGCGTGAGCTGGGTCGCGATCGCGATAAAGGAGCTCACAGTAACGCGCGGTCACATGAGGTAGGACGGGAACCGAAGAGAAAACAGATAGCGGACCTACGCTATTGCGCTTGATGGTGCGCGATCGCATAACTTTCTGGAGATTATGCAGATGCCATTTTTTCAGAAATCTTCTTCACTTGAATCTTTACAAACCAGCTGATTTTTGCTCCAAATTTGAGATATATGCTCTTTGTTAGTCTGCTAACAAATCTCAATAATTGATTCTTCAAAATCAACACCCAAATTGAGAAACTCCAATTCCTTGTTAAAGAACCCTAATTTTTTATTCTTCAAACTGGCAACCCAAATGTTGTTTGTCGCTCAATTCCTTCAAGAAACGGCTTCTAGGATCATCAACCGTCAATTGGTAGCAAAGTTTTCATCCAAAAGTAACCTAACTCTATGACTCAATTTTTTTGGGATTTTGAATGTATATATTTTTTTATTATTTGATGAACAAAACCTAGATAGTGTTTGTAAGAACAAATACCAATCCGAGCTCTGATACCAAATAATATGAATCAAACAACCAAATAGGAAAATAACAATAAAATTAAGAAGAAAATTAAAGTAAGACCAAATTTGATTAATTTGGAATTAAAGAAGCAAATTAGGAGGTGAGGCTTAATCACCCCCTTAAAACAACAATTGAAGAAAACTTTAACTAATTGATCCTCAATTGAATGATTTCAATTGCAAATCAATGCTTAAGCAAACAAGCTTAGCCAATAACCTTAAAAATATCAATGTCATCAAAAGCTAACCCTAGTAAATGAGGCTAAAGAACATATAGTAGTTTCCAAAATTGGCATAAAATACCCTAATTGCCCTTAAAGTGGGCTGAAATAAAGCCATTAAATATAAGATAGGATTCTGTTTATCGCCATAGCGCTATCGCGCCAACATACGCCCGATCGCGTGGCATGAGTAACCAGAGCTTCACAATCTAGGTCGAGAGCATGCGGTCGCGAAGGTCAAACTCTTCAGTCCTCTTCAGCTCCTTGCGCGATCGCGTGTGAGACCTCACGATTGCGCTACACACTACTAGGCCCTTGTGCGATCGCGTCTGCAGTCTCACGATCACGATGAGTAGATTCTGACTCTGAGGCAGTGAGCTTGCAAACAGATCCTGAAGCCTCCAAAATCTACCCCAGTAGTTCCACTTTTGAGAATGTGGCCTACAACTGTTGCAACTCCCATGCTTGGCTTCTTCTAAATAGTTTACTCACGAGCTGGGTTGTATCAAGCTCGATCCTCGGAAGGTTTAGGGGCATGTACTTGGGCTTCCCCACTCGAGGGTACTGAGCTTGGAGACATTACCTCTGGGCCGCTGACAACCCGATGGTATGCTCAGGTAGTTGACCAGCGCATGACGCTGCCCTGTGGTGGATCCTATCTTTGGAACTTCAAGGTTCATCCAGTCTACGGGGTTTAGCTCAACCACTATCTTCTGGTCGTATGAATCTTCAGACACATCGTCGTTACTTGAAATTTCTTCCTGATAGACAAACTCCCATGTCTGAAAACTTTTCAAGAAGGCTTTTATTTTCTCGTGTCGATTCAATGTACAGATGCCTTTTGTGGTAAAAAATTCTTTGACTTGATCACCCACTAGTTGGGTGCTGCTGAAGAAGGTGTCCTCCCTGGCCCCCAGTATGTAGGCTAAGTCAAGAGCTTAAATTATCGCTTTATACTCTGCTTGGTCGCTCTGAGCTCTTATAGTCTTGTGGAAGACCATCCTAGTGGGTGTCCTAGCCCACAAATCGAGGTGGACTTCTTCCTCTTTGAGATCTACGTCAATGCTAATCTCCCAACACACGGACTCGATCGTTTCTTCGCTCCTGATTGACTCCTCCGCCTTTTGCTCCAGTTTATCCATGAAGACTAGGTAAAACCTTCCAATTCCTATGACTCGATGGCAGTTCAAGGTTGGTAAATAATTTTATACTCTCCCAGTTTCTCAGCCCATTCTGCCATCTCCTTAGAGAGTCTGGGTTTAGACAACATGGTCCTTCTGGTGTGGAGGAGACCATGCTGACCGCGTGGCCAAGAAAATACGAGCACAACTCCTGGGTTGCCATGATCACGGTCGCAATAAACTGAAATAGCAAAGGCAGAAACTTATGTCTGTGCGAAGGTCTTTTGCTGGCGTACTTCACGGAAAATTGCCTCATATTCTCTTGTCATACAAGGACTGCATTTCATGCTATCTCCGAGACTGAAACATTAAGTAATAGATGCTCACCTGGCTTTGGCTCAGCTATCACTGGAAGCTGTAGGAGCTGTATGTTTGTATGGGCTACTGTCAGGTAACTCAGTATCAGCCATAGGGCTCCTCCTTGCCTCTGTAGCACCTCAGAGAACTGACATACCAATTCTGTTGCTTTAGGGACTAGCTGATCCATCATTGACAATCGATCACGTAGTTCGTTGATCTCTTCTCTAACCTCTCGTTCAATGGCCTTGAACTCCATGGACTCCTCTTTGGTCATGTTTACTTTGGTTATTTGTCGAACGCTAAGATCCCCTTCATAAGTATGATAATATTCGCCAAGTGAAGACTTCTTACCCCGTAAGTCGTTAACCCCGTGTGAAGTTGGTATCTGAAAATTGATGGAGTGTTGAGGGTATTCCCTTAATGCTATGTATCCAAGGCCATCCCAAGATGAAGTCATAAAATAGGTTGCAATTCAGCACCTGGAAGGGAGTAATGATCGACACGCCAGGTATATGGACCGGTAGAGCTAGTTCCCCAACAGGTTCTTCTCAACAGCCATTGAAGCTAACTATGTTCTGAGGACCTGAAGCTACATGGTGGCGTTGATGTGTATTCTGTAGCATCTCCATCCGAATAATATACACGCTACTCCCCAAATTGATCAGAGCTAGCTAGATGCAAAAGTCGGACATATATACTGAAATAACGAGGTCGCTCTGGTGCTCTCCTTCTTCCTCCGGGCTGAACGAGATTTGACTAAGCAATTCCCCCGACTCTGCAGTCCCCCAGGTTGTGGCTGGCTCATGAACCGTGAAGATTGCATTGATGGTCCTCAAGTTTTTATAACGTCGTAGTCCTTCTTCAATCAAGTCTTCCAGGTGTCCTTCTTTCTATAGTTGTTCATCGATTTCGATCATCGGGGCCTTGCAATCGACCGTCGCTGTAGTGAAAATCGCAATAGGGCGTTGCATTTCTCCTTATTGCTCCTTTTATAGTAGGCGGCCATCGGACCCTTGGACCTAGTTTTCCAAATTGATTGACAACTAAATCCTCATCATTGACTCGCAAACCAAAATCTCTGAAGCTGCGGGACTCTGTCCGCTTTTCTTGGGATCCAGATCCCCGGGAATTGCTCTGCTTTCTGATTCCCACTTGGTTTTGGAATTTTGCTTTTGTTCTTCTTCTGTCTCCCTCACCTTCTAGAGAGTGACTCCCTGCTCTCTTCCTCTGCTCAGCTTTGGGGTTCTGGGAATGGTCTGTCTCCAAGCGAAGCTTTTCAGTATACCTCTGATGCAATGTGCTCCATATTGTCACATGATGTTGAGTTAAACTCCACTGCAATTCCCTAGTGGCTAACGACCCCTTCGAGTTCAGACTTTTGCCAAAGACTACCATAGTAATATTAATGGGGGCTGGAGTAAGCTTCATGCGTTCTCGCTAAAACCTATCAAGGTAGTCCTTCAGCAATTTGCCGTCACGCGGACAGATTTTGAAAATGTTCTGCATGCGTTTATCCCGCTTGCGGGCGCCAGAATATGCTTTCTTGAATAAGTCCTGCATCTGAGTGAATGATTCGATGGAGCCCATTGGTAGCAGGGTGTACCAAGCAAGGGCAGATTTGGTCAGAGTTGAGTCAAACCTCTTCACCAGAGCAGACTGAATCTCTTCCTCAGTGATCTCGTTACTCTTTACAGGCATGTAATATGCAGCAATATGCTCATCCCGATCAGTTATTCCGTCATACTTCAAGTTATCTAGCAAACGCAAATGCTTTGGTATGTGGACCGGTGTGGCGCTTCCTTTGTGGTAACTTGGGGTGGAGCAGCCGGCAAATTACTAATCCGGTCGGGGATAGCCTTCATCTCCTTTATGAGGTCCTGAATAACAGGCGCTCTCTTAAGGTCTTGATTGTTGATTGTTGATGATCCTTCAGGGGCAGCATCCATGTTTAGCCTACGGTTCGGGACGGATGCTGGTGAATGGTTCGTGGGCACTGGTACTCGCGGGGATGCTGGCCTCTGAGATAATCCAGCAAACATCGCTCCTAACTTCTGAGATATCCCTTTGACCATGTTGTTCGAGTTCCGCTCGGCTTGTTCAGACATAGTGTTGAGGAGATTAATAAGGAAACTTCTGAATTCAGGATTACCTTCCGGCGGCTGGTCACCTTTCCCATCGCTGGCAACATGGATTAGCTCTTGGAAAAGGTCTTTCGATTGTTCAACGGGATCCTTAGGCTGCACGCTGGGATCACTGGGATCCTTCACGGATTCATCTACTGCGTCTGCACTATTCTTCGGAATGTTGCTACTATCATCAGACATGATTGCGCCTTTTCCTTCGTAGAATACCTACAATTGGTGCCAAATTGTTTATGCCTAAAATCGGTAATCTAGATTAAACAATTAATTTAGAATAAGGTCACAAGAAATACAATAAATACGGTGGAAAAGTAAATAAGTAAAAGAGAGAAATAATGAGCAAGAAAAGTAAAGTAATCTTATTCCTTGAGAATAGCCAGATTCTGTGGTGAATTGCTTCGTTGTACAATACAATGTAAGCAGTGGTATTTATAGTAGTGGATACCAAGTCTTAGTTAAGGTAAAATACAAAGACTAATAGGCTATGGGCCTATAACTCAAGGCGGTGGTGTATACTAAACCCTAACTAGGAGACTATAAACCTAAGGCGGTGGCATCTATGCCCTGCATCCTATGGCCGTGCCGCCTGAACGATCGTTGGCCCAACGAGCGGGCGTGTATCCTCTGTGCCCGGTGACTTGTAAGATAAGACTAGTTTCTCCAGCTGTAGTAGTAGGTGGCGTATTTTTGCCCACACAACTACCTAGAAAGGTTCTAGAGGGAACGTATGGAGCTTCCTCCAGTTCCCGATAATATTGATGTTGTAGCTTTTGGCAAGAGCTTGAATTTCAAAGGGTTATTAGCTACTAGGGAGTTGCAGTGGAGTCTAACTCAACACCCCGTGTCAAAATGGAGTGCTCTGCATCAGAGATACACTGAAAAACTCCGCCTGCAGCCAGAGCATTCCCAGAACCCTGAAGATAAACAAAGAAATTGTGCAGAAAGTCCATCCCTGGAGGAAGGAGGACATGAAAAAGAGTAAAAGGAAAGACTTAGACCCAAGTAGGGCATTACCCGAGGGTCTGGGTCCTAGGAGAAACGAACTGAGCCCCACGGTTTTCGAGATTTTGGTTTGCGAGTCAACGTTGTGGAACTGGTTGCCAATCACTTTGGAAAACTAGGGCCAAAATTACGGTGGCCGCCCACCGTAAAAAGATCAACCGGGAGGAATTCAACAGCCTATTGTGACTTCCATCGTAGCAACGACCACGCCACAGTCATTTTCAAGGCCCTAATGTTAGAAATTAAGCATCTACTAAAGGAGGAACACCGCACGGATTTGATTGAAGAAGGAGCAAGGCGGTTGAGAGCACTGCACTCTGGGGACAAGCGGAGCATCAACGCGATCTTTGCAATCCTGGGACCTACCACGACTTGGGGGACTAGAAGGCCAGGGCCGTTCGCTAGCCCTATTGCGTTCAGCTCGGAAGACGAACGAAGACATCAAGACACTCTCGTCGTCCCCATAAGTGTCCAACCTTTAGATCAAGAAAGCTTAGAATGACCCGAGAAATAATGTGAACATTACCTGATGGGGGGGTATTACAGAAGATAGACCAACACAATCAGATGATTTCGAGCCCCTGCGGGATAATTGATTTCAATGGCCTTCGCGAGGAGCTTGTTAGAGAACTAGCTCTACCGGTTCATATCCCAGGCGTGACAAGCACAACCTCTTTCCAGGTACTCACCTGTAATCTGTCATATGATGTCATCATGGGACGGCCCTGGATACACAGTGTAAAGGGAGTACCCTCAATGCTCCACCAAATCTTCAGATACCCTACCTTACACAGGGTTAGTGACTTACAGAGTGAACAGCCTTTGCCTGGAGACTATTATGTTGTTGATAGAGGACACGACGAAGGGCCGATAGACGAGGTAAATATGGTCGACGAGGAATCCATCTGGTACGAGACTATAGAGCGTAAGGCTAGGATAAAGATCAGGGAGTTAAGGAAGCGATTGTTGGAGATGAGTCATCTAGTTCCAAAGGCAACAGAATTATGCTACCAGCTCTCCGAGGTGCTGATGAAACAAGAAGGACCTTGGTGGCTGATACATTGTAGCTTGGTATTAGCCCAAGTAAAGGTGGAACTCTTGCAGCTTCTGACAATAATCGAGCCAGTCTAGGAGGAGTACCTGTTGTTGTATGTCTCAATCTCAAATGTAGCATAGCATGCGGTGCTCGCACAAGAAAAATATGGGAGACAATTTCCCATAAGTATGCCAGCAAAGCACTTTTGTGCCCAGATAGGCTTCTGCCTCTACCTTTTCAGTTCATTGCTGTTGTGGTCATGGCAACTCAGGAGTTGCGTTCATATTTTCTCAACCATACGGTCAGTGCGCTCTCTTCTGCACCGTTACTGGCCATTTTGTTCAGACCTGGACTCTAAAAAGGGTTGGACGAATGGGTTGAAGAACTGGAAAAACATGATATCATTTACCAACCACGAACGGTCGTCCCGTCACAGGCTCTAGAAGGTTTCACGTCATATTTTGTAGAAGAATTAGCACTAAAGGCGAAGGAATCAATCCAAAGTGCAGAGGCGATCGAGCCTGGGCACTGGCAAATCCATAGGGACGTGGATCTCAAAAAAGAAGAAGCCAACCTCGATTTATGGGTCGAAATACCCACTGGGAAGGTCTTCTACAAGGCCATGAAAGGTCCAAGCATCGAAGTAGGCTATGAGGCCATAACTCACGCTCTTGACTTAGCCTACATATTGGGGGCCAGGGAGGTCAGCCTCTACAGTAGTCCCTAGCTGGTGGTTAGCCGAATGAATGAGGTTTTTACGAAGGAGGACATCTGTGCACCAGATCGGCAAGGAAAAATTAAAACATTTTTGAAAAACTTTCACAAATGGGAGTTTGTCTATCAGGAGGAAAACTCAAACGAGGATGAAGTGCTCAAAGATTCACACACTAATTCAGACGACCAGCAGATAGTGATTGAGTTGACCCTCACAAACCTGATGAACCTTGAAGTTCCAAGCACAGGTTCCATCTCAGAACAGCGTCACGCACTGATTAACTACTTGGACAAAAGAATAATCCCCGAAGACAAGTCAGAAAGCAGACAGCTGCGGAGGCAGGCAGTTCAATATTGTTTAATCAACGGGGACTTATACCATCAGATTGTCAGCAGCCCACAGGTTACATCTAGAGGCTAAGCACCCTATGTTGAGGGAGCCCTAGCAGATACCTCCGTTCGATGATGGAAGTACAATCCTTTTCTGTATTCACTTTAATTAAGTCTCTAGTTATCTTCTTAAATTTTCATTACAATATTTTCATACTTATCAGTTATGTTACGGATTTTCACCCACAACAGTTCAGGCCTTTGGCCCCTATTCATCAATAAATCTACTATTTTACTTAGTCAGTTTTATAATTCAGATCCATCTACGATCAAAGTATTCATAGTCCCGGCCAGACCTAAGTTGAAGTAATGCACCCACTTTTCGCTACAAAAAGTAGGGTAAACTACTCGCTTAGAGCTTGATCACGTCTAGCTCAGCCACCAAGTATTTTTCGTAAGTTGAACTCGTCAATTCAGCAAATTACACCTACATGCCGGTAGGGACGCCTGCCTGCATAGTGCCAGAAAGTCTTAAAATACCCGAGTATACTAGCGCAGACATTATGCAAAAGTGCCCCGTTCCTACATGGGCTAAAGACGTCCCATTGTGGGTGCAATAAAAGTTGTCCTTCACTGACGAAAATAAAGCGCCCCTCAGTGCACATACCCGTCTTTTAAAGACACTAGCCTAGAAAGGCACACAAAAATATATTGCTAAACTATACAAGTACGCATAAAAACGTTAATGAACGCACGTTTCATTAATAACAAATAACATGTAGGCTCATAATATACAATTAAGTCCTTTTGAATACAAAATTGTTCAGTACATGTATTTTTAAAAAAAAGGTAAAACTACAAACTTCTCAAAATCTGCACGGCTGAAGATCCTTCATCAGGATTGTAGCTACAAGTAGCTAAGAGCCTGTTTGGGTGAGCTTAAAAGTGGCTTATAAGCTTATAAGCCCATTAATATATGTTTGGTAACTTAAAAAAAATTGCACGTATAAGTCATAAGTGGCTTAAAAGCCACTTTTTGAGAAATTAGGAAATCCTAACTTCTCAAAAAGTGGCTTTTAAGTCATCCTAACTTCTTCTAAAGTGGCTTTTAAGTCACTTTTTGACTTATAAGCCACTTAAAATAAGCTGCTTATAAGCCCACCCAAACAGACTCTGAGTAGTTCGAAGTTCACCAGGCATCAGAGAATATGTCAGCTCGAGCAACCTTGAGTGCACAACCACTAAAGGTGACCAAGGCCCGGATACCTTGATCAAATCAGAGGTGCTCGGAAGCGTTTGAGCACAAACACAGCCTTCCTCTATCTCGTCAGCTGAACTCGAAGAGAAACTAGAAGATCTGCTTTGACCCCTTTTGGTCAAACGGGAGTGCACTGCCCTGCAGATCTTCATGCGCAATTAGGAGCTTACCAAAGAAGGGAAGACTTGAGCTAAGAACCTACCACAAGGGTGGTTTTCCCCCCGGGTATCCCACAACCATCTTGGTGATTCCTTGACCGGCTGCTGCTCAAACTTATGTCCTCTTGCCTGCCATGAAATGGGGTCAGGCATTGGAGCCCCAACCCAGTGCTATTGAAGGAGCTACCTGAATGTCTACGACGTCCTGAAAGAGAAGCCTCACAACAGCAGAGGGGGTTAAGCCTCCTGACCCTGCATGACAAGAGGAATATCACAGCAACTGTCGTGTTAGAAAAAAAAGCACACCATAATCAGTGCACATGCTACATGGAGACATTCCGAAGAACAACATTAGAATCCCGATAAAACTTCACGACTCGGGGGACTCCGTTCGCACACTCATGGATGGAGGAAAGAGAAAGAAAAATGCAGATGGTCTTTTGCCTACAATTTTCTCATACACCAACCATTCTGAATAAAAAAGTTTTTTCTAGGGATATCAAACCAGGATCGAAGGCAAAATTTTTTAAGATAGAAAAGTCATTCTTTTATAAGGAAGCTTTGAAGAGATGGAATATTTTTCTGAAGAAGATTTGTGATTCCACCAATATCACGAAGCCCCTAGTTATAGGCTGGAAGAGATAAGAACGGATCACAACACGGTCAAACGTAATTATAGCTTGAGATATATAATGTTTCAGTGCAGCAAAAAGCATTCTGGAAAGGTACATGGAATCAGTTTCAACCAATCAGATGAAAGGCACGCGGAGTTCTCAAAGAAATCAGCATCATTCTTGGTCAAAGAGACTGCGAGTTTCAAGGAGTCAGTGAGATATCTTTCACATCCGTCTTGTACATCACTTTCACTTCCTGACTGCTTGCATCAGCACTCAGCAAGTGGATGGACTGATTGTGTGGGTAAAATTACGCCACCTACTATTATGGGATACGAGTCCAACTGGCGAGGCTAGACTTAACCTACAAGTCACCGGGCACAGAGGATACACGCCTGCCCCACGAGTTACGACCATTTAGGCGGTATGGGCGTAGGACGCAAGACATATATTCTGTCGCCTTAGGGTTTAGAGTGTCCTAGTTAAGGTTTTGTATATACCACCGCCTTGAGTTTATAGGCTCATAGCCTTTATTAGTCTTTGTGCTTTTATAATATTTAGGACTTGGTAATCTCTACTATAAATACCCCATTCTTACATTGTGTTATACATCAAGTGATTTACACTGAATCCGGCTATTCTCAAGGAATAATACTACTTACTTTCTTGTTCATTACTTTTCTCACTATTTACTTACTTTTTCTATTGTTTATACTTTATTGCTTGTGACCCTTTCATAAATTTAATTGTTTAACCTAGACGTCCAATTTTAGGCATAAACAGAGATACAACGAGATATGAGGTGGTTGGTAGTTGAGACACAGCGAGATACGAGGTGGTTGGAAGCTGAGATACATCGAGATACAACGAGATACGAGGTGGTTGAGGATGGGAGGAGGAAAAATAAAACTAGGAAAAATGGGAGAAAGAAAAGTTAAAGGGGAAATGGAGGAAATGGGAGGAAGAAGATAAGGTTTTGCTATATTATGCTATATTATTGCGATGTATTGTAATTAACTTTTCTTTTCCTTCTAAAATATTTCTATGTTTTGTAAATAACTTCTAAAAATTTGTACTTTTATGTAAAAATTTCTATTTTCTATATGTTGTACTCTTATATCCTAAAATATGACCACTCATTTAACAAGTGAACTCTTAAAAAAGTAATCACCAACTTAAAACTTGCCCACTTCACTGCTAAGTGGTTGGCAACGAAGTCTTGCCTAGCTTACTACTTTATCAACAATACTTTTTAAAAAAAAAAAAAAAAAAAAAAAAAATCATTGAACAATTAAAGTTCAACTAAACTAAGGTATCTCAGAGGTTATATTTCTTAACCATACAGATCAACCCCATCACAAAAGATTTGCACTTTGCCCCTTATAGCTTTAACATGACATTGCAACTACCCTTTACTCCTTTGAATATATTTTCTAGCACCTCCTAACAGCCGCAACTGGCCACAATTAAATATAACAATTACACGGGGCTTTACAATTCATGCCTAAGGCATCCAAAACACCTCAACTTAGTGCAATGTTACAATTTAATCAATATTGGGCACAGTGGCGGATTTACTGTGTTGTGATCGAGTTCGGCATAAATCAATAACTTTGTTGCATATATTCTTTTTTATCGTAAGAAATTTCTATAATATGTACAAATTGTTAATTTAGAACTCATTAATTTAGAAAGATTAGAACCCAGAACCTAAAAACTTCAAATTCTGAATCCGCCTCTAGACTTAGACACATATTAAATTAAAACCAAGTAAATGTGATAAAGAATTGGCGTCAAACATAAGAAATACGGCCAACATTACATGTCCTTGTATGTATTTTCTCGATCAAGAGTATATCCTTGGAATAGACTTCATTGTTATAATCAAATACGTGTATTGGATAAAAACTGACTGGACTTTAAAGGATGACACGTGTCTTCCACGTGGCACGAACTGACGTTTCAACGGACAGACATTCACCGGACAGATATTTCCCACGGGCGGACCCAAGGAAGTTACGGAACATCTAAACAGTCAACATAGTTTAAATGAGCAGTTATTAGCATTATTGTACGCGATCATTCATTAAATGGTCGTTAAGGCAATCATTACAGCCCAGCGGTTACGACTTCGCTGAATGGGTGCCTGGTAGTTACTTATCCAGACGGTTCCACGCCCAACGGTTACTACAATCTCAACGGGCGCCTTTCAGGCCTATAAATAGCGTTTACCTTAACCAATTGTGACAACTTACTTCTTGTCTACACTATCAATAAGAATACTCTTTCTCTCTTGTTCAGATATACTCTTTGCTCATATTTCAATTACTATTTTAGCGTTTGGATCAACTAAAGGGTGGCGGATAACGACCAACTCTCCCCGGAGACGAAGGATACGATACGTTTCCCTCTCTTTATTTTCGCTTATACTTTACCTTTAACGTTCTATATTGTTATTACTTGATTCTTCGTATAAATTCTTAATCTCTACTATTGATCGTGACTCCGCAAATACAAATTTAATTGTTAATTGGCCTAAAATCGGATCTAGGTTAAACAATTTGGCGACCACAGTGGGAGCCGGTCAATAGCTTTCGTAGGTTAAAAAGTCTATCTTTGATATTATATCTATTTCCGTCTATCTTTTTGTTTCATAACTAACATGGCAGAAAGCAATTCCCAGCGAACCATCATAGGCGGACAACAAGTAAACACCCCTTCACGCAGTCCTAGTTATTCTCCTGAGTACTCTCCCGATTATTCGTCCGGTGGGCAGCAATCGCGTTCACCAACAGCTTGGATGTTAGGAGCTCAGAGGACACACGAAGGCTCTACGAGTCTCTTCGTGAGTTTCTAGCAGCCAGTTGGTCAGACGTCTACAATCGTTACAATTCCAAGGTACGTATCGATGAAGATAAACTGATTGGAATAGGTGCTCGGGGAAGGGCTCAGGCTCGCAACAGTGGATCCGGTGGAAAAGCGGAAACGGAGAGCTCAGGCACACGGTATGAGCCGTACCCCGACCAATCGCGTAACAATTCCAAGGGACGCAGCCGCAACAGCAATAGAGGACTATCTCGAAGGGAGAATTCTGAATCGAATCCCCATGGAGTCCCAAGCCTGCCAAGCTTCAACGTTGAAATGACGGAGGTCATGGCAGTACTCAAAAACATGGGAGAAAAAGTCAAGTGGCCAAAAGACATGAAGACTGATCCCAGCAAGCGAAATCAAGACATGTATTGCGAATTCCACCACGACCATGGGCACACCACCGAAGACTGCAAAGCTTTAAGGTACGAAATTGCTCATTTGTTGAAACAGGGATTCTTGAAGGAATTCCTGACGGAGAAGGGAAAGCAAACTCACGCGAAGGCTCAGCAGAACAAAGCTGGTCCACCGCGAGCATCCTCTCCGAAACGAACGGTCAACGTTATTTTGGGTGGGATCGAGGTAGATTCGGTTACCTTCACAGCAAAGAAGTATGCAAAGGTATCCATTACAAACAACAAGCGTCCTCGGTCAGAAGAAGTAATCACCTTTGAGGAATCCGATACTGATGGATCACAGTTTCCGCATGCTGATGCGTTAGTCATAACGTTACGCGTGGCGGAGTTCGACGTGAAGAGAGTGCTCATCGATGCGGGCAGCTCTGCGAATATTATCCAGTCGCGAGTTGTAATTGAAATGCAGCTAGCAGATAAGATTGTGCCGGTATCTCGAGTTCTTTCCGGTTTCAACAATTCAAGCGAAAAGACTCTCGGGGAGATCACCTTGATGACTTTGGCTGAGGGGGTAGCAAAGGAGACAATTTTTCATGTTGTCGATGCGGATTTAGCCTACAACATCATTCTGGGCAGACCTTGGATCCACGACATGCAAGCCGTCCCTTCTATCTATCATCAGGTGTTGAAGTTCCCATCCGAGTGGGGAATACGTGAAGTCCGGGGAGAGCAACGCACTGCCCGAGATTGTTACTCGGTAGCCCTTAAACTGCCCGAGGAAAACAAATAGCAATTACAGCACCCGGGGCCGAATACTACACCTGAGGAGATTAAGTACGAAGTCCCGGAGTTCATCGCCAAGATGTATGAGAAAGAAAACCACATGCCAACAGTAGAAGCTCTGGAACCCGAAGAGCTGTTCACTGATAAACCAGAGCGAAAGGTGTATTTGGGGACTGAGCTGAGCGAACGCCTGTGGGGAGATATCCTGCGGTTCCTCAAAGAGCGGCATACAACATTCGCCTGGTCCCATGCAGATATGACAGGTATTTCTCCTGACATCATTACTCACAGGTTGCACGTTGATCCATACCACCGCCCGGTGAAGCAGAAGACGCGCCAGCAAGGAGCTTTCCGAAACCAGGTAATCAATGACGAGGTCGATCGGCTGTTAAAGATCGGTTCAGTACGTGAAGTCAAATACCCAGACTGGTTAGCAAATGTGGTTGTCGTACCTAAAAAGAACGGCAAGTGGCGAGTCTGCATTGACTTCACAGATCTGAACAAAGCCTGTCCGAAGGATTCATATCCTCTCCCCAGGATAGATCAGCTAATCGATGCAACAACCGGACACGAAGTGTTAACCTTCCTCGATGCGTACTCCGGATACAACCAGATACTGATGGACCCTGAAGACCAGGAAAAAACGGCATTCATAACCTATTGAGGTACATATTGTTATAAAGTTATGCCATTTGGATTAAAAAATACAGGTGCAACCTATCAGCGTCTAGTCAATCGAATGTTCCATGACCATATCAGAAAGACTATGGAAGTATACATTGACGACATGCTGATAAAATCCAAACGGGCAGAAGACCATCTGGCACATCTGAAAGAAGCTTTCCGAATTTTGGATCAATATGACATGAAATTGAATCCAGAGAAATGCGCTTTCGGAGTTGGATCGGGAAAATTTCTGGGGTTCATTGTTTCTCAGCGAGGCATTGAAGTCAATCCCGCTCAGATTAAAGCTATTGAATCAATCCCAGATGTACTTCGCGATAAGAAAGAGGTCATGAGACTAACGGGGAGAGTAGCAGCTCTGCGCAGATTCATTTCCCGGTCATCTGACCGTTGCAAAAGTTTCTTCGATGTCTTAAAGCAAAATAAGGAGTTCGAATGGACTCCCGAATGTCAGCAGGCATTGAGGGATCTAAAGAAATATCTATCCAATCCTCCACTACTTACCACACCTGTGGAAGGTGAGCAGCTGCTAATCTATCTGGCAGTCTCAGAGTCATCGGTAAGCGCCGTACTAGTTCGAGAAGAAAAAGGTAAACAACTTCCTATCTATTATGTTAGCAAAGCTCTGATTGATGCGGAAACCCGCTATCAACCTTTAGAAAAATTGGCATTGGCCCTAGTAACTGCTGCTCGAAAGTTACGCCCATACTTTCAAAGTCATTCGATAGTTGTGGTTACTACTTTTCCTTTACGAAATGTCCTGCACAAACCGGAATTTTCAGGAAGATTGGTGAAATAGGCTATAGAATTATCCGAATTTGATATCACTTATCAGCCCAGGGTAGCGATAAAGTCGCAAGTCTTGGTAGACTTCGTGGCAGACTTCAGCATGAATATATATCCTGAGGCAGAGAAAGAAGCCATTCTCTGTGCAGGGCAGGCTCCGGGTACCTGGATCCTCCATACGGACGGTTCCTCGAGTGTAAAAGGGTCAGGACTCGGACTGGTCCTCGTTGCTCCATCCGGAGAGACGGTAAGGTAAGCTATCAAATGTCCCTTCATTACTAATAATGAGGCCGAATATGAGGCCGTTATTGTAGGATTAGAATTGGCACGGAACTATGGGGCAACCATAGTCAAGCTAAAAAGTGATTCCCAGTTAGTGATCAATCAGATCAATGGAGGTTTCGTTGCACGAGAACCCAGGATGCAGGCGTACCTCGGCCGAGTGAAAGAACTCTTGGCACAGTTCGACGACTGGGAAGCAATTCAGATTCCGCGGGAAGAGAATCACGAAGCTGATGCTCTTGCAAACATGGGATCGGTTGCAGAAGTAGGGGCAGCTAGCTCTTCAGCTATTTTTCAACTTCTCTACACAACCATGGACAGGGAAAAGTTTGAAGTCAACGCCGTCAGCACTACCTGGGACTGGAGGAATGAGATAACGAATTATCTTGTCCATGGGACTCTGCCCGCAGATGCAAAGGCTGCTCGTAAACTCCGAGTAAAAGCTGCCCGATACACCATTCTCAATGGCAAGCTGTACCGGAGGATGTTCGCAGGACCCCTCGCAAAATGTCTTGGGCCAAATCAGACTAATTATGTGATGAGAGAAGTCCACGAAGGCTGTTGCGGAAATCATTCCGGAGGTAAGGCATTAACCCGGAAGTTGATACGTGCAGGTTATTATTGGGACAAAATGGAGAAAGATGCAAATGAGTTTGTCAAGAAATGTGGCAAATGCCAGAGGTTTGCCCATCTTCTTCATCAGCCAGCCGAACCGTTGCATTCAATAGTCTCCCCGTGGCCCTTCATGAAATGGGGAATGGACATTGTTGGTCCTCTTCCCACAGCACAAAGGGGGATGCGTTTTTTACTGATCATCACTGATTATTTCACAAAGTGGGTCGAAGCAGCAGCATATTCGAGGATACGGCAAACAGAGGTTGTCGATTTTCTCTGGCGCTTTGTCATATGTCGCTTTGGAGCACCTAAGGAAATAGTCATGGACAATGGCCCGCAGTTCGTCGGCCAGAAAGTGACTAGGTTCCTTGACGATTTACACATTAAGAGAATCACTTCTTCTCCATATCATCCTGTTGCCAATGGGCAGGCCGAATCTACCAACAAAATCATCGTTGAATCTCTTAAGAAGCGCCTCGAGCAGGCAAAGGGATGTTGGGTAGAAGAGCTACCTGGAGTATTGTGGGCTTATCGCACCACAGTAAAAATGAGTACCGGAGAAACTCCTTACTCATTGGTATATGGTGAAGACGCTCTGATCCCAGTCGAGATAGGAGAACCCAGTCTGCGATATGCACATGCCACTGAGGAATCAAACTCAGTTAACCTATCTGAAGAGCTGGATCTCCTTGAAGAACGCAGAGAACTCGCCCTCGTAAGAGTGGTTGCCCAAAAAGAACGAATCGAAAAATACTACAATCGGGGACTGCGCGTACGAAGCTTCCAAGTCGGGGACTTTGTACTCAGAAAGGTTTCCCAGAGCACACAAGAGACAAATTCAGGGAAGCTTGGCCCTAACTGGGAAGGACCCTACAAAGTGATCGCTTCGGTCGGCAAGGGATCTTACCGCTTGGCACGACCAGATGGTTCGATTGTCCCGAACAGTTGGAATGTGGTTCACCTCAAAAGGTATCACTTCTAGGTGATAAAAACGGTTAGTTACTCTACACTTACCTTTTTATCTTTACATAAAGTCCTTGCTTTCATTATATATTCTTTCTAAATGGTACTAACGACCTAAACAAGGTCAGATCTGTTTAGCTCAACTGGTAGAGCTCGAAGTTCTTAACTTCGCGGCGGTAGGTTTAAATCCCACAACGGACACACTCCTCGTTTGGTTATATGTGTTCAATGTACAACTCACCGACAACTCTTTTCATATTATCACTTCACGTGTTCCAATATGAAAACAAGGGGGTGGTGAGGGCCCTGTAGGCCAGATAAGACCTTCATACAGGCAAAAGACCTTATCTAAAGGCACCAAATTTTCAAAACTTTTGCGTGATAAGACTTCCACGGCAAATCAGAGAGCCTAAGAGAAGTCATTCACAAAACAAAACCTTCATGTGACAAGGCTTCCACGAAAATAAGAGAAGTCATTCACAAGGCCAACAAACTCGGCCAGAGCCAACCTACAACGCCATGCAACAACTTTCGATTATCAAAACGATAAGCAAAGTTATACGCATAGAGCAATGATTTGGCCAAAACCCTAACGATCACAACTCGGTCAAACTACTTACAACTTACGACCTTTTCCTAATGAAAGGGTAAGTTAAAAACATTCGGGCAGACTTTTGAAAATACGAACTTAATAAAGTTCAAAATTCAAGAAAAGTAACTCCCAATCATAAGGCACGAAAGCCACAGCGTATGCATACAAAAAGATCAAAAGTTCAAACTAAATATAGTCACTGAGCAGATCTAAAATAACACATATACATTATCCTGTAAATTGATAGAATGCCGAGAACGGCTGACAGAAATTTGCAGAGTGTTCAAAGGCCAAAACAAACTGGCCATACAAAGGATCAGAAAGTCTCTAACAAACAAGTCTAGCTCTCGCCAGACAAAATAAAAATACATCAATTGAGGGAAAAGAGCATTAGCTTGAAGGGCCATGACCAGGACTCAACGCACCAGCTCCGTCAGTCCTGTCGTCATTCCCTGAATCCTCGTCTTCATCATCATCATCATCATCATCATCGCCTTCAGACTCTTTGGGGAAGAGACCCAATGCTTGGTGTATTCTTCGAACAGCGCTCTTTGTCGTCTGCAGCATCTCCTCGACATCAACTTGTCCAGCCTGGATCTGCACGAGCAATGTACGCTTGGCTTCAAGGGCCGCAAGCTTGGCCTTGATTTCTGACTGATCACGCAAGTTTGCCAAGTCCTTGGTTAATGTGGTCTGAGCACCCATTAACTGAGCGACCTGGTCCTTGGCAGCTTGGAGATCAGAACGGGCTTTGATTGATTCTTCATTTGCTCTCTGCAGATTCATCTCAAGAGATACACGGTTGTCATTAGCGCTATTCAAGCAATTGCGGTATTCTTCAAGCAGTCTCTCCAAGCCCTGGATAGAGCGTGCGAACCCTTCTTTCTGCTCAGAAAGAAGGTCCTTTTCCCTGGTGAGAACATTGATCTGCTCAAGACGATCATTGTTAACATCAGTTAACCGATTAACTTCTCCACCAAGGAAACCACACTGCTCAACCAGAGTTTTGTTGTCCTTCAGAGCTTCCAGCAGTTCTTTCTTTACCTCTACCACCTGATCGACATTATTAATCCTGGAACGAAATATAGGCTCGGCAGCCAGCATGCTTGACTAAAAAAAAATGAAAACAAGCTAAGGTTAAGGGTCCGAGGCTAAAGTTACTTCCAACATAAGAACGGAAAATACTTACTCGGGCAGAATCAGCAGCAATATGAAAGGCCAATTCCTCATCGCTCAGCTCCCTCAGTACCCACTCTTCACGAGGACCGATGAGTGAGGAGACCACCTTAGCCAAGCCGCTTGGCCCAGTTATGAAGTTGACATCAGGGACAAGTTTCAAAGTGTGCTTCCTCTCACAGTACTTGGGTTCCCAAGCCTGATTGGAAGGGTAATTCGGCCCAAACTTGTAACGGATGCCCCTGATATCCTTCAACTCTGTCCGCCCACTGATGACTGATCGCCAGACAAACCTCGATGACGAGAGGTTAGAGTCATTTTCTGCCCCAGGATTAATTATCTCACATTCACGAAGACCAACTGGAGTCGCCCCCTCAGTAGCCACGTTCTCCAGATCCTCGAAACGAAAAACACGAGGATCTCGGCTACTCTCTCGGGGAATCTCTTCCCTGGCTTCTTCCTTCACTTCTTCTTCCTTCACTTCTTCTTCATCCACCTTCTTCTTTCCCTTGTCCACACGAGAAGGACCTGCCTCCTCCCCGTCACCAACTCGGGGACTCCTCTGCGGAGTACGGATGGCTTCCTCCTCGGCCCTTCTTCTGTCACTACGAAGATGAGGTCTTCGCCCAAGAGAAACATCCACTTCGGCTTCAGTGTCCGAAAGATAGATGACTTCCTAGGCTAGACCCTCTCCCCGCGCGGACTCGGGGACTTCAGCAGCCACCTCGGCATTCACTTCTACAGGCCCGGGGACGCTGGCCCTAGGAGGAGGATTGCCACCAGCCGATGAGGATTGCTTGGTAGTCACGGAAGTCTTACGAGCAGACTTCTTCAGTGCTCCTCCCTCTCCTTGGCTCCCTTTCTTCCTCTTCAAGGAGCCTAGTCCATCGGACAAGAGTTCTTCACCTCCCTCCCTGCTGCGCAGAGCACCTACCGAAGCTAGTATAGCCTCAGCCTCAGCAGCTAGGTCAGCAACAGGTTCGGTAGATCTGTCTTGGGGAGGCGCGGGAAAGAAATCTCCCGAAGTGCCCAAACCTGCAACAAAGATGAAACAGTCAGACATGAGGAGGGTTCAAGAAAGAAGAATTATTAGAGAGACAGAAATATCCTCACCGTGGTGTTTCACAGTCAAACTCTTGAGAGAAGCAAAGTACGCCCACTCTCTTTTCTCTGGTCCGAATTTCTCCAAAATCGGCTCAACCCACGCCGTCAGTTCATCAACAGATATGAACCTGTCGTAAGGTTGCTTGGCCGCTGCACGAAGAAATTGAACGAAGATTAGAGGAAGAAGGAAGGAGAATATATAAAAAAAATATATAAAAAAATAAAAAAAACTCGGGGACTTACGCGTCTTATTCCAGACTTCTGGAAGGTATGTCTTGTCATCAAAAGTCAAGGCCGAGGAGCGCATGAATAGATACCGGTGCACCCAACCTCAGTCACTGGTATCCTCAGAACTGCGCACCAAGCCTTTGCTTCCGCGCATCCTGGCATTTACATAGCCATCTTTAAAAATCTGAACACTATACAAAGAAATAAAGTGCTTGTAGTCAAAAGATTGATCGGTTTCTGTCGCAAACCAATCTAAAAGTGTAACTATCCTATATATACTGGGGCTCAACTGCCCCGGGCAGAGAAGGTACTCCCTGCAAAGCCTCTCCAGCACAGGGTGCAAGGGCAGCCTACATCCCACTGTAAAAGGGTAGGTGCCCATAGCTGTCCACCCAGCCCTGTGGGAAGTAATGTTCTCTCCCTCAGAGACCGGCAAGAGAGGAACTTCATCGCCCCAGTTGCAGTCCATCCTCACATGAGGGATCACCTCCTTCGTGATCCCCGACTTAAACCTATACGCCGGCCAGTTGCGCGTATCTTCCTCCCTGTTATGAAAGGACTTAATATTACAGTCCGCCTCAAGTTCACCCTATTTCTTGGGGATTATTTCCACAGCAGTGGCTTGAGTAGCCCGCGACCTAGGAGTGGCCTTCGAAATACCTGCAATGTCGGTACTCTGATTTCTCCTAGATCTTGAAGCCATGATTTCAGGAAAAGAATGAAGTTATCAAGAAAAACACAAGAGTTAATTCAGAGGTTTTCAGAGAGCAACACAGAGGAAATAAAAGCAAGTGAAAAGTTTCTCATCAAGTGAATCCCTATTTATAGGAACCAAGGTTCAGATCCCCAACTTCTCTCGAAGACACGTGGAGGTTATCGGAGAAACTACGACCAGATCTGGCCGTCGAAGGAGGAAATAGGGTTAATCAAAACTTTATAGCGCCATCATTATTCTGAAGAGCAGCGGTCACCTCGCAATCAACAGACGAGGTGCGCACGTAGTTGAGGTGGTCAAAATCATTGCTTTTACCCTTGGGATACGCAGTAGTCACTTCAGAGTAAACTGCGGTTCCACAGGCGTGCCAGTTGCAGTTACTTTTTTATACGGCGTATTTAATGCGCACGACATAAGGCTTGTCACTTATCCAATAAGATTCATACGTCATCAAGTTACATCATATGGAGACAAAAGTTCGCAGAAAACTCCCGCCAAAACTCTTATCCACTCCTCGGACAGATACTCTGCCCGAGAAGTGCGGGGACTATCTGTATTGGATAAAAACTGACTGGACTTTGAAGGATGACACGTGTCTTCCACGTGGCACGAACTGACGTTTCAACGGACAGACATTCACCGGACAGATATTTCCCACGGGCAGACCCAAGGAAGTTACGGAACATCTCAACAGTCAACATAGTTTAAATGAGCAGTTATTAGCATTATTGTACACGATCATTCATTAAATGGTCGTTAAGGCAATCATTACAGCCCAGCGGTTACAACTTCGCTGAATGGGTGCCTGGCAGTTACTTATCCAGACGGTTCCACGCCCAACGGTTACTACAATCTCAACGGGCGCCTTTCAGGCCTATAAATAGCGTTTACCTTAACCAATTGTGACAACTTACTTCTTGCCTACACTATCAATAAGAATACTCTTTCTCTCTTGTTCAGATATACTCTTTGCTCATATTTCAATTACTATTTTAGCGTTTGGATCATCTAAAGGGTGGCGGATATCGACCAACTCTCCCCGGAGACGAAGGATACGATACGTTTGCCTCTCTTTATTTTCGCTTATACTTTACCTTTAACGTTCTATATTGTTATTACTTGATTCTTCGTACAAATTCTTAATCTCGATTATTGATCGTGACTCCGCAAAAATAAATTTAATTGTTAATTGGCCTAAAATTGGATCTAGGTTAAACAATACGTACTATACAAACTTAGCGACAGTCCTCTCTGTATCATCATCTGTATCACGAAATATGTCAACCAAATGTCCAAAGCAAGAATGCCCTTTAATTTATTCCTCTTCCACCATACTCGAGGAGAAAGGGTAAGAATTTAAAGCCTTATAGAACCCATTGACCTCTCACTATCACCTTCTATGGCAAAATAAAAAGATGCGTGGTCACATATTTAACTTTATGAAAAAAACAAAAGTAGCGAGTCGTGGAATATGGGTTGAATGGTATCAAATCATGATTGGTCATCTCTTTCCAATCATTATCTTGTATATGCTGATAAGGAACACACTATGGATATGATCATGATCTTATGAGGATAAGAGTAATCTGGTCTTGCAATGCATGATGCATGCTTAATGCAAGAATGAAATAAGGTAAAAACTTATTAAGCCCTATATGGTTTGCATGATTGCTGAAAGTCAAAGCTCAAGTGTCTATCACTGTTTATTCCTTCAAAAGACAGCTTTTCCTTCAATTTTTTATTTGTAGGTATGTTACGAGGAAATACTGTCATACCCAACTTAGAAAAGGTAGTTTTGGAAGAGGTTGTTACTATCAATAATAATGTATACCCACCAAGAAATTGGGTTCTCTATCTAGCTAGTAGATGAGCATGAAGGAATAACGATGTAAAAGTCTATATGATCAGCATTTTATTTTTGAGGGATATCTTATGGACGATCCCATATTCTACTTTTTGCTAAAAGATATACATGGATTACAATGTTGTCACTTTTCCAGGGTCACATCTTTATGCCAACATGAGTTTTGGCATATATAGAGAACTTCTTGCAAAACTAACGTAATAAGGTGGAAACTATGTCAATTTAACGTCATATATAGTTTGAAGTCCTTAAAGTTACTTACAAAAAAGTTAAAATTTAAATGTGTCTTTATATGGATACATGTCATACATTTGCTCATACATATTAGTCACTTAATGATGGTTAATCCATATATGTTCTCACCTTATTAATTTAGTTTACCATGATAAGTTGGTAATGGTAGCTTACAAACGACTCACAATTGATGGTCTTTCATTTCGCATTTCCTTTTTTGGTCAATAATACAATGTACGGTCAACGCGCAAAGTCCAATAGCAAGCTATCGCAATAGACTTTTCCCTTGAGAAGTTTTCTTTTTTATTAAAAAAAATGCATATATATGGTAATTGAATTGACTAGTTGGATCCACGCCATGATCACGCCAAACTACTCCCTATAAAAGAGACTAAGCAGTCGCGATAAATATAGCTCGGTACTTAAAATCCCGAGGTCGGATCCTACAGAGAACACGTCTCCTAGCAGTTAATCTAGCTAAACTATTGATGTTTGGCTATATTACCTATATTTGGATGATATTTTTATCATGTTCTAATAGTAAATTTAAGAGTTTATATGCAATACTATCAAGATTTGATACTAATTGAGTTGTTTGGTATTGTAGGAATTGAACATGGTGAATTGAGCAAGAAAGTGCAAGTTTTGGAGTTAAAAGTGAACATATTGAAGATTTCAACTGATTCGTGTGCCACATGAGTGACACGGGAAGAAATAGAGTCTTTGCTTAGGAGTCAATTGCCTGAAGAAATTGAGTCTGCGTGGCACGCGGGCGCCACGCGGAGCAGAAACTTGTGGGTGAAAATAATAGGATATTTTGGTACTTTTGCTTAGTTTCCTTCAGGGTATAAAAGCTTCTCTTGCCTACCTTATGAATTTTACACTTGAAAAAGAAGCAAAAAGAAGGCTAGAGCTTTGGAGACTTCAAGAACAGAGTTTTCCTAAATTCTTCCTTACTTTTTGTAATTTAATTATTCATGAATTACATTGACATGATTATCATGAATATGAGTGTCTAATTCACCCATTCTAGGGTTTATTGAACCACTCCACTACTATGTGTTATGAATATTTATTTTTATGAATGAAACTCGTGAATTCTTCCTATCTAAGTATTTATGTTTTGATTGCTATTAATTGGAAGGGCCCCCAATTGATTGTTCCCATTATTCTTCTGTATTTAGGGATAGATTCATAGGTTTGGGTTAAACAGTTAGCAATATTTCAACCTAAAACCAAGGTATTACTTAGGTTGTCAATAAGGTGATTTGTGACCATTGACCCTGATTGTGAACTATACTTGTAGTCCAATATATCTTTATCAATTAATTGATAAATTGGTTCGTGAAAGTTACAACTATTACATGGGAGTGAATAGTTGTGAATTTGGAGCAAGTGTTCGATAAGAAGAACCAAGTTGAATTTGTTAAAACATTATTCTAACACATATGTAGGAGTTGGGTAGATCAATCCTAGGCTTCTAAATGCTTGATTAATTTATTTCTTAATACTTTGCTGTTTACTTTTCTTACATTGAAACCATTATACAAATACAAAACCTCGAAGTTAACTGGTTAGATAAATTAGTTTCATTAGCAACTAGATTTCGAGTGTTCTCTGTGGGATTCGACCTCGGGACTTTAAGTACCGAGCTATATTTGCTGCAACCGCTTAGTCCCTTTTATAAGGAATAGTTGGGCGTGACCAACTATCTATCCAACCAACTTCAAGAGTATATCTTTGATGATGGGTTATAACTAATACTACTAAACAAAAAAGTAAATAACAAGTATAGAGAGATAGACATGATTCAAGAGATGTGAAACCTAGGATTGATTTTCCTAACTCCTAACTTGTGCTAAAGTTTTGTACTAGCAATTCCCCCTAAATCTTCCTATTGATCAAGTGCTTCATATTTACACAACTATCCACTTTCGTTAAGTATTCATAACTTTCATTAATTAACTATTTCAGTTAACTAATGAAGATATGGAGGACTACACTTATGGTTTACAGTAAGGATCAATATTCCTAATTCGCCATTTTGACAACCTAAGCAATGCCTTTATTTTAGGTTGAAATACTACTATGTGCTTAACCCTAACTCATGAACTATTCCTAGTAATCACAAGAATAAAGGGGACAATTAATTGGGGATCCTACCAATTAATTAGCATAAAATTCGCAAACAATATA
This sequence comes from Petunia axillaris subsp. axillaris, assembly GCA_029990575.1. NCBI lineage: Eukaryota > Viridiplantae > Streptophyta > Magnoliopsida > Solanales > Solanaceae > Petunia > Petunia axillaris. The sequence goes on from JARKNS010000004.1 coordinate 147,213,179, forward strand.
GATATGAAGAATTAACAAGGTTCATTCATAAAACAATAATTATCATCACACAAGCATGAGGAGTGGTTCAATCAACCCTAGAATGGGTGATTTATCCACTCATAGTCATATTCTAAGACAAGAAATAATTATAAATATGTAAAAATCACAATAAGTTGGAACGATGGATGAAGTAGAGCATTGACTCTTGATCTTCTCTCTTCCTTGCCTCCTTTTGATTTAGAATAGGTTAAAAGTTATGTTTTGGGCGTGATGGATGCCTTTTATAACGTCCATATAGACCCACACAAGTTGGGAATCCAAAATAAACTCGGATTCAAAACATCAGAAAATTAAGCCTACCGTGATGTGCAGCTTATTGCATGGCGCGGTGCGGTCGGGCTTTTTCTGTAGGTTTTCCAAAATTCCAATTCTCTGAAACTCGATCTTGTCCCATTGCGCAATGCGGCGCCCAGCGCAGTGCGAGGAGTATAATTTACTACTCTTCTATTTTTTATCGTTCTTCGTCCACGCCTTCGTTCGCTCGACTCTCGGGCTTCTACTCAGATTTCAAAACCCTTGTTTTCACTAAATTTTTCTCCATGAACGCCTCATATCATCAATATAATTTCTACAACATGAAACACATCAAGTAAGGGCAATACCTTTCAAAGTACTACTCCCCCCGTCCCATTTTATGTGGCACCATTTGACCGGGCACAGAGTTTAAGAAAATAGAGGTTGACCTTATAAAGTTTCAATTTTACCCTTGAAAAAGTAAGAAAGAGAAGATTTGAGTAATAAAAAAGTTGTTGGTAGCTTTAAAAGTATGTAGGGCCCAACAAGGGTACAAAAGAGATGGTACATTAAATAGCTGTCAAATAAGGAAAGGTGTCATTCTTTTTTGGACAAACAAAAAAAAAATGGTGTCACATAAATTGGGATGGAGGGAGTAACAAATATCACAAGCTGAAGCATCTACACGAGGAAAAAATATTGAAATGTAGCCATACCTAGCCTCGTATACACTTAAGTCAAGAAATTAAAAGGGTAGCACCGTTTGCGCTTATCAAGAAGTTTTTTATTTTTAGGACTAGATCAAACTCATGACTAGGATAGATGATGAAACGACCCTGACCACTTGTTTTAGAAGTTAAACTCAGATTTGCGAATTGACAATCTCGAAAGCTTTGTATGGTCCATTTGGACCTGCTTATGAAGATTGAGCTGAATTGGACTTTATTTGGTTGGCCTTGGAGAGCGTTATCATATCCAAGTTTCGATAAAGTCATTTAATGTTTTTCGAAGCTCGTTTTGAGTATATGGGCTCTGTTTTGAAATCCGGAAGTATCGTTAGGTTTGTATGGTCATTTGTGACATGTATGAACTTTTGGAACTGGATTCTAAGGTTGTTTGACTGGTTTCGACCTATGTTATGAAAGTATAAGTTTTTTCCTCATTAGGTTTAATCCCATATTTTTCTTGTTTAAGGTTTATTTCGGGATTCGAGCTCATGAAATCCCCAGTAAGTATTAAATATATTTTAGGATTTGCGTATAAAGTTTTGTATGGTTCCAAAAAATGTAGTTCCAGTTCTGACCAAAAAGCAGCACCAGCCTATACTTCCAAAGCTGCTGGTTCTTTTGGGCAAATGCCAGCGCGAGCGAGTGGGTCGTGGCACAACCACGCTGAGAGGTTGGGTCCCTTGTCCTATACATCCGTGAGCCAGGCGGCCCGACCATGGTGAGTCCGAACCACGGTCGCGACCGAGAATCCCCGATCGCACGGTATAAAAGGGTCCAGCGGGTCGGAAGATTAGTATTTCGATCAAATTAAATGATGGAGTCGATTGGAGGCGATCTTCTTGGACCAAATTCAATTCCTACAACCAGCTAATGTTTCCTATCCTTCCTATATCATTAATTGAATATTTGAGGCAATGAATTCCATGAATTTGCCTTGTTTCGTATGTTTAGACCCCTAGCCTATATGAATTGGGGGAATTTGGGTTAAATGAATTTGGAATAGCAATTCAATAGTATAGTGGGCATCGTGGAACCATTAGGAGTCCAGAAATATCTTTTATTGATATTGGGTGAAGTAGGCCCAAGAGAAATTTGGGAATTCCTTAATTAAGTTGTGTTATTATTATTTATTCTTTGCCTTGGCACTCATATGAGCGATTTTACCTCATATGCTCAGAGAAGGATTATTCTGAGCAGAATCGAAAAGGAAAAGGATCTTCTTAGCAACTTGTATTGGCTCAGGACTTGAGGTAAGTGATATCATCCACTTTTTTATGGCCTTAAGTCTTATGGATGTCCTAGACACGTGGTCTTTACGCGTGTAATTGCCGACAGGGCGTACTTACTACACCGCAGCCTTGGGTTGCATATTGATGCTACACTGTCATGCTTTAAGCTGTGATATCATACTGGTTGTCATTGAGGATTTCGCTCCTGTTCATGCATTCATTACACTAGCGGTCCTTGAGGATTTTGCTCCAGTGCACGCATCCCTGGCTGTCGTTTAGGATTCTGCTCTGATGAGAAATTTTGGACACATGTGACCCGGTTGCATTGGATTGCATCATAATACATCTCATTTCTTCTTGTTTCATTTGCTGAGAGTTATACGTAGCTTATATGCAATATGGTGTATGTGCATTCTTTACCTTCCATTTGATATTGCTTGTTTACTTGATCCAATAGTTACTAATCTAGTGCCCTTGGGCGGCAAGGGTGTTATTTCTTTCAGCCTTTTTGTGTTGATTACAAGAGTTATGGTTTTGTGGCTCACGACCAATATTATTTGTGGGTTTTATCTACTTCGCTCACCAATAATGACTGGTTTGGTTTTGTAGCTGACCAAGAAGCTATCAAGGATAGCTATTATCTCTACACTCTATTCTTTGTATTTTCTTTTCAAACACTTGTAAACTCTCAATAATACAATGATATTGCTTAAATAAAAGAAATAATATTTTGGTAGGTGTAATCTTCCTCTTTGAGTAAGTCTTCTCTTGAGACAGCAGTCTGGAACTTTCATTGTTGAGCAACCTTGAATTGATCTGATTGATCGACTTTGTATTAGAAGGTTTGAACAACATTTTCTGGTTTGGAGACTTGATAGCAGCAATTTCCTTATTAGGAAACAAATTTTTGACATAAGGGAATTGATCCTAAAAGAGATCCTTTTAATTAATGTGGTGATCCTTCTTTAGAATAAGGTTTATACCGTTTACTTTATCTCTATATAGATCTTGATCTTTATTAACTCCTTCTGTGATTAGGTATCCTTACATATTTTCTTGAATAAATTGTAGTACTACTTACCTTGCAGACGTCTTCTTTTCTTGTTTGAAATATTCTTCATTTAATGGCTCTCCTTCAACCAAGTTTGGCTCTTTTTCTGCTTGGTAATAAGAACTTCTTAATGAATGGGCTTCCTTTTGAATTCCTTTTCCCTTAGCAAGCTATTTTAACTGTCATATATTGTCATGAGTAAACTAGATTTAAGATCAATATCTATGGTAGGTTATTGTCATAATCAAACAGTTTCAAGAGTAAATATGACGTTTACAACCACATTCAACTCAACCATTTACTTGAATAGTGGAGAAAATTTTTTTATTAACTATTGGTTCCTTATGTAAACGGCACTTTTTGATAATATGTTTAACTAGCACGAGCTGATGTTTCTTCTTCTCCTTCTTCTTCTTCTTCTTCTTCTTCTTCTTCTTCTTCTTCTTCTTCTTCTTCTTATTATTATTATTATTATGATTATTATTATTATTATTATTATTATTATTATGAAAAGAATTGAGTTTAATTATAGCTTTGTGTTGGATTTGAACACATGGCAAGTTCTGGTGTAATCATCCTAATTAGAGATTACTTAGGGCCTATTTTGTTTTATTAAGATTAAGATGACTGAATCTAAATACAGATCTGAATATTAAAATGTTGTCTGTAGACTTGAATATTGAATCATTAAGACAGTTTTTCAACATCTGAATGTATATAATTTATCTATATTAAAATATAATAATATATAAATCAAATATAATAGTAATTAAAAATTATATTAATAAACATTATAGCCTCTTTGCTCCAAGAAAGTTGAAAAATAATAAGGAACTTTTTATCTTCTATACAGTGTTTACATCCCAAAAGAATCAATCCACAACAATTGTTTTAAGCAAATACTACTAAGCTTGTAGCTTAGTGGCTAATTTTATTAATAATAAACAAATTAAAAATAAATAAGGTCTTTAGAATCATGAAAAAATCTAACCTTGCTAAGACTAAGTAATGTCTAGCTAGAATACTGAGAGCTACATGCCTAGATTTACCACTTGCTCCCTTAGGTTGAGCATAATTAAATGCTAATACCACCAAGTGAAACAGGTATATCATCTTTACAAATAGCTTTACAAAAATATCCCTAGCTAGTAATAAAATTAGTGAATATCATCATTAATGCGTTGTTCAAATGATAACAGCTTTACAATCATGGACATTGTTCAAGCTCACTCCAAGTAGTTGAGGCTTCAAATAGGTGAAACATCATTGCATGCCTCGCGTCATGGGTTGTATAGCGTGAATTTGAATATTCTGCGCATACACTCGTCCATGCTTCGCGTGGGTGACTGTTTGGATTGGAACACGGATGTTTTAGTCCCAAACAACCGTTGGCGCATTTGCAAATTGCTACTTGTCCAAATTTAATTAAATCCCAGCCAAAACACTCACTGATGCATCGCATGGCACAGTGTATCGACTGAAATTTAGCATTCTTCCAGTTGAAACACCCGCTGGTGTGTCGCCTCAGCCACTGTTTTGCCTAGAACATGAAAAATCTGCCCTCCAATGCTTTTTTCATCGTCTTAATGCAACCCAAACACAAGAAACACGTTGAAATCTTCATATCACCTTGCAATATTTTCATTCCAATGCATTCTATAACTCCATTCACCTCACACAAAGCATGAAGAATCCTCACCACAATAACTATAAGTTTGAAAGTACCTACAAAAAAGACAACAAAGTTAGTAGTAAAAGCCTCCATGCTTTCATCTACATAGATTCGAGCCTGAAGGAAAATTCCACCTCCCTTGTTTCTATACATTCCTCCTAGGCCTAGTGTGAATGTAAGGCTCATTATACTTATTCCCATTCACCTACCTCCTTACCATGCTATCCAACTCATGAAACGAATTAACCATGACATCTCCTTGATCAATCGCAAAGTTTGCCAAGTGATGCGCCAATTTATTACCTTCTCTAAACACATTCATTACCACCACCTCTATACCCTCCATCAAACTCCAAATCTTCTCCAATATTTGCATAATTTGCCAAGGCACCTACCAAATTTTTGTCACTACATTCTTGAGCAACATCGAATCCATTTCAACAATTACTTGTGAATAAGAAGTAGAGACCACATACCTCAAGGCCAAAAAAAATAAAGTTGCCTCTGCTTGAGTATTCGTGGTCATACAATCCTTTATCTCTTTAGTACAAGCATGCACAATATCACCCCTGTCATCCTGAACATAAAATGCCCAAGAACTAATACCTGGGTTACATCTAGAAGCTCCATCTGTATTACATTTGATCCACCCCACCTGAGGCGGACTCCAAGCAACCTTTGCCATCACAAGCTTAGGCGTATGATCCCTTAACACCGCTAACAACTCATCCCACCTACCTAGCCCATACTGAAAGTTCCTCCTGCGAACTCTCAGCAACAAGATAATATGCTGATTGACAAGATACACCAACCTATGAGCTGAGGTCGACCCACCATGCCTCAAATTATTTCTCCGTTTCCACAACTCCCACAAAATAAAAATGGAATAACATGGTAAATCAACCTCAGAACCGGACTACTAGGGGTATCCCACCACAAATTTATCACTTGCGTCAAGTGCAACCCATCAAAATTAAGACCAGCAGGACCTCAAAAATATTTCCAGACATACCATGCTACAGGTGCATTCAGAAACACATGTGAGACAGTCTCAACATCAGGGTTCAAACAACAATAACACCTAGAGGGGAATTGAATTCTCCACCTCTTCAGTATATCATCTAAGGGAAACTTAAATTTCCACAACCTCCATAAGAAAAATGACATCTTAAAAGAAGTACCTATAATCCAGATGTGCTTGTATCGATCATCTTCTTCCTTTGTCTCACCAAATGATATGCTCACCGGACTAAAAATGTGCGGAGACTCCAGCATCCAAAAAGGCATGTCGAAGCTCAGGACAAGTAGGAGGTTTGACATTCTGAATCACGTGCTCAGCAATGTCTTCAGGCAGTAGCTCCCTGAGGCGTTGCTCTAACCATACTCAACCCTCATCAATTTCATAGATACACACTACAGTCTCATCACATGCAAACTCACGAGGAACTGCATGACACAACAGACCGAGTCCAATTCAATTATCAAGTCGGAAGTAAGAATTGCCCTTTTTTAAATGCCAAACTATCTCATGATCCATCTCAGGTCTGCTCTGCAACATCTTCTTCCATGCGTAAGTCCCCTTCTTCCATGGCACCACCACATAATGATATTTTTTTCAAACATATATTGCTCATATAATCCCTCCATAAAGACTACTTGGTACGAAAATTCCACAACAGCTTTGCGAATAATGCCTTGGAGATATCATACAAGCTTCTAAAGCCAACTCCACCTTCATTCAAAGGATGACACAAAGTCTTCCAAGAAGCCCAGTGCCTGCTATCCTGACCCACATAGTTACTCCAAAAAAACATGGCAAACATCCAATGAAACATAAGTGAATAGTCATACTCTGAAGCACTGAGGAAATCAGAGTCGCTCGTCCACCTATGGAAAGCAATTTACCAGTCCAAGAGTCAAACTTTTTCTGCACCTTCTCCACCAATTCATTGTATTGACAGTTCTTCCTCCTAGCATAATAGATAGGTACGCCAAGATACTTGAAAGGAAATTCTCCCCTCTGTATCTCGGTAATATAAAGCACCATGTCAACTATCAACTGCAGAACCTGACTATGCATATACACATTACTCTTTCATTATTGATTTTAGCCCACTGGACAACTCATAACTAGCAAGAATCTCCATCACCAGTTTTAATGATCCCTCTTCAGCAGATGAAAAAATAATCATATCATCCGCGTACGCCAGGCGATTAAGACACGGACTCCACTTGGCATCCCACACAGCACAAAATTAGCATCTCTATGCAGCACATTCAGAGCTCTAGAAAGGTACTCAGCAGCAAGCAAAAACAACGTAGGCGACAGAGGATCACCTTGTTTCACCCCCCTGAAAGACTGAAAAAACACATAGGGTTGGCCATTTACTAGCACAGAGTACCAGTTATTACACAGAGTCTTGTAGACCATGTCAATAAACACCTCACCAAATCTGATCTTCCTCAAGGCCTTCATAAGAAATAGCCATGACACTCTATCATACGCCTTAGCCATGTCTAGCTTGATTACCATATTAGATGGCTTCCCCCTGTCAGGACCAGCAAAAATACGCCTTAGTCATGTCACAAATAGCAATGACACTCTATCATATGCCTTAGCCATGTCAATAAACACCTCAAAAATTCTTGCACCAGCAAAATATTATCAAAAATGCTCCTCCCCTTCACAAAAACAGACTGGTGTGGTGAAATTATCCCAGGCAATAAAATAACAAGCTTATCATGAATTGCTCTGAAAAATACCTTATTGCTGAAGTTGCTCAGACTAATTGGTCTCATGTCTAAAAAGTTAGCAAAATCTTTCTTTTTAGGCAAGAGAACCAAGTTAGTAGCAGTGATGTAACGAGGCAGAAAGTGACCCTGAAAGAATGCATGTACCATTTTAACCACATCAGCACCAATAATATTCCATCAAGAATGATAAAAGGCACCCGTATAACCATTAGGGCCCCATACAAAGTCGGCATTCAGGCCAAAACTGCCTTTTTCACCTCCTGTTCATCTGGCTCAGCAACAATAGCATCATTCTGGCCAAATGAACAGAAGGTGAAGAAGGCAGATCAGTAGAAAACTGGATGTGGTTAAGTATCATTAGGTAGGTGATTAAATATAGAAAAGTCATCTGGCATCGGATTAGTAGAAAACTGAGCCTGAAAAAATCTGATCGCCTCCTGGGCTATGTATGTGTCGTTCTCAAGCCAAGAACTAGTAGCATCCTAAATTCTTCCAACCTGCAACACCTTCTTTTTTCCATTTACACGAGCATGAAAAAATTTGGTGTTTTTATCCACATCTTTGAACTACTGCATACCAGCTTTCTGCTTCCAAAACAATTCCTCCAGAGCATAAAATCGAATTAACTCTGCATTCACTCTCTGCAGTCTCTCTCTGTTGTACCCAATAGGATGCCCCTCGAACTCCTATTCATATACCCGGACCTCCTCCTCTAGCATAGCAATCTGCCTTAAGATGTCACCATACGTCTCCGCTTGTAGTGAAAGTTATAAAAAGGATCCGCGCTAAAATTTTCAGCCTAGTTCTCTCTAACAATGGTCTGGAAAGACTCATGCTGCACCCCAAAAGTTCAAAAATCTAAATGACTTCTTTACTGTAGGGCTATCCATGTTAGTAGTAATCAACAATGGCGCATGGTCTGACCCCTGCCTAATCAAATGCTCCACTTCAAGCTGAGGAAATAGCTGTTGAAAGGCCTGATTCACAAGACACCTATCAAGCCTTTCAAATATGAATTCATCATTCGATCTACCATTCCATCAAGTGTACATTCTGCCCTTGAAACCCATGTCAATCAGCTGACAAGTGTTGATGCAGTGCACAAAATCTTCTACCTTCCGGTACTAAACTGGAAGGCCCCCAAACTTCTCAAGCTCATCAGCAATGATATTAAAATCGCCCCCACAGCCACGGGGATGTCATGTCACTAGCATGAGTATACAACAAGTCTCACAGTTCCACCTGAGCAGTGTGATCAGTACTAGCATAAACCAACGACACTACAAATTCCAGCAAACCATCTAAATGTGTCAGCTTCAAAGACAACATTTGTGATGAATTATATACAACCTCCACTTGATATTCATACTCTACAAACACCCATATTTTACCATTGAAGCTATGCCAAGAAGAACCCATACCTAGCCACTGATGATACTAGTCAATATGTATGTAGTGCTGAAACGACTCCATTAATGCAATAAATAAAAAGTGCTTCTGCCTATGCACCGTGCCACTCTATCAAAGGCCTATTGAGTATTAACAGACCTTATATTCCATATGAGTGAGCTATTCATTGAAAACCAGAGGTTTTAGAAACTTTCCTCCTTGTTGATACCCCTCCGGTTGGTGGAGGAACACTTTTTTCTCTTTTTCCCCGAACCTGCTTAGTCTTCTTCTTCTGTGCTACCACCTGTCTAGGTGATATATCACCCTTTTTAGTTGTATTAACATAATTCTTAGACGTAGACTCAGTATCAAGCTCTTCATCATCAGCAATTTCCACCTTTTTTCAATCGATTTGTGAAAAACATGCGCTAAAGCTGGTGTAGGCTCAAAATTCTTTAATACCAGCTATGTATTCTTCTTTTTTGCACTATCATAGACTGCTTTCAACTCCTTCAGCTTCTTATCAGTGGTTGTCCTACCCGTTGATATCATAGGACTAGCGTTAACCACATCAATCTGCTTGTCAGCTCCACCCTGTGGCTTTCAGCACTTGCATTTTTCGGACTTGAACCACCTTGATCTTTGTCTTCCTTATATTCCTTGTCACTATTATCCCTTGACATATCGCCCTCCAACCCCATGTATTTATCAGAAGGATCATCTTCAAAATTTTGTGGATCAACAACATCATTTTCACTCTCCTCCCCAAAATCCACCAATTCATCATCATCCTCCTCTAAGTCAACTACCTCCAGCTGGTAATCCTTCACATCACCAACATTCCCTGTAGTAACTTTGGCCACCAACGAGTTAGAAGGAACCTCCTATTGAGCGGTATTCAGGGTCGCAGGGATAACAACAATAGGCGCTGCAAGCACAGCAGTAATAGGCGTTGTAACTGTAACAAGAGCTCCATGTGGAGCTGTTTCACCATCCTTTTGAGGCTGAATCTGGGACTTTGCAGGCTGATTCCCATTCTTTCCTCGCTTCCAAGTCTGTTTCACCCAGGCCTTAGTCGACATAGGAATAGAAGCGTTACCTTTCCCAGCTGATTTTAGAGCCGCAACACCATTTTTAACTGTATCTTTCTTAGACCCTATAGCATCTCATTTCTCTATAGCGGGCTGCACATCACCTTTTGTCATAGCTAGTTCCTTGTCACCCAAGTCACTAACCTACTAATTATTATCTTCCTGCAATGCTACAAATTGATTATTTCCAATCTTCACCAAAGCTAAATTATCATTTGGTTTTCCAGCACCTTTCTTCACCTAAACATTATCATTCCCTTTCCTTGCTTTCTTACTCTTTGCATCATTTCACTCTTCCTCGTTTCTAACATTCCCAACCACATTTCCACTTGTCAAAATACGCAATGGGGGTGCCGAAAAAGCAGGATTAACCTTGGAAACGTTTGCATGTGCATGCTGAGCACCATTATCATTTTGCTTTTCCAAGAGCTCCGAGTGAAAGACCTTGCGCTTGCTTTCATCATGGCCTTGCAACTTGAAATTTTTATCGTATAATGGAAGATAATCATAAACAATATCTATCCATATAGAGATTACAGCACCAGTGTCATCATCCTTCTTGTTAATCAAAACGCGATTAGGGTGCTTTGCCAACAAATAAATTTCAACCTTGACCCTAGCACAACTTGGCCTAGTTTTATTCAAAGTTGCAGTATCAACTTTTAATGGGGTTTCCACTGCTGAAACAAAAGAAAAAATAAACTCTGTAGCAAAAAAGTTTGGAGGCAAATTTGGAAAGTTAATCCATGCAAGAGCCATTGAAGTCTCTTCGTCAGGCTTCCAGTTTCTCGTCCATTTTAATGATCTCAAAGGATAGGATCTACTTTTAAACTTAATCTAATCGGCTGGGATTGACAAGAAATTAACATAATCCTCCAGTAACATCAGTCTAATCAACACGTACCTACTGTCCAAGTAACCAATATTACAATCACTTTTGATCTCACACTAAGCCGAGATGATTTTACGTAAAGTCTCTAAGTCAGGTCTACCTTACGAAAATTTCCCAAGCACTACTAGTTGCTGCTCCTTACTAAGAGATTTCTTAACTTCTGGCGTCTTCCATATAAGAGTAGATGTCCCTTGAGAATAAACAACAGTACGACATAAACGTTGATCAATATCAATTTTTTGAACCTGGGGTCTAAGCATATGAGCATAAGGAATTGAGGGAGTGGGTGGAATTGTATTGGGGTTTGCATGGGGTAGGTACGGGTTGAGCAACCTCTTGTAGAGGCTGCCCAACGGGCGGCGCAGCCATGGCTGCCGTCAATGTGGTGGTCATCAGTTATGCTAAATATAGAGTACTGGAGGGTATAGAGTTCTTCCGTATTAATCCACAATAATTATAATTGCTCCAGGAACGTTAAAATATAATAAGGAACTTTGCAGGCCTTTTGAAAATTCCATAATACCAATTGTTTACTGTCAAGGATAAAATACCACTTGCCATAAGCATAACAGATGGACGATGGATGAAAAATATAAATCAAACAAATTCTTGGTTGTAGTCTTGAGAATCTTTGATAGTCTCAGATAAAAAGGCGTGAAAATGGAGAGAGAGAGAGAGAGAGAGAGAGAGAGAGGGGGGAGAGGTGGAGGCGTGAAAATAAGAAGAGGAAGCTTGAGAGTTGTTCCTATTTTACTGTGAACATTTCCGAAAATAATGTCGTATGAGTTTTAATGATTTGTATGGTCATACAGAGTTATACACTAGGCCACAGTTCTTATTCGTAAGTGATATTAAAAGTTATTAAGAGTTTTAAAAATTTTAAAATAAATATACTTAATGACCTAGATCTGTCACATTAAGATTAAGTGACTCATTAAGTGCAAATAAATGGGACCTAGCCTCTAATCGTATACCGCAATTAGTTATTATTTAAGTATAAATTTAAGCCAGTTTTTTAATAATAGATAATAATTTAGAATGAATAATGACTTAGGATATCGATGTACTATTTGCAAAAGTGCAAAGATATAAAATATTTTTAGACCCTTTTCCTATTAAAAAAAGTTACTAAATATTGTTGTATTTATTTTATTTTTTTGGGAAACTGGAAATATTATTATTACTAGAGAGTTACCACATCAGTAGTCATTACATCAGTGTTAATACTAGGCATGTAGTTTCCATTTCTAGCAGTTGTTGCTAGTGCACAAAGATTACCAAAAGAGACTAAATTAGTACATGCTTCAGTAGTTATAGTCCTAGTAATAATATTAGTATTTTTATCTACTTGTACTGCTTCTAGGGTCTGCTCCATCGGTGTTGAGAAGACAAAATTTTTTTTGATATCTTGCAGACAGAGGGCTTCCTTTGCCAAAATGTGAGCCACAACATTTGCTTCACGGAAGGTGTGCCTTTACCACTGGATTCCCCAAGATCTTTAGGGTGCACCTGCATTCATAGATTAGATTAGCATAAGTAAGGTTACTATTTTCTAATAATTGGATCACCTCCAGGGAATCAGTTTCAATATCTAGTCTTGTAATATTATTTGCAATGGCTACTTGAAGACCTGCTTGTAGAGCCTTGAGCTCCATGTAAGTGTGAGAGTGACCTGTAATTAGTTGTGAGAAACCAAGCACCCAGTTTCCAGCAGAATCTCTTATGACACCACCCACACCCCCATGATGGTGTTGTGCATGGTAAGCCCCATCAATATTTAATTTAAGGTAAGTTACAGGGGGTGGAAACCATGATACATTGATCTAAATTTTGTTATTTGTCATGGTTGTCGCTTTAGTCGTTGAGTACTTATATTCTAGGGCACACATGGTAACAAGGTTTGCAGATAAAGGGATGTGATTGTGATGATGAACATTGCGATTGCGACTAAGATATAAATGTCATATTGCAAAAGGTATGAATTCAACCCATGTTAAAGATAAATTCAACACATTACCCGTTTGCTTAGTATAAATATTCCAAAATGATATCAACCAGTGATTAGGAGGACGAGGGGTGGCAGGGTAAATATTGAACTCTTTCCAGAAGGATAGGGAAATTGGACATGACATGAAGATGTGCTCTATTGTTTCATGGATTTGACAGATGTGGCATTGGGGATTTACTTGCAAGCCAATGGAGTTAAGGTAGGATTTAGATGGTAAGCGGTTATGAAGGATTTTCCAGAATAAATATTTTATTTTTGGTAATGTTTGTAATTTCCAAATCCATTGAAAGTTCTGGCCACTGGGGCGAGTATTTGTTATGAGGAGGTATAGGGACCTTGTAGAAAAAAGTCCATTTGGGTTTAGAGCCCAATATGGAGTGTCTTTAGTATCTGACATAGTGGGTACAGAAAGGGTTTGGATTGGATGTTTTATATGTGTGGGGAGATCAAAAGAAATAAGATCAAACTCCCATGTGTGGTGCTTTCTTAGCTGTAAGACTGTTAGATATTCTTCATTTTTATGTAATGGACCACTAACTAATGATCGTAGAGGAGGAAGGTTTGGGTGCCACTTATCATACCAGAAGTTAATTCCCTTGTCAATATCCCAACCTATCCCTTTCTTACATAATATCCATCCTTACTGGATATTTTTCCAAATAAAAATTGGAGTAGATGGTCGTCTATTCAACTTGTACTTTCTAAGTAGAACTGATGCCCAGGGGGTTGCAGGATTTTGAAAGAGTCTCCAAGATAGCATTGTATAATTTTTATGAGCTGCCTGCTTAACTCCCAATGCACCATCTTTTTTAGACTGGGTTATGGTATCCCAGTTAATGTAATGCATCTTTCTTTGAGTACCAGTAGTACCCCATATGAAGTCTCTTTGAATCTTATCAATTATGTTAAAAACTATTGCATAACATAGTTAGGAATTGTATTAAGAGTTGCATTTGTTAAAGTAACTCTACCAGCCAAAGTTAGAAATCTAAATTTTCAGGCTACCAATTTTATATTCATATTATCAATGATATATTGAAAATCTGCTGCTTTTGGTTTATAATTAAGAATAGGGAAACCAAGATATTTTCAAAAATTAGGGTTGACTGTATAATTCAGGACTTGGTTAGTGGAATCTTGTAGGTGTGAAGCAGTATTTGCAGAGTAGATTAATTTTATTTTGTTTATGTTAACTTTCTGACCAGAATATTGGCAAAACAAGTTTAAAAAATCGTTGATGGCATTTGCAGATTTCATATTTACTTGAGACATTATAGTTAAATCATCTGTATAGAATAGATGCGTTAGCATCGGAGCGTTTGGACATATTTGAATTGGATCCCATAACGCATAGTCAACATAATGATTAATTAGATTGGACAGAAGTTCCATGGATAAAATGAAAATATAAGGGGACATAGGGTCACCCTGTCTAATACCCCTGGATGGTGAAAAGTAGCTTGTTAGAGTGTCATTCACTATAATAGCTACTCTACTGGTAGATATACAGGAAAGGATTAATTTTTAATATTAGCAGGAAACTTAAAAAAAGTTAGAGTCTGATAGATGAAGGACCATTCTAATTTGTCAAAAGCTTTCTCCAAATCAGTTTTAAGAATTATTTTGGCTTTTGATCCTTTTAATTTTTTAAAATGATTTATTACCTCTTGGATCATGATGGCATTATTAGATGTACGCCGTCCTTTCAAAAAACTTGCTTGGAATGGGCTAATTAGCTCATTTAAGAAAGGTTTAATTCTATTAACAATGATCTTTGTAATGATCTTGTAAATTGTATTATAAAGACCAATTAGCCTGAAATTTTTAAGGTCATTTGCATTATGGAACTTGGAAATTAAACATAAAGTAGTATAATTAATGGTATCTGGGATTGTATTATTTTTGAAGACATCATGACAAAACTTAATCACAGATGATCCCACTACATCCCAGTGTCTTTGGTAAAAAAAATGGATGTAGACCAGCCGGGCCCGGTGCCTTATAGGGTTTAAAAGAAAAAACTGCCTTTATAACCTCATGATTTAAGAGTGGTCTATCTATTGGGGAGAGATCAAGGGTGTGGTTACTGGTAATAGAGTATGAAAAATCATTTAAATTGGTATGGACATGATTTGTAGTAAAAATATTTTGAAAATAATTAAAGGTATGATCCATAAGTTTGTCATGACTATCTATCCAATTATTGTTATCTTCTTTGAAACAGTTAATTTTATTAGTTCTCCTTCTATTAAGAGCATTAATATGATAAAACTTAGTGTTAGCATCTCCATCATTTAGCCAATTGACACGAGAGCGCATTTTCCAGTAATCTTCCTCTTGAATGAGAATATTATTATATTGATTAACTAGATCTTAGTTATTAGAGGAAATTATTGGTACTATAATGAATCGAATTTTGGTTACCACAAATTCTAGCTAACAACCTTTACTTTGAATGAATTATATTGCCAAAATTTTCTTGGACCCAGTGCCTGATGGAGTTACTAAAGTGATTAATAGCATCTTGAAGCTCATTAGTAGCCCAACTCCTTTTGACTTGTGTTTTAAAATCTGGATAGTCACACCAATATTTTTCAAGACGAAAAGGCGTGATAGTAGTTATCTAACCGTTCAAGAATTAAACCTCTAGACCTTCCTCTAAGATTTGACCATGTGTATTTTCCTCCTTTAAAACCTAAGTTTTGTAACTGGCAGTAGTTAGCAAACCTAGTTAGTCTAGTAATATTGACTGGCCGGCCTCCCCATTTTTCCTCTTCAGCTAGGACATCATTATAGTCTCCTCCCATAAACCATGGGCCCTTATAATTATCATATATCTTAACTAAATTATCCCAAAGTAGAATACGTTCAGACAATCTAGGGCTAGCATAAATAGTTGAAAATAACTATGAAGAATGGCAATGCCTTTATCATAGCCTGATCCTTCTTCTCAATGTCATAAAGGGTCAAAGTTGCAGTTTTCCAAAGAACCACCATTCCACCTGAACGACCCCTTCAAGCAAAGCTAAGAGGCATGGGTTATGAGTCCTGATAATCTCTTCCAAAGTCCTCCTAAAATCAGGGTTGCTTCCTCCCCTAATGTTCCATACTATAAAACTGGTTTGGCTATTCATAGTGAAAGGATTGGTTTGGTGTTTTTTTCAAATGGACCCCTGCTTCCTTGGGTAGAAGGTGTTTCCTTGCGATAGCTGGATTCATTATTGTTGCCAGTTTCCCTGCTCCTTAGTTCACTGTTGGACGGATATCGAATGAGCATTTGAGTAATGTCGGAGGTAAGATCATTATATATTTCTTGTCCTCCAATTCTGGAAATAGCATTATTGTGGCTACGAGTAGTTTCAAAATTTATGTGAACGACTTGTGGACTGGTTCCACCTCTTCCAGGACCTCCTCCTCTTCTTCTTCTTCTTCTTCTTCTTCTTCTTCTTCTTCTAGCACTAGTAGAGGGGTATCCTCCTTGTTCATCATTTCCTATGGGTTCTCCTGGGGTTGTGGGTTCTGCATATGGTGGTTCATCACGTGAGGTGGCATAAATAGTTGATTCAAAGGTATTTGTGGCTCCATAAGAGGGTTCAATGGTATTTGTGGCTCCATAGAAGGGTTCAATGGTACTTGTGGTTCCATACGGGGGGTTCATTGGTGGTTGTGGATTTATAGGTGGAGGTGGATAGGGGTTCATTAGTTGTTATTGTGATGGTGGGTTCACTGGTTGTGGCTGCCATGGGAAGAATACATGCATGGCATTGGGGTCCTGTGGATGGAAGAAAGGTAGGTCTTGTGGGTTGTTGAGATTCATCATCATTGGGTTGAAGTGATGTGATAAATTACATTGATTGTGTAGTTGTTGGGACAGTGTTAGAGCCATGGTTGGGGCTAATGGGTTCATGACATTCATCAACAACATATGGTTTATGTAGTTGTCTATTGCTAGCCTCATACCTTCTATGATCAGTTGAGCGAGAAACATGGGGTTCTGGACAAGCAGTATGAGTTACTGAATATTGAGGTCCATTGTGAAAGAGATTGCTCGTCCTATTAGCCCTTGTTCTATCCACGACAGTGGTTGGTGATCTGGATGGAGAGGAGGCGTTGTAAATATCAGGGGTGGAGGAGGTGGTGGTGGCATGAAATTGTGTGGTGGTTGATTGTTCATATTGTTCATTCAGTGAAGTGGGTGTCTTCTGATTATAGGAATTAGAGGTATCCTTCTCCTTTTTTGGCGATAGTGAACTTGATACATGGATATGATAGAAGTGGTAGTTAATAGGGTTGGGTTGATATCTTGGTTTTGGAGAAAATCGTTTGAGTGTAATTCTATTGGCATGGGAATGACTGGATTGGTCGTGGGCATTTTATCATTGAATGTGCCCAAGGATCCATGTTTTATTATTGCCCGAATTTGCTAACTGGTCTCAAATAGGACCACGTTCCAGGAGTTTGGAATTTTGGATAGCAAATAATTACATGTTGCGATATGTGATTCTATCACAATCATGCATTTTCTCATCTTTCAGGGCTAATCAAGGGTTCAACATAAATTGCTTTTGGGTCAAATCTTGTAGGAATGTGCGGGAAACAAGTACAGATAGAGTTAGATATATATTTCAAAGTGCATTCTATCAACTTAAAACTCACAAGTTTAAATTTGAATATGAAATGATAGAAGATTACGGTTTGTCAGATTAATACTCTGATAGATTGAGAAGGAAAATTATTTAAATACACTATCAACAGTATATATGACTTAATTCTAAAAGTTAAACACGCATTACATCTCTCAATTTATAGAGTGATTGTACTAGTAAAGTACTACAAATTTAATTTCATTTTATATGATAAGGTTTTTTTCTTTTTGTGATGTTTATCAAAATATTTGACATTATTCCGTTTAACACTTCTTTTTTTTTTTTTTTTTGTACAACAACTATACAACTATTATTATTACTACTACTACTATTATTTAGTAAATACATAAGTTAAAAAACATACTCTTTGGTACTTTCTTTTTGCCTTAATTTTGAAATAGGCGCCCAACAACAAAACCATGAAAAAAGAACTCTCTTGATCCTATAATATATTCAGCAAAATAAGATTTGAAATTACTGTAAAATGGACCTTCGACCAAGAACCAGACAAATTCAATTTTTCTCTGGCTTTACACACTCTGAGGTGCTTTTCCATTTTGTTTCTCTAACTTGGTAATTGATATATTATCTATTTGTATTTGAAATATGCATAAAGTTGATACCTTTCTTAGTTGATCTCCAATTTTCAAAGTTTTGGCCTTTAGGGTTGTTGAAAATTTGCAGTATGATGATGTGTGTGTTAGGCGCACGTCGTGTGTTCGAACTTTGTCGTAGATAAAAGTCTAGTATTTAAGTGGAAAATGGTGGACGGTCGATTCCATTATCCATCGAGTTTCGAATCGTTTGGCCTCGGGGATTTCTATGTTGTCAAAAGAAATTAAGATGATATATATTAGCTCGGGCAGGTTGAAGTTCAGTGTCAACATAGTCAAACTATGATGAATTTTTTTGTGAATTGATAAGTTCATATATTCGATAGGTGATGTTGATTTGGTTAGGATTGAGGTGTAGTTGGTTGATTGATTGATCTTGAAATATGCTTTATGTACCCTCCTACTAAGAGAACTTAAATTTGTTCTTATTTAAATTGCAATTATTTCCCAATTCCTTTAGTTGCATTATCAGTGAGGATTCATATAGCCGATCCCCTCTTGTTTGGACTGCGGTGTGGTAGTAGTAATAGTTGTTGTTGTTGTATCCTTAGCTGCATTATATTGAGTTACATAGTAGGAGTTCAGTTGTCTTTGAGCTCTTTCATTGGCCACACTAGGACTGAGACATGGCCCCGACTCATATGGGAGGCTGTAGTGGGGATTTATCCACAATGGGTGTGACCCTGAAGAGCTCATTGGGTTGAATATTGTCGAAATTTATGAAGTTCTCCTGATCTGATAATGGACAAATATCGTGTTGATTTATGATCATTAGACTTAAACTCAGGACTGCTATCTGTCCTGCTATGATATTGAATTATATGAACCACTTAATATAAAAGTTTAAGCAGGTAGGGAGGGTTTGCAACAATGTTGCGAAGGATGAGAACAATTGGTGGAATCTTCTTGCAAAGATTAGCAAATTTGTGATGTTGGATACTTGGAATGACCAGACTAATTGGTTTAGTTTAGTTTGCACTCTGCTTATAGAAGTTAGTCTGACTAGCGGCAGGTTATTGCTTTGACTGGGAGTGCATTTCCTCTTCTCCCAGTCCTATCACCAAAAAGAAAAGCGGTAGAGTATTTGAATGAAACAGTAATATTGGCGTAATGTTGAAGACACGGCCTATGAGATTATATCTTTTAGGCATAATTTTGTAGAAACTCTTGGTTATTTATATAAAAAGATCTTTTTCATGTTTTATTGTGATTGTGAGTTCCATCACTTCTGCCAGCTCTACAGTTCTGCCTTGCAGTGAGTGGGCAGTGGCGATCATGCCTGCTTGCTTCTCTGTGTACATGAATGTAGAGGGTGATCTCGTAGTTATCTCTAGAGTAAAGTCATACATTAGCTCATAGTGATCGTGCTTTCTGTGGTCGTAGTACAATCGGCTGGCAAACTCTAGGCGTTAGGTGTTGCTGTCCTGATTCATGATATTGCAAGGGTAGTGGAATTTAAAAAGGCAAAAAGAAAAACGCTCTCCATCAAAATGAAGAAGATTGGTAAAAAAGAGTTGTGAATTATATTGGCCTACTGGGGTCATTTTCAAATTCTGGTGCTCTGGTTATTATGTTGATATGTGAGGAAAGAGTTTGACTTCTTTGCACACTCTCTTTTGCTGCTTTGAGTCGAAGTTGGCATTAGAGAATGAAGTCCATCTACAAAACAACATATATTGGAATTGTTCAGTCTAGTTGCTTTTTTTTTTTTTTTTTTTCTGAATTGCAATCTTTTGATCGCCTTCCATTCAAGCAGATAGAGAAAATGGAGAACTTAATCAACGAATTAAGAGAACAAGTTTGTGACCCAGAACTATGCAAGAAATTGGCAAAGATGTTCACGTGAGTGTACTTTGGGCCAAGTAACATTTCTGTTTATACAAGGTTCTGTTCATTTATGTTCTTTAATCCATTGTTCTTGACATTTTTCTAGGCGCTCTAAAGGTCGTGCAGGACAACCAATTGTTAAGTGGACTGAGGTTCATACTTCGACATCCCTTCTCTTGGACCTGATCTTGCTTGAATCACGTAGCACTAACTATTGCACTTGATTTTTAGGTCCAAACTTGGTTGCAGAACAGGCTGCAATGCTGTCCAACAAAAGATAATTCAGCAGGGGCCAACCAAAAGCTGCCTGATCTCACAGAAGGACGCGCCTTAGATAAAGCAAATGAAAGCTCTCATAAGGCCAAAGGTCCTTTTCAACATATGTTTTCTTATATTCCCAACGTCTAACATGATGGTTATGTGAGACTTATTTGCTGATTACAATGTTATTTTGTTACTTCCTCACTTCCCCATTAACAATGAAAGCCAATAGTACTTATGTTTTAATTTAGGAAGTTAGGCTGTTGAATTGACTATAAATGCTGCTTTCTCTGGAGAAATTAATTAAACAGTAGCATCTCTTTATGTGTCTTTGAATATTCCCTATTTCAAAGAACTCTCTTTGTCTTTAAATCTACTGGGAAGATCAGATTCTCTAAACATTTCAACAAGCTTTGGCTATTTATGTTTCCTTTATTCCAGCTGAGGAGTTAATGATGGTGAATACATAGATAGCCCCATAAAATTGGCACCAACTGTCAGATAGACACTTTAACTTTCTAAATGACCGAGTAGACCTTATTCTTGCAAAGGTGTGCCTTGAGAACCCTTCATGCAGACATGGAAAAATGTGTGCTTTTCTCACAAATTTGAGTTCATGAAATTCTTGATTTATGTGATTTCTTTTTCTTTTTTTATCAAAAAAATATCACACCATGTGGCGTTTACTTTTTCAACCTTCTCCGTCTTCTACTTCAGCTCCCAACCACCCAAAATTAATCTAAATTATCAGTTAGACAAGTTAGAATCACCATTTGCAACAGCCAAAAACGAGAGCCACCACATCAGATGCCAAATAGTAACTCAAAAACTTGCAAGAGTTATCTACACGTGAAAAAGCTTTTTATGAGCAGTGCGCTTGATGCCTGACTAAAATCACAAATTGACTTGAAATTGTTAGGGGTCTAGACGGATCAGAATCATGAGGCTGAAGGTTGTGATTCCAGGTAAGGAAAAGAAATTGAGGTTATAGAGGAGAGGTTAACAGTGGTCAGAAGGTGTCGGTTTGCTGCTTCCAGTGATTCTCTGGTGGCAATTCCCGGTCTTCCAGTGATTCCCTGAAGTCGCATGGGTCATTTATTTATAAGGGAATTTCTGGAAAGGAATACAAGAACGGAGAGAGGTTGATGGATAGTTTTTAGACCAATCTACATGTCTAATGGGGTGTCTGCTGAGTATCCTCCCCTCCCACCCCCCCCCCCCCCCCCCCCACAAAAAACTCCGTAGCTACTCAATTTCACCGTCTTCTCCATCTTATTAGTAGAAAGTAGTAAAACCATTATTTACTGAAATTCAAGTGAGCTCTTTTGCTTTTCCAATTGTCAGGGATGGTGGTTAACATTTGCTGTGCATGTTTGGTTTTGCCATTTTGTATTTTCATATCCAGATCTCTATCCAATCTAGCTATTATGATCTGACGATTAACTTGATGTTTCTTCTGTTTGTAAATTTCTACTATTTGCTTTTTGCTCTCTTTTGTTACCTGTAAGGGAGATGCAAGGAAGTGTCTGTTGTGGTGTGATCAGTAATGGTGGATTAAAAGTGAAAATAGATGGGGAAGAAGATGTGGGCATATTGGAATATTTGAGTTGGTTTTTTGATCTTTATTATTGTATTATTTGTAAATACATGTTGGCAATTTTTTGTTCAAATTTACAGGTGTTATTAGATTCGCTTATCTGACATGTCAGCGGCGTGTGTAATTCATGCATGTAGTCTGCTGGACCTAAGTGTCAACTAGACACACCTCTTCCAGGAATAGGTCATAAGTGTCTATCTGGTCAGTTAACTAGTTAAAGTGTCTGTGTGACAGTTAATGTGTGTTTCACCATTAATATTACTATCCAGAAGGTCAGTTATGTTTAATTATTAGGCGAGAAAAGTTTTGTCACAGCTATGCATTTGGTTGATATCATACCGTTCTCCTGGACTAGTTAAGTATACATTACCACATAATGCATTCAGCAACGTCTATCCATTTAATTCTCAATGATACATTGTCCTCAGGGCATTTTTCTTCAACTAAATGTCTGCTCTTACTTTGAAAATAGTACCCATACACAAGGGCGAGTCCACTTTGAATTTTCAAATTAATTTTTTAAATCCAACTGTTGTAGGACCAGTAATACTTCTGCATGATTACCTCGTAAAAGAGTGATATGAAAGTTTACGTAATGTCTTCATTTCTTCTCTCTTATCTTCCCTGAAATCCTGTTCTTTCACAGGTCATCACATTCCTTCTTTATTGCTTTTCTATGTTTATCTGCATATTTTATCCATAGTTTTCTTCTATTATTTTCTTATTCCATCCAGTTTCCTTCTGTTTCTTTTATCAGCTTCAACTGAAAGCTTAACATCCACTAAAAGTTACATTCAAATGATATAGAATGAGATGGAGAAACCATGTTGAGGATATCTGGTACTTTAATAAAAGTAGGTAATTGTTGAGATACAGAATTGCCTAGCCCTTTCTTTTCTTACTTTCTATTCTAATACTGGTAGTTGAAACTTTTCTGTTGCTTAATAGTTGGTGCTCCGTCCTCTTTTATAGTTGAGACGTATCTCTTGTTGGCATCAGTAATGTACTTATATAGTCTTGACAAACTTTCTGCAGGCCAAACCGTTCCAGCGCTATCAGACTTAGAATTTGAGGCAAGGTCTTCAAGAGATGGAGCTTGGTAAGGCTACATTAGCAATCAAGAAGTTATTGGTCTTTCACAAGCAGAATATCTTCTGGGTGCACGGCCATTTCAGCATTTCTTTTTGGATGCATACATCAGTTTTATCAGCATTTTGTGGATGCGTCTTCAACTGCTTTAGTTTACCTTTGAGTCATATTGCTATCTTTGAGCCACTTCTTTTGATGCACCTAAACTTATGCCAGTACTTCCATTGTTTTTGACATCCGTAGATCAAAAGGTTCTATAAATGAAGATAACTGGTTGAATATGACATTCTTGTCGACCGAGATTATCTAATTTTTCTATCCTTTCTTTTCATAATGTTTTATCACCGGGCTGCCCTATTCATTAATAAGTTTTATCTGTTTTCCTCATTTGTTGCCTTCCCTTTTGATTGATGGTCAAACACTGTTGGTTGGACAAAGTTCTCATGTTTATTTCTTTTGAAATTTGAGCTATGTTAGACCCCCATCTGCGTTAAACTTTGAGAACCAGTAAATTCTTCTCCTGTGTAGTCAGTTCAAGTGTTCAAATAATCGGCTGATATAAGTAGATTGGTCATGCTTCTTTCTTTCGTTTTATTGTTAGGACCTATAATTTTTTTAAGTAAATCTTTGAGTGGCTTTGATCTTGCTATTTTTTGTTGCCTACAGCTATCCAGGATTGAGAGGTTTTTCCTCCCACAAGTATTGAGAGGCTAAATTGTGAATTCATGGTTTTTAGATCAATATGTATTCCTTGAGAATCTCTTCCTATTATTAGATACACTTTTTTTATTTGTTGTTCTTGACTTCAAGCAGAAAAGAGTGTTTTAGTTGAGTGCATGGTTATGCAGTCGAAGCTTAGGTTTTCCATTTCCTAAAGCTGTCAGGTAAAGACCAAACCACTTGCTCCCTAAGGAAAGGAAAGAAATATCCAACTTTTTTCCCCTATGTATATCCGGCTGTTACTCGGACTCTTCAAAATTGCCGCCGTACCCGTGTCGGATAGGACACGGGATTCACACCGGATTTGGTCAAATAAACACGGATACTTTGACCAAAATCCACAGAAAATTGAAGATTTTTTTTTGACAAATAGACTCTCAAGATAGACGTTGGAAATGATATACCTTCAAAATTATGCAGAAATTTATAGTCCTTTGTCTCTTTTTCATCTTTTGTCGACATTCTCGAATTTCTGATTTTATGTTTTGAGGGTAACTTTTGAGAAGACGACTTAATAGAGAAAAATAGAGATATTGGGGAAGAGGACTTCTCTAGGAAGAATCGAAATTAAGGATTGTGACTTTATTTTTTGAATTTTGAAAATTTTTAGACAGATCCCCGCACCCATATCCGCGTGCGGATCTATACCCCCGAATCTCTAAATTTAGATTTTTCCGAATCCGACCTCTAGATCCGTACCCGTGACGGATACCCGTACCCGAATCCGAGTAACTTAGATATCCGGTGTACTTGCCTCAATGACAGTCTGCTTCACAAATCATCTTAGCTTTTTGTTCACATAACACAGAAATTCCCACGACTTGTTTGTCAAGGATGGAGAGTTGTTTTCCAGTTTTGGGAAATTTTTATGCCACTTGAATTATGCATTTCTTGCAGGACAGCTGAAGTGAAACATTAGTACTTCTTGCTGACATGATTAATATGGTATTTTTTTCTGGATTTGACAGGTATGATGTTGATAAATTCATCTCTCACCGATTTCTTAACTCAGGACAACCTGTAAGCAGCTCCACTTGGTCAATTATATTTCTTTAGGAGCTAACACCATGTAACCTAATCGAGGCATTGTGGAATAGGCTAAACATTTATTAATGAATTTTCGAACTAGAGATGAAGTAGCTCCTAATTAAAGAAATCAAATAGTTATATAAGCAATAACCAAAACAATGATGAAGTAGAACTGAGGAAGAGGATGCTGCTTGACTCTTGCAAGCATGTAATGTATTTGCAGGAAGTTCTTGTGAGATTTGTGAGCCTTGGGTCAGAGGAGGATGAATGGGTAAACATAAGAAAGTCAGTCCGCGAGCGCTCTGTTGCCCTTGAGGATTCAGAATGTAACAAAGTTAAGGTTGGGGATCTTGTTTTGTTCTATCAGGTACCCCTTTCATTAGAATTATCTTTTATTTTGCAAACGGAAAGCAGAGAAAATTGGATTTGTAAATTCATGATTACCGAGAGAAAAGGATTTCTAGACTGGTTGGCTGAGAAGTTGATAGATGGATACAGACAAGATAATCAAACAAGTCCATATGGATTTCCTCTTTTGATTGCCTTAGCCTGGCAAACATTAGTTTGTCGGAGTGCTTTAACTTATTTTTTCATTCTGTTCATTTTATTTTAACTAGGAGGGAAAGAACCAGGCAAAGTATCTTGAAGCTCATGTTATAGAAATTCAGAAGAGATTGCATGACCTTAGGGGCTGCAGATGTCTCTTTGTGATTCGATATGGTTGTGATAATACAAAGGTGGATACTGATCACATACATACTTAATAAGCACTTTGTACTCCATAAAATCGGCTAAATTCTTACTCCTACGTTTTACTTTTCCTTGCTCAGGAAACAGTTCGTTTGAGGCAGTTGTGTGTTCGACCAAGCATATTAGGGCGTCCTTGACTTTGTTTGAATATACTTCATGCAGCCAGCATATGCTTCAAACATGGAATCAGTTTTCATCAAAGCTGAAAAATTCACTCCCATGCGATCTGGTACTCTTTCCAAGAGATGCAAATATGCTTGTGATTTTCATCTGGTCAATTGCTGCCTTAAGTGTGCTACTACATGAGGCGTATATCTTGTTTTAACTTCTTGTGGTCAACTATTGTGAATATTGAGCTCCTGAAGGACAAAATATCAATTTTGGCGAGCTTATTTTTTTAATTTTTAAATATATTTTTGGTTAAATACGAAATATTATAAATACTAGAGATTGCTTACAACAGACATGGTGGCTTGCTGAGCATCAGAGTTGCCATACTTGGCCAAAATATTACATGCATCATAGTAGGTGTTCCTTGGGTACAGTAACCAATTAGCATCATCCGAAATACCAAATGAATTAGAACAAGTAGGAAGTTAAACCAACATAAACATAGTAGGGTTAATACTGCTTAAGAGTCCTCCTTTTGCCATTAAGTCCGCTGCTTTGTTTTGTTCTCTAAAGCAATGGCTAATCTTCACCTGGCCCAGGCTCTTCATTAATCTTCTGCAGTTAGAAGTCAAAGCACAATAAGTTAGTGTTAAAATCTAGAATTCGCTTCACTGTGTCTAAAGAGTCGGTCTCAATCTTAATGGGCAAGAGATTATTTTCTTTTATCACATTTAGATCATGCCATAGTGCTAGTAATTCTACATTAATATGATTAGTAGAAATAATGTGTTTGTGAAAACCAATAATCCAATCCCCTTTATAATTTCTGATTACACCTCCTGTGCCACATCTTCCGGCTTTTGCAGAACCATCTACGTGGAGTTTAAGAAAAGGTTGTGGAGGAGGGTGCATGCCATTTTAGATGTAAGGTTCATACACTTGGGGCGAAGGGTTGCATTTTGGCCAGAAGAGTGTATTACATGGTACATTTGTGAACTAATTTAAGGGAGATCATTTGAGAGATTGTTATGGTAGTTGTTATTACGATTGATCCAGATATTCCATAGAAGAAAGGGGGGAAGTCATGCCAATCATACATGTGATGTTGAACAAGACCCTGGCTATTGCGAATATAGTCGAGCTAATGAGTATTAGCTTGGGCGATGAGAGGGGTATGTATTTGGAGAGTCTGCCAGATGGAAGACTCTTGTGCAGTGTAAGAAAATATGAGGGATAGTTTTATCCTCCAAAGGGCACGAAGTACATTTTGGGCTAATTTTTATACCAATGTGAGAAAGATATGTTCTAGTAGTCAGACAATCATGATAACAAATCCAAAGAAAAAACTTGATTTTATTTAAAGTTTTAAGAGTCAATCTAGGAAAAGTCTTTGTTCGAGGGAGTTGGGGTGCTATCAATCAGCATTCTAGCACTTTTGGAATTAAAAACCCCCCTCTTTGAAAATTTTCAGGAAGGTCTATTTAGGTTAATTGATAGAGTGGGCAGGTGAGTATTTAGGATCTTTTCTTTGATGTCATCTGGAAGTGCGAAAGAAAGTTTGTCTAGGTTGTTCCATGAAAACGTAGACTATCAATAGTTAGGTTTTCTTCATCTTTGACCGTTTCCAATGGTCCAATACATTCCTTTCTGGCAAATTTCCATCCCTTTTAGTATATTTTTCCATTTACCTTGATGAGTGGCAAATTTTCTCTCTTTTAGTATATTTTTCCATGTATCTTGATGAGTGGCTTTGGTGTGGGTATGCTAGTGTTAGAATCTCGAGTGGTATATTTGGCTAAAGTAAGGGTGGTTTACGAATATGTCCATCAAAATATTTACATACCCTATCCATAAGTTTTATAATTACGTGTCATACCCATAAACTATTTACATGTCCTACCCATTCAGACTTGTATACCATAATTTATGCAGTATATCATAAAGGTATATACCCATAAGTTATAACAAAGGTATACAGTTATAAATGAGTAGGTCAAGTAAATACTTTTAATTTTATGGTTAGTGTAATTTTTAATTGGTAGGACAGGTAAATACTTTGGATTTCAAGGCTACATAGTGTAAAAACCCCAAAGAATTTTAGCCCATAAAGTTGAAGTATTAGTAGATAATTGCTATGCTAAGCTTGTCAAGAGAGCAAGATTTTTTGTTTCTATTTTAATCATATCCAATCCTCCATTTGTTTTGGGTATAGTTAGACTATCCCAATTTACAAGGTGATTTTTTATTTATCAGGAGTTGGTCCTCAAATGAAGTCTCTTTGAGTTTTGTCAATTGCTTTACATACTTTTTTCAGTAACTTGTTGTATTGTATGATATGGTTTGGAATGGAGTTTAAAGTTGATTTTGCTAGGGTTACCCTGCTAGCAATATTCAAGAATTCTGTTTTCCAAAAAATGTGCTTTATCTGTTCAAAAGGAGGGTTTTGTAGTGCTTGTATCAATTTTATCTGATGGTTTGGGTGGGATCTGGTCAGCTGAGGACGTCAATTTCCATGCTTGGAAGAGGTAGAAGAAGGGAAGATGTTGATATTAGAAGTTAGAGAGAAGTTGGAGGTTCTCACTAGCCAAACGTGTGTTCCTGATTCGAAGTTGGCGTTCTTATTCTTGTTCCTTGTTATCTAACTTAACGTCAACTACGTCCTCGCATCATTATTAAAGGCAACCATCCACCATTTTGACAACTGCTAAGATAAATCGTAGTAGTATATGTTGAAGCCAGTTTGCATTTTACGTCTCTATGATCAAGCAAATCTACTTGCACACACATTTTTCTCCTTTGTTTTCTTTATTGGTACTTGCACCCTCTTTCTTATTGGTAAATTCTAAGTTTTTATACAGGATGCAGCAGTAGCAACCTCTCGAAGGCCGGAAACAGCAAATAGATGGGGCAAGTGCACAATTAGCTCCACTTTTTCAAAATGTTTGTTCATGACTTCAGCCTAAATTGAAATTGGACTTCATCTAAACCCAATTTTAGACGTTGGCCAACTTCGGACTTTTTGGTGTAATATTGAGCTCAAGTTCAGATTTTACCCCATGATTCAAATTGGCCTCTACTTCAATAATCGTGGTATGAACTAAATGAGCTAAATTTGCAATAAAATTAAAATAAAATAAATTAAACTGGTTGCGCCTTAAATGGCATTGTGCTAATAGGCTACTGAAGAGTGTTTTACCAAATAGATACCAAGGTTGGCTGACGTGAGCCATCAGCATCCTTGTGGGTCGGGCTCTTGTCACGGGGGATTTGCTGATTAAGTATATACTGAGAATGGAATAATGATAAAATAATTAGGATATCCAAGACAGAATCACAGAAACCAACTGTTGCACCTATAACCTATCCGTGCATACAAGGGGAGAAGGGGGTAGAGACTTGCGTTCCTGTCCAAAAACAAAAGCTGCTAAAGTTCATCAACGAGTGAAAATGCAGAGAATTAGAAACAACCAAAGACAATATTTCAATATTTAGGCAGGTAAAGTTCATCATTTTAGAGGCTTGAACCCACATAGAACTTAGAAGAATTGACTGGGAATAAGAGCTAGAAGACAAAAGGGAAGAGAGAATCAGCTGTTAAAAAAACTCCTTTGCAAAAACTTGCTTTCATGGTTCATAAATTACAACGGTAGCCTGTTTGGCTTACACCCTAAAGGGAACTTTTTGATCTGTACAAACTATGACCAATGGTAATCCCCGTCCCAAAAATATCTACACTCCTAAACTGCAGACCAAAACACCATCTTAGACATCAGGAACAATCATACATTCATGGCAAGGGACTTTGCAAAAATCATGTTCAGAGGTGAAAGAAGAGTCAGCTTTGTCAGGAAGTAAATCTTGTAATCCATCTTCCTCCATTAGACCGAAAATAGCAGGCACTACAGTAGAGAATCTCTGGTACCACCGGAAGTATTTCTGCCAAAATTTTGTCTCAAGAAACAGTTCGCCCATAACAGATAGATGCTAAGTAAAGATTCTTCGCCCATTTCTCCTGCAGACAGCAATAGACAAAAGTTAGCTTAGGAAATAGTAGGCACACATGCGTGCACGCGGACACATGGATATATGGTTTTCAACAGAGAAAACTGGCCAATAGTTGGTGCAACCACCTTGACGTGAGTGGCAGGAAATACAGAGGTACGAAGAGTCTCTTGCATTTCTTCAGCAAATTTCCTTCTTGGTACACTTAGAACCAAAGCAGCTTGATCCTCTGTAGCTGCAACCGCTGTGATACGATAACCAGCATTCCACCTCTTATGGATCCCTTCGCTAGGATACAGAAAATCCAATTCCACCGTCTATACATTTATGAAAACACATGAATTGTCAAATATGAAAATATCATGACCCAAAGACCTTTAAAAAAAGAGAAATGGTTAGGACCTGATCAGAAAAACCAGCTCCACGAGACATAACAATTCCCCATCTACTTCCTGCAGTTGCCATGGCAGTAACATAGAAACCCTCCTTCCACTTTTTGTTTATCCACTTAAATGGAAAGGACTCACTGACTTTGTAAGACTGCTGATGATACTGGGTACCTGATATTTACCACAAAATTAAATTGTCTTCTAAGTCACAGGAAAACGGAAGTAACAAACACATAGCAAGTCACAGAAGTTCCTCTAACCCTTTGACATGACAACTAAGGAGCTCCCATTGCTAGCTCCTGCTATTGCACTAATATAATAATTCATCTCCCATTGCTCCATAATCCATTCCTATATTCAAACAGAAGCACAGAGGATTAACCCAACCAAATTAGTAAAAAGTTGAACCACATCCCAATCATGCATGAGATTAACAGAGATGCATATTAAAATGAGCACATATGCAACATCACTTCATCTGATATGCTTCAAGATTGATCACACACAATGCAAAATAAGAGACCTTGTGAAGAAAATGAGGTGACAATTTGTAAACTTGAGCAGTAAATCCAGTCCCTGCATCCATGATTAGAGCCCACAAATTCGAACTAGAGGCCACACTGCTGATAAATAGTCCATCCTCATTTCCTTTCTCAATATGCTGAGATAGCCTTGTATCAGCAACATTATAGTGATACCTGCAACGCGATGTTATAGTCACTTTATTTTTCCCACGCCTTAAAACATACAAATATTAGGGTAAAAGAGTACATACCTTTGCTTCATGGGGCGACGACCATTGTAAACACTGATCCATTGTGTTGCAGGCATTCCTATTCGTACCTTCTTCTTTGGTTGTTCATCATCATCTTCTTGCACTGTCAATCTGCCTCTCTTCTGTCCGACTTGATATATCAACTACACAGATCGAAAACGTATTAGAACAATTTAACTTCCCAGTAATTCAACCTTGGGAGCAGCCTGAAATTAATGAATATGCAAAATACCTTCTGTGCACCATCAGTGTTAATGGGCCTGATGGATGGATTTGGACATACTATTATATCAAATAGGGAGATATATTTAGCATAGTTGGGCTCCTCATCAAATTTCAAGTTCACAACGTACTCCACAAAGTGCCTAAATGGAGCAGGGCAGAGACAGCAAAGAGCTTCTGGAGAAGTTGCCATCTTTTTCTTACAGACAAGGAAACCTTTATTATCACCCTAGATGAAAAAATTTCATTATCAGAAAAAAGTAATTTCTGTAGAATCCAAAATATCGCTATTAACTAGAGAAAAATGCAAACCTGGTAACCCTGCCACGGCAACTTGCCTCGGAGAAGGAAAATGAGTGTGTAAGCCAAAGATTCTAGATCATCCCTCCGGCTTCCAGTCCGTCCAAGGTGAGCATGCACACTAGCATACCTTACAGTTCCTCTGAGACAGTGGTTTTCTCGCTAGTTATTAAGTGCAGAATCCAAATGCAAAAATGAAGGACACCAAACATAAGGAGAAGGGAAATCAAACTATAGACTACTGTACCTAAAGACATCAGGCCGCTGATCGTATTCAACATGTAGACCAGTTGAAGTATCACGCCACCTTGTTGCTGAAGCATTCAAGCAACATTGTGTTAATAGAGCACGATGAAGATTTCAAATGTATAGAGTTGAAAAGATCAACAAACATCTACAATTACTTCCAGAAAAGTCCAATCAGTATTATACCTAATCCAAGGTCAACTAGAAACAATTTTTTCTCGTCAGGAGTTCCAGGTGTACCAAGGAGAAAGTTTTCAGGCTTTACATCCCCATGCACATACCTGCAAAACAATCAGAAGCCAGAATGACAACCCTTACTGAACCAATAGGCACCGTTTCCTTGAAACACTAGAATTTTGCACCTTTGTCAAAACTGAGAAATATCACTTTGAGTATAGTAGAATTAATTCAACATTAAATGAATGCACAGATCTCAACACATAAACAGATGTAGTTGGAAAAAAAAAATCATATGACATGTAGTTAATGGAATCTACTTGTTCCAACAAGATCACTTGATCGCTCTCTTCTAAAATGACCACAAAACAATTTCATCTGTACAGAGCCAAACTTCATGGATGTAAGCTATATCACGATACAGAGCAATCCACATGAAGTGAGATAACAGTCAATAATAGAAGAAATATATATTTACCCTCTAGAGTGCAACTTCTCTAGTATGGAGATTGCTTCAATGCCAATACACGCCACCATTTCAGTAGACATTCTGAAATTGACAAGATTAAAGATCCAACAGTTTGAGTTCCAGGAACCAGCATATGATACCAAAAGATAAGCTCTAGAATACAGATGATAGAAAAATGATTTTACATCTGGGAATTCTTGCTCCACACATCCCATAAACTAGGACCAAGCATATCCATAACCTGCAATATTATAGGTAATCAGCTATATTATAATGGAGATCAGAAAAGAACTTGAAACGACAAAGAAAAAGAGATCACATACCATAATGTAATAATCACCTTGCCGTCCCTTATAATGAACGTGTGGTATACCATGACTACCACCAAGGGTGCTATTGGAAAAAAGCAAAGTGCGTGAATTGTAAGATAGATTCTTTATCAAGTGTCAATAGTCAGATTAAGCAGATCTACTAATATACTGACAAAAATAATACTAATGAAGACTTACTTGTAGACCTGCCATTCATAAGGTGGTCCATAGTTACAACCTTTGCTGTTTCTGTGCTCCAATTTTAAGGCAACCTAGAACCATAAATGACAGTACAAGTCAATTCTTTTCATATCGAAGGGACTCTTCTCCAGCATATACAACAGAAAATGCAAATAAATGCAAAAAAAGGCAATGTTCCACCTCTACAGCTCCAGAGCCAGTCCGTTCGTGAGGATTTTTCGTATTTATACGACGACCTACATATACTTGGCCAAATCCTCCTTTACCGAGCTTCCTCTCTAGCCTATAAGCTGGTGATCCACCAACCTGGACCTGTTACCCACACAATAAAATATTAAACTGTAACAACTAAAGTTGAATACTTCAATTAGAAACTAAAACAAAATAAAGTCCGAAAAAAAAAAACAAGAATAGCAGCAACAAATTCTTCCATGTCGACAGCAATGTAGAAATTGGAATTCTGCCAAACACAGGAGCACTAATTTTTATGAGTCACAAAAGCAGTTTTATCCTAACAACCAACATTAATAACACCTAGCTCAATAGTGCACTCCTCATCACATGAGATCTCAATCTCGAAACCCGACGGAAATAAAAGCATTTGGTGATTTCTTCCTACCTGTCCAAGCCTTGCTGGACAGAGCTACCCAATACAGATACTGTGGGAGGTAACAGGTATCCATGGAATTAGTCGATGTGCACGCGCTGGCTCGAACACCATGACTATAAAAAAAATTGTGCAGTCCACATCACAGAATCTCCATTTTCATAGCTGAATTAACAACAGAACCTCAGCATACACCACTCGGTGTTAATAATTTCTACGTTACGCTATCAAGTCACAGTTACCTATCGTAACAAGTCTACAATATCATGCCATATGCTTTCAGCATTAAAACTCACACTTTTTAATATCATTCGAGTGACGTGATAGTGTAAAAATTATTTAAAACGTAAACTCAAAATCGTTACCCTTTCAGGCAAAGGAGTAGTGTTGCCTTCTTCTTCTCCACCACCACAACCGCCGCTATTATCCATTTGCTTAGACGTCGTCGTTTTCTTCACATCATCATCCAGTTCTACAAAATGCACGGCGTCGTCGGTTTTCTTCTCCCTTAAAGACGGCGCGTGTGGTTTCGATGGCGGCGCGTTCGGTTTACGGCCACTACGCAGTAACGGCACAAAGTGACGGATGATAGAGTTGGTTCTAGAATGTTCTATTTATTCAAATAAAGGAAGGAAGGGATGTTTGAAGATGGAGACAGTTATTCACCGCTATATATATGTATAAAATATTAGGGTTTTTTATTTAATTTTTTGGAATTGTGGAGGGAAACGAAAGTGAAATTTTGGCTCCACACCAAAATGAGCTGTCTCTACAGAAATAAGTAATGAAGAAAGACACAGTTGCGCTTTTTTTTTATATATATAATTAGAGCTGTTAATAAGCAGTTATGTATTTGGATAAAAGCGTTGATACTGAAAAAAAATTGTTCAAATATATATTTGGTAAAAATATTCTTTTTCATGTTAAGATGATTAAAATATCCTCCAAATAAACAAAAAAAATAGAATGATAACGAGCTAGTTTGGGTGAGCTTATCATCATCTAACTATACTAAAAGAACCAATCTCAAAAGTAAAATGTAAAAGACCATTTTGCCCCAAGTAGAAAATCAGATTTTACATGTACATAATGTAAACACATATTCTAATAAATATTATTAGATAAGAAAACTCCATAATCAATAATAGAGGTATATCAATCATAATAATGCAATTACTACGAGGCTAACTAAGAGTCCCAATATAATAATAATCCAACACTTTTGACCTTTACTTGAACATAACTTTCAAAATTTTAAATAAATAATATATATATAAAAAAATTCTTCCATGCATTTACAAGTACGGGGTACATAGAAAGGCAAATCATTCGACTTCCGTGTAGCAACTTACTACAGCTTTTTCCATTCAGTTTAATTGCTTTCACCAAGCTTATTGAAATTCATTCCAATCTTTGGAATGTCCTGCTATTCAATTTGCAAACGTTATTGCACATTCATGCATGTCTGTCTTCTCCTCTATTTATTTGTTAAATACTGTGGACAATTTTGAGGAACATAATTTTGGACAATGTACAAACTAATTCAATAATTCTTCTGGTTCCATCTCCAACAAAAGAATTATCGGTCTACACCAGTCACATTAAAGCAGGTAAAACTATACTCCATGTACATTTTTTAAATCTCTTGTTACTTTTCATCTAAGCTTTGTTAACATGTACACTATAACTTTTCTTGTGTTCTTGTCAATCACTTGAATATATGATAGTTGGATAGCTTTCATATTATAATGAATTGATTGTCGTATCAAGACAATACCTTTACAAAAAAAAAAAAAAAAAAAAAGGCGACTTAATATTTGGCCTAAGCAGTTAATAGACTATTCAAAAATTTCCCTTAAGCATTAGGCAACTTAATCTCAATGTTGATTGTTTGCTTATGATAATTATCCTCTAAAATTATTACAAGGCACTTACGAGAAAATAGTTAAATATAGGTGGGAGATACAAGTGTTTTCTATTCAACTTGGGGAATTAATTTTCTGATGAATCTTCACCAATTTATCTTTTTCAGTGCTAATTTCGAAGAAAATTTTCGTAATGGTCGTAAATTCAGTATAGCTATTATCACACAGTTAAGCTTCTTTCCGTCTTCCTAAGCTAACTCCTACAATTCCATTTATGATGTATAAATTGATTTGTGTTCCTACTCTTGAGAACAACTAGCCTAAAAGCTTCCACTTTGATACTACATACAACATAGCTTCATATTTTTATCCAAAATGATTTGAATAAAACATCGTGATCTCTTTGCATTTTATGTTTACATATATGATGTGGTCACCAAATACATATGCAAGATGTGACTCTATCTATAGAGATACATAAGCATTTGTTGTTGATGTCTGTGGCTTGAAACTAATTAACATGTTCAAGAATATGATCTTCTACTTATTTGTTCTTCCCAATTTCTTAGTGAAGGCTCTCTTTGTAAAATTCTATCGTCGATTCGTTTTGTTTATTATTGAAGACATATCATAATTTGAGCATGCATTTTTAAAAAGTCAAATGCATGAATTTATTGGAAGAAATAAAAAAATGAAATTTTTTGGTAGGAAACATACATCTACATTTATCGGTCTCATCAATCTTTTCTTATTGTTCATACTTTATGTAATTAGATTTCTATGTTTACTTATTGAAAGCGGTTACACGCGCGAAGCGCGTTGCCAAAACTAGTACTATTCTAAAAGGGTCAATTACTATTAGCAAAATGTAAAAGACCATTTTGCCCCTGCAGTAATAAAAATAGAAAATGAGTATTCAATTGAAAATTTTAATAAAATAGAAAATAGAGCAAAAACAGAAATACACACAAATCTCTGCTTCCTAACTCCTCATCTGCCTAACTCTTCACGTACGCCTAAACTCATCAGAAACACACACATACCTAA
Source organism: Petunia axillaris subsp. axillaris (assembly GCA_029990575.1). Taxonomy (NCBI): domain Eukaryota; kingdom Viridiplantae; phylum Streptophyta; class Magnoliopsida; order Solanales; family Solanaceae; genus Petunia; species Petunia axillaris. Next base: position 147,249,524 of record JARKNS010000004.1, read on the forward strand.
GCTTACTTACTCTACATAAGAACTGAAGAGCCTACTGTTCAATTTCAATCATTTATATTTGGCCCATTGAATCAAAAAATTATTCCTTCCATCATCACTGCTTTGTATTCCAAATTGACTTCCGCCTGGTTTCTTTCTCAATATCCTATGTCTAACAGCTTAATTGAAATTACTGTGAGTGTTTCTCCCATTTTTTGTTCCATCTTTGTTTCTTTATGTTCAACTTTTTTGTGAACACGTTAGTTTTTGTTCTACTGTGTCCAGACCATTTTATTTATGTTTTTGTTAGGCTGTATGAAATCACATATATATTTACCAAAAACTCCGTAAGTCTTCATTTTACTTGTCGTATTTACATTATAGATATTATACTTCTTACAAATTTTGATTCCCTACCATTGGATCATATCAGGAAGGAGATGGGACAAAGCAACACTACAGTCCGCTAGCATTCTGATAAATGTATTGATCCCTACTACCCATTCCTCTTTTTCAAGTTTCATTTTAATTTTTTCCACATCTTATAAATGTATCTTTGTTGAATTCTAACATTTATCAGCGTATAAATAGATATATTTGTTTTACTTATAAGTATATATGAAGAAGCTCCAGATTTTGGACATGACATGCTTATAAAAATAAAAAATGCAAGGCTCGAATATTTCAGAAAAGAGCAATCAATCTTGAGAAGAGAATTATCCAAAGGCAAAATTCAGATAGATATGGCTGAAGGTTATGGAGATGATAAAATTGATAAAAGAATTCTATTGCCATCATCGTCTATTAAAGCAGCCAAATTTCAGAAGGACGACATATCAAAATTTAATTGACAATGTGTTAGCTTAAATTTATAATTTATTACTAATTCAATTATTTTTTGAAGATGTATGCAGTATTTAGATTTGTTTCTTTAAAAAATAGCGCTTGTTTGTTAATTTTTAATATTAAGAAAATGGAATTTCTTTCATACATGATCTGTTCTTGTGAAGAATAATAGTATATGAAATTGCTCCTCTCTTGAATTTGAAAGTACTTTAACAATCAGAATACTCAAAAACTTTTAGGAAATTAGATTGCATGTCATGGTTCACAAATTAAACAAGTATGGGGATTGAATTCCCTTATAGCATATATAGGAACCTCTTCGTTAGAAATTTTCTTCAAGAAGTAGTGTTGCTCCATTGTCTCTTAAATTCGTTGACAATAAATATTGTAGAAAATACAATTGCAAGGGGTTAAAATGTATGCACTACATAAAAACTCTTTTTGAGGGTTTGGAAAGAATGAAACTAAAAAAAGATGTATTTATTAAGGCATGACGTTTGCAAGAGTAGTCTTGATTTTTTTGGTTGATAAGATAATCGATTAATCATATTATATAAGCAAAGATGTGTATTCATAATTTCATATACAAATTATATGTATGTTATTGTACATATGTTGCCGTATGTGTCAAGTTTAAAAAAATTGAACAACTAAATGTCAGCGTAATTAGTAAAAATAACAAATAAATTTACTTCTAGTAAAGATAATCAAAACAGAAAAGCATACCACCAACAAGCTTAATTCATTAATAGCCTCACTTAAACCCGGTCAAGTGGCCAGCCTTTAAGTACAAAAATAAGAATTTCTTGTGAATTACATTTTAAAATTCAATAGTGAAACAATCTTTGTTAACAATAAATTCCTACACGTATAAGTTTAATTTGAACTTTAAGTTTGCTTTGTAATAAAATTTTACAAAAAAATAAAAAGTCAAATTAATTATAAATAAAAGCAAAAAGGTGGTACAATGAAGAAGGACAATTTTGCAGCTTTTTGTTTTCTCGAATATGTATGAGCAATTAATTCATGCTTCCAAAATTGCAACCTTTCAAATTGTAATTAGTATACTTAATTTTGTTAGAAGAAATGGCATTCATCTTTAATCAATCTATCTCCCGAAGAAAACCAACAGACATTCAAATAAATTGTTTAAACTGTTCAAGAGAACTATCAGATAGTATTAAATTCTCATCAAGCTCTTGCTTATATACGTGATCTTATGTTTCTCATATTCACATTTAGATAATTTGTTATTGAACAATATTTAACAATAGGAAGATTTTGATTCAATTTAGTGCATACGACTACAAACTATAACTGTAACCAAAATATTGCGCACACATACTACTATTATTTATTATTTATCTTTTCTATATTTTTTTACCATTAGTATGGGATACAAGCGCAAAGCGCGTATCCAAAACTAGTAGCTTATAAGCCAAAAATAGTTTATAAGCAACTTTAGAAGTTAAAAAACTAACTTCTCCCTTTTGACTTTTTTAAGCACATAAGACTTGTAAGCGCATAAATTTTTGAGTTACCAAACATTTAATACTTGACTTATAAACTTATAAGCCACTTTGAGCTCACCCAAACGGGCTCGTAGGCATCTGTTAGTGATTGTATTAGTGGAATAAAAAAAAAGTTATAAGTGATAAAAGTGTAAAACTTTTAGTCAAACTAAAAAGGTCAAAAAGTCATAAGTTGGATTATTGTGTAATCAATTTAATAATGACATGAAGACAGAGTGACACGTACTAACCTTGTTATTTTTAAAGTATCAGGGTAAGTATTCAAAAATTTCAAAAGTTAAATCCATAAGAATTTTGGATTAGTTCCTAAATCCAAAATAGTTTAGTGCCACATGTCAAATCAAATGGCATCAAGTCAAATGAAATAGTCAAGGAAATTATTCCATGTAATTAAAAATATGATTTGTCAAGTCAAATTAACATGCCAATACAAATATGCCACGTGTGAAAGTGATAAGTAGGTTCTTGGCTTCTAGCTATTCAATTAAGAGCTTATCAAATATTGACTTGCAAAGTCAAACAGTCTAATCAAATTAAGTCGAAGGTTTGATTTTATCACAACTCTCCTACTACAACAACAATAACATATCCAGTGATATCCCCTCGAGGTGGGGACTAGAGAGGGTGAGATGTATGCTAATCTTACCCCCACCAAGGTGAAGAGGTTGTTTCTGATACATTCTCGGCTAAAGCAAAGATATTTGAAAAATGTTCAAGATAAAACGAGAAGGAACTAACGAAAATACTGACATAAAAATTAAAAAGTATCCAAAGTAGATAGAAAACAACTATAGCTATGAAGGTACGGAATAAAATACACATATTATATATACGAGGGATACTACAACTACTACTATGACAGGAAATGCTCAACTATTATCTATCTTTCTACCCTAATCCTCGACTCTACGCTTTTCTATCTAGGGTCATTGTTGAACCCCAAAAATTATATCGAAAAGGATAAATTCCGGAATATCGACAGGATGGACTAACTCTTTTGGAGTTTTTGGAGTCGCCACCCAATTTAAGGAAAACAGGGAACCAAATAAGCAAATGCGTGCAAAAACTCCATTTTAGGAAAAAGACGGTCTTTCAGAGATTCTAAGTAAGAGGTTTTATTAATTTCGGAATAAGGTTTTTAAGGTACTTCCGAAATTCCGTTAAAAACGGTTAATCCGACAGGTTTCCAAGATATTTACAGGTGCATTTTATAAAATTTATCTAAAATGATTAATTGAAATACTTTTTTTTTTTCAAAAATGATTTAACTTGCACGCATTTGCTAAACTGGCTCCACAATTGACGTTCTATTAAATGACAACTCCGAAATATAAAGGCAATGACTATAAGGTAGAGCAGTCAATCAAATAATCATATATAATCAAAGGTTCATTTTACAAATAAATTGTACAAATTCTATCAAGTCTAGCTACATAAATAATGAGAATAAGTTCAAAAGGCAGAACCCGGGAGCGGCATATTCATTCAGTCAAATGTACCTCGCAAAACAAACAAAATGAAATTGGATTAGTACAATGATAAAGTGTAATAACTAATGAAAATAAAATAATAATAATAAAGTAATAATAATAATAATAATAATAATAATAATAATAATAATAAAATATATATATTAATAATAATCATAATAATAGTAAGAGGGTTTTGTTTTTGCAAAATTTAGGCTCAGGTTTGTATGGCGTATCATGTAGAGGCTCGGGATATTGATACGGCTGCAAACACGGAGCCCGGGCCGGTTGCCATGCCAAGTACCAAATCCACCACTCTATTCAACTTGCTTTGCATTAAAGTGCATACATTCATCATCGCCTATTTGCTTTAGGGATATAGGAGGGGGACTGTTCAAGTGTAGTATCATGTTCAAATCAATCCCGAGGCCTCAATACGTGTATATGTATTTTTTTCATTGGTCGTTAGCGTAGTATTTGCTCAAATCAGTTCAATATTCCATAATGGATAAAATTTATCCAAAATGGATCCATGCACTCAGAAAATCCAGTCAATGCATAAGCCAATCCAATCGACAATGTGCTTTAGATCGACAGTGTGCTTTAGATCAACAGTGTCCCAAAAATAGCAAGGATATATAATTTCAAATGGAGCAACAGTCAATATCCTGGATATAACAGAACAACCAAGACAACAGCAAAACTCCAATCAATGATAGGGCAACAGTAGTGCAAGGAATCCTTTAAATAATTCATAATCCGGACAGATCTGCAGAATCAGCTAAACGCATCAATAACAGTGAATCGAGCAACTAAGAAACGAGCCAAATCTGAAGCAATAACCAGTAATAGATAGCAAAACAAACATATCCAAGACAACGAAAATAGAGTTTAAGAGAGATTGTATAAGCAGCCAACAAACACGATAAGCAGTCAAACACAGTATCGTTGGTCAAAAGACCAACCTGGTCGGATTCCGGCGGGGCAAAGGTGACAGTCGACAAAACGGCGCGACCAATGGACGATAGAGGAGGAAGACGAGCGACACAACTGGAAGAAAGCCAATAGCCCCGCTGCAAGACTTCTCCATTTCTCCCTTTCAATTTAATAACGGATCAGAGAAAAATGATGAAAAGGAGATAAAATTCCCGGCCAAGAACAAGTAACAACACTAGTTCCACCATTTTTTCCGGTGAGAAAAGTGATAGCGGCGAGCCGAAACTCAGTGAAACGGAGGAGGAGGAGTGTTGAACCCCAAAAATTATCCCGAAAAGGATAAATTCCGGAATATCGACATGATGGACTAACTCTTTTGGAGTTTTTGGAGTCGCCACCCAATTTAAGGAAAACAGGGAACCAAATTACAAATGCATGCAAAAACTCCGTTTTTATAAAAGACATGCTTTTCAGAGATTCTAAGTAAGATGTTTTATTAAACTTAGAAGAAGGTTTTTAAGGCGCTTCCGAAATTCCGTCAAAAACGGTTAATCCGACAGGTTTCCAAAACATTTGCAAAATATGATTTTCTAGAGAATTTATCTAGAATAATTAATTAAAATAAAACTTATTTATGAAAAACATTTAATTTGCACGCATTTTGCTAAATGGCCCCAGTTTGCAATAAATTAAATAACGACTTTAAAATAAAAGGCAATGAACATAAAGTAAAGCAATCAATCAAATAATTATATATAATCAAAGGTTCATTTTATAAATAAATTGTACAAAGTCTATCAAGTCTAACTATATAAATAATGAGAATAAGTTCAAAAGGTAGAACCCGGGAGCGGCACATTCATTCAATCAAAGGTACCTCGCAAAACAAACAAAATGAATTTGGATTAGTACGATAATAAAGCGTAATAACCAATGAAAATAAAATACTAATAATAAATTAATAAAGTAATAATAATAATAATAGTAATAATAATAATAGTAATAATAATAATAATATATAATAGTAGTAATAAAAATAATAATAATAGTAAAAAGGGGGTTTGTTTTTGCAAAATTTAGGTTCAGGTTTGTATGGCGCGTCATGTAGAGGCTCGGGATGTTGGTACGATTGCAAACACGCCGGCCGGTCGTGTTGCCATGCCAAGTACCAAACCTCACTCTATTCGACTTGTTTTGCCTCAAATGCATACATTCATCATCGCTCTTTTTGCTTTAGGGACACGGGGACGGGACCGATCAAGCGTAGTATCATGTTCAAATCACTCCCGAGGCCTCAATATTAGTATTTTCATAGGCTTTGATCAGTGCAGTACAGTTCAAATTAGAGGGTCCAGTAACTATTTAGCGAAAATGCATTTCCAGATTAGTATAGCAAAGACGGGACCAGTCAACATTTTTAGATAGGATCTCCAGCAGCAAAACAACTTCAAAAGCATCACAAGATTCTTACACAGGTCCTCGCAGCAAAGAACAAAAATAAGTCAGGAACTTTGAATGAAACGCAGCAACAATGAAACAACCAAAATAGCATTGACAGCGAGAAACAACAGAAATTAGGGAAATATTGCACCAGATGAAACTTCCGGCGAGCAACAATGATGGTAACAAAGCGAACAAGTCCACGGCGAGGTGGAGGAGCGACTGCGAAGCCATGGCGCCGCTGCGACTCCAACGCGCCTTTTACCAGTTTCAATTACAAGTCAAAAACAAGAAACAAAAGAGAATCCATAAGCAAACAGCCTAAACTATTTTTGAACAAAACAAAAAACATCTCCGGTCACCGGAAACAATGAAACTCTGACCGGTGAGACAGCAATACACAAGGGGAAAAGGAGCGACTCCAACCAATTCTTAGAAGGCGTCACTACCACCCTACCCCTGTCATTTTCTCGATCTCAGTCGCAGGTGAGAGGAAAATCGACGCCACCAGTATTAACTTTCCGGCTAAGAATTCCAACCAGAGAGGGGTCTCCTCCGTTCTCATACTCTGTTCCAATTTTGGTGTAATCACCTCGATTGGTCCGTTTCTGATTTCTGGGATTGTTGTGGTGTGTGTATGGTATATGTGTGTGTGTGTCTATATATATATATGAGAATGTATGGGTGCTAAAGTGTTAAGGATTTTTCTCCCCTTATATATATATTTTTTGTCTTGTCTTTTTGGTGTGCTAGATCTGATTTTTTAGTTGTGTTGTAGGGTGATGAATAGTGATGAATGGGGGCTAGGGTTTAAGGGTATATATATGGGCGAGAGGTAGGGTTTTAGAACTGGGCTAGGAAAATGGGGAAATGCCTATTGCATAAATAAACTAATACTTAAAATGAAGAACGATTGCGGCATTTTTTCGTTAAAATTACGAACTTAATTTATTCTAAAAATTAGCCTTATTTTAAACATAATTAGACGCTAATTGAAAACTTCGGGACAAAATTGGGTGTCAACAAGGAGCGACCACCAGCACGCGAAGGGCGGCGTCACTTCTACTCCGGTGACAATGGCCGGTGGCTTCACTGTTTCTGACGCTTTAAGACATGCCCAGATATCCTTCACTATTTTTCGATCCGCAATTCCCCTGTCCCGATACTACTAAGTTTGTGCGTGTGTGTGTTATGGATACGGCGTGATGAAGAGGAAGAAGAAACAAGGTGTTGGTGTGTAAAGAAAAGGAAGGGATATGTGTATGTGTAGATCTGTAGGTTTTTGTATAGTGGAGTGTAAGGAAGATGGTGAATGTAAGTGTTAGAGTAAGAAAAATGAGTGGGGAAGATGATGAACAATGGGGGTTAGGGCTTTTTTGTGAGGAAGGTGATGGATGAATAGTGTGTGTCTTTTTTAGATCTGATTTTTTTGGTTGTGTAGATGGGAGAATGGTGATGAATAATGGGTTGTGGGCTAAGGTTTTAGGATTTATAGGGAGAGGGTTAGGGGTTTTCAAAATTTGGCTAGGAAGAAAATTGGGTGTTGTATAATATGAATGTTGCGTAGATAGGCCGAGATTTAAAATGAACAACGATTCTGACCATTGACTAAAAACTAATAGCTTTAACTAATTTCGTAAATTAATTTAAAAAACTTTCTAATTAGATAAATGCTCCCAATATTTTACATGTTGTAGGTAATATAAAGCCGAAAATATCAAGTTGCTAATATTGAAAAACTTTGCAAACAATAGCCAAATTTCGACAATTCATCAAATTTTATAATTTCTTTTCAAAAGAGACATTTTTGGCTTTATATTAACACATAATGCTATATTTTGAGATTTATATAAAAATTAAGTGTCAGCAAATTAATTTCGAAATTTCGGGACAAAATTGGGTGTCAACAGCTGCCCCTCTTTATGCGAAAAGGATGAAAGAGTTTTCAGGGTAAAGAAAGTTGACGTGAAAGCCAATTTTGTCACGATAAAGCCAAGACTCTGATTCGTGGGATCAAAATGCGATGCTTATGGACATGGCCAAGCTCCGGTTTTCGAGGTTCCTACATATCTCGGGTTGAAAGAGAATCAGGCCATATGTAGTTCGACGCGATTTGAAAATCAAAGACGAGATAGTAACGACTACTCAAGCGCGGGAAAAGAGGCTTGTAATCACCCAAGTTATGAAAATGTGGTCGACGACACACCCATAAATAGGGGTTTACACGGACATAGCTTCCACTGCATCTTGATAACCGAGCCATCTTGTCTTCAATCTCAAACCTCAAACTTAGGGTTAACAAGAGACTTACCTCTAGGGTTGATGACTTATGCAAGTGCGATTCTTTAGGTCTTTGTTGACGAGTCTAGCTCATATCAATGATTGCCCCGGTTCATTGCTAAGAAAAGCTCCATGTTATGCTCCAAACGCCGCTGCGGTGCTGCTAATATTCTGTAACAATCTTGACAAATGGTAAGCGAGCAACTGCTAATAAACTATAATAACTGGGATAAGAAATAAATAAAGCGATAACAAAAATTGTAAATGCGGGTGGTGATATCATCAAAAGTTCTTCCTTCAATCCACTCACGAGGCGCTCCGCCCGGAGAACCTCTAGGCTGAACATTATTCTGAAACAGTAAAGTGAGATAACAAGTAAAGCGAGAATTGAATTGTAGAATGCGATGCTTTCATACGGTAAGCTGACTAACGAGACATGATGTCTCAAGTAGAATAATCTACTTCAAATATAACAATACCAATGTTGTAAGACAACCGACATCGCGAAACACTCCGAAAGGGGGAAAGGTTTCATCTAAATTTGAAATTGATGAGTCCATGCATATATACACTTATCCCTTAGAGGTCATCACGAAAGCAAGTGAGAAGAAAAGTGGGAAGACAACTTCCAGGTGAAACAAATCAAGTTGAATTTTGGCTTTGAATGCAAGAGAAAGTGTATTTAGTCTTGGATTCTAATGTTCCTGCTATGTTGATGATCGTCAAGTTGAAGGCGCTGTTGAAATGAAGCAACCTAGAAAATTTAAAATGGAGGCTACAATATACGTTCATGTTTAAGGTCAACAATAGAGGCTATGGTCTAGATCCATGTTTAAGTTCAACAACGGAGACGACAATATACGTCATTGTTCAAGTTCAACAAAAGAGGCTACGATCTATGTCGTTGTTCAAGTTCAACGATGGAGGCTACGATCTATGTTCATGTTCAAGTTCGACAACGGATGCCACGATCTATGTCCATGTTCAAATTCAACAACGGAGGCTATGATCTACGACGAAGTTCAAATCAAAATTCGGCGAGCATGAGTTTAAATCATCTGTTCTTGGCAGTTGAATCTCAAATCCTGTTCGTGACGGAAGCCAGGTTTTGTGACAACAACAAATTCAAATCAAGATCTTGAATCAAATCCAAGTTAAACTCTTGAATCAAATCTAAAGGTTATCAAGTTCAAAACCGAGCTTTCGAGCCCTTTAACCGATGTTTGTGAGGAGAAGAATCAGACGATGTCATTTATAAATTTGGTGATATCCTAGAGATAGTAACTTGTATCTTCTATCAATACAAATATATACTTTGTTACACATTTTTCTTGTCTAGTATATTTCATACTTCAAATTTTGTTGTTACTAGGTTTTAAATATTTTGTCTTTCTTTCGTATATTGTTTGGCAAAGCCAAGTCACATGGGTACATTTTATTTTTTTCTTCTATTTTATTGTGTAACAAAACTGCCTGTACTTTATTTTTAAATCCGTTCAGTTGATACATAATCTTTTCTATCACGAACAACATCATGTTTTGATCTGTCAATTTGTGTATAAACTTATGATATCCTAACAAGTGTATGTATTTTCTTATATATACTAAGGTGGACCACTTTGTAATGTGTTTCAGTAGTCATAGAATCATACATTATGAAAGGTTAAAATTGTCAATGAATTATAAAAAAAATTAAAATGTCACGCGTTGAAAATATGGTTATAGTATGCCATTATCGTTATATTTTGGGTCCAGTTTTGTAATTATTTATAATTTTCAGTTAAAAAATCTCATTATTTTGGATGTAGCCTATTTTTGCTAGTATTTTCTAATTTTCGAAAAACTCTACAAAATCTAAAAAATGACACGTTGTCATTAAGCCCCTCACCCCAACTCAATGACTCGTGTGTGTTGAACCTCTTTTGAATTATACCTAGCCAACACACTTGGATAGGCAAAGACAATTAATGCGATTATTTGTAGGAATTTTTACATAAAAGTACAACTTTTAGAACTTAATTACCAAGCATAGCAACATTTTAGTAAAATTACCTTATATAGAGGAAAACACAAGTTAATTACAAATATAGGAAAAACATAGCAATATTTTCCCATAACATACCAAATCATTACATTCTTCCTCCTATTCCCCCACTATCACTTTTGTTCCTCCCATTTTCCCCTATTTCATTTTTCCTCCCACAATTTTCCCCAATTTCACTTTTACTCCTCCTATTTCCCCCCATTTCACTTTTCCTCCCACCATTTCCCCCAATTTCACTTTTAAACTGTATCAACTCCCGTTTCAGACTGTATCAACACAGTTTCAGACGGTATCATAGTGTTTCAATGCCGTTTCAGATTGTATCAGACTGTTTTAAACTATATCAACTCTCGTTTCAGACTGTATCAATTCCGTTTCAAGCTGTATCGGACTGTTTTAAACTGTATCAACTCCCGTTTCAGACTGTATCAGACGGTTTTAAACTGTATCAACTCCCGTTTCAGACTGTATCAACTCCGTTTCAGACTGTATCATAGTGTTTCCATACCGTTTCAGACTGTTTCAACTCTGTTTCAGACTGTATCACAATGTTTTAATACCATTTTAGGATTTTTTTTGGAGAGTGGGGTGTAAGTGTAGTTATCAAAAATGAAATGGGTTGATTATTAAAGAAATGTGCTAAAAAAATATTGTTGTGTATGGTAATTTTAAAAATATTACTGTACTATTTTTGTATAATTAGGGGTGTATATCATACTATACTAAAAGAGGGAATCCTAAAGTGAAAAAGTGAAAGACCAAAAAGTCCTTGTAATATTAAACACCTATTTATCCCTTAAAGCAACTATTATTTTAAGAACGTTTTTGTACAAAAATAAAAAATAAATGCACATCTTTAAAGATAAAACAAGAAGTTTAACAGTTTAAACAAAAAAAAAAAAAAAAAGAAATTGATGAAGCCATTCAGATGGCCTTTGGTTTCTCGCATGTATCTAAGGAATTGAGCTATTTAATTATTCTACATATATCCAATATTGCAACTTCTCAAAATGTATTGAGCAGTAATTATTATTGGAATACCATCATTCATATTATTGAACTATCTATTCTATAGAAGAAAACCAACAGGCAATAGATATAGTAATCAGTAAATCGGTTACATGCTAGAAAAATTTATATCTTCACTACTCATTGAGCTTTTTGTTGTTCCTTTGAACTTCCACTATAAAATCATTTGTTTAAACACTTTTCATAATTTATGTCCTTTTATAAGATGCACAATGAATTGTCAGTTCAATTCACTCCATTGTATCCCTTTGTCTTCTTATGTCAAAGTCTATCCATTTATAAAATAATTCATCCATTAAAGCTACTCCTGCTGCTCCATAGGCATGGTATAGAGGTAAGGTAGGTCTTATGCGTTCTTATAAATTAGGTTTCTTTGAAAAGAGATATCTCTTTTACTTTCATGTGTTATTTTCATGTTTCTTTTTATTCCAGAACTTTTGTTAAGTTTGGACTTAAAAGAAATACTATGAACAAAAAAAGACGAGATAAGTCTCACTGTTTTTTCGTAAATTTGGTATTAGAATATGTTCAGTTTGATGAATGCTTATCTTGATATATAATTCCTCCAAGAAACTTTGATAAACATTATTGGGAGGCAACTAATTAAAGCGCAAGAACACCTTAAAATCTGTGTAAATTGTAATTATTGGGCATCACTGTTTAACTTTAGCAGTTAGTATAGAAGTTACCGTTTGCGACTTTTAGAACATTTTAAAGTAAAAGTAAGATAGTCTGAATAAAAACCTGGCAATGGATTCTCATCCTTTCATAATATTTTTTAATATCCTTCCTTCTTTTCTCATTTGTTTAAACAGAATTTAATCAAGGTTATCTCATCGCTATTTAGATTTTTGAAAAAATATGTAGGTATGTTGTTGTTTGTTGCATACACTTTATTGAAAATTTCATATAAATTGCAATTAACAAGGGAACTTCTACTAGGAGTTTTTCTTCTGTATTAAGTTAGTTAAATAGTATAAACATTTATCATTTTCATAAATTTATTATTTTCCTTTTAATTTGTATTTTATAAATCAGGTATATTAAAGTTTTACACTAATTGATATTGGGTATACGTGCAACGCGCGTGCCTAAAATTAGTTTGTAAATATGTGTAAAAAACCCTTATCCGTAACTATTCACAATAGTTAAATTTGAATGGATGAGATATGGATGAAAGGCGGTCATGTTGAGCCGCTTAAGTTTGGACCAATTGGACAGGTCAAATATCAAAGACTTAAGTTTGTCACCCCTAGTGCACTAGATGTGACTTGTGAGTTGTGAGTCGCAAATTGGAGAGTATACGCGTAGGTCCACAGGTCCCCCTTATTTAGCTCTACACCAAAGTCCTAATTAAAAACAAATCTAAACCAAAGTTAAAACTACATATGCTTACTAAATTCTGATAAAACGCTACTTCGAAAACTGTGACACTATACAAAAATAGATTCTCTGCTTTCTTCCTCCGCAACTCCCAATATGTCGTCGTCGAGGGTAGTAACGGTGTCACAGGACGGAACGGGAGATTACAGGACGGTACAAGAAGCAATAGACACGGTCCCACTAAGCAACAGGTGTCGCACTGTCATTCGCATAGCTCCTGGTGTTTACAAGCAGCCTCTTTACGTTCCCAAAACTAAAAACTTTATCACCCTTGCTGGATTCACTCCTGAAGCCACTGTCCTTACTTGGAATAATACCGCCACTCGAATTGATCACCATCAGGTACTATTACTGTCCCGTCCCATTTTATGTGACACACTTTCTTTTCAAGTCTGTCCGGAAATAATGACACGTTTCTATATATATAGAATTATTTATACTTCCAATTATATATGTAGATATATTTTGAACTTCTAATTTTACATTTTCATGAGATTTTTATAGCCGCATAAATGTTTATGAACTTGTTACTGAGCACAAGTATCAAAAGTCCGTGCCTAGTCAAACACAGTCTGGGCTAGATGAAGTGTCTATGTTTGATTTTTTTTTCACATTATTGGTGAAATACACATGAAAGATGTATTGATGACAGAATTGAGTAAATAAAAATGTTTATTCTTGTACTGGCGTAGATGGATGTGTTGAAAGACATAATGAAATCAATGAAAGTGTCTTATCTTTAAGATTTTAAGGTTTTAGTTGAAACGATGTGTTAATGAAAGAAATTTGTTTATCTTTAACAATTGAAGCTTTTAGATGAAACAGAATAAGTCGATAGACATGTTAAATATGCGATGGTTGTGTTAAACATATAAATAAATGAAGAGAAGTGTACGATTTAGATGAAAAAGAAGACTCGGACCTTGATGTGTTGAGCAGATGACGGACATAGTAAAGACATAATTAGGAAAATAAAAACTTAAATCTTAAATAATTTAAGATTTAAGGTGAAACATTTGCAGTTTTGTGTGTGTTAATGTTATAACTATAGATATACATAAGAAATAGAAGTTTGATTTATAAAACAGAAGAATTGGACCTATATGTGTTAAATAGGTCATGGACGTTCTGAAGACATAATCAAGTAAATAAAAAGTTTAAATCTTCAACAGTTTAAGATTGCTAGATGAAACATTTGCACGCACTCAACAATATCGCTCCTTTCATATGCTTAGAATTGTGCTATTCAGTTATTAATTTTCAGTATGATTGCACTTAGGCTGCGAGGTTAATTGGTACTGGCACATTTGGGTGTGGAAGCACAATAGTGGAAGGAGAGGACTTTATTGCTGAGAACATCACCTTTGAAAACTCTGCTCCAGAGGTATTATTATTTTTTTTTTATTTTTTTATCTTTGGAGATGGTCCATGTAGCTTGATTTATAGTGCTTCATTTCTTTTTGGTCTTTTGCTATAGGGATCAGGACAAGCAGTGGCAATCAGAGTTACAGCTGATCGTTGTGCATTTTATAATTGCAGATTTCTTGGGTGGCAGGTGCATATACTCCGTTATTTATGTTCTGTCAAAATGGACAATTGACCAGAATATTTGCATGTCTCTACTAGCAGTATGTACCTTGTGGGGAATCCAACTTAACAGTCAGTTCCTAGTACCTGCAAATCTTAAGGACCCCATGTCAAAGAAGAAATTCTGTAGCTCATATGTGCTCCGATTTCCCCCCAAGAGTGATCCATATGTTTTAGGATCATTTCTATATTACGTTTATCTTGTGTCATGCTAAAAAAACTACAGTTGCCTTAAATAATTTCCAGCAAGTTTGTCCCCCTTCTGGATGTGTAAAGCACACCTTATTTCTTAGTTACATGGAATTTTGTTACTTAACACACTCATTTTTTCCTAGCGTCCATGATTGACCACTTTGAGTGGCTTTGGATTTTTCTGAAGAAAATAATTTGATTAATGGTTGCAGGATACATTGTATTTGCACTACGGGAAGCAATATTTAAAAGATTGCTATATCGAAGGAAGTGTAGATTTTATTTTTGGTAATAGCACTGCTCTTTTAGAGCATTGTCACATACACTGCAAATCGGCGGGATACATTACTGCACAAAGCAGGAAATCTTCTCAAGAGACAACCGGCTATGTGTTTCTGAGGTTTGTGAGTAGTTGGATTTGGTTATTATTTCAGAGCTCTGATTATTTAGAATTTGAAAGCACTTTATTCTTGCCTTCCATATGGTTGTTACTCATCCACTTTGCTCTTTAGGTAAACCATAGGCTATAAGACATTTCTTGGCATCAGAAATCCTCGACCTTAAATTGGCAGACATTAATCCAGTTTGGGCGATTGAGAATAAGTCGGTCGAACAGCAAACTTCCTTAAGTTGAAGGAGTAACCTAGTGACTATACCTTAGATAGTTAGGTATAATCATTATATAGGACCTGTCACGAAAAACGGTATTATTACTAGGTATGGTTGTCTCGTCAAGAATATTTTTTCCCAAAGCAGTCCCTTCTTGGGACATTTGTTTGCTGTCAGACTGGAATAAGAAACTTAGTACTGTAAGGCATGTGTTGATATCTAATCAATTCTCAGAGGCTGAACTGTTTGGATTCCTTTTCTCCAGAGTTGCTGCTTTGCATAAAGTAGTGGACAGCTCTCTTTAGATCTAATATCGGATTAGTCCCTAACTTTGTTCTGCAACCTTCCGCTTCAACTTTTCCATATGCATGTGTTTTGATGGAAGCAATTTAGAGCTTAAGTACGCTAAAAGCTCTAAACAGAAACAAGCCTACAAAAAAATCTGAAGGCGTCTCCAATAATTGGGAAAAGTGTTCACCTCACCACTTGAGTTTATATGATATAAATCTTAACCTTAACGATGTATAACATCCCTACCTATCCCAAAAAGAAAATAAAAAATGAATAAATTTATCCCTTGGACAGATTGCAATATATGCAGTATTTTTCTGAAGAACGACTCCTCCTTGTTAGACTCTTTCTGGGGCTCATATTCTGAACTTCCCTTGTATAATGATGCACCCCAAAGAAGTTGGTGTTAACATGGCTTGGAATTGGAAATCAGTCCGGCAAGTGAAAGTATCTCCTAAGGTAGCTTATTTTGTATGTTATTTGTCAGAGATGCATGTCTAACTCAAGGTAATTTGAAGAGACGAGAGATACTTTTGTGTTGTAGGTTCTATCCATGTGGAAAGGAGTCTGAAAATAGTAGCTACTCCCTCCGACTCTATTTGTTTGTCATTGTTTGACTTGACACTAAGTTTAATGAAGGAATGAAGACTTTTGAAACTTGTGGTCTATAATAAGCCATAGATATTTTTGTGGTTGTAAATGAGTTAAATAGGAAGGTTGGAGTTAAATTATTTCCAAGTTTAGAAATATGACAATCTTTTTGGGATGGAGTAGTAAGGAAAGTATGACAAACAAAATGGGACGGCGGGGGTACTTATTTGTTTACTTTAAGGTCACTGATGTTCTTTGGAAGCTAGTTCTGAGTTTGAAAGAATGTCATGGGTTATGCCTAGGACTACAAGTGTGCTGCTAGCTTGCTGGAATTATTCTGGTGGTTTGGTTAGAAAAATGAGATCCTACAGAGAAGAGGTTTTCAGATTCGCTCTAAGTGCTTTCTGTGTGGTCACGAAGTGGAAAACAATGGCCATTTGTTCTTACACTGCAAAGTCACGACAAATCTGTGGAACATGTTCTTGTGTATGATGGAGGTATACTGGGTGTTGCCTGGAAGTACACTACACCTGATCAAGAGTTGGAAAGCAATAGGCAGAAGAAATGGTGACAATGACAATTGGAAAATCATCCCAGCATGCATATGGTGGACAATTTGGAAGGAAGGGAATTCTAGGTGCTTTGAAGATAAAGCCTGCTCCATTCAGAAGATTAAAATGAATTGCCTCGCTTTGTTCTATTTCTGGTGTAAACATGAATTTCTTGATGATATAGGAGACTTGATTGACACAATAGGTGCCTTGTAATTAGCTCTAAGTTAGATGTCTCCTACTTCTCTTGGAGTTGTAATCTCAAACTCCATCATCTCCCCGATGCTGAAGTTTGTTTTTCTAATATTAATATATCCTTGTTGTCTTCTTCTTCTTCTTCAAAAAAAAAAAAAAAATAAAAAAAAAATGGTGCAAGACTATTCCAGCTTGCATTTGTTGGACCATATGGAGGTAGATGCTTTGAAGGGATCAGTAACTGCATTAAGAGAACTAAGATGAACTGCCTTTTTTCTGCTTCATTTTAGATGTAAGAAAGATGTTGTACATGAAGTAAACTCACTGTTAGGCATTAGAGAGTCTCCGTAGAAGGAGCCAACAGGAAGCTAGCTTTTGCTTATCACTGTATGTCGTAAAGATGGTTTATCACAAGTTCTATTTAGATATAATATTGTTACCATTCTCAAGGGAAAAAAATGAAGAAGTAGGTGATAACATGAGTCTTTCATGATAGGAATCCTCTGAAAGTACCAGGTTGTACTAGTTGCTGTCTTCAGTGATCCTTTTTTGAGAAGGATGATGTCTTCAATGATCTTTTGACATGAAGTGAAGCTTACGTTACATATTTTCCACCAATCTGCAAAAATAAGTTTAGGTGTTGCAAGCATAACTTCTAAATAGTCATACTTCACTATATCAAAGGGTGTTTCTCTGCAATGTTCTCCAGAACTTGAAGGGTTGACATGTATTTTGAGTTGATCAGAAGGAGAACCAGAAAAAGCACTGTGGTTGTGTGAAAGCTAGAGATGGAATGACAGTCTGTAACTGTGTTCTCTTTTCTTGAACTAGAATATAGTATGGTTTTATCTGCTGATGGAATACTAGTTTTGATTTGGGAGAAAGAGCATTATGGCTTGATGACTTATAACTCGGTTGCTTTTTCTCGGTGGAATATCTTTTGTTTACTATGGTTGATTTGTTGTTTAAGAGAGACTTAGCCTTTTCTACTGTCTCAATTAGATGATCTTAGCTGTCTTACAGAAAGGCTATACTTCATTTGTTCTCATGTTTATGTCAAAGCATCATTAACTTCAAGATATCTGTCCATTGTTCATCCAATGGGATCTATGGTTGGCAATTCTCCAGCATAAAAGCTCTATTCTGCTTAGGACAACACATCCAAAGTTTGACTTATTCAATGATCAGAAGTAATTGGGAATTCCAACTTGTGGTACTCTTTTAATAAATCTAAAGCATGCTCATCTTTGAATCAGCTGTATTGATATATAACATAAGAATGTTTTATAGAGGCTTAAAGATTGTACATCACCCTAGTGATTCACTAAATATTTTAATGTTAGATTGATATCTAGAGGCATTTCTTTTGCAAGAGCTTTTTCCCTTTTCATGTTAACCTCTATCATTTTTTCAAAATATTTTTGCTGGGATTATGCAGATGTGTGATCACCGGTAATGGAGGCACTTCATATGTACACCTTGGACGCCCATGGGGGCCTTTTGGGAGGGTGGTTTTTGCGTATTGCTATATGGACCACTGTATTAAACATGTTGGTTGGAATAACTGGGGAAAGACAGAAAACGAGAGAACTGCGTGCTTCTATGAGTACCAGTAAGTCTTCTGAAATCCTCAATTTAAAACATACTTCAAATAGTTATTAGTTACTTCTATTTCAGAACATTTAAGTGTTATACTGCTTAATAGAGATTGATGTAGGAATGTTCTATTTTCAGGATTAATTTCCTTAATTTACCTTTTTTTTAAAGGACAAAGACGATGAGCAGTGGGCAGGTCGATCTATAAAAGAAGCTAATTAACCCGTATCATTGTGCTATTATCTCAAGGTTTAGTTTGTTGGTGAAACTATTGCAGGTGTTTTGGACCGGGTAGTTGCCCGTCAAAACGTGTGACATGGGCCAGAGAATTGATGGATGAAGAAGCAGAACAATTTCTCATGCATGGTTTCATTGATCCAGATCCACAAAGGCCTTGGCTATGTCAGAGGATGGCATTGCGCATACCATATTCAGCATAAAGCTCAGGTTTCTCACCCCCAAAGCGGGACTTCCACGGATTAGTCGGGCCCGGGACCGGAAACAGGGAGAGAAACCAAAAAAAATAAAGCTTAGGCGTCTCACCTGTACCTTGTTAGATATCCTTTTGCTGCAGATCGGTAACTTGCTATATCTGAATTTTAATATTCCACAAAATTGAAATAAAATTTAGCACTGTGGAAGCTCCATTGAGTGTAAGGTTATATTCTGGTTGTTTATGTTGCCTTCACTATCGTACCTGGTTGCTAGAGCTTCTGGGAGAGTACCTTCTACTTACCATTGGAAAGAGCTTTATACAACAGCTATATGGGGAAGACCTATCTGCATCAGGTGTTGTACACTGTTCCAATAAATAAACCACATATGTTTCCACATTAACTTTTATTCTTAACTATGATTAGTTAATATATATTCTCACCTTATTTTATGACTTCAACCTGGTAAGTTGATGAGCTGGTGCAAGTATATTCTGCGGTTAGTGGTGTTAGATTGTTATTATGTCTCTTGTAAATACATGTTTGTTTTGAATGAATTGGGAAATTTGATATTGTGGTCCTTTATAAATGTTATATTTTAGAATAACATCTCACAAGAATCATTAAAAAATAACTTAGGAGATCAACAAAAATAAAGAGATCTTTGCAGGAGTGGATCTGTCCTTAAATTGGCGGTTCACGAGAGGATCCATACTTTCTCCACGTAACTAGTATATTATATATGTAGTTTATAAAATATATCTAGTATGATGTTTGGAAACCCATAATATAAAAGTTTAAATGGCTTACTTGGTCAAGTGGCGATTCACTTATACATAGGGATAGGGATCAATTCTTATTATATTTTATAGGGATCAATTCTTATTAAATTTCTTTTAATATTTTTTTCTTTAATATATCATCATATAAAATGATATTTGATCTATATACATAATAATTTTTTTCGATGAAGGTTGTTCGCGGACCACTTTTGAAATGCTGTAACTCCGCTCCTAATTTTGGTGAATCTATCTTCTGAAAATCCTAAATCTGCCACTGAATCTTTGTAGCATCATTTCTTCTATTTAAATTGATTAAAGTTACAAGGTGATATAAGATATTATTTCTTGAATTTTTCTCAAATGAGGTTAATTATGATCTTTGTGGGGTCATTTCTTATATTTAAACAATACGTTGACATGAGAGATTATTTTTCTGGATTTTTTCTCTAGTGGAGATTATAAATTGGTGCCTTTTACAACAACAAACCCAGTGTGGGGTTTGGGGAGGGTGAGATGGACGCAGACCTTACCCCCACCAAGATGGAGAGGTTGTTTCCCGAAGACCCTCAGCTAGAGAGGAATAGCACTAAGAATAGCAAATAACAAGAGGCATAATGATGTAACATAATAGCAGATAACGATACAAAAACTAAGTATAACCTAAGTGAACAAAATAAGTACATCGTAAAAATATGAAAAAATAGAGATAGCAAATATACATGATATCATACGAATGCATATAAAACCTATAACTCCCAACTGCAATTTAATCTTCTACCCTAATCCTCGACCTCCATGCTTTCCTATCTAAGGTCATGTCTTCGGTGATCTGGAGATGAGCCATATCCTGTCTAATTACTTCAGCCCAATTCTTCTTCGATCTACCTCTGCCTCTCCGTAAACCCAGCACTGCCAACCTCTTTCACCTCCTCACTGGGACATCTGTGCTCATTCTCTTCACATGACCGAACCACCGCAGTCTCGCTTCTTGTCCGTTACTGATGCCACACCCACCTTATCACGCACCTTAAAAAATTGGTGCCTTTTAAGTTTTGAAATTTTGCAACTCACCTGATTTACTTTGAGGAGTTCCAGAGTTTTTCTTGCATTTTGCACCTTTAACATCTACATCATTTTTTTTCGTTTACATCTTATCCTTTTAAATTCTACAATTTACACCAAACCTATTCATTTTTTCCAACACTTTAAAAGACTTCAGTTTGTGAGAGGTAAAAAGAGATTAATATAATTTCAAAGAGAAGGATTAACTGGAAGGAAAAAAGAAAAGACAATGTATTGTCCAGAACTCAAGTATTCTAGTAAAAGAATAAAAATTTATTCCCCATGATGTGGATTCTGATTCTAATTTTCATCAACCAAAGAAAAAGAAACCCAGTACAAGTCCAAACAACTTAAAGCTTAAACTTGGTGACGGGTACTGCAAACTTTTTGGCATGAGAAGAGGCTTTCTACATAACTACGAATGCTGTAAATGGTACTCTCGGTTGGAACTCCCTGAATTTGCAAGTATCTCCAACTATTTTTTCTAACATCATAATAGTAACACGCTAAACTATTCGTCTGAACCGCGATAAATACAATCTCGCCGTCACAAGAAGTACATAATGATTTTGCACTGAACGGTCGCAATTTATCCTCCATGCCTTTCCATTGTAAAGGTAGTCGCATGCTATGACTCTCCCATTCTTCTTTGCCAGCTGAATTTTCTTCTAAAATCCACAAATCCTTTTGGCCAGACAAACATGAATAACTGTCCACCAATGCTAATTTGCCCTTCACTTCTATCAACCTGTAATTAATTTGGCGCTCGTCATTTGCCAATCTGATAACTTTGAAATTTTCAGCTTTTAAATCAAATGCAATTATGACTTTATTCGAGTGATCCATTTGATAGATAACTCCTCTAACGCAAATTTTACTTTCACCCCATGGATCAAAATCAACCGTACTTTCAAGTACTCTCCATTCCTCGTCTATGTTTAAAGTGAAAATCCAGTTTCTTATGGGCCCACCTAAATCTGTCCGTGTCATCAAAACTTTGTACTTATTTTCTTGTGGTTCATAACCTAGTGAATAATAATATCGAGGGCTGCGTTCGTGAGGAATTATTCTCAATCTAGGAAGATATATTACTTGTCTTGTACTGTAATTGCCAATTCTAACAGTCATTCCTTCCTCCCAGAGGCAGAACAAACCATTAGCAAGCGCTGAATAGTGGTAGAGAGTATTAAAGTCCCATCTGGAGGCATTTCCATCTTCCTTTTGCTCTATACTGTATAAACCTTCACGTTTGCGCAGAATGAAATTTGAGCGAGTCATAGAGCGACAGTTATGGATAACCATGAAATAAGATTCCGATACAAGGGAATTAAAAAATTTAGAAGCACACTTGAATCGCATCAATGATATAACAGGAAGCCATGAGAATATTTCAATAATTATTTCTAAGGGAAGAATTGCAGGATTTCTTGTAGTAGGGTTCATCTTATTCTCTGTGTAGAAGACGGCTAAAGGCTAAATTAGAATGATACCTTATATAAACATTTTGTGTCAACTATAAGTAGGGTTAATCTATTAATGACTAGTTAATAAACTAGAAAATAGTGAAAGAAAACTAACAAATGCTGATCATAAGGATAACATTAGTAGTTGGTGAACAAAGAAAATAATAAGAATTCTTTAAGCACTAGAACTCTGATGATGCTATACCCTTTGTTTGATAGGATTATATTAAAGTTAAATATTATTTTGAAAACTAAAAAGTTACTACTCCATTAATTAGTTTTCTACTTATGAATTCTTGAAATTGTAATTTTTATCCTAGCTTTTGTTTAAATGTTGTATAACAGCTCCTATTCTACTCTAATTCAAAAGCAGTTATTTCTCTATGAAAAGTTTGGACAAATGCTACCGATATTCTCTAAATAAGAATTCTATAAGAATAAAAAATAATAAAGCATTTACAAGCTTTGAGCAAGCAAGTACTGGTAAATAAGATTCCGGTTCTGAATGTACTTTTGCGCTTTTCTTCGATTGCGGCGGCAGGGATTACTTTCCAGGCAATAATTATAGGACTAAGGATGGTGTTGTCTGTGTTCCAGTCAAGCACGATTGCATAAAATAGGACATATGAAGTTATCTATGTTTGAGTTTTTCACATAATTAATTAATTAAAAATAATTATTTTAATATACTCTCATAGATGGTCATTAAAAGACAATATGATTTCAATAAAAGTGTCTATCATTAGCATTTTGAGCTTTTAGTTGAACGGAAGAATTTGATTTGAAGATGTATTAATGACATAATTAAGCAAGCAATTTATTTAATCTTTAATTATTGAAGCTTTTAGGTGAAAAAGAATAACTCAACTGGACATGATAAATATGTTTGTGCTAAAGAAATAAATCATAATATAATAATAATACTACTATAAAAGCATGAACTCCTAAAATCAAATATTGAAATACAAAAATACCAGTTTAAGGTAAAATCTTAATTTAGTTTACCTAACGGCAAGTATCAGCAAACAAGTCGTTATTTCGTTGACAAGTTCCATATTTCATCAATAGACGTGTCCTGTGCAAATCTACTTTCCAACCAGTAGCGCTTTTGGGAGTTGCAGAGAATTAGTGTAACGCTTAGGAATTACAGCGGTTCAAATTGTCACTTCCTTATCATTTTTACTAGAAAGAGAACACACCTTCATAATACTAATTCATGTTAAAAAATATATATTAATTGTCAATTCACCTCATGACTTCTCTAAATTGTGTTTTCAATGATGCCAACACCTATGCATGAAGTTCGCAAAAATTATGGTGCATCTACGTCGCCGCTCAATCATAAGGGTATCCGTTGCGGATCATCAAAAAGTTGACCAGCAAGAAATTTCAAGTTTAATTAGCCTTTCATGGAAGGTACTGCCAAAGCCTCATTTGAAAAGGTAAATTTTTGTGTTAGCACCGTTTGATTTCTTTCAACGTTTTCTCCAATAATTGGTGTGCATGATGTTGGTATACAATTATGCTTAAAATAGAGCTATTTGCATGAAAGGAAAATTGATTGGATTATTTTCTATTATGTGTTGCCTCCAATGTGCCATTTTCTTTAAGAGGAATTGATTGGATTATATTTTCTGTAATTCTAATTCTACGTAACTCTAATTATACTTCCCATACTAAATAATTTGGTCCTTCTCTTAAACGGGGACAAATGGAATCCTAAATTGCTTTATCAAGAATTGAGTGAATGGTTATTCTAATTTTTTTTTTAAACAGAAGGGAAGTTCTTTGTGAGATCACTGAGATGTAGTAGAGAGTTGGTCATCTACCAGATACTACTAAACAATGCATACAACATTTTTAGTTTCTCTTGGGAAGGATTTGTTAGAACTAAATTGTAGATTAGACTACAATTACCCCAGGATCTATCATGTCAAATCATCAAGAAAGATTAATTGAAAGCGGAAGCGTACCTGAATCCTTAGGAACTGATGAAGTCCTGCCGTCTCGCGGTTAGGTCTTCCAAACCATTACGTGGGGCGGCTGTCACTCTTCCAATGATGGGATATCAGAAAAGAAAACCCTACGTCTGGTTTGGGGACCATAACCCTATTTATAGTTGCACACACTTTATGTATTTCTAATTAAGCCCATCATTTAATTAGAATTACAACCGGGTATCTACACATAAGGATCCATACTTTATGAGGTATCTAATTAGGCCCATCAACTTTAAACTTTAGTAGATCACTTTAATTGGGCCAACCTTTAATGAAAGCAGTTAACATACACTTATTATTGATACATATATATGTGTAAGTCCATAAATTCTTACAATCTCCCACTTGGACTACACATATATACACATAGCCTTATAATTGTATATCACCTTATGAGCTCCAAATATTTGCTACCATAAACTGAAGTACCTCTAAACAATCTCGTCCATCAATCATGTCAATATAGAACCAAGGCGGCTTTCGCTACATGTATATCGTAACTAAACCTTCCTTGATCACATATATCAACATAACCAAATGACATAGATCAAGCATGGATGTGTAGCGTGGAAATTACATGTAATGTGATCTAGACATGTCTATTTCCAACTGGTCCAACCGAAAAATAAGTCAGAGTGGAGAATTTACCAAATAATTTATTTCTGCAGAAATATCCTTAAATTGAAACTGTAAACCTGAAACCATAAACCGAAAACTGAAGTGTGTCTATATCAAAATAACATTGAAAGGTTACAAACTCCCACTGAAACTGAATATCCTTAAATTACATGCCACCTCTATGAGCATTGTGCTCATGAAAAGCCTTCGGTGGTAGTCCCTTAGTATGTGGATCCACAATATGGAGTTTGTTACTTTATGTTCTATAGACACCTGACCACTCTGAACTCTAACTTTAACAACCAGGAACTTTATGTCAATGTGCTTTGACTTTACCGAACTTCTGTTGTTATTGGAATATGAGACTACTAACTTATTGTCACAAAATAACTTTAGTGTCTTTTAACTTCATCCTTAACTGTAGCCCAGTGACAAGATTTTGCAGTCATATTCCATAGTACGATGCTTTATAACGTGCTATAAACTTAAACTGTCATGGCGAAATGAGCTACGAGTGTCCATATAACACTCTTCCTGATATAACTCATCCACCAAGTATACAAATAGAGCCTTTGCACTATCTTGGCATCTAGTGAAGTCGGTATCTGAATACTTTATTATCTTTAACTTTTCCGACCTCCTGTATGTGAGCTTAAAATCATTGTTCTCTGTAATTACAACATAAATCTTTGGCTACTCCTTAATTCTTAATTTCAGCATTACTCAAATATATGCAAAACATCCCAATAATGCACGCAATATTTGAACACATACAAACGTAAGTATGCATTAGACATCTGTAACTAAAGCACAATAAATCTTTTGTATTTTCTTAATTACAAAATCATTCTTAGAGTACTGTTTGAGACTGAACCTTTCTTCTTTAGCATAGGGGCATTGCCTGATTTGAAATCTTGCATATCAAATCTTTAATACCTTTTGAATATAGGCTTTTGTGATAATCCAAAAGTTCCTCGAGAGTAATCTCGATGTATCTGAATCCTTATTCAAAACTTGCATCACCAAGATATTTTATCTCAAAATTCTTTATCAAAAATATCTTGAACTTACACAACAAGCCTATATCGTATGGACCAAGAAGTATATCATAGACATACAAAATCAGAGAAATATGCTTACTCCCACTGACCTTGTGGTATACAAAATAATCACCAAGATTTATCTCGAATCCAAATGAGACAATAAATTAATGAAATTTGTGATACCATTGATAAGACGCTTGTTTAAACACATAGATGGATTTCTTTAATTTGCAAATCATTGATTTTGCATTATAAAATACAAAGTTTTCTAGTTTCATATTTCCTCATCAAAATAACCATTGAGAACAATAATATTGTATCCATCTAGGTAGCTTAATATCAAAATATTTGATTAATGCCATTATAGTCCTGAAAGATTCTTTCAATGAAGCCGAAGAGAAAGTCTCTTTATAATTAATGTCTTCTTATTTCTTAGTGAAGCTTGTAGCGATAAGACGTACCTTATACCTATCCATGTTGCCTTTCGAATCCCTTTTGGTTATAAATATCCATTTTCAACCAATGAGCTTCGCTCCTTCAGCCAACTGGACAAGGTCTCGCACATCATTATCCTTTATGTGCTTCATCTCTTTATTCATGGTATCCTTATACCTTTGAGAGTTAGAAATTTTTATGGCTTGACAGAAGTTAACTGAATCATCTTCCATCATTCCAATGCCAACTTTATGTTCTTAGAGAAATACAATATTAAATTGCACTTCTCATCTCTCTCTCTCTCTCTCTCTCTCTCTCTCTCTCTCTCTCTCTCTTATCTTTTTAATGGCATTGGTTCTTGAGTTTGTTCTTTGGGAATAACCTTTTGAACGTGAAGTTCAATGATACTGTCTTGATCCGGAGTTGCTTATTGAGCTATTTCAGGTATAGAAAACTGTTCCTGAGCACAGTCAATAGCAATCTGAGGAATATCAACATATTCCTTTTCCAAGACAATGTCTTTTATTCTTTCTTTCCCCAAACTCAATATCCTCAAAGAACAGTACATTATGCGTCTCGTAATAGCTTTATCTGTGGGATCCTAAAACTTGTAACCCCTGAACTTTTCAGAGTATCCAATAACATAGCAACTGAAAGTTTCTTTGTCCAGTTTTCATTTCTTTTAGCCTAGAAGGCCTTGCTTTAGCTGGACAACCCTAAATGTGTAAATACTTTAAACAAGACTAATGTTTATCCAAAACACATAAGGGATCTTTTCAGTTGTCTTTAGTCGGAACTCTGTTAAGTAATAAGTTGCGGTTTTTCTAATGAATTAAACAAAGAAAACCACCTCTTGAAAACTTATCTATGAACCTTACGGGATATAGATGACAATTGAAAGAAACTGTAGAGAATGGTCCACAAATACCAAATCTATAAAGGTTTCAAGATATATAATTTATTGTTGGCTCCAAATTTCTTAAGATTTATTTGTTTCCTTTTATGCGATTTACGCATATATTAAATTCTAAATAAAATTTCATAGGATCGAGAATGCCGTTGGACACAAATATCTTATTCTCCTTTTTGGAAATAGGACGTAGTATGTTGTTTTATAACGAAGCAAAATCTCACAAGTTATAGTTAACATGCAAGGATTCTTTAAATAAAGTGATTTTATTAAAAATTTTAGATTATTGTAACCTCAAAACTCGGATCAACCAATTTTGAATTATGAAAGAGACAATATTTTTCATATCAAATGAACAACAATAACCAAACTTGTCCAACCTTGAAATGAAAATCAAATTCCGTTTAAAGAAACAGAACAACATAAGTCTCAGTCAAATTCAAATATAATGTAGTTCTTAACAATAATCTAAGAGTTCCAATAGCTCCAACCTTAACTGACTTGTTGTCACCATCATAGATGTGTCTTTCACCATCATTAGGCTTTCGACAATTCATACATCCTTGCATAAACGTACTGGTGTGAGATATTGTACTAGAATCTATCCATCATATATGTCTTGGTAACGAAACCAGACTAACCCCATAATAAATAAAGTTTATAAGAACATCCTAATAACTGCAACTCCACTGAAGAAACAACTCCCCTTAGTTAATTCTTTATATTATTATCGTAACCACAATTTTCATACTTTATGAACCTTATTGAAATTTGGTTTGTCAAGAGTGTATAATTTTTATATTTTCATTCTTGACAAATTTATCTTTTCAATTTCGGTCATTAATTTCTTAATTGTCATAATCTTGTTAGACATAATGCCCCTGAATGTTCCTGAAATGGCTTTCTTCATGATAATTATAGACATGCATTTTGATCTCTCCCACCTTTCAGTCTCCCTCTTTTGATCAGAGGTACTCTTATATGTAAAAAAAAAGGTGGAGAATTCATCTTTAATGTTATGTCAATATCCATGACTTCGAGGTTTATGTAAGTTCTCTAGTCATAATTTACGATTAAAGCCATTTAACTTAAAGATTGAGGGGATGTTGGCAATAATATTGTCAGAAGTAACTGTAGCTAAATCAGAGAACAACCAATGACAAAATAAGCTCACATAAGACTTAAATCGTACTGAAAATAAATTTGAATAAAGGTAAACCCCATCTCAAGATACCGGACACTCCATTAATATTTCATCTTTGGACAAAATATTAACTTGTAAGTGATATCTTGACGTGGTAATCAAACAATGATAATAAAGATGTCGAATAGTAAATCTTCCTTTGGGCCGATTCATAATTCACATGTAAAACCAAATAATCACCACATGTTTATTACCACAAGAATGCACTTGCAATTCTGTCAAATATTGACCTTCCTTTGGGCCGATCAATATTCACATAAGTTACATGTACACAACCTTTTACATTTTAAGACAAGTAAATCTCCACAAGAGAGGTCACTTTGGCGACATCGAGCTTCAATTTATTTATCTCAAAATACATACAACCATACCAAATATTCAAATTTAAATTCACCAAAAGAAAAACATAATTCTTCAAGCCAAAATTGGGTTACGGTGGGCCCAAAATAAAATGCTTAAACTTTTGGCTTGAGATTTAGCTTAAAAGGAATGCTGCCAGTATTTATTTTAATTGCCAAAACAAAGAATTAAAGTAACAAACTGAAGGATTGTCCTAACGGGCCTTTGATGGTTTTAGATTTGATTACAATTCTTTGTGCTGCTAAAGCAGCTCTTCAACCTTCAAACTATTGGCCAAAATATAGATACAAACTTTTCATTGAGTTTCCCTCGAGCAAACATTATAAGATTCACGCCTCAGCTAAATCCTTTTCCTTAATTTCTATTTCTTTTCTTTTAGGAAAAACTTTAGTTGAGGAACTTAAACCCAACTTTTCTGGCGGCAATACCATACGACGTTTAATGCTTCTGAAAAGGCTAAATTCTTTTGGGCAATAGCACCTTTAAATTTACTTTAGTGTTCCGTAAACTTTTTGGGAAATACTTTCAGTCACGAAACAATGACTACAATATATCTTTTTTTTTTATTATAATTTTGTGAAAACAGTTTTACGCCACAATAAAGCGGCAACCTAATCAGCCACCTTTTTATTTTATTTTATTAAGTAATGAAAAGATTCTCCAACACAACACTTATATTCAGAAGATCTAATTCTCAACTTATCCTTTCGGCCAAATCATTTTCTCATTAGGTGTGTATTGCCGTAGTGTGGCTTATTCTACCAAATTCCTTAATAAAAACGATTATTTTTCTGGAAAATTCTCAATGATTCAACATAATAAAGGCTCTTGATACCACTTGTTAGAACTAAATTGTAGATTAGACTACAATTACCCCAGGATCTATCATGTCAAATCATCAAGAAAGATTAACTGAAAGCGGAAGCGTACCTGAATCCTTAGGAACTGATGAAGTCCTGCCGTCTCGCGGTTAGGTCTTTCAAACCATTACGTGGGGCGGCTGTCACTCTTCCAATGATGGGATATCAGAAAAGAAAACCCTACGTCTGGTTTGGGGACCATAACCCTATTTATAGTTGCACACACTTTATGTATTTCTAATTAAGCCCATCATTTAATTAGAATTATAACCGGGTATCTACACATAAGGAGCCATACTTTATGAGGTATCTAATTAGGCCCATCAACTTTAAACTTTAGTAGATCACTTTAATTGGGCCAACCTTTAATGAAAGCAGTTAACATACACTTATTATTGATACATATATATGTGTAAGTCCATAAATTCTTACAGGATTATCATAATATAGAAGTGTTTTAAGATGTTCTCCCTCAACATGAGTAATTACTGGATCTTCCCTTAGAGCCTATATGATCTTTTTTTTTTGGTTGTTATCAACCTAGCTAACCATCTCCGGTTAATTCCAAATGACAATGAAGTAGAAAGGAAATATCGTCTGTATGGATCACGTATGTGAGATACGATTCATTACATGTTTGTACTTCATAGAATCAAAATCAATAAAGAACATAAATGTATTTTATTAAACTTTGGTTTGTCGATCATAGTTGTAGATTCAGACAATATTTAATTTTCTTGACCTCAAAAAAGAAATACAACGATCTATATCATCATTCCCAAAAACTTGTAGTTTCTTTCCTACATATATGTATAATAATTTACTTAGTTTACTCATAAAATCACATATTATATGACTTGGCATAAACGTACAATGCACGTGCCGAGAGACTAGTAAATTAATAAAAGTGTACGATGTCGCTCTAACTGAAATGGAAGAATTGCACATCTATATGTGTTAAACAGGTCATGGACGTGGTGAAAATATAGTCAAGTAAATAAAAAGTAAATATTTAATAGTTTAAGATTTAAAATGAAACATTTGCGTTTTACCAGGAGTATATACTCGATTCACTTGCATGAATGCTAGGGAAAGAACATCCTGGTCGAGTTCGGGGAGTGGCTCATGGACCGTGTCCTACTCAAATATTTGGTCAAACAGCCAATCAGTTTATCGGTGTTTCTTTAGCATAGGCATGCAAGTCGAGATCGTCATGTGGAGGAGATGAAGTTGAAGATGTAGAATCTTGGATTATTGGTAAGCTCTGGAGAGCTTTCTGGGAAGATGATTAGTCCAACAAGGAATGGAATTACCAGCTGAATTGGCTGATATGGTTAATGCGACGGTACGTATTTTACCTTCATTTTTTTAAAAAAATATTGTTGGATCAGACAGTTAAATATGTATTACATCTGTATGTAAGATTTCAAAAATTTATCATGTTACTCAAGCTTCATTAATGCAGTTAAACAATAATGTTTTATGAACATGGTAAGTACTTATTCTATCATATTTTAACAGCAATGCCATATGGCTTATAGATATAATATTCATATAATAAATTCATATAATAAGTATTTACACTGTATGGAGTATGCAACGGAAACAAGAGGTTTTTGACTATAAAGCGCTAATAATGTCTTGCTTCCGCAAATTTTCCTTCTTTTGTTCTAATTAGTAGTTAATGTATGAGTTGTTTCTAGAATGGTTAATCTCTACTTCAGAGCTCTAAAATGTGATTGAGCAGGTTTTGTATATCCAAAAAATAGTATTATGAAGAAATCTCAGAAGATGGTAAACTGTTGTTTCTTTCACTAGTCTTGATTTTGCACTAATTATGGCATCACTTTCTTTATATTGCAGGTTTCAGGGGAAGGAAGTGGATCAATTTCACAGGGTTTAGAGCGTCTGCCCAATCATGATGTTGAAAATCAATATGATACCTAGGCAAGCTGGAAAAAGAATGTTGTGATAATACTTGTTTCTCGCCGATTTGGCTTTTGATGGATTCCAGCTTTACTTTTGCTAGCATGAAACTTTTATGGTTCCTTTAATTAGTTTGTTACTAATTTATACTTCTATTGAATTGTTGGATGTTGATTCTATTTGAGTAGTTGGATGTTGGATTTATTTCAGTTGTGATATATTTGGTTTAATTTTGAATGGTTGGATATTGGTTTTATTTGAATTGTGATACTAGATATCCATGATAGAGTAGTGAATACGTTTGTGGGTATTTAATTTGCATATTTCCAATTGATATAAAATCAAATTGGCTTGCACAATATGTCAGGAAGGGTCTAAATTAACAACAGTACAGAGCTGCCGCTAAACAATAATAAAACTGCTGCGAAAGCAATAATTGTTAAAACCACCGCTAAATCAAATTAAATCGCCGCTAGAACACATTTTGAAGTGGTTGTTCAAGCGGTTGGCCAAAAGCACTGCAAAAGTTTAGGGGGGCTTGGAATCGTGCAAATAAGCAGGAAATAGTTTTAGATCTGAGGTCTGATAAAGGGGCCGTCAGATCTGGCCAGAATTTGAACTCCGGCGATATTGGTCGAGTCAAACAAGGACTGGGTTAGTAGTGACGCCGCCGTGAAATCGACCGGTTGTCGCTCCTCCTCCTTTTGACTGGTTCTTTGCCTTTGTTGTTACTGACGTTTCGTTGGTTCTATTTCGCTTGTCACTCTGTTCGTTTATGGCTACTGCCCGTTTGGTTCACTGTGGTTCTTTTGCTGCATTTTTCCGTTGACTACTGCTCCGTTTGTTTGTTTGTACTGGTTACTATTTTTTTTTCTCCGTTTGGGACAGGTTTTTCTTCTGTTTATTTATTGATTCTTGACTGAAAATGAGAAGTGGAATCGTGGGGTCGCAGTGATGCCGCTACAGCTTGATGTCGCTCCTCTACTGCGTCTGGTGGTGTTGCTCGTGCTTTGCTTTGCCGGAAAAATTATTCAGCAGTGGTTGTTCATTATCGTTGTCTGGCTTTGGCTCATTTATTGTATAATGGTTATCTTACTGGTTTGTTTGACCCTTTACTGGTTCCTGTTGGTTTGACCCGTTACTTGGCTTTTGGGTTTGCTCGACCCGTTACTTGGCTTTTGGTTTGCTTGACCAGGTACTTGGCTTTTGTTTGCTTGACCCATTTACTTGACTGAATTATATCTGTTATTAAGGCCCATTTACTTGACTGGATGATGGATATAATTTATTGATATATTTTTATAGTTAAATATTAAGTATTTTAAATAAAACGTGAATAAATATATCCATCTCTCGCATATTTTCTAACATATTTTGCAGGAAGAAGAAATTATCCAAGGTGAAGAAAAATAAGGGATGACCATTGATGATTACATTATTCATAGTGTGATTATAACACTGATAGTAATGTCCGTGAATTGTTTTATGCTGAAGAATAAAAGTGCAAGCAGAAGAAAGTTCATGAAAGGAAGCTACGTATGAATATTTGAAATTATCATCTAAACCCAACTCACCTTGGCCATCTTGAAAATTTTCCTACCACCTTAGGATATGCCATCTTAGGTAGAACTTTGGCTTTGGAATTTATCTATAAATAGGTAGTAAACTTTGTATGGAAGATCATCAAATTTTCATCTTGCAAGAACTACTTTCTCTTGCTCTTTTTCTTTCTTTGTCTTTTATAACATTAAGCTTTTGTAGTTTTCTTTTGTAGAAGAAATACTACTTCTTCCTAGTCTTTATATTTTTAAAGTTTTTCTTACTCCATAATGGAGTAATCTCTTTTGTTGGGATAGTTGATGAAACTCGGTAATATTTATAATACGTATCTCAGTTTTAATACATGCTTAGCCTGAAGTTTTTAATCACATTTTAACACTGTGCTAGAATTATAGTTTTTACTAAATCTTTATTTTCACATCCGTCTATTTTATATCTAGGTTATTGTTATATTAATTTTGTAATTCTCACGGAGCAAAATTAATGTATAATAACTGATGAATAAAGTAGTAGAGTAAAAACTATTTTTCCAAGTCTGTAATCTTGTTTACCTCAGTTTTAATTCTCACGGAGGAATTGTTGTAGGTAAGATTATTGATTTTCCGTAAAAATATTCTCACGAAGTTTTTACTACTTTTTAAGCACAATTCAGGCAAGAAAAATATTTCGGTTTAATCGTCACTAGTTATAATTTGATTAATATGCATAACCTCACGGAGTGTTATTAATTGATTATTTTCTTAGTGAGCAAAATATAATTGAATTAGCAATAAGCAATTATTCTTAAGAGAAATACATGTCAAAACTGAGATATTTATTATAAGTATTACCAAGTGAATTCAACGATTCCCAACTCCTTTTAAATTTGAAATCTTCCGGAAGTTCTTTCTTTTAGTTTAAGTAAATTTAAATTAAAAACTCACTTTTCATCAATTTGATTCTCTCAAATAGTAATTAAAATACTACAAGTCCGTAGCATAGAATACCCAATCTCTGTGGGACGATATCTTAAACTATATTAGAATTTGACAAGAACGAGCAGACAATTCCTATGCACTTTGGACCTCGTCACTGGATTATATCGGTTATTGTGACCCGTTCATTGTGATTGGATTATGCGAGCTTGCCCATATATATTACTGTGTAGCCCGACTCACATTTTGAGTACTTGTTACATCAGCCTATGAAAATAATCTATTTGAGGCCTATAGATTGATTTGAACATGATACTACACATGGTCAATGACATTTTGGAGGCCAGAGCAGTCCCACCCGTTATATACGCACTGTCCCTTTACGTGTCCCGAAAACAACTAGGCAATGATGAATGTATGAATTTAATGCAAAGCAAGTCGTGAATAGAGTGATGGGTTTGGTGCTTGGAATGGCAACCAGCCCGGGCTCCGTATTTGCAGCCGTACCAACATCCCCAGCCTCTACTCGATACGCCATACAAACCCGAGCCTAAACTTTACAAAATAAAATCTCTTACTTTGTTGTTGTTGTTGTTGTTGTTATTATTATTATTATTATTATTATTATTATTATTATTATTATTATTATTATTATTATTATTATTATTATTATTATTTATTTATTTATTTATTTCACTTTATCGTCGTACTAATTTATTTTCATATATTTTTACGAGGTACATTTGGACGCCGATCTTGGATATGACGCTTCCGGGTTCTAATTTTGCAACCCATATCTTTTATTTAAATTCATAGCTTAGAACTGAATTGAGTTGTATATATTTTGTTGATAATGGATATTTACTTTTCTTTATAGCCATTACCTTTATATTTTGGAGTTATCGTTAATTTAATGCAAGTTGGAGCCATTATAGCAAATGCGTGCAAGTTAAAATATTTTCGCGAATTAATTTTATTTCAATTATTGTTTTAGATAGTTTTTCTAGAAAAGATATATTTGCAAATATTTTGAAAACCTGTCGGATTAACCGTAATTTACGGAGTTTCGAAAGTGCCTTAAAAACCTTCTTTCGAAATTAGAAAAACCTCTTACCA
The DNA here is from genome assembly GCA_029990575.1 of Petunia axillaris subsp. axillaris. Classification (NCBI taxonomy): domain Eukaryota; kingdom Viridiplantae; phylum Streptophyta; class Magnoliopsida; order Solanales; family Solanaceae; genus Petunia; species Petunia axillaris. Next base: position 147,284,761 of record JARKNS010000004.1, read on the forward strand.
TTAGAATCTGAAGACCTCGCTTTTTTCGAAAATAGAGTTTTGCACGCATTTGTTTATATGGTTCCCTATTTTCCTTAAATTGGGTGGCGACTCCAAAAACTCCAAAAAAGTTAGTCCATCCAGTTGATATTCCTAAATTTAGCCTTTCAGGATTATTTTTTGGGGTTCAACATCATTGCGACTCCATTGTAAAAATTTAAAGGTTTTGACCATAAAGGTTTCCAATTGTTTGCAACTAGCATGCCTTGTTTAATTGCTTTATTATATTTAATTTACTATATTTGTTTGTTTGGTTTGCTATATTGAGCATATATTTACTTGTGCTTAAAGTCCGCATTCCGTTCATATTTCCTCCCTTATGAAGCTTGTCAATTCTTTTCACCTCCTCAATTTCATCACGGGGCACCCGCATGACGGGTAGATACGTAGGGAGGGCATTGCCCTTCCTCACTCTTTTAAACTTCTTTCGTGTCACCAAAATTAGTTTGGGATATGGTTTGGCTGGTTTTTTCATTGCCGATTTTACTGGTTTATGAGGCCAAGTTTATCCCACATAGATCGAATCAGCCTCAACCGTTAGCCCACTCTTAGAAGGAGATTAGGACATGCATTAATTTACACCATAGCTTGGACCCGGTCTTTGGCACCAGTTTTCAAGAAGTAGAAAATTGCTCTTTTGTCGACGGGTCATTGAAACCCAACGACGCTGCATATAATGTGATCGTGTGGATGTTATAACGAACCCCAAGTCATTTTCCATGTCAAATTTGAGAAGTGGACAATATATATGACAGTTCATATTATATCTCAATTTTTGTATTGACAATCGGTTTGTGTCATTATAATATCCACATGTACGTGCAACTTGACGGTTAGGCTTACCTCTGGCAAAAAGAGGCACCTTACAGGGTAGGATGCACTTGCATATTTGTTTACATTCGAATACCTGAGATTGCGATATGTTGATTGCTTGCCTTGCTTTAATTGCACAAAATGCGTTACATACTTTGTCTTATGTCCTTGTTTGCAATCTTACTAATGAACATGCAAACTAACGTAGTTACTCTTTGAGGTTTCTTTTGTTTTGATTGTCTCCCTAGCAGAAGTTTGCATTTGTGAAATGACTGCCATTCTCATTACGCAAGATTCAAGGTCGAATTGATTATTGACGCTTCAGCTTGTAAACGATGCAGCACCCGAATGAGGCTTAGTAGCAGCATTTGAAAAGAACTTGGCAATTGAACTTAGTAACATAATTTTCAATTTTAATGTAGATCGAGGCCCTGAAATTGCGTTGTATTTTGAAATTTATTTTTATTGCATGCATGTATCTTATGAAAATTGAAATAAAATATGCATTACATCTCTTCTTTCGCAATATTTCTGTTTTGAAATTTGGAATTAATAGACCCGCCAAAGTTTTGCTTGTAACATATAATGAAGCAACTGATCAATTTGAGAATGACACATTGTAAAGGTGTAGTCTGTGTTCTTACGATATTGCACTATTGCTAAAACTTTAACTGGGGCAGCTTTAGAAAAGCAAGGGGCGAATTCGCACCTAATTAACAAGGTCTTGGTGGCTATTTGCAGAACTACGCATGGTCTGATTCCCAAAGAGGGATACGTAGGCTCCCCCATCGGGCTTGACCCTTTAGCATTTCATTTTTATTTTTTCCTAAGAATAGCAACTGGGGAAAATTTGCCAAAACTCGGAGAAGAATAACTGGGGCAAATTTTGCAAGGCAAGTTGAAGAGTTAAAAGATAGCAACTGGGGCAATTTTGCAAAAATAAGTTAAAGATATGAAAGATAATAACTGGGGCAGAATTTTGCAAAAGATGGCATTGATTATCAAAAGATGAATTGGCAAGATCCCGAGAATTGGCTAAGCGAATAGTGCAAAGTCTAAGACAAAGGACGTTCAAGGCAAAAATTTCAAAATGTATCTTTGACTTCATTTGCATGCTTGCTTCACTTGCTATATTGTATTGAATTATTTTATCTTGCCTCTATTTTTCAAAATCTATGCTATTTAAGTTCATGAGCCAAATTTCTGAACACAATTCACAAATCCGAGTCCAAGGAAGGCAAGGAAGCAACAGAAACAACAAGATCAAGATGAAGTCTGCACAAATCAAATGTTCTCCCTCCCTCCCCAAAAGTAACAATTTTTTTTTGAGAGCAGGGACATTAAGACCCATAATGGAAGATAGATGTTTTAGCATGCCAATCTCCGAGATTCTCATTACTTGGATTGCAATGACATTTGGATAAAGCTCGTGCTTCATTACCCAACGCTTTTTCACTTTGCCGAAAAGGCTGTATTTCTATTTTCCCATAATTCTTGCAGATTATTAAGCATATCTATTTCATTTTTTCATATCTATTTCATTTTTCTTTTTCATTATGAGAACGCTTACTAAAGTTCTATTTTTTTTTTTTAATGATTTACTGATATTTCTAATCCCGAGGGTTCACCATACATTGTAGCTAAGACCATTTCCTCCGTGGAAGAATTCGGAGAGTACAACATCTTTATATTTCACACTTTCGATAAGCGTCTTTATGTATTTTACGCTTTCGATAAGCTTCTTTATGTGTTCACGCTTCCGGTAAGCGTCTTTATGTGTTCACGCTTTCGGTAAGCGTCTTTATGTATTTACGCTTTCGATTAACGTCTTTATGTGTTTACGCTTTCGATAAACGTCTTTATGTGTTCACGTTCCGGTAAGCGTCTTTATGTGTTCACGCTTTCAATTAGCGTCTTTATATTTTTACGCTTTCGATAAGCGTATTTGTATCACCTCGAAGGTGTTAATCATTTGAATGTCTCTAAGGCATAATTTTGTTGCCTCGATAGGCATTTTAATATTTTCCACTTTCTTAACTATATTTTGTAAGCCTCCTGAGGTGTTTATATATTTTCTTATACCTATTTTAATGACCTTATGTTGCTAACAAGTTTGTTAAGGCTTGCAGGATTATGAGAATAATCTGGATGTGTTCTTACTTTTTTCGTTGGAGTACAATCCAAGATTACGTTTCAAACTGCTTATTGATGATTAAGAAATTATGCTTATCATGAATAACAATCAGCCTAGAGATTCCCTAATTGGAGCACTTTGTCAGTTGATTGAAGGCGAAAATGTCATGCCTACTATAAACAATTGGTGGCCTTATTATGAAGTCTATCGCGAATAGGAGAAGATGTCATTATCATGAAAGCCTACCATAAACAATTGTGGCCTTATTATGAACTCTCGTGAACAGACGAAGACGTCATCCCTACCATATACAATTGGTGGCCCTATTATGAAGTCTATCGCGAACAGACAAAGACGTCATTATCATGAAAGCTTACCATATACAATTGGTGCCCCTATTATGAAGTCTTGTGAACAGACGAAGACGTCATGCCTACCATAGACAATTGGTGGCCCTATTATGAAGTCTCGTGAATAGACGAAGACGTCATGCCTACCATAAACAATTGGTGGCCTTATTATGAAGTCTCGTGAACAGACGAAGACGTGGTGCCTACCATATACAATTGGTTGGCCTTATTATAAAATCTATCATGAGCAAGTGAAGAAATCATTATCATTTGAAGCCTACCATAAACAATTGGAGGCCTTCTTTTTATAAAGCCTATCGTAGACAATCGAAGGCGCTTTTGTTGTTAATCCTACAGTAAGCAATTAGGGGGTCTTATTATCAAGTCTATCGCAAACAGGCAAAGACATTATTATCATTTGAAGCCTACCATAAGCAATTGGAGGCATTATTATGAAGCCTATCGTAGACAATCGAAGGCGTTTTTGTTATTTGATCCTACCGTAAGCAATCGAGGGCCTTATTATCAAGTCTATCATGAACAAACGAGGACGTCATTAACATTGAATCCTATCATAAATAATTGGAGGCATTATTATGAAGCCTATCGTAGACAATCGAAGACATTTTTGTTATTGATCCTACCGTAAGCAATCAGAGGTCTTATCATCAAGGCTATCGTGAGAAAACGAAGACATCATCATCATTTGAAGCCTACCACAAGCAATTGGAGCCATTATTATGAAGCCTATCGTAGACAATCAAAGGCGCTTTTGTTATTCATCCTACCGTAAGCAATCAGGAGTCTTATTATCAAGTCTATCGTGAGCAAGCGAAGACACTATCTTTTGAAGCCTACCATAAACAATTGGAGGCCTTATTATGAATCCTACCATTGACAATCGAAAGCGGTATTGTTATGGAGCCTACCATAGGCTCGACCATGGTTTATAGCCGAAAGGCGGCATTTTTATTTCTTATAATTCTTGCAAATTTTTAAACATATCTGTTTCATTTCTTCTTTGCTTTATGAGAATGCTTACTAAAATTTCATTTTTGTGATTCGCAGATATTGCTAAATTTGGAGATGTACTTGCTTTAATATGTGTTATATATTTTGCTTTACATTATTTTTATTTTATTAGATTCGTTCGCTTTACGAATGAACAAATCGGGTCCTTCCATCCACAAATAGGATATCGGGTCCTTCCACCCACAAATAGGATATCTCGGGTCCTTCCACCCACAAATAGGATATCGGGTCCTTCCACCCACAAATAGGATATTTCGGGTCCTTTCACCCACAAATAGGATATCTCGGGTCCTTCCACCCACAAATAGGATACTCGAGTCCTTCCACCCACAAATAGAATACTTTGGGTCCTTCCACCCATAAATAGGATACTCGGGTCCTTCCACCCACAAATAGGATATTGAGTCTTTCTACCCACAAATAGGATACTCGGGTCCTTCCACCCATAAATAGGATACTTTGGGTCCTTCCACTCACAAATAGGATATTTTGGGTCCTTCCACCCACAAATAGGATATTCAGGTCCTTCCACCCATAAATAGGATACTTTGGGTCCTTCCACTCACAAATAGGATATTTTGGGTCCTTCCACCCACAAATAGGATATTCAGGTCCTTCCACCCACAAATAGGATACCTCGGGTCCTTCCACCCACAAATAGGATATTTTTTGTTCATCCACCCACAAATAGGATATTTTGTGTTCATCCACCCACAAATAGGATTTGCAGGTTTAGTTCACATTGCTTTGGTACATTGGACGCTTCGAGACTGGATGTCTCATTTGCTTTATCAGTTGATTGGAGCAGAGTCCAAGATTACATTGCAAACTGCCTCTTGATGATTAAGAACAATATGCTTATCGTAGTTATTGCCGAACATGAGGCATTTCTACTTCTATGATTTTCATTCCTAGTAGGCGACAAAGCCACGACTTGTTTTATGTTTTCAAAACTAAGCCAAGATAGGCATTGCCTTGCTTTAAAGCGATGATCCGCTCAAGGCCTTCCTTGCCGGATCGTCTCACCAATTGATTTATCAAATGGCTTGCATTGCTCTACATTTCCGCACTACTTTGCTTTGAACTTGCTTTAAATTATGTCGTCGCACTTGTTGGATTTTCTCGCCTATTGATTCGCCAAATGGCTCTTGCATTGCTCTACATTTCCGCACTACTTTGCTTTGCACTTGCTTTAAATTATGCCTTTGCACTTGCTTTAAATTAATACCTTGCTTTACTTTTTCAGGTTGACCATCGGACTCGAGGCTCCCCTTTTGTTGGACTGTCTCGTCTGTTGACTCGCCAAAGTGCTCTTGCATTGCTTTACATTTCGCGCCAAGAATTTCTTTGCACTCGTTTTATATTATGACTTTGCACTTACTTTAAATTAATGCCTCACTTTATTTTTTCAGGCTAACAAGTCTGCCTCGAGACTTTCCTTGCTTCGTGCCGGACCAGCTCGCCAGCTGATTTGCTGGACAATCATTCCCAAGGCCCTCCTTACTTCGTGCCCGATCGGCTTACCAGTTGATTTATCAAGATGTTCAAATTTCCTTGCACTTGCTTGCAGTTATGCCTTTGCACTTGCTTTATATTCTGACTTGCTTTACTTTTAGTTTAATAGGTTAACAAGTTAACAGGAACAAAGGTGCTTAAAGGATGGAGTATTTGCAAGCAAACCACTCTCAAGTTGAAGATGTGTTCGAATTACACTACAGATTACACAGATTTACCTTTTGCGGCATCAAAAGCATTATACCGAGTCATTGCCGAACAGGCGGAATTTTACCTCGTGATTCTTCTTTCAAAAGCATTATGTAGTTAAAAGTCGACAAGCAACCTGAGATACCATGAGCGGTGTGTCTCGCCGGTTGGTTGTCCTGCAAAAAGCATTGCATAGATGGTAATTGACAAGTCAACCTGAGACACCATGAGCAGTGTGTCTCGCCGGTTGGTTGTCCTGCAAAAAGCATTGCGTCGATAGAAATCGACAAGTCGACCTGAGGCACCATGAGCGGTGTGTTTCGCCGGTTGGTTGTCATGCAAAAGCATTATTTAATTATGAATAGACAAGTCAACTTGAGACACCATGAGCGGTGTGTCTCGCCAGTTGGTTGTCATGCAAAAGCATTATGTAGTTAGAAATTAAAAAGTCAACTTGAGACACCATGTGCGGTGTGTCTCGCCGGTTGGTTGTCCTGCAATATTTTTATGTTTATACATACTTTACTTATTGTTTTGCTTTACTGTTTCAAATAAAGATCGGCTTAGAGGTTCCCCGGGTGGAGCACCTCGTCTGTTGATCAAAGAAAGAACTCATCAATGATATCGCAACCCGCATTTGCAGACTTATGCTACCAATGACTTTAGCAGGACCGCAACAGCATTTGGAGCATACTGTGGAACTCTTCCTTAGCAGTAAACTGGGTCAATCGTTGATATGAGCTAGACTCTTCTACGATGATCTGAAACATCACACTCAAACAAGTTGTCAACCCTAGAGGTCAGTCTCTTGTCAACCTTAGAGTTTGAGGTTCGAGATTGAAGACAAGATGACTTGGTTATCGAGATGCAGTGGAAGCTATGTCCGTGTAAACCCCCTTTTATGGGTGTGTTGTCGACCATATCTTCATAACTTGGGTGATTACAAGCATCTTTTCCCGCGCTTGAGTAGTCGTTGCTATCTCGTCTTTGATTCTCAAATCGCGTCGAACTACATATGACCTGATTCTCTTTCAGCCCGAGATATGTAGGCAACTCAGAAACCAGAGTTCGGCCATACCCGGAAGCCTCGCATTTTGATCCTAGGAATCAGAGTCTTGGCTTTACGGTGACAAAATTGGCTTTCACGTCAACTTTCTTTACCCTGAAAAGTTTTTCATCCTTTTCGAGTAAAGAGGGGCAGCTGTTGACACCCAATTTTGTCCCAAAATATTCAATTAACGTCTAATTATTTTCAAAATAAGGTTAATTTTTTAAATAAAAGTTAGTTCATCATTTTTAAAAGAAAAATGGTCAGAATCATTATTCACTTTCAATCTCAGCCTATCTACGGAATACGTGCATATTATACAACACACATTTTATTTTCTATTCCAATTTTGAAAAGGAAACCCTAAACCCTTTTCATATATATCATCATCTTCCTCCTTCATAAAGAAAAAATCAGATCTACAAAAAAAAAAAAAAGAGCGCACACACACCATTGAGATAGATCCAAAATACAACACAAAACCCGACACCCCAGAGCCTTCTTCTTCTTGACAACACCCGCACACTCACAATACACATGCACCATTCTAAAAAATCTGATAATCATCATCTTCCTTACATTCCCTCTCTCCATTAACACCATACAACCCTCATTTTCTTTACACTATACAAGAAAAAGCACACACGCACCAGTCATTCCCACATATCCAGTCTGTTACTTCCGGCAAGACAGGTCATCGGAAACCTCTCGCCGGTGACCTCGTCCATGATAGAAACAAGTTTGTAGGGGGGGGGGGGGGAGGGGCTTTGAATCGTGCAAATAAGCTGGAAATAGTTTCAGATCTGAGGTCTGGTAAAGGGGTCGTCAGATCTGGCCGGAATTTGAACTCCAGCGATGTTGGTCGAGTCAAACAGGGACTGGGGTGGTAGTGATGCCGCCATGAAATCGATCGGTTTGTCGCTCCTCCTCCTTTTGACTGTTGCTTTGCCTTTGTTGTTATGGACGTTTTGTTGGTTCTGTTTCGCTTGTCACTCTGTTCGTTTATGGCTACTGCCCTTTTGGTTTACTGTGGGACTCGTTTCGACCGGCGCTTTGCCACTGTTCCTGACCTTCGTTTGCTGTATTTTCCGATGACTACTGCTCCGTTTGTTTGTTTGTACTGGTTACTGTTGTTTTTCTCCATTTAGGACAAGTTTTTCTTCTGTTTATTTATTGATTCTTGACTGAAAATGTGAAGTGAAATGGTGGGGTCGCAGTGACGCCGGTACGGCTTGGTGTTGCTCCTCTACTGCGTCTGGTAGTGTTGCTCGTGCTTTGCTTTGCCGAAAATATTGTTCACCGGTGTTTGTTCCTTATTGCTGTCTGGCTTTGGCTCATTTACTGTATAATGGTTATCTTACTAGTTTGTTTGACCCGTTACTGGTTCTTGTTGGTTTGACCCGTTACTTGGCTTTTGGGTTTGCTTGACCCATTACTTGGCTTTGGGTTTGCTTGACCCGGTACTTGGCTTTTGTTTGCTGGACCCGTTTACTTGACTGGATTATATATGTCACTGAGGCCCGTTTACTTGACAGGATTATATCTGTTATTGAGGCCCGTTTACTTGACTGGATTATATCTGTTATTGAGGCCCATTTACTTTACTGGATTATATCTGTTATTGTGACCCGTTCATTGTGATTGGATTACACGAGCTTGCCCATTTGTATTACTGTGTAGCCCGACTCACATTTTGAGTACTTGTTACATCAGCCTATGAAAATAATCTATTTGAGGCCTATAGATTGATTTGAACATGATACTACACACGGCCAATAACATTTTGGAGGCCAAAGCAGTCCCGCCCATTATATACGCACTGTCCCTTTACGTGTCCCGAAAACAACTAGGCAATGATGAATGTATGAATTTAATGGAAAGCAAGTCGTGAATAGAGTGATGGGTTTGGTGCTTGGCATGGCAACCGGCCCGGGCTCCGTGTTTGCAGCCGTACCAACATCCCGAGCCTCTACTCGATACGCCATACAAACCTGAGCCTAAACTTAACAAAATAAAATCTCTTACTTTATTATTATTATTATTATTATTATTATTATTATTATTATTATTATTATTATTATTATTATTATTATTATTATTATTATTATTATTATTATTATCATTTATTTATTTATTTATTTCAATTTATCGTCGTACTAATTTATTTTTATATTTTTTTACGAGGTACATTTGGACGCCGATCTTGGATATGACATTTCCGGGTTCTAATTTTGTAACCCATCTCTTGTATTTAAATTCATAATTTAGAATTGAATTGAGTGTGTATATTTTGTTGATAATGAATATTACTTCTCTTTATGGCCATTACCTTTATATTTTGGAGTTATCGTTAATTTAATGCAAGTTGGAGCCATTATAGCAAATGCGTGCAAGTTAATATATTTTCGCGAATTAATTTAATTTCAATTAATTGTTTTAGATAGTTTTTCTAGAAAAGCTATATTTGCAAATATTTTTGAAACCTGTCGGACTAACCGTAATTTACAGAGTTTCGAAAGTGCCTTAAAAACCTTCTTTCAAAATTAGAAAAACCTCTTACCATTAGAATCTCTGAAAGACCTTGCTTTTTTTTCAAAAATGGAGTTTTGCATGCATTTGCTAATATGTTTCCATATTTTACTTAAATTGGGTGGTGACTCCAAAAAATCCAAAAGAGTTAGTCTATCCAGTTGATATTCCTAAATTTAGCCTTTCGGGGTTATTTTTTGGGGTTCAACAAAATAGTTGTTTCACCCTCATCCATACTTGCAGGGTCAACGTAAACTTCAACCTCATTCAATCTTCCAATGGGACCAATTGTTAGATAATCTCATCATTCAAATTTCAATTGTCGTGGTCAATTTTGATTATCATATACTTGATATATTTCCTCTTCACCTCACTATCCAATGCCGTATCACAATTCCGCTCAAAATGCATTAGCAGATCTGTGCACATCATGTACTCAGAAGTCATATTGGAATAACCTCCTTAAAAGAATCACTTCAAGTGTGGACGAATAACATATTTTCTCCACCTATCCAAAATATACATTTGTTCAATAATTTCAATCCTTTTGTGAGACAAAACCTTGAGTATATGGCAACATAGATATGCTCTACTTTCAAACCATTTGCAGAAGCAACTAAGATATTCACCAACAGCCGTGTACCTAATAGTGAAGAAAAATAGATCTCTACGGCTAAAACTTCTCTTTGAATAATCAGTTATACTGTATTTCTCCACGCCAGGTTCTGCTTCATCATCCTCAGGGGAGCTGATTTCACAATGCATGTGCTTCTGTGTTTGTTTTTGGAACAATTCAAATATTTCGCGAGTATAACAAGCTTGAAGTTGTGCCTCCCACGGGAACTCAGACAAACATTTCAATTCAAAGCAATTTGACCTATATTCTGCTTCCATCTCTTTCTCAAACTTATCTCTTATGGCTAACTCATACTACTGAACAAATTGCTTAAGATTGCTTTGACGAGTGATAAATCCATCAAAGAAAGCATGCATTCCTTCGCTTCTTTGAGTAGACTACATCCCTGCCCAAAAATGATCATCTAGGTATGCAGGAACCCATGTTTCCTTTTCTATATAAAGCTTATGAAACCACTCTCTTCTATTCAAGTTGTATTTTGCAATATACTCTTCCCATCTACTCTCAAACTCAACTATAGTAATGCTTTTTAGCACCATGGCTTTAAATTCTGACTTTGCTCTTTTTGAATCACTAACTCCGCTCAACCTTATAGGTACCTTAGAGAATATATGCCAAACACAATATCTTTGCACCGTATTTGGCATCAATTCATGTATAACCACCTTAATGCTTTCACACTGGTCAGTCAAGATAGCCAGTAGACAAACATCTCCCATGGGCCTAAGCCATGTAGAGATCACCAACAAGTAACTTCCAATATCCTCATTAGACAGGAGAGCACATCCCGAAAGTATGGATTGTCTATGCTAATTGACACCAACAAACGAAGCGAATGACATATTATACCGATTCACTAGGTATGTTGTATCAAAGCATTTTACGTTATGGAACATATCATATGCCACTTTTGAGTGAGAATGCACCCATACGACGTTACGAATCCTACCTACATTATCAACATCAATGGAGTAGAAAAACTCCCTATCTTTTTGTTGCATATCAGTAAAGAACCTTAGTAAAGCTTGTTTGTCACCTTCTTTCAATTCAAACTTCCTACTATTCATGATATAGTTTCTACAGTCCTTAGGAGTGCAACCCAAATTGTTCAGCCCACTAGCAAGTACTTCAGCTGCTCTTATGTTCTTGGATGGTCTTAAGCCTGCTAGATCATTGGCTTTAAACCATCTCTTAAGAGAACTACTAAACTTCCTGTGTCCGGCCATCAACCATGATAGCGATGGTTCCAATTTATGATTATGGCTTCTAATAACTTTGGAAACGCGATATGATCCATCTTTTTCCAAAATTTCATTGATTCTAGCCATACAATTTATTCTTTTTCCAGATTTCTTATGTTTTGGTTTCTTGACCTATCACAACTATATTGCAAATACCTTACCGTATCCCTTTTTTTTATTGCACGTTCGTTTGACAATATAAAACCCTCATAATCTGGCATGCGCTTTGTAAAATTTATACATATGTTCAGTACCTTTAAACCTCATTCTAGGAAGTAGACCTATTGCGAGATCATCTTCAGAAATCTCATCACCCATTTCGTTGTCCTCGCCATTTTCTAGCACTTCTACAACTTCAACGTCAAAATAATCATCATCTTCATTATTTTTCCCATCGTTGTGGGCCCCATCATAATCAATGTCATCCAAATGGTTATTATCATCCATCAAACTATCGTCCGATGTCAGCCCTAGAGCTCTATGTAATTCATTTCTTATTTGATCTACATTGGGACTTGAAGGATTGATGTCCATGTTTAAAATGATTGAGGATTTTGTGTTTAGTGTTTGTGAAATGGCGTTGCTAAAAATGGTAAAGGAATAAGAATGGAATTATAATAGAATGGTATATTTGGTGGTAGTAAAAATGTGTATGGTAAAGAGTATTTTGAAAAACAAAAATACAATATCTACATATGTATTCTGAAATCTATTCTAATTAATAAAGGGTATTTTGAAAAATTAATAAACGGATAAATGCAGCCTAAATACATACATATACTTATGCATATTACTATGTTACATTAGTATAGCACCCTTTCATCTCCCAATCATGAATGTTATGTAGTGATCAAGGTTTTGGGAATATGCTACATTTAATAGTTCAGTTTGAAGAAAAATTTTGGAGGGAAAAAATAGTTTAAGTGACCAAACACACATTGAGAGTACCCTAGTTATTACACGCTTGTGGCCAAGGTGCGGCCAAGAATAGTATGGCCAAATAGCACCCTCTTATACTTTATTCTATCTTAATTGCATCCTTGGAACATCCATGGGCCAAGGAAACCTTTACGAAACAGTACAAAACCCTTCTACTCTATTTTGAGAAAGAAAAAGAAAATAATAGAATTGCAAATATTGAGTGGTGAATAGATATGTCCCTGAATTAAAAGTTTGTTCATGCATTCTCTCGTTTTTAGGGCCAATAAAAGCTTTTGGAATCCAATTGGTCGCATGTCAGTCAACACAAATTTTAATTCCCAGCATGTTTTCTGAGAAGAGTAAAAAATTTGTTGGAGAGTGTCAAAGTTTGTTTTATCGTAATTGCTAAATGTATATCCTCTCAACATCCATTGAAATATTTATAGAGCATATATCAGTGTAATTGTTTAGAACTTACATAATCTTTTAATTGAGCCTGTCCGTATCACTAACAAGAAGTTGTCCCATTGGCGGACATGTAATTAGATATAGTAGATTTATATACTCTTTTTTAAGCTTATGAACATGTGCATGAGAAACCTTTTTTCCAATGTCAGATGACTGTTATTTAGTTTGAAAATGATCATTTACTTCCTTAACATGAGTTGCATAGCAGTTTATGGTTATCAATGTATTTTAAAAACTGAGTGTAACTATGTTGCGACTTTATGAACATTTTTATTTATCGCTTAGTGTTGTTTAGATTTCGTGTTGATAAGACTTTGAAATGAATTGTTTTTGACAATGTTATTAGAAAAAGTTCGATCCAAACAATTTTTACCTGCGTCAATATAATACGTTAAAAATTAATCATGTGGAACTGATTAAACTATTCTAACACCAAAACGTGTGATTTTTAAACATTAGATGTTTATGTTATATTAAATTCTTAATTTTGATATCACTTATGAATTATAACACATAAATTACATGGTCCTTCTTACGTAAAAGTAAATGATACTACCATTATATTCACACCAAAAATTTCTATAAAAGATATATAGCATAAATCAGCAAAGTACTCATATAGATTTCGTTATTTGCATATGACTGTCGCCATTCTAATTTCGTTTTGCTATATATGAAAGTGCTAAGCATTTCTGATGAACGTTGCTTCTGTACATATTGTTTCAAGTCTCACTGTCAAGTGTCAACCATAAAGTTGTTGATTCGACCGCCACGCTATAGTTAGTTATCAACGCTACATGACCCATGTTTTCTTAATCAAACTTAAATAATTGAAAAATGTGAAAAAAGAAATAAATAAACAAACATAAACTAAGTAACAAAAAATAAAGAATGTGAAAAATTTAAAAAAATTAAAGAAAAACAAAAGGCTGAAAATAAAAAAACTCAAACTACTGTTGCTCCCAAACGCACATGCAAGTATACATGGTCGACAAGTAATAAAGTGATAAGATTGAGTATCGTTCCCACGAGGACTATTGTTTAGACTGAATCCTAGCAAACAATTTCCTAAAAACTATTCAGGGATCTTTTTCAATGATGGTTGAGATTTTTACTAACTAAAACAATAAATAAAAAAAAGTAATTGAAGTCAAGTACTAGAGAGCAAATTATAGGTTGTTACAATAAAAGAGAAACGGTCCAGGGTCAGAGCTAGAAACAATCCACTTGAGTTCCCCAGTTGATTCTACTTCTTGATTTCTTAGATTGCTAACTAACAGGTTAATTATATTCGTGAAAACCTGTCGATTCTTCACGAGCCTATGCAAGCTACTCTAACGCCTATATTTCTATGGAATTAAATCACATGCATGCATTAAAGAACTCTGTATTTAGCTAAGCCAGACGAATAGGTATATGTCTGTCCTACCCGCAAATCGATTCCCTGATGCCCAGATTCACAATCAAGCTCTATTCTTTCTTATGTGCGTTCATGAATTCCCTCTGTCGAGTTCAACTTATAAACCGTAGATAGTGTTCAATTATCAGGCCTCAATAACCAAACAATTAGGCTCAAGAAAGAATAAACAATCTGTAATGGTAAATTAATATGTAGAAATCAACTTTCAAACATCAACCTTCATGTATTTGCTATAACCATATAACGATATGTTTAGCTACGCATATTATAACAACACAAGAATTCATGGAAGAAATATGAAAGATTGTAATAGATGAAATAAAGGAATTAAACCCTTGGTTCAATGTGTTAGGAACTTACAGCTTGCTCCAAAATCTGACCTCCCCTCGAAATAACGAAATAAATGAGGTTTTATAATGTTTACAAAGTGCTAGGATAAGCTAAACCAAAGCCTAATTTAGTTGGGAAAACTTGTGTTTCGTCAGCCTCAAAGCTTTCGTGGAAGCCACGCTTCCACTATAGCTTCCAACTCCAAAGCTATCTCTAAAGCCTTGCTCCCATCATAGCTTCCAAACTCTTCAGGGCTTTCTTGGAAGCCTTGCTTCCACCATAGCTTCCAATGTGTCAATTAACTCCAATTTGATTGTTCTTGTCTCGAATTCATCCGCACCATTCCTAAAATCACAAATACGATAAGTGAGCACAAGAAACACAATTATCACAAGTAACGGGCGCATAAAGTACTAAAATGTGAGAAGATACTACGGTAAAATAGGCAAATATCGCCAAACATCACCACCCCATACTTATACCTTTGCTTGCCCTCGAGCAACCATCAAAAACCAATTTCTCAACTAGATCCCAACACTCAATAGAACATGTCTACCTATGATTATGGTTGATACCGACCATTAGACAAGTGCATATACATACCATGTGACCCTCAACATGCCAAAAATTCACCAAATTTTAAAACACTAGAACAACCAACTCAAGACATCTCAAACTCAAAAATCAACTCAATGAAACCAAGCTTTCACAAAATCACACCCATTCACTCAACCAAGGAGTCAATAACTTCACCTATCTCGCGCAAACCATGTGCCCTCACCAAAAATAATCAAGAGAGCGTCCCAAATATCACACAAAGAATATATTTCAAGAGTAAATGATGGACATAATATAGGAAGAATTCACTCGCTCTCAAAAAAGAATTTCACGTGCCACACACAACGTACCATAGGCTTGCCCGTAATGTAGGACTCCACTAATGTAAGCTCACTCAAATTGGGATTAACTAGGACTTTACGCGTTGTAATGTAGGCTAAAGAATGGGTACGATAAATATGGATAAATAGTGACTACCTCCCTAAGCACTTTAATACGTCACTTTAATTTTTATTTTCACCATTCTTCTCAAATCCAACCAAACAACCACTCAAACATACACAAGAAATTCCCTCTCAAATTTAAGCAATTTGCAACTTTACTTTTGCACAACACTAGCAAGGATTGAGATTTTTTCTCTTTCTTTTGTTTTCTTTATTTTTCTCTTTTTCATTTCATTTTTTTCTTTCAATCTTTTTCTCAACCTTGCCAATGATTCTCTCTTTTCTTTTAAAAAAATGCACCATATTGGTTTCTTTCATCGGTTCCACTCAAAAGCCCCCTAATTTCTCCAACCACAACTCCACAAACAATCAAATATTTCAATTAAAGTGCTCTACGGAGTACGGGTTCAAAAGGAAGATAATTAAGA
Source organism: Petunia axillaris subsp. axillaris (assembly GCA_029990575.1). Classification (NCBI taxonomy): domain Eukaryota; kingdom Viridiplantae; phylum Streptophyta; class Magnoliopsida; order Solanales; family Solanaceae; genus Petunia; species Petunia axillaris. Next base: position 147,300,856 of record JARKNS010000004.1, read on the forward strand.
ACAAAAGGGGTAAGCCTTGAAATGTGGGTGCCAACAAAAAGGTCAATAGGCTCAAAAGGGCTTAAGAAGGATAATATTAAAGGGTAGGCTAATCAAGGCTAGAATGGCTTATCAAAGAAACGCCTGTATCATCTCCCGATTAGAGCAAACCTAGGATTTCGCTTTTCACACAAACGTGGCAAGTTCTAGACATCAATATGCGGCACAAAACATATGAAAGGATACCTCACATCACACATGACACATAGTTCACTAAAGACGGTTTCATTCCAACTCTCGGTTCAAGCAAACAAGGCGCATTTAAGCACTACGGCACAATAGTTCACAAAAGAGTCAAGTAGTTGAACCTAAGCGTCTCAAGAAGGTCATTCGAATTTTTTTCTAGGCATGCATCACAATTTTTAAACCAAAAGGGATTCACAAAAAGTAAATGCTCAAGTCCAAATTCACCGGTATCAAACAAACCAAAGGCACCTAACATTCTACCATTTTTTCCTAAAAATACTCTACTAACTAATACTATACTACTAAAAATACAAATTACCCGGTTCAAAGATCTACCCATGAAAAAGAACTAAGGCCATAAGAAAAACCACGGGGCGGATGACTGTACCACTAACTAAAACTAAAAAAAATCATTTTAGAATTTTTTCAGTAGTTTTCTAATTTTTTTTCATTTTTTTTATATATTAAAGCAGGAAAAAAAAGAATGGAACTTCCCCCACCCCACACTTAAAACTAAGCAATGTCCTCAATGCGAGAAAAATAAAGTACTAGAGTAAAAGAAAGCTTCCCTGAAGGCCAAAAGGCCTAGTCTTGCAGTGGCGCCATCTCAATCACGAACCAACCAAACATCCAAAGAGCACAGGGTACTCAGACTTCCACCAACATGTCATTTTGATAAAGCATTGGGTGTGAGACACCCCACACTTGAGTTCAAAATCGCCAAAACCTACAAAACATGTAACTACATATGCGAGAATGGGGCGTCGTAACGACCCCACACTTAATCCGAACTATATTATATGGAAGTAAAAACTAACTAATTAATCTAAACTAACTTACAAAAGAGGGCAGTAGGGGCAACGGAAAGCTCGCAAGCTAGGACTCGGCACTAGTCGTGCGCGACAATGGCCTATGACTTACTTTAAGTAATGATCAATTCAAATTTCGCGTAAAAACCTTCAATTTTAAATATTTAAATCATCAACTAGTCCAAGTTATGCCTACTAATCTTTTTTCTATTCAAGACTTAACAAATTTGCACAAGTTTTTTCACTTAGGCATTTTGTCGAACATCTATCATGCATTGGTTCCAAGCGCAGATTTCAGAGATACTTGGAGGGGGCTGAACCCTCCCAATTTTTTTTCATGGGAGATCACTTTAAACAACTACCAGATATACCCGACAAGGATTCACAGTTCATACATTCAAAGCAATGCTTCAATCAGTGCACATACACCATAAGGAAAACTGTGACTAAGGGGAAAAGGAGACGGGACTGTCACAATTGGATGGGCAGCAGTCAGAATGAGAAAGAGGGATGAGAACTTACCAGAACAGTTGTTAAGCTTTGAAGAGGACGGATCAGTTGTGAAGGTGTTTTTGGTGCTCTGCTTTTGTTCGTTTTTAAAGTCCAGGGAAGGAGGGAAAGGGAATCTGTGTTTATGTTTTAATGTCGCGGGTCATTGGGTAAAAAACGGGTCGACCCACAAAAATTTTGAACTGACCTGGGAGAGACTGTTGAAGCGACGCTTGATAAACACTTTTCCAGTTTTTGAGCTCTCTGTTTATACCAAGCGATACAGAGAGCGTCGCACAGAGCTGTTTCTACGCAAAATCTGTCCAAAAAATATTTCTAAGTCTTACGCAGCCTGAAGCCTTTGCAGAGGCGACGCTTTCGAGATCACGCCATACAGGTCTGAAGCAGTTTTGCAGAGGGGAGCGATCTGTGATGCGACGCTTGGAGATCGCTTTTAGTATTTGTGACTTTCTGGTTAACACGCTGCGGAAAAAAATAACTTCCAGTGTTGCGAATTTGGACGCTATACAGTGGGCGATGCTTCAGGAAATGCTTTTTTCAAGTCTGGAGTTTTGGTACCAGCGACTCTTTTAAGAGCAATCCACTGTGCAATGCAGCAAGAAAGCTACCTGAAGCAATGTTTTTCTTGAACGATGGTGGAACTTGTAGCACCTCTCACAGGTTCCTCAATATGTTTCATGCTGCATTTATCTAAGACCCTAGCTTCAACCATAAGGCAACTCCTCACATAAGTGGTTCTGCCACTATTTTCTGTACATGATTCGCTTTCTGAACATCCCGAGCCCTACACAAATAACAAGAAAAAGTACGTAATACTACATAAATGAAAACTACTAACACAATAAAAATTGGGTTGTCTCCCAACAAGCGCTTGATATAATGTCGCGGCACGACTTTTTTTTTTCTTTTGTATTTTATATATATATATTTTTTTTGCGTTTTCATACAAAGCTCGGATTGCCTCCCGAGAAGCGCCTTAGTTAACATCGTGGCACGACAATACCTTTAAGCTCACTTCCAGCATTTACGCCTCCTCTTCTTACGACGAACTTTTGCTTTCTTCTTTCCTTTAGGTGAGTTTTCCTTCAACTTGTCAATTATTGTGCCGTGGTCACCTTGTTCTACATTCCGCTCAAAACACCTCTTCCGATTTACTTTCATGTTTTTTTTGACACGTTCTATCAAAGAACACTCTTCAAGATTATCCATGTGATCTTTTTCGTTATAAAACTTGAAAGTAATCTTTTCTCGATGCGCTCTCACAGTCATCTCCCCAAGTTCCATGTCAATAATTCCCTTCGAGATGATTAGGAATGGTTTCTTCCCAAAATTATTGGAACTTCTTGATCCTCTTCATAGTCTAGAATAATAAAATCAGCAGAGAACGTAAACCTCCCAATTTTAATCAACATGTCCTCCACCTTACCATCGGGGCAAGTAAGTGATCTATCCTCCATCTTAAAAGTAACTGAAGTAGGCTTGATTTCTCCTAGGCCTAGCCTTTTATAGACAGACAGAGGCATGAGATTTATGTTGGTCCCCAGATCATACAGTGCACCAGAAATATGGTGATCGCTAATAGTGCAAGGAATAGTAAACCTCCCAGGATCTTGAAGTTTTGGAGGTAATTTACTCAGGATTGTACTACACTCCTCCGTCAACTCGATTGTATCAACCTCTTGTGGCTTTCTCTTCTTAACTAGAATCTCTTTTAAGAACTTCACAAATGACGGCATCAGTTCAAACACATCAGTCAAAGGAATGTTAACCTGAAGCTCTTTCATCATACTCACAAAGTTTTGAAATTGAACCATATCCTTTGATGGTTGAAGTCTTTGTGGGAATAGTGGGGGCGGTAGAGGTGCCTCCTTTTTCTCTTCTTTCTTCTTTACTTTCTCCACTTTTTCTACTTCCGCTACTTTAAGTTGTTCCTTCTCCTTAGTTTTGGCCATCAACTCTTCACTCTTGGCTAGAGTTATAGCAAGACAGTGCTCAACTCCCTTTATATTTGGATTCGATTCAACATTACCAAGAAGTGCTCCATGTGGTCTAGAATTTTGTACTCCATCTAACTGCCCCATTTGGCATTCAAGGTCTTTTTGAGCAGCAGTAAGATCTTTTATGGCCTGTGCCTGAGCTGCATTGTCAGCTATAATTCTCTACTGACCTGCCAACATCTGCTTTATCAACTCTTCAACTGAACTGTTTGACTGTTGTGGTTGAGCCTGAGGATGTGAATTCTAGTAGTTATTCTGAGATCTCGTATTACATTGAGCAGCTTGATTATCACTCCAAGAGAAACCAGGATGTAGTTATTCTGAGATTTCGTGAATTAGGATTGTGGCTATTACCAAAATGGTTCTGATTTTGTACCTGAGACCTATTTTGATTCCCCACATAATAAACGGACTCTGGATTGGAGGGGCAACATCAGTAGCATGATCTTGTCCACATACCTCACAAAAACTTTGAAACTGCTGCACTTGCTTAACTGATTGCACTTGTTGCTGAGTTGGTGGCAATGCTAGCTTGCTAATTTGGTTAGCTATCGCATCCATCTTTGCATTCAACGCTGAAACCGCATCCAATTGAAGTACTCCAGCAGCTTTTTAAGTTGGAGCTCTACCATCGCCCTGCCATTCAGGATTGCTCTGAGAGAATTTATCCAGTAATTCGTAAATCTCATTAAAATTCAAGGTCAAGACTTGGCCTCCAGCAGTAGCATTCACCACGATCTTGGTATGAGCATTCAAACCTTCAACAAAAGTGCGGGCCAACACCTCATTAGACTGGTTGTGGTGCGGGCAATCTCTTAACAATGACTTGAATCTCTCCCAAGCTGAATACAAGGATTCTCCATCTCTTTGTCTAAAAGACATAATCTCACTCCTTATTCTAGCTGTTTTGGCAAATGGATAGAATTTAGCAAAAAATTTCTTAGCTAAGCATCCCAAGTAGCGATAGACCCAGGCTTTTCAGCCTTTAACCACTTCTTTGCTGCCCTGATAAATGAAAAGGGGAAGAGTATCAATCGAATATAATCAGTTGAGACCCCTGTTGGTGTGTATGTGTCACTAATCTCCAAGAAATTCTGGATATATTGTTGGATCCTCGTGCAATAATCCAGCATATTGTCCAGCTGCATGTAGCAGTTGTATCATGCCGGACTTAATCTCAAAGTGTCCAGTAATTTCAGGTTTAACTATGCTCGAGGCTACTCCCTCCAGACTGGGAAGAGCAACATCTTGCACAGCTAAAGCTCGATCTTCTGCCATTCCTACAGGTAAGGATTAAGAGAAACCTAATACCTGAAACAACACAAGAAACTTAAAACAAAAATTAAACCTGAATAGAAAAAATAAAAATCGTCTAAAAACAAAACAGTCAATTATTTAGTCCCCGGCAACGGCGCTAAAAACTTGTTGCTCCCAAAAGCAGACGCAAGTATACATGGTCGACAAGTAATAAAGTGATAAGATTGAGTATCGTTCCCACGAGGACTATTGTTTAGACTGAATCCTAGCGAACAATTTCCTAAAAACTATTCAAGGATCTTTTTCAATGACGGTTGAGATTTTTACTAACTAAAACAATAAATAAAAACAGGTAATCGAAGTCAAGTACTAGAGAGCAAATTATAGGTTGTTATCAATAAAAGAGAAAGGGTCCAAGGTCAGAGCTAGAAACAATCCACTTGAGTTCCCCAGTTGATTCTACTTCTTGATTTCTTAGATTGCTAACTAACAGGTTAATTATATTCGTGAAAACCTGTCGATTCTTCACGAGCCTATGCAAGCTACTCTAACGCCTATATTTCTATGGAATTAAATCACATGCATGCATTAAAGAACTCTGTATTTAGCTAAGCCAGACGAATAGGTATATGTCTGTCCTACCCGCAAATCGATTCCCTGATGCCCAGATTCACAATCAAGCTCTATTCTTTCTTATGTGCGTTCATGAATTCCCTCTGTCGAGTTCAACTTATAAACCGTAGATAGTGTTCAATTATCAGGCCTCAATAACCAAACAATTAGGCTCAAGAAAGAATAAACAATCTGTAATGGTAAATTAATATGTAGAAATCAACTTTCAAACATCAACCTTCATGTATTTGCTATAACCCTAGAACGATATGTTTAGCTACGCATATTATAACAACACAAGAATTCATGGAAGAAATATGAAAGATTGTAATAGATGAAATAAAGGAATTAAACCCTTGGTTCAATGTGTTAGGAACTTACAGCTTGCTCCAAAATCTGACCTCCCCTCGAAATAACGAAATAAATGAGGTTTTATAATGTTTACAAAGTGCTAGGATAAGCTAAACCAAAGCCTAATTTAGTTGGGAAAACTTGTGTTTCGTCAGCCTCAAAGCTTTCGTGGAAGCCACGCTTCCACTATAGCTTCCAACTCCAAAGTTATCTCTGAAGCCTTGCTCCCAGTATAGCTTCCAACTCTTCAGGGCTTTCTTGGAAGCCTTGCTTCACCATAGCTTCCAATGTGTCCATAAACTCCAATTTGATTGTTCTTGTCTTGAATTCATCCGCACCATTCCTAAAATCACAAATACGATAAGTGAGTACAAGAAACACAGTTATCACAAGTAATGGACGTATAAAGTACTAAAATGTGAGAAGATATTAAGGTAAAATAGGCAAATATCGCCAAACATCAACTACAAACTGGCAACAAAAAATGTAGAAGAAAAACGTGACATAAAGCATCATGAAATATGAAAAGCAGAAAAGAAATTAAAATTTTGAAAAAGAGAAAACGTAAAATAGGGATTGGGTTGGGGTCTTCTAGTGAGTTTTGAAAAAGTTGATCAACTTATTAAAAACATTATCTATCTTCTAAAGAATAATACGTATATAGTCCCACTCACTCTCCAAAACGCCATTTCGTGTTCTGCTCTCAAATGGCTCATCAACTCCCTATCAAAGATCCAAAACGCAAAAAGCAAATGGCTAAGGATGAATTAGACCCAAATTATTCACCTTCAGCTTCAACTAAGACTGCATCCCCTGATTCTCTTGTCAAACCACGAAAGAAACAAAAATCAGTCCATCAGGATGTAAAGTCCTCTCAGAGAGTATGGAGCAAAACTGATGAGGTAGCACTCCTCCAAGGAATGATTGATTACTCAAATGCCGATTACCAGGCTCTTCTCAATTTTCTGAAGGACAAACTGACCGTTGAAATGACCAATAACCAATTGAAAGATAAAGTTGGGAGGTTGAAAAAAAAATATAAAACCAATGTTGCAAAGAGGAACATGCATGATGAGTTGATATTCCAACTGTCTGACAAGATTTGGGGGACTGACGACAAAATGAAGGGAAAAGCTAAGGCTGTTGGTGTTGTAGATGAAGAGAATAAATTACGTTCCAGTTTGGTTTTACGTGGAGCTAGTGCCGCTGATCTGGAGGATTGGTTTAGAAGGAATCCCGATTTGATTAGCGAGGAGAAGAAAAATGAAATGCTGAACAAGTTGAAAGCCTTGGAGATTGCTAAGGTTAAGGTGTATTTGAAGGAGTTGAAAGTGATGCATAAGCTGGCGAAGGCTGTGTCTGATGCTGTGGAAGCTTCTCCGCAATGACTCGGATTCTCCGTACTTTTGTTGTACTAGTGTCTCGGCACGTGCGTTGCACGTGAATACCGAGTTACTTTCTACTCATTTGTTGTTATTGGACAAAGCAAGTGTACAGTTTAGCTCAAAGTAACCATCTTAAGACAAGCAATAACCACAAGTAATTGCTTAATTGCACATACCACATGGAATAGCAGCTTATACCTAAAGAATTAGAAATGAAGGTGGCCCTTTTCCTCTGGCTGTTAGGTCTTTGGCTACGTTTTTTTTTCTATTATAAGAGTTAATACTAATGAAGAAAGCTATTAGTCTCCTTTAGATTAGCCATATCAATGGTTTGAAGCATCTCTTTAAAATAATTGGCTTCTTTAAGACACCTAGTGAAAGCGCCTATTCAGTGATAAGTTACATTGCTTCAGCTTATGTGTGAAGGATTACATCCCTTCAACTAAACTGCGTCTCTTGGTTTTGGGTTAGTAGGCTTCTGCTTTTAAGCTTGGGTAATATGATGGTTTTAGAGGGATAATTTGGTAAAATGACTTTTGGCTTTTTTAGATTCATGCTTTTATATGATATGATGATGATTATGATTCTGATTCTGATTATTGTTCTTGTTAGTTAATTATTTTTTGGTTTAATGGGTCGTTATTCAAAGGTTAATTTGATATGGTTTCAAGGTGTTTTAATTAAATTATTTTGGTGATATATACGCTGCTTCAAATGTTAACTGTGATATGGTTTCAAAGTGTTCTATCATTTCTGCCCTACTAGATACATATTCTACTTTTTCTTCCATACACCGTTAAGTTTGTGAATAGTTTCAAACCAACTAGGCGCATGGAGTTATTGCTAAGGCCTGCGGGAAACAAGCACCCAACCTTAATGTATTTTGCTATGACCATGAGCAGGAAAAAGTAGGCTGATAGTTTGGATTGAGCTAGATTCGGATGTGGACTAGTGGCGTAGCTAGAATTCTCTCCGAAGTTGTTCAAACTTTAAATATATCAATAATTTTTTTTTTCTTCTAAAAATGGGAGCGCCAAAACTTCTATTAAGCTAGGTAATATTTATTTAAACTATCAAATACAGTGTAACAAAATTATTTTGTTATAAATTAAACGAACATAAAAAACTTAGCTTTATGACGTAGCTTTATATAGTTAGCAAAGTAATATACAATATACATTATACCATATATAGAATACCCAAAAGTTTTACAATTAATATACATTTTATCATGTTAATATTATCATAATTTATATGTTAGGAAAACCAATAACATAAATAATAGTATACAATATACATTATATCAATGTATAGTATACCTAAGTTAATATTATCAAAAAATTCATAAGGATTATCAATGCTATCCTCAAGATTAATTCACAAACTATATGGAGAATATATAAATTGTTGTAAAACTAATAGTAAAGTAGTGCAAGAACAAGATAAAATATATAAGAGGAGAAAGAAGAACTTGTATTATTCTCAAAGTGTTTCAAGTGTGTCTTCTATAGAGCCAAATGTGCTCTATTTATAGGATACAAATATATAGGTTACAAATTAACCCAAAGGTTACAAAAATTAAGTAGTGACTTAATAAGGAATTAGTGGTCACTTAGTGGGGAGGAATTAAATAGGAGATAGTGGGGGTAGTAAACCATATGTTACAATTGAATAATGGTGAGTAGTGGTCTCCACACAAATAAATGAATTTATAACACACCCTCTTGGATGACCATTTAGAAGATGATGTGCCTCGTTAAAACCTTACTAGGAAAAATTCGATGGGAAAAAGCCTAGTGAAGGAAAAAGAGTACACACATCCTGTAATATGCTTTTAGATCTGACTCATTAAAAACCTTACAAGCAAAACCTAAGTGGGATAAAACCTAGTTAAGGAAAAAAGAGTGCAGCGCGTACTTTACTCCCCCTGATGAAAACATCATCCAGTATCTTGAAGACGACACATTCCAATCTTGTAAATCAACTTCTCAAATATTGAGATTGGCAATGATTTAGTGGATAGATCCGCCAAACTATCACTGGAGTAGATTCTTCAGCATTAACTTCATCATTCTTTTGAAGATCGCGACTGAAAAGGAATCTTGTTGAATATTTGTCTCCTCAGTTGTATCTTCCTTTTAGCTGAACTATCCATGCAATATTTTATATAATATTACTGGGATCCTCGTCTTCAAAGAAATACCACATTATATTGTTGCTGAATATGTTGAGTCCTTGATCTCAGTCACCAATATTGTCGCATAGCATCAAGCATGGCTATTATCTCTTCATAAATTGAAGATGTAGCAGCAACAATTGATTTATAAAATGTCACAATATAGGTATTCTACACAACAAATAAATACCAAGTTGATATCGAGCTTTGTGGATCAAGTAGATACCATGTATTCTTCTGATGTCTTCGCATTGAGGAAGAACGGTATCTTACCAATAAGTTTATAACAAAAGTTATAACCAGTGGAGTATATTTGGTAAGATATTTCAACGCACCAATTGCATTAAAATATAATATTTTAATATCAAGAAGCTCGCAAACACAATTTTACCACATGCGGCCGGATTGCTTTCCGTGTAAATATTTATGAAGATTCATTGAATAGGTTTCCCGGGAACCTTTACATGCTTCTATGATCTTGAATCCTTCAAGGATAAATATATTGTTGCTCAATGAGCCATATAAAAGGTTGTTGATACATTCATACGCATATCAAGTCTTTCATGTACTGCCAGACATATAATATACTTGAAGGTGATTGCATCCACCAAAAGGAGAATATAGCTCCATATAATCAATGTCAGATCTTTGTGCCTCAAGTCGTACTTTATATTTAACGACTTATTATTATCAATAATTTTGCACAAAAATATCTTTGTACACCACTGGGTTTGCACCTTCAGGTGTTTGGACTATAAGTCCAAAAACTTCACGTTACTCGAGTGAAGCCGATTTCTGCTTGAATGCGTTTTGTTATTTTTGGCCAATAATTTCATGTCTGTATTTCTAACAGATTTAAGCTCAAGATCCTCATAATCATATAAATATTGAGCTTTATAATATATGTAAGATATCGTCGACGATAATTTCATATCTCGGTTCCCAATCCGACATAACATATTGAGATCTCTTCACATTCATAAATTTTCAGGTACCTGAACATCTCATGTGGAGGTTTTATGAAGTGTTATGTCGTGGACTCTTCTAGAGCCCGCCTCCTTATTGATCATCTCAAATATTTGATCCTTTCCTTTTTCAAGGACTTTACCTTTGGAACCGAATGGTCTACCACGCTTCAGGCGTGCCTTAGACTCATTTACATAAATAGATTGTCTCACCAGGACATCAGGAGCATTAGCAGTTGGAATATAATATTTTTCTTTAGGTCAGTAATGCGTCTGGCAGTGACTTGCATTATCTTTATATGAGGATCATAATCAAATAATAATTTAATTTATTTATTCCTCAGCTGCTTTAATTTCTCCCCTAATGTTAGCCAAACTAACATTCGTTCCCAACTTTATATGGGATCCATCTTTGTGCATTGCGGTGGAGCAATTGATAATATACCACACATTAAAATTATTAGATGGAAGATATTTGGTTCCTGACCCTGAACCAATTATGAGGAAAAATTCATTTATGGCATCTCGTGCACAAGTGCTGCTTTATGGATATACCATACCTTACACCTGATTTAGGTAGCATTGTTCTCATATGCAGGGTTTAGCAATTGGAGGCTTTTAATATATGAATATGCTAAACTTTCTTGCCAACATTATCAAGGTAACTTGTCTTGATTGCATAATCTGGAAATATGCTCATAATAAGATTTATTTGAGCAAATACTTCATCTCGCAAGTACCATTGCGGGTTTGTAATAAAATGCACATGTGACCTTATCATAGATGCATCAATCATATAACAATTATATGGTCCACATGGCAGGTGAACGGGCCCATATCCACCTTTTATACATTCCAGAAGTGCGGGGATCCTGATCCTAAATTTAGTTGGTCTAATAATTTATTTATCTTGAGAACAAGCTGAACAAAGAGAATTCTTGAAGAATCCCGATTCTTCAGTATATACCCATGCAAATTCTCATTTATATATTTTGTGCATCATATTTGAACCGGGATGGTCAAACCGGTCATGCCAACTTATAAATTTATTCATCTAGTAAACTTCTGGTTTACTATCGCACGGGCATTGTAATAATAAACTAAAAGTTTATTGTGGCATGCACATATGATTGTACCACACTTATATTTTGAGTAGTACATACTCGATGAAGAGGCGGGGAGCTTTTCAAGCACATATATCTCACCCGACATTCTTGTAGTAATATAAAAATATTCATATCTTTCCATCAAATTTAGTCTCTTAGCCATTTTGGCAAATGTATTTGAAACTTAACAAGTTTCTTTCGAGACATACTACAATAAATATTTCATCAATCTCATACCTCCAGGTAGTAATATTTTGGCTCTTCCGGAGCACTCAAATAGCTTTGTACTACCATATATTTTATTACACCAACCATATGGTGAATCTCTGCTTTCAAGGAGAAAATCATATTATTTTCTCATGGTCAAATCATTATAGGCAAGATCAATTTCTTGCTTCACTTGCTCTTATGTAATTCATAATAATACATTATTATGACGTACATTCTGTATGAGAGCAATGACTATTTATGCCACAATAAATAATAGAATTATTATAGTCGGACCTTTTCTAGAGGTGAATTGTGGTACTTTGTCAACCACGCATGGGCACGTCCATATTCATCTTTCTCGAACCTCTTCTGGAGGCGAATTTTGATATTTTATAACATATTGCCATATTCACTTCGGTAAATGGGTCTATATTCATAATATTTTTATGAATTGTCTCATTCACTGCAAGGAATGGACCATAATCATCTGGACTTGCCTTATGCTCATATGATACATTGAAGGCATTATTATATTTACCGTTTGAACGGTTACTTTTTGAGAACCCTTATTGTTCTCTTATTTATTTCACAATGATGGCTATTTTTTCATCCTTTGCCACGTCCACGTCCATGGTCTCTACCATGGTAATTATTCTGTCGTCTTTTAGACATAAAATTATTTGTCCTCTTTCAGACATGAAATATTTTGTCTTCTTTCAGACATAAAGATATTTTGCCTTATTTCAGGCATATTATGTTGTGTCTTCTTTCAAACATAATGATAATTTTCCTTCTTTCAGGCATATTATGTATTGCTACTACATTCACATCTGAGAATTGAGCATTATGTTGTGCTCCCACATTCACCTTATGGAATGAAGCCTGTCTTGCGACATTCATCTTATGGAATGGAGCATATATTGCTCCCACATTCACCTCTATGAATGGAGCCTATTTAGTGGACGAGCTTCATGATTTTTATCAAAAATACTTTATCTTTTTGATAATACTTTAGTTTGCCTCAATCATCATTATGTCATCAATATCTTATTATCGCAAAAGCGTGTTAGGCCATAATGCGTTGGGAGTTGAATATAATGTCTTACCCTTCACTAATGGCATAATATGCCAAAGTGTGTACATATGATTCGATTTGAACTACAATACTCAAAGGTACTCATGCTTCGTGTAATTGAAACATAGTACTGTAATCATGTATCAATGATATAACACTAATATATCTGGTAAAGATCATAAAAAAAAGAATTATTTCTCCGGTATCCACTTACCAAGAGTATAAAATTTACACCCAACTATAAATCAAAGAAGCATTCTTTAAAAGTTACCATATTTGTTTCATTCCATATATCCATGTGAGAGTAAAATATTAACCATACTACATAATCCATATTTGCTCTCACAAGCAGTTTACCTTGAAACATGAGTAGAACTGATCTACAATATCATGTTGTTAGGCCATGCACCCTTAAATTGTTGTCAAAGGATAGTTACAAAATCAACCAAACAATGGAAGAATAGAGAAAAGTTGTAATCAGTGAAAGGTTTCCACAATTGAAAGTGGTATAAAACAAAATGAAAATAGGGTACTATTAATTTATAGATTAACAAAAACCATAATATGAAGGAATTTAGAAACAAAAAAAAAAAAAACTTATCTTGTGTTAGCAACCAGAACGTTGGCTTCTATCAATTGCATCATAATTTGCTTTTCATTTCTTCTAAATCATGTAATAAAATAGAGACTCGTGCTGATAAAGTGTTGTAAAACTAATAGTAAAGTAGTGCAAGAACAAGATAAAATATATAAAAGGAGAAAGAAGAACTTGTATTATTCTCAAAGTGTTTCAAGTGTGTCTTCCATAGAGCCAAATATGCTCTATTTATAGGATACAAATACATAGGTTACAAATCAATCCAAAGGTTACAAGAATTAAGTAGTGACTTAATAAGAAATTAGTGGTCACTTGGTGGGGAGGAATTAAATAGGAGAAAGTGGGGTAGTAAACCGTATGTTACAATTGAATAATGGTGAGTAGTGGTCATCCGCACAAATAAATGAATTTATAACATAAATGACATTATGTAACTTTTGAGTGTTATGAGCCCGTCAAAACAAAGTCAAGAATAAAGAGCAAAATAAATAACCATGCTTAAGCGGGGGATTGGAACCCGCGACCTTGAGCTTACTTTGAACAAGCTTCACCGGCTGGACTATTTTTCCCTTTACGTTAAGGTTGTTCATCAATAAGAATATATCTGTTTTTAAACAGTATTTGACATATTGGTGCAATGCAATTCCCGAAGGGGTTGCTAGCACAAACGCGGAAGAACAAACAAGAAAGATAAAGATAAAAGCAAGACAAAACTTGCTTCTTTCGAAAGAACAGTGAGGAACCTGTCTCAAAGCTCAATCAAAAGGGATACAAGGATTACCTATACTATGCAACAATCCTCAAGAGAACATTGCCTCTTGCAAACTGAATGATCAAGAGGAATGTTCAATCGGATTAACCGAAAGCCACAAGTCCTTAAAAGCCCTCACCGGGGTTTTGCTCACGACGGAGACAAGAAGAAATGTGCTCGGCACTTTCATTCAATTTATCAATATTCAAAACTAGGTACTTTCAATGAAAGGAAGCAGTGTTTATATAGAAAATACTAAGGGTAAACTAGTAAATAGGTCACAGTTGACCAATAAAAATAAGCCACGCAGGGCTGAGTTAAAATGTGTTCGGCAGATTTGACTTCGGTAAGCCTTGGCTTCGGTTCTCGTTTGTCTGCTCGAACACACACTTGCTGCCTTCGGACGCTCAATTGTCTTCGAGCTTATTGTCCTCGGTCACTTGCCTTCGGGCTCAGATCTGAAGATAATGCCTTCGATTCTTGAGCTCGGCCACTCAGCTTCGGAGCAATTGTTTTCCTTCGGCCAGGCTAAGTGAACATGCACATCGTGCAGCAGCTTGGCTTGGCTTCTTGTTATCGGTCTCCTCGGTGGATCGATTGCTTGATCAGCACGTGATCGGGCTGCATCATCCTCCCCTTCTTGAGAAGATTTCGTCCTCGAAATCAAGCCCTCCTCGTCCTCCGAAGTTGGACCTACAACACAAGGAACTAAGTCAGCAACATTAAAGGTGTTGGACACGTTATACTCACCAGGGAGGTCGATCACGTAGGCATTGTTGTTGATCTTGGTCAACACTTGAAATGGACCATCCCCTCGAGGAGCCAACTTTCCTTTCCTTTGGTTCGGAAAGCGTTCCTTTCGGAAGTGCACCCAAACCCAATCCCCTTTCTTTAATTCCAACTTTTTACGCCCCTTGTTTTTCTTTAAGGCAACCTTTGCATAGGCCTCCTCGAGGTTCTTCTTCACCTTGGCATGCAATTCGATCAAGGCAGCTGCTCGTCGAGTACCTTCAAAATCAAGAACAGAATCTCGAGGCAATGGGGTTAAATCAAGTGGAATCAAAGGATTAAAGCCATACACACATTCAAACGGGGTCATGTTGATCATTCTATGCACCGTTCGATTGTATGCAAACTCCATCATGGGCAAACGATCAGCCCAGTTTCCAACCTTCCCTTTGGTCATTGCCCGAAGCAAAGATCCCAAGGTTCGGTTAACTACCTCGGTCTGTCCATCAGTCTGAGGATGGTGAGACGTCGAGAATAGTAGCTTGGTGCCGAGGGCACCCCACAAACACTTCCAAAAATGACTCAAGAACTTCGAGTCTCGATCACTTACAATAGTACGAGGTACGCCATGCAATTTTAACACATTAGAAACAAACAATGTAGCTACATGCTGTGCATCATCACACTTTTTGCAAGGAATAAAGTGAGCCATTTTTGAAAAACGGTCAACCACAACGAAGATGCTATCATGTCCTCCCCCCGACCTTGGTAACCCCAAGACAAAGTCCATGGATATATCAACCCAAGGTCGATCAGGCACAGGCAACGGGGTGTACAATCCATGAGGGTTGGACTTCGATTTTGCTTTCTTGCAAACGAGACAAGCGTTGCAAAGCTTTTCCACATCTCGTCGCATTTTGGGCCAATGGAACTGCTCGGTCAAGATACCAAGAGTTTTATCGACACCGAAGTGCCCCATCAGTCCACCTGAGTGAGCTTCTCGAACCAAGAGCTCTCTCCACGATGACACTGGCACACAAACCCTCCCATTTTTGAAGAGGTAGCCATCATGCCACTGATATTTCTCAACCCTTCGGCCACTCAAGATTGTGTCTCGAACACATTTCAGCTTGGGATCGTCCTCGTACATCGACTTGATGCTTTCGAATCCCATGAGCCTAGAGGCGAGAGTGGTCGCTAAGGCAAATTTCCTTGGTAGCGCATCGGCCACAACATTATCTTTTCCCTTTTTGTAATGAATTACATAGGGAAAGCTTTCAATAAATTCAACCCACTTGGCATGTCTTCGATTTAATTTCTCCTGACCTCGGAGATGTTTCAAAGACTCATGATCACTTTTGATCACAAACTCTCGAGGCCACAAATAATGCTGCCAATGGGCGAGTGCTCGAACGAGGGCATACAATTCCTTGTCGTACGTAGAGTAGTTCAAGGTTGCACCCTTAAGCTTTTCGCTAAAGTAAGCGATCGGCTTCGAATCTTGCATCAGCACTCCTCCGATCCCAACTCCAGACGCATCACACTCGACTTCGAATGCTTTGCCGAAATCAGGGAGTTGCAACAACGGGGCAGAACAAAGCCTCCGTTTCAACTCTTGGAAAGCCCTCTCCTGGGACTCTCCCCACACAAATGGATTGTCTTTCTTCACCAGCTCGGTTAAAGGAGCTGCCTCGGTGCTAAAGTCACGAACAAACCTTCGGTAAAAGCTAGCTAAGCCATGGAAGCTACGAACTTGTGATACCGAGGTTGGAGTTGGCCAATCTTTGATGGCTTCGACTTTTGATTCGTCGACTTCGACACCATTAGCACCGACAACAAATCCAAGAAAGACTACACGATCGACACCAAAGGCGCATTTCTTGAAGTTGGCATACAACTTCTCTTCTCGAAGCTTTTCAAGTACTTGCCTTAGGTGGTCGACATGTTCATCCACGGTTCTGCTATAAACAAGTATGTCATCGAAATAAACGACAACAAACTTATTTATGAACGGTTTGAGCACATGGTTCATCAGTCGCATGAATGTGCTCGGTGCATTGGATAAGCCAAAAGGCATCACCAACCATTCATAGAGACCGAATTTGGTCTTGAATGCGGTTTTCCACTCGTCCCCGGGTTTCATTCGGATCTGGTGGTAACCGGACCTGAGGTCTATCTTCGAAAAGCATGAAGAACCACTTAACTCATCTAGCATGTCATCTAATCGAGGGATAGGATGACGATACTTTACCGTTATTTTGTTGACTGCTCGACAGTCAACACACATTCGCCATGTTCCATCCTTCTTCGGGACAAGGATAACAGGAACGGCGCAAGGACTCAAGCTCTCACGAACGAGGCCCTTGTTCAGCAATTCATCAACCTGCCGTTGGAGCTCTTTGGTGTCTTCGGGATTACACCTGTATGCAGGTTTGTTAGGGATTTGAGACCCTGGTACGAAGTCAATTTGGTGCTCGATTCCCCTCAACGGAGGTAATCCACCTGGCATTTCCTCGGGAAACATGTCCTCGAAGTCCTGCAAAACTTTACGAACAAACAAAGGCAAAGGGTTATCATTAGAAAAATCATCATTAGAGTTTAGAAGGATACCCTTGTGCACGAGGCAAATCATCATCTGACCGTGGTCGTTGCCTCGTAAGATCTCACCGGGTTGCATGATTGCACATATTCCTTTCACTTCGATCGGTGAGTTTGTCTCTTCGGGCCCCAATTTTGCTCCCATCGGAAGCTTAGCTTTGGCCACTTCTTTCAATTCTTTCATTCATTTATAATCCTCGGTGACTTGTTTTGGAGACAAGGGTTTGAGTACGAAACTCTTCCCATCAAGCTTCACAGTGTAAGTGTTGGATCTGCCATTGTGAACAGCTGTTCGGTCATACTGCCATGGTCGACCCAATAGCAAATGACAAGCTTGCATCGGAACCACATCGAATATCATTTCATCTTGATACTCTCCGATTTTGAACTTGATCCACACTTGTTTGACAACCCTCAATTCTCCACACTCATTCAGCCATTGTAACTTGTAAGGGTGGGGATGCTTCATCGTAGGTAATCCCATTTGTGAAACCAAAGTTTGGCTCACTACATTGGCACAACTACCAGAATCAATGATCATCGAACACACCTTTCCTCTCACTCGACATCGGGCATGAAAGAGGTTTTCTCTTTGGTTGTCCTCTTCTTCAAGAGTCATGCAGCTCAAATTCCTTCGAACCACAAGAAACATTTCCGGATGATCAGCTTCGGCAGCCTCATGATCATCATCAACTTCAGCTCGATCAGTCTCCTCGATAATTTCCTCCTCGGTGTCACTCGCTTGCTCATGGACGGTTCCATCTTCGAGCAGAAGCATAACTTTGCGAGTTGGACACTCTTTTGCCATGTGACCATAACCTCTACATTTGTGACACTGAATATTTGAAGCACTAGGAGAGTTGAGTTGCACTTTACCTCCCACTTCTCTTGGTTGGTTAACGGTCACACCTCTTTCGAAGGGTCTCTTCGAATCTCGAACAGTGTTAGCACTTGTTTGGTTTGGACTCTTCCATTCTTTACTTCGGTTCAAAGGAGTAGAAGTAGTAACTCCTCGATACCGGTTTGCCTTATCGTCCTTCACCAACTTTTCAGCTTCGGTGGCAGCATCAAACAAATCTCCCAACGTGTGGTACACGTGAAGTCTCAACTGAGATGACACATCCCTAGCCAAGCCATTTTTGAATCTGATAATGGCTTGCTCTTCGTCTTCGACCAGATCAAGATTCAATCGAACCTTTTCGAACTCATCGTGGTACTCTTGGACAGACTTGGACCCTTGCTTTAACTCATAGAGCTTTTGCATTTGAGTCTGCCTGTATTTGGCACTCAAATACTTAGCATCCATTGCTCTTCTCAATTGTGGCCAAGTATTGACTTCGGGATAGTCATTCCTTCGTCTATGCCTCTTGTCAGATTCCCACCACGTTGATGCATAAGCTTCGAACGAAGCAATGGCATGGGCAGCTTTTCTCTCATCTGTCATCTCATTGGTTTCAAAGATGCGCTCCATTCTAAGCTTCCATTCAAGATACTCATCGGGATCACTAGTTCCTTTAAAGGGTGGAAGAGTGATCTTGACACTGTTCAAATTTGAGTCTCGAACAGCTCTAGCCTGTTCGGGAAACTCATCTTCTCGATCATTAGCCTCACGCTCAATATTTCTCTCAACATTTGCGCCTCGGCCTCGACCTCAGAAATTTCCACGACCTCGGTGAGCTTGCCTTCGTTGAGCGAATGGCGGCTCGCACTCATATTCGTCCTCGGGAAATTCCTCTTCGTCAACCTCTTCGGCAACAGCTCCAAGATCTCTTCGGGTCCTTGGAAGTGGTAACCTCTCTCCTCGGGGAATGCCCAAGTTTTGATTTCCAGCTTGGGGATTGCCCAAGTTAAGCTCTCTTCGAATTGCCTCACTCGTCAACTGATGTTGTCGAAGAAGCTCAGCATACAGCTCAGGTTTCATCGGAGTGGATTCACTTGTTCCAGCGCCGGACCCATGCATGGCCACGGACGCACTTCCCTGTTCGAGTTGAGTTACTCGAGCACTCACTCCTCTCATATCGGCACTGATGCCTTGTATCGCAGCCATGAGATCGGCTAACGACAATTCAGGCTTTTCAATGCTTTTGCCATCGTTTCCAGCCATTGTTCCTGCACAAGTCAAAGATCAAACAAAATGTCAGGGTTAGAAATCACCTCACACACTCCCTCACCTTTGATGGGTGGCACTCGGGTCCACTCAATTTATGGGTTCGGTTTTTGATCACTCAAGGACTTGTTAACAGTGGCTCGTCTGATTGATCGGTCCTCTAAGATCCTTCAAGTTCGACAATAGTCACTGCCTCTTCGGGAAGAGTGAAGTGATGTTCGACTCGATGGAACGGACGCTTTTTAACTGAGCTCGGGGAGTCAAAAGAATTTCTACGAAAGTTGGACTTCGGTCACCCCTTCGCACGAATTCCTATCAGCTTAAAAGAGTTAGTACGACCTTGAGTAGAACAAATACTCAAAAGATCCACCAACTAGAATTAGACACGAAAGAAAGTGAAAACCTAGGAGAATCTACCCTTTTGATTCCCTTTTGGAATCTTTTCGATCACACCCACTCCTGTCCGTACAAGAGTGGTCCCTCCTTAGTACGGATAGGGTTTTACCTTATCCACTTTCCTTTTTCAGCCGACAATTTTCACCTGGGGCTTTGATGTTAAAATTTTAACCCCTTTCTTCTTCAGTGGAACAGTGACCTTGCTCCGGCGTACGGACAAATCGACTTCGGTTCACTGACCACAAATTTTCTAACAAGATCTGGGTTCCTTTCGACTCCGGTTCCAATGACGGAGGAATTAAAGTTCTTCGAGCCAAGACTAGCTCGACGTGTCGTACACTGTTACGAACTTGTAACAATTTTCCGGTGTACGGACAACGTTTCCAACTTAAGAACTTCGATTTTAAGCAATAAACAAACCCAAATCACTCAAGAACCACCAACCTTCATCGGTCTCCACCAACACGGCTGGGGTTTGATTTCCAGTCACCAAGGAAGCTAAAAAACAGTCCAAAATTCACCAAGAAACCCTAGTCACGAAATCAGTACGTCGGGTATTCGTTGGAATCAGAACTCGATGGTGAACAAGAATCCAAGATTGTTTTTCCCAAACAACCAACAATCAAACACAATTTTTGAATTTTCTTTTTAACACTTTTTTTTTTTTTTTTTTTTTTTTGTAAAATAACACCAACAGTAACAAACAAACAGGAACACGGAACGGAAACAAAGACACAAAACGCACGAAAATAAAGATAACGTGAACAGGATTTGGGGTTGTAGAAACAAGCCCAAACCGTGCTCTGATACCAAGATGGTGCAATGCAATTTCCGAAGGGGTTGCTAGCACAAACGCGGAAGAACAAACAAGAAAGATAAAGATAAAAGCAAGACAAAACTTGCTTCTTTCGAAAGAACAGTGAGGAACCTGTCTCAAAGCTCAATCAAAAGGGATACAAGGATTACCTATACTATGCAACAATCCTCAAGAGAACATTGCCTCTTGCAAACTGAATGATCAAGAGGAATGTTCAATCGGATTAACCGAAAGCCACAAGTCCTTAAAAGCCCTCACCGGGGTTTTGCTCACGACGGAGACAAGAAGAAATGTGCTCGGCACTTTCATTCAATTTATCAATATTCAAAACTAGGTACTTTCAATGAAAGGAAGCAGTGTTTATATAGAAAATACTAAGGGTAAACTAGTAAATAGGTCACAGTTGACCAATAAAAATAAGCCACGCAGGGCTGAGTTAAAATGTGTTCGGCAGATTTGACTTCGGTAAGCCTTGGCTTCGGTTCTCGTTTGTCTGCTCGAACACACACTTGCTGCCTTCGGACGCTCAATTGTCTTCGAGCTTATTGTCCTCGGTCACTTGCCTTCGGGCTCAGATCTGAAGATAATGTCTTCGATTCTTGAGCTCGGCCACTCAGCTTCGGAGCAATTGTTTTCCTTCGGCCAGGCTAAGTGAACATGCACATCGTGCAGCAGCTTGGCTTGGCTTCTTGTTATCGGTCTCCTCGGTGGATCGATCGCTTGATCAGCACGTGATCGGGCTGCATCACATATACAACCGTATTATTTTTCCGCGGAGGTTGTTCGCCTGACCACCCTTGGGTGGTCATAGCTCCGCCCCTGATTTGGACGCTCCTATAAAAGATAGTATTGATTTTTTGTTCTTACTTCTTAGGTGCCAAGAGTACTAAACTGACAGATTCGTCGAAATTGTCCAATTAACATTTTCACATGTTATTCTTGCAATTTGTATATATGGTTTCTTGAGGAAAGTGGACAAGTTAGTTGCTTATAGCTTGACAGATTAAAGTGAACAAGCTAGAAAAGAGGAAGGCCATAAAAAGACCACTGGAATGGAAACCACAACTTGTGAAAAGCTTGCAAACTTCAGTCTAATCCTGATGCTCGTAGCAACACATTAATTGATTCTTTGTTTTTTTTTTAATTTTTTTATTTTATTTTGAGACATGAATGAATTAAAAGTTGATCTTGTTGGAATATTACAAACAGAAAGATCTGCACTACTTTGAACATACGGGCACTTAAAGATCAACCTCGACTGTTCTTTAACCTTCCGCTTTCTCTTGTCTGCTTTATCCTGGAATTTCTCCATTCTTTTTCCTCTATTGAAAACATGAGGTCGCCTTTTGGTTTGCTTTGGTTTATTTGGTTTCGTGTTGTAACTGCTTCTGGTGAGGTGTGACTTGTTCGGCGCCTCTATACTATGAATCTTCTTCCGTCTGTTGTTCTTGTTTTTTAATTGATGTATCTGGTTGAAGGATTCATATGTGCATATACAATAAATCTATACTAAATAGATTACGAATTCGAGAACTTACTTGTTCTCCTTATAAGCGGAAGCAGCAGGATCTTGACCACGGTTGGAAATATTGACCGTCGCTGGTTGTCACGTGCTTGACGGATCAACTCCTTTATGCACAGTGTAAACACTAGTTTATTTGAGAAAGAAGTAGAAAGAGCAGTATGAAAAGTACATATGTTTATCTGAGCCTTTTACTGTATTTATAACGGAATAATACAATAGTTGTCCTCTTATAGGACTCTATCAGATAACTTATCTTTTTACCTGGATAGACTTTAAAAGCACCCTCTATGGATGGACTCTTTAACAGATAAATCCAACAGTGGTTGTACCTGTGCTACTTTGCTTCTCTTTTCTTCTTATAAGGTTTTTTGGACTGAATCTGGAGGCAGATTGGTCTTTCATATGAAGGATGTGGCAGTCTTGATTTCAACGGCAAAATTGTTGCCATTGCCAAACAATTTTTATTTTTGATCATTTTATATACATATGCCAGTAATTGTTTGTATCCAAATAAATGCTCAAAAGTTAATGTAAATAATATTGTAATTCTGAGATTTTGTCCACTATGGCATTCGTAATGTTTCATTATGTTAACAAGATTGCTTCATCTTTTATTAAACTTCATTCTTCCAATTCGCTTATGCTCCTGTCACAGTGGTATGAATCAATCGACAAGAAACGAAAAATAAAAAGAATTAAAGATTGAAAAGCAAGATCCACTTTAATTAGAAAGCATTAAAGAAGTAGATTAGGGAAAATGAACCTAATCACCCCTTTAGTTATCTAACAAAATGAACCTACACTAATTGATCATTAATCGGATTGAAAATCCAATTGCAAATCAAGAACAAAGGTGCTCAAGCAAACAATGCTTAGCCAAAATTCTCACCAAGTTTAATGTCATCAAAATCTAAGCTAAGGATAATGAAGAAATAGGCTACTTATAGTCTTTACAACAAAATGGCAATAATTTGCCCAAAATACCCTTTAACATGGGTAATGATAAGTAACTAAGCTAAAAATAGATATTGCCTGTCGTTCATGCTTCGCAATAGCGGCTATAGTCACGCGATTGCGAAGAGTACTTCTTCAGCCATTGTCAGCTCCTTGCGCGATCGCGTCTGTAATCTCGCGAACGCGCTCTGCAGCTTCTCCTCCTTGCACGATCGCGCTCTGCAGCTTCTCCTCTTTGCGCGATCGCGCCAGATGACCCGCGATTGCGATGGTCATTTCCTAGAACAGAAGCAGTGAGCTTGCAAACAGGTCTTGCAGCTTCCAAAACCTGTCTAATCAGCTCCAGTTGTGCAATTATGGACTGCAACTGTTGTAACTCCCGTGCTTGGCACTTTGTGAATGGTTTGCTCACGCATCGGGTTGTATCATTCTCCCCTTGTTGAAAAGAATTCGTCCCCGAATTTGCTTGTTCATCAACCTTGAAGGGAGACAAATCGCACACATTGAAAGTTTTATGCACTTGGTAGTTGCTTGGCAAATCAACTTTGTATGCATTGTCATTGAGGCGCTCAAAGATTTGGAATGGACCATCACCTCTTGGCATCAACTTGCTTGTCCACTTGTTGGAAAATCTATCCTTCCAGAAATGAACCCAAACCCAATCTCCCGGTTCAAAGACAACTTTCTTTCTTCCTTTGTTAGCCTTCTTGGCAACTTCTTGATTTTTCTTTTCAAGTTGCTTTCTCACTTGTTCATAAAGCTTCTTGAAACGATCTCGGTCAGTCGTTTCAGAAGTTAGGACTCCGATTGACGTGCCGATAATTTTAAAATATTCGTAATATCCATTAGGACCTGTCTGTAAAATTTGAGCTAAATCAGACCTCGTTTGGTAGGCATCGAAAGAAGGTTTCAGTTTTTATTGACGATAAATATTAAAAAGAGATTTTCGAGCTCGGTTTTGCCGAATGAGCTCCGATTCGAAATTTGAAAGCGCCGTTAGGTTCGTATGATTATTTGTAACTTTTGTGATTTTTCGAAAGTGAATTTCGATGTTGTTCGGCTAGTTTCCGCTAAAATGCCGAAAGTTAAATAATTTGACTTCTTTTCATCTAAATTCGCATCTTGAGTTTCGGGAGTCTGATTTGAGATCCGCCTTCACGAGTATGTTACATATATTTTGTACAACTTGTATGCAAAAGTTGGAATTATTTCGAATATCATAGGGCACCATTTTAATTTTTTTTAAGAAAAGAAAATAAAATAAAAGAAAACAAAAAAAAAAGAAGGAAAAAGACAAAAGTCAAAATGAATGGCGGTGTAGTCATATATGCTACTTAAGCATATCCAAGAACAGAAAAACAGAAAGAAAAAAATGATGGAGAAGCAGAGAGAAATGAAAAAACGCAGTAAGGAAAAAAAGCCAGAAAATAAGAAAATGGGCCGGAGAAAAGTAGAATTTTCACCCTGAAACATTCAGGTAATGATCCTAATATATTATTTGAGTTTATTACGTGTGTTTGAGTATGTTTTAACGGTAAAACTTGGAATATTATACATCGTTTTAATAAGTTCAATTAATAGTTTAAAGGGTCAAATGGACCCCGATAACGAAATTGATTATATATTCATACTCAGTAAGTTATGGGCAACTTATAAATATAATTTATTTGGGGTTTGGTTCTGTGACCATAAACCATGTACATAGGCCTGGCCTGCGTATTGCGTATGCGAATACGGTACCAGGTTCCTAATCGGATTGCCCTAAGATGTGAGGAATGAAGCCTTTAGCCTAAATTGATATATTTTTCTGCTTATTGAATAGAGTGGGATCGTTTGGCAATGAAACCAAAGGACAAGCGGTTATTGAATGGATGTACTAACTTTGTAACAAGGTAAGTGTTTATATCCATTTCATTGGAGGCACCTGGCCTCGTGGATTTTCTACCACGTGTTCCTTAGGTGTGTAGCTGCCGATAGGCGTACTCCTTACGCCTTAGCTTTGGATTTACATTGTGTATTATATGTTATGTCCTGTTGTTGGTATTGCATTGAGGAACTGAGCAGTGTACTCTGGCTGTGAGTTGGCATCTACTTCCCGGCTGTCGATGAGAGTCCCGCGCTGGTGAAGGGTTATTATTGCATCACATTGCATTCATATGCATTACATTGCATATCATATTGGGTGCAGGAGTATTCCGCCCCAGGAGCAGGAGTACTCCGCTCCATTGTATCATATTGAGGGTAGGAGTATTCCGCCCCAGGAGCAGGAGTATTCCGCTCCATTGTATCATATTGAGGGTAGGAAGATTCCGCCCCAGGAGAGTGCAGGAGTATTCCGCCTCTACTTTACATTATATCGGGTGCAGGAGTATTCCGCCCCAAGAGAGTGCAGGAGTATTCCGCCTCTGGTTTATATGATATCGGGTGCAGGAGTATTCCGCCCCAGCAGCAGGAGTATTCCGCTCCAGTTGGTTATCAGATTGAATTCCCCCCGAATGCAGGAGTATTCCGCTTCGGGATGGGATTATGGGCACATGTAACCCTGTGCATTTCATTTCATATCATTTCATCTCATTTTATACCATTGTGTAGACTTACGATACATGACTACTGTCCTACTTATATGTGCATTGCTTATTTGTTGATATGTTTCTGGCACGCACCCTTGGTTGAGTTTAGAAGTTTCTTACGTATTTTCGGTTGTTATCTGGCTCTGCCTTTTAATAATTTAAATAAAAGGAATTTGGTTTATCTATTTCTTCTCCCTGGCTAGCTATCCTATTCTTTGAGGTGGCTAGTCTGATCGTGCGTCGGTCTTGGATTCAAAAGTATTTTCGTTAATTTGTTAATTCCTTCATGGTAATTGTGAACCCTCGTGCGACAAATCAGCAAACGGTATGAGTTCAAGACGAAGCGGTCTAGCCTGGGGCTGGCACTGACGAAACCCCGAGAGAGTTGTCGTGCTGACGATCCAGTCGTGCATGCCCCTGCTGTACGAGCTCGCGATGGGCTTGCCTTGTGGTTCTTTTGGCTTTCTACGATGCTTTTACGAGAATCTTGGCTACGCAGATACCGCAAAAACCTATTATTCGCTTTGCCGCAGATGCATATGTTCGGTCTCAGGGAGCTCCTATTCTAGTTCTTAATATTGCCGCAGTAAAATATGTTCCAAATGCAGCATGTGTTCCGCCACCAATTATTCTGGCTGGTTAGTTAGCCGAGGTAACAGTTCGGTTCGAGTGCCCAAAGAGGGTATATTATTTTATACGGTTGAACATCCCGATATTCCCAAGCAATGCATTAGATAATCCCTGTGTAAGTTTTTTTTTTAAAATTAAATGATGTCAGCGTATCCTTCTGGCTCTTGATTATATCGAGCGGCATGGTGTTGATTATTCTGCTTTCCAGTTTCAGGGTTTAGCCTTGAATTGTTGGGCCGCTCTCTTATTAGCTAACTTGTTTCGGTCTTTCTTCTAGATTCGGGGAAAAGTTCCTTTCGAGTAGCGAGCGAGATGAAAAATATTTCCAGTTTGAGTGGATTGGACAGGGTAGCCTGTCGGATAGCCTGTTGGTGTTTCAGAATATGAGATTGAATTCTATAAAATAGCTGAATATGCATTAGAACTAGTCCATGAGCCTTCCGAGAATGTTCAAAGATTTATTAGTGACCTTTTTTTTTCCTTGAGATCCCAAATGGCTCGAGAGATTGAGGTCGGGATCTCATTTGATGTTGTTGTTGATATTGCTCAAAGGTATTAGGCATACCATAAGTTAGAGCGGGAAAGCAAGAGATCCTGTGGCCCTGGTAGGGCAACCATGGTACCTCATTTGGAGGTAAGAGTTCTAATTATTTTGGGAGGTCACCTTCCAGTTATCTCAGCTTGTAGAGCATGATTCTCAAAGTGTGCTAGTAGTTCATCAAGATAGACTCAGTTTTCTCTTTGTAGCTATCTATAATCTATCCAGTTTCCATTTTTAAGGAAAATGGTGTTATCACTGTCATGAGTCTGGTTATCCTTTGAGGAGTTTTTCCTTACTCCAGCAAATAGACAATTGTCCTTCTTCTTGCCCTCAGGCACCTGCACAGTTGCAGGAATTTCATTTAAATTTTAATCAATCATAGAAATGCCACCATCCAGTAGAGGTCGAGAGCGTGGTGGTAGTGGTTCTTCTAGAAGTAATTATCAGGGTAGTGGCTCGACTCAGCCGCAGAGGCAGTTTTATGAACTGCTAGTCTGGCAAGATGCTGAGGCATCCGATGTAGTAGACCCGTGTGTTTCTTCTTCCCTTATCTGTGAGTAAGATTTATTCTTCCGATCGATCTGGAGATGGTCTATCATATCATGTTCCATGGTTTAAGTGGATATTGTTTCTGTTAAGAATCGGCTGCGGTAGAGGGGCGGCTTTTGGTATGATTTATTCCTGGCATTGGTGAGACCCTACTAATTTATCTGGTCTAAATATGAGAGATTTGACAATGAGTGTCGCTATTGTTTACTTGGCATCCTATTGTGCCACCTTCTATTATAATGTCAAGTCAGTCTACCTCTCTTTTCGGAATTTCGTATTGGTTTGATTATTGGATTCTAGTTCATCACCATAAGAGAGTGTCATGATTTCTTCCGGCGTAAAGTGGTTAGTAAGTAATATTCGATCTACGTGTCTCCTCTTGGTTCGAGATATTAGTAAAGTCATGTTATCCCCTGAGCTTATCTTGATTATAAAAGGGTTTCTGGTAAATTGTTAGAGTTTCCTTCTTATTGGAAGGTTAAATTGATATGGGTGTTGCTCCATAGAGCTCATTTAATGTATATTTCTTCAATTGCGATTGTTTGGTTAGCCTGACTCATAAGTAGTCTAGCTCTGGTAGCCAAATAAATAAGGAGATGAGCTTCCTAAAGATCTAACTATTTCTATCCTCTGTTTATTGTCATCTCTTCTTCTTCCGATACTAGTGAGCTTGGGCGGTTAGTAGCCACTCGTTATGTTCCCTATGTTGAGCCAGAGTGCGTGTCAAGGTAGTTGGGTAAGCACATTGTTGTTATTCAAGGCTACTAAGGGTAATGAGAGGCATCATTTGACCTTTGATTTGATCTACACTCTGAAAATTAGGTTGAAAATCAGGATAGTAGTGCTGTCCAGACATTCTATCTGCGGATTTGTTATGTCATCCAGTTGTCTCATCTTGTTATCCGTTTAGCATGTTTATGTTATCAGTTTATCCGGGTATCCATTCCCATGTATAGTATAGTGCTGGTTCTGTTTTTGCGGATCATCCAGTTTCAGGGGAAACTCTACCGAAATTTTTATATATAAGTACCATCCATCAGGCGGTGGTGTTTACAGCAAAGGTATGGAGTTGTGCACTTGAGAGTTGCAGCTGTTTGGCAACTCGAAAGGGTAGTTGGTAGCTTAGGTCTGCTTACGTTCAGCTTTTAGCCAAATCTTCTTTAGTCCAGTAGACTGTGCGAGGATGGTTATTCCTATTCAAATGGCTGCATGAGTTTGTGCTTTAAGTGGAGGAGTCTTCCTCCAAATACTGAATGGTAATATTAAATCTCTGAGGTGTTGATACCACTTTTATCACGACCCAAAGTAAGGCCACGACAGAAACCTACAATGAGTGTCGATCATTGTTAAACCCACTAATAATCTATTAATGCTCGAGATAAGCTGGCAACCTGATCATATATACGTATCTATCTGCTGAAAGCATAAAGTCTGGAAAGATGACACGACTTTAACTTGCTGGCAATTAGAACATTGAGCCACAAATTCTGCTATGTCACACTTCATTCCGTCCTACCAATAAATCTGCTTAAGATCATGGTACATCTTAGTCGAACCTGGATGAACAGTGTATTTGGAATAATGTGCCTCTATCATAATCTATCCACGTAAATCTGCAACATCAGGAACATAAAGTCTATCTGTATACATGAGAACACCGTCAGTAGTAACCCTGTATGGTGACTCCGGTTTTCTTCTGGCTATCTGTCTGTATTAAACTAGAACTGGATCCTCATACTGACGTTGTTTTACTTCATGAAAATTTAAAGTTAAAGATCTAGTGCAGCTTGTCGTCCATCCATCATTAGCATATCTCCTTCACACCTCAACTCTTTGAGAAGTTACTTTAGCGTTATAAGTGCACATGTAATCAACTTTGTTGCTGGTATTCTGCCTCAGCTCATGGTCCAATTACATGTCTCTTTTATTTTCACTTTCTCAAGTCATAATTTTTCTAATTCAAAGACAATACCCTGAAATAGATGTTCAGTCTGAAGATCATTTCTGGTCTGCATCTTACTATCCAGTAGTATTTGCATGATCCTTATCCTTATATGATAGACCCTGTTCAGAGGAACCTTTGATATACATTAGGATATGAGTAACTACGTTCCCACAAGGAGCTTGCAGGACAACACTAACATCAACTGAGATGTTGCATAGAGCGTTCAAAAAAATAACATAGCTTGCATCAAATCTTCTATAGTGTGTAGCGACAAGGTACTTCAAAAGCTCCCCTATTGTATCAAGCGTGAGCTAATTCTTAGTTTCATCGACCTATTTTATATCGAAAGGTATATCGAAGAGGGATTATCGGCTGAATCATGTCAACCCATTCAAAGTTCTGTGTATCTTTGCTTCAAAAATGTAGAACTCTCTTCTCGTGATCAAGGAAGGATCAACTTAGTCAGAATAAGTTGTGCAATGGTATTATCATATTATCCAGATATATTTTATTCCAAAAGTACGATGTGCGTAATATAATTCTGATCCTGTAATCAAGAGATAAGGTCCGTGGAGTATCTTATGAAGGTTGTGCAAGTTCTTTTGTTATCTGTGCGAATTTTTCTTTAGACTTAGGCTCGTTCGAGGACGAACGAGAGTTTAAGTGGAGGAGAATGAAACGACCTCGGTCAGTCGTTTCGGAATTAGGACTCCGATTGGCGTGCCGATAATTTTAAAATATTTATAATGTCCATTAGGACCCGTCTATAAAATTTGAGCTAAATCAGACCTCGTTTGGTAGGCATCGGAAGAAGGTTTCAGTTTTTATTGGCGATAAATATTAAAAAGAGATTTTCGAGCTCGGTTTTGCCGAATGAGCTCCGATTCGAAATCCGAAAGCGCCGTTAGGTTCGTATGATTATTTGTGACTTTTTTTATTTTTCGAAAGTGAATTTCGATGTTGTTCGGCTAGTTTCCGCTAAAATGCCGAAAGTTAAATAATTTGACTGCTTTTCATCTAAATTCGCATCTTGAGTTTCGAAAGTCTGATTTGAGATCCGCCTTCGCGAGTATGTTACATATATTTTGTACAACTTGTATGCAAAAGTTGGAATTACTTCATATGCATTATATGTCATTCATATGCATTACATTGCATATCATATTGGGTGCAGGAGTATTCCGCCCCATGAGCAGGAGTATTCCGCTCCATTGTATCATATTTAGGGGAGGAATATTCCGCCCCAGGAGCAGGAGTATTCCGCTCCATTGTATCATATTGAGGGTAGGAGAATTCCGCCCCAGGAGAGTGTAGGAGTATTCCGCCTCTACTTTACATTATATCGGGTGCAGGAGTATTCCGCCCCAAGAGAGTGCAGGAGTATTCCGCCTCTGGTTTATATTATATCGGGTGCAGGAGTATTCCGCTCCAGGAGCAGGAGTATTCCGCTCCAGTTGGTTATCAGATTGGAATCCCCCCGAATGCAGTAGTATTCCGCTTCGGGATGGGATTTTGGGCACATGTGACCCTGTGCATTTCATTTCATATCATTTCATCTCATTTCATACCATTGTGTAGACTTACGATACATGACTACTGTCCTACTTATATGTGCCTTGCTTATTTGTTGATATGTTTCTGGCACGCACCCTTGGTTGAGTTTAGAAGTTTCTTACGTGTTTCCGGTTGTTATCTGGCTCTGCCTTTTTATAATTTAAATAAAAGCAATTTGGTTTATCTATTTCTTCTCCCTGGCTAGCTATCCTATTCTTTGCGGTGGCTAGTCTGCCCCACTTATTGAGTCCTTTTGACTCACCCTTGTTTGTTCTTTGTTTCTTGTCTATCTATTTCGTTTCGGCAGGTTCGCTCCAAGATAGAGTTCGCAGCATTGTGAAGGAGCGAAGACGACGTCAGCTGTCAGGGTGAGCCAGCTTTTATTTGGATGGCCAACAGTTTATTGGTTATTATTTCAGTTGCATTTTGCTCCCTTCAAGAGGTATCTGTCTTCTTTTGTACTCTTAGATGTCTTGTCTGGATAGCCCTGAACCTAGTATGTTGGGTAGTCAGTTGTAATTTCTTTTGTACAGCTTAGAGGTATCAGTATGTCTGTATTTTTTTTTAAGTATTATCCTTATTTGTGAATTGTTATATTTATTTTCCTGATTTTATTTGTAAGGGTTCGCCCGACGGGTCTAGGGAAGGATGTCGGGTGCCCGCACGGCCCAACCAGATTCTGGGTCGTGTCACTTCTTCATCTCTTGAGCTCTCACCTTTGCATCTAAGCTTAACACAACATCTTGAGACAAAGACGTGAGATCCAAAGAGGTTAGGCAGTTAAAACCATACACAACCTCAAAAGGTATCATGCAAGTAGAAGTATGCATGGTTTTATTATATACAAATTCAATCAAAGGTAAATGATCTTCCCAAGGAGCCAATTTCCCTTTAACCAAGGCCCTAAGCATGATACCCAAGGTTCTATTGACAACCTCTGTTTGGCCATCGGTTTGAGGGTGGCACGAAGTAGAGAACAACAACTTAGTGCCAAGCCTTCCCACAATTCTTTCCAAAAATGGCTAAGGAACTTAGAGTCCCTATCACTAACAATAATTTTAGGAACTCCATGCAATTTAAGCACATGCTCAACAAAAAAATTAGCAACATGAGATGTATCATCACTTTTATGACATGGAATGAAATGTGCCATTTTGGAAAATCTATCAACTACCACAAAGATGATATCTTTTCCTCTTTTGATCCTAAGGCAAACCAAGTACAAAAGTTATAAAAATATCAAGCCAAGGACCCAAAGGAATGGGGAGTGGTGAGTACAAACCAAGTGGAAGTAGCTTTGACTTAGCTTGCTTACACTCCAAACATTATGCACAAACCCTCCTAACTTTAACTTTCATCTTGGGCCAATAAAATTGCTCCTTGAGGATCTCAAAAGTCTTTCCCATTCCAAAATTCCCCATTAATCCCCCATTATGTGCCTCTCTCACTAGTAACTCTCTCCAAGACGAACTAGGCACACACAACTTCTCATTTTTAAACAAGAAGCCATCAAACTTATGGAACCTCATTTTCTCCACATCACCACTAGACTCC
This sequence comes from Petunia axillaris subsp. axillaris, assembly GCA_029990575.1. NCBI lineage: Eukaryota > Viridiplantae > Streptophyta > Magnoliopsida > Solanales > Solanaceae > Petunia > Petunia axillaris. Next base: position 147,333,352 of record JARKNS010000004.1, read on the forward strand.
TCTTCACCACACAAACGGTTGATTCTTCTTCCCTTTTACTCTAACTCACAACTAGCATAAAGTTCTCCAAACTCCGGGTCATTGGCATACAACTCCTTCATACTTTCGAAACCCATGAGCTTGGATCCCAAAGTGTTCAACAAAACTTTCCGTCTTGATTGGACAACAAACTTCCTTGACAAGGCATCCGCCACCATATTTTCATTTCCCTTTTTGTAATGCATAGCATAAGGGAAGGTTTCAAAGGAATTCCACCCATTTGGTGTGGCTCACATTCAACTTTTCTTGGGATTTGAGGTGTTTCAAAGATTGGTAGTCGGTCCTAATGACAAACTCCTTAGACCAAAGATAATGTTGCCAATGGGCCAATGCCCTCACCAAAGCATACAACTCTTTGTCATAAGTAGAATACTTGGTGGTTTCTCCCTTAAGCTTCCTACTAAAATAGGCAATGTGTTTTTGTTCTTGCATCAACACGGCTCCAATTCCCACCCCAAGAGCATCACACTCAACTTTAAAGGTTTTATCAAAATTTGGTAATTGAAGAAGTGGTGTAGAGCTAAGTATTTCTTTCAATTTGATAAAAGCCTCTTCTTGCTCCTTCCCTCACACAAGTGTCTTATCCTTCCTTATCACTTCGGTCAATGGTGCGGAAATAGTGCTAAATCCCCTCAGCCAACCCGTGGAAACTTCTCACATTACCAATGCTTTTAAGAGTAGGCCAATCCTTAATGACCTCACTTTAGCCTCATCTACCTCCACGCCATTTACGCTCACCACAAAGCCAAGAAATATAACCTTTTCTACACAAAAAGAGCACTTTATCAAATTAGCAAACAATTATTCCTTTCGTAGAACATCAAAGACTTGCTTCAAGTGGTTAGCATGCTCATCTAGACATTTGCTATAAACAAGGATATCATCAAAATAAACAACAACAAATTTTCCAATGAAAGGCTTGAGAACATGGTTCATCAACCTCATAAAGGTTGACGGAGCATTGGACAAATCAAATGGCATAACAAGCCACTCATAAAGACCAAAATTGGTCTTAAAGGCCGTTTTTTACTCATCACCTGGTTTCATCCGGATTTGGTGGCAGCCGCTCCTCAAGTCAATTTTTGAAAATGCACAAGAGGCACACAACTCGTCAAGCATGTCATCTAGCCTAGGGATAGGGTGACGATACTTTACTGTGATTTTGCTTATGGCCCTACAATCAATGTATATTCTCCATGTTCCATTCTTCTTTGGTACTAGAATGACCGGTACCGCACACGGAGTTACGCTTTCTTGCACGAGCCCTCTTGCTAGCAATTTCTCCACTTTTCTTTGGAGTTCCTTGGTGGCCTCCGGATTGCTTCTATAAGTGGCCTTGTTGGGCAATTGGGAGCCCGACACAAGGTCGATTTGGTGTTCATTCCCCCTTAGTGGTGGCAATCCACTAGGTAATTCTTCCGGAAAAATGTCTTCATAACCTTGCAAAATAGAAGAAATAGAACTAGGAAATGACATGGTTAGCTTGTTAGTAAATAAAACAAGATCCTTGTGTAGGAGGAGAACCATAGGTGTTCCTTTCTTCATATCATTCAAGCACTCCTTCTTTGACAAGAACAAGTTCACTCCCTCTTTTGCTCTCACACTCTCTTGTGTAACCAACTCCACCTTTTTCTCTCTTTTGACCCCCTCTTTCTTTTCCTTCTCTCGTTTCAACTTCAACTCCCTCATCTTCCTATAGCCCTCACTCACTTGGGCCGGAGTCAATGGGCTACGTACATATTTCAGACCTTCCAATTCCAAAGCATACTTGTTAGACCTCCCATCATGTTTTTCCATTAGATCGTATTGCCAACGCCTCCCAAGTAAAAGATGACAAGCTTGCATAGGAACTACATCAAATAAGAACTCATCATGGTAATTCCCTATCTTGAACTTGATCAAGGCTTGCTTAGTCACTCTTAGCTCTCCACATTCATTCAACCATTGAAGCTTGTAAGTCTTTGGGCGCTTCCTAGTAGGCATCTTGAGTTACTCAATTAAAGTAGTACTTACTACATTGACACAACTCCCGCTATCAATGATCAAGGAACACGTAGCTCCTTGGACCTTACAATAAGTATGGAACAAGTTCTCCCTTTGGTCCTCTTCATCCTTTCCATGCACTCCCATTATCCTTACAACGTGAAGTTGGATGGACGTCTCATTATCATACGGTTCTTGCTCGCATTTCATCACAAAATTCATCACCCTCTACTCCCTCTCCATCACTATCGTCCGTTTGATACCTTCCATCTCTAAAAGCAACAATTTTTCTCCTATTTGGACAATCCCTCATCATATGACCTCAGCCATTGCATTTAAAATATTGGATGTTAGACATACCTTTGGCCTTAGCTTTATCATCACCCACCTTTAGAACTAGGGGTGGGCGTTCGGTACTTCGGTTCGATTTTTTGAAACTTCGGTTCGGTACTTTGGTCTTCGGTTCAGTTTGAAGTGTAGAAAAATCTGTAATTTTTATACTTCGGTTCGGCTCGATTTTTTAGTTCGGTATCTCGATTCGGTACATCGGTGTTTTGGTTTAAACCAAAGTTGATAGCAAAAAACCAAAAAAAAAAATCGAACAAGAAAGGGAAAGGAAAGGCAAAATGCATACCTCTTTAAAGTCCAAAATAAAATAAACAAAAATACATCAAATTACCAAAAATAAATGACTGAATACTCGTAATATCATATCGTGATGACTTAACATAAATGATTTATTCAAACTAAATGATGTTCAACTAATTTATCATTTCTTAATGGATTTTCAGTTCAATTATTTAAGTTTTTGTACATTTTGCATTTAATCACTAATTAGACATTAAAATGAAATAAGTAAAAAAGGGAGATTATATGAACCAATATAGGATTGGATAGCAGATTGAAGAGAAGAAAACTTCTTATTGTTACATTCTTTGAGCACCCCTTGCCAATGCTCGAGATGTAAATCCTCCAGCAGCACCCCCTGCTATTTTTATATTTTTAAATCGATCTCTAAAAGAAAGAAAAGGGAAGAGTACAGATCATACCTCGATCACTCGATGAATCGATCCGAAAGAAAAGGGAAGCGTGGAGGACTGGGAGAATAAAAGTAGGACTGTTACTGTTAGCGGCGGAGTTGGAGCCTGGAGGGAATAGGAGTTAAATAGGGTATTTCATATTTGGGTATGGGACTAAGGGAAGGGGGTAACTTAGGAATTTAGAAAATATATGTAATATGTAATGGTGGATGTTTTTTGTTAATGGTATTCACAATTTTACAAATAAATAAAATTTGGGTTTTTCGATTTTTTCGGCACCCGAAGTTCCGGGTTGCCCAAAACCAAAGACCGAACCGAAGAACGAAATTTTAAAATTTTCTAGACGGAACCCGAACTGAAAAATCAAAGTATCGAACCCGAAGTTCCGAACTAATTCGGTTCGGTATTTAAGTTTTTTCAATTTTGTGCTCACCCCTATTTGGAACTTCTTTGAGCTTGGTATTGTCAAACTTGTCCTTGTATTCTTGCCTTGGTTCTTTTGCTTTGTCCCATGGAGAATAGTTCTTCACATTGTAAGAGGTACTCTTGGACTTGTAAGACTTACCTTGAGCCAACTCTCCACCTTGAGTGCCGCTTCGAACACATCATACACGGTAGCATAGTGATTCAATTCCATTGGAGAGGAGATTTCTCGATTCAAGCCTCCATGAAACCTTGGAATAAGGAGAGATCACCACACTCAATGTTGGCTCTTATCCTCATCTTTTCAAATTTATCAAAGTATTCCGCGACACTTTTGTTTCCTTGTTTCAAGTTGAAGAATTTCTTGAGCAATTCTTCTTCATAATTGGTTGGGAGAAAACGTTCCACCATCATTGCCTTCAAGGTGCCCCACCCATTGTGTTCATGTAACCCTTGGGTCTCTTTTACCCTTTTCTTAGCCTCCCACCATGTGGAGGCATAACCCTCGAATTGAGCAACAACATATTTCACCTTCATGACTTCTTGAATGTTGTTGATTTGAAAAGCTCTCTCCATCTTGACAACCCATGCTTGATATTCTTCGGGATCACTTCCTCTTTGGAAAGTGGAGAGATTGATTTTAATTGTGTTTAACCCTCAGTCATCATCATGATGTCTCCGGTTCCACCCTTGACCTCCATTGTCATGATAGTTTTCTTCCCGGTCCCCTCTTTCTTGATAACCTCTCCCAAATCGTCCACCACGTCCCCTAAAACCATTAAAGGATGGTTGGATTCCTCTTCATGTTGTTAGACAAGTTGTTGCCCTCCTCCACCATCTCGCCTTGGAAGTTCATTTCTTGGTAGTTCATGATCTATTGGATCATGGATGGGAGCCATTGCTTGTGGAGAATTGTTTGGAGAAAAGGTATCTTGAGCAACCATTTGAGAGTATCGCTCATTAGCACGTGAGAGCCTACTAGGACCATCACTACGCCCTCCCACGGTTGGGGGCGTCTCCATCACTTGCTTTCCCATTTCTCGGAGTCTTTCCTTTCGGAACAAGTCATCAACGGTCTCCTTGACCCCTTTTATCTCATAGAGCTCTTCTCGGAAAGAGTAAAATTGTGATTGAAAATGGTTTGCCAAGTTTTCCATCATTGCTTGCATTATGGTTTTCATCTCCATGTTCAAATCGACTTCCTTTTGAGCCATGGTACCTACAAACAATTAAACAAACAAAGATTAGTAGAAAAGGTCCTCACCAATTCACTCCCTTAGTGTTTACACTCGATTTGATTGCACTCAATCCACTCATACTTACACTCAATGATTGGCTTTTACTCGCTCTAATGTTCTCACCACACTTGTCTTTTTCCTCTCTTTGGCTAATTCAAGCTTGATCTTCGCACACAAGTCCGATTCAACAATCAAATTCAATCCAATTCGGGATGGAAAGGAGTTGTTGTAGCAAAAAATGGACAATTGAAGTGAAAGAACGGACAGTTGAAGTGAAAGAACAGAATTTAGAAAAGTTAAGGAAGCGACGTTAGAGAGACACGGATCGAATTAGCACGAAACGAATTCGGATTTGGATGAAATTTTGTTTGTGATCTAGAAACTCACTATATTTGATGAAATAATTGGTGTTCCAGTGTTTGGAAACTGCCTGATAGCTGTTGCGAACAATCTGTCAGAAAAACTGTTTTTCTGGAAATTGTTGTCCTTCGCTGTCGCGCTAGAGGTGTCGCGATCGCGGAGAATAAATTAATTCTCAAATTAATTATGTGCTTCGCTATTGCACTGGATGGCGCGCGATTGTGTTGAATGACTGGCTAGAGTTGCGCGATAGCACCGGTAAGCGCGCGATGTGATGCTTTCTGAAGCTGAAGCAGAACCCGATTTTCAGCTACCACTTTTCACTTGAATCTTCATGAACTTGTTTATTTTTGCTCCAAATTTGAGATTTATGTTCCTTGTTGGTCCGTGAACCAACCTCAGTAGTCAAATCTTCCAAAGCAACAACCAAATTATAAAAGCCCCAATTTCTTTTGAAGAACCCTAACTATGATTTCTTCAAATTAGTGTTCCAAACATTGTTTGTTTACCAATTCCTTTTAGTTAAAACTTCCACAATGATCAATCAACAAGTAGCAACAAGAATTTCATCCAAAATAAACTTAAACCTAAGACTTAATTTTTGGGATTTTGGGATTTTTGATTTTATTTTGAATTTTTTCAGATTTTCTAACTTTTTTTGCGATTTTTGGATAAAGGAATCAAAACTAAGATAATGTTTATAAGAATAAACACCAATCCGTGGTCTGATACTAAATAATATGAATCAAACGACAAGAAACGAAAAATAACAAGAATTAAAGATTGAAAAGCAAGACCGACTTTAATTAGAAAAGGATTAAAGAAGTAGATTAGGGAAAATGAACCTAATCACCCCTTTAATTGTCTAACAAAATGAACCTACACTAATTGTTCCTTAATTGGATTGAAAATTTAATTGCAAATCAAGGACAAAGGTGCTCAAGCAAACAATGCTTAGCCAAAATTCTCACCAAGTTTAATGTCATCAAAATCTAAGTTAAGGATAATGAAGAAATAGACTATTTATAGTCTTTACTACAAATGGCAACAATCTGCCCAAAATACCCTTTAACACGGCTAATGATAAGTAATTAAGCTAAAAATAGATACTGCCTGTCGTTCATGCTTTGCGATCGCGGCTATAGTCACGCGATCACGAAGAGTACTTTTTCAGCCATTTTCAGCTCCTTGCGTGATCGCATCTGTAATCTCACGATCGCACTCTGCAGCTTCTCCTCCTTGTGCGATCGCGTCTGCAGTCTCGCGATCGCGCTTTGCAGCTTCTCCTCTTTGCTCGATCGCGCCAGATGGCTCGCGATCGCGATGGTCATTTCCTGGAACATAAGCAATGAGCTTGCAAACAGGTCCTGCAGCTTCCAAAACCTGTCCAATCAGCTCCAGTTGTGCAAATATGGACTGCAACTGTTGTAACTCCCGTGCTTGGCTCCTTGTGAACGGTTTGCTCACGCATCGGGTTCCATCACACGGTGAAGTGTTCACTATATTTTTGTAAAACTCCTCGATCAGTCGGTAAATTCGTCATTGTCAAAACCATGATTGTCATTAATTAGAGACCTCGATCAGTTTGTAAATCAAAATTGTATTACTAGCAAAATAAATCTGTTAGTTCGCTATTAATGGTATATCATCAGACTTGGCGATTGTCATTCGCCTTCCATGTTTACACAACAAAGGCCAAAATAATATATGTCTAGATAATACATGAGTTGCAAAGAGTCTATAGCTCTATTTACGCTCGTTTCTGCATGAAAGTGTTCACATAATTACATTCTTAGTATGGAAGTGTATCGGCAGGGGCGCACTCTTATCCTTCGTCAGCAGAAATATGTTGTGTAATAAAATTTAGTTTTGGATGCTTAGCATGTAAATTGGTTGTTTGATGTAGTATATAGTGGATACTAATAGTATGTGTAAATTTGGTCAGCTATTACCTAATTATTGTTGATAAATTCATGACTAACTCGGAGAAACCCCTGCTATTGGTGTTTCAAACATAGTAAGTTTGCCCTGTGATTCATGTTGTGCCTGAACTGAAAGCTCTGACGCAAAAGAAGCAAAAACAAGGTCGTGCATGGACTCCTTTTAAGGCCATAAGAGTTGCTACATGATGAGAAATGTGAAACTTGGTATCAGGTAAGCAAAACTATGCTTGTTCCCGTTGATGCTCTGAGGGGTACTGAGAGGACTACCGCTCAATTACTTGTGAGTTTATCTTGTGACTTCCAAATAGTTTATATAATAACTTATCTTTGAAGACTTTGTGATTGGAGGCTGGATATCGAAATAAGATTTGAGCCTGTAATACTTTATTCATTCTTAAAGAATATGATATTTCTCGTTCTTTTAGTTTTCCGGGAAGGAAAAACATTTGTCTTTTTCGCCATAATATAGTTTCACTCAATCATGTTGTGCTAATATAAATGAACAGAATGCTACGATATAAAGTTGCTTTCATCAAGATGTCTGAAAATTCACAAGCAGAGGACTCATTAATCTCAGCAAATGATGTTTGTCGGTTAACGTCTCAGAGAAAGTAGAAAGCCATAGTGAATCCTTTGATAATATAATTCTTTTATTAACAAAAGTTAATTTTACTGAAACAGGGCAGTGCCAAGCTGATACTGGAGCATTACAGAATGAATCCTTTCATGGTATTTGTTGTGTTCTCGGGATTGGTTTACGGGGCGGTGAAGATAGTAGAGCTCATCAAAAGGACCTCCAACCTTAGGCTCATTAAAGGGAGCTCTCACCTTAGAGTTCATTAAGAGAGAACTCTGATCTCTTTTTTCTTTTGTTGAATTCTGACTTAAGTTTTCATTCATCTATGTGCCCGGGTTACATCAATAAGAAGACTTAACATTTAAGATACTAGAGACCCTAAAGAATATTCTAGAATAATAAAAATCTTAATCCTTAAATAACTAGAAAACGTAAGTCCTATTTTAGAATAATAATAATAATAATAATAATAATAATAATAATAATAATAATAATAATAATAATAATAACAACAACAACAATAACAATAATAATAATCTAAAAGCCCTCGACCTACTCACGTAACATTATTCCACTCCTGAAAAATGAGTTTGTCCTCAAGCTCGAAATCTGGATATGACTGACGAAAGCTATCCACATCCTCTCCTTTGCTTCACACTTGTATTTGTCTCAATGTCTTCCAAGAGTTTCTCCATGTCAGAAACCCCAGCTTTCACGACTGCCTCCATAGCCGCTCTTTCTTGTAGCCAAACTGATTTGATTTCACCACCCATCGTGTATGGCTCTGATACCAATTTGTTAGGATTTCTTGGCAAAGATCGAGTCACAGGACGATGGTCTACTGGCTTCGACTTTCCTCGGCCTCAGTTTGGCTTCGTAGGTCGACCTATTTTGAATAGCAATTCAGCTCGTTAAAGGGATGGTGAAACCTTAGAGTTCAAGGGAAGAGAGAACTCTGATCTCTTTTTTCTTTTGTTGAATTATGACATAAGTTTTCATTCATCAACGTGCCCTTTAAATAAAAGGTTACATCAATAAGAGACTTAACCTTTAAGATACTAGATACCCTAAAGAATATTCTTGAATAATAAAAACCTTAATCCTTAAATAACTAGAAAACGTAAATCCTATTTTAGAATAACAAATTTTGGAAGGGGAGATTTTTTTTTTTTTTTTTTTTTTGGTAATGGGCCAAAGTGTAATATTTGAAATTTGGGGGGTTGGGACGTGTAGGCATTTTTTTTGTGTAATTAAGTCCTAATCCTAATTAAAACAGAGGAGGTCATCTAGCCAATTCTTAAAACTTGGAGGTCATTTTTTTAATTTAAGACTTGGGGGAGGTCATGCAGCAAAAAACCCCAGTTAGTGTACCCTTTAATTTTACCCTGTCAAGAAAAGAAAAGAAGTCAGTCTACATAGCTTTCTCTGAAGTGCGTAGCCAAAACTTTGGTTTTATTTTAAGTGTATAGTTCAAAGTTAAATTATATTTGAAGTGCACTGTTCGAGTTTAAATAGAATTAATAGATTATATCAAAAGAATGTAAAATTCTTTCTGTAGATTTGCATCTTTCTTGTTGCCTATCACGTGAACCAATGAACAACTTCTTCTGGATCAGCATATATTCCACCATATTTCATGTGTCTTATGTGTGTGCATAAAATCTCATATTCAGGAACTTGAGAGAGTTGTTCAAATTGGATGCTGCAGAGTACATGATGTCCATCTGTGGTGACGATGGTCTGTCAGAGCTTTCTTCTCCTGGAAAAATTGGCACCATCTTCTATCATTCACGTGATGATAAATTTGTGATCAAGACTTTAAAGAAGCCTGCTTTCAAAGTTTGGACAGTAGAAAACTTTACCTACTAAACAATTCCAGCTCTCTTTTGCTCTCTTACATGCTCATATAGCCACTGAACTTCATACTGAACCAAATTCAGCTAGAGGTACATCTGCCGTTGATTTTGGGATTAGAGATGGAACCGAGGAGCGAAGTGATGCTTTAGCTTAAATCTACTAATAGTCCCTCCCACTATCTATCCTAAACTCCTCTTTTAATATCCATTGTAGGTTATGTTCTAATTTTCACTATAAGCATAGAGCAAGAACTTTCTGTGGAACTTTGTTTTCCCTTTGGTACAGTCAACTTTGATCTAGCTCCTCTAATGTTGTATGAGAGAGTCATTCTACAGTTGGTGAAAAAGTTACCAAATAATAGAAGGATTTTAATCACGAAAAGCAAATGATACATATCTAGTTACCTAAAGCAAAGCCTTATAGGCATCTCGAACCAGTTCATGTTTCTTAATGTCAAAAGCTCCTTACTATCTTTTGCTCCTCTAGTTCAGAAAGGTCCTCCTTGTGGAAAATGTTCATACGAGAAAAAACACTGAATCATATCAAGAAAAAGTAGTTTTAGCAGAGAGCTTATACTCCTTCCAACATATGAATCTGAAAATTGGACGCCAATATAAGATAAATTATACTGCTTGAACGAAACAGAGTTCAGGCTGATACAATTTATCAGAAGCTCAATGCATTCATATGCTGAAAGAATGTTGCTTTTACCATCTTAAGTATATTAGTTCCCAACCGAGGCGGATCCAAGATTTGGAGGGTGTGGGTGTCACTATTTTATGTACACCACTAACCACAAAGATGGAATAAGAAGGATGGATTGGTTTGGTTGTTTCTTTTTACTTTAATGAGGTCCATTGGCGTTTTTATTCTCAAATTGAAAAATTAGTTCAACTTCTTTCAATTTTTTTCAGGCTTTATTAAGTTTTATAGAAATTGAAAAAAAAAATCATCTAAAGCGAAACCGACTAGCAATTTGCTTAAAGAGTATTTTTCACTACATTTTATTTGTTTGACTAGATTTTATTGTAAATAGATTATTGTAAATAGATTAGTTATGTAAATTGTATAATGGGCCAAGCCCGTTAGGTTTACTTGGTCCCCAAGTTAGGTTTAGGGTTAGGCTTCTTTTGTATAAATAGGGGACTCCCCTCATCAATGAAAGCAAGAGTTTTCACCCAAATATTATTTCTCTCGTGTGAGTGTGTTCGGTTTTACATGGTATCAGAGCCATCGTGAAACTCTTCAAGTAGAAAAGTAATGGAGGCTCCAAAAGGTGATGTTGCAGCCGTACGGAAGACAATCTCGCCGTACGATATCACTTCGAATGATAATCCTGGTTTGATTATCACACAGGTCCAGTTGACCAGTGAAAACTATGAGGAATGGGCGCGGTCGGTTAGAACGGCGCTGCGTGCAAGGAAGAAGTTTGGTTTTGTTGACGGATCGATCAAGATGCCCGATGAAAAGTCGATCGATTATGAGGATTGGTGGACTATCAATTCTCTTCTGGTGTCGTGGATTAGGAATTCGATCGAGCCTACTCTTCGGACCACCATATCGCACATGGAAGTAGCGAAAGATCTGTGGGAGAGTATTCGAGAACGTTTCTCCGTGGGAAACAGACCTCGGATTCAGGAATTAAAAGCGGCTTTGGCCGGTTGTAAGCAAAAGGGATTAACTGTTGCTGCTTACTATGGAAAACTGGCTATGTTGTGGGAAGAACTAGGAAATTGTGATAAGTTCCCAACTTGCTCGTGTGGAAACTGCACGTGCAATCTAACGGTTGCACTGGAGAAAAAAAGGGAAGAAGATAGGGTTCACTTATTCCTTATGGGCCTGGATGAAAGCCTTTATGGAACTGTCCGTTCCAATCTCTTGGCTCAGGAGCCGTTGCCATCGATGAATCAAGTCTACCAAAAGGTAATCCAAGATGAACGGGTCAAAGGGATGGCACGAATTCAGGAAGAACGAGGGGAGGTAACGGCGTTTGCTGCACAACGATCACAGCCGCCGAAGACAGGCTATAAGGAGTGTCACTTGTGTGATGGAGGAGGACATCCTCCGGAACGCTGCTATGAAGTCATTGGCTATCCGGAGGGGTGGGTGCATTATCCGAAGCAAGGCACTTCGAATGGAGGACGTGGTAGAGGAAAAGCTGAAGGCAACAAAGGTGGAAGAGGTCGTGGACATCAACAATTTGGTTCAAATGCTGGTCGGGGACGTGGCAATAATCGAGCAAATGCTGCTCAAGCTGAGCTCGAGAATGGAGAAAACGGACACATGAGTGTGCCCGGACAGGCTAACCTGTCCGGAATAACAGGTGATCAGTTGCAGATGCTGTTCGATTTGCTGAAAAAGGAAAAGGTGTTGCTCCCAAACGCACACGCAAGTATACGCGGTCGCCAAGTAATAAAGTGACTAAGTCGAGTGTCGATCCCACGAGGACTATGCAGACCAATACTTCGTAAACAATTTCTATCAGACTATCCAGGGGTCTTGTTCTTAATTGGTGAGAAGTTATGTAACCAAAAAGCAGTAATTAAAATGCTAGAAGTGTAGTCAAACAACGGTGCAAACTTTGGGTGTTATCAATATTAAGAGGACGGTCCAGGGTTAGAATTACGAACAATCCAGTTGATGTATTCAATTGATTTCACTTCTTAAATCCCGGGTTACTAACTGACAAGTTAATTGTAATTATGAAAACCTTTCAGTTCTTCACAATCTATGCAAGCTACTTTAATCCCTGTATGTCTACGGGTTAAATCACATGCACGCATTAACGATCCTGTAATTAGTTAAACTAGGCAAGCAAGTATATGTCTATCCTACCCGCGAATTGGTTCCCCGATGCCCGGGTTCACAAACTAGTTCTATTCTTCCTTATTACGTAATTAGATTCTCTCTTTCGAGTTCAACCCAAAAACCACAGATGATGTATAACTATCGAGCTCTAACAATTATACAAGTTAAATCAAGGAAGAATAAGTAACCCGTTATGGGATTCAATCAATGGAAATCAATCTTCAACAATCAACTTTCATGTAAATTCTAACCCCAGAACGATAGGAAATTAGCCACACATATTCATAATCATAAGGCAAAGATTTGGTGTAATAATGAAATAAATGATGTAATAGATGAAAGAATTGGGAATAACCCTTGTCAATGAAGTGTGTAGCTCTCAATATTGCCCAAAGTCAAGAACTCCTCTCAAAAACTAAGTAATAATCTATTTATATTGTTTCCAAACCCTTATACATAAGTTAATCCCAAAACTAGAAGGAATAGGAAGTCAAATTGCGCATAAGGGGCGCTATAACGGGCGCCCCGCGCCCCGAAAAGCGTGCAACCAACCAGAACACGCCCCCAGGCTTCGTGCCTTTGGCCTGCGGCGCGCCTAGCAACGCGCAGCCTTCCTTGCGCTATGGCTGGCGCGGCGCGGAGGCCAAAGCGCCAGGCCAAAATCTGCTCTTTTCGCTCCAAAACTCGGCTTGTGTCGTGCCTTTGTGTGCTCGATCCAATCTTCAATCATCATCCAATCAATTCATGCTAAATCAAGCTTCGCAACGCTCCAAATGTATCGCGTAACGACCTACACACGAACAACACAACATAAGCGAAAAACCACATTCACAAGCTATCAAACAAGTGCAAAACAAGCTCAAATGTGCGGAAATATTAAGGAAAAGTAGGCATAAAATGCCGAACATCACCACCCCACACTTGAACCTTTGCTCGCCCTCGAGCAAGTCACATCTCACTTCCCAACCTAGATAAAACAGGTCTGCCTATGACTATGGTTGATACCGACCATTGAACCAATGCGCACACAACTACTATGGATCCACAACATGCCAATAATTTACCAAACTCAAAAATATGAGAACAACCACCCCAAAATAGCTCAAATGCACAAACTCAACTCAATGCAACCATGCTCCCACAAAATTACACCTATCTACTCAATCAAAAGCCATCAACTTTACCTACTTCATGCAAACCACGTGCCCTCACCAATATGAAAGAGAGTGCCCCCCAAAGATCACACACAAAAGCAAATATCATGAATAGAACGGGGCAATAACAAATGAATTCTCTCACTCTCAAGAAGGCTCACATGCCACACACAACGTACCATAGGCTTGCCCGTAGTGTAGGACTCCACTAATGTAGGCTCACTCCAATCGGGATTAACTAGGACTTTTAGAAAGGTCGTAATGTAGGCTAAGGTGCGGGTAGGACATATTTGGGTAATAGTGACTACCTCCCTAAGCACTTTTAATACATCACATTCAATTTCAAGCACAAGTCTCAACAAACCACCCACTCACAAGTACCACACATACACCTTCTCAATAAGTAGCATATTTTTCTTTTCAATCACACACTAGCAAGGAATGGATATCTTTCTTTTTTTTTTTTTTCTTTTCTTTCACAACTCTTTTTTTTTCTTTTTCAATTCACTTTGTTTTCTCAATTTTTCATCAACTACCAACCTTGCCAATGTTTTTCACTACTACTACTTCACAATTTTCACAAATTTTCCCCTTTATTAACTCCACTCAAAAGTCTACCAACATCCAACCACAACTCCAATCTTCTACACAATATCAATAAAAATGCTTAAGGAGTAAAGGGCCAAAAGAGTCAATTAAGAACAAATGGGTAGGCTCGGGGTGTGGGTGTCAACAAAAAGGGTCAATTCAAATCACAACAACAACTTTCCAAGGTATATATGTAAGGGTAGGCTAACAAAAGAAAGCCTTGTATCATTTCCCGACTAGAGCAAACCTAGGATTTCGCTTTGCACACACACGGGGCAAGTTCTAGACATTGATATGCAACACGGAGCAACAAAAATAATGCCTCACAACACACATTGCACGTAGCTCACACAAAGAGGCTCCATCAACAACTCTCAATCAAGCTTTTAGAATGCAACTTGTGGAAATTTAAGCACTCATGCACAAAAGTTAGCAATCAAGTCAAACAAGCGGACTCAAGCATCTCAAGGGGGTTGTTCCAATTTTTTTTTCTCTTTTTCTAGGCATGCATCAAATTAAAACCAAGGACACCACAAATAGCACATGCAATCAAGTCCAAGTCCCCCGGTATCAACCAAATCAAAGACACCTAGCATTCTACCTATTTCCTTAGCCTAGGGTCATCTAAACTAACTATCCTAATCCTAAAAATGAAAAACTACCCGGTTCAAAGGTCACCCCGTGGAAAAGAACCGCGGCCATAAGAAAAACCACGGGGCGGATGACATGTACCACTAACTAAAACTAAAAAGAAAATCTTTTTGGAATTTTTCATTGGTTTTCTAATTTTTTTCAATTTTTTTTCATATATCAAAGCAAGAAACAAATCAAAATAAAGTCAATTGACAAAAATAAAAAGTCCTAAGGTACATGCATCCTAAACCTCAAAATAAAACTAGATAAAAGGGCAGTACCCCACCCCACACTTAAACTAAGCAATGTCCCAGTGCGACAAAGAAGTAAGTGCAAAAGTAAGAGTACAAGAAAACTGCCCTGAAAGCTGCCACAACTAGGCCTCCTCCTCATGATCCGGCTCATACTCACTGTCCGGATCGTTGGCCACAACATCCGAATCAGTGTTCTCATCTTCCCTCGGATCCAGCGTTCCAGCCTCAACCTCGCCCAGAAAGATCTTCGAGGTCTCCGTCAGTGGGACCTTCCGGTCAATAGCAGCCATATCAACGCCCGACTGACGGGCCATAGCCTCCATCATCAAGTACTGACGCGCGGCCAAGTTGGCATTTGTCTCTCGCCAATCCTCCGCCGTCAGCTTCACCGGTGCTGTGGTGATCACCCCCTTGACCGAAGAAATATCAAAGGGCCTCCCGAAGTCAAGGACAATACGATCCCCAACCTCATCCGCGGGGACCCCCGCCTTCTCTAAATACCGGGTCAAGAGGTTCCCAAAATATAACCGACTACAATGTTTTTCTTGCCTTTCCGCTTTCATCACTTTCAACATGTAGTACCCAATGTTCACCGGCCTCCCGGTCATGAAGAAATACACCATGCACGCCCGAGTCTTAGTGACCTCGGAGTAATGAGAACATGGAAGAATCCGTGCATTAATGAACCGCATCCATACACGTGCCGGCTTGATAAAGTGGGAGAAATGCATAAACTTATGTCGCCCAGCTGCTCCTCGTCCCCACTTATGTGTGGACCCCTCACCACACAAAGTCTCCCTCAAGGCCGTGTAATCCGGTGTTTTGATGTAATTTCTCAATTCCTCATGATCGGGGTCATCTACCCCCAAGAAGGCATTCAAGGCCGGGGGATCTAGCTTCACCTTCACTCCCCTAACCGTCACCATATCATCATCTCTCCACGCCTCATCGGGCTCCCAATTAGCATAAAGTTCTTGGACCATGTCCAAGTTGGCGGGCCCCGGACTCTCAAACACTGAGTCCCACTTAAGGGCCATGATCTGCTCGGCTACCTCTTTAAACTTTTGCATCACCGGCTTTTTATCAATGGCTTGCTCGGGTATGTACCCCGCAAGCCTCACATTTTTGTACCAAGTTTGGCACTCCCCCTTCTTCACACTAGAGAGGCCATACCGTGTTTTGCCACCGGGACGCGGTATCGGCACCGCGTCCTTTGGAATTTTTGCCTTGGCCTTGGGCTTGGCCGGTGCCTTGCCCTTTTGAGACGTGGACGAAGGCCCGGCTTGAGTTGATGCTCTCCTTGGACCCTCGGTGGATGAGGAGCTAGCCTTATGCTTTGTAGCAACCATGGTACCTATACAATACAAAAATCAATGTGAGATATCAAGCTAAGTACCAAGAATACAATTCAAGCTCAAGGGCCACCCCACACTTATCACACACTCAATGTGTCAATCACTCAATTCAATAGCACGGGCTACCCCACACTTGAACCAAACTAGCTTTGAGCAAAATATGCTACGTTTTGAATTTTTTTTATTCAAGCTAGTGTGGGTGCCTCATGATCCATTCTAGTGTGTATGCAACATCTAGTGTTCATAGGAAGCCTAAGGAATGCATTGCTACTCAAGAATTCACAATGTCATTGATATTTAATCTTTGAGGCTTTTTCACAAACACCTAATGTGCATAACTTGGAACTAGCAATTTCAATGGAATTTGTAATGTATCAACCCTCCCAAATTGTTAGGAGATCTCTTTATGCAAGTCACAAGTCCTATACTAAGCATTCTAGACAATTTAGCACATCAAGATTGGATTTTTATGGATAAACTTGCAACTAGTTAAGAGTATCACTCATGAGCAATGATGAATATAACTTACATGTTATGGAGAAGGAAGAGTAGTAATGTACTTACTTGATGATGTGAGGAGTGATTGCACAATAGTTGGGATGATTCCAATTGTTAGAGGTGAATTAGTGTGTGTGTAGAGAGTGTTTGTGGTGAAAGGAAGGAAGAAAAAGTGCTAGGAAATCGGGGGTGAGGGGTAGGGATTAAAAGAATTCGGGTCAAAACCCGTTGACCCGTTGAACCCAAAAAAACTTGGCCTTGCGCGTTAGGCTCCGCGCCGCAGGCCAAACGCGCGACTCATTTTTTAGCTACTGCCAAGCTCAGCGCGGTGTAGCCCGCGTCGCAGGCTCATTGCGCGCACAAAAATTGATTCACTGCCTAGCTTGGCGCGGTGGGAGGCGCGGGGCGCTCCCAACCGCGCCTAGCTTCTTTGTTTTAATTATTTTCGCGCTTTGGGAGGCGCGGGGCACTCCCGAACGCGCCCACGAGCGTTTTTTCGCACCGAATTTCGACTCCAAGTACAAACCAAGCGTGGGACATGTCTCGAGATGTCCCATCCCCCTCAATGCATCCATTTTACCATGTTTAGCTCACCCGGCTCCTGCAAAAACGACACACAAAAACAACAAAAACATGACACTATAAAAACAAACGAAAACTAAACTATTACAAGTACAAACTCGGGTTGCCTCCCGAGAAGCGCCTTATTTAACGTCGTGGCACGACGGGTAAAAATCAAGGGTCCCTCAAAGTGATTGAAGTGCGGTGATTCACCGCACCTCCCCAATAATGTTTCACCCTTTGACCATTAACCAAAAATGTGTTTTCAGACCCCGGGGCTCTCAATGCAACTGCTCCATGTGCGGTAACACGAACAACTTCAAAAGGCCCCGACCATCTCGACTTCAACTTGCCCGGAAACAATTTCAACCTCGAGTTGAACAACAAGACACGCTGTCCGGGCTCAAAAGAGCGATGCTCAATGTGCTTATCATGCCACTTCTTTGTCCGTTCCTTATATAATTTCGCATTTTCATACGCATGGAAACGGAACTCTTCAAGTTCATGCAACTGGAGCATCCTCTTTTCACCCGCTAAAGCCATATCAAAGTTGAGCTTTTGAATAGCCCAATACGCCTTATGCTCTAATTCAACCGGCAAGTGACAAGCCTTCCCATAAACAAGCCTATATGGAGAGGTTCCAATAGGCGTTTTGAAAGCAGTTCGGTAGGCCCAGAGAGCATCATCTAACTTCATAGCCCAATCCTTCCTCGAAGCATTCACGGTCTTCTCAAGGATTTGCTTGATCTCTCTGTTAGACACTTCCACTTGGCCACTAGTTTGGGGATGATAAGCAGTAGCCACCTTGTGGCGAACCCCATACTTAGCCAATAATTTATTGAACAACCGGTTACAAAAATGCGTACCTTCATCACTAATAATAGCCCGCGGTGTCCCAAAACGAGTGAAAATATTCTTCTTCACGAACTTCACCACCACACTCGCATCATTTGTAGGAAGTGCAATGGCCTCCACCCATTTAGATACATAATCAACTGCCACAAGGATGTATTTATTGCCCATAGATGGTGGGAATGGACCCATAAAATCAATACCCCAACAATCAAACAGCTCAATCTCCAAAATGTTGTTCAAAGGCATCTCGTGACGCCTAGTAATGGTACCCGTTCTTTGGCAACGATCACATTGCTTCACTAAGGCATGAGCATCTTTAAATAGAGTAGGCCAAAAGAAACCAGATTGAAGTACCTTTGCAGCTGTTCGATCTCCACCAAGGTGGCCACCATAAGGAGAGGAATGGCAGCTCTGTAGAATCGGCTCTACTTCTTCCCTTGGAACACATCTCCTAGCTAGTTGATCAACACCTATCTTGTACAAATAGGGCTCATCCCACACATAAAACCTGCTCTCATGAAGGAGTTTACGCTTCTGCTCGGCAGTTGCCCCAGGGGGATACACATTACTCACAAGAAAATTTACCATGTCAGCATACCATGGCACCTCAGCTACATCAAGAGCAAAAAGTTGCTCATCAGGAAATACCTCTTTAATCTCAGGCCCCTCATCTACATGATCTCTATTCTCCAGCCTTGACAAATGATCAGCTACTTGATTCTCAGTCCCCTTGCGATCTCGAATTTCAACATCAAACTCTTGCAATAGGAGAACCCATCGAATAAGTCTCGGCTTGGAGTCTTTCTTTTCAAACAAATACCGGATTGCGGCATGATCAGTGTAGACGACAACATGAGTGCCAACCAAATAAGACCTGAATTTATCAAATGCATAAACCACGGCTAGCAACTCCTTCTCAGTGGTAGTATAATTGGACTGGGCTGCATCAAGCGTTTTGCTTGCATAATAGATGGAGTGAAAAATTCTTCCAATCCTTTGGCCTAGAACAGCCCCAATAGCATTATCACTCGCATCACACATCAATTCAAAAGGCAAAGACCAGTCAGGAGCAATGATTATTGGTGCGGTCACCAACCTTTTCTTCAACTCTTCAAACGCCTTAATACAAGCATCATCAAACACAAATTTCACATCCTTCTCCAACAATTTGCACAAGGGAGTGGAAATTTTGGAGAAGTCCTTTATGAACCGTCTATAGAACCCTGCATGTCCCAAGAAACTACGCACCCCCTTAACAGAGATAGGTGGTGGTAATTTCTCAATAGCCTCTATCTTCGCCTTGTCAACCTCAATCCCTTGCTTTGACACCTTGTGTCCAAGTACTATGCCTTCTTGAACCATAAAGTGACATTTTTCCCAATTCAGCACCAGATTTGTTTCTTCACAACGGCTCAGCACAGCATCAAGATTCTTCAAGCATTCATCAAAAGAGTCACCAACCACTGAGAAATCATCCATAAACACTTCCACAAATTTTTCCACCATGTCAGTGAAAATAGCCATCATGCATCGCTGAAAAGTTCCTGGGGCATTACACAACCCAAATGGCATCCTCCTAAATGCATAGGTGCCATAAGGACAAGTAAAAGTGGTCTTCTCTTGGTCTTCAGGGGCTATCACAATTTGATTGTAGCCCGAATAACCATCCAAGAAACAATAATACTCATGGCCTGCTAGTCTATCCAACATCTGATCAATAAAAGGGAGTGGGAAGTGATCTTTCCTGGTGGCCTTGTTCAGCTTCCTATAATCAATGCAAATTCGCCACCCTGTAACAGTTCTTGTAGGAATCAACTCATTGTTCTCATTCTTCACCACTGTCATGCCCCCTTTCTTAGGAACACATTGCACTGGACTCACCCACTTGCTGTCAGAGATAGGAAAAATTATACCAGCATCCAGCCACTTGATAACTTCTTTCTTCACCACCTCCTTCATGATTGGATTTAGCCTCCTCTGCTGCTCTATGGATGGCTTATGATCTTCTTCCAAGAGAATTTTATGCATGCAGAAAGAAGGACTAATCCCTCTAATATCAGCAATAGTCCAGCCAATAGCTCTCTTGCGCTCTCGCAATACCCGCAACACCTTCTCAACCTGCACATCAGACAATAAAGAAGAAAGGATCACGGGCAAAGTATTACCTTCACCCAAATAAGCATAACGTAAATGTGCTGGTAAAGGTTTGAGCTCAAGATTAGGAGCTTTCTCAATAGACGGTTTAGCAGGAGCTAAGGTCAACGGTCTATCAAGCTCCTCAAATTTCTTCCACCCTGGGATGAATCTACTCTGCATATTAAGAACCTCCACAAATTCGTCAGTATCTTCATCCTTCAGGATATCATCATCATCACATAAGAGTGCCCTTTCCAAAGAATCAACATTAGAAGCCAAGAATGACCTCTCATCAGCAGTCAACTCATCATCTATTACCTTTACCATGGACAACTCTTCATAATGAGAAGGAAGCTGGGTAGCTCTGAACACATTAAACACAGCTTCTTCCCCATTTACCTTCATGATCATCTTGCCAGCTCTGACTCTAATAACAGCATCAGCAGTAGCCAAAAATCCTCTTCCCAAGATGAGAGGAACCTCAGGATCAGCTTCATAATCAAGAATAATAAAATCAACGGGTAATATGAACTGACCCACTTGTACAAGCACATCCTCAATAATCCCCTCAGGGCATGTCAAAGATCTGTCAGCAAGCTGCAAGGTCACAGTAGTGGGTCGTGGCTCACCCAGGCCTAGCTTCCTAAAAACTGAAGAAGGCATCAAATTCACACTAGCACCCAAATCACATAAAGCACGACCAACCTCATGTTCCCCAATTTTCAAAGGGATGGTAAAACTGCCCGGGTCCTTCAATTTCTGTGGAAGCTTGCTTCTAACTCTGGAACTGCACTCCTCAGTAAGTGCAACTGTCTCAAACTCAGTCAATCTTCTCTTGTTAGCAACAATATCCTTGATGTATTTAGCATATTTGGGAACATCCCGCAAAAGCTCCACCAAAGGAATATTTACCTGAATTTGACTCAATATCTCCAAAAATTTCTTGCATGCTGCATCAACTTTTTGCTTCTGAAGTCTCTGCGGGAAAGGTGGTGGTGGTCTCACAATAGCAGACTCGGGCTGCTTTTCAATTACCTTTTCTGCTTCTTTTTCCACCTCCCTATCAACATTTGGCTCTAACTCACCAGCAGGCTTCTTTGGCTTTGGGGGAACTTCCTCCAGTTCTCTTCCATTCCTCAAAGTCACTGCTTGCACAAATTCTCTAGGATTCTTCTCTGTATCACTCGGTAAAGCACCCCGAGGTCTATTATTTTGTGCTCCAGCAAGCTGCCCCAATTGTCTTTCAAGATCTTTCTGTGCATTGCTCAAATCTTTTATTGTTTGTGCCTGAGATGCTGACTCATCAATGAGCTTTTGCTGCCCTGCAAGAATTTTCTTAAGCATATCTTCCATAGTATTAGCCTGCTGTGGTTGAGCCTGAGACTGTGATCCCTGCTGTGGTGCATTGTTCTGATTAAATTGGGCTCTCTCATTACCCTGGAACTGCTCACGGGTATCTCTCCAAGAAAAATTTGGGTGATTACGCCAACCCGTGTTATAATTATTACCATACTGATTTCGGTTTTGGCCCTGTGATCTGTTCTGATTACCCACATAATACACTGATTCTGGATTAGAGGGACAAACCTCAGTGCTATGATCCTCACCACATACCTCACAAAAGGCCTGAACTTGCTGCACTGGAGCTGGTTGTGGCTTTGCTTGGAGAGCCAGCTTGCTGATTTGATTGGAAAGTGCATCCATCTTTGCTCGCAACTCTGTGATTCCATCTAGTTGAAGTAACCCAGCAGCTTTCTGTGTAGCTGCTCTGCTAGCCCCCTCACTAAATATATTAGCTCTGCCATCACCCTGCCAATCAGGATTGCTCTGTGAAAACTTATCCAGCAAGTCATAGATCGCTCCAAAATTTAAGGCCAACACTTGACCTCCAGCAGCAGCATCAACCACAATCTTAGTCTGTTGGTTCAATCCCTCAACAAAAGTGTGAGCGATAACTTCATTAGTCTGATTGTGGTGAGGACAATCTCTCAATAACGCCTTAAATCTCTCCCAGGCTGCATATAATGATTCGCCTTCAAACTGCCTGAAGGATAAAATTGCACTCCTCAACCTGGCCGTCTTAGCAGACGGATAAAACTTAGCCAAGAATTTCGTAGCTAAATCCTCCCAAGTAGTGATAGACCCAGACTTTTCAGCCTTTAACCACTTCCTTGCTGCCCCAAGCAATGAAAATGGGAACAAAGTCATCCGCACATAATCAGTAGGCACACCTGTCGGTGTATAAGTATCACTGATCTCCAGAAAGTTCTGCAAGTGTTGCTGCGGATCTTCATGCAGTAGTCCACTATATTGCCCCGTCACATGCAGCAACTGAATCATGCCGGGCTTGATTTCAAAGTTCCCAGTAATAGCAGGCTTCACAATACTCGACTCTACTCCTTTCAGACTAGGAAGAGCCACATCTCGCACTGCTACTGTTCGTTCTTCAGCCATTTCAACAGGAAGAGATGCAAGTACGATTGCTAATGCTTCTCGATCTTTCACTTCTTTCCTTGTCTTCCTCAAGGTTCTTTCAGGCTCGGGATCAAAAGGTGCGAGTGATTCGTCCTTTTTGTTCCTTTGCATTCAAAACCTATTGCCTGAAACAGCACAAGAAACTCAACAAAAAATTAAACCTGAATAGCAATTAAGTAACTGTTCAAAAGTAATTAGTCCGTAATTAGTCCCCGGCAACGGCGCCAAAAACTTGTTGCTCCCAAACGCACACGCAAGTATACGCGGTCGCCAAGTAATAAAGTGACTAAGTCGAGTGTCGATCCCACGAGGACTATGCAGACCAATACTTCGTAAACAATTTCTATCAGACTATCCAGGGGTCTTGTTCTTAATTGGTGAGAAGTTATGTAACCAAAAAGCAGTAATTAAAATGCTAGAAGTGTAGTCAAACAACGGTGCAAACTTTGGGTGTTATCAATATTAAGAGGACGGTCCAGGGTTAGAATTACGAACAATCCAGTTGATGTATTCAATTGATTTCACTTCTTAAATCCCGGGTTACTAACTGACAAGTTAATTGTAATTATGAAAACCTTTCAGTTCTTCACAATCTATGCAAGCTACTTTAATCCCTGTATGTCTACGGGTTAAATCACATGCACGCATTAACGATCCTGTAATTAGTTAAACTAGGCAAGCAAGTATATGTCTATCCTACCCGCGAATTGGTTCCCCGATGCCCGGGTTCACAAACTAGTTCTATTCTTCCTTATTACGTAATTAGATTCTCTCTTTCGAGTTCAACCCAAAAACCACAGATGATGTATAACTATCGAGCTCTAACAATTATACAAGTTAAATCAAGGAAGAATAAGTAACCCGTTATGGGATTCAATCAATGGAAATCAATCTTCAACAATCAACTTTCATGTAAATTCTAACCCCAGAACGATAGGAAATTAGCCACACATATTCATAATCATAAGGCAAAGATTTGGTGTAATAATGAAATAAATGATGTAATAGATGAAAGAATTGGGAATAACCCTTGTCAATGAAGTGTGTAGCTCTCAATATTGCCCAAAGTCAAGAACTCCTCTCAAAAACTAAGTAATAATCTATTTATATTGTTTCCAAACCCTTATACATAAGTTAATCCCAAAACTAGAAGGAATAGGAAGTCAAATTGCGCATAAGGGGCGCTATAACGGGCGCCCCGCGCCCCGAAAAGCGTGCAACCAACCAGAACACGCCCCCAGGCTTCGTGCCTTTGGCCTGCGGCGCGCCTAGCAACGCGCAGCCTTCCTTGCGCTATGGCTGGCGCGGCGCGGAGGCCAAAGCGCCAGGCCAAAATCTGCTCTTTTCGCTCCAAAACTCGGCTTGTGTCGTGCCTTTGTGTGCTCGATCCAATCTTCAATCATCATCCAATCAATTCATGCTAAATCAAGCTTCGCAACGCTCCAAATGTATCGCGTAACGACCTACACACGAACAACACAACATAAGCGAAAAACCACATTCACAAGCTATCAAACAAGTGCAAAACAAGCTCAAATGTGCGGAAATATTAAGGAAAAGTAGGCATAAAATGCCGAACATCAAAAGGCAAGCACAAGTGAACCTTCGATCGGTAAGAAAACTCATCCTTCATGGATTATTGACACGGGAGCGTCAAATCACATGACCGGTCAGATAAGTATTTTGGAGAATTTATGAACAATACCAAAGTGTCCGGTAGGTCTACCGAACGGAAGCAGTACGATGGCGACTCAGGAAGGATCCATCAGATTTAACGAAGACATGGTTCTTCACGGAGTGTTATATGTGCCCGAAATGACTTGCAACTTGATTTCTGTGTCTCAATTAATTAATCAAGTTGGTTGCAATGTAAATTTCACTAATGATTTGTGTGTTATGCAGGACCGGGCTACGGGGAAGTTGATTGGAGCGGGTGAACAAAAGAACGGACTCTACTACTTTCGGACGATACCCGTGGTGAAAGCTGTAAAGGTCGATGTGGTGGACTTATGGCATCAAAGGTTGGGACATCCTTCGATGCAAGTAACGAAATCTCTTTCAGTCGTAGAAGATAGTGGGAAAGGTAGCTTAGAAGAAAAAGCATGTGATGTATGCCTTAGGGCAAAACAAACTAAAAATGTATTTCCTCCGAGTAATAATAAAGCTGCTGAACCTTTTGATTTAGTTCATTGTGACTTGTGGGGTCCTTATAGAACTGAGTCTTCGTGTGGTGCATCATATTTTTTGACTGTTGTTAATGATTGTTCACGAGGAGTATGGGTTTTCCTGTTAATTGATAAGAAAGAGGTCGGACAAAAATTGAAGGGTTTCTTTGCAATGGTGGAGAGACAATTCAATAAACGGGTTAAGTGCGTTCGGAGTGATAATGGAACCGAATTTGTAAGTCTGAAACGGTATTTTCTCGAACAAGGGATCTTGTTCCAAACTTCGTGTGTGGGGACACCCCAGCAAAACGGTAGAGTTGAACGGAAACATAGACATATCTTAAACGTGGCACGGGCGCTGCGTTTTCAAGCTAATCTACCAATTGACTTCTGGGGAGAATGTGTGATGACGGCATGTTATTTGATTAACCGGACACCCACTAAGTTGTTGAATGGGAAGACACCTTACGATATCTTGATGGGTGTGACACCGAATTATGATCAGTTGAGGGTGTTCGGTTGCTTATGTTATGCTCGCAATCAAGGACGAACAAGTGACAAGTTTGAAAGTAGGAGTCGTCGATGTGTGTTTTTGGGTTATCCAAATGGGAAGAAAGCATGGAAAATGTATGATTTGGAGACAAAGGAGTTTGTGTTCTCGAGGGATGTGGTGTTTTACGAAAAGGAATTTCCATTCGCCTCCAAGGAGACTGATGCCGAAAAACGGACACAAGATACGACTTCTGTCACCGTTGCATTGGAGGAGGCAGAGGAGAGTGTGCAAGGAAGGGGGGGTGTTGAACCCGAAGTCGTGACTCCGGTGAGTGTTGAACCCGAAGTCGTAACTCCGGTGAGTGAACCCGAAGAGGTGACTCCGGAAGCTGAACCTGCGGTTGTCCCCGACGTTGAACCCGAAGAGTTGGGTCGGGGAAAACGAACTAAGAAAGAGAATACCTTGCTGAGAGACTTTGTTACTAATACGGTCCAAAAGATGAGTCACCGGGTATCGTCCTGCGTTCGAAAGTCTGCTTGTTCATCTGTTTCTCAACAACCCTCTGGTAAGCCCTATCCTCTAGCACACTATGTCAATTGTGATAATTTCTCTTCGAAACATGTGAGTTTTCTTGCAGCTATAACGCAAGGACATGAGCCTACCTCCTATTCGGAGGCGGTAAAAAGTGACAAATGGAGAACAGCCATGGGGGAAGAATTGAAGGCATTGGAAGCGAACAGAACCTGGGAGATAGTTCCCTTGCCTACCGGGAAGAAGGCCCTCGGATGTCGATGGGTGTACAAGATAAAGTACAACTCGGATGGAACTATTGAAAGGTACAAAGCAAGGTTGGTGATTTTTGGAAATCATCAAATCGAAGGGGTTGATTATACGAAGACGTTTGCACCGGTTGCAAAGATGGTGACAGTCCGAGTTTTTCTGGCCGTAGCAGCTGCAAAAAATTGGGAATTGCATCAGATGGATGTGCACAATGCATTTTTACATGGTGATCTTCACGAGGAAGTATATATGAAATTGCCTCCGGGACATCGCATGACGGGGAGAGGAGCTGTGTGTCGCCTTCGAAAATCATTGTATGGTTTAAAACAAGCTCCCCGATGTTGGTTTGCGAAGTTGTCTGCTGCACTTAAGCAATATGGGTTTCGACAATCATATTCGGATTACTCATTGTTTACGATGAAGAAGGGAAATGTGCATTTAAATGTGCTTGTTTATGTGGATGATCTGATTATATCTGGTAATGATTCGAAGGCAATTCGAATTTTTAAGTTATATCTCTCGAAATGTTTCCATATGAAGGATTTAGGTGCCTTGAAATACTTCTTGGGAGTTGAAGTGGCAAGGGCTCCGAAAGGAATCTTCCTGTGTCAGAGGAAGTATGCATTGGATATCATATCGGAAACAGGCTTGTTGGGGGCAAAACCGGTTGGTACGCCGATAGAACAAAACCATCGCTTGGCACTTGCTTCTGGTCGTTTTATCAAAGATCCTGAACGTTATCGGCGACTGGTTGGAAGATTGATTTACTTGTGTTTTACACGACCGGATTTGTCCTCTAGTGTGCATGTGTTGTCGCAATTCATGCAGAGTCCCCGTATTGAGCATATGGAAGCGGCACTCAGGGTTGTTCGATATTTGAAAGGCTGTCCGGGACAAGGCATTGTATTTCATTCTCAGTGTGATCTGAGATTGCACGGGTGGTGTGACTCTGATTGGGCAGGCTGTCCGTTGACACGTCGATCGTTAACAGGTTGGTATGTGTCGTTAGGGGACTCACCGATATCTTGGAGAACGAAGAAGCAACAGATCGTGTCGAGGTCCTCCGCTGAGGCAGAATATAGATCGATGGCGATGACTGTGTGTGAATTGAAGTGGTTGAAAGGGATTTTATGGAATCTTGGAATTGCTCACGATTCTCCGATGAATTTGAAGTGTGACAGTCAAGCTGCGTTACATATTGCTCGGAATCCAGTCTTTCACGAACGCACTAAACATATCGAAGTCGACTGTCATTTTGTTCGGAATGAAATCATCGGAGGAGTCATTCGTCCCAGCTATGTGTCTACGACCACGCAACTTGCTGATATTTTTACGAAGGCGCTGGGACGCACCCAGTTCGAATTCTTCCTTAACAAGTTGGGCGTAAGGAACCCTCATGCTCCAACTTGAGGGGGGGTATTGTAAATAGATTATTGTAAATAGATTAGTTATGTAAATTGTATAATGGGCCAAGCCCGTTAGGTTTACTTGGTCCCTAAGTTAGGTTTAGGGTTAGGTTTCTTTTGTATAAATAGGGGACTTCTCTCATCAATGAAAGCAAGAGTTTTCACCCAAATATTATTTCTCTCGTGTGAGTGTGTTCGGTTTTACATATTTATTTAACTTCAATGTTATCGAGCTAGTTTTTCCACTTTAATTGTCAACTTTTATGCCACCTTCTTAAATTTTACTTCAATATATAGAGAAATGTCACATCATCAACAAAAGAGAAACTATATGTTGCCAAAATAAATTCAAATGACTTCGCTCAAAGAAGCAGCTCATGAAGGTACAATAGTAGCAAAAAAATGAGGGTTAATGTAAAGAAATTGATAAAAGGAGAGGCATCTTATTTAGCAAATAAAATGAATAAAAAGAGAGGTTGGAGCCTAGGGCTCAATGGAGGAAAAAAGGGTCAAACATTTAAGAGTTTCTCACAGTAAAATGAGAAATAAATTAGCAATTCTTTCCAAAAACAAATAATTCTCTAAGTATCAGAAGTAAATCACACAGCTGCACAAAACCAAGTCAACTCACGCAGAACACACCCTTTGCAACAATCCAACTTTAACAACCTTAAGACATTGAGAGATGGTCTAGCTCTACTTGTACATGATTTCTGGCTGTATATTACCTTTTGTCACATACATCAACCAATTCAACATCATACTGGAGCCATGCCTCTGGCTCTACTGGAGACTTAGCTTTTTTCTCCCAACTGCACCTACAAAAGGCAAGAGCAGAGAAACTTTCAAGTGTTGGAGTCACAATGGAGAAGTTTAAAAAATGTGCAATTTAAGCTAAGGATTTGTATACCTCAAAGATGGTGGAATAGTGAGTCTTCTCTTTTCACCAACACGCATACCTGAACAACTTGGAAGGTTAGAGTTAAAGTCATGCACAAGAGGTAGAGCATAATAGAATGTGCAACATATAAATGAAAACGTGTCAGTCTACGAATATGATTACCTTCAATTCCAATGTTTAATCCCTTTATAATTTTCTTGTCACCTGATCAAAGACAACAAAATAATATTTTGAACAGATAAGTGGTTAATGTCAAATTGCGAGAGAACATATGAAGAGGCACAACTTGTATGGGTAGAGGAGTGAAGAGAACTTTCTAGGACAAAATGGAAACTAAACTGTTATATACTCCTCATTCGTTTATCCAGACAACTATCAGACTTTTGTGTGCGCGTGCGTGTGTGTGTGTGTGAGAGAGAGAGAGAGAGAGACCAAGGCGAAACTGATGAGGAGCTTCATCACCAATATTAGAGCCGACATCACGTCCTGTAGCACATAACTTGGCGCTGAAATAAATTTTGACCTGGACAAATAAAGGATTGTTTAGTATGAGATTACTAGCTAGCATGAAGTTTGTTGGTAAGTCTGACAAAGGAACACCATCTCTATCTGATTTTTCAAACAATCACCTGCTTTCCCTGAGAAGCTTCTTTCCCATCCTGATTTCCCTTCACCAGCACCTCAACAGTCATTCCATCTGATAATTTACATATCCGTGATGACACGGCACTCTCATTTATCTTCTTAGAGCTTGTACCTCTACCATCAACTGGTACATCTCGCATTTTCCTTTCTGTTCTTCTCTTTTTCTTAGTGGGACAACTGATCATGGATTACAATCATTGGATCAAACCGGATATCCAAAAGCACGTAAAAATCATTTTATTAGGGTACATGGAACACACAACCACTGCTACAGAGAAAAGGACACATCTAATCTTAAAGAAAACAATTTATCTTGAATTTTACACAACAAAACAAAAGGAGGGAAAACCTTACCAGCACTATGAGATATAGTATGGTCATATTACTTCTACTTTTATCATATCTATACTACGCCTATTTTATTCTCAGATATCGAACTACAAGACAATGGCTGGAGATAAACTCATAAGCACTGCAAAATGTAATAGTTTACTAACCTGTCTTGTTTAGTATTCACGATAACATGATCATTCTTTTCATTTGATTTATCATTGCAAGTATCAGGAACTTCTATCCTCTGGTTGCTTTTCTGGTATAATAGTTTCTTCGTGTCCAATGTCTCTTCTTTCATTGCTGGAAGCAAAACCCCAATTTAAAAATAGAGAAAGTCATTTTTTGACAATTTAGGACTGTGTATGATAGAAGTAGTGCAAAAGTTAACAATCACATGAAAAGTTTTAAATCCTAGCACTTCTGCAAGCTCTAAAAAGATGAAACTTAAAGTGAATTTTTTGAAGATACGACATAAAATTTACCTTTCGATCTTTGTAGCATTACACCGTGTAAGTTAGGCTTACAAGGAATAAGACAAGATAATAAGTCGTGAACTGTTGTACAAACAAGATGAGATTATCATTTATTGAGCATGTGGATACATCCATGTCAAATCATAGAAGTTGAACTGTTCACTCATATAAGTTAGCCAGGGAAAAGTAACACATGCTTACGTTCTTTATATGGTGAACAAGACATCTAGATCTACCCACAGATCAAATATTTCTTGAATGGTTTATATTTAAGTTTAACATCAAGGTAAATTTGAACGGTCTATTTCTTAGTTTAATGTCAAGGTAAATTCTTTCAAGGAAAATCTTGAACATTTTCCTCATAGTATTGCTTGTGTAGCTTGTTAATAGAGTAGACACTATATCTTAAGTAGTATGTTGTTCTAGAGGTTTAAAATAATGTAACCTTGGACATAAAGAATTATCATAGATAACTAGCTTGGGATTTAGGCAGAGTGTTACTATTGTAGATGCCATAAACTAGTTGATCAGTTGTTCATCCCATATAAATCTACACATATTTTACTGAAGAAAATAAGTTCAGTTTAGTAAGTTCACCTATACTAGATCAACATACCCTAGTACAGATCCCTATAGCAGACGTTTAATGAGACTACTATTATTAAAACACTATACTGGGTCAACTCGCTCTACTAGATGTAATGTGTGATGAGTTTACCATTGTTAGAATACTCGACTTATAAAACATTCATGGCTCTTGGGCATGGAGGTTATAAAGGCATAGGATCATCAATTTGTTGGCAAAATTCCTGCCATCCAAAGACTACTGCATCATTTTAGCCTATATGGAGGAAAAGTAAGATTTTAAAATATGCAAACATTGATAGCAAACTTATCTATTTTACCAATTTAAGCAACTATTATTTTCCAATCAAGACAACTGTTATTCTCAAGGCAAACAAGTCACGCATGGTGCAGAATAACATATAAAAAGGACAACAAATATGATATGATAACACATCACAAACCTGCATCATCAGAGGCGCTATACTGTCTCATGATATCTCTGTCTTCATTGTTACTGTCTATGGAGTGGCACCTATCATCATCAGCAAATGTATTGATTTTCTGCAAGGTTTGCTTGCTAGTTGTCAACCCGGTATTTCTGTCATGTGCTTTGCTGTTAATATCTTGTCCACAAAAGTCGCTTGATCAAAATGAAATAGTTAAGGAGAAGCGAAACTAATCTTTTAAAACATATATAAAAGCAGAGTTAGAAGGATGAATTTTGAATTCTCTTTCAGAAAGTGCAGTGAATTTCTGCAAGTTTGTTGCAAAGAAAGAGAAGGAGAGAAGAGACTTTTAGTCTACTGTTTTTTCGCCTTTCCAAGTTTAGTACATCTTACAGAGGTGAAAAGTGAGCATCAATATGCAAATTTACTGCACAAACAAGTACTTAGATACAGAAAAAGAAAGGTCCAAACATAGCAATGCAGACTCTTTTAGAATGCATAAACACTAATGAGTTTCAAGTTCTAGTTTAGAAGATACACTGTCAGTCTGACATCAACTAGTTAAACTTTACTCTTCTATAAATATCACTCCTCAATGAGTAAACCATCCTTGCCTCCCGCTATGTTTCCCTTTCTTATATAATTCACAATACTCAAAACTATAGAATAACTTTGCATAACTATACATAATAATAATAATAATAATAATAATAATAATAATAATAATAATAATAATAATAACAACAACAACAACAACAACAACAATAATAATAATAATAATAATAATAATAATAATAATAATAATAATAATAATGGCTTCATTATCTGCTACTATGCTAATGCAGCCAAAGTAGACACCAGAAAACTGCACTCGAGCATGGAAGGAAAAGGATACACTTGAAGTTTATCAGTTGCACTACTTCCACTGCTGGTTGCACTAGAAGGGATGTAATAACCAACAAGGTGAATGCCACATGGACCATCAACTGAGAAGACAACATCCTCACGCTCCTCAAATTCGAGATTAAGCCGATAGCAAGGACGTTCATCCCACAATGTGCAGATTGTGAATGGAGGATGACTACCTATGGCACATTGAACCACATAATCTGAATTCCATGGTCCACGACGCTTTCCCAGAATTGCCTGCAAGTCGTCATCTATATTTGTTCAATCACCTTTTCAAATTAACATTTACCGGAGATAAGTCATTTGATAAGTAACGTTTTAAGGTAAACTGAATAGAGAATTTCTGTAAACCTGTGAAATTCGGAGACGCCTTTTATCCCACCGTAGTTTGTAAGGCTTCCTTGGTTCAATAAACGTGCCTGAAGAAGGAGATACAAATTCTTGGAATCACAATCAATCAAAAATATTGGACCTCTGCTGCACGCAGAGATTAAAGTTGAGCCAAATAAATAATGCGCGAGACATGTAGTATTAAATAAAAGAAGAAACCAGATATTTGATAACAAATGAGACATTCCATATTATATAGGAGTACTACTTTATTGCTAAGTGACATAAAGAATCAGTAAAGCTCTTGAGTGAGGACTATCACAAATATAATGAAGAGTTTCAAAATCTTGGACTATTGAGTGAGGACACTCACAAATAGTGTTAAAGCTCTTCACAATGCAAGCATTAAGAGAAATCAAAAGGGAAGAGGAGAATACACAAAGAACAAAAGCTCTTTAGTTCAGTTAAGTCGTATATGAAAATTAAAAAAGATGCAAACAAACCCCATAACACCATCTTGGCTTGTTACTACACTTGATCTTGAAGTTGTTACTACGCTTGATCTTGACTTGTTTAGTACTGCAAGTGAAGCACTTCCGCTATACTCCCTTCTTCTTGTTTTTAGAAAAAGAATAAAAACCTTTTCAACTTCTCTACTTCATTAATACTTATTCTCTCCAGTCAAAAAAAAAAGAAAAGGCTTAAACTCCCGATGCAATTTTCATTAGTAATAATAATAATCCAAATGTGTCCTTGTTTTGTTAGTTTACTAACTCGTAAAAAAGAAAGCTATCAATTGATTTAAGATGTCAATTGTCAGGTGTTGATAACGTCTTTCCTAAAATATGAGTTTAGGTTTTATAATTAAATTTATATTTAGTTGAGCCACATGCGATTGTTTTGTATCAAAATTCAATCAGTTGATTGCTAGGTATGAACTAGATTGTTTGAAATTTATCCGGGAACGAAACGGGCAATAAACAAATCGAACAGAATAATACGGACGATAAAAAATTAGTGATTAGTAAAGCAAGCAGGCAACTAAAAGATTAATTATACGGATGATAAGCGAATAAGCTGACTAATCAGTCAAGCTAGAGTTATGCGATCGAGCGAAATAACTTAGATGGTTGCTAGCAAAAAACAGGCGATAAATGCAAATAGTTGATTAATTAGCGATGATATGATCTTAAGTTGTTGATATTGTAAATAAGTGATTTTAATTAGAACCGATAAGAAAGCAACAACGACAATTAACAAATCGAATAGAAACAGTGATAATAATGAAAGCAATAAATAAATAAAATAGTAAATCTTATTGAATTGTTCGGATGCTCGTGCTCCAGTGGGGAGGTAAACTTCGTCTCCTCCAAAGTAACGCCAACCAACATTGTAACTCAGTGGTTAAGAAAATAACAGTAGCGAAAGTGATTTAGGATGGCTAATAGAGAGTATACAGAATGCTAAAGGGAATTTAATTGTTCACGAGAATGTAAACTATAGAAAGGGGGGGTAGGGTTATTATATTTATAGCTACAGTGTCATAACTCTAGTTGAACTCCTCCTTTGTACATCTCTATATTATTTTATAACGTTGTTATCGACGTCCAACGGCTCCCCACAATAGCGGAGGTGGTCTTTTTTTGCTGTCCGGCAGTCGTAGTCCAATTCTTCTTTCTCGAGCTTTTTTTAAAATTTGAATATTCAATTGTTCAGGAGTATGTAAACTATAGAAAGGGGGAATATGGTTATTATATTTATAGCTACAGTGTCATAACCCTAGTTGAACTCCTCCTTTGTACATCTCTCTATTATTTTATAACGTTGTTATCCACGTCCAACGGCTCCCCACAATAATGGAGGTGGTTAGAGATAAGGTTTATCCCCTGATTCAAATTGGGCAGTTGATTTCGTAATAGTTGCGGCTAGTTTTTCGATTGGTTGATCTTCTCTAGCATCCGTTACTATCCAGCTTCCTATGTCGAAGTTGATGCTGACTCGACACCGATGTTTACGCTATGCTTGTCATATCACCAATCACGTGCAATGAGTGTGCGCCTGTATTTTTACCAATACAGATAAACCAAACACAAAAAGGGCGGGCTAGAGTTTGACAATCCCTTAGTAAGAAGAGGTAACGTGAATCAAAACAGAAAATGGAAGTCACAACTTGTGTTTAACATTAGTAATATAGCGCAGCGCCCTTTTGATGCCTTTGCGCACGCAACGTCTCCGCACCACAGGCGGGCCAGACGAGGGTCAGTCGCTCGGCCGAGGGTCGGCCGTGCACTGAACGACTGTCG
Organism: Petunia axillaris subsp. axillaris; assembly: GCA_029990575.1. Lineage (NCBI taxonomy): Eukaryota > Viridiplantae > Streptophyta > Magnoliopsida > Solanales > Solanaceae > Petunia > Petunia axillaris. The sequence continues at coordinate 147,367,880 of JARKNS010000004.1, forward strand.
GTCGGCTAGACGAGGGCTAGTCGTGTGCTGGACGAGTGTCAGCTGCAGGCTTGAGGAGAAGCCTTGGCCATGTGCTAGACGAGTGCTAGACATGTGCTAGACGAGGGCCAGCGAGGTGCTGGACGAGTGTCAGTTGGGCGCAGGCTGACCAGAGTGTCAGCCGTGCGAGCTGTGTGCGGGCACGAATGTCAGTGCCGCATGTTTTGGAGCTATAGTGAGAATCTTGGAATATAGGCTGAGGGCCTTGTTCCTAAGATGCTATAGAGTGTGCATACCAAGTTTGGTGCCGATCGGAGCTTGTTTCCCTATGGGCTTGACTTAGCCAAGAAGAAGTGGCATTGTGATAATTATGTCGATCTTCTGAGGGCTATATCTCGTTCCATGAGTATGGGAATGAGATGAAACTTCATGGAGGTGTGAAGGGAGTCAAGAGGAATCTCTAGGAACAAACGGCACCTCATTTGGAGGTCGGAGTGGAAAGTTAGACCCTTGTACGAATGGATCTTGACTCTTTCACCTTCAGAATCCAAGCATAACATTTAGAACACTCCACCCATTCACCCTGATAATTAACTCCTAATATAACCCCACCCATCAATTGTCGCCTACAATAAATTGAAATGACCAACTATAAATATCAAATTGATAATAATTATACAAGAGGTTCCAAACGTCGACATTTTTGTTTGGAACATCCAAACTAGATGTTCCGAACATATAAACATAGTTTCCCATTCATAAAGGCAAGGTGTTCTAAATTTCTAAAAAGACGTTCCATACATCATATTAGGGTATTCCGAACAATTACTGAGAAAATTCTAATATATTCATACGACGTGTAAAACGGTAACAATATGTTTGGAATTGTTGTTAGGACCATAGGAACGTCTAACAAGATGTTTAGAATTGCTGGCAAGATGTTCGAACAACCTGCATTCAAAACAAGAAGAAATAGGTAAAAGAATGTTCTAAAGTTAGTACACTTACAAGAGATGACTAAATGGACAAAATTATACAACAACAAGATTGTCCCTCTAATCGACACAGAAACGAGCAGTTTTGGCAGATTCAACTAAATCCCGTATAACCTAAATATAGGTGGTTGTTGCTCCCAACGCACACGCAAGTATACGCGGTCGACAAGTAATAAAGTGATAAATCGAATATCGTTCCCACGAGGACTAAGCAGACTAATACTTCGTAAACAATTCCTACAAACTACTCAGGGATCTTTTTCTTTGATTGTAAGAGATTTTATATATCTAAAATGCAGTAATTAAAGTGCTAGAGGTGTAGTCAAGCAATGAGAAATACTTTGGTTGTTAACAATATCAAGGGGACGGTCCAGGGTCAGAGTTACGAACAATCCAGTTGATGTATCCAATTGATTCCACTTCTTAAATCCCGGGTTACTAACTGACAGAGTAAATGTAACTGTGAAAACCTTTCAGTTCTTCACAGTCTATGCAAGCTACTTCAATCCCTATATGTCTATGGGTTAAATCACATGCACGCATTAACGATTCATGTTATGAGTTAAACTAGGCAAGCAAGTATATGTCTATCCTACTCGCAAATTGGTTTCCCGATGCCCGGGTTCACAAATTAGTTCTATTCTTTCTTATTACGTAATTAAATTTCCTCTTTCGAGTTCAATCCAAAAACCATAGATGATGTATAATTATCGAGCTCTAACAATTACACATGTGAAATCAAGAAAGAATAAGTAACCCGTTATGGGATTCAATCAATGGGAATCAATCTTCAACAATCAACTTTCATGTAATACTCTAACCCTAGAACGTAAAGTTTAGCCACACATATTCATAATCACAAGGCAATAATTTGGTGTAATAATGAAGTAAATGATGTAATAGATGAAAGATTAGGAATAAACCCTTGTTCAATGAGTATGTTGCTCTCAATATTGCTCCAAAGTATCAACTCCTATCAAAAACTAAGTAAAAGAGTATTTATAGTGTTTACAAACACCTAGTAATAAGTTAGACCCAATACTAGACGGAATAGGAAGTGAAAAACCGCACAAGGGGCGCTATAACGGGCGCTCCGCGCCTCGTAAAGCGCCCAAACAAGCAGACCCCGTCGAATTCCGGGCGCTTTTGGGGCGCCCCACGTGAGGTATAGCGCTGGGGCACTGGGCGCTATAACTGGCGCGCCACGTGCCCCAAAGCGCCCAGCCAAATTGCCTTCTTCCTTGGTCCGAACTCGTGCTCGTGTCGTGCCCTCGTGTGCTCAATCCAATCCTCAATCATCTTCCAATCAACTCATGCTCAATCAAGCTCCAAAAAGCTCCAAATGCACTGCGTAACAACCTACACACGCGCGACATCAAATTAGTGTAAAACCACATTCACAAACTATCAAACGAGTGCAAAACAAGCCCAAACATGCGGAACTATTAAGGAAACCTTGGCATAAAATGCCAAACATTACCACCCCACACTTGAACCTTTGCTCGCCCTCGAGCAAGTCACATCTCACTTCCCAACCTAGGTAAAACAGGTCTGCCTATGACTATGGTTGATATCGACCATTGAACCAATACACACATGACTACTATGGATCCACAACCTGCCAACAATTATCAAAATCAAAAATATGAGAACAACCACCCCAAAATAGCTCAAATGCAGAAACTCAACTTAATGCAACCATGCTCCCACAAAATCACACCTATCTACTCAACCAAGAACCATCAACTTCACCTATTTCATGCAAACCACGTGCCCTCACCAATATGAAGCAAAAGAGCGCCCCTCCCCCCCCCCCCCCCCCACAAATCACACACAAAATCAATATCATGAATAGAACGGGGGAAATATAAATGAATTCACTCACTCTCATGAAAGTCTCACATGTCACACACAACGTACCATAGGCTTGCCCGTAGTGTAGGACTCCACTAATGTAAGCTCATTCCAATCGGGATTAACTAGGACTTTAGAAAGGTCGTAATGCAGGCTAAGGGCGGGTAGGATACATATGGGAATAGTGACTACCTCCTAAGCACTTTAATACATCACATTCAAATTAAGCATCAATCTCATCAAGCCACCCAACCAACACTTCTACACATACACCTTCTCACAAGTAGCATTTTTCTATTAAGCACACCCTAGCAAGGAATGAATATCTTTTTCTCTTTTTATTTCTCTCTTTTTTTTTTCTTTTCACAACTTTTTTCTTTTTTTTCAACTTTGCTATATTTTTCTTTTCTTTTTTCAATTTCATCCAACCTTGCTAATGCTTTTCACTACTTCACAAATTTTACAATTATCCCTCTTCATTAGCTCCACTCAAAAGCCTCCCAAAATCCAACCACAACTCCAATCAACTACACAATATCAATAAAGTGCTTAAGGAGTAAGGGCCAAAAAAGTCAATTTAGAACAAATGGGTAGGCTCGGGATGTGGGTACCAACAAAAAGGGTCAAAGAAATCACAACAACAACAACAATTTTTTTCCAAGGTATATATGTAAGGGTAGGCAAGTAAAAGAAGGCCTTGTATCATTTCCTGACTAGAGCGAACCTAGGATTTCGCTTTGCACACACACGGGGCAAGTTCTAGACATTAATATGCAACATGGAGTAAACAAGAACATGTCTCACACACACATCGCACATGGTTCACACAAAAAGGTTCCATCAACAACTCTCAACTAAGCATCTAGAATGCAACTTGTGGAAATTTAAGCACTCATGCACAAAGGTTAACAATCAAGTCAAGCAAGCGGACTCAAGCATCTCAAGGGGGTTGTTCCATGTTTTCCTCTAGGCATGCATCAAATTAAAACCAAGGACACCACAAATAGCACATGCAATCAAGTTCAAGTCCACCGGTATCAAACAAATCAAAGGCACCTAGCATTCTACCTTTTTCCTTCATCTAGGGTCATCTACAACTAACTATCCTAATCCTAAAAATGAAAATACTACCCGGTTCAAAGGCCTCCCCGTGGAAAAGAACCGAGGCCATAAGAAAAACCACGAGGTGGATGACATGTACCACTAATAAAACTAAAAGGAAAATCTTTTTGAAATTTTTCATTGGTTTTCTAATTTTTTTTCTTTTTTTCATATATTAAAGCAAGAAATAAATCAAAATAAAGTCAAGTGACAAAAGAAAAATCCTATGGTACATGCATCCTAACCTCAAAAAAAAAAATAGATAAAGGGCAGTACCCCACCCCACACTTAAACTAAGCAATGTCCCAGTGCGACAAAGAAGTAAGTGCAAAAGTAAAAGTACAAGAAAACTGCCCTGAAATTCGGGTGGTGCGCAGGAGTGTGGACCTAATCCTCCTCCTCATCAGAGCCACCGCCCTCAGCATCAGACGCCTCGACCTCACTGTCCGGATCGTTAGCAACAACATCTGAATTCGTGTTCTCATCCTCCTCCGGAGCCACCTCTCTAGCTCGAGTCATGCCCAGCAGACCCTTCGAGGTGTCCAGGAGAGGGACAGTGCGATCAATAGCAGCAAAATCTACGCCCAACCGCCGGGCCATCGCCTCCATCATCAAGTACTGACGCGCAGTCAAGTTGGCGTCTGCCTCCCGCCACTCATCTACCGTCAGTTTTACCGGTGCCGTAGTGGTCACACCCTTGACCGAAGCAATGTCAAAAGGCTTCCCTATGTCAGGGACAATGCGATCCCCAATCTCATCTACGGGGACGCCAGACTGCTCCAAGTAACGGGTCAAGAGGTTCCCAAAGTACAATCTACTACATGAATTAGACTTCCGTTGCTCTTTCATAATGCGCAACATGTAGTAGCCAATGTTCACCGGCCGCCCAATCATAAAGAAGTACACCATGCACGCCCGAGTCTTGGTGACCTCGGAGTAATGGGAGGATGGTAGTATACGTGCATTGATGAACCGCATCCACACACGGGCCGGTTTAAGAAACTGCGAGAAATACATGAACTTGTGTCTTCCGGTGGCAATGCGCTCCCACTTGTGAGTGGAGCCCTCGCCACATAGGGTATCCCGCAGAGCCTTGTAATCAGGCTTTTTGATGTACTCTCTCAGATCATCATAGTCGGGGTCCTCGACCCCCAAAAAGGCATTCAATGCCGTAGGATCCAACTTCACTTTCACTCCCCGCACTGTCACCATATCATCCTCTTGCCATGCTTCCTCCGGCTCCCAGTTGGCATACAATTCTTGTACCATATCCAAGTTGGCGTGCCCCGGACTCTCAAACACCGAGTCCCATTTTAGAGCAATGATCGCCTCGGCCACACTTCTAAATTTTTGCATCACCCGTCTTTTATCAATGGCTTGCTCGGGTATGTACCCCGCAAGCCGCACACTCTTATACCATGTTTGACATTCACCCTTCTTTACAAAAGGGATGCCATAACGGGTCTTTCCTCCGGGACGTGGTATCGGCACCGCGTCCTTAGGAATCTTAGCCTTGCCTTTAGCCTTTGGTTTAGCCTTGGGCTTGGCCGGTGCCTTGCCCTTTTGCTTTATGGTGGAAGGCCCGGCTTGAAGTGTTCTCCTCGGGCCCGAAGCGGAGGAAGAGCTCTTGCTTGGCAAAGGAGTAGTCACCATGGTACCTATACAACAATAAAAGATCAATGTGAGATGGATAGATAGGCACCAAAACTATACCATGCAAGCTCAATTGGTGGGGTACCACCCCACACTTATCACACATTCTATGTGTCAAGCACTCAACTCAATGGCACGAGCAATCCCACACTTAAGCAAAACTAGCCTCGGGCAAAGTATGCCACGTTTTTGAATTTTTAAGATTAAGCTAGTGTGGGTGCCTCATGATCAATTCTTATATGTGTGCAACACCTAATGTCCATTAGAAGCCTAAGGAATGCATTGCTACTCAAGAATTCACAATGTTATTGAATTTTCATCATTGAGGCTTTTTCACAAACACTTGGTGTGCACAACTTGAAACTAGCAATTTCAATGAGTTTTGGAATGTGCCAACCCTCCCAAATTGTTGGGAGATCTCTTTTTACAAGTCACAAGTCATCTATCTAGCACCATTAGCAATTTAAGCATAACAAGAATGAATTTTATGAGTAAACTTGTAACTAGCTAAGAAATCACCCATGAATCAAGAATAAGTGCAACTTACATGTTAATGAAGAGAAGAAGGGAAGAATTGACTTACTTGAATGTGTTAGAGTGGATTGCACAAGATTTGGAATGATTCCAATTGTTTAGAGGTGAATTGGTGAGTGATTAGAGAGTAATTGGAGTGAAAATAGTGAAGAATTAGGTGTTAGGATCGGGTATAAGGGGATGGGGGTACCGGGTCGCGGGTCAAAACCCGTTTGACCCGGAAAACTTATAAAAAATCAGCTGGGCGCGGTAGGCCGCGCGGCGCGGGCCCAACGCGGTAGAAAAAATGGTGCTACTGCCTGCCTTGGCGCGATGGGGGGCGCGGGGCGCTTCCCAACGTGCCAGGCTCCTTTGCTTCAGCTTTTATTTTGCGCTTTGGGAGGCGCGGGGCACTCCCGAACGCGCCCGAGCACGTTTTTTCGCACCGATTTTCGATTCCAATTGTAAACCCAAGCGTGAGACATGTCTCGAGACGTCCCGTACCCCTCAATGCATTAATTTCACCTTGTTTAGCTCACCCGATTCCTACAAAAATGACACACAAAAACAACAAACTATGTGACACTATAAAACAAAAAAAAAAATACTAAACTATTACAAGTACAAACTCGGGTTGCCTCCCGAGAAGCGCCTTATTTAACGTCGTGGCACGACGGGTATGGATCAAGGGTCCCTCAAAGTAATTGAAGTGCGGTGATTCACCGCACCTCCCCAATAACGTTTCACCCGTTGACCATTAACTAAAAATGTGTTCTCAGAATCCGGGGCTCTCAATTCAACCGCTCCATGTGCGGCAACACGAACAACTTCAAAAGGCCCCGACCATCTCGACTTCAACTTGCCCGGAAATAATTTCAACCTCGAGTTGAACAACAATACAAGCTGCCCGGGCTCAAAAGAACGACGCTCAATGTGCTTATCATGCCATTTCTTTGTCTGTTCCTTATATAATTTCGCATTTTCATACGCATGGAAACAGAACTCTTCAAGTTCATGCAATTGGAGCATCCTCTTCTCACCCGCTAAAGCCATATCAAGGTTGAGCTTTTGAATTGCCCAATACGCCTTATGTTCTAATTCAACCGGCAAGTGACAGGCCTTACCATAAACAAGCCTATATGGAGAGGTTCCAATAGGTGTTTTGAATGCGGTTCGATAGGCCCAGAGAGCATCATCTAACTTCATAGCCCAATCCTTCCTCGAGGCATTCACCGTCTTCTCAAGGATTTGCTTGATCTCTCTATTAGACACTTCCACTTGGCCACTAGTTTGGGGATGATAAGCAGTAGCCACCTTGTGGCGAACCCCATACTTAGCCAACAATTTATTGAACAACCGGTTACAAAAGTGCGTACCTTCATCACTGATTATAGTCCGCGGTGTCCCAAAACAAGTGAAAATATTCTTCTTCACAAACTTCACCACCACACTCGCATCATTTGTTGGAAGTGCAATAGCTTTCAGCCATTTGGACACATAATCAACTGCTACTAGGATATATTTATGGCCCATAGAAGGTGGGAATGGACCCATAAAATCAATACCCCAACAATCAAACAACTCAATCTCCAAGATATTGTTCAAAGGCATCTCGTGACGCCTAGTAATAGTCCCCGTTCATTGGCAACGATCACATTGCTTCACTAATGCGTGAGCATCTTTAAATAAAGTAGGCCAAAAGAAACCAGATTGGAGTACCTTTGCAGCTGTTCGATCTCCACCAAGGTGGCCACCATAAGGAGAGGAATGGCAGCTCTGTAGAATCGGCTCTACTTCTTCCCTTGGAATGCATCTCCTAGCTAGTTGATCAACTCCTATCTTGTACAAATAGGGCTCATCCCACACATAAAATCTACTCTCATGAAGGAGTTTACGCTTCTGCTCAGCAGTTGTCGCAGGGGGATACACATTACTCACAAGTAAATTTACCATGTCAGCATACCATGGCACCTCAGCTGCATCAAGAGCAAAAAGTTGCTCATCAGGAAATACCTCATTAATCTCGGGCCCTTCATCTACATGATCTCTATTCTCCAGCCTTGACAAATGATCAACAACTTGATTCTCAGTCCCCTTGCGGTCTCGAATTTCAACATCAAACTCTTGCAATAGGAGAACCCATCTAATGAGTCTAGGCTTGGAGTCCTTCTTTTCAAACAAATACCGGATTGCGGCATGATCAGTATAGACAACAACATGAGTGCCAACCAAATAAGATCTGAACTTATCAAAAGCATAAACTACGGCTAGCAACTCCTTCTCAGTGGTGGTGTAATTTGACTGGGCTGCATCAAGCGTCTTGCTTGCATAATAGATGGAGTGAAAGATTCTTCCAATTCTTTGGCCTAGAACAGCCCCAATAGCATTATCACTCGAATCACACATCAATTCAAACGGTAAAGACCAGTCAGGAGCAATGATGATTGGTGCGGTCACCAACCTTTTCTTCAACTCTTCAAATGCTTTGAGACAAGCATCATCAAACACAAATTTCACATCTTTCTCCAACAATTTGCACAAGGGAGTGGAAATTTTGGAGAAGTCCTTTATGAAACGTCTATAGAACCCTGCATGTCCCAAGAAACTACGCACCCCCTTAACAGAGATAGGTGGTGGTAATTTCTCAATAGCCTCAATCTTTGCTTTGTCAACCTCAATCCCTTGCTTCGACACCTTGTGCCCAAGTACTATGCCCTCTTGAACCATGAAGTGACATTTTTCCCAATTCAGCACAAGATTTGTTAATTCACAACGGCTCAGCACAGCATCAAGATTTCTCAAACAGTCATCAAAAGAGTCACCAACCACTGAAAAATCATCCATAAATACCTCCACAAATTTTTTCACCATGTCAGTGAAAATAGCCATCATGCACCGCTAAAAAGTCCCCGGGGCATTACAAAACCCAAATGGCATCCTCCTAAATGCATAGGTGTCATATGGACAAGTAAAAGTGATATTCTCTTGGTCTTCAGGGGCTATCACAATTTGATTGTAGCCCGAATACCCATCCAAGAAGCAGTAATATTCATGCCCTGCAAGTCTATCCAGCATCTGATCAATAAAGGGAAGTGGGAAGTGATCTTTCCTGGTGGCCTTGTTCAGCTTCCTATAATCAATGCAAATTCGCCACCCTGTAACAGTTCTTGTAGGAATCAACTCATTGTGCTCATTCTTCACCACTGTCATGCCCCCCTTCTTAGGAATACATTGCACTGGACTCACCCACTTGCTGTCAGAGATAGGAAAAATAATACCAGCATCCAGCCACTTGATAACTTCTTTCTTCACCACCTCCTTCATAATTGGATTTAGCCTCCTCTGCTGCTCTATGGATGGTTTATGATCTTCCTCCAAGAGAATTTTGTGCATGCAGAAAGAAGGACTAATCCCTCTAATATCAGCAATAGTCCAACCAATAGCTCTTTTGCGCTCTCGCAATACCCGCAACACCTTCTCAACCTGCACATCAGACAACAAAGAAGAAAGGATCACGGGTAAAGTATTACCTTCACCCAAATAAGCATAACGTAAATGCTCGAGTAAAGGTTTGAGCTCAAGATTAGGAGCTTTCTCAATAGACGATTTAGCAGGAGTTAAGGTCAACGGTCTATCAAGCTCCTCAAATTTCTTCCACCCTGGGATGAATCTACTCTGCATATTAAGAACCTCCAAATACTCTTCAATATCATCATCCTTCAGGATATCATCATCATCATCACATAAGAGTGCCCGTGCTAAAAAATCAACATTAAAAGCCAAGAATGACCTCTCATCAGCAGTCAACTCATCATCTACCACTTTTACCATGGACAACTCTTCATAATGAGAAGGAAGCTGGGTAGCTCTAAACACATTAAACACAGCTTCTTCCGTATTCACCTTCATAATCATCTTTCCAGCTCTGACACGAATAACAGCATCAGGAGTAGCCAAAAACCCTCTTCCCAAGATGAGAGGAACCTCAGGGTCAGCTTCATAATCAAGAATAATAAAATCAACGGGTAGTATAAACTGACCCACTTGTACAAGCACATCCTCAATAATCCCCTCGGGGCATGTCAAAGATCTATCAGCCAGCTGCAGGGTCACAGTAGTGGGTCGGGGTTCACCCAGGCCTAACTTCCTGAAAACTAAATAAGGCATTAAATTCACACTAGCACCCAAATCACATAAAGCACGACCAACCTCATGTTCCCCAATTTTCAAAGGGATGGTAAAACTGCCAGGGTCCTTCAATTTCTCGGGAAGCTTGCTTCTAACTCTGGAACTACACTCCTCAGTGAGTGCAACTGTCTCAAACTCAGTCAGTCTTCTCTTGTTAGCAACAATATCCTTGATGTATTTAGCATATTTGGGAACATCCCGCAAAAGCTCCACCAAAGGAATATTTACCTGAATCTGACTCAATATCTCCAAGAATTTCTTGCATGCTGCATCAACTTTCTGCTTCTGAAGCCTCAGAGGGAAAGGTGGTGGTGGTCTCACAATAGCAGACTCGGGCTACTTTGCTATTACTGTCTCTGCTTCTTTCTCCACTTCCCTATCAACATTTGGCTCTAGCTCACCAACAGGCTTCCTTGGCTTTGGGGGCACTTCTTCTAAAGCTCTTCCATTCCTCAAAGTAACTGCTTGCACAAATTCTTTAGGATTCTTTTCTGTATCACTCGGTAAAGCACCCCGAGGTCTATTATTTTGCGCTCCAGCAAGCTGCCCCAATTGTCTCTCAAGATCTTTCTGCACACTGCTCAAATCTTTAATTGTTTGTGCATGAGATGCTGAATCATCCATGAGCTTTTGCTGCCCTGCAAGAAGTTTTCTAAGCATATCTTCCATTGCATTATATTGCTGTGGTTGAGCCTGTGACTGTGACCCCTGCTGTGGTGCACTGCTTTGATTAATTTGGGGTCTCTCATTACCCTGAAACTGCTCACAGGTATCCCTCCAGGAAAAATTTGGATGATTACGCCAACCCGTGTTATAGTTGTTACCATGCTGATTGCGATTCTGACCATGTGACCTGTTCTGATTACCCACATAATATACTGACTCTGGGTTAGATGGACAAACCTCAGTACTATGATCCTCACCACACACCTCACAAAAAGTCTGAATTTGTTGCACTGGAGCTAATGGTGGTTTTGCTTGGAGAGTCAGCTTGCTGATTTGGTTAGAAATAGCATCCATCTTCGCTCGCAGCTCTGAAATTGCATCAAATTGAAGTATCCCAGCAGCTTTCTGTGTATTAGCCCTGCTAACACCCTCAAATTGTGTCGTAGCTCTGCCATCACCTTGCCAATCAGGATTGCTCTGCGAAAACTTATGAAGCAATTCATAGATCTGATCAAAATTTAAAGCCAGCACTTGGCCTCCAGCAGCAGCATCAACCACAATCCTAGTGTGTTGGTTCAACCCCTCAACAAAGGTGTGTGCAATAACCTCATTAGATTGGTTGTGATGTGGACAATCTCTCAATAGCACTTTGAATCTCTCCCAGGCTGCATACAATGATTCTCCTTCTAACTGCCTGAAGGACATAATCTCGCTCCTCAGCCGCGCTGTCTTGGCAGACGGATAAAACTTAGCCAAGACTTTCTTAGCCAAATCCTCCCAAGTAGTGATAGACCCAGGCTTCTCAGCCTTTAACCACTTCCTTGCTGCCCCAATCAATGAAAATGGGAACAAAGTCATACGCACATAATTAGTAGGCACACCCGATGGTGTATAAGTATCACTAATCTCCAGAAAGTTCTGAATGTGTTGCTGCGGATCCTCATGTAGTAATCCAGCATATTGCCCCGTCACATGCAGCAACTGAATCATGCCGGGCTTGATCTCAAAGTGTCCGGTAATAGCGGGCTTCACAATACTTGACGCTACTCCTCCCAAGCTAGGAAGAGCAACATCTCGCATGGCTACTGCTTGTTCTTCAGCCATTTCAACAGGTAGAGAGGCAAGTACGATTGCTAGTGCTTCTCGATCTCTCGCTTCTCTTTTCGCCCTTCTCAAGGTTCTTTCAGGCTCGGGATCAAAAGGTGCGAGTGATTCGTCCTTTTTATTCCTTTGCATTCAAAACCTATTGCCTGAAACAGCACAAGAAACTCAACAAAAAACTAAACCTGAATAGAAATTAAGTAATCGTTCAAAAAGAAAATAGTCCGTAATTAGTCCCCGCCAACGGCGCCAAAAACTTGTTGCTCTCAACGCACACGCAAGTATACGCGGTCGACAAGTAATAAAGTGATAAATCGAATATCGTTCCCACGAGGACTAAGCAGACTAATACTTCGTAAACAATTCCTACAAACTACTCAGGGATCTTTTTCTTTGATTGTAAGAGATTTTATATATCTAAAACGCAGTAATTAAAGTGCTAGAGGTGTAGTCAAGCAATGAGAAATACTTTGGTTGTTAACAATATCAAGGGGACGGTCCAGGGTCAGAGTTACGAACAATCCAGTTGATGTATCCAATTGATTCCACTTCTTAAATCCCGGGTTACTAACTGACAGAGTAAATGTAACTGTGAAAACCTTTCAGTTCTTCACAGTCTATGCAAGCTACTTCAATCCCTATATGTCTATGAGTTAAATCACATGCACGCATTAACGATTCATGTTATGAGTTAAACTAGGCAAGCAAGTATATGTCTATCCTACTCGCAAATTAGTTCCCCGATGCCCGGGTTCACAAATTAGTTCTATTCTTTCTTATTACGTAATTAAATTTCCTCTTTCGAGTTCAATCCAAAAACCATAGATGATGTATAATTATCGAGCTCTAACAATTACACATGTGAAATCAAGAAAGAATAAGTAACCCGTTATGGGATTCAATCAATGGGAATCAATCTTCAACAATCAACTTTCATGTAATACTCTAACCCTAGAACGTAAAGTTTAGCCACACATATTCATAATCACAAGGCAATAATTTGGTGTAATAATGAAGTAAATGATGTAATAGATGAAAGATTAGGAATAAACCCTTGTTCAATGAGTATGTTGCTCTCAATATTGCTCCAAAGTATCAACTCCTATCAAAAACTAAGTAAAAGAGTATTTATAGTGTTTACAAACACCTAGTAATAAGTTAGACCCAATACTAGACGGAATAGGAAGTGAAAAACCGCACAAGGGGCGCTATAACGGGCGCTCCGCGCCTCGTAAAGCGCCCAAACAAGCAGACCCCGTCGAATTCCGGGCGCTTTTGGGGCGCCCCACGTGAGGTATAGCGCTGGGGCACTGGGCGCTATAACTGGCGCGCCACGTGCCCCAAAGCGCCCAGCCAAATCGCCTTCTTCCTTGGTCCGAACTCGTGCTCGTGTCGTGCCCTCGTGTGCTCAATCCAATCCTCAATCATCTTCCAATCAACTCATGCTCAATCAAGCTCCAAAAAGCTCCAAATGCACTGCGTAACAACCTACACACGCACGACATCAAATTAGTGTAAAACCACATTCACAAACTATCAAACGAGTGCAAAACAAGCTCAAACATGCGGAACTATTAAGGAAACCTTGGCATAAAATGCCAAACATCAGTGGTCTGAGTTAAGATTTCATAAAAGTGGAGATGATATCGAGTAAATAATATGGAGGAGCAGATTATTACGATGTAGGAAGAAGCTCAACAACGTAGCTGTGGTGGAATTTTGAGCGGGAAATAGTATGTTTAAAGTAGAGGAAAAAATGGGGAGGAGAGAGAGAGAGGGGGAGAGAGAGAGAGAGAGAGAGAAAGTTGCATAGATCTAGGTTTATGGCCAAAATTGAAAAAAAAGGCCTTTTATACTTGGACCATTGTATAACATAAAAAAAATTGGGGTGGTAGTTAGAAGACTTTAGTACCATTAATGCTCGTTTGGTTCGGAGACAAGTTATGCAGGTATTAGTAATGCAGGTATTAGTTATGCAGGTATTAATAATGCGGGTATTAGTTATGTAGGTATTAGCAATGCAAATATTAGTTATGTAGGTATTAGTTATACAAGTATTATATCTTGGTTAACAAATGATTTGTTGTATTAAAAAATTTGTATAGATTTCATAATTTAAATTATGTTTTAATATTTTATTATTCAATAGATATTTTTTTACTATTGAATTATAATAATGTAAAGAGATGTGAGGGTATATTTATCTTCTCATAAACTAATACCCGCTTTATTAATACCCGCATTATTATTCCATCTTCTATGCCGCACAAAATAATACATAGATTTACTCATTAATTTATGTGGGTATTAATTAGTGCAGGTCTGTAAATTCAAACCAAACGTTGTATTATTAGTGCAGATTTTTATATCTTGTTACAAAACAAACGAAAACACTGCGTTATATTGCGAGGGATTTAGTGCAGATATTAATTCTTTTATGCGCCCAACCAAACGAGCACTTAATGATTAAAGGAAGATATACTACATTATTAAGACTTGAGCCTTTTTTCATTTTAAAAAAAAAAACTTGAGGGACCTGCCATGCCAATATCCCAAACATGTAGGAAGGGCAGCATCCTCCAACGACTAGGAAACCAACGGTTTTAGACCTGAAAACTATACTTTGGCAGGTTGCTTATTAAATTATCTCATCATAGCATCAACTGATTTAGGTACAAATTCTAGATGCTTATGTACTGAGTACCTTGTCAAGAAGGAACTACCATCCCAACTAACATATTGAAGCATAGGCAAGGAGTAGACCCAAAATCCAATTATGAAGTTCAGCATTTTGGATAGTTCACTACTTTGCAGTTTAATAGTACCAGCGCACAAATTTAATGAATTATACCTAAGTTATAATCTGTAATCGCATGATATTAAAATGATGAGTTATCATGACAAACTTAGTTTTTTTTTTTTTTTAGAAAAACTTGGTTACTTCCACTGATTAGACAATTAGTATCTTTCAATAGCCTGAAACATAAAGATCAAGCATGTCCTCTTGTTTTATCCTTGAATTCCAATATATGCACACTAATGTCCGACTTGTAGGGTCAATAAAAAGACAAAATTGAGGTAGAGTCACTACTATTTCTTAAAATTATAATATATTCGAGGAGATGCTAATCATAGTCAATACTGTTTTATAGTGTACAATCTAGATATATGACTAGGTAGATGTACAAGAACGTATCTAAGATTTAACGGTTACGGGTATCACTATAAATTTACCACGGCTCCTAAAGAAAAAGTAATATTAGAAGGTATTTAGTTGGTTCATCATCTGCTCTGAGGTAATACGATTCGCCAAACAAATTTTATACCGATTACCAAACCAACATCAAACGAAGATTAGATATATCTAATAAACTTCCTCTCAAATCAGTTTCATCACATAATACTACAGAAAATTAAAAATGTCAAAAAAAACTAAAACAGTTGACCTATCAACCTAGTATGTTAGAATTTGGACAAAAGAATACCTCAACTTAAAAACAAAACAAAAAAAATATAGTTTTATTAAACAATTTGTTACTAGTATTTTGATTATCAGGGGCCTTTATCTACGTAAATATATTTAACATAAATATTGAAAAAAAATTATATATATCTAGGTAAAATTTACAAGATACAAGAATTTTGGAGTTTTATCAAATTGCAAATAAAAATAAGGAAAGAAAGGGACGAAAGGAAAAAGAAGTCAATAGAACCAGAAAAGAAAAAAGAAAAGGCAATGAAAAATGGACAAAAAGAAGTTAGTTACAAATTATGAATGAAAGCATAAGTAGTAGTCCTGGCTCTAGTCCTGGGATTCAAGCACAGGGCCTCATATTAGGAGATAACTTTGTAGGACCTCCTTAATCATATGACATATCCTACAAAAACGTAGAAGGATGAAAACCAGGTGTAAATATTTACACCATGTCATCCTCTACTACACCAAATTAAAGCATATCTAAAGATACAAATAAAATGCTGAAAAAAAGTCTGAAGCCTCAAGATTCTACCCACATACATACTTTACCTTTGCCTGTCGCACAAGCAAGTGTTCCAACCATATAAGGATGGGCAGCCAAACGGTATGGAATAGTAGGCATGTAATCGCTGTGCAAAGTACGGATAACTTTCCGAGCTGCTCATAGTTTTCTCCTCCAAATAGACAACGGCATTGTCCGAGCTGTGTTGAACATGAAATTACCTATGTAACTCCCGAGTACGTGCCAAATCATTCGTAGAATAAAGACGGACAATCAAGCTTGTCAAGAAAATTAAACAGAAGAACAAACCTTGTTGTTGCCAGAAAACTCCCAGAAGGTGAAAAATATGCAGAATAAACAGGACATTGTGGTTGATCTCTATTCATACTCCTCAAGTCCCAAATAGAGAGAGTTTTGTCTGATGAACTTGTAGCTAAAATATTATTATCATTTGGCTTGCAATGTATTGTGTTGATTCTATCTCTATGCAATCCCCATGACGATGATGGCGTGCTATCCCTTATATCAAATATTTTTAATTGTCCAGATTCATCACCAAAAATTATACAGCTTACAGACTCTACTTGTTGACAAATGGAATGTATCGCAAAAGGATCTTGATATACCTCACTGAAGTCCTCCTTTTCAACATCCAACAACATAATACGTTGATCATAACTTGAAGTAAATATCTGCATGTATATATATAAGAGTAGTTTCTTATTATGTAATGTGGCAAATTGCCATACTAGAAATTAAAGGTGAGGAATGTATGAAATAGCTCAGCAGCACACGAATAGCTTTTCAATTTCATAGTCTACTCACACATATTTTGGTTTCGGATAAATTATAGTTACAAGTGTCATCACAAATTTCCGAAGACTTATAGGAGAGAAATTTCAAGAGGAAAAGCAATTTCAAAAGCTTTAGAAGCAACAGTGCATTTTAAATACTTTAAGACATTTACATATCCATGACTCGATGGCAATGGTACATATGCCAAGCATTGTTTTGATAACAAGGTAATACAAATCTCAAGTAGTCAGGAAGAAAAAAAAAACAAAGAAAAAAAGAAGCAAAACTCAAGTTACCTTGGACATGGAGAACGACTCAATTGTGATTCCAGATACCTTAGACAGATGAGGATGATATACATAAATTCTCTTATCCATATTCTCTTCTTCAAAGTCTACATTCCATAGCCCCAGGTAGCCATCCTCATCCCCGACAACAACTACTCTCTTATCGGCTGTGGGTAAGAACTTCACATCTGAGATGGCACCTTTCACCACTTGTGTTCTTCCCTTGGGGTTCAACTCTAACATGTCCAAATTAACTACCCCATGAATTGCTCTTGTATCCAATAATGGCGGATTATTTCTTCTCAAATTTTTTATTGTTCGCTAACTCGTCTGAATTAGAAGAATGTTTTGCTAATTTCTTTGCCTCAACTTTATCTTTGAGGCCATCTCTAAATTCCGGTCGTATTCCTTGATTTCTACGAGACAAGCGTTGAACAGTAGTTGAAGCTTCAACATCAAGATCTCTACAATCACATTCATATGAGAAACCACGTGAAATAAGACCAAAGAAAACACTTATATGAAATTTTTAGTAGCAGCATTTTGCATGGGCCAGGTATCTCGATTTATTAAGAATGAAGAATGAAATATAGTGTACTGAGTGATGTGAGTTATCTTGGAGATGAACCTTTTGCGTCTTTGCGGCAGCTTTGAACTAGCTGCTCTTCTGTTATCTGCCATTAAGAGACGAACAAAAATAAGCAACTCAACTATGAAAGGAGAGGAGGGAGATGTATATGTACTTATGGATTGTCATAGTGTTGTTACTAGTAGTATTTTCCTTTCTTTAATTATCTGCACTTTGAAGATCCAAAATTTTATAAGAGAGAATGCCAAAAGTCACGCAATAAATATATCTTATTCGGATAGACGTGAAGTTATCGTTAATTTAATTGGCTGAATCTTAATTAATCAGTCTTTCTTGTCTATTTTGAGTGTCTCTTTCAAAATAACTGTTGCCTTCCCAAATCAATAAACAAGTTTTTTTTTTTTTTTTAACTTACCTTTGTTATAACAATTTTCTAAAAGCTTTATTTAAATTTTCAAGAGTTAAAGAGGGAGTATTTTTTCAAAGAAAATAAATTGCATCTACTAATTCAAACGGCATATTCATGTTCTCCATTATTAATTGTATGCATTCCAGCACCAATATCTATATAATCTGCCATGTAAGTGATTTGGTTAATTTAATCAGCATTAAGCTCCAACTAGACTTGAGCCGCAAATTAATTATGTGAGTAGAGCATAATTTCACCTTCGGTTATCCGTTCCAAAATGATTGTTACTCTCTCCGGTTTATATTATTTGATTTTTTTTGTGTTTTCACGCATATTAAGAAAATTACCTTTTTAGCATTAATTAGCAATATAATTGACTATATTAACCCTTATTCAAACTATTACTCCATCTGTTCCAATTTATATGGCAGCATTTCCTTATTCGTCTGTTCCAAAAAGAATGGCAGCATTTTAAATTTGATAACAATTTAACTTCAAAATTACAGTTTTGCCATTACTGAAATGATTTATAACCACACAAACATCTTTACTTCATTTTACACCACAAGTTTCCAAAGTCTTCCTTTATTTCTTAAATTTTGTGCCGAGTCAAACTATGACACATAAAGTGGAACGGAGGGAGTATTACTTATCATTTTGTTTAAAATCATTTATTAACAAAGGGTAACATTGTAAAATTGTGTCTTGATTTCCGAAAAGATCAAATATTGTGGACCAAAAAAAATAGGCTAGAAAATCAAATAAAATGGACCGGAGGGAGTATATTTATAAAATTGGTAACAATTTAACTTACATCTTTCCAACTTTTACTCAATTATAACCACACAAATATCCATAACTTATGTTAGATCACAAATTTCAAAAGTCTTCATTTCTCTATTAAACTTTGTGCAAAACCAAACTATGACAAATAAAATGGGACGAGTTTTATAATTCACCATTGAATGGAGCACACGTAATACCCAGAGACTACTTATAGAGTAATACTTCCAACTAGAATGAGCTCAACATATTAAGGGTACAACCTCACTTGCAGTTACTACAAGCTTTCATATAAAGATAACACATTCCTATGAAGTTCAGCAAACAGCATACCAACTACAAAACAAGTTATTAGGAGCACCGAACTAGCTTTAAAACATCCCAGAGACAACCTTCAGTAACAAAAATAAAATTTGTGCAGAGTACTGTAATTACACACCACCTCCAGAAAAGCTAGGTTGCTAACTTTTTCAAGATCACACAAAACAAGGTCAGTTTGTCATTGCGCACACAGTCCGTAAGCTTCTTTCATTGATAGCAGAAACTGAATGTGCACAACATCATGCTGCAGCGCCATGATCCTAACAAGATGGGGCAAAAACCAAAAGGAGAAAGACAAGTGTGTTTTTCAGTTTTGTATATTATTCGGGAAGAATATATTTCAATTGTTTTTCAAACTTTTAGCAACGGCATGGACAATAAGACATCAGTAGCAAAACTATAGGACATCAATAAATGTGATTGTAGAGATCATGACGTTGAAAGATATAATCTGCAAGCTATTTTAGCTTCTTTATGTGTTCTTTTTGATGCAACAACCGTTTTGAAGAATATGTTTCATACCACCACATTAGGAATGTATGATAGCAAAATATGCAAGTTAACTAACTAAAACTGAAAAGAAAAATATGAGCTGACTATTGCAAGCAATAATACAAAAAGTAAGGCTCTTTAAATCTGAAGATTTTTTTTTAAAAAAAAGTATAAAAATAAGTAGCAAAGAGTGGAGAAAATCAGAAGCAAAAACTACAGTAGACGTCTCAAGGATTTAAAACAAATAAAAACAAAACCATAACTGTAATTAAGAATAGAGTAATTATGAGCTGTCCAAAAGGAGCGTTGCTTTTAATATAGTTGGAAAAGTACAAGCACCATTGTGACACCTAGGCAAATGTGCAAAGTTGAGAATTCAAGTAGAATTGGCCAAAAATTTTCCAACCGGACCTTACATGAAGGGTATTTTGAAGAGTCTGCATCAAGCGAATAAATTCTCGACAGTTATTTTGGATATTTGTCCACAGGAACTGAATGATTTGGGTAACTGATTGTCTATCGACTTAATACACCTAATTAAAGTGAGATGTTATAATCTATGCACCTCCTAAAGACACTAGAATGGATTGAATAGTATCTACCGATTTTCGTTACAAGAACCTGGTTCTTCTGAACGTAGAACCTAGTTCTTACCTTAACACTTATACTATTTAAAATACTGCAACTCGCCACACCACACACACAGAAGACGCAAGGGTTTTACGTGGAAAACTCCTTGCTAAAGGGAGAAAAACCACGACCCACACTCTGGTATTTTAGAACTGAATACACTAACACAAGAGCAAAGTTTCTGATTACAAACTCTGTAACCAAGGAGCTACACTCTAGACCCTAAACACTACTCAAAGCTAAACTCTAGTTTTTCAGTAATTACACAAGAGTTCACCTAATACATATGTTTCTGCAATAAGCCAATAGGTAAAAACTATGAATGCTCAAACTAAGACAACTTACAACTCGATGAACCTAGACAGAATATCTAGACTCGATACACTGCATGCACTTCAGTTGTCTTATCCAGTTTACTCACGTAGAAAGATGCTAGATTGCCTTTGTATGCTCTCAACTCTCCATTTGTGAATAACTGAGTTTACGGCTGTCTCCACTACTTGTATTTATACGGGTCTTGAAACCCTAGTTGAGTCCTACAAGGAATCCTTTTAATTATGGCAAGTCAGAATTCCTAGCAACTCTTTTCCTTGTTGAAGTCCAACTCTTTTTCACACTTCGAAGATACAGCCTGGGCACCGCCTCTTTTAGTCTGACCAGGATGTATATTCATTCACGCGCCACTACTCCTAGTTCCTCAGGGATTTGCAACCCGCAATTCTTTTCGATCAATGGTGCCCTTCATTTCAAGGACTAGGTTTTTCGTGGGAACCTCTGAATCCTTTACGTTTGTCGTACTTCAAAACCAGCTCTCAACAAATTCCCCCTTTTTGATGATGACAAACAAATGTTGTCCAAAAACCTGAATAGACATAAACCAAAAGCACAGAAGCAAAAGTAACAAGTTCAAGAAAAAATGAAACAGATGAATTAGGTCACAAACACCCCAACATTTCCTTCTTCCCACTTTTGGCATCATAAAAAAGATTCAAATACCTGCATGAACCTGTTAATACTATCCAGCCTAAAGCACAAGGCAACAAGTCAGTAATAAGAGCACACACAAGCCGAAATAAGGGCCCAATCAAGAACCAATTACTTAACAAGGAAATAGTCACAATCATAAGAAAATTAAAACCATTATCCAGGGTGTGATATCAACACAACCCCATCAATAAGTACACAACTGAAACATAAATTGTTTTAAACAACCATCAGATGCAACGTGAGAGAATTGGAAGGAATAGACAACAGGCAGAAAGAGGAATTGGAGGATAGGACAGGAGGACTCAAAGCTGAATGTTGAAGTGTTTGACAAACGCCTCAAGTTGCTTCGTATTCTTGGCCCTTTCCATCACTAGCTCGACCTGATACCTGTGGCAGTCTATCTTCAAACGATCAATTTCTTGATCCTTCAACTTCAGCTGTCTGTGGAGCTCTACATTTTCTGTATTAACCTCAAGGACATGAGTCTCCAGCTCCTTCACAGCATCAATGGCCTCTTCAGGTCCATTGTCCTCACTTTTCTCTGTTAGCTCTTGCTTGGCCTGCATTGGTTTCTTAGAAGCTCTGCTTTCCTTGAAGAAGTCACAATTTTTAAGCACATTGTGCCCAAACATTTGATGAATGGTCGGCTTCTTCCCAGCTTCCAGAGGAACCCCAAAATGTTCAAGTACCTGCTGGAGGATGTAGGAATGCACAAGGGAATGTGGCTTTTGATCTGTGTCAGCAATCCTCTTTATATGTCTGATTATCAGTCCAGGGAAATTGATTTTTACCCCCATGTCCAGCAAGTCCATGTATGTCAGGTCCAAAGCATTATCTTCACAGTTCCTCTCACCTCTAGGCAGAAGGAACCTGTGCACAAACTCAAACAGCAACTGGTGTGCAGGTTCCATCTCCTTCTTATCAACCTCCCTCTCCTTCCCTAGTTTGGGTTTACCTGAGAACTTCTTGACTACATCCAGATGAGTCACTCCATCAGTCCTCTTTGGCCATTTCAATTTTATATACCTGCAATAACCTTCAGCAGGTATGTCAAGAATCACTCCAAGTTCAGGTCTCCCACACTCTATCTCAATTCTCCTCACTGTGGTGAACACTCTCCTGGCATTAACTCTGCAATTTGTGTAGAATTCTCTGATCTCATCAACAAATAACTCTCTCTTTGTTGCCAAACAAACCCAGCTATCCCTGGTTAGCCATCATTCTCAGCAGTGGCTTTATGTAAAATTCCTTCTCATCATGTAGGATGCTGCCAGGCAACACCTGATACTTTGAGAAGAAGGCCACCCTGTCAGCTTCTTCTTCACTACCTTTTCTTCTTTTTTTGTTCTCAGCTTCACTATCTGTATCAGAGTCACTTGGCTCTGCATAACTTCCATCCTCATCTCTCTCTTCCTGTACTTCCTCATCTTTCCTTTCTTCTTCTTCCCTTTTCTTTGCCTCTCTGTCTCTTACATTTGTCTTCACCATGTCTGCAAAACCACCCACATCCACTCTCACACAAAGAATCGCTAGGGCCCGCATAAAATTTCTTCAAAAAGGCGACAAAAAATTGGCTAAGAAGATGAGGTCAAGAGCAGTACCTACTACGCCCTTTGCACAAAGTTCATCCCAATCACCGTCTGAGGTAATTCCTGACCCTGTTTCATCTACTCCTGTTGGTTTATTAGATATAAAAACCCCTGGTACTACAGACACTGAAACCCTAGTAACAGGACTAGACAAAATTATAGGAGTTGAACATGATGACAGAATAGATAGGGGGAACCCATGTGAAACAGAGCAAGATAGTGTACAGGATGAACTTTGGGAAGATTCACAGGTGCCTTTGGTTGAAAAGACTGGTGTAGAGTTGGATATTGCAGAAAGAGTGAAAGAACAATTTAGGGAATAAAATCTTGTTTAAACCCTTAGAGAAAGTGAAATGGAACCCTGTAAAGATGTTGGGAGTACTGAGAAGAATGAGGTAGAATATGTGCCAAAAGGTCCTGTATTTGGAGGACTGGTCTTGCTAAAGCCTCAAAGAATTTGTGTCAAGAGCCTGTTGCTTGTCCAAATTCCACTGAAGCTGATGATACAGACTTAAACTGGACAGATTCTGAAGAAGAGGAGAATGAGGAGATTGCTCAAGAAAAGGTTGAAAAAGAAGAGGTTACTAAGAAAGCAGTAGAATCAAAAAGAAAGAGAAAGTTTGGTGAAGAGGATGAGAGTCTGGAAGGTTAGGAAGAAGAAGAAGAGGTTGTGTTTGTCAAATAAAACAAAGTAGAGCCTGAAAAAATGAGGAGACTGGTGAAATGGGGAAATCCAGTATTGAAAATAAAACTGGTTGATGAAGCTAGTGAAGATAGTGATGACAAGACTGTTAATGAACCTGTTGCCAGGAGGGTTGGCACTAAATGTAAGAGACAGAGAGGCAAAGAAAAGGGAAGAAAAAGAAAGGAAAGATGAGGAAGTACAGGAAGAGAGAGATGAGGATGGAAGTTATGCAGAGCCAAGTGACTCTGATACAGATAGTGAAGCTGAGAACAAAAAAAGAAGAAAAGGTAGTGAAGAAGAAGCTGACAGGGTGGCCTTCTTCTCAAAGTATCAGGTGTTGCCTGGCAGCATCCTACATGATGAGAAGGAATTTTACATAAAGCCACTGCTGAGAATGATGGCTAACCAGGGATAGCTGGGTTTGTTTGGCAACAAAGAGAGAGTTATTTGTTGATGAGATCAGAGAATTCTACACAAATTGCAGAGTTAATGCCAGGAGAGTGTTCACCACAGTGAGGAGAATTGAGATAGAGTGTGGGAGACCTGAACTTGGAGTGATTCTTGACATACCTGCTGAAGGTTATTGCAGGTATATAAAATTGAAATGGCCAAAGAGGACTGATGGAGTGACTCATCTGGATGTAGTCAAGAAGTTCTCAGGTAAACCCAAACTAGGGAAGGAGAGGGAGGTTGATAAGAAGGAGATGGAACCTGCACACCAGTTGCTGTTTGAGTTTGTGCACAGGTTCCTTCTGCCTAGAGGTGAGAGGAACTGTGAAGATAATGCTTTGGACCTGACATACATGGACTTGCTGGACATGGGGGTAAAAATCAATTTCCCTGGACTGATAATCAGACATATAAAGAGGATTGCTGACACAGATCAAAAGCCACATTCCCTTGTGCATTCCTACATCCTCCAGCAGGTACTTGAACATTTTGGGGTTCCTCTGGAAGCTGGGAAGAAGCCGACCATTCATCAAATGTTTGGGCACAATGTGCTTAAAAATTGTGACTTCTTCAAGGAAAGCAGAGCTTCTAAGAAACCAATGCAGGCCAAGCAAGAGCTAACAGAGAAAAGTGAGGACAATGGACCTGAAGAGGCCATTGATGCTGTGAAGGAGCTGGAGACTCATGTCCTTGAGGTTAATACAGAAAATGTAGAGCTCCACAGACAGCTGAAGTTGAAGGATCAAGAAATTGATCGTTTGAAGATAGACTGCCACAGGTATAAGTTCGAGCTAGTGATGGAAAGGGCCAAAAATACGAAGCAACTTGAGGCGTTTGTCAAACACTTCAACATTCAGCTTTGAGTCCTCCTGTCCTATCCTCCAATTCCTCTTTCTGCCTGTTGTCTATTCCTTCCAATTCTCTCACGTTGCATCTGATGGTTGTTTAAAACAATTTATGTTTCAGTTGTGTACTTATTGATGGGGTTGTGTTGATATCACACCCTGGATAATGGTTTTAATTTTCTTATGATTGTGACTATTTCCTTGTTAAGTAATTGGTTCTTGATTGGGCCCTTATTTCGGCTTGTGTGTGCTCTTATTACTGACTTGTTGCCTTGTGCTTTAGACTGGATAGTATTAACAGGTTCATGCAGGTATTTGAATCTTTTTTATGATGCCAAAAGTGGGAAGAAGGAAATGTTGGGGTGTTTGTGACCTAATTCATCTGTTTCATTTTTTCTTGAACTTGTTACTCTTGCTTCTGTGCTTTTAGTTTATGTCTATTCAGGTTCTTGGACAACATTTATTTGTCATCATCAAAAAGGGGGAATTTGTTGAGAGCTGGTTTTGAAGTACGACAAACGTAAAGGACTCAGAGGTTCCCACGAACAACCTAGTCCTTGAAATGAAGGGCACCATTGATCGAAAAGAATTGCGGGTTGCAAATCCCTGCGGAACTAGGAGTAGTGGCGCGTGAATGAATATACATCCTGGTCAGACTAAAAGAGGCGGTGCCCAGGCTGTATCTTCGAAGTGTGAAAAGGAGTTGGACTTCAACAAGGAAAAGAGTTGCTAGGAATTCTGACTTGCCATAATTAAAAGGATTCCTTGTAGGACTCAACTAGGGTTTCAAGACCCGTATAAATACAAGTAGTGGAGACAGCCGTAAACTCAGTTATTCACAAACGGAGAGTTGAGAGCATACAAAGGCAATCTAGCATCTTTCTACGTGAGTAAACTGGATAAGACAACTGAAGTGTATGCAGTGTATCGAGTCTAGATATTCTGTCTAGGTTCATCGAGTTGTAAGTTGTCTTAGTTTGAGCATTCATAGTTTTTACCTATTGGCTTATTGCAGAAGCATATGTATTAGGTGAACTCTTGTGTAATTACTGAAAAGCTAGAGTTTAGCTTTGATTAGTGTTTAGGGTCTAGAGTGTAGCCCCTTGGTTACAGAGTTTGTAATCAGAAACTTTGCTCTTGTGTTAGTGGATTCAGTTCTAAAATCGCAGAGTGTGGGTCGTGGTTTTTCTCCCTTGAGCAAGGAGTTTTCCACGTAAAATCCTTGTGTCTTCTGTGTTTGTGGTGTGGCGAGTTGCAGTATTTGAAATAATATAAGTGCTAAGGTAAGAACCAGGTTCTACGTTAAGAAGAACCAGGTTCTTGTAACGAAAATCGATACACTATTCAACCCCTTCTAGTGTCTTTAGGAGGTGTATAGATTATAACAAGAATGTACATTGACAAAAGGTAATAAGAATAGATAGAGGACATGTGATAGAGGATTAGATGAATCACTTAATTAAGAATATAAAAGAACAGTTAGTGCTCGAACAAAAGAACAAAACACCACAAACATTTTGAAGAGAAGAATCAACAACAGAATATATAAAAAAGGAGAAGATTGAGCAACCGGGAAATTACAGACGTCTCCAAGAAGTTTCTCACCACAAACATTTTGAATGTCAAGTCCGAAATCATTAACTCAATAGTTTATCACATTACATCAATTATAAGACTAATTCAACTAATTGTGCATTGGAATGTTAGTTGGAGGATCATACTGGTCAAGTTAAGATTCGAAGAGATCAAGTCTTTCACGCCCTTCGAACTCAAGAGTATAAACGGTTCAGCAAAACTAAAGATCATCGACCTCAATTGGACACACATTACAAGGAGATAACTCTTAGGAGCAACTCACGGACATTGGGGATTATGAGCTTGTATATTCATTTTAGCAGTTTCAAGGCTCTTTAGTCCTAAATAACTTCCATGAGAAAATAAAACTTTCTGGGAGTTGATGCAATTTCACTAAATAGAATACAACAAAACAAGCAACAATCATAGCCTAAAGCTTTTGACCAACATTCATGGACAAAATATATTCAAAAGAAAAAAAAAAAACATTAAAGGAAAAAACTAGGAGATACTTGTAATACTATGATCAGATCCAAATAGTTTACTAAGTAGTCTTAATACTTTCTTTAGCATACAGGAACATGTATGATAGATTTGGACTAAGACGATACTTCCAAAAGCCATTTGTTGAACGAAGAAAAATAAAGTCACTTACTGAATGTCTTATTGAAGTGTTAAATATCAAAGATCGTATGAGGATTGAATCCAAAATGTTTTATACACTTGTTTCTAGAAGAATCCTAATTTACCATCTTTTAAGATACACAAGCCAATGAGGCAATGAGTATCGATAAAGGATATAAACTAGATGTAAATATTACAGTAGAGAGAAAAGATTAGGTGATTGTTAGCGATGCCACGAGGGAAAGAGGTTTGTTACAACAGACATTATAATGCATTGTGGGATAAGGATTAGAAAGATAGCTTTTATCAACTCAGATATAACACAAAATTAAACAACTATCTTTGTCACTTCAAACATTCTTCCTTCCACATGAGCAAGTATTTAAACATATGTGGGAGGATGAAATCACACAACGCAAAAACTATGTACTATGAAACGGTACAACTGATATAGAGTAATTATTCTCTGAACACCATTTGACACATTATCAAAAGTAGATACCAAAAAGCAGATAGAATGGTTACCTTAATGAAAGCAGAATAGGCATTTGAAATTACTTGAGTAAGCTCTAATTTTGCTTCGAAGTATGATCTTAGCACCTCTTGTTCCAGTAGTTCAGGAGAATGTTGCTAACATACAATTTCAACATGCACAAAAATTAGAGAAGTCATTGGTTTTGCATTTTGTTCATAGGAAGGGACCAAAATAGTTCATTGAGATGTGAGTGGTAATACCACGCGAAGAAGCTAGAAAAGAAGTTCAACAAGAAGTTGCAACAGCTAGCTTGCCAAAAATAACTAACATTCGATACCATTTAATTAGACCAAATAATGGTAACCATATAGAAGCAAATAATTTTACACAAGACACGCTTGATATCCTAATATGCTTACATTAGTTTCACTCAAGACATTGTCATTACAATATTTGCACCAGTTTTAGGTCCCTATTTCATATTAGCGCAGACACTTGCTAGAACAACTTAAGTATTTATGTTTTCTTAAGATCTTTTAAATTAAATAAACAATGGGTCAATAGCAAGTGGAATGTCATGAGAAACGTTTGATAATTGTTTGAAAGTTCTTTTCAAAATGGTTAGATATCAAAATTACAAACTTGATGCCATCTAATCTAGATGTACATAAGGATATTCCCTCATTATTCTATTCTTCCAAAAGATGAACGAGTCCATATCATATCCAAATACTTTATCCTCCTTCAACTTTTTAAGAGATCCTTAGAGCGAAACATGAAACAAAAGTAACATATTATAGTATAGATCATTTACAAAACAGCAAAGAAATGTGACAGTAAAAACAACTAGATCAGTGAGGCATGAGCACAACTGCTGTAAATTCTTGCTACTGAATGACAGGAAAAGACAAATAATTTTTTTTTAAAAAAAATAAAACAACCATACCATTTCTGGCGACTTGGCTTAACTCCACAACAAAATTTTGAAACTTTACCATTAGTCGCAAGCTTTGAGCATAGAGATCAAACTGCTTCACACCAACTTGGTTTGAATTTCCATGCGAACGGGTCATAGCATTAAAAATAAGTTGTAAATCTTCAATCAGTGGCTTCCTCAAATCAAAGAGAGCTTGCAAATCCATCACATTTTTGGGTATAATAATAGGTTTTGGTAGCACGGTTTCCGGAAGATCCTTGGGTTGTTTTAGTTGCTCCGTTTTTGGCATGTTGTGTGGTTCAGACAGTTCGACCCATATTTTCTTACATAAGTTGAACACCTTGAGTTCCTTGAGTTCGTGTGGGGTTTTAGGAGTGGTACCAGACTGGACATGCTTCACATATTTCTCATTAAAACGTCTAATTTTCTCACTTAACTGAATCCGTGTGGCTGCAAAACTAAGGGACTCAGTGATGAAATCATAAAACTTGACCATATTTTTACGGGAATCAACCCCTGTTTCTTCTTTGAACTTAATAACACCTTCAAGTATGGTTATGTCATCCTCGTCAGTAAATATTTTTGAAAAACACTTGGATTTTCCACTTTGCACTCTCTCAATTTTTGACTCTGCATCGCTAAATGATGTTTCATTGTAAAGTATTTTGCTACCCAAATTCTTCTCTGAATATATTTTTCTTTCTTGAGCATCATTCTTCTTTGTCTTTCTTTTTCGTTTCTTTTCAAGAAGTTGTTCATCTCTTGGCAATTTTTGTGTGCAGTCCTCGGAAGAATCAGATCTTCTCCCTGTATCTTCCAACATTGTTGAAAAGCTTAGAATATGGAGAAAGAGAAAGTTAGAAAGAGGCACAAAGCTTGAGTGATGAGGAATACGGGAAAATGGGAAGGTGACTGATTGAACAGGAAAAGACTTTTTGAAAGGTCTAATCTCTGTATTCTTGGAATGATTAATCTTTTGGCGGCAGAAAATTAATTACTGGTCACAGAATTGGCCAAGTTAAAGGCAGTCTGGTAGTACTATAACCTACTCCTTCCATCCCAATTTATTTGTTAGTAGTTTGACTTAGCACAAAATTTAATAAAGAAGGGAAGACTTTTGAAACTTATGGTTTAAAATAAGTCATAGATATAATTGTGTGTCTATAAATGAGTCAAAAAGTAACTTTAGAGTTGAATTGTTATCAAATTTAGAAATATGACAATCTTTTTGGGACAGACTAATAAAGAAAGTATGACAAACAAAGTGGGACAGAGGAAGTATTTTAGATTCCTTAGGGGTCGTTCGGTACGAGAGATTTGATTACTTATCCCGGGATTAAATTTGGGATTATAATTATCCCATGTTTGATTTGTGGTATTAACTAATATGGGATAAATTTTATACCTCATTCAAGGGATAATTCTATCCCACATAGGAGGTGTGATTAACAATCCCGAGATTATCGGGATAACACACTGTATAACCGAACGACCCCTTAATCTTTACTTCCCTAATTTACTTTTCTTTCTTATTTTAGCTTACATTTGATTTAGTTTTATACTATTTCCTACTGCACTCAATCGTCGCTGTAGTGGCAAGAATTATCAGAAACTATCATAATTGCTCGCCTCGAATAAGAAAGTACCTGGAGTACTAACATATCTTTAAGCTCCGCCCAATCTATACAAGGTGCTGCTCGCTTTCTCTCAGCCATCTTCCGCATCTGAAATAAGACAATAATCCTTGGAAAGGTCACAAGTCCCTGCGGCTCCCCTTTTTGAATACCCCCCTCACTCCACTCCCCCGGAGTGAATTCATTGTCTAGGGAAGTTTCTCTTTGGATGTTACTCCCTCCGGTCCACTTTATATGATTTTTTGGTATTTTTTTTAGGTTCAAAATATTTGATTTTTTCAAAAATCAAGATGATATTTGTTTTGACTTTCCAAAGTTACCCTTATTAATAAATTAAACACATAAAGCTATCACAATTTTCTATAATTAAATTTTGAAAGAGATGAAGGTTAATTTAATAAATGACATATTTAATTAATGCTAAAAGGTGGATTCCTTGGTTTGTGTGGAAACAGCCAAAAAATCAAATAATATTGACCGGAGGGAGTATATATATAGAGAGTAATTGCGCATGTGCCCCATACTTAAAATAATAAAAAACTTCTTAAGTAAAAACAATGTGTTTCGAATTATAAAAGAGCTAGGACGTATTGTCGAATATGTTAGGACCAATATCCGACTTTTCAGGACCAGCAATGGCTTGTGATTAAATATTAAGTAATTACTTGATAAAAGATTTCTAGTAGATGCACAAAAAATGATTATGCTAACTGTGGTTGATTAATTTATAATACAACCATCTGAAATGTTCCTAGAAGAGCATAATAACCACAATTGAAAAATGATGTATCCGTAACATATTCAAACACAGTAACAAAGAGATACTGCAATCATACGATGAAACATGAAAAAATAAAAAGGAAAATAAAGGTAACAAAAAGAAAATGAATGACATTACAATATCTGAATTGTTTAATAAGGTTAATTTAACTATGAAGGAAAAGATAAAAAAGACTTAGAATGGAACCACAAAAAGTTTATAAACTTAAGACGGTGTTTTCATGGATTTCTGAAATTTCCTTTTATCGTTTAATATATCGAAAAACTCATACACAGACGTAGCAAGGGAAACCATTGTATGTTAACTATACACGAAATTAGCAAAACATTCTTTGAGAGTAATAGGAAAAAAATTCAATTACCTGATTTGTCACTTATAGAATGGCTTTGCATATTGATAAGAATCAAATACGGAAAAAGATAAACAAGATAAAAAGCGAGACGAGGCTTGAACAAAGACCCAAGTAGCACCGAAGAACTTGTTTCGATACACCTCGGGTGGATGTCAAGGATCACCTACACTACGCAACTACCCTCGAGTCAACTAGAACTCGCGAGTAGAATGATCGGGGCGGGGTCGTTGTCCAACTAGAGTCCATTAGAAGTACACAAATCACAAACATAGGTTGGTTTTTCATAAAGGGTTTTTTACACAAATATACAAATTTCCACCCTTAATTACAAAAAAATAGCAATATTTTTCTAATTACAATACATAACAATATATTTTCTAACACATTCATAAAAACCCTAGCTATATAAAGTTTATTTTTCTCATTTGCTCATTCCTCCCCTATTAGCTCATCACATCTGTCCAAACATTTGAAAAATTCACCGGAAAAAAAAAAAACTCACCAGTCTCCGCCGGAGCTCTGCCGGCGGTCCTCAATCGACCACCGCAGTTTGGCCACCAGAAATACCAAAGTATACCTTCCCAAACTCGTCTTGACCCCTACTTCCCAGATCCGACCTCCATTACCCTTGAAAATGCTTCCTTTGGCGTAGATCAGGCCAAAACAGTGGCGGAATCGTATGAATCGCAGCAAAATGTGGAGGCAGGCTCACGATGGTGATTCAATGATTTTTCATTGCATCAGTTCCTCGATCTCCTATCTGCTTAGTTTGTAACGTGAAGGCAGTCTCGCGGTGGTTTTCATTTTGACCTAGATGTGAAAATGTACTGCAAGAATATTCTGTTTCATTTGTCTACTGTTGGTGCTAGTGGTATAGCTGCCGGAGCTAGCTGGATTCGATGAAATAATTTGAAGAAGATAACAGTGATGGCTACTGAACTTCAATGTGAAGAACTCACAACAGTTTAATAAGTCTACAAAATATCAATTGGTGGGGATAGGGTGGGGTGGGGATGGGGTGGGGTGTTCTGTGAATGTGTATTTTCTGTTATTTAGATTTGTTTCATTTTTGTTTCGCTTCTGTTTCTTCAAAATTGTCCAGATTTCGTTTCTGTTTATGTTCCTGTTTATACGGATTTGTCATATTAATAAATTTGAACTCTTGTTTTCTATTGCTCGCGACTGATGGTGTTGAAACAATATGATACGGTTTGAAACATTGTTGAAACATTGAAACAATTGTTGCTACAGTTTGATACATCTGAAACGACGTAGAAACCGTATGATACTGTCTGAAACCACATTGAAACAATCTGAAATAACTGTTGAAACGGTCTGATACGGTCTAAAACGGGCGTTGATACAGTTTAAAATAGTATGATACAGTCTGAAACGGGACTTGATACAGTTTAAAATAGTCTGAAACAGAGTTGATACAGTCTGAAACGAGACTTGATACAGTTTAAAATAGTCTGATACAGTTTGAAACAATATTGAAACACTATGATACAGTCTGAAACAGTCTGATACGGTCTGAAATGGAAGATGATACAGTTTAAAATAGTCTGAAACAGTGCTGAAACAGCGTAGATACATTGAGATACAGTTAGATACGGTACAGAAACTGTAAGATACAGTGCTGCAGAAACAGTAGAAACGGTGCAGAAACAGTTAGAAACAGTTGAAACGGTGCAGAAACAGTTAGATACAGTGCTGCAGAAACAGTGCAGAAACAGTTGAAACGGTGCAGAAACAGTTAGATACGGTGCTGCAGAAACAGTTGAAACGGTGCAGAAACAGTTGAGATACGGTGAGATACAACGAGATACATCGAGGATGGGATGTGGAAAAGTGAAATTGGAGGAAATGATAGGAATAAAAGTGAAATTGAGGGAAATGGTGGGAGGAAAAGAATAAGGAGAAATGGGAGGAGCAAAAGTGATAGTGGGGGAAATAAGAGGAAGAATGTGAGGGTTTGATATGTTATGAGAAAATATTGCTATGTTTTTGCTATATTTGTAATTAACTTGTGTTTTCTTCTATATAGGGTAATTTTACTAAATGTTGCTATGTTTGGTAATTAAGCTCTAAAACTTGTACTTTTATGTAAAAAATCCTTTCATAAACCCAAAGAGTTCCACTCTTTACAATATTCATTCATCATTCAAAATAAGCTAAGGAATGAAATAAGCTATCTAGGTATTTATAGAGGTTTCTAGGCATTAAGTAAAAGGTCTATAATGCCCACAAACTAGGCTTTAAGCTAAAAGACCATGCAAGATCAAAATAGTCACTTCACACTTAAAATCTCGTGTTTCAGCAAATTGGGCGGAGCGCTCACAAAGTTGGTCAGTGGAAGGGGCTGGGCGGACCGCTTGGGCCAAGTGTATCTCAGGCGGGGCGCCTGGCTGCCTGTGTGGTGGAGCACCGATGCTCCATCGCCTAAGCATGCTTGACTTATCACCGAAGCTCTTGCCCTTGCATCCTTTGCATCTTCCAAGCTTGATACATGTTGGAAAGGTGTCTTGGCTCGATTTGGTCCTTATTATCCTCCCCTTCTTGAGAAGATTTCGTCCTCGAAAACAATGCATTCACGTCCTTGGCATCATCTCTTCGGGGTGCCCAACGCTCTCCTCCCTTGTAACCCTTGATCGTCATTTTGACATAGGTCTCTTCCAAGATCTCCCTTGCCTTAACATGGAGCTTAGAACCTACAAGCAACGACAAGCAAACACAAGATTTCCTACTTTGAAAGTAGGTTAGTACAAGAAGTGTGGAAAACACACTCTTGTGATATAACCAAGCATCAATGTTTAGCACAAATACCAAATCTCCAATGAGATCATCAAGCACTTGGTTCAATGAAAACATGCACTCAATAGAATAGCGAGCAAATAGGTCATGGGGACATGGAAAATGCAAGATCAAGCTATCAAAATCCCCTTGAACCTTAAGCTCAAAATCAACAAACCAATCCCTCCTCAAAGTGTGATCAACATGTGGAGTGGAATGAGTCAAATAACCCAACATGCAAGTAACATCAAGTACTCCACTCCCCTTCTTTAGAGCATACTTACTCACACCAAGGGATTTCCTTTCACCTCCCATTTCATCACCTAAGCAACCCTTCTCAAAAGACAAGCTTTCAAGGAAGGTATTGATAATGGCCTCTTCTTCATCATAACCCCAACAAACAAAAGTAGGGTCACTCAAAGAGTCATTTACCTCATTCAAATTCTCACACAATGGGTTGCCTAAGGAGTCAAACCCTTCACACCATGGGGGTTCCATTTGACTAACCACCCTAGTCCGATACAAGTCTTTACCACTAATGAGAATGCCTTCAAACAATGGATTAGTAAAAGCATGCATCCCAACATCATGATCAAGCATAGACAAGTTATCGAGACTAGGTTCATTTGAGGAGTCATCATAGACAACTTTGTCCAATTCATGCAATTTGGACTCCTCACGGTCACTATCCTCACCACAACACAGTGCCCCACCAAATAGAAGCATATCAATAAGGGTATGATCAACTATCTCATCTACCCATTTATCAAAGATTGGTGGAGTGTAATAGCAAAGGTCACAATCATTGTCAACTATCAATTCTACACTAGGGAGAGATTCATTGAACAATGAGCTCACGTCATGATGTGGCTTGGCATTTCTCTCAACTAGTGACACACAATCACACACAAGTTGACTACTAGACTCTTCACTAGTGGCGTATTCACTAGATGCATCACAATCACCAACTAATGTTGAGTCATCATAAGACAAAGAGCTAGTAGGCTCATGAAAAGGTGGAGTAACACTTACATTTGTAGTACTCCCTTGATCACTCACAAGGCTTGAAGTGTCATATGTAACTCCTTCTTCATGAAGCTCACATTGAAGATTTTCTTCCTCTTGTCTCTTCTTCCAAGCACATGGTTGAGGCTTCAATGGCTTGTCTTCATTTGTATCTACACAAGACCTAACACAAGAAAGAGTAGAATATGAAGAATTGTTAGAACAATGGGTGCTCTCACTCTCAATTTTTCTTTCCTCACCTCTCTTCTCTCTCAATTTTACCTCATGGTCAAGTGTAGTTGGTGGTGACAATCCACTCACATCACTCCTCAAATCCTCTCATTTTTCTTCTCTTAGATTGTCACCGGTCACTCTCTCACTTCTCTCTATCTTTTTTCTCTCATTTGAAGTGGAGTGACTCCCATTTTCATCATGCAATGGCAAGACAACAAGATTGTTTGCCTCGGGTTCAAGTACAATGGGTGACTTTGCTTTAGCTGCTTCCCTCAACTCCCTCATTCGCTTGTAGTCTTCCCTCACTTGCCTTAGAGTCAAAGGTTAAAGCGCATACTTCCTCCCATCTTTCTTGACCGTATATGAATTGGTCCGGCCATCGTGCACCACACATGTATCATATTGCCATGGTCTCCTAAATAATAGATGGCATGCTTGCATTGGGACAACATCAAATAAGATTTCATCTTTATAGCTTCCCATGCCAAGCTCAATCAATGCTTGCTCCACTACCTTCAACTCCCCACACTCACTTAGCCATTGTAATCGATATGGGTTTGGATGTTTCAAGGTGGGTATCTTCAATTGGGAAATTAATGTTTGGCTCACTATGTTGGCACAACTTCCCGAGTCGATAATCATGGAGCAAACTACACCCATGACTCGGCATCTAGCATGAAAGAGGTTTTCCCTTTGAACATTGTCCACCTCCTCTTCCATGAAAATGGTACTCAAACTCCTCCTAACCACCAAGAACATTTGAGGATCATCTCCTTCCTCTATAGCCTCCTCACAAGCAATCTCCTCATCCTCCTCATTTTCGGGCTCACTATCTTGCTCATAAACCAAATTGCCTACCACAACCATGGTTCTTTTTGTAGGACAATCTTTAGCAGTATGTCCATACCCCTTACACTTATAGCATTGAGTAGAAGTAAAAGTAGGATTGCTCAAGTGAGTTTTAAAATTACCTCCCAATGGTGGTGTAGACTTCTCATATGTTCTCTTCACTTCTTTGCTAGCACTTGCACCACTTGCACTTGGAAAGTTTGCATTTGGAGTCTTCCATTCTTTAGGTTGGCTCACGGGAGTAGGAGTGCTACTCTTGTAACGGTTGGACTTTTCTCCCTTAAGTCATTGTTCGGATTCAATTGCGGCTTCCAATAGATCTTGGAGTGAAGGATAAGAATGAAACCTCAATTGAGAAGCTATACCATAGCTCAAGCCATTCTTGAAGCAGATCATGGCTTGTTCTTCATTCTCGATCTCCATATACAATGCCATCAGGATCTTCTCAAACTCATCATAGGACTCATGAACCGTTTTGACACCTTGCTTTAGATCATAAAGCTTCTTAAGTTGCTCTTGACGATACCTAGGAGTCACATACTTGGTATTCATGAGATCCTTCAATTCATTCCAAGTCACATTCACATGCACACCCGCTCTTCTCCTTGTCCTTTTTATGGACTCCCACCAAGTAGAAGCGTAAGACTCAAAGGATGAAATAGCATAAGTACCTTTCTTCTCATCGGTCATCTCATTTGTGTCAAACACCCTCTCCATGAGTAGTACCCATTCCATGTATGCCTCCGGATCACAAGTTCCCTTAAAGATTGGAAGATTAAGCTTCACACTATTGAGATTGTTAAGATCACGACCTCCATGGTAAGGCTCCGGTTGGCCTCCATAATGGTCACCATATACACCATAATCCCTTCTAGCATTCCCTCCAACATATCCCATGGGTGGCCCTCGACCTCGGCCTCTACCCCTATCCACATTTCGACCCCAATTCATACCTCGCCTCGGTTGATATTGATCATTATACCCATAGGCTTCATCACCATACTCGGCTTCCTCCTCTCTTTGAGCTTCAACAATTTTCTCAAGAGGTTGAACATTTCGAACGGGTCTTGGAAGTGGAGCATTTCCTTGGGGATTGCCCAAGTGGTGGGGATTGCCCACGGGTTGGGGATTGCCCAACACACACTCTTGAAGAGCTTCAACTCTCCTTTGCTCATATTTCTTGGCTACCTCGGTAAAGTGTCCGGGAGTCATAGGAGTGCTATGACTTGTGCCTTCCTCAGATTCAATTTGGACACTCGGGGTCCTCTTCTCAATGGCCTCATCTTGGAGACTTGTGGTCACCTTCTCGAATTTTTCAATCTTTTGGCCCATGATATCCATCTTGGCAAGAAGACTAGCCAAGGCATCCTTTATAAAATCTTGACTTTCGTTAGCCATTGTACCTACAAGAAGAACAAACGTTAGTGAAAACACCTCACACACACCCACGTGTATAGCACTCGGGTCACTCGTGTAGTGGTGGTGGATATTTCACTCGGACTTGAGTCCTAAAAGCTTCAAGTAGTTGGACAACAATCCTCAACTCAATCAATCAACTCACAAGTCAAGTGTACTCCGGGGTGAGTGGAGTTAACGTGACTCGATGAACGATAAGCACTTTAGAGTAAGGACTTGAGTCAAAGGATTCTACAGATCTTCTTGGAGTTCTACTCTCCAACTAAGGCACGAATTACCTAATAGCAATAAAGCATTAGTGCTAATTAAGTAGGAAAGTTACTTAGATAAGAACTAATTAGAGGTTAAGCAACAAAGAAATAGGAAAACCTAAGGAAAACTACCAAATCAAACCTCAAATCCAGTAGGCGGAGCGCCTGGGGGTTGGGCGGAGCGCCCCAAGTGAGGCGGAGCGCCTACTCAACAACCAGTGGGGGAGGGCAGGCGGGGCGCCCAAGGGTGGGGCGGAGCGCCTACTGGGTGAACCCCCTGCTTTTCCAACTCCGATTTCTTCAATTCCAAGCCAATTTTGGGTCCGATTTCAACGTGTTTTGCACAAATCCAAGGTACCCAAAGTTGTATAATGATAATATCTTCAAACCCCAATGATTTTCACATCAAAACACCCAACAAATCAAGAACAATCATCAATCAAAGTTTGAACAAGGGTTTTTTAACAAGGGTTCAAAGTGGGTTTTGATTTTTCACTTTTGATGTTATACAACTCCGATTCACATGAAATTTATTTCAAATCCTTTGTTTTTCAACGTAGAACAAACCCCTATAAACCAAATCAACAATCAACAATCATCCAACCCGTGAATCATCCAAGAATCATCAAGAACAAGGGTTTTGGAAGGGTTTAACAATTTTGGGGTTTCAAAATTTCAAATCTCTTGATTCCAATCCAAATCACGAGATTGTGGTACCCAAACGACGGGTTTTCAACAAGGATCAAGAATCTATAACACCCATAACAAGAATCAATCACACCAAAAAGTTATGACAATTTTTGTATTTTTCACTTTTCTATTTTTTTTGTGTTTTTCTTCTTTCTAATAACTTCAACAACAAGAAAACTAAAAGAAGATACTAGGCACAAAGAATCAAGGGTCGGGGGTTTGTAGAAATAAAACACGAGCCTTGCTCCGATACCAAACTGATAAGAATCAAACGTGGAAGAAGATAAACAAGATAAAAAACGAGACGAGGCTCGAACAAAGACCCAAGTAGCATCGAAGAACTTGTTTTGATATACCTCGGGTGGATGTCAAGGATCACCTACACTACGCAACTACCCTCGAGTCAACTAGAACTCGCAAGTAGAATGATCGGCGCGGGATCGTTGTGCAACTAGAATCCACTAGAAGTACACAAATCCCAAACATAGGTTGGTTTTTCATAAACCCAAAGAGTTCCACTCTTTACAATGTTCATTCATCATTCAAAATAAGCTAAGGAATGAAATAAGCTATCTAGCTATTTATAGAAGTTTCTAGGCATTAAGTAAAAAGTCTATAATGCCCATAAGCTAGGCTTTAAGCTAAAAGACCATGCAAGGTCAAAATAGTAACTTCACACTTAAACTCATATGCTTCAGCAAATCGGGCGGAGCACCTGTTTCTTGGGCGGAGCGCCCACAAAGTTGGTCAGTGGAGGGGGCTGGGCGGAGCGCCTGGGGGCTGGGCGGAGCGCCTGGGCCAAGTGTATCTCAGGCGGGGCGCTTGCGGGGCGCCTGGCTGCTTGTGTGGTGGAGCATCATTGCTCTATTGCCTAAGCATGCTTGACTCATCTCCGAAGCTCTTGCCCTTGCATCCTTTGCATCTTCCAAGCTTGATACACGTTGAAAAGGTGTCTTGGCTCGATTTGGTCCTTATCACATATATGGTAAATAATAAGCCAAACTAAAAGAATAATATGTTTTGATTTGGGTGAGAAAAAGGAGTTTCGAGTTGATAATGATTTTGGATAAAGGACATGGCTTATTTGTAGTCCACTTTCTGATGCTCGAGCTTGAGCGTGATTTAATAAATATATAAAGAATCATAAATAACTGATGTAGTATATGTAGAGTTGCTTCAACTTCCAACAAATGATATTATTAAGTCCAAATTTTGGAAAGTTTAAGTAGGAATTTCAAAGGTCGACAGAAACTATAGTGAATTTTATCTTACTGCTTCACTTTCATAATTTAATATTTAATTTCAACGACATTTAAGTTTCTTCAAATGTATGTGCCGGTTGTTTTTTTATGGAGAAGCATGATAAATTTGTTTAATATGTTTATATAATTTACCCTGTACATTTACATAGTTGTACTATTTTTTATTTTTTTAAGATAATTTTTTATAGTTAATATTGTCATTTGACTTTGCTACATATAAGGCTTCTCACTTATAAAGTAGCAGTAGATATATATTTGCATGTGATATTTAGATATCATTTAGCTGTTATGACCAAATAAAAAAGTATGCAAAAAATATTTTCTATACTTTTATAAACGAAGATAATATACTGTTAAATTTAAAATCGCAATAGATTTTCATATTTTTATCTATTA
Source organism: Petunia axillaris subsp. axillaris (assembly GCA_029990575.1). Taxonomy (NCBI): domain Eukaryota; kingdom Viridiplantae; phylum Streptophyta; class Magnoliopsida; order Solanales; family Solanaceae; genus Petunia; species Petunia axillaris. The sequence goes on from JARKNS010000004.1 coordinate 147,408,046, forward strand.
AAAATTGAAAAGATCCCACAGTATTCATCTTGCCGCAGAGTGTAGTTAAAGAAGTTGACAAGAAGTGACAGGTGTGTGAGCTAAAATACACAACATATTATTACGGGAATACGAGTCCAGTTGGCGAGACTGGACTTATCTTACAAGTCATCAGGCACAGAGGATATACGGCCACTCCTGGAGCCAACAACCGTTTAGGCTGTACAACCATAGGATGTAAGGTATACATCCCGCCGCCTAGGATTTACAGTCTCCTAGTTAGGCTTTAGTAAATACCAGTTACCATCGCCTTGACTATAGGCTCATAGCCTTATTAGTCTTTGTATTTTATCTTATTGACGTGGTATCACCACTATAAATACCTCCCCTTACATTGTATTGTGCATCAATCGATTCACTACATAATCCAGCTATTCTCCAGGAATAAGAATTACAATACCTTTTACTGCTTACTTCGTCTTGCTTTACTTATTACTGTTTCCATCGTATTTACTTACTTTTCCATCATAATTACCGTATTGCTTGTGACTTCCATCATAATAACTTATTTAACCTAGACGTATAATTTTAGGCGTAAACAATGGGGAGGCACTAAGCGGAGAAGGAAAATATCCTCAGTCGCATGGGAAAGGGTATGTTTGCAAGGAAATAAAGGTGGTTGAATATAAAGGATTTTAAGGAGGGGAATCATGTATTAGTGGGAAATTAGTGTGGCAACTCAATGAAAAGAAGGATGTTTGTGGGTCAAGTGGACTCATGAATTATATATGAGGAATAACAATGACTTCTTGGGATAAATTTATTCCTTGGATTGCAGTTAGTACTGGAAGAAATTTCATAAGATCAAGTTAAAAATGCAGAGTTAGTATAGTAATAGAATATACAATCTCACTTCTAATGGGAAAAACTCAATAACACAGAGCTATCTAGCTTTGAATGGGGTTCAGCAAAGAATGACATATGTGGAGCTAGTCTGGAACTCGGTATTTCGACCTAAACATCGATTCATTCTTTGATTAGAAATTTAAGACAAACTACTTACCAAGGAGAGAATGCTCATAATAGGAATTCCTAGTGATGATCCAACCTGCTCATTATGTGATAGCAATGAAGTAGAACCGCTCCATCACTTATGTGTGAGATGTATATGGGCTACAGAAACATGGCAGAACATCACCAGCTGGTTGGGACATGATTTCGAAACATAAGAAGTGGTTCGGCTGGGTAAATATACAAAGAAAACACTGGAAAAGATTTAAAAATGTTACTGCAGTTTATGAAGCATTTCATACATCGCTAACCAAAAATTGCAGAATTTTTAAAGGTTACATCATCCAAAGTCAGCTTGTGTTACAAAAAATCCATACATAGTGGATGGAAAGAATATTAATGTTGTAAGAGTCAAAGATAGCTCGTAGTTGTAGCCTTTTTTTTTAGCAGATCCTGTACTTATTTGGTTGTGTACTCTTTAGACTTCTAAGGCCTTATCCTTTATGTTTGAAGGATAAAGGTGTTCTTAGTTTGTAATACTTTGTTTGTTAGTAGTAATTATTCACACGTTATTAACAAAAAAAAATTGAAAAGACTAATACATTATTAATAAATTCATAATGTAATTTCTTACTTTTAACCGATTTTGGAGCAGCTTCTGCTAGCTTAGCTGCATCAATGTACTTATTCTTCTTGCTAAGAATTTCCCTAATAGCGTGACGGCTACCAATTGAAAATTTCTACTTCAGTTGTTCATGTGTAATTTTTGGATTGTCTTCTTTGTATTGGGACAATAATATCTTTGTTTCTAGAAAAATAGTTTGACGTTACATTTAGATTACATGAATAAAAAATATGTGATGAACAATATTATTTTAAAGTTAGCAAGCCCAATAAGAACTCATACTATGGTAGTTAATGTTTATGGAAATTTTAGTGCGAGCCTGTAAAAACAAGAAGAATTGAATGATTCACTACAATAGTAGGTACTTACGAATTCTTTAGCACAAATTTGAATATCGCGGCTAATACTTAACAATAGTTAAAAAAAAATTAGATTTTCGTGGTTATTCACAATCTTGTAAAATTTCTTAACAACAAAAATTAAATTGGCAAAGCTAATTCTTTATTTTTGCTAGACTTGCTGTGTCTCGTGGCAAAAACTACCTAAAATAGCTACAGATTTACTACTCTACCAAAAATTTGTAGCTAATTATCAACTTTTAGCTTTGTGGTTGAAGCTACTGTAGCAATACTAACATTTTAGTCACAAAAAATTATTTGAAGCAAAATATTATAGCTAAATGAACCTTTTTGCTTCAGGTTATAATAATCGTAGCAATCGTTGGCTCAATAGCTACAAGTAATTATCATGGCAAAAAAGGAATACCTACAATTTTGTAACTACAATTTTAAAACTAATTATTAGTTTTTGCTATGCATTGAAAATCATAGTAGCAACTGTACTCTTTTAGCCACAATATATTATTTTTAATGTAATTTATAGCAAGAGGAATGATTTTTCTTCAAATTACAAGACTCGTAGCAAATGCTAGGGCCTAACAGATAAAGTTGTTTGTATTAACAATATGATTAAGTCACGATCTCAAAGCTAAAATAAATTGCTATAACTAATTATGTTTATTTTTTCGTTCACTTGAACTTACCATGTAAATAGTTATAAGATTTTTTTTATTGTTGAACATATTATCCAGACACAAAAATCATGACAAGAGCTAAACTAGAAATTTTATGATCGTTTTAATTTAAAGAAATAAGTTTTTAAAGATAGAAACTAATTACCAAATGTTAAAAATAAATTCTCAAACAATTAAAATTTAATAGTTATATTAATATTTAATCATTATTCTACAAAAAATGGGCAAGAGTTTACACCATAATTGGATAAATCCATCAACACACATTCGGTAGAAGATAACATTTTTGATACGTTATAATTCAGTGCAATCATAATTACCAACTTAACACTAATTAATCAAATACATATTCCATCAAAATTGTATAGTAGGGTAATAGATACGTAGAGAAACATCATCTCTCAACTAAAACAAGAAGACTTTTAACATTGAAAATATGCATAAAATACTTATAATAATTCACAGTAACAAATCTTTATCATCAGTTTCAGGTTCTGATCTCCAATTCAGAATGTCTTCACCAGCCTCAAATATGCATGAACTAGCACCTTGAGCATCTTGCAGGAAAGCTTTTTCGCTGACAACACCACTAGTAAAATAAGCAGAATGACCGGTCATTCAAGACAATTGACCAATTGAGATGAAGATTATCCTTCAAACAAAAAACTTGTTCTCAAGGTATTGAAGTTCTACTGTTTTAGTTAGAATACTATAATAATTTATACTTCCACCATTTGTTCCTCCTCTAACTAAAATACCAAAATTGTGTTTCACTGTTTCTCCTATGAAACCTAAAACCAATTATTTCATATCTCTTGAATCCTTGAATTCCAATAAGCCGGCCTTTAGCCAAAGAATATAGCTTGCTACTTGTTTGTGAGTTTTCTTCTTTATGCGTTTGTAGAACATGTATTAAAAACAAATAAATAAACTAGCAATGCAAAACAAATTACAAATTGGATTAAAAATATAACGAAAGCTTACTCGATGATGAAACCATTTGTCAAACTCTATGTTGTTATTACTCTGCTCATACTTATTGTTTAATGATAACAATAATAGTTGTGAAACAACTAAATATTTAAATTCCACAATAAAAAAAAACATAAAATTGGATTATGTAATTTATTAGAAGTATTAGATTATGGCAAGCTGGACAATAACATGAAGGATACACAAGTTTGGTTGGCTAGTAAGAAGAGGATGTTTATAATTAGTAATTGCTACGACATGCTTTAAATAAAGTCAAGTAACTGGAATGCATGACAGATAAAGAGAATACCATGCCTAAAGTTAGTCATTATCTCCAAATATGGTAGTTATTGCTTACTTTCTTTGCATAAAATAATTAAGTTAACAGAGAAATTAACAAAGTGTCACTTGGAGAGTACTTGGACTCAAAAAAGCTATTTTAAAAAAAAAATAATTACAAAGAAGAAATTTGGCACCTGGTAATATAAAATACAGCACATGATAAAAGAAGAAAAAGTTGAAGTGCATACTCTAATCTTCAACCCATACAAATAATCTTCTCTACTTGATCCTTATTTTCGGAAAGAAATAGAGCAAACTAGAGGATCTATTGATATCAAAATTTACAGTGCATCACAATGACCTCATAAAGACCAGATACATCTAAATTATGTTCGATAGTTTCTTAGGAATTGTGGACAATATGACAATTAGCTATCATTATGGTGGCTACTTTACATTTTCACCTTCGATAAAGTATGTACATGGGAAATCAAAGCAAATAGATGATATTCCACCTCCCACCCTGATGAATGAAGAGGACAAGCCCCGGTGGAAACCCACGACTAATGGAGAGTTTATTTATGCCTAAATTTGGTTGTCCAGGTTAAACAATTAAATTTGTAAGAGGGTTACTAGCAATACAGTAAATATACAGAAAAATAAAGTAAAGTATACAGAAAAGTAATTAACAAGAAAGTAAGTAATATTATTCCTTGAGAATAGACGAATTCAGTGTGAATTGCTTGATGTACAATACAATATAAAGAAGGGTATTTATAGCTAAAATTTACCCAGTCCTTTATGATAAAATACAAAGACTAATAAGGCTATGTGCCTATAAACTCAAGGTGGGGGTTTATATGAAACCCTAATTAGGAGACCGTAAATCCTTAGGCGGCGGAATGTATTCCATGTGTTCTACGTCCATACCGGCTGAACAGACATAGCTTAAGGAGCAGGCGTGTATCCTCTGTGCCCGGTGACTTGTAAGCTAAGTCTAGTCTCGCCGGCTGAACTCATATCCCCGTAATAATAGGTGGCGTATTTTTTAGCACACAGTCACACCTTCCACTTGTTGAGTGCTGATGTAAGCAGTCAAGAAGTGAAAAGAGACGTACAAAAAGGATGTGAAAAAATATCTCACTGACTCCTTGAAACTCATAGTCTCGTTGATCGAGTCTGATGCTGATTTCTTCTAGAAACTCACGTGTCTTCATCTGATTGGCCGATTCTGGTTCAATGCATCTTTCCCATGAACTTCTTTTACTGCGCCGAATTGTTTTGTATCTAAAGTCATAATTACGCTTGACTGTCCTATGCTCCATCCTTATCTTATTCCACCTATAAATAGGGGCTTCATGATAGTTGCAAAATTGTAAACCTTCTTTAGAAAATATTGTTATCAATTTCAAACCTTCTTCAGAAAATATTGTTATCCTTTTCAAAGCTTCCTTATGAAAAAATAATTCCTCCATCTTAAAAAATGTTTGCTTTTGATCCTGATTTGATGTTCCCAGAAATACTCCTTCATTTAGAATGGATGGTGCCTAAGAAAATTGAACGCCATAGAATTTCCAAAGTTTTCTTCATTCATTCTCTCATCGATGATTGGATGAACAGAGTCCCCCGAGTAATGAAGTCTAATCGAGATCCTAACAGTGTTCTTCAGATTGTCTTCAACGCAGCATGTGCACTAATTACAGTGCGCTTAACTTCTAACACAACGGTTGCTATGATATTCCTCTTGTCATGTGAGGTCATGAGGCTTAAACCTTACAGCTGCTATGGGGCTTCTCTTCCACGACAATTCTGGTATTCGAGTAGCTCTTTTAATGGTATCGGGCTGATAATCCACTGCCTGGCTCAGCTCCTTGACCGACGAGGGAATCCGGCCTAATACTATCAGCAGATTAAGGTGCCCCCGAGCTCCTTAACTAGGTTTTTACTAAAAAAATATATAGGATTTCATAAGCTTTCACACAAAGAGGAGAGGAAGTGCTCGGCTTGTTTGGTTAGGTTGCTATTGTAATGCCCCATCAGCCGCTGGCTGTGGAATACCCGAGAGAAGAGGCTCCCTTGTGGTAAGTTTCCAGCTCAAATCCTTTCGTCCTCCACGGGCTCTTAATTGTAGCAAATTTTCAAGTTTATCAATGTAAGTTCCACGGGTATCCCATTTGACCAATAAAGATTGAAGCAAATTTTCAAGTATATCTTCAAGTTTACCGAATGTGACCGGGGAATATTTTGTCTATGCTCAGACGCCGACAGATCCATGGCTGACAAGAAGAACTTTGAAATGCTTAACGGCAGGTAGCTATAATCCAGATGAAGGATCTTCAGTCGTGCAGATTCAGAGGAACTTACATTTTTTGCCTTTTAGTTTTTTAATAACATCTGTAATGTACATCGTTGTATTCGAAAGGACTTAATTTGTATATTATAAGCCTACAGGCTGTTTATTATTAATGAAAAATACATTTATCAATATTTTTATGCATACTTGCGTAGTTACTTGTAGTGTAGCCAAGCAACATGTTTTGTGTGCCTTTCTAGGCTACTGTCTTTAAAAGACGGGCTTGTGCACTGAGGGGCGTTTCATTTCCATCAGTAAGTGATGGATTATATTGCGCCGTAGTGAGACGTCTTTAGCTGGTGTATGTAACAGGGCATTTTTGTGTCAAAATTTGAATGTATGCACTTGTTTACTTAAGTATTTTAAGAATTTATGGCACAATGCAAGCAAGCGTCCCCACCGGTATATTGGTGCGATTTATTGCATTTACGAGTTCAACTTACGAATAGTGCCTGGTGGCTGAGCTAGAAGTGATCTAGCTCTAAGCGAGTAGTTTACCCTACTTTTTGTAGTGAAAACTGAGTGTATTGCTTCGGCTTAAGTTGGGGCGGGGATATGAATATTGGATTGTAGATGGATATGATTTGCAAAACTGACTAAGTAAAACAGTAATTTTATTAATAAATAAGGGCGCTAGGCCTGAAATATTGTGGGTAAAAACCCGTAATATAATTGACAAGTATGAAAATGCTATAATCAAAATTACAAAGAAACTAGAGGCTTAATTATAGCAAATTTTGAAAAGAATTATACTTCCAAAGTCGAGTAGTAACCACTTCTTTCATATCTTCTCCATGCTTGATGGAGGTTTATCTTCTGGGATACTGAAGGTACTTCCAAGGGTTTCCTCATTGACTGGTATTAGACCCCGGTGTGTGACCTGCGGGCCGTTGACTTCTAGATGGTATAAATATCCATTAATCAGACAGTAACAATCTGCACACCTTCGCAGCTATCTACTTTCTATCTTGTCTTTGGGGGGTCCCCATTTATCTAAGTACTCAATTAAAGCATGACACCACTCTGAATCGGATCATGTGCTAGCAACACTGAGGTTCGTCAGGTCCACGGGAGTTAACTCGATTACTGTCAGTTAGTCGCCTGGATTAGTGTGTGCACCTTCAACTGCTTCGTTGTTGTCTGCACACTCCTCCCGATAGACAAACTTCCACTTGCGAAAGTTTTTCAAAAGTACCATTATTTTTGCTTGTTGACTTGGCGTACATACATCTTCTACAGTAAAGATTTCATTTTCTCGACTTACCACTAATCAGGAGCCGCTATAGAGAGTGATCTCCTTGACTCCCAATATATAGGCTAAGCCAAGAACTTGAATTATGGCTTCATATTCTACTTCTCCGCTCGAGCATTTTGCCGCCTTGCAAAAGATCCTCACGATGGGTGTTTTAAGCTATAGATCAAGGTCAACTTCTTCTCTTTCAAGAACCACACCCATATGGGCTACTCAGTGCTCGAGATCGACCAGTTCTAAATTCTCCATCATCTTTTCTGCCTTTGGTGTTGACTCTTCAACAACCCTCTACGCCATGCGCTCTGATGGCCATTCATGGCTGATAAATGATATCGTACTCTCTCAATTCCTCATCCCCTTCCGCTAACCTCTTTGAAAGGTCAGGCTTAGATAGGATAGTTTGCACTAGCATGGATGAGATCACACTGACTGTATGATTGAGAAAACATGGACGTAATTCCCGTAGTTACATGATCACGGCCGTCATGAACTGGATTGGTAACGGGAGGCATGCGTCTGTCCCCAGAAGTCCCTTGCTAGCATACTTTATGGGAAGCTGTTTCCCACTTTCTTCTCGCATAAGGACACCATTCAATGCCACCTCTGACACCGTAACATACAACAAAATATGATCTTCCTGAGTTGGTTCAGTTATCATCGGGAGCTCTACGAGTCGCATCCTTGTATCAGTCAAAACCTGACAGTAGTGCTTTGACCACCAGGGCTCTTCTTGCATTACCAACAACCTCAGAGAGCTGGTACCATAATTTTGCAGCCTTGGGAATTAAATGACTCATCTTCGACACTTATCTCAACTCCTCAACTGCTAATCTGGCATGTTTCTCAATAAACGCATCACATGATGGTTTCTCATCAATCACGTTCACACCTACTATGGGCCTTTTTGCAAAAGCTCTCACCGGGTATGGGGTGGTTTTGCAACAAGGGCCACTCACTCTGTAAGTCGTTAATCCCATGTGAGGTCGGGTATTTGAAGACTTGATGAAGTGTTGAGGGTACTCCCTTTACGTTGTGTATCAATGACTGACCCAGTGTGACATCATATGTTTACAGGTCAATACCTGAATAGGAGTTATGCTTGTCACGCCTGGAATATGGACCGGCAGAGCTAATTCTCCGACAGCTTTCTCATAGATACAATTAAAGCCGATTATTCTGCATGCGCTCGGGATTATCTGGTGGTGCTAATCCGTCTGCTGTAATATTCTGCTTCGAATGATGTTGACATTGCTCCCTGGATCAATTAATGCTCGCTCAATCTGAAGGTCATGCACCTTAATCGGGATTGTGAGCGCGATTGATTGGTCCACACACACCGATGAATAGCATAAAGTATTTACTTTTACCAAAAGAAGGTGGATTGATTGGTCCACACACATCGTATGAACAAGCTGGAAAGGCTTGGTTGCTCTTGATGTGGCCTCCTTCGGAAAATTCTTCCTTGCGTGTTTGCCAAGAAGACAAGCGTCACACAATTGATTGGGATGGTTGATTGAAGGCATTTCATTCACCATCATGTTTTCTCCCATTGATTTGAGCGATTCAAAATTTGGATTCCCAAATCGCATATGCCAGCACCATGACTCATCTTGCACATTAGCCTTCAAACACTTTGTTAGAACAATATGTTCTTTGCAATTTCAACTTTAGCAATTAATTAAGCAAAAGAAGCATATCTTTCATATGAATAGTACATATCCCTTCAATTTGGATCTTTGAGGAATTTTCACTTTCACCCTTTTAATGAGTTCCACAAACTTGTCTTCGCATCCACACATATGATTGCTTGCTCCATTGTCCAAGTACCACGAGCTACAATCATCATTGTCACCTTCCTTGAGTGCTAGCAATAATGTTGACTCACCTTGTTCTTTGTCGTCAACAAGGTTAGCTTTCTCATCAACATTACTATGACATTCCTAAGAAAAATGGCCAAATTTGTGACAATTGTAATACTTAATTTTAGATTTGTCATACATTTTACCATTTTCATCTTGATAGAAACCACGTCCTCTTCCTTCGCTTTTTCTACGACCACGACCTCTGTATGCTTGAAAGCTTTTTTCTTCATTGTTGAAGTTGCTACCATTACTTATTCCTCTTCCTTGGCCACTGGCGAACGCTCAACACACACCTCAACTTGAGATATGAACGATCATCGCAATACAATTTACCCAACTAGGAGTCGGGGTCGAATCCACAAGGAACAAAGTGATGCGATCAAAGTAGAGGAGGAACTAATCATATTTGACAAAGCCAAACTAGGATAACAAGGTGATGGAACGATATTAACAACTACAAACTACACTAGGAAAACAAGTAAAGGTGATCAATGACCTTCTCACAATCTAGGAAGACAAGTTTTGAACCTAGAATGCAATTATAGCACGGGGTTTATATACTATGGTCGAGTCGTTCTAATGTAATCCCTAGAATCCTTCCGACCTAGAAGGGATTTACCTCAACGGCACTCATCAAAGCCAGACCCATTACCTGAGGAAAGAAGACCTCTTTCGGGCGTAACTTTAAATAGGCTATTTCAACCCAAATCCTCGCTAGCTTCACTATTCTACGCTAACTAATCTCTCCCGAGTCTTTAATTAGCAAAGTAGACTTGTAACTTAAGTGTCATGAGCACAAAAGTCAAACAACCACAACAAAAGAAGCTAGATAATCAAAACCCATAAATATAAATTCCTAGTCATGCATCATTCATATATTCACGTCCAAAATCATACCATTTAACAATACAAATAGTCATGAAATATATTCACAAAATCAAGTCTTCAACAACATCAACAACACCAAATACAAAACAAGGAATAAAAGAAAGGAGTACAAAGGATTAAGAAATTCTCAATGGGTTGCTCCAAATCTTCACTGTCTAGGTATTTGATTGATGGATCTTGACTCCCAAAATTGAAAAATTGGCCAAAAGATATGTCCTAGGTCGTGTAAAGAGCTATTCCTAATTCAGCTGATGTGAAATTCCAAAACTGTCCAGCACAGTCCAGACGCGCTCTTGCGCGATCGCGTGACAAATGGAGCTTTCGCGCTGAAGCTCTTTTCTTTTATGCGCGATCGCATTCTCTTGGGCATTTTCGTGCAAGGAGACTTAAGCAAAAGCTTCTTAAGTCTCCTTGTGCGATCACGTGTAATCCTGTGTGATCGCGATGAGCAATTTTCTAGTCAAAAATAGGAACTTTGCAATTCAACTTGTTTTGGCTTGTTTTCCATCTACTCATCACCACAATGTCAATATCCTGTAATATGCAACTAAAACATGATAAGTGCGCGTATTTAATCATTAATACACAACAAAAGCTCAAGTATATAGAAGGTAATGTGTGGCATTTTGCCCACACATCGCACGCCCAAACATAAACTATTGCTTGTCCTCAAGCAAAGCACACTTCAATAGAAACCAAGTTGCAATTCATCTATTCATGCATTTTTATAAAAAGCCACAACAAGCCAAAACCCGTTTAAAGTTCAACAACTAATGAAATTGGTTGGTGCCAACAATTAAGCCAAGCCATGTGAGACAAACTTTCATATATACAAAACACCAAAGAAGCATACATGCCATGACACAAGATTTTCAAAGTTTGCCTCTTCGTCACAAGAGTTCACCTCTTTTGCTTGCTCGCCTCAATTGGGAAGTAAAATACAAATCTTCAACTCAACTTCACAAGTGCCCTCACCACTCAAGAGAATATCCCAACCACAAAAATGCAATGACAACACAAATGGGATTAATGATAGGAAGAATTCGCTCACTCTCTCAAGAGAAGTTCATCATGCACACTAAAGACCCATAAGCTCTCCCTTCGTGTACCTCTCCACTAATGTAGAAATGCTTGACCTGAAATCAATTATGACTTTGTTAGGGTTGTAATGTAGGCTTTTGGTCAAATGTGGGATAAAATATGGGCAATTACTGACTACACACCTCCTTGAGCACTACACCGTACAAAAATTTAAGGCACGCTTCATTTTTCTTGCACTTGCACCTTGCTAAATCAAGGATTATACACTAGTCTTTCCTCTCTTTATTCATCAATTCTCTTTTTCTTCTTTTTCTTTCTTTTCTTTCACTTGCTTCTTTTTGTTTCTTTTCTCTTTTCTTTCTTTTTCTCTTTTTGTTTTTTTTATCCAACTCACTTTTGTTGCTCTTTCTTTTCTTTTCTTTTGATTTTAATTAACTTCCACACTTTTACCATAACTCGTGCCACCCCCAAACTTAGACTTTTACCTAAGTTGCACGTCTTTCAATGCACTCAAGGAGGTAGGGCCAAAAAGAGGGTTAGTGCTTTAAGCACTTAGAATTGGTCCGGGTTAATAATGTGGTTGCCAAAAGAATGGATATTAAGCTCAAAGGAGTTGACTAAGGTTATAATGCAAGGGTAGGCTTTTTAGGTTACTAGCGGGCCAAAGAAAGCCTAAAATCATTTTTCAAGTCAAGCACCACCTAGGATTTCGCCTCGAAGCACACTTAGGGCAAGTTCTAGATCAAGAAGCACACACATGTACACATAAAAACCTCACCACACATGGCAAGTAAAGGAAGAAAAACAAGTATATTCAAGTCCGAATCAAGGCAATTAAGCATCTAAAGTTTACTCATTGCCTAATGAGAGCTAATTAGTGACATAAGAGTCAAAAGTTGAACTTAAAGATCATATTACAATTCACCAACTAAATTTTTCTATCCATTTTTTAAAACAAGCTCACATGACAAGGATTAAATAATGGTGGAACCAAACATGCCGAAAATTGGCCAAGGAGCAAAAATCCACAACTACTACTATACTATTATTACTACTAGTTAAATCCTAAGAATGCCCGGTTCACAAGAATTGCTTCCTTGGAAAAGAACCATGGCAAAGAAAAACCAAGGAAGTTATGTCAAAACTTTTATACAGCATGGTATTTACAATGAAAATGGTTATTCGGACCCAAATGAGGCTTTCACACCCAAGTGGGATGCCTACGTATCACACAAAGGTGAATCAGATAAAAAGAAGAAACATCCCAAGCATAGTTCAGGGGAGTACTTTTTTTTGTGTGTATATGTATATATACACATATATAATTCTAACTAACTACTTAATATGAACAAGCTATTAACACAATACTATAATAACTACTTATACTAATATCAAAAAAAAAAAATGATCATCCATAAAGTTTTCACAATTTGTTAAAAAATAAGGAAAAGAGAAGGTAGACATGTCATAACAATCGAGCAACATGAGCGACATCAATACTATACCCAAAACACCCTTGGTATTACATTGTTAGGTTCACTGACGACAGTGCATAGTTTAAGTTTGGGGGTGTATTTGTGTTTTGGGTATAGTATTGATGTCGCTCATGTTGCTTGTTCTCTTGCCAAACTTTTTCTGCTTCCTCTCTATTTTGTCCAACCTAATCTTGATCTGCTCCTGCTCAGCTGCTACTGCCTCCAATGATAAAGTGCTCGAAGGCCTGGAGGAAGAACCCTCTCCATGTGGGCCTGAAGGAAGTCCTGCTACCAGCTGTCTAATGTGAGCATCTATAGAAGAAATTTGAGAGAAAATGTACCTCATTTAGACGCTCCTGATTAAAGTGGTGGAACTGGAGTGTATGAACTCCCTGGTGTAGTAGTAGTAGTAGCGGGTGCTGAGAATCGCCCAAAAGTTGGCTCATCAACATCAATTTGGGAGGGCACCTCAACTTTTATTTTCTTACTTTGCGTTACCCCTCCTGGTCCTTTCTTTAATAGCGAATATATAGGTTTTTCAGGACTCACACTTTTATCACTAGTACGTATCTCCACTCCGGTATTTATGCATAGCCGGTGAATCAAGCTTGGGAAGAATAAGCTTTTTGTTCTTTCTTGCACCACCTCTTCAATTTCCCTAACAATTATTTCCCCGACATTGACTTTGAAACTGTCAATCAGTGTTGCGATCAGCCGAGCTTTTTCAGGAGTGAGATCACTCTCATTGCTCAAAGACATCACTCTAGTGCAGACAATGGATAACCAGATGCGGGCCTCAGCTGTGAAGTCAATGGATACTATCTTTTGTCCGAATGTGGACCAACTTGAGGGTTTACCCTATTGAAGCATATCAACCATCCATGGCACACCTTCTTCTGAAGCACGAGCCTTGTATAAAGTATTGTCAACATTATCTAGCTCATACACCACATTGATAGTAGTTGCATCAAACCTCACTAACTTGCCCCTCACAGTAGTCACCAACTCACCACTAAAATCTGTTCGAGTGGCATTGGCATAAAATTCCCTTGCTATGGTAGCGTTTGCCTTCTCAGGTGTTTTGGCAAAACAACTCCATCCATTATTTTCAAGCTTTTGGAAGAAGTTGGGGAGTTTCTCGTCCACTTTGTCCATATGGATCCCTCTTTTCTTAATGAAGCTCTTTTTAAGATCCCTTTGAATTTTTCATGGCATGATGCGGATAAGAACCTTGTTGTGTCATATTCTACCTCTTCTCCTCCTATTAAGTTGTGTTGGTTGTTTACTTCGGCCATTGTAAGGGAAAATGTACCTACAAAGATCATCATTGTCAAAAAACGATTTGGGTACTTGATACATGCACTAATAAAGCTCATGAGCCAAAGGTTGAAGCCAAAAAATTTCAGCAGTGGGCTATGCAAGCTCATTGTTTCTGCCAGAATTGGATCTCTGCGCGATCGTACAGTGACAGGCGCGATCGCGCTGAGTTCTGTAGGACCTCCTGCGCGATCGCGACACGTCTGACGCGATAGCGAAGGGCAGAGCTTGACAAAGCAGCGCGTTCGCGCAGGTCATCACGCGATTGCGAGGTTGTCTTCTCCAACAGGATGAGATAGACCTCGGCTACAATACCCAGAATCTCACATGTTCCCTACATCTATCACAGTGCACACCCAAAATTTTAACTAGAAACACAAAAATTTTTGCTTCAAGTTGTTGGATCTAACACTAGGGTTTAGTTCAATTGGGAATTAACAAACTAGTAACCTAACCCATTTTCTTCACACACAAATTGACTATAAGGGTACATCAGACTTCCCCTTATTTTCCATTAGAAGCCCCTTGTTTTCTTATTTATACAACCAACATTAGAATCAAGAGAGGGGGAGTACTTACACATGTTTTTACCAAACAAAATTGAAGTGGAAATTGAGAAACATACCTTGATGATGGAGATGAATGCTTGAGAGTGGAATAGAGGATGGAATGGAGCAGTTGGGATACAAAAATAGGGGAAGGGAGTTTAAGAGGATGAGAGTTTAGACAAAATGGGTCGTTTGGCCTCTTGAAACTGCCTTTAAATGTCTGAATCGTTACTCAGCGTGATCGCGTGTGTGTAGGCGCGATTGCTCTGTACTGCTAAGTGAGCTTACTCGATCGCGCAGGTTTAGCTCATAGAGAAGCGCGATCGCGCAGCTTTTAACGCGAAGGCGCTGAATATTTTTTAGGCCAACTTCCAAAGAGCAAAAACTCAGTGAGGCGGTCCGCCCCAAACATTAGGCGCTCTGCCTACTGGGATGCAGATAATCAAATTTCAGTGGGCGACCCGCCTTATCTCATTGAGCGGTCCGCCCTACACCCCTGTGCAATCCATTTGTTCCATGTTTATGCCTTAGACCATGCATCCTAACAACTAAAAATGTGAGATTCATGTTAGATGATCAAAAACAACAACAAAAACTAATCTAAGCTAATATGCAATCAATAAGCAACTAAAATTTTAAAGAGATTCAGGTTGTCTCCCAACAAGCGCTTTATTTAACGTCTTGGCTAGACGGTACCCATGATGCTTTTCTCTCCACTTGGTGAAGGTGAATTTTCTCCCCAACATGGCTTCATGTTCTTTGTTGTGCGGGGGTACACATTTCCAAGCTTGTAAATCCGGATTCTTCATCTTGCACTTTTTCACCTTCAAGTAAGGGATGTCTTTTTTTCCACTTAGTGTGGCAAATTCAACAATGTACCCATTTTGTTCATCAATACAATAATCATCCAAAGGTGCTTGTTCTTCCACTGCCATTGCATCATCAACACAATGATTTGAGAAGTGAAATGAATGAGGTCTAACCCTTTTCAACACCGATTGGGCACCAAGCTTGACATTCTCCTCTTTGATGGTATTAGAGTCTTCATCACAAGAGTTCTTCATTTCCGTTCTAGACTCCAACACAAATTTCTTGCTCACGGCATCATTACCAAATATCTTGAAGATGTGATCACTTCCATGAGTTCCCATGATTTAACTTGTGCTCTCTTCCACAAATTCGCTCAATTATAGCATATCATTCACGATTTCTTCATGTTGAGCCTTGGAAGCTTCAACCATTTCATGCACTAGAATTTTCAAGACACGAGCTTCATGATAAAATTGGTTCACTCTTTGTCCTAGTTCTTCTTTTTCATATTCGAGATCCCAACCATCTACATTTAAGTCATGAAGGCATGCTTCATGGACTTTCATTTTTCGAGTTTGATCTCGGAGCCAAGCTCGGTTCACAATTTCTTTTTCGTCCCAATTGTGCTCTTCTTCGGCAATTCTTTCTTGATATTCAAGCACATCTTCCATGGAGGGTTCTTCTTGGAATTCAAGCTCATCTTCTATATAAAGCCTTTGTTGACATTTGGCAACATCCTCAGCTTGTTGATCATTGAAAGTGTCAACTAATTGGCTCAATTGAGCCTCCAAGTTGTGAATTGCTAAGCCATTTTGATGGATAGTATCTTTTATCTCATTGAAGGCTTCGGCATTCTCACAATGGTTTTTAACTATCCGCTCCATCAAATATTCCAATCTTTCATTTTGATTGCATTCATCTTGTGAAGTGGATAGGTCCATCTCTTCTTGAAACTTCTCTTGGATGCCTTGCTATTCGGTTTCAAGTTCCATATTCATGTTTGCATTAGACCTATCGAACTCATAAAAATCATTAGCATCATTATAAAAATCATTGGGAGAAGAACAAATAATATTAGGAAAACCGTCCCAATAGCCATTTTGACCCCCACACTCATGACATATGTCACACTCAAAGGGTTGAGAAGGTGCACACAACTCGCCCCCGAAAATAATTTGACAATCTTGCCAATAGTGAGGTCCACCACAATAAGGATAAGGATCACTCATGTATGGATTTTCAATATTTGACCAATTTTGGTTCCATGATGCCATTTCAAAATAACTACCACTAAGCTAAACTAACTAACTAATGCAAGTAAACACTACACACAAATAAATATTTACAATTTACAAAGAACATTACTACTATTCACAATTTACACGACAACGGTTCACAAAGTTTGGAACTAAGCCAACTAGCTCAACTCCTCACACTACTCTAATACGCCAATTGTTCCTCGGAACGGGCGCCAATTTTGACAACACTCAACATACACCTCAACTTGAGGCATGAACGGTCATCGTAATACAATTTACCCAACTAGGAGTCGGGGTCGAATCCACAAGGAACAAAGTGATGCGACCAAAGTAGAGGATGAACTAAACCTATTTGAAAAGGCCAAACTAGGATAACAAGGTGATGGAACGATATTAACAACTACAAGCTACACTAGGAAAGCAAGTAAAGGTGATCAATGGCCTTCTCACAATCAAGGAAGAAGAGTTTTGAACCTAGGATGCAATTATAGCACGGGGTTTATATATTATGGCCGAATCATTCTAACGTAATCCCTAGAATCCTTCCGGCCTAGAAGAGATTTACCTCAATGGCACTCGTCAAAGCCAGATCCATTAACCGAGGAAAGAAGACCTCTTCCGAGTGTAACTTCTTTTAGATGAGTTAGTCTATGAAATAGCCTATCAACCCAAATCCTTGCTAGCTTCACTATTCTACGCTAACTAATCTCTCCTGAGTCTTTAATTAGCAAAGTAGACTTGTAACTTAAGTGTCATGAGCACAAAAATTAAGAAACCACAACAAAAGAAGCTAGATAATCAAAACCCATAAATATAAATTTCTAGTCATGCTTCATTCATATATTCATGTCCAAAATCATACCATTTAACAGTACAAATAGTCATGAAATATATTCACAAAAGCAAGTCTTCAACAATATCAACAACACCAAATATATGCAATACAGAGCAAGAAAATAAAGAAAGGAGTACAAAGGATCAAGAAATTCTCAATGGGTTGCAGCAAATCTTCACCCTCTAAGTATTTGGCTGATGGATCTTAGATCCCAAGATTGGAAAATTGGCCAAAAGATGTGCCCTAGGTCGTGCAAAGGGCTATTTAAATGTTCTCAATTTAGCTGATGTGAAATTTCAAAACTGTCCAGCGCAGTCCAGACGCGCTCTTGCGCGATCGCGTGACAAATGGCGCTTTCGCGCTAAAGCTCTTTTCTTTATGCGTGATCGCGTTCTCTTGGACACTTTCGCACAAGCTTCTTAAGTCTTTTTGCGCGATCGCGTGTTATCCTGCGCGATCGCGATGAGCAATTTTCCAATCAGAAACAAAAACTTTGCAATTCAGCTTATTTTGGCTTGTTTTCCATCTACTCATCACCACAGCGTCAATATCCTGTAATATGCAACTAAAACATGATAAGTGCGCGTATTTAATCAATAATACACAATAAAAGCCCAAGTAAATAGAAGGTAATGCGTGGCAATTTGCCCACACATCAGCCACCACGGCCTCTTCCTCGTCCATTTCCTCTATAGCTCTTTTCACCTCCATCTTTGAAGGATGCATTGGTTTTAAGAAGTTGCTCCAATGGCTCTCCTTGTCTTCTTCTGATCTTTTCTTCGTGGGCTTGTAAAGAACCCTCCAAATACTCCGTCAGCATAAAGTTTAAATCTTTAGACTCCTCAATAGCACACATCACATAATCAAATTTAGGTGTTAAAGACCGAAGGATCTTTTCTACCACACGAATTTCTTCCATTTCCTCTTCGTACCTTTTTAACTGATTTACAACAGCTTTCACTCTTGAACAATAATCCCAAATAGATTCAGATTGTTTTATTTTCAAAACTTTTTTAATCAGCCCTTAGAGATTGAAGTTTTATCTTCCTCACTTTATCAACTCCTTGGAGAGAATTTTGTAAAATCTCCCAAGCTTTTTTGAGGTGGTAGCATCAGCTATCTTCTCAAACATGCCATCATCCAAACATTGGTGGATGAGAGTGAGAGCTTGTTGATCCTTCTTCCTTATTTTTACTAAGACATCTTTTTTATTTTGAGGCAGAGCTTCCTCATTATCGGGTATTGTATACCCACTACGTACAACCTCCACACGTCTTGAGAGATAAGAGTGGCTTTCAATCGTAGGCACCATTTTTTTTTTTATAATTTTCTTTTGTGAGACGAGTGTATTGAAAAGAGAGTGTACCATTTTTTTTCATGACTCTGATACCACGATGTTGGGAAATAATAGTATACCCATGAATAATTCGCAAAATAATCCACAAGAATTTAGGAGTACAGCGACACCAAGTTTCTTAACGTGGAAAATCTTTTAACAAAAAGTAAAATAACCACGTATTGAGAGGAGCAAAATAACTTCACTATAGTGAGAAATATTATACAATGTAGTCGTAGACTACTACACACTAAAAAAAAACACTCTTTATTTTAAAGACACCTCAATATGATATTTCTCACACTCTCTATTTTTCTAGACATACAATTTTCTTTCACTGTCTGTGAAATACTTAACTAGCAACTACTGCGTTGCTTTTATTTTGGTGTAGAATCATGGCTGAAACTTAGGCTATATATAGCCAAATTAAAACACTTTGATTGGCAAAAGAGAAAGCCAACAATGCTTAAAACTACATGAATAATAAATGGCCAACAATGCATATTCTTCTTGCTCTCCATTCGGCCAACAAGGCCAATTTTACTTGGCTCCTCAAAGGCCACTATTTTTATGGAGTAGTTCCCACACATACTGCCGGCCACTCTTAACTGTAAACATGCCATTTGGATTCGGGCACCACCACGCTTTATATTTTCCTTTCTCTACATGACCCACGCTAACATTTTCAATTACATGAGCTTCTATATCAGATGGCACAAACTGTTCAAGAAGCTCCATATTCCATTGGCCATCATCCACTACATATTTAACATGGTTATACCAAATATCACAATCCAAATGAGACGACACAACAAAGTATAAAGGGCATAACCCCGTCCGATTATCAAACCAAAATGAGAATTAACCATTCTAGGTTGCCAATAAATTTCATGATCAATGGCATCCCTTGCTTGCAACATCTTTATCCAAATATAAGACCCTCGTTTAAAAGGCACAATTGAAGCATGAAATTCTTTACAATATATGTTTGCCATGAAAGTTCCCCACAATGAGATTTTAGTTCTAAAATTCCACCATAATTTTGCAAATAATGCCATTGAAATATCAAAAAGAGACCGAAATCCCATACGTCCTTCATATGTAGGCAAATACAAATTCTTCCATGAAGACCAATACCTTGAAGAACCTTCTTGTGAATTTTCCCAAAAAACTTGGCAAACAATCTATGTAATTGATGAAGCACACTATTAATAGGATTCGTTATTGATAACAAGTGTATAGGCATGCTTTGCAACACATGCTTCACAAGAATTGTCATTCCTCCAAAGAAAAGCATTTTAGCACTCCATTCATGAAGCATTCCTGCTACTTTGCCAATTAAGTCTTCATAATAAATCTTTTGTCTTCTCCCAGAAAAGATAAGGCATCCAAGATAGGTAAAAGGAAAATCACTCTTCTGAATGTAAGTAATTGCTTCCACTCTATTAACAACTTCAACCAGAATTGACTCATGAAGATAAACTGCACTCTTTTGTTTGTTAGAACTTTGGCTAGATACCTCCTCATATGCATTCGACGGCCCCATAATCAAGTGCAAAAATCATTATCCGCAGAAGTAAACAAAATGGCATCATCCGCATATGCTAAATGATTAATATATGGACTCCATTTCGGTACAACATAATCCTTTTACAAATTATGAGCATGTAAAGAATTCAAACCTTTAGAGAGTAACTCTGTCGTGAGAATAAAGAGAGTAGGAAAAAGGGGATCACCTTGCTTTAAGCCTCTAGTAGAATGGAAAAAATCATGGTTTTGCCCGTTAAATAAAATTGAATACCAATTTGAAAAAATCAATTGATACACAATATCAATAAACTCATGGCAAAAAACCCATCTTCCTCATCACCTTAAAAAGAAAATGCCATGAAATCCTATCATACGCTTTCATCATATACAACTTGATAACTACATTTGCATCACGACCTCTTTCACATCATCTTTCTTTAATATCATGAATTATTTCCTGTGCAAGTAAGACATTTTTTACAATACTCCTTTAACAAAACCAGCCTGATTTTGAGAAATCAAACTTGGTAAAATGCCCGCTAAACAATCATGAACTACACGAGAGAGTAGCTTATTAATGAAATTGCTCAAACTAATTGGTCTCAAATCAGAGAAAGAAGAAACATTTTTTCTTCATTGGTATGAGAACCAAATTAGTATGAGTAACATAACGTGGGATAACTCTCCCATAAAAGAAAGACCTCATAACCATGAGAAGATCAACCTTGATAATGTCCCAACATAGCTGAAAAAATTTGCCAGTGTATTCATCAGGACCACTAACACTATCACACTTAAGTCCAAATGCCGCAGCTTTAACATCATCTTCACTTGGTAACCTAACCAAGGCATCATTTTGCTCCACTGAAATCAGCTTCAGGATATTAATAAGAAGATCAAAGTGTTAGTGGATCATCCTCCTTTGAAAATTGTTGCTCATAGAACTACAAAGCCTTTTTTGCCATATCCTCTTGAGAATTAATCCATGCACCATCCCCATTCTTGAATCCTGTGAATATGAAGTCTTTTTCTCCTCCCATTAACATGTGGATGAAAAAATTTAGAATTAGAGTCACCCTCTTTGAACCACTGCATGCCTGCTTTCTGCTTTCAAAACTCAGACTCTAGATGTAGCAATTTTTTTCAGTTCAGCTTCAGCCCTTTTCAAAACTTTTCAATTCTCAGGAGTGGGAGCTCTTTCCAGCTGAAAGTCACATGCCATAATAATATCTTCAAGAGCCAAAACCCTTTGGAAAATATTTTCATAAGTTTGCTTACTCCAACCTGCTAATCGTTTCTTTAGAGCTTTCAATTTACAATTGAAAACTACAAAGGGATCACCTGAAACATCCATATCCCATTGCTCCCTTACCAAATCCAGAAAGTCATCATGAGATGTCCAAAAATTTAAAAACCTAAAAGTCTTAACAATTGAAGCAGTATCTCGAGTAAATTTAACATACAATAGAGAGTGGTATGAACCCAACCCTGTCTAAATGCTCAACATCAGTTTTAGTAAACATATTAAGAAGCAGCTAATTACCCAAACTACAGTTAAGTCTTTTAAAAATGAAATTATTCTCAATTCTCTCATTCCACCATGTTAAAATACTACCTGATGAGAAATCCAAGTCCATAAGATGACAATTTGCAAGAGCAGCAGTAAATTCCTCGTATTCAGGCATAAAAACTGGTAGACCTCCATAATCTTCCTCCTCTAATAAAATCATATTAAAATTCCCAGCAACCATCCATGGCCTATCAATATCTGCAGAAACATATTGCAAAGCTTCCCATAGGGAAATTCTCTCAGCTGCATTTGTTTTTGCATAAACAAAGGTAATAACAAGATGCCGATCGAAACAATGGTGATAGAAGTGGAGTGTAAGTTGTTGTTCATCATTCATCATCTCCTCTACTTCATAATCATCAGTTGAAAATACTCAGATCTTCCCATTAATATTATGAAAACACTGTTGCATACTAAACCTTCTTCTAAAACCATTAATAGTATGTATATGCTGAAAAGGCTCCATCAAACCTACAATTTGAAAGTAGTTCCTTTGATTCATAGTAATTAATCTTTCAAAGGTCTCCTGTGTGTTTACTGATCTGATATTCTAGATTAAAAGCCTATCTATTGATAAATTCTTTCTAGTTGAGGTCGACCTAAAGCTTCTAGCCTTTTGCAATTGTTGCACTTCATTACCTCCTTTCTTCTTCTTTTCATATAGATGTACGATCATCTTAGATGTGTTAACATTTTTTTTAATTACCAATGGAAAATATGTACAAAATGAGACAACTAGCTTCTACTGGACATTAATCCAAATAGCAGCATCCACTTTAAATACTAACTCTTCTTTCGACAACACTTGAGTAATACTCCCTCCGGTCCTTTTTAGTCCTAAGATTTGTCATTTGCATGTTCCTTAATAAATTATCAATAATAGAGTTCTTTTACTAATATATCCTTCTTGATACTTTAAGAAACTCATAATGTAGGTATTTTGTACTTTTCAAGAGCAATTAATACTAGGGATATAATTGAAAAAAGGTCAATTTTATCTTGGTTTTTTAAAAGTGACAAATATTTTGGTCCAAGTATTTATAATAAGTGTTACAACTAAATAAGACCGGAGGGGGTATCCTGTTAATTAAACTAATGAAAGAAATGCATGCGTTCTAATTTTAGCACAGTCTTGGCCTTCGTGCTACCTTGATAATGAATTTCTTGAACAATTGTTTTTATCAAGGTCCTAGTAGTTCTCTTTTGCTCTTAAATACCCTCTGATTTCTTTCTATCAAGGATGATATGTCTTATAATTTTAGTGTACTAAGTTAATTGCTGTCTTATAATATTGTGCATCTTAATTTTACTATTTTTTACATACCAATTGAAAATCTTTCTGCTTGTAGGAACAAATTGAAGTGACTCGACGCAACACAAATGAGCCTAAAATTTCTACTGATACTATTATTGGCAAGTTGTTTGGGGCAGAACACTCTGGGAGGGTGCGATGTATAGGTATGGGAGGAGCTCCTTCAAATACATCACGAATATCATGCAACGACTTAATGATCTAAACCTTCCTTAATCTAACTTTGGTGGATCATCTACAACTTCTACTTATTTGCATCAAAAAGTCACTCTTGTTGAATACACATTAGAAGAAATATTGACTGCGCTGAAAGCTTACATACTAACCAAGGAAGGAAGAGTTCCTGAAGAGTTTGTTGGTTTGTTCACTCCTGAACCATAGGTTAGATGAATATTGAAGTTCTGTTTTTTTGTGTTCCTCATATCTCTGCTTGCCTTGATATACTGTACAATTTCTCTCTATCCCATATGTAGCAAGTTTAGCGCAGTAAGAAAAATTAGCTGAACTTGTCTTTTTTATGTTTTAACTTCAGGTTGCCTATAAAGACGCCAACCTCTTCTGGTTATAGGGCTTGTGAAATAGGTTTCCTTTGATAGTAAGTCATATTTGCTGCAAACACCATTAATTCTAACTATGTTTCTTTTGTAAGAAGAACTTAATTTTAAAAAACTCAACAGTGCACCTAATTAATAACATGTCTTATTTTGTATGTCATGTATGGATTAAGAAGAAGAATAATCTTACTTAAATGCATGAAACCATTTCAGATTCTCTATACCTTCCTCCTTCATTAGGTGTTTGTAACATCTTGACCTATGCATTGCTGCCAGTTACATTAAATATTTACATTATTAATCAACTGATACCAATAACAAGTGTATCAATACAGGTTATTATTTTGTTTCACTTACCCTAAATTGGATGGTATTTGATTATGAAAAGTCCAGGTGATGGTAATGATGTCCTGATCTCTTTAGCATTTTAGTCCCTGTGAGTGATTACCATAGCACATTTTAGCATGTTTAAACCAGTAGTTCAGTACAAGTTTCTCAGATGCCGGAATAGAAAAAATACTACTATTATAATCAGAGTATACTAATTCAACAGCTTAACACTTGATACATGTTTTCTTCTGGACATCTTGTTTATCATAAAGTTAAAAGATTCTGGGAGACTAAGTTTTCAGTTTTCCAGAACTGTACCGTAAATACCATATGATCAATTGCAAATTCTCCTGTTTTATCCGTGCTACAAGTCCCATCAATTGCTCCCTGTAATGATTTACTTCTGCTAAGATTGAGCTTGCTAGCAAAAGCAACCATTTCGTGGATTAAACTTAAATTTAGTGAACCATGCATGAAGATTAGGGACAAGATTTTAGCGTAGGGATAAGTAATGCTCATCATTTCTTTTGCGGGTCATATCCTTTATGTTTGTTGTTTTAATGTCATCTTTATATTATATAGATTTCTCAAAGAATAATATGCTTTAATTAATAATTTGCTTTATCTTTTCTTTCTTTGTGATAATGCAGACAATGAACCTACTACACCAATAGATGTAAGCGGATCATTAGGCGACACCAACGAGAATTCTTGAGCAAGTGCTTAGAATTTTATATATTTGTTGCATAATCAAGTTCAATTTTATGGATTTAAAGTAGTAATGTTTAGCGTACATTAGTCTAGAGTACATTAATTTGATATGCAGTACTTGAATTTTATTGTGAATATTTTTAAGTCTTATGAATGTCCATCCCATGTAATTTTTCCTAATTTTAATGAAATTTTATTATGTTTATTTGTGAACATATATTTTCTTTATTTATTTATTTGTTCATACGATTGATATTATTTCAGCAATAAACTTTTTAATGAGATTTGTACCATTGATTAAGACCCATAAATTAAAGTTTTAAAAATAATGAGCTTATATTGTGGCGATTATTGACCCTAAGGAATAAAATTGTCTTAAAAAGTGAACTCATATTGTGGCGGTTATACTCTGCCACAAATTAATTTATAAAAAGTTTCATATCATATTGTGATAGTTCCAAAGCCTCGACCTATTTGCAGAATTCAATTAAAAAGTAAAAAAAGAAAAATTAATTTTTGGAGCATTGAAATTTTATTGAGGGGATCATAAACCTTCACTAGTTATTTTTTAAACCACCACAAACTTAAAATTCAGTTTGTGGGGTCATCGTGGTGGGTTTTTTAAAATCGTCACATTATTGCTTATGGCACCCATAACTATGGGCTCTCTAAGAATCGTCACAATTCATTTTGTGGGAGGTGGAAACCGTCACAAATTGTAAAAATAACCCCCCAAAAGTTCCTCTTTTCTTGTAGTGAGTATACTTCTCCAACAAATTTTCTGATTTGAGAAGGAAAGTTTTCAAAATTAGGCAGCCCACAACACAACATAGCACCTCCTTATTTTCAAAATTACATAACATAGCACCCATTTAAACTAAAAATCCTAGGAGCCACTCCTCCACCCTCTTCCACCACTGGTCCGCCACCAAAAATTGAGCCGCCACCGCTGCCGCCTCCGGCCAGTGGCCGAAAAATAAAAAATTCACCGGATCTCACCGGATTTGCTTATTTTATTTATGGATTTGTTTAAATAATTATTTTTTTGACAATTTTATACACCTACATATATTAAAATAATAAATTATACATGTAAATACATAGAAAAATGTGTATGCAAGAGGAAAAATACAAAAATATACACAAAAAATATAAATTTTATACAAACATCCATAAATAGTGCACAAATCTAAATTTATACAACTTTATCATTGTTCATACACGCATATACAGCTTTATTCAAATTTATCAAAGTATATAGAATGTGTTTATACACTGTCAATACGCACATATACAGATTTACATATTTTTATACACGTTTACAGAATTGTATAAATTTATATAAAAATGTATAAAACTGTATAAACTCGCATAACTGACTTTAAACAGTGCTTCGGGCAGCTTTTACACAAAAGCTTAACAAACATCCCAGATCTATACAGTTTTATACAAGAAAAATACTATATCTAAAAAGTTTTTAGAAAAAACTAGTAAATCTCAACGGATACTTATGAAAAATGTGTAAAAAGAAGAAGAAATATGATAAACAACTTTTTTAAACAAACTCACCGGAGTTTTAACCGAGATATACAATGAAATCGACATTGTTATACAAAAACAAAAAAAAGAACAAAAAAAAAGAGACGAAGAAGAAGCATCAGCGGCGATGGTGGTGGTGACCACGACATTAGTGGCTTGGAAGAGAGCGGATGACGGTGGGGCAGTGGTGGAAGGGTTGGGGGGCCGTCGGCGGCGTTAGGTTTAATGGGGAAGAGAAGAGAGAAAAATGGGAAGGAGAGAAGGAGAAGAGAGGAAAAATGGGAGCTAGAGTTTTTTTTCTTTAAATATGGGTGCTATAGAGTGAAAGAAAAATTAAAAAAAAGGAAGGGGTGCTATGTCGAGTAAGGTAGTAAAATAGGGATTTTTTTTAGTAATTTTCATGAGTGGGGTGTCTCTCAATATAATTGGGAAATTTTGATCACTAGCCATTTTTGGACGCGCTCATTGGAGACTATCCACCGTTTCCAAATTCATTGAAGAATAGACAAAAATTCGCGCGTATACTTAAGCTCCATTAGCTTTGGAAAAACACCCCAGACTACTCCCATAAAATAATACTCGGCTTTGAACAAAACTTGTTCAAAGCCCAAGTATTTTATTATGGGACTTTATATATAAAGCTTCAGTCTCATAACAAAATGCTGGGGCTTGTTCACAGCCCCAACATTTTGTTATGGGTTATGGGACTTTATATATAAAGCTTCAGTCCCATAACAAAATGCTGGGGATTTGAACAAGTTTTGTTCACAGCCCCAGCATTTTGTTATGGGACTGAAGCTTTATACAAAGTCCCATAACAAAATGCTGGGGCCTTGAACAAAACTTGTTCAAAGCCCCAGTATTTTATACTGGGATTAGTTTACTGAAGCTTTCCAGTATAAATACTGGGGCTTTGAACAAGTTTTGTTCAAGGTCCCAGTATTTATACTGGGGTTTGTCCGGAGGTGGCTATTTCTCAACAAATTTATTTTTGACGGCTACAAATTAATTAACGCGCGCCAAACAAACCCTGCACGAAATTTTACAATATAATTGTCCCAAGATTAAAAGGCCTATTATTCGGATCAATTCGATCAATAGCCACTTTATAGAGCGGTAATCGGTGGACTCCAACATATACAACCAGAGGCGGAGCTAGTGTGCAACCCGGGGGTTCGGCCGAACTCCATAATTTTAGCCAAACCATGTATATTTGTCTTGAAAAAATAATTTAATATGTATTAATTATTAATCTTGAACCCATAACTTAAAATGACTAGAATTATGAACCCCAAAACTTTAAAATTTGGCTTCGTCTCTGTATACAACTGAAGAATGAACTCTAGGATTCTTGAATTCTTGAATTTTTTGGAATTTCGGGACATTACCTCAGGAGTTTGAGCAATTATATTTTCTTCTAAGAAATTCTTTGAGATGGCTGATTGACTTTCTAAAAATGGCTACACACATTAAGGCGTATCTGGTCGGTAGGAAATAGTTTTCGAAATATATTCTTTATTTTTTTTTAGGTTTGCTTGACTTAAAACTTTGAAAAACATTTTTTTTATAAGAAATCATTTTTCAATAATTGGAGGAAAATATTTTTCCTTGAGAAAGTAGAGAAATTATTTTCTAATTAATTGTGATCATTAACTCTCATTGTCTCCTTACATCACCCCCAATCCACCTCCACCTCCACCTCTTGCCCCCATCCCAGGAGCGTATCTATCCATATGGCATCGTTTTTGCAAAATATATACATTACTGTATTAATAAGTAAAAATAGAAAATTTCCTATAAATGTATAAAATTACACCATTGAAACAAGAGGTGCTACAATTTAGTTGGTTGAGGTGTGAGTTATAGTCTTCGGAGTCTAGTAATCGAATCCCACTAGCATTGTTGAAGTCTAAATTTTTGTATTTTTGATACCACTCATGAAACATTCTACAAAAAATTTCATATTAATTTTTTAGAAATTTATATTTTACGACGAACGCCATTGCAATAGATATTTAAGAAAATATTCTTTTTATTAATTCAATAGGCTCCGTTGAGAAAATATACTAACAGTATGTCGTCAGAAGCTGAAGAACATACAAGTCATCCAAATTTCAAATTACATGACAACGCCCACCATAAGCTTATCTGAAGCTCGGAAGACAGCTGTCAAAATTCTTTTATGACTAATTTTCTTAAGATATATGCTTCTTCAGTCGAATAACATCGAAAAATCGATTATTTCGACTGCTTCCCGACATATTCCCCTGTATGAAAATACCTAATTTCTGATAGTGCACCCACCCTACCCCTTGTCAGGTGGTTAGTAAATTGTTTTATTTTTGACAATCAAACAATTTAATTAATCTTTCTCCACAATAGGAAACTTTGTACCATACTCACATCTCATTAGTCATTGATCTCAAACTTAATGACAACATATATTAGTTAGTTTATCATACTATTCTAAAAGAGTCAATCTTAAAATGAAAAAGTGAAAGACCAAAATACCCTTTTAGATAACCTAATTATGCTATAAATCCTAATTAATAATTAAAAATAATTAACAGATGCAGGAATCAGGATCATTACTCTCCTTGAAGTATTGTATAGTTTTAGTCTCTAATAATTCATTGACCCTATGCTTATATATTCACACTTCTTCTACTTCTACAACCGCTATATATTCCTTTCATGTTCCAGAGCTGCTTTGTTCTCACTCATTCTCTTTAGTTTGCTTCCTCTACTTTTGCTTTGGTTTCTTTTAAAAAATTCTCCAGTAAAATATTTTACCTCTTTAATCGGAGGTAAGCAATCGATATTAGAGTTTTTATGTTATTTATTTCTTGTGCTTTGCTTCTAACGTCGTACTGGTTGTGTTGTTGGGTGGCTGGTGTGACACCGTGGGATGTGATGTGATTATTTTAAAAAAAATTAGATTGTACTAATAATTCTCTCATTTTATCTTTTTATTTGGTTTTGATTTATTAGTTTGTTTCTGACAAGTTTTGTTTGATAATAATATGTCTTTGGTTACTCGATGATGCTAACTTTCTCCTCACACAAATTAGGTAGTTTCATATTCACGAGCTACGTTGTTGATCTTGCTGCAACATTTCGACACAACATGATGTAACTTTCTTTTTCCCTTCATTTTGGTATTTGAAATTACCATTGTTAGATTTATGCAACAACATAAGATATTTTCTTATCTTTGTTCAAATTGTGCAAACAATTTAGTGGAATTTGAGATAAACAGTTAAACTTTATTCATCTTTGTTATCCATTTACTTTCGCTCTTCATAATAGTATTATTTAACAATATCACCAATAAGCTTTGATTATTGAGTTGAAAATCAAAGGTGAGTTTTGCAATCACTTTGAAAAAATCCAAGCACCACGGTAGATGCCAAATATTGCATGGAAGAACCAAAGAAGCTACCAGAAACCAAAATCTCCCTTTAATATTATAGTTTGCCATATTTCAATTATTTGGATTTTTTATAATTTTTTTATTAATAATTTCTTTTAAAAGTTGTACTACTTGATCAAGGACACACGCGCTTAGCGCGTGCTAAAAACTAGTCTTTAAAAAATGATGTTTGTGCTGTAAATTTTTTCTAAATAAGTCCGTCTAACAAATTGTCCACAATGTTCTTCAGGTTATCAATATAGATAGAAATATGCAGTTCGTGATTTTACAGTGAACTGATTAAATAACATTTCTCTTGCATGGTCGATGAATAATAGACAAAGCAGATCTAATTGAATTGCACCATTACAATTCTATAAAACTACACACATTTATCTGGCTCTTTAATTTTACCCCTAAAATTTGAGATGCTTCTTCACCTTTCTTTTACATAAGGGAATAACCGTTGTCCACAATCCACACGATTCTTATTTCTTAACCCTCAATCTTTTCATTAGAATAAAAGGTAGTACAAGTCATCTCATTGTTTCAAATTTGGGATTTCAATATGACGTACCATAAGGTTAACCTAATTATAGAAAGGACTAAGTCAAAGGTATCCATTGATGCTAAACCTTAAATTATCCTTCACGTACGTATCCCTTCAAACTCTACAAGGAATCTCGTCCACACTTTCTCTTTTCCTACAAAAACACAATCCATATATTCTCTCTACAGTATAATACGCCAAACCAACTTTCACAATTATAACTACCTTATCCTTTCCAAAAATATGGA
Organism: Petunia axillaris subsp. axillaris; assembly: GCA_029990575.1. Taxonomy (NCBI): domain Eukaryota; kingdom Viridiplantae; phylum Streptophyta; class Magnoliopsida; order Solanales; family Solanaceae; genus Petunia; species Petunia axillaris. The sequence continues at coordinate 147,438,680 of JARKNS010000004.1, forward strand.
ATCTGTTGCCTCAAGTTCCAGCCCTTCCGACCACCACCACCACCGTCCTAGACGCCGTCTAACGCCAACTCAACCCCTCGCTGACAGAATATTCCGAGCCCTCAGCCACCATCTCCGCCTCCTCCACCATAGTGACACCGCATTTTTCATCTTAGGTGCTACTGGCAATGTCTACACGGTAATAACGTTGAACAATAATTCAAAATTTTCTTTAAATATCATTTTGCGTTACAATACGAAATTAGTCTGCAACTTTTTCTTTACTCTCACAGCCTTTGCTCCTATTATTCATATTTTATTTTAATTTTCAACAGGTAACACTTACGACCACCCCTTCATGCAGTTGCCCTGATCGTGCCATCCCATGCAAACACATATTATTTGTGCTAATTAGGGTATTGGGTGTATCCATTGATGACACGTGTCTTTACAGACGCACGCTTCGGCCATGTCAGCTTCAACGTCTTCTTAGCTTGCCTATTTCAACTGATGCATTAGCAACTCAAACAGTACGTGAAATGTTTCACCAGTTGTTTTCTCAGGATCAACGGCAGAGGAGGACTTCGCCTAAAAAAATAAAGGTTAGTGTAGTTTGTAATATTAGCGAGCCTAACCCACATCGATGCACTTCGCCTGTGAAAATAAAGGTTGTTTCTAAGAGCTTTATATTCCTAATTCCATCAAAATTTTCCGTTTAAAATACATAAGAGTAGTGAGTCTGTCCTAAAAGATGATACACTTTTAAATTTTGAAACAAATTAATTTTAGACTTATCATTGTACCATTAAAAAAATGATTTCTAAATCATACAAGTATCTATGACTTTTTTTAAACCACAAGTTTCACAAGTAATCTTTTCTATCTTAATTAGACTTCGTGTCAAGTATAATTATGATTTATAAATTAAAATGGATGGAGTATATATTTGTAGACTTTGGGCACGAGCCTACTGCCTACCTTAAAATAAAGGTTTTAAAATGAAGGTTTTATTAAATAAATTTAAATAAAACAGACATGTCTAAGACGAAGCATCTGTGCAAGAATGGTTTGGTCTTTGCTCTATAAATACCAAAATTCCTTACGGAGTGGCTATGAAAAATCAGCTTGTATGCATATAGGTTTTGTTACATCCCAGAAGGACATTTTTGTACTTCCGTAATAAGTCTCTGAACAATATCTTTTAAGGAAAAATTGATTTCACGTTACGTACAAACCTTTCTTTTCTATTCTTATTGTTGCTTTCTTAACAGGTTGAAAATGGGTCATCGTGTCCCGTGTGTTTGGAAGAGATGAATGAAGAAGAAAAAGTGGCTGCTTGTGGGACATGTAGAAACCCTATTCATGAAGAATGTTTAATGGCATGGAAAAGAAGCAGTAGAAGAAGATCCATTAGCTGTGTGCTTTGTCGTGCAAGGTGGAGGGATGTGAGAGCTGAGGAGGGAGACAAGTATTTGAATTTATCTGCTTATATAAATAGTGGGGAAAATGTAATGGAGGAAAATCAGAGTCGTTGTAGGGATTAGTCATTAGAAATTTAGAAGATATGAAGAAATTAGGAATGGTTGAAAATTAGTTTAGCTTTTACAATTTAATTATTATCTTAATTTAATTGATTATGTGCTAATTTACTTATTTATATTGTATTTTTTGTTGGATAGGATGTGATTTAATGTGTATAAGTTATTGTTGCTTAATGCTTCAAAGTGACAGCGTAGTTCCTAATTATTAGCATTAGTAAATTTAGTGTTAACTTAGCATTGTGTGAGATAAAATAGGCCACCTATTGTTTGGGTCCAGCTGGCGTGACTAGACTTATCCTACAAGTTACCGGGCATTGAGGATTTATTACGTCCGCTCCTAGAGCCAACGACCGTCTAGGCAGTTTGGTCACAGGGCGCAGGGCACACATCCCGCCGCCTAGGGTTTACACTCTCCTAGTTAGGGTTTAGTATACCACCGCCTTGAGTTGTAGGCCCATGACCTTATTAGTATTTGTATTATACCTTATTTAGGACTGTGTATCACTACTATAAATAACCCTCCTTAAATTGTACTCCCTCCGTCCCAATTTATGTGGCACCATTTCCTTTTTTGTTTGTCCCAAAATAAGTGGCACATTTCTTTATTTGACAACTATTTAATGAATCATCTTTATTTTACCCTTGTTGGGCCCTACATACTTTTAAACCTACCAACAACTTTTTTATTACTCAAATCTTCTCTCTCTTACTTTTTCAAGGGTAAAATTGATACATAGCAAGGTCAACCTCTATTTTCTTAAACTCTGTGCCTGATCAAATGGTGCCACATAAATTGGAATGGAGGGAGTATTGTGGAGAAGACATAATTTGCCACCGAAGTCGGCTACTCTCAATGAATAAGAATTACTTTATTTTCTCTATTATTTCTTGCTTAATTACTTGTGTTTACTTTCATCGTATTTACTTACTTTTTCCGTCGTAATTTACCGTATTGCTTGTGACCTCATTCATAATTAATTGTTTAACCTAGACGTACAAATTTAGGCATAACAGTTTGGCGCCTACCGTGGGGCCTAGGCAATTGTAGGTATCCTACGAAGGCAAAAGGCGGAGTCATGTCAAGCCGCAATACCGCCATACGACTCATCGATAACAAGATCAACAGATAATCCATGACTCGGTCAGCACGACTGAAATTGTGAACTACTATCTAAGATCAAAATTCAGTTATCCATCGTCAAGGTCAGGGTTGTACCAGTGTATTGACCTTCATCAAGAAGCATAGTCGACAGATAAAAGACCCATCATCATGATCTTCGGGGGGCCTGGAGTTGGAAGCAACGAGACCAAAGCCATCATGGTATGTGAGGCTCACCAGCAAATAGCCAAAAAGCCACGCCTCAACACCATCGAGTTCTATGACGGAGATTTGCAGGAAGCCCACCACCCTTATGATGATTCCTTAATAATTATTCAGCAGGTATATGATGCTCGAGTCAAGTGTGTATTGGTGGATCCCGGCAGTACAGTTAATATCATTCACTGGAAGGTTGTCTGTCAGATAGAGATGCACAGTCGGGTAATTCCTAGCTCGTATACCATAACCAGCTTTAACAGTTCCAGCGAGAAGTCTATGGGAGAAATCCTCCTCCAGGTACACCTGCCAAGAGCAGCGCGGTTGACATCTTTACAAGTAATGACATGCAACCTCTCATATAAAATTATCCTAGGAAGACCCTGGATTCACGAAGTACATGTTATGCTGTCTATCCTTCACCAGGTCCTCAAGTACCCGACTCCTTGGAGGTGAAAGAAATTCAGGGGGAACAGAGGCTATCTTGGAGCTGTTACATGACTGCAGTGATCGATGCCACCAGGAAAGAGACCAAAAATCGAAAGAAGAAACTGGACAAATTGCTTGGGCCCAATCTGGTCACTAGCGTACCCTAAGGACACGGGGTCCATGAGGTGACTAGATCCTGTGAACCAACTATCATACCCTCCTAAAGCTACATTTCACGACCTTGATCCAGAAATCTTCGACGAGAAAGTCCTAAACGAGAAATTCTACATAGAGGCCAAGCTCTCTACAGAAGAAAAACAAGAGTATGCCAACTTCCTACGCGCTCGATTGGGCACCTTTTCCTAGACACGCACCGACATACCCAGAATATCAACTAGCGTTATAACGTATAATCTAAATATCGATCCAAACTTCAAGCCAATTAAGCAGAAGAAACGACCGATAAGCCGCGAGAAGGGGCATGCGGTTCATGAAGAAGTCGAGAAACTACTCAACAATGGTTCAATTCGTGAAGTTCAATAACCTGATTGGCTATCAAACGTCGTAGTAGTTCCCAAGAAGAATCACAAGTGGAGGATGTGCATCGAATTCACATATCTGAATAAAGCATGCCTAAAGGATTCCTTCCAACTACCTAACATTGATCAACTCATCGATTCAACGACAGGGCATGAGTCCTTGAGTTTTTTCAGATGCATACTCGGGATAAACCAGATCCTTATGAACCCAGATGACCAAGAAAAGACTTCTTTCATCATGGATAGGGGGACTTATTGTTATAGAGTGATGCCTTTCGGACTGAAGAACGCAGGATCGGCTTATCAAAGATTAGTGAACCTGATGTTCAAGGAGCAGACTGGAAAGAACATGGAAGTTTACATCGACGATATGCTGGTCAAGTCAGAATTTGCCAAAGGGCACATTAACCATCAGGAGATAGCATTCGATATCATGGACAAGTTTGGAATGAAGCTCAACCCGAGAAGCGTGCTTTTAGCGTATCCTCTGGGATGTTCCTTGGGTTCATTGTTTCTAACAGGGGCATAGAAGCAAACTCGGTGAAGATCGAAGCAATCAAGGCAATACTGGAGGTCCTGAAGAGTGAAGTGGAAGTTATAAGGCTCAATAGTCGAATCGCAGCACTCATCCAGTTCATCTCGTGGTCATCAGAGAGTGTCATCAATTTTTTAGTGTCCTGAAAAAGAATAAAAGCTTTGAGTGGATGGAGCAATGCAGAAAGGCGCTAAAAGAGCTAAAACAATATCTGGAAAATCCCCCGTTGCTTACCAAGCCACGCGAGGGAGAACTGTTATTGTTGTACCTAACAGTGTTTGAAGTCGCCGTTAGCATCGTCTTGGTATGAGAAGAGATGGGGTACAGTCACCAGTGTATTATGTCAGCGGGTCTCTCTTAGACACAGAAACAAGGTATCAGCATCTAGAGAAACTCGCACTTGCCTTAGCCATGGCAGCAAGGAAGATGCGGCCAGAGTCACACCATTGTCGTGGTTTCATCTTTTCCATTACGCACCATACTTCACAAACCCGAGTTGTCAGGTAGGTCGGCGAAGTAGACTGTCAAGCTCGGCAACTATGATATCATTTATCAGGGAAGAACGACCATCAAGTCACAAGTTATCGTGGACTTTGTTGCAGTCTTCAGCACTGACTTAATACCAAAGGTTGAGAAGGAACGCAAGATGATAGAAGGTGTTACCCCCGGGGAATGGGTGATCTACACCGACGGTGCATCGAATATAAAAGAGGCCGGGCTTGGTTTAGTGATCGAGTCTCCAACGAAAAAGGTGTTCGGGAAAGCTGTTAGCTACTCCTAGATGACGAACAACGGAGTAGAATATGAGCTGTAATTCAAGCCCTAGAATTAGCTTACATATTGGGGCCAGGGAAGTCAGTATCAACTGTGATTCTCAGCTCGTGGTGAACCAAGTGACCGGAGCATACATCGCCAAAGGCGCCCGCATGCAAGACTACCTGGCCAAAGTAGAGAAATGTTTGAAGAATTTTTAAAAAAGGAGGATAAACTAGATACCAGAGAAGAAAACTCAAAACCTGATGCCCTAGCTAAGCTTAGCGGCCACTGCAGAATTAAAGCAGACAACCCAGGTTCTACCATTGAGTTAACTTACACAAATGTCAAGCACCGCAAAGTCAACACAGTAGGGTCATCATGGGACTGGTGGCACCCGATCATTGATTATCTCACCAAGGGAACGCTCCCGGCAGACAGGAGGAGAGCAGAAGGCTAAGAGCTCAAGCGGCTCGCTACGTCTTGATCAATGGAGAGTTGCACAGGCGAATGTTTAGCGTACCTTTGGCTAAATGTTGGGTCCTTCTAAGGTGGATTACGCATTTAATGAAATCCACGAAAGATAATGTAGTGGGCGGTCTCTAGCTCGAAAGTTAATCAAGGCGGGCTATTTCTGGCTACAAATGGAAGACGACGTGAGCAAGTTTGCATGGGCATGTGATAGCTGCCAAAGGTTCTCCCATGTACTTCATCAGCCAGTGGAGTTATTACATTCAGCAATAGCCCTATGGCCTTTCATGAAATCGGGGATGGACATCGTAGGGCCCGTGCCTAAAGCGTCCGGCGGTGTCAAGTTCGTTCTTATCATGGCAGAATATTTCACCAAATGGTTAGAGGCGGTTGCATTCGCCCGGATTCGAGAGCAGGAAGTCATAGATTTTATTAGGAAAAACATTATGTGCTGATTTGGGGTTCCAGCAGAAATCACCTACGATAACGGTCCCTAATTCATAGGCGATAAGATCACTGCTTTTCTGAAAGAATGGGAAATCAAGAGGATAACCTCCAGTCCTTACCACCCTTCAGCCAATAGCCAAGCCGAATCCTCAAATAAGACGATAGTGGAGAATCTGAAGAAGCAGCTCAAGGAGGCTAAGGGAAGATGGCCTGAAGAGCTGCTCGGAGTCCTATGGGCCTACCAAACTACATCCAAATCTAGCACTGGAGAAATACTGTTCTCGCTAACGTAAGGAACGAAAGCTATGATTCCTTTGGAAATTGGAGAGTCCATATTACGGCGTACATTCTCCAAAGAGGAGTCCAACGATGAAGACCTTAAAGCCTTCCTTGACCTCTTGGACGAATAGCGGGAGATAGCAGCCATTCACCTTGCAGCCCAGAAGCAGCGAAGAGAGCAATATTATAATACAAGGGCAAATCCATGGTCCTTCAACATCGGGGACCTTGTCCTTCACAAAGTTACTCAAAGCATCAAGCAGGCCAGAGTAAGAAAGCTGGATCCGAATGGGGAAGGACCGTACAAAGTGCGGGGTATCGTTGGAAAAGGTGCATAGGTTCTCGAAGACGTGGAGGGGATAGCCATTCCAAATAACTAGAATATCACATGGCTGAAGAAGTACTACTATTGAAAGGCTGATTAAGCCTAAATACTCGAGACATGTATTTTTTCCAGGTCTTCTCAAAATTATTTACAATGGGCTCTCAGCCCCATTCTTTGTTTTACAATGGGCATTTAGCCCCATTCCGCATCGCATCAATAAAACTACTATTCCAACTAATGAGTATTGTCCGGTTATTTAGATCCATCTATGATCCAAGAATTCATAGCCCCGGAAAGACCTAAGCTGAAGTAATATGCTCACTTTCCGCTACAAGAAAGTAGAGTACACTACTCGCTTACAGTTAGACCACGTCTAGCTAAGCCACCAGGCATTAATCGAGGGTTGAACTCGCTAAATCAACAGTTGGACCTACACGCCGATGGGGACACCTGTTGGCATAGTGCCAGAAAGTCTCAAAATACCCGAGTAACTAAACGAAGACGTTATGTCTCAGAACGTAAAAGGATCGTTGCCACATGGGCAAATGTCGTCCATTATGGGCGCAAACAGCCATCTGCTATGGATGCAACCTAGCCGCCGTCTATCGATGCACGCGGATGTAATTGCTCAAGGCAGACACACTTGATACACGTTCTTAAACAACTAGAACAGTCAGAACGACCAGAAGCCATCTAATATCTAGGTGCACATAGTAGTAGTGTGGTGGTTGATGAACTCTGAATTAGTATGGTTGATGAACTTGTAATAAGTATGTTTTATGAGCTTGGAATTTTTGAGTTTAGCTTGGAACTTGAAATTTTTTAGCTTATTTGTATGAAAGCTAAATGAAGTAGGAAACTTTTTTCCAAGTACATCAACCATTAGAGAAGGTATTAAATGAGTAGAAACAAGAACACTTTTAGTGTAGTATTTGTGAATTGATACTTTAAATCAGTTTATAGCTTGATAAATCTTAACTTTGGATTTTTACTTTAAATCTTTCCATCATTTTAATGCTTGATAGATCTGTTAGCTTCTTAGTTAGTGTAAATGTGTGCATTCCAATATCTATTCAATATGACGTTAAGTGATTTTATGATCTCTTCCAAAAAGACTAAATATTTCATGGATATCAAAGTCGAAAACTCACTAGAAATAGTTCAAGATATGATCGAAGACTCCATTAAAATGGTACCAGAATCAGATTTGGATGAACAATCTTCTGATGAACTGAATAAGTTGTTGAAATAATGTTACATATATCTTTTTCCAACTTCTATTAAGCTGTTATTATGGAAAGAAATACTTTATTTGTGTACTAGACTGGTGTTACATATATATCTTACCACTGAAAACTTTGTTTGTGTACTAGATTTGTTTTTGGTACAAGTGTTTGTTAATTAGTTATGATTGTTGAATATTAAGTTTGGTACAAGTGTGTACATAGTTGTGATAAGTTCGTTGAAATGTTTTGAAGCCCTTTTTTTTTACTATATTGTTATGATTAGGAGGTTGTTGAATTATTTTAATTCCCTTTTAGTGGCTATTTTGGATTTGCAAGAGCTATTGTTTGTTTTTAACATTTTTTTTTGCAGAAATTAGTCAATTTCCAATGGAATTATGTCGAATATTGACCAAATTTATTTCCATAAATTTTTGCTTATCGACGGGTAGCCATCGGTTGGTAAAAGATAATGTAATGACGGGTGGCCGTCCGAAGGCTCCCATTATTTTATTTTTTCCTTACCGACGGGTGGTCGTCCGAAAGCACCCATTATTTTGTTTTTTTCTTACCGACGGACATCCGTCGGAAGGCTCTCAATGTTTCTTCATTTCTGGAAATTGAATTCCAATTGAAATTTATTGGAACAAGAAACTCTGACTAGAGAATTTTGATGGATGTGCTCCGATGAATTTCCATTGAAATTTTGTGCTTTCCGATGGCTTTCTGATGAAATTATCCAGTGAAAAGGACCGTGTTTCTAGTATTGCATGAGAGCCAAATTTTGGCGAGCCTGTGTGCACAAATGCTCTGTCAAGTTCTATTTAGCTTCTCTCTCTAATTAGCTCATGTATTGCTTTGGATTTCTCTTTCCTTTAAAAATCAACTCATCAAGCATCTCCAGATACACTCCTTAACCCGTGACTAAATATTCATACTTCCACTCAAATCTCATTTCTATTGGGTCTCTTCTCCTCACTCTCAAAAAGCCCATTCTTTTCGGGCTTCTCTCATCTTTCTAATTAACAGAAAAAAAATACCATTTGTAAATCCTAAAAATCGGATTACGAGTGTGGAAGTGTGTTAGAGAATACAAGTGACCCACATTAGTTGTACAAGGGTATCCAAAGGTGTTTATAAAGTCCTGGGCTACTCCACTATTTCTTTAAAGTTTTGAGTTGGATGCTCGGATTTTTTTATAACTATGAGTATGATTCAATTTGGCCAATGTACTATATGTATTGATTGTTCAAGTTTTGACTCATACCCCACCACCGCCCTCCTGGATTTTGATTTTCTTTTTATTATTTGTGTAATGTTGATGTGGGATTTTTTAAGAGGTTGCTCGATTATGCAACTTGATGCGAATTAAATAAATGTAGTGAATTGTCGGAGGAGGTGTACATGACAGATTCCACTCATTTCTTCAATCTTAAGCTCCCTCTTTTATTTTCAAGCTTGATAAAGCTTTGTATGAACTTAAACAAACTCCAAGAGCACAATTTAATTGCCTTAGCTTTTCTCTACTTTTATTGGGCTTCTTGTGATGACCCGCCACGCCATCGTGCCACGTAGGTGCCATTTGGCGCATAGCTTTGCCATGTGGAAGCTTACATGGATAATGAGTCTAGCACTGATGGAATATTCTAGAGAAGTATGGAGATATTCCCTTGGGAATATTCTAGATAGTTATGGATTGGCTAGAAAGACTTTTAGAAGGCCTTAGAATATTCTTGTCATGACCTTAGTCTTGAACTAAGCGAGTCGTGCGGCACTTGACAATTTGCTCACGACCTTGCTATGCCAAGTTAGTCGAAACTACTAAGGATCGCTAAGAGAATGGAAATGAACAAGAAAGAATTGCCAAAGGAAGCTTTTTATTATTTGGAAGATTGTTGCTTGATTGCTTGATGGTTTACAAATGAATGGCCCCTCTATTTATACTACTCACTTAGGGGCTAGTGTGAAAATATTAATTGTTTATAAGTCCCTCTCTAGAATCCTCAATATTTACAAATAAGTCTCATTCTAGAATAATCTACCTAGCTAGAATATTCTAAGTCCTTCTAAAAGTCTTCCTAGACAATCCATAACTAATCTAGAATATTCCCAAGGGAATATCTCCATACTTCTCTAGAATATTCCATCAAGTGCTAGACTCATTATCCATGTAAGCTTCCACATGGCAAAGCTATGCGCCAAATGGCACCTACGTGGCACGATGACGTGGCAGGTCATCACACTCTCCCCCACCTGATGTTGCGACGACCGCGACGCAATGCTGCTGCATAAACTCTCGGATCTTGTCTTTGAATTGCCACAAGTCTTCATACCTCTCCCATGTGGCCTCCTCTGGTGCTTGTCCCTTCCAGTGTACCAGAAACATGGCCGTGGCCTTTTTTCCCTGTTTCCGTATGGCTTGATAGTCAATGATAGCTTCAATCTCCCATTCATGAGAAGTAGTAATAGTGATAGGAGCATGACTCGATTGGCCCCTACTTGGATCATCCTTGTCTTTGTGGTATGGCTTGAGCATGCTGGCATGAAGACAGGATAGATTTTAAGATGTGGTGGCAACTTAAGCTTATAAGAAATCTTGCCCACCTTGGCGATGATCTTGAATGGGCCCTCGTACTTGCGCATCAAATTTCGGTACATGCCCCGTAGTGACTTGGATTGCCTCGGGTTAAACTTTACCATGACCATATCTCCAACTTTGTAGTCTGTGGGACGCCGCTTACGATCTGCAAACTTCTTCATCCTCTTAGCTGCCTTGTCCAAGTAGGACTTAGCAGTGTCAGGCTGCTCCTCCCAGCTTTTGGCCATATGATAAGCCCCCAAACTCTTGCCTTCGAATGCCGCAGGTAGTGAATGTAGAGTTTGTGGTTGTTGGCCAGTAGCTAGCTCAAATGGCGTCGACCCGTGGACTCGCTCCGCTGCAAGTTGTAAGAGAATTGGGCTATGTCCAAGAGTCTTGCCCAATCCTTCTGATGTGCGCTCACATAATGCCTCAAGTAACACTCCAGTAAGGCATTGACCCGTACTGTCTGTCCTTCTGTCTGCGGATGGAAGCTAGTAGAAAAGTGAAGCTCCATACCAAGCATTTCAAATAGCTCCATCCAAAAATTTTCACTGAATCGAGGGTCTTGGTCGCTGATGATGTGCCTTGGTAAGCCCCAATATTTCACCACGTTCTTGAAGAATAACTTGGCGGCTTCTTTGGTTGTGCAACTGGCTGAGGCGGGCATAAAAATGGCATACTTTGAGAGTCTGTCCACGACCACTATAATAGTTTTGCAACCATCAGACTTCGGCAAGCATATGATAAAGTCCATAGTCACGCTCTCCCATGGACGCTCTGCAATGGGTAGTGGTTCCAGAAGTCCTCCCGGCTTCTGCTGATCAACCTTGTTTTATTGGCACACAAGACAAGTCTGCATATAACACTCTATGTCATCCCGCATGCGTGGCCAGTAGTAGACCGACTCAACCAAGGCCCTAGTACGTCGTTGGCCTGGATGACCAGCCCACATAGTATCATGGCTCTCCTTTATAGTGCACCGCCTGATGTCTCCAAACTTAGGCACGTAAACCCTCCGTCCTGTGGTAAGCAATAGTCCATCTTCCTCCCAAAAGCGTCTTGTCTTGCCTTGGGTGGCTAACTCCATGCTGCTTGGCTGCTGGGTCATGTTGTATACCCTCCTTGATAGCCTCGCGAATGTAACAACTTGCTGAAGTGATGGCAGCAAGTTCGGCTTTCCGACTCAAGGCATCGGCCACAACGTTGCCTTTGCCTGGCTTATACTCCAGCACATAGTCAAACTCGGCCAAGAAATCCTGCCATCTAGTCTGCTTCGGTGTGAGCTTCTTCTGTGTCTGAAAATAGCTAGTGGCTAAATTATTTGTCTTAACCACGAACTTCGATCAAAGCAAATAATGTTTACATGTGCGTAGGCAAAGCACAATATCGGCCATCTCCTTCTCTTGCACTGTGTAGTGCTGTTCCGTGTCATTCAACTTGCAGCTCTCAAAGGCTATAGGATGTCTATCTTGCGTCAATACACCCCCAATGGCAAAGTCCGAAGCATCTGTATGTACCTCGAACGCCTTGGCAAAGTCTGGTAAGGCTAAGACTGGTTCCTCCGTTACCGCTGCCTTAAGGCCTTCAAACGCCTGTTGACAATGCTCCGTCCAATTCCACGACTTATTCTTCTTCAGCAACTCAGTCAGTGGTGCGGCCTTGGCTGAATAGCCTCTAATGAACCGACGATAGTAGTTGACAAGGCCAAGGAAAGATGTTAACTCAGTTACCTTAGTTGGTGCCTCCCATTCTTGGATAGCTCGTACCTTAGCCTCGTCCATGCGTAACTCCCCGCTACTAATGACATACCCCAAGAAGTGCACCTTCGACTGGGCAAACTCGCACTTCTCTCGCTTGATGTATAACTCATTCTCCCAGAAGACTTGGAAAAACTTCCTTAGGTGCTCCACGTGTTCCTCCAGAGTGTTGCTATAGATGACTATGTCGTCCAAGTAGACCACCACGAACTGATCAAGGTAGGGATGAAAATTCTTGTTCATGAGAGTGCAAAATGTAGCAGGTGCATTGGTTAAGCCGAAGGGCATAACCAACCACTCAAAGGCTCCGTATCTTGTCACGCATGCTGTCTTTGGCTCATCCCCTTCTGCAATACGAACTTGGTAGTAGCCCTTGCGAAGATCCACCTTGGTAAAGTACTTGGCTTGTCCAAGTCTGTCGAAGAAGTCAACAATGAGCGGGATCGGGTATTTATTCTTCACAATGACCTTGTTGAGCGCCCGATAGTCTATGCATAGGCACAATTATCCATCCTTCTTCTTCTGGAACAATACTGGTGCGCCAAAGGGTGCTTTCGATGGGCGGATATGACCGGCATCTAGTAGCTCCTTCAATTGTTTTCTAAGCTCCTCCAATTCAGGTGGTGCCGTCCGGTATGGGGCAAATACGGGCGGCTTAGCTCCTGGCTCTAGCTCAATCTTATGATCCACCTCATGTCTCGAAGGCAAGTGCTTAGGCAGTTCCTCGGGCATTACATCTTTGTTTTCCTCGAGCAATTTCTCTATGCAGGGCGGCAATGTCACTGGCTTAGCATCGTCATCTTCTAAGCTTGCAAGGGTTGCTATGAATGTTGGCTCCCCTTTCTTGAGCCCCTTGACAAGCTGTATAGCTGAGAGATGTGTTTGACCTTTTCGCGGTGGCGGCACGGTCACTGTAGGCACCATGCAAGATCCTTCTCGCTCCATGACCAAGAGACGTTGGAGGTAGGGATCGATTATAGTATGACAACGTTGAAAGAACTCTTGCCCAAGTATAATGTCGAAGATATCCATAGGTGCAACGGTGAAGGTTGTCATACCTTGCCAACTGCCCAACTTTAAACTAACATCATTGGCTACACAGCATACCTTTGTCAGCTCGGCATTGACTGTCTTGAGGCGGGTGTTGCTTGGAGTAAGCTTCAACCCTAGTCTCTTTACTACGGCCTCGGTCATGAAGTTATTTGTTTCTCCAGTGTCAACCTTGGCACGAGCAGGTTTGTTGTTGATAGTGAGATCCACGTATTGAGTGTTATACTCGTTCGCCTTATTAGCTTGCGTCGTGACAGGTCCACATAGTCCAATCGTACCCAATTGTGCTGTGCCCGAACTATCTCCTTATTCCTGCACTTTTCGCTCTCGCACTATGGAACCGAGACTCTTTAGGTCGGGACAATTCCTAAAGCCGTGCGATCCTCCACATATGTAGCATCCTTTCTTCTCAACCTGCGCCTTTTTCTCGGCATAACCCTGACGACCACTCTTCTTGCCATCGGATTTGTTAGTATCTTGAGTTTTAGGGTATTGCTGTTGCGTCTCTTTGCTTCTACCACGGTCTCCCACACCTTTAGTAGAGCCACCCTTTGACTCCTTGCGCTTACCTTTGTCATGCCTGAAAACTATCAAAGACTCAGCCTCAACTATGGCTTGGTCTATGTTGGTGACTTGTTGGCGTTGCAACTCCTGCTTAGCCCAATTTTGCAACCCATCCATGAAGTGGAATAGCAAGTCATCACTAGTAAGGTTGGGAATCTGAAGCATGAGGGTGGTGTACTCTTTCACGTAGTCCCGAATACTATTTGTCTGCTTCAACTCCCTAAACTTGCGCCTTGCCTCGTACACGACGTTGTTGGGGAAGAACTGCCGCTTGAACTCCACCTTGAACTGTTCCCACGTGCTAATAGTGCACAATTCTTTCTCGATGTCGGCCGTCTTCCTTCTCCACCAAAGAATGGCAGTATCTGAGAGATACAATACAGCAGTGTTGATCTTGACCTCTTCGTCCCTCACCTTTCCATGCCTGAAGTAGTTCTCCAAGTGCCAAAGGAAGTTCTCCACCTCTTGCGCGTCACGAACCCCCTTGAACACCAGGGGCTTGGGAGCCTCAATATTAGCCTCCCTCGTTACAACTACATTGCTGGCTGCCTGGGTCACACCAGCATCGACCTGCTCCTCGAGTGCCTTCATCTTTGTCTTCGTGGCATCGATGGTGCTCAGCGCGTCCATGAGCATGCACTCCAAGGTAGTGATGGTTTGTTTTAGCTCAAACTCGGCCTGCTTACGTCCCTCCAACTCCTTCTGGATGTCCTCAATCTCGTCAAGGGTGTGCCTCTCAAGAGTGTCGAAAGCGCCTTCTAGTTTTTCCAAGCGTTGGTCAACGATGTCCATTGCTTCCATCCCCGCTTAGACCTTCAAGATCCACTCCTTCCCGGGCATGAGGTCCTCGTCTTCCTCCTCACTTACCTCGGTGGTTGGTGGGTCGGGGGATGTAGCTCTTTCGCTTGGAAAGACACTAGATGACCCTTCCTTACTCCGGTTGGAATTTATCTTTCTACTTCGCCTTTTCTTAGTGACGGACTCCCGAAAAACGTTGGTTGGAATGTTGGCAATGTTTAGTTGGTTGTTGGTTTCCTCCACATTGGCCATTCCCTTAGTCACAACCTGGCTCTGATACCACCTTGTCACGACCTTAGTCTTGAACTAAGTGAATCGTGCGGCACTTGACAATTTGCTCACGACCTTGTTATGCCAAGTCAGCCGAAACTACTAAGGATCGCTAAGAGACTGGAAATGAACAAGAAAGAATTGCCAAGGAAGCTTTTTATTATTTGAAAGATTGTTGCTTGATTGCTTGATGGTTTACAAATGAATGGCCCCTCTATTTATACTACTCACTTAGGGGCTAGTGTACGAATATTAATTGTTTACAAGTCCCTCTATAGAATCCTCCATATTTACAAATAAGTCTCATTCTAGAATAATCTACCTAGCTAGAATATTCTAAGGCCTTCTAAAAGTCTTCCTAACCAATCCGTAACTATCTAGAATATTCCCAAGGGAATATCTCCATACTTCTCTAGAATATTGTTGACACCCAATTTTGTCCCGAAATTTTCGAATTAATGTCTAATTATTTAAATAAGATTAATTCTAAATTTTTTAAAGTGAATTGACGAGTTTTAAAGGAAAAGTGCTAAATTTGCAAAATTTTCTCAATACTATCCTACCCATGCAACGATCCTATTGTATTTAATTGTTTTAGAGGGCTAAATTTGTTCTTGCCTTTTTAAAATCAGCCTATCCTAAGCAATACCCTTGTATAATGCATATTAATTTTACCCAATTCAGTAAAAACCTCAATACCAAACATCCCCTTACCCGATTACCCATTTCCCCTCAATCAGATCCCCAAATCCCTAAACTTTCCCCGACCCCATCTTCTTTCCAGCTCATCATGATCATACAGAGAGCAAATTAGAGCAAATCAGGAAGCTCCACGTTGTACCCTAAGCTTATCCAATTAGAGCCGTTGGAGGGATTGTTTGGGTATTTCTCACCTCTTTGAAAAACCCCAAATGGTTCCTACAAAATAGAATAATGAGGCAGTTCTTAGCGGCAGCGACAGCAGGGGAAAGAAAGGGAGTTTCTTGGCGGTGAATAAGAACAAGGAGAAAATATACAGCATAGATACTTACATTAAAAGTTTCTCAGTTTCAAGTTTAGAAAGGAGGCAGTGTCATTGTTTCTATTTTGGGGATTCATTTATGTCGTTGCTTTACTATTTGAGTCGAGTCGCTTTATCGCTGATCGAGTCGACAAACTTGTTCAAGTCGCTTTGGTTCGAGTCGCAGTCTTCGATCCTCGCCCCGGCTCGCTGCTCTAAAACAGTACTTTTATCCTCTTGCATTTTGATTTATTACCTATGATCGACAGATAGTATATGCAGTGTATATTTCTATTTTCGGACTGTTTAGCTATAAGAGAATGAAATGCTATGATATGTCTTTCCTATTTCCACTGGATTAGCTCGTTGGTATGAGGTATACATTAAGAATTTGGAACCCCTGGTTAAGTATTCATCTTGTTATTTGTATTAATCGAGCATGATTTTAGCTTAGTGGGTTACTTATTCTTTGTGATACTATTAGATAATTCAAGTAAAGCTTCCATCTTGATGTATTTTAGTTATGTGTTTCAGTTTGGATTAGGATCTGAAGTTTTGTTCCTTGTTTGTTAAGTTAAAGATTTAGTTTTAAAGCTAGTTCTATCCTCTTTGTTTCAGTTGTCTTGCCTGCGGTAGCTTATATGTTCAAACGAGTTTTTCTAGGCAGCCTTGCATATAAAGATATTTCTTTCTAGTTCAGTTTCTGTGTAATGAAGGTAGATAAGTTTAAAGAAAGCTGGGTGTATTCCTGTTTTGTTTCTCTGAACTTGAAGAAGATCTCATGTTGTTAAACTCCTGCTATCTAGTTCTGTTTAATGTATGGTTGTGTGTCTGTTAAAATATCATCAAAGATAGTGTTGGCTATTTCTGTGAAGCTCAGGGTGGGAGTAGTAGGGCACTTTCTGGTGGTTTTGGTTTGAGAGTGTGTGAATTGGTTGCTCAGGTAGTTAGCAGGGGTCTGTTATGGTATCTTGAAAATCTGTGAGGTTGAAGAGTGCATAGCAGGGGTTAGTTGTTGTTTCTGGTTGGGTTCAGGCTCAGGTGTTGGTTCAGTGAGGAGTCGGGGGAGGTCTTTGGTTCTGGCATGATTAGTAGGTGAGTATAGGCAATGTGAGAGTAGTTTGTGCAGAGGAGTTAGTAGTTTGGTTTAGGGTGTGAATGTGTATGTGTGAGTGCAGGGTAAGCAGGGGTGCTCTAGGTTAGTTTTCTGTTGGCTTGAAGAGAAGATGGAGGTCTGGTGTTTGCAGGTTCAGGGGTTTGTGAGGGTATGCAGATGGTCAGTTTAGTTTCAGATGGTTGCATGAGTTGTTGTTTGTTTCCGATAGTAAGAGGGAGTGTTGCAGGTTGTTTAGTGGTTGTGATGATTTAGGAGGTGAGTGAGGGAGTAGTTCAGGAGTGTGGGAGGCTGTTTCTATTTCCTGAAAGTTCTGGGAGTTTTGCAGATGCCTGGAGAGGTCATGATGGTTTGCAGCTTATGTTGTAGAGAAGTAGAGTTCTTTGTGTTGTTCTGAAGATGAGAAGAGGGTGCAACAATAGGATCTAATTCCAGTAGTTTGTAAGTGTTGGTAAAGGTCTGGAGGAGCAGCAGGGGTGTGGGATGTGGTCTCAGCTTGTTTGGAGAAGTGTTCTAGGGGTCTGTTATGATTGTTTAAGTAAGTAGTGGTAGGTTGTTTATCTAGTGGTTAGCAGGAGGTTAAAGTAGTAGTAGGAGAATAGAAGTATGGTCAGTTCCTGAGGTATTTCCAGTCTATATTTAAA
This sequence comes from Petunia axillaris subsp. axillaris, assembly GCA_029990575.1. NCBI lineage: Eukaryota > Viridiplantae > Streptophyta > Magnoliopsida > Solanales > Solanaceae > Petunia > Petunia axillaris. Next base: position 147,456,294 of record JARKNS010000004.1, read on the forward strand.
TTCCCATTCAGTATGTTTCTTGGCTATTATGAACTTTACACACATGTGCTTTATTGTAACATGTTAAGAGATTTTCAAGCTTCTTTCTTGAGTGTTTAAAGACTAAAGTTTGAACCTTTTAAATTGAATGGAAAAGTCTGTGAGATCTTTTAATTAAGGAAGTTTATGAATATGCTCTAGCTAATTAAGAGTTAAATTTGTTAATTGCTCACTTCCATTTGAATTATTCCTTTAATGAGTCAATGACTTGTGTTTAGAAAAAGATCATTTCTTTGTTAAGTTGTTTATATCCCGCTTACGAATTGCATAAAAGTGAGCCTTGATTTAAGCACTTTCCTTATCTTTGTTAGAGTTGTCCTTTATGAATTCTTTGGACTATTTTGCAAAGCATTGAATAGTTAAAGATAGCATTTGTGATAATATTTCATATCTCAGAGAAGTTGGGTCTAGATGTCTATGTCTAGAAATGAATTAACACAATTTGCTTAGCATAATAGCATGTTTGATTTGTTTGAATGAACTTGTGACTGCTAGTTTATATTAGAAGATAATTGTAATGTACTTTGTGAAAGTATTCCATGTAACAAGCCATGCTAGATTATTTGTTGGTGTTATTTTAGGAAAAAGCAAGCATGATTAGTCTATTATAGTTTGCTATGGCCTGCTTATACTCTAAAGTAACGTTTTATTTGTGAAAGTCATGGGTGGTTAAACATTAATTGTATTCATATTTCTTGGCTGCTAGTCAAATCTCACGTTTATGTCTTGATTTATTTAGATACAGACTTCATTAGCTTAGCTAGTTGTCTTGGCTTTCTTTTAGTTAATCTGGAAAGTTATCTTTAAGTATTTGCTAATTCCTTTAATCTTTATTTCTTTGGCATGGACACTTGGGGGCGAGTTTGGTTAAAACTCACAAATGGGGATGGCTTGCCTTGCATTGGAGTTATTGCATCCCGGGTTCAAGTTTCCCGAGAAGTGAATGAAACTTTTAAAACTCATCTTCACTCTATATTTCCCGCCCCTTTAGAAAATCATGTTATAGGAAGCCCTGAAAATCGGACTAGGACTTTGCATGCTAGAAGCTTGGTAGGATAGCCGCTCTATTAAAGTTATTATCTTATCGCATGTTTAGACTTGTTTAGGCAATTGCTTATCCCATTTCTTTGGGACACGCCAATTAGTTTAAGGCAATAGAAACCTCTCGTCAATTATTGAGTGCAAAAGAATCAAAATTTATTTAAGATTATACAATCTTCATTTATTACCTATATTTCAATTAATTATTTACCTATTTATTATTTATTATTTATTATTTAGTTATTCATTTATTTAATTAATCAATTATTATTCATTTATTCCTTATCTAATTGAATTTATATAAGTATTTATTTATTTAATTAAGTTATTATCTATTTATTATTTATCTGTCCAATCAATTAATCAATCAATTATTATTATTTATCTAATCATTTATTTTATTTGTATATTTAATTTTATTTAGCCCTTATTTATTTAATCAACTAATTAATCAATCAACCATTATCCATTTAATTAATCTTAAATTGGGTCATTTATTTATCTATGTATCGGCATAACTAAAATCTTATCTTATTTCTATTATCCTTATTTAAAATTAATTTTATACTTATTATCCTAAACAAATTCGTGAAAAAAACCGCCAGATTAACCGTTTTTAGCGGATTTTCGAAAGTGCTCCCGCAGGGACCTTCTTTCGAATGTAATAGAATCACTTACCTAAGAATCTCTGATTTTATTATTTTTCTTTAAATAAGGAATAAAATTGCGCTCTTTAATTAACATTAGGTTCCTAATAATCCTTAAATTAGCTGACGACTCAAAAGAAAGCCCTTTGGAGTCTCCATTTTGTCGAAATCAAATCCCGATGCATATTTATATGCAGTTTTTTGGAGGGTTCAACAAATATTCCATCAAGTGCTAGACTCAATATCCATGTACCACATAGCAAAGCTATGCGCCAAATGATGCCTACATGACATGATGACGTGGCGGGTCAACACACTTCTCCTCTTCAAAGTTGGGTACATTCTAATTCATAAGGAATCATGGTTTTCATCTTATACTCCCTCCATGCCATAGTAGTTGTTCATTTAGAAAAATAAGTGTGCCCCAAATTAGTTATTTTTTAAAGTATTTTAAGACAAAAATTATTAGTTCTTTTCAACTATACCCTTTACAATAATTAAAAGAGTTCTCAAAAAAAATTTAATAATCAGACGTTAAATAAAGGTAACATAGTAAAATATACACTATATTTATTTATTTATTTATTTTTTAATGGTCTGAAAAAGTTCCATAATTTGGGATTGAGGGAGTAATTTTTATAGTATATATTGATGACCTTTTTATTATAGGAAGCCCTAAGGAAGTTGTTTATTAACTAATTTATTATTTATTGCAATTGCACTCAAGTATTTTTCACAAGTTTCATTCACATGGAAAGGGTTAACTTGGTTCCTTGTCAAGCAAAAAATATTTGAACTTCTAATCAGCGTGTCCATGGATGGTGTACGTAAAACCTATTTCATCAGCTCCAGTGGTTAGTGCCTTGCAACTATCTAAACATGATGTTGACACCCAATTTTGTCCCGAAATTTCAAAATTAATTTGCTGACACTTACTTTTTATGTAAATCTCAAAATATAGCATTTTGTGTTAATATAAAGCCAAAAATGTCCCTTTTCAAAAGAAATTATAAAATTTGATGTTTTGTCGTAATTTAGCTATTGTTTGCAAAATTTTTCAATATTAGCAACTTGATATTTTCGGCTTTATATTACCTACAACATGTAAAATATTGGGAGCATTTATCTAATTAGAAAGTTTTTCAAATTGATTTACGAAATTAGTTAAAGCTATTAGTTTTAGAAAATGGTCGGGATCGTTGTTCATTTTAAATCTCGGCCTATCTACGCAACCTTCATATGGTACAACACCCAATTTTTTTCTTCCGAGCCCAATTTGAAAACCCCTAATCCTCTCACTATAAATCCTAAAACCCTAGCCCACAATCACTATTCACCAAACTTCCCCACTCACAAAAACCCTAACTCACATTTTCATTCATCACATTTTTCCCACAATTTTTCATCAAAAATCAGATCTATTAATCATCAATCTTCACTCTCCTTTACATCACAAAAATCAGATTCCATACATCACACACACACTCCCTTATTTTCCTTCTCACACCATTATACACACAAAACCCACACCAACTCCTTCTCTCACACCTCCAAACAAAATCAGATATACTCACCCTGAATCAAACGGAAACAAGGCAAGAAAAGAGGGGAGGGATCTGAAAAGGGATCGGGGTATGAGACAAAACGGGTTTATTGACACCACCACTGGCATAGTGGCGACGCCGCAGTGCTTTTGAAACAAATCGTCGGCAGTCGCCCACCCTTGTCTCGTCTGTACTACCTCTGTTAGTTTCGCCGGAGTATCGATTTCTTCTTTGCCGTTTTCTGTGGCTGAGTCAAAACTGAAAAGGGGATCGGGGAGTGGTAGTGACGCTGCTGGCGTTGCTCCTCCCCTTCCCTCGATTTTAGCATCGTGTTTCTTTTTGCCACTGTTGTTGTGTATGAATTTTCTTTTTACTGCTATCAAGTTATCTCCCAAACGATTTGGCTCATTTTTGATGATATTAGAATTATTTGTTTGCCCTGATTTTTGGCTTTGACCCGTTCGTTTCTTTTGTATCTGTTGCTAAATCGAAGATTGAAAGCGGGAGCGTGGGGCAGCACTGACACCGTTAAACGGCAGTTGCTCCTCCGCCGCTCCTCGGGGTCACTGATTTGATTTTGTTCATGTTTGTTTCACCAGAAAAACTTATCACCGGCGACCCTTGTTTTTCTTTATTAGTTTTTGATTGAATCAAACGGAAGAAACGGTAGCGGCGACGCCACCAAAAATGGTTTAGGTTGTCGCTCCTTTTTCTTCTCCTCCGCGTTACCGTTGTCTGGTTCACCGGAATTTGGTTGGGTTGTGACTTATGATATGTCCACTGGTTCCTTATCTTTGTTTGGAGTACCCATTTCTGTAAATGTTTCAGTTGAAAGCCTGATTCACGGCTACTATAAATTTTGGTTCCCTTGGGCGATAAATCTGGCCTATTGATGGTGGAAATTTCTTAGGCATTATGTTCTGTTAACTTTGTTCATTGTTCTGCTGTTTTGATAAAATTGGACCTGTTATGCATTAACTGGATTTTTCGAGTGCTGGAATTTTGGATAAATTTATTCCATTATAGAATATTGAACTGATTTGGATAAATACTACGCTAATTGGCCAATGAAAAAATACATATACACGTATTGAGGCCTACACAAGGAATTGACGGACAATAAATTGACGGATTTTGAACATGATACTACACTTGAACTGTCCCGTTCCCGTGTCCCTAAAGCAAAAGGCGATGATGAATGTATCAAATTAATGCAAAGCAAGTCGAATAGAGTGTAAGGTTTGGTACTTTGCATGGCAACACGGCCCGGGCTCCGTGTTTGCAGCCGTACCAAATCCCGAGCCTCTATCCGACGCGCCATACAAACCTGAGCCTAAATTTTACAAAAACAACCCCCTTTATTATTATTATTATTACTATTATTATTATTATTACTATTATTATTATTATATATTATTATATATTATTATTATTATTATTATTACTTTATTACTTTATTATTGTTATTTCATTTTATTAATTATTACACTTTATTATCGTACTAATCCAGTTTAATTTCCATTTTATTACGAGGTACATCTTGGCACGAACAACTCGGGACCGCTTTTGGCTAATTTACAGATGGGGATAGTCCGTTGCATTGGAGTCGTTTGGATTGGATTCGAACTCAAGCATTCAAAAATGAGACATTAGAAATTTAGAAAGTTCAAGACTCCCGCGAGTTGATCAATTTCCCGGGTTTTATCTTTAACTTTGTCTTTCTTTCCTTAGAAATATTTATGTAAATAAAATGCGCAAAATATTTATTTATCAATAATATTTGATTGTCTGTATATTGCTTTACTTTATGTTCATTGCCTTTTATTTTTAAAGTCGTTATTTAATTTATTGCAAATTGGGGCCAATTAGCAAAATGTGTGCAAATTAAAATATTTTTCATAAACAAGTTTTATTTCAATTAATTATTTTAGATAAATTTTCTAGAAAAGCATATTTTACAAATATTTTAGAAACCTGTCGGATTAACCGTATTTTACGGAATTTCGGAAGTGCCTTAAAAACCTTCTTCCGAAATTAATAAAACCTCTTACTTAGAATCTCTGAAAAGCCCGTCTTTTATAAAAACAGAGTTTTTGCACGCATTTGCTAATTTGGTTCCCTGTTTTCCTTAAATTGGGTGGCGACTCCAAAAACTCCAAAAGAGTTAGTCCATCCTGTCGATATTCCAGAATTTATCCTTTTCGGGGTAATTTTTGGGGTTCAACAGCATGGCGACTCCGCTGGGGAGCAATAAAGGTTTTGACCATAAAGGTTTCCAATTGTTTGCAACTAGCATGCTTAATTTATTTGCTTTATTATATCTGTTTGTTTGGTTTGCCTTATAAAGTATGTATTGTATTTATTTGTGCATAGTCTGCATTCTGTTCATATCTCCTCCCTCATGGAGCCTGTCAATTCTCTTTCACCTCCTCGATTTCATCACGAGGTACCCGTTTGACGGGTAGTTATGCAGGAAGGGCATTGCCCTTACCTCACTCTTTGAAACTTCTTTCGTGTCACCAAAGTTAGTTGGGGTATGGTTTGCCTGGTTTTGTCATGGCCGGTTTTACTGGTTTATCGGGCCAGGTTTATCCCGCATAGGTCGATTCAGCCTCAACCGTTAGCCCACTCTTAGAAGGAGATTAGGTCATGCATGCATATACACCTTAGTTTGGGGGAAAGTTCGGCAGGTTTGATTTGTTTGTGTTTTGGAGATGGCCTGGTGTAGTGAGATCTAAGAGGCGAAGCCCCTGGTGTCTTTAAAAGGATCAGTGGGGTCCCTCTCGTGAATGGCTTTGCGTGTGTGCAAGCCTATGTTGATTATCCAGCTGCAACTTTGTAAAAATTGAAGTATGCTTATCGTATACTAGGAGAGCGAAGCCCCTGTGTCTTTGAATGACCAGTGGGGTCCCTCCTTGAAGACCAGTGCGGTCTTGGCTACCTAGGAAACTGAGAGGCTTGATTAAAGTCGAGGACCAGTAAGGAGCCCTATGAACAAGGTCGGTGAGCCTTGCAAACTAGGAAGCTGAGAGGCTTGTCTAAATCCGAGGACTAGTGAGGTTTTATTTTGAAAGGCCAATTGACGCCTTTCATGATTTGCAGTCTGGTATTGTGAAAGGCTGTTAGAAATTTCACCCCTGGATGTTATAAAACAATTGGGAGTTGTGTTTGGAGGAGTGTGGATGTTTGCAAAAGCTATGGAGGATTGTTTCGGGTTTTAGGCATTTGGGTTTAGAATTTTGGGCAGATGCTGTGGAGAGCATGAGCTGTGTTAAATTTCGAATTGACGCCAACTCTTGGAAGATAGTTGGGATATCGGAATTGCAGTGTCAAGGCGAAGAGGTGACGCATTTGCATATTTATTTACGTTCAACTACTTGTGATTGTCACATGTTAATTTCTTACCTTGCTTTATTTGCTCAAAATGCGTTAAATACTAGGTGTTGCTTGCTTATATGCAATCCTATGAATGACATGCAAACTATCTTAGTTACCCTTTGAGCGGTTTCTTTTGTTTGTTTATTTCTCTAGCAAATGTTGGATTTGTGAAGTGGCTGACCATTCACCAAGTAAGGGATTCGAGATTTGATTGATGGTAGACGCTCTAGCTCGTGAACGATGCAGCACCAGAAGATAATGGCATTGTTTGAAAGAACTTGGCAATTGAACTTAGTAGCATTATTTTCAATTTTAATTCAGTTTGAGGCCCTGAATTGCATTGTACTTTAAAGCTTATGTTAATCTGAATCAACTCATTTTGGATTTATGAAAGTTGAAATAAAATTCATCACATTCTTATTATGTTATTTACGCATGCATTTGTTTCCATTGCAAAATTAAAATTGATAAACCTGCCAAAGCTTTGCTTGTAACGTATGGAAAAACAACTGAACAATTTAAACCGACGCACTGAAAAGTTGCTGTCTGCGCTCTTTGGATATCGCACTATCTGTTAGAACTTCAACTGGGGCAGCTTTTATTGGTTGGTATATGGCATTGAAGCAGTGATGCAGAACTACGCACGGTCTGATTCCCAAGGAGGGATACGTAGGCTCCCCCATCGGGCTCGACCCTTTAGCATTTAAACTTTCATTTTCTCCCAAGAAGGACAACTGGGGCAATTTTTGCAAAACAAGTTAGGGATGTAGAAGATTATAACTGGACAGCATTTTGCAAGAAGCGGCGTTAGTTGTTAAAGATGAGTTGGCAAAAATTCTGTAATTGGTTAAGCAAACAGTGCAAAGTCTAAGGCAAAGGACGTTCAGTTTGTTTTAAAATATGTTACAAGTTTGAGTCAAGGCAAAATTTTCAAAATGCATCTTTGACTTCATTTGCATGCTTATTTCACTCGCTATATTGCATTAAAATATTTTATCTTGCCTCTATTTTACAAAATCTATGCTATTTGAGTTTATGAGCCAAGTTTCTGAAAGCAATTCGCAAATCCAAGTCCAATGAAGACGAGGAAGTAGCAGAAGCAGCAAGATCAGGATGAAGTCTGCACAAATCAAACGTTTTCCCCTCCTTTCTCAAAACTAATAACTTTTCTTTGAGAGCAGGGACATTAAGACCCGCAGCTGAAAATATACATCTTAGCAAGTCAATCTCCAAGATTCTCATCGCTAGGATTGCAATGACATTTGGATAAAGCTCGTGCTTCATGACCCGACGTTTTTTCCAATTTGCCGAAAGTCGGCATTTCTATTTCCCATAACTCTCGCAAATTATCAAGAATATCTATTTCATTTCCTTTCCCTTTATGAGAACACTTACTAACGTTTCATTTCTTTTACAGATATTGCCAATCCTGGGGGCTTACTTTATTTTGTAGTCAAGACCATTCCTCCGTGGAAGAGTTCAAAGAGTATCACGTATTCACGCTTTCGATAAGCGTCTTTACATTCTCACGCTTTCGAAAAGCGTCTTTATATTTCAAGCTTTCCTCTAAGGCGTAATTTTTTTGCCCCAGAGGCGTATTTGTGTCACCTCGAAGGTGTTAATTATTTGAATGCCTCGAAGGCGTAATTTTATTGCCTCGAAGGCGTAATTTTATGTATTTCTGTCAACTCGAAGGTGTTAATTATTTAAATTCCTCTAAGGAATAATCTTTTATGGTCTCGATAGACGTTTAATATTAGCACACTTTCTTGAGCACATTTTGTAGCCTCGTGAGGCGTTTATACATTTTCTATACATATTTTAATAGCCTTACATTGCTAATAAGTTTGCTAAGACATGCAGGATAATGTGAATATTCCGGACGTATTACAATCCAAGATTGCATTCAAATTGACTCCTCATAACTTAAAGCATTATGCTTTGTCATGAGGATGACTATTGGCTACGAGGATTCCCTTTGTTGGACTATCTCGGCTATTGATTCGCCAAATGGCTCTTGCATTGCTCTACATTCCCACACTGCTTTTCTTTGTACTTGCTTTAAATTATGGCTTCGCATTTCCTTTGTATTACGTCTTGTTTTACTTTTCAGGTTAACAGGTCAGTCCCGAGACCCTTCTTGCTTCATGCCCGACCGGCTTGCCAGTTGATTTGTCAAGATTATTGAAAATGCTTTGCACTATGCCTTCGCATTTGCTTTATTGCTTCGCCAGTGGATGGGAAGACAATTTATCAAAGATATTGCAGCTTGCACTTACAAATTACGTCATGCCTACCGTAAGCAATCGGGGGCCTCATTATGAAGTCTATCGTAAATAATCGAAGACGTCATTATCATTTGAAGCCTACCATAAACAATTGGAGGATTTTTTATGAAGCCTATTGTAGACAATCGAAGGCGCTGTTGTTATGGAGCCTACCGTAAACAATCGGGGGCCTCATTATGAAGTCTATCGTAAACAATCGAAGACGCCATTATCACTTAAAGCCTTTCATAAACAATTGGAGGCCTTTTTATGAAGCCTATCGTAGACAATCGAAGGCGCTATTGTTATGAAGCCTACCGTAAACAATCGGGGGCCTTATTGTGCAGTCTATCGTAAACAATTGAAGACTTCATTAGCATCGAAGCCGACCATAAGCAATTGGAGGCCTTATTCTTAAACCTATCATAGGCAATTGAAGGCTCTTTTGTTATTTATCCTACCGTAAGCAATCGGAGGTCTTATTATCAAGTCTATCGTGAGCAAGCGAAGACTTCATTAGCATTGAAGCCTACCATAAGCAATTAGAGGCATTATTCTGAAGTCTATCATAGGCAATTGAAGGCTCTCTTGTTATTGATCCTACCGTAAGCAATCAGAGGTCTTATTATCAAGTCTATCGTGAGCAAGCGAAGACATCGTTATCATTTGAAGTCTACCATAAGCAATTGGAGGCATTATTATAAAGCCTATCATAGGCAATTGAAAGCTCTTTTGTTATTGTTCCTACCGTCAACCATCAGTTTCTCAAAGATTATTCGCCTTGTCGCATATGCAGCGCAAATCTATTTCTTTTTTTTTTTCATTATAGCTTTTGCTTTATTATTCACTCGTTTTCTAACGCATTTACTTTAAATTTGCAGAAATTGAACATCAGATTCAATAAGAACTGAAGGCATTCAACGCTTTGCAGCACTACTAATACAAGCAACACGATCCAGTTTTGCTTATTTGTTTTGCATTATCTTGCCTTAATTAATCCAATTTGCAACTTTATTTGGCAGGCTGCTATCAAATTTAGGCTCGTTCACCTTATAATCGAACGTTTTAAGCTCGTTCGGCTTATAATTGAACGTTTTAGGCTCGTTCGCCTTATAATTGAACGTTTTAGGCTCATTCGCCTTATAATTGAATGTTTGGGCTCGTTCGCCTTATAAATGAACGTTATGTTACCTGCGTAGGATATAGATTAGCCAAGTCGACTTGAGATATTATGTCTCGTTAGTCAACTTATCTTATGAAAGCCTTGCATTTTACAATTCGTTCTTTCTTTACTTATTGTCTTGCTTTACTGTTTCAGAATAAGGATCAGCATAGAGGTTCTCCGGGCGGAGTACCTTGTTAGTTGATCGAAGAAAGAACTTATCGATGATACCGCAACCTGCATTTAAAATTTTATCACTTTATCTATTTCTTATTCCAATTATTACAGTTTATTAGAAGTTGCACGCTTACCGTTTGTTGAGATTGTTACAGGATTTTTAGCAGCACCGCGGCAGCTTTTGGAGTATAACATGGAGCTTTTCTTAGCGATGAAACGGGAAATCGTTGATATGAGCTATACTCGTCAACGATGACCTGAAGAATTGCACCCGCATAAGTCGTCAACCCTAGAGGTAAGTCTCTTGTTAAGCCTGAGTTTGAGGTTTGCGATTGAAGACAAGATGACTCGGTTATCGAGGTACAGTGGAAGCTATGTCCGTGTAAACCCCTCTTTATAGGTGTGTCGTCGACCATATTTTCATAACTTGGGTGATTACAAGCCTCTTTTCCCGCTCTTGAATACTCGCTACTATCTCGTCTTTGATTTTAAAATCGCGTCGAACTACATATGGCCTGATTCTCTTTCAGCCCGAGATATGTAGGCAACTCGGAAACCGGAGTTCGGCCATGTCTATAAGCCTCGCACTTTGGTCCTTGGAATCAAAGTACTTGGCTTTGTCATGACAAAATTGGTTTCTCGTCAACTTTCTTTACCCTGAAAACTCTTTCATCCTTTTCGGGAAAAGAGGGGCAGCTGTTGACACCCAATTTTGTCCCGAAATTTTGAAATTAATTTGCTGACACTTACTTTTTATGTAATTCTCAAAATATAGCATTTTGTGTTAATATAAAGCCAAAAATGTTCCTTTTAAAAAGAAATTATAAAATTTGATGTTTTTTCGCAATTTGGCTATTGTTTGCAAAGTTTTTCAATATTAGCAACTTGATATTTTCGGCTTCATATTACCTACAACATGTAAAATATTGGGAGCATTTATCTAATTAGAAAGTTTTTCAAATTGATTTACGAAATTAGTTAAAGCTATTAGTTTTAGAAAATGGTCGGGATCGTTGTTCATTTTAAATCTCGGCCTATCTACGCAACCTTCATATGGTACAACACCCAAATTTTTTCTTCCGAGCCCAATTTGAAAACCCCTAACCCTCTCACTATAAATCCTAAAACCCTAGCCCACAATCACTATTCACCAATCTTCCCCACTCACAAAAACCCTAACTAACATTTTCATTCATCACATTTTTCCCACAATTTTTCATCAAAAATCAAATCTATTCATCATCAATCTTCACTCTCCTTTACATCACAAAAATTAGATTCCATACATCTCACACACACTCCCTTATTTTCCTTCTCACACCATTACATACACAAAACCCACACCAACTCCTTCTCTCACACCTCCAAACAAAATCAGATATACTCACCCTGAATCAAACGGAAACAAGGCAAGAAAAGAGGGGAGGGATCTGAAAAGGGATCAGGGTATGAGACAAAACGGGTTTATTGACACCACCACTGGCATAGTTGCGACGCCGCAGTGCTTTTGAAACAAATCGTCGGCAGTCGCCCACCCTTGTCTCGTTTGTACTACCTCTGTTGGTTTCGCCGGAGTATCCATTTCTTCTTTGCCGTTTTCTGTGGCTGAGTCAAAACTGAAAAGGGGATCGGGGAGTGGTAGCGACGCTGCTGGCGTTGCTCCTTCCCTTCTCTCGATTTTGGCATCGTGTTTATTTTGGCCACTGTTGTTGTGTATGGATTTGGTTTTTACTGCTATCAAGTTATCTCCCAAACGATTTGGCTCATTTCTGATGATGTTAGAATTATTTGTTTGTCCTGATTTTTGGCTTTGACCCGTTCGTTTCTTTTGTATCTGTTGCTAAATCGAAGATTGAAAGCGGGAGCGTGGGGCAGCAGTGACGCCGTTAAACGGCAGTCGCACCTCCGCCGCTCCTTTGGGGTCACTGATTTGATTTTGTTCATGTTTGTTTCACCGGAAAAACTTATCACCGGCGACCCTTGTTTTTTTTTTTATTGGTTTCTGATTGAATCAAACAGAAGAAATGGTAGCAGCGACGCCACCAAAAATGGTTTAGGTTGTCGCTCCTCTTTCTCCTCCTCCGCGTTACCGTTGTCTGGTTCACCGGAATTTAGTTGGGTTGTGACTTATGATATGTCCACTGGTTCATTAGCTTTGTTTGGAGTACTCATTTCTGTTCTTGTTTCAATTGAAAGCCTGATTCACAGCTACTGTAAATTTTGGTTCCCTTGGGTGATAAATCTGGCCTATTGATGGTGGAAATTTCTTAGGCATTATGTTCTGTTAACTTTGTTCATTGTCCTGCTGTTTTGATAAAATTGGACCTGTTATGCATTAACTGGATTTTCTGAGTGCAGGAATTTTGGATAAATTTTATCCATTATAGAATATTGAACTGATTTGGATAAATACTACGCTAATTGGCCAATGAAAAAATACATATACACGTATTGAGGCCTACACAAGGAATTGACGGACAATAAATTGACGGATTTTGAACATGATACTATACTTGAACCGTCCCGTTCCCGTGTCCCTAAAGCAAAAGGCAATGATGAATGTATGAAATTAATGCAAAGCAAGTCGAATAGAGTGGTGGGTTTGGTACTTGGCATGGCAACACGGCCCGGGCTCCGTGTCTGCAGCCGTACCAAATCCCGAGCCTCTATCCGACGCGCCATACAAACCTGAGCCTAAATTTTGCAAAAAAAACCCCCTTTACTATTATTATTATTATATATTCTATTATTATTATTATTATTACTATTATTATTATTATTATGTATTATTATATTATTATTATTACTTTATTACTTTATTATTGTTATTTTATTTTATTAATTATTACACTTTATTATCGTACTAATCCAGTTTAATTCCCATTTTATTGCGAGGTACATCTTGGCACGAACAACTCGGGAACGCTTTTGGCTAATTTACAAATGGGGATAGTCCGTTGCATTGGAGTCGTTTGGATTGAATTCGGACTGAAGCATTCATAAATGAGACATTAGAAATTTAGAAAGTTCAAGACTCCCGCGAGTTGATCAATTTCCCGGGTTTTATCTTTAACTTTGCCTTTCTTTCCTTAGAAATATTTATGTAAATAAAATGCGCAAAATATTTATTTATCAATAATATTTGATTGTTTCTATATTGCTTTACTTTATGTTCATTGCCTTTTATTTTTGAAGTCGTTATTTAATTTATTGCAAATTGGGGCCAATTAGCAAAATGCGTGCAAATTAAAATATTTTTCATAAACAAGTTTTATTTCAGTTAATTATTTTAGATAAATTTTCTAGAAAAGCATATTTTGTAAATATTTTGGAAACCTGTCGGATTAACCGTATTTTACGGAATTTCGGAAGTGCCTTAAAAACCTTCTTCCGAAATTAATAAAACATCTTACTTAGAATCTCTGAAAAGACCGTCTTTTATAAAAACAGAGTTTTTGCACGCATTTGCTAATTTGGTTCCCTGTTTTCCTTAAATTGGGTAGCGTCTCCAAAAACTCTAAAAGAGTTAGTCCATCCTGTCGATATTCCGAAATTTATCCTTTTCGGAGTAATTTTTGGGGTCCAACACATGGTTCTGTCTCCATACCATGATCTAGCTCTCTATAGGACCATTGCATGCTCCAATACATTACTATTACTTGCTCTGATGTACTCCCTCCGTCTCAAATTATTTGTCCTCTTCATTTTTACACGTCCTTTAAGAAATTATTAATGAAAGGAGATTATTAAATATTTTACCTTTATTTAATCTTCATGGTATTTGAACAATTATAATATTAACCAATAAGTGAGATCTTTGTGGTTTTCAAGATATTTACTAACTATGGGTAACATGAAAAAAAATGGAAAAATTTTCCTTAAAATCCTAATTGGACAAATATTTTGAGACGGCTAGTTTTAAAAAGAAGGACAAATAATTTGAGACGGATGGAGTAGTATTTTTAGTTAATAAACTGAGCCAATTTTTGCACGGGCGTGAAATGAGAAGTTAAAGTCCCAAAGTTGTAAAGGTGTCGATCATTTTAAAACAAAGTAAAAAGTATATTTGGCACTGGAACAATAGGATCATAATTTAGAAGCTTCTTTGACTTTTGAATGTTCATAAATAGGTGCACACTAATTAGGCCCGTTCAGTTTTGCAAATTTTGGTGATATAATATATGTATTAGATATGGTATTGGTAATACATAGTCTTTTGTGTTGTCCAATAAAAATTGTATAGTTATATGTAGTTTACATACAGTTGTGCTATCTTTGTATAACTGTATGAATAATTATATACAGCTTTGAGGTCTTAAACTGCTGCCAGACAGACAACATGTTACTTCGACTTCTCTATTGTCAATACACTTTTCTATTGATAAGTATTAATAGAGAGGCAACACTTGACATAGGTTTACCCAACTATATACAGCTTTGAGGTCTTAAACTGCTGCCAAGCAGACAACATGTTACTCTAACTTCTCTATTGACAAGTATTGACAGAGAGGCAATATTTGACATATGTTTACTCAACTATATATAACTTTGAGGTCTTAAACTGCTGCCAGGCAGACAACATCTTACTCTGACTTCTCTAATGAAGATTTCACTTGAAATCATAGCAAAATAATAAAATACTTTCCCCTTACCCCTTTCCACCCAATAGCTATTGAATTGCTTGCAGCCCGCCAACATTTCCACTTGTACTTTTTTAAAAAAGAAAAATGACATATCTTAAAAACTATACCATAAAAAAAAAAACTTTACGTTGGACTTGCTGAATATTAAATGCAACACCTATACATACCTTATCTTGTCGAGCAGGAGGTGTTTCAACAGAACCCTCGCGCGCAAACAAATCACCGGGGCAAATCCCTTAATAAAACGCATCCAAATCGAATACACATGGATGGCCGAATACACTAAACCTAATCAACATGTCGTTGGCGCAATACGTCTGTGAAAGCATCATACAATAAACAACATTCCAAGAAACATTCACATCATCCAACTCCATGAATTTTCCAAAAATACCTCATTTCAACATCATCATCTGAGGCTCGGGTAGAAACGTACTAATCAAACTATTATACTTCATATCACCACCCCAACAACCCTTGGCATCAAACTAATGCTCAAACTTAAAGAATTGATCTTCTTCTTATGGCACAACACATCACAAATATACTTGAGCAACAAAAAAATTAATATTTAGATGAAAACATAACTAATAAAAAAAATGAGAAAACGTACATTACGACGGACTATAATGAACTCACACCAACAACTTCCCTTGTACCAATAAAAAAATGCAACATCAACATCCAAAGAGAAATGAGAATAAAAAGAAAAATATCTACTACTAAGCAATAAGAAAAATGCAGCTTGACACTTTTCATACAAAAACACACAACTCATACTTGATGTTATGATGTCAATTGTTGCCCACAGTGCAACAATTTCTAGGAAAAAAGAAGATTATGCTTGAATCTTATGTCAATTGTTGCCCTGTGGGCAACACTTTCTACAGTTAAAAAAAATTGTTCCCCACAGTGCAACAATTTCTAGGAAAAAGGAAGATTATGCTTGAATCTTATGTCAATTGTTGCCCTGTGGGAAATACTTTCTACAGTTAAAGAAAAATAAATAAAACACCAACATTTTGCTAAACATTAAATTAACTACATAATTAATATAATTTATGTGTCAACCATTTTCCTATGGGAAACAATTTCTAGAGTTAAAGGAAATCAAAGTACAATGAAAATGCTTTACTAAAAATCACATTAACTACCTAATTAAAATTATTTAATGTAACAAATTATATAAAAATTTTCAATTAAAAATAAAATTTGAACACTTGGGGAATGAAAATTTGGATAAATAATGAACATCAACTAATGGAAAAGACAAATTCGTAGCAAACTAAACAAAGAAAAAAATTGAGAAGGAAACGAACTCTAATTCGCAAGGGGAGAGAGAGAGAGAGAGAGAGAGAGAGAGAGAGAGAGAGAGGAAGAAGAAGAAGAAGAAGAAAAGGGGCAGATTGGACAAAATTAGGGCTAGTTTTATCCAAGGGCAAAATAGTCTTTTTACACGTTTAAAAATGGGTAGGGGGCCATTTTGCTAAAACATTTTTAAATGGGGATAAAAGAACATAACCAGGGATAAGGAGGTACATGGGATGAAATTTTTTAGAAATATAAGGCTACAAGCCTACTACAAAATAATTTTTGTTGAAATAGCAAACTATTGGTAGAATCGGGCAAATGGCCCATTTCATTTTTTTTCAAGATGGATGGCTTACTTAAAGTTATAAAAATCATTTTGATTTTGATTTTGTATCTTCTGATAAATTCAAAATATAAAATTAGTCAAGCGGACTTAATTTTAATAATATAATTTAAATTTTTTTTTATATAATAAAAATAACCTCATTATCTGAATCGCATGACATATTAAATTGTTTAACATTAAGTATATTTTTTACTTAGTTTAAAAATTGCCTAAAATGTTAATTAGTTTAACATTAATCTAACATCATTTAAGTTGTTTTACATGTTAAAAATATCAATTAGTTTAATATTACTATATTTGTTATTTAGTTTAACGAATATATATATATATTTAATTAGATTAGCATTTCACTTATTTTATTTAATATGTTAAATAAAATTTAAAACTAATTTTTAAGTTACTTTGTTTAACTTAGATCCATACGAGATTAATCATAAAAATAAAATGTTGTTTTTAAGATGATAAAAGATATTAAGCTAGCTAGTTGACTAGGTTAATTTTCATGTGTTTAATTTTTGGACGATGACTGGAAACATAGTGAACTTTCTACTCCATTATTAATATATGTGTTTATTAACTTAATCAACTTAGTGCTTATTGTCCGAATATGTATGTTGAACATAGTACTTGCGTTTAGAAATTTCTTCTTTAGATCCTCACTATATTTTTTTAATTTTGTTAAAAGAATGTCTACTGCTGCTAAGAACATTGTTGCTGAGCGCAACAAAGGGTTGAAACTCAATGGTGACAACTATGAGACTTAGAGCTTAAAAGTTCAATATGTGCTTGAAGAGCAAGAGGCTCTGGAGGCAATTAACATCGTCATGGATGAGCCTGAGGAAGGCACCACGACTCAGCATAGGCGTGATCGTGCGGCTTATGACACTTGGAAAAAGAAAGACTCATTGGCTCGCATTACATTGCTGAGCACCTTAGATGATGATATCATAAGGGATTTTAAGGATCACTAAAGAGCTATGGGTCTTTGGGTTGCTTTGAAGAATAGGTTTGGTACCAATTCTATTGAAAGGCTACGATCCTTAACAATCAAGTTTGACTCATACCAGAAGCGCCCAGAACACTCAGTGAGAACTCATATGAGGCTTATGACAAACATGATTGGGGAGTTAAAAGATGTTGGTCATGTGTTGACTGACGAGAAACAAGTTCAAGCTGTCATATGGTCCTTACCTAATTCTTAGGATCATATGAAGATGCATTTGACCCACAATCAGCTAATCAAGACTCTGGAAGATGTCTGGAGGTCTCTGGAGCTTGAAGAGGACCGGCTTGAGGCTGCTAAGCCAACAGCAGAGTTGCATATGGCAACATCCTCTAAGGCCAAAGATGGCTCAAAGAAAAAGAATTAGGTTAAGAAAAGAGGACTAACTCAGTCTCAGCCTGCTAAAAGAGCAAGGGCAGAAAAACAAGCCCATAACAAACGTCCCAAACGTGTCAATGTTGCAAAGGTGAAATGCTTTAACTGTGACTAAAAGGGTCACTATGCTAAGGATTGCTCTGAGCCTCCTAGAAAGGTATTTCACAAAACTCAAACCAGTGAATTTTGTGTTTCTAGTTCAGTGTTTTTGACTGAATCTAATCCTTTGTGGATTGTAGACTCAGGAGCAATGGACCACATAACGAGGGAACGCAATTCTTTTGTGGAGTTTAGTCGTATTTCACGTGGAACAAAGTGGATTTATGTGGGCAACAACAATAAGGTTGCTATTGAAGGGATCGGTATATGCAAGTTAGTCTTGCGTAGTGGTCGACACCTACTACTACATGATGTCCTCTATGCTTCAGGAATTCGCCGGAATATAATTTATGTTATTGTTTTGCTTAGGTTTGGATTTAGCTTGTTTTTCCATGAAAATTCTGTCAAATTGACTTTAGATTCAACTTTATTTGGTTTTGGTCATGTGACAGAAGGTTTTATTATTATGGATTTGGAATCTGATTCATTTAATAATAATGCTAGTTTTTCTATGTTTGCTTCCTCACATAAATATGATAGTGATGTAAACATATGGCATGATACGCTTAGTCATATTGGAAAACAAAGAATGCAAAGGTTAGAAAAATAAGGTTTCCTTACTAGCATTGAACATGTGGCAGTATCCACTTGTGAAAGTTGTCTAGCTGGAAAATCTGCAAGAAAACTCTTCGGTAAAGCGACTAGAGCTGAATATCCCTTGCAATTAGTCCATTCAGACATCTGTGGGCCTATGAATGTCAGGGCTAGGCATGGAGCTTACTATTTCATCACATTTATAAATGACTACACTCGTTTCGGTTATGTCTATTTAATTTTCCATAAATCAGAAGCAATAAGTTGTTTCCAACACTATATGAGCTTAGTAGAAAATCAATTAGACAAGAAGACAAAAGTTCTTCGAACTGACCGAGATCGAGAATACTTGTCAACCCAATTTAACGAATTATGTGATGAAAAGGAAATAGTTCATCAATTGACTATCCCAAATACTCCACAACAAAATAGTGTTGCGGAGAGAAGAAACAGGACGCTTCTAGAAATGGTTAGGTCAATGATGGCACTAGCTAACCTCCGAATTAGTTATTGGGGTGATGCATTTCTTACTGCTACCTATGTACTTAACCGAGTGCCTACAAAGTCAGTTGCAATCACTCCATATGAGTTATGGATTGGAAGAGCACCCAACCTAAGTGTCTTGGGGTTGCGCTGCCTATACACATGATTCTTCTCACAAACATGGCAAAATTAGGCCCGAGAGGAAAGAAAAGTATTTTCATAATACTCATAAACCTCTAAGGGTTATGTGTTTATAGGTCAGCAAGACAGTGGGAGTGTAACTGAATTTGAATCACGAGATGTCATATTCTTAGAGGATGAGTTTCCTAAAAAGGGAGAGGTAGGTCAAGACTTAACCTTGTTTGAGATAGAGGATCAAGATGTACAAAGATCATTCTATTCGAGTGGGAGAAATTGAACTGATGATGAATTAGTTTCGCATCAACAACCTCCTTCATCATCGGATGCTAATGTAAGTAACCATTTGACATCAAACAGTGACCAAATGGATCTTGTTCCAAGTGGGAGCGAGATGGTCACTGATCTTGTTCCAACTGGGAGCAGGATAGATGTTCTTGATCCAAGTGGGAGCAACGTTGATCCAAACGGGAACAATGAAGAAGAATCACAAAAAGGACATGGTTTACGTAAAAAGATTCCCCGCTGAGAATTTGATGTCGAAGGTGCTGAACTTTTTATGTTGTTCTTACAAGTAGAAAACGAGCCTAAAAATGCAAAAGAGGCTCTCTCATGCCCTTCTAAGGAAAAATGGATAAAAGCCATGAAAGATGAAATGGAGTCAATGAGAGTCAACAAAGTCTGGGAACTAGTTGATCTCTCGAAAGAATGTAGAGCTATTGGGAGCAAATGGGTTCTCAACATTAAGCTCAAGGCTGATGGCACAGTTGAGATATAAGGCTCGACTGGTGGCAAAAGGTTATACACAACAGGAAGGAATAGACTACGAAGAGACTTTCTCACCTGCTGTGCGATTTAACTCAATTCGCCTGATTCTAACTATAGTAGCAAGTTTAGATCTTGAATTACATCAGATGGATGTAAAGACCGCCTTTCTCAATGGAGAATTAGATGAAGAAATTTATATGGAACAACCTGAATATTTCATTGAAAAAGGCCACGAAAAAAAGGTTTGTAGACTTTTGAAGTATATTTATGGCCTAAAACAATCTTCAAGGCAGTGGTATATATACTTTCAAAATGTGATCATATCCAATGGTTTTACTATGGTTTATGAAGACCATTGTGTTTATACTAAGAGATCAAGAAATAAGCTTGTAATTCTGACATTGTATGTCGATGATATACTTATAGCTGGAAATGATATGGAGTTATTAAACGAGGTAAAGGCCTGGTTGTCGTCTTAATTTGAGATGAAAGATATGGGTGAAGCTGCATATATTATTGGAATCAAGATTTCAAGACATCGTCCTAAGAAACTATTGTATCTCTCTCAAGAGAATTACATTAAGAAAATTGTTGAACGATTTAATATGCAAAATAGAAACCCAATTGACACTCCTATCAGCAAAGGCCATAACTTGGGAAGTCATTTGTGTCCTCGGACTCCTGAAGAGACAAAAAAGATGAAGCGAGTGCCTTATAGAAGCGCGGTTGGATATCTAATGTATGCTATGGTGTGTACTAGACCTGATATTTGTCAAGCAGTTGGCTTGGTAAGTAGATATCAATTCGATTCGGGTCCAGCACACTGGCAAGCAGTAAAGAGGATCATAAGATAACTGAGAGGAACAGATGACTACGCACTTTATTATCAAGGCGGTAAAGATTTGCGATTAGTTGGATACACTAATGCTGATCATGGAGGAGATTTAGATGAGAGGAAGTCTACCTTAGGATATGTCTTCTTACTTAGTAATGGTGCCATATCATGGAGGAGTAAGAAGCAATCATACGTAGCACTATCCACGATGGAAGCCGAATATGTGCTCTGTTGAAAGCAACACAAGAAGCTGTTTGGTTGAATAGGCTCTTGAAAAGCTTGTTGAATAACACTGATAATGAACCAGTGTTGGTCTATTGTGATCGTAAGGCTGCAGTTGATGCAACTAAAAACCCTAAGCATCATTGTGATACTATGCACATAGATATCAAGTATAACTATGCAAGAGACATGCATAAATGCAAGAGGTTGAACCTGGTGAAAATATCTACAGAAGATATGGTAGCCGACCCACTGACCAAGCATTTAGCTAGAGATGCATTTGTGAGACACACTAGGTCTCCAAGCTTGCGTAGACTTTGAGTGATTTTGTATTATTCTTTGTTTAAGTTGACATTCTCCATGAAAACCAAAAAATATCAGATACTTCTCTTCCTCTTCTTAACCCTTACTCTGCCTTCGCTAAAAGTACAACCACTCCCTGGTCACAAATAAAATCACTTGTCCAATCAAAACCCCGTCATGTCAAAGAATACATAGCGGCTTCTAAATTAGACCAGCATCCGGTCTATGCCACTGGTGAAGAACAATTTGTTACTCTCCATATACCAGATGAGTTTTCCACTCATTGGAAGTCTCACCATTTCACTCACATTCACTTTGGTGCAGTAAAATTAGCCCTTACGTACCATGGTCGGAAAGGTCAACCAGTAGTTGCACGGCTAGCTCTGTTGGATTCAAGATACCTAGAATACCAACATGCTAATATTGGAACTGCGGAAATCACTTTAAATGCAGGAACAGTGTTTGTAACCCTTTTCCCAAATTTCACCATGTCCCTGTCTGATCCAAATCTGTCAACAGCACTAAAAATCCAGGTTCAAATTCAGGGTGCTCCTCTAACAAAAGAATCAATCCAGGCAACCTTACATTACCAAATTGCATGGAGAGTCCAAAACCATGCTATGGATCTGACACTCCCTGGTGGTGACGAAGCACTATTTCTCAAAATAGATGCTGGAACAGGAGCCACGAGATGTACCCAAGTGCCTCGACAATTGTCAAAAGAAGATTTAATAAAAATCTTGCCAGATTCTTGGGTTACCAATTATGAAAAGTTGAAAGAACCTGATGAACCTTTGAGGTCAACAGACTCAATCATTTCAAGGAGAAATGACAATACTGTAGCTGTCAGTTTTGATCATACTTCGCTCAAAAAGCCACGCAATACCCATCATTTTGTAAGAATGATTGCTGACAAAGATAATAGTCTGCTTTCATATCCTAAGGACAACCCAGAATGCTTTTCCCAGAGACTTCCTGATATCATGTCCTCACAAGATTGGATTTGTCAATTCAACATTGATGGAACAATTTCACAGTGGTTCAAAGATCCTTTTGATGGACATTGTCCATGGGATTTGGATTGCAGCTGCCATTCTTGTCTTCACAATGATGATGAAGATACAGACTCTGATGATGGTTTCCCGCCAAAATATACAGGTAAGCCACGACCTGGCAGTCTTGCGGAAGAAAAGATGCTCAAGAAAATGTTGGAGAACAAAGATCCATCTGTTGGTTCTCTTAGCAGACCAGGCAAGTATGACTATGTTGTACGATATGATGTCCCAAAATGGATTCATAACTCTATTTCAGAAATCAATCCATCTGGTTGGGATGATGATCAAAGCCTGTTTTTGAACAAAGAAAAGCCAAGTTCACCACAAAATTCCACACACAAAGCCAGAAAATCACTGCCCAAAATTTGCATGTTTCAGCCCCTCAATTATGCCGATCATTTTCCACCTTTAACACCCTTTACTAAAGAAGGGGCAGACCATACTCCTAAAGTTCCCAAAAGAAATGTTGTTTTGCCTTCGGGGGCTAAGGATCCAACTGGTGAGCTGGAGGCGACAATCAACTGGCAAACAGAGAATGCTTTGGCACAAAACAGGTTATTGACAACCATTGATAAAACGCTGAAAGAAACAGCTGTGAAAGTTGATAAGGTCTCTGATCAATCCATAAAGAATCAAAGTTTAATCAAGATCTTAGAACGTCAGCTTCAGGAAGTAAACAACAAATTGTGTCCCCCAGGTATCTCTCTGTTTCAGTTTTTTGATCAACAGAAAATTGAGATGGCTTCTCTCAAGGAACAAATCAGACTTCTCAAAGAACCTCACAAAGCACATTTGCCACCAGATCCACGCCCATCCATAAATCCATCTTTTACAACCCCTTTCCATTCTCCTTTTACATCCTCCCAGACAACTCCACAGCCCTCACTATTCTCTCAGTACCCAGTTCAACCACCATCCCCAAGCTCTTTTGATTTGGCTAAATTTGTATGGGAAAGGAAAGATGCACTTGCCGCTGAAAAACAAGCCCAAAGAAGAAAAGAAAAAGCCAAGACCAAGTCAGTACCTTTGTCTGACAAAAAGTCTGACCCTCAGTCAAGTACTGCTCACTTTGGCGATCAAACACAATCCAAGTTCTCAGACTCTTCTTTACCTAAAGTTTATGCCATCAAAAACCCAGCCGATGATTCTGACGACGCTTCCACTGAAGCATATTCTGAGTCAAGTGATGCCATGGAAAACTCCTTTTCAATGTCAGAAATTTCATCTGAGTCCACTAATGATTCGTCCTACTCACAATCTTCTGTGGAATCATTTGCAAGTCAGATCAAGGATTTGCCTCAGACCTATATGGTTCGCCCAACTGAACCAGAAGTTTCAGAAGTCAATGACGAAACTGATGGTATGACAGAAGATCCCATTCCTGAAACAAGGCCAGAAATCACTCCGCCTAAATTAGTTGGCACAGGTTTCCATACTTTCACCCTTGATGACATCTCCATCACCAAATGGCCTGAAAGAATCCAGGATTTCTATACTTGGATGATCACAAAACAACTGGTGGAACGAGAACATATCCTTATTTTGTCTGAATTCACAGCAAGACTCTCTGGAACTCTCAGAGAATGGTGGAATTCTCTTGGCCCGGCTGACAAGAATACATTTCTCACTTCACAGGATTTCACTTGGAATATCAAAATTCTGCATTCTTATTTTTGCGGAGATCAAAGTCTAAACAAGGAAGACTTGCGCAAGCAAATTTTCGAGATGAAATGCCTCACTTATGATAGAAAGAAAATTGATCGTCATTTCCAAAGAATGATCAAACTCTTCTATCATATTGGTGGAGATGAGTCCTTAAAGCAGGCCTTTGTATCTTCTCTACCTCCAATCTTGTCAGAAAGAATCTCAGCCTTATTGAAAGAGAGAAGAACACCAATTTCACAGATGCAAGTTGGTGAAATTAGACAGGCAGCTTTTTATGTTCTTGATGACCTGTGTAGCAAGAAGAAATTCTTCAATCAAATGAAGAGTATGTCTAGAGACCTAGAAAAAGCATGTACTAGATCTGATCTGATAATCAAAGCCGACAAAGGATGTTCAGGCTATTGCAATCCCTCAAGAAGAAGGAAGTTTAAGCGTTTTAAACTACCAAGGTTCAGGGAGCAGGAGGGCAGGCAATTCCGCAAAAGGAGAAGGTTTTTTAGACGGAGCAATTCTAATAAATCTTCCAGGCAGAAACCCAAAGCTTGCTACACTTGTGGAAAGATTGGTCATTTTGCAAAGAATTGCCCCCAGAATAAGAAGTCTATCAAATTGATTTCTCAGATACAACAATACACTGGTGTTGATATTGAAAATGATGATCTTGAATCCATCTTCTCACTTGAAGATGAGCCCAGTGATGATACTTTGTTTTCCCTTGAGTATTATGAAGAATATGGTGGGGAACAATACCATATCTCCTCCTGCGCAACTTCAGAACAGTTCCCAAAGATTCAGGCAATCATGGAAATTCCTCAAACAGAAGTTCGACTGTTTCCCTCCAAGTGGGATAAGCCTATTTCTGTTATTGCCTTTTATGACACAGGCGCAGCTCACTCAATCATGGATCCAGCAATTCTTCCAAAGGAATACTGGACACCACATTTCAGGACTTTTGGCACTGCAGGAGATGGAGTCTTCACAACTACTGTGCGAACAAAGCAGCCTATTGCCATTGAGTTTTTCCCAGGTTTCAAGTTTAGAACCAAACTGTTGGGATCTGATATCCCTGGTAAGGATCTGATAATCGGATTTGATATATACAAGCAGTTGAACAATAAGCTGTGTATTGGAGCTGATGGAATCCGATGGAAGAATCATTTCAAGCGATACACGGAAATCCCTCGTCTCTTCCAGCTGGCGGATACTGATGAAATTGGTCAGATTGATAGTTATATCAAGTCTCAACTCTGTGCAGAATCCCATGTTGAATTCCTTGGAAAATGCACCCATCCGCTGTGGCACAATCATGAATTTTTCATTCGCTTGCCCTTCAAAAAGAATGAAAATATCAATCCTACGAAAGCCAGTCATTCTGGAATGAATCCAGAGCACCTCCATTTGGCAGTCAAAGAATGTGAAGAATTGCAACAATTTGATCTGATTGAACCCTCAGACTCCCAGTGGGCATGTGAAGCATTTTATGTGAACAAACGCTCTGAACAAATCAGGGGAAAGCTTAGATTGGTTATCAATTACCAGCCCCTAAACCATTTTCTCCAAGATGACAAATTTCCCATCCCAAATAAGCTCACTCTTTTCTCCCATTTATCCAAAGCAAAAATTTTCTCAAAATTTGATCTCAAGTCAGGATTTTGGCAATTAGGAATTCATCCGGAAGATAGGCCAAAAACAGGTTTTTGCATACCAGATCGCCACTTTCAATGGAAGGTTATGCCTTTCGGTCTCAAAACCGCCCCTTCATTATTCCAAAAAGCCATGATCAAAATATTCCAGCCGATCTTACACTCAGCTTTGGTCTACATTGATGATGTTCTCCTGTTCTTTGCTAATCAATAAAGTTGATTTACGTACATACATATTCATGATTTATTGAGTGTTTAGTACATTCTTCAATTACATTTTAGTATGTCGGGTAGACAAGAGGTTGGCCTTCTCACATAGGCAACCGCCTCCTTATCTTAGTGATAAGTGGAGGTGAGACTTGATTTTAAGAAAAAAAATATCAGATGGATAATTTGAGAGCTATATGCTTAAAATCAGTAGAGTCGCTTAAATAATGACATAAGGTTATTAAGGTGAAAGGATGTTCACCTAGTCTACTTTGTGAGCTAGATGTGAGTTTAAGAAACTCAAATTTAGATACGTATGGTGTCTGAATTTCATCTATACAACATTATTTATAAAGATATACGCTCCTTAAGGAAAGGAGAAAAATGTTGTAGCACGTGTTTCATACCATATGTGCAATAGCGACCAAGGGTTAACATAAGTTTGATCTCAACCTACTGTTGCGTGAGACCCAAAGCCTTTATGGTGGCTCAAAAATATAAACCCTCAGTGACTCCGATCAGATACTTGAGACTTATTCTAATGTTAGCTATCTTAGTGCGTTTCCAAAAGACCATGAAAATGGATGCGGTCTGGCGGGACATATCTAGAAAAGCAGTTGAGCTAATGTTAAAAGAATCGTGAGAAGAGAAAGATCATTAATGGAATCTCATTAATTTGTGTTCATAGGTGCACCAGTTATAACTTATGAGTTATAATTGTGAATACAAAGAATAATGATATTTAAGATTTTGAGAGAATATCAAAATGTGATTCATATGCTCTAGGGCATTGCATACTTTATAATCTACTTGCAGGTTTGCACTCGACGAGAGGCTATATACTCCTAACAGATGTATAGCACGTAGCTCTCACAGTATGTTGGTTGCACGGTCTATTTCACTGTATGAATATTTGTAGAGGTGAGGTGAGAATATGTTTCTCACATTATAAGAGCACTCCCATTATGTGTGAGTGGAAGATGTTGGATTTATCTAGTTTAAAGAGTCCACCCATAAAGGGGTGATCTTAAAGTCTATCCAGGTAAAATGATGATAGAGTCCTATAACATGCTCAGATAAACAGAGGTACTTTCTCTACTGCTCTTCCTCTTTCTTTCTACCAGATAACTAGTGTTTAGACTGTGGATAAAGGGGTTGCTCCGTTACTGTGACAACCACCGACTTCCAGTAATTTCATCCACGGTTCAAAGATTCTACCGCTTCCGCTTACAAGGAGAACAAGTAAGTTCTTGGATTTACAATGTTTGATTAATCTATCTAGTATAGATTCTGTGTTACATGAAAATAAATCCTTCAATATCCTATCAAACTATTGCCACTCTATGATTTCTTTCTTCAAAAGGAGCATAACTATTTAACCAGCAAAATGATATGCTATAATCAGTTTATTTAACATCAACTTGAATCTATTATCATATCTGCTAAATTAATCAACTATCAAAAACCTGTAGAAATAAATAAAAGCACTACTACTTAAACAAATTGTGGAATGTCTTTATAATTAACCAAAAATCTACGCCACTCAAATAAAAATTTCTGCTTATAAAAAGCATAATTACAACTAAGTTGTTAAGGTCAAACGACCAAGTTTAGCTCGGATTGGGGCTGGATGGGGTTTAAAGTGGGTTGGTCCTAAATGATTTTAGTTTTTTTTCTTTTCCTGTAATTTGCATAAAATTAGAGTTGCCACGTCAGCATATACTTAACGGAAGTTTGTAGAGTTTTGTGTTGCATGACCATGAGAGTTTATGAGTAAAGTTGAATGACCATAGTAAAACAAAACAAAAATAAGTGACCATAATGGCCAATTACATAGTTGAGTAACCATAGAAAAAATCAACTCATTGAAAAAGCTCCCATTTCTGTGTATAAAATTTCAAATTAATTACACTTTCTTGTCCATATTTATGAATGTTTTGTCTCTTTGTTCTTTAATAGAAATTTCCAATAAAAATGTTGTTTGTATACCCAAATTATAATGCTTTCAGAGCAACGATTATGATATGTCATATCTACCAATTCATCCAAAAGGAGAAAAAGTCCAAGAAAATAGGCTGTCTAGTGTCTACTGTTCGAGCTCCTTATGTCATACTTCTCCCGTTCTAATTTATGTGAAGTAGTTTATTTGTCACGGAGTTTAAAAAATAAGAACGCTTTTTTTAAATTGTGGTCTTAAACGAATTTTAGAATTTTAGGTGGTGAAAAAATTATGTCATAAAATTGAATTGTTACTAGATATAAAAATATATCATTTCTTTTAAAATTGACGAAAAAGTATATCACATAAATTGAGATGAAATAAGTAGCCCTTTTTGTTCTTCCATTTTGCTCATTGTGGCTTCTGTTTTCCTTTCCATTTAGTATTTCTTTTACCCTTAACCAAAATAGCAAAATGGAATAAACCTAGACGATAATCATACTCCTACTATTTACTCCAATTAGAAATAAAACAAATGCTATTTGGAAAAAGTGAAAAGAGAAACAATTAGTCACTATCACTCACTTTTATATGCATCATTATTCACCCACCCTTATTTGGCTAACTGCCACAGAAAAAAGCAAGCAATCTTCTCACGCTAAAAAATGCAATATAACTAGAGTTTTGAGCTCTCCATATCTGTCTCTTCAAACTCAGAATTTTCTATCTTCCAGTCAAAAACGCTAAACCTTCCAACCTAGCTGCCTATTTATTTTGGGATCTCAATTGCGTTAGAAAAGAAATGAAAGACAAATGCAGAAATGAATAAGTGAGATAGCTTTATACACCAACCATTTGAAGACATTTATGACATGTTAGTTCTCTCTCTCCTAACACTGTACAGTTTGAATCATTCCGTGAAAACCGAAAAGGTTACACTTATAAAGAAAAGGAACAACTGAGATGTTTCCTCCAGTCATTTTATACAAAAACTGACTCTTAAATTTGTAATTTGAAGTATTTACTATAAAAGCATACTATTATAGATCAAATTACTTTTGAATATAAAAATGTACGTGCCCAACGACAAAAGAATGACACACAAAAAGAAATAGATTGAATATCCTTTTTCGTTCACGCAGAGAAGAAGTAAAGGAAGATCATAGAGAAGAATTATGACAGATGAATAAAACCTCTTTCCCCTTCATAAAAAGTTTTGGGCTCAACCCCGGCAAAAGCTCTGTCCTTCAATTGACTATTTACTTTAATGGACCATAAATCTTATGAGCGTGCTTGGAATGCCGCCAGTGGGATGCTTCAAATGCCAAATAATTAAATAAAAACAAAATACTGAAAAAGGGACTAAGCTTTTCTGTACATACATCATAACAACATAATTATAGCAATAATAATATTAGTTGAGGATCAACATAGAATTAATTCCACAGCAAAGAGGGCTCGAAACAGCTTGAAATGGTTCCTCCATCATCACTGCCCAACCATGGGTAAGGGTATAACCATCGGTCCACCAAATCATCAGCACACGATGAGAAATCATTGATCTTTAACTCATTATCAAACGAGCCAAAACTCGTTCCAAGTCTTGGCAGCTCAATGATTTGTGTCAATTCCTCTGAGGTCTCCAAAACTGTAGCTGAATTAGTGGAGGATGAAGATGATAAAGAATCAAAGTTTTCCATTGAAGCTGCTTTTGCTGCTGCTGCTTGAATGTCACGGGGGTTTAGTGACACGGGTCTTGGAAGTGAAGTTGCAAGTTCAGGAAAGTTGAGGACCGCAGTGTTACCTGTTAGGAAATAATATAATTAAAAGTATAGTCACTTAGACAACTAATAATTGGATATTTACATTAGATGATCACATAATGAAAAATTACATGTTAATTAATTTGGTCCATTGAAAAAATATCAAGCAACATGTGAGGAGACATAGCATGTTGAAAACATAATGAACTAATTAAGACCATAGTCTTTGGGACAACTTACTTAAACTTCCAAGTACGATTGTCACATCATTCAACATGTTATATATGAATAACAAACAAGTCGATACGTGATGTGGCATAGAACTATTAGAGAATAGAAGTACTAATTAAAATTGTGATCTCATTTAAATGCTTAGATGAAGTTGTCACACAATTCTAACATTACCTTTGAGGGCCAAAGCAGCAACATCATGAGCCCGAGCTGCCATTTCAGGTGTAGGGAAAGTGCCAAGCCAAATGCGGGATGTTTTACGGGGTTCACGAATTTCGGACACCCATTTGCCCCAGTTCCTCATACGGACACCTCTATATACTGGGTGTTTGCTGCTGTCTCGAGCTGATGTCTTCATCTTCTTATTCGCTTCCATATTGTTTTCTTGATTATTCTGAAGATGGGTTCGAGGGTACTGTAAAAACGAGTTAGAGCAGCTTTCTGGGTTCATCTGGGATTATTCAGTTCATAGAGATATGGGATATATGTGTTTGATGTCTCTCTAAATATACAAAGTTAGGCGTACAATATGTTTACACTCCACCATATATATATGTACACCTATATAATAGTGTGTTGCACGGGGATGTCACAAGAGAGGGTAAAAGGACAGGGTTATGCTTTATAGAAATAAATAGAATATTAGAGTTGAATCCAGGATAAAGAAAAAGGGTTCATACAAGAAGAAGCTTTTTGGTATTTTCCATCATTTGTCAATGAGTCACATATAAATGTTAGTATTTCCTCCCTATCAAATATCGATCCATATTTGGGCTTTTTTATCATCTTTTAAGATGTGATCTTTCACTATATTGATAATAAAAGAGTTGCAATTTATGGAGTATTATTACTTTTCATATAGTTTTTAAATATTTAAATTCTAATCTTAAAATTTTAAATTATTCAAAAGTATTTTCAAAGAAAATTAACTCTCAAAAGTTAAAAGGGTCACATGAATTGGGAGGGCCGGAATATATCTTACTCTTCTTTAATTTTGTCTCTGTTCAAAGCAAAATGTCATAATTTTTTACTTAAAAATCGAGTTCGAGCTCACGAAATTGAATCATCTTTAATAATTAATGTCATAATTTTTTAATTAAAGATGGAGTTCAAGGTCATGAAATTGAGTCACCTTTAATAAACAGCACAATATTTTTAAAAATGAGATTGTTACATATCTAAAATCCAAATTTATTGGACCAACATGAATATGGGCGAGTGAGAACAAAAAAGAAAAGGAAAGTGACCATGGAAGAATTGAGTGACCATATTATAGCTTAGACCCCTATTGGTACCAAAAATATGGTCCCGTTCACCATGGTACCAAGCAAACTCATTAATTTCAACTTTTCAACGATCTTTCTGGTCTTTCACCTACAATTCACTATTCATTTATCCATTTATTTATCACACAATCATTCATCACCAGATTTCAAATATCAACTTGTCGATTGGATGCGTGTAGCACTCCGTCTGACTCTGGGCGGCTAATTAATATTGACATATTTCCTTTAAGATTAAAAGATAAACGTAAAGATTTTATGCTCTTCTTGAGTGGATTCTTAAATGGAATTTATCTTTCATTTCTTGAGCAACTCTTCGCTAAATAAAGTAATAGATCGATGATTGCAAAATAGTGAGGTACATATATATTCTTTCATCGTTAACCAATGATCTCTTATTTGAATTCTTGTTAAAGGATATTTTATCCCAAATAGGACTTGTGTTGGCATAAATCAGGATAGGACAATAAATCAAATTTGTGTTGGGTTGAACTAGTAATTTACTTGTATCGAAGAGATATTTGAGCTAAATTGAATTCAGACTAAATGAAAACTTCGAAAAAGTAACGAGGCGAGAAATAAGATAAACGAGACAACAAGTAAAAGTAAAGTTCTATATTGTATTGATTGTGTCCTGTTATTTACAAATGAGCCCTACTTATAGTCAGGAGAAAGAATGACGTTGTAAATGTCATAATGGTGTCTTTATGGCCTTTATGATTGACCCACGATCTTTCTCTTAAATGCTAGAGCAACGGTCGGCGGTTACAAAGGCTGGCCCTCGTCTCCCGAGGTGTGGGATCCGCTCGAGGTTGCAAAGGTTTTCTCCGAGCTCAGTGTTCCGAGCTCACTTCCCCTCGTCTCCTAAGGCAATTTTCGAGGCAAGGAACCATGTACTCTTTCCTCGGGAGTTCGTCTCGTGGCGCAGTCTTCGTATTAGGCCTCGAGGCTTTGTTTGGGACCTCGGTGACCTTTCACCCAATACAGATAGTCCCCCCACGCTTCAGATATTTGCTAGGATTTTCCGAGGGGTGGAATTAAGTTTAAACGGGAGAATGATGTGGCGCATTTTCGGCCAGAAAATTTGAAAAGGCAGATGTCGTTTCAATGCCTCATTCCTTGCACGTGGCTCAGTTTCGGTCGGCTGTGTCTTTTCGTTTGATCTTATCATTACATCTTGATCCACTTGTGCTAGTAAAGGAAGGATCAAGAATGTTATATATTTCAGGAGCTAGATTAGTTGGCGATGACCAAGTAAGAATTACCTCTCTGCTATAAATAGATCATTTTTGTTGTTATCATCATCATTTCACAATTCCCTTTCAAGAGCTTTTCACATTTCTTTCCCCCTTTTAGATTTTTAGAACTTCACAATGTCTTCTCTATTCCATCATAAAAATGTTATTAACGCTTCAACTGAGGATTTATTAGACTCTCCGCCCTCGACAACTTCTTCCCATTCGGAAGACAGACATAGCGTGGCTAGCCAGGATCCATCCATCGGCGATGATGAGGTGGTGGCTGAAGGGGCCATGGATGATGATGAGGTAGTTGAGACCTCACCCCCGAAGAGAAAAAAGAAGAAACAAGTTTACCAGGGGGAGCTTGAACCTCAGTGGGTCATCCCAAGACGGTTTGACTCAAGTAAAAATTTTAGAATGAGGGGGCAATCGGCCTATGACATTAGGAAGAAGAGAAACTTTCCCGTTCAACTTTCTCCGAGCTTGGCTTCGGAGGAGCACATAGATTCGATCCGAGAGGAATGTGGTCGGAGCCCCAAGGTCTCAATCTCGATTCCCACCCTTGAGCAACGTATGTGTGATAGTGTTCCGGGGCGATCCTTCATTTACACTTACCTATTTTTGATTGGTTTCTCTCTTCCGCTTCATCCCATAGCAGACACCTTTTGCCGGTTGCACAATGTCTGCTTGGCCCCAGTTTTTGGAGGGTTGTCTAGTGTCTCGACTACATTAGTCGCAAGGCTGGGGTCGCATTTGGGTATGACCACTTAATTTCTTTATTTTCTCATTTCCTGCACAAGGATGGGTTGTGCAGTTGAACAAGCAGGGTCAGTTTTCCCTCATCACTAAGAGCGACGACACCGAGGATTAGAATTGGTGTGACTGGTTTGTTCTTCTTCCAACCTCTTCTCTTTCAACCGAGCCCAGCTTTCCTAAGGCGTGGAATAGGACTCTAAGGAGACCTCCAATTAATCCTCTCCAGGATTTGGAGGCTTGGGTGCAAGCTATTATTAGCGCCGAGGAGAGATTAGCCAGGGATTGGATGGTTTTAGTCGCTCGTGCAGAAAATGGATGGTCGGGAAAACGTCTGGGTTAGTACGTTCCCAATTTGGTTGCTTTATTATCTCGATGCGTCTTTCCTCACTTCTACCCTTTTTTTCCCCTTTTTTTTTAAAATTCACCATCTTGGCTGCCGAGGTGGAGCAGGAAAATGATAGGAAGAAGAAAACAAAGAAGAAGAAGAGGTCGGGACGATGAGCCGAGGTTGTCGAGATCCCTGATGTTGATGCTAGCTTGCATCTTATTGAGGAGTCTGTTGATACTCTTACTCAGGCCTCGAGAGGTACCTCTTTCTTCTTTTTGTACTTCTCTCTTTTGCTTTTCCCTTCGAGTAATGTGTTTCTTCCTTTTCAGGTTTAAAGAGAAAAGGTGATACGCCTAAGAAGCCAGCCAAGGCTAAAGTTCCTCCGGTCGAATCGACTAAGGCCCCCTGACAAAGGTTGATAGATGAACCAGATGAACCAGATGTTGTGCTGGTTTCGAGCGTGGTTAAGGGGAAGGTCGTGAAGGAGCCAAGCCGCGTGGTCGATGAGGTTCGGGAAAGCTTGGAGTCTAGCGAGGCGAGACCTACCGAGGAGGCTAACAGACCCATCGAGGCTATTTCGCCTGCGATACATGCGACCGCTAATCCGCCTCGAGCTTAGACGAACCTCTCCCAAGGAATCAGACGAATCCCAGTTCCAATAGATGTGTGCCTATTAGATGATAGCATGGGGGTCACCATTAGCTGCAAAGGTTTGCTTGGGCCCTTAGAGGACGATCGCCTAAAGAATATCCCTTCGGATGATTTGATGGCTTACTCGGCTCAGCACGTAATTCACGTGAGATTTTATTCTGCTTTTTTTTTTTTTTTTTTTTTTTAATTTTAAGAGTTTTCCTTGTCTTTGACCTTTTCCCTTTGATCGCAGAGCTATGTCTATGCCATGAAGGCAGCTAAAGTTAAAGCTCAGCGAGCAACGAACCTTTACCGGGCTGGGGATGAGTGGGATCGTCGGAGGAACGTCCTAGAGGATCGCGTGGCTGAAGAGCAACTCACTAGCTCGGAGGCTAACTTGGGTCGATCTCAGAGAGAATCGAACAGCTTTGTGCCGATCTTTCTCAGGCTCGTGGTGAAGTGGCAGACATTTTGGCCGAGAGGAGCTCCCAGGAGGAGAATCATCAAGCTGAACTTCGGAAGCAGGCCGATGTAGTGCTTAAGAGCTTGACTGAGCAGTTTGAAGAGAAAACTTCACTACTTACCTCGAAAGTTGTCGAGGTTGAGGCTAAGAACAAAGATCTTGAAGCTGAAGTGAAGGTTCTCCGAGCTAAGAGACCAGTATTTCCCTCTACGCTCAAATACAAGTTCAGGGCTAATTTGGATTTGTGGGCCACCCGAGCGAAGGTCAACATAAATTGGGCGATCATCCAGACCAAGTTAAAGAACCTTGAACAGTGTAAAAAGTGGATCAATTTAGATGACGAGATTGCCAAAGCTAAGGTTGACGTTGCTAAGACTCGGGGGCTTTTGGACCGACTTCCTTCGAGCAGCGACAGCTCGTCTGAAGGGGAGGCCTCGGATAGTGATAGTGATCATGAATAAATAATCGTTAGTTTTTGTTTTTGTGCCTTCGGGCTACTTTTCTGTAATTATTTTGGCCTTCGAGCCTTGTGAATACATGACTGTTTTGAGTATCCACTATTTCTTTTGTTTGCTTCCAAGACTTTGAAAATGTTAGAGAGCTAGCTTAGGGCGACGGTTCGCCCCCGAGCCGGGGCTAAAACTTTTAATAGAGAAAAAGATAAATCAATTCTTATTCCATTGATAAAAATTGAGTCAATTTACATGAGGCCTAGTTATACTTAGGCATACTTTATTTTATAAGAAATCTTCGGGCAGAGATCTCAAATTTTGGGCCCAAGTCCCCGAGTCTGAGTCATTTTTTCAAAGAGTACCTGAAATTTGAACTGCGAGCTCGGTGAGTCTGCGAGTTTGGCGAGTCAATCGCAGATTGATTGCATTCCCTTGTGAACCCCCAGTACTCGAGTTGTGTTCGAGGGTGAACGATGAAGACTCGAGCACTATATACCACGGTAGCGCGCTTCGTGTGGTTAGAAGTAATATTTCTTTAAATTGGACACATTCTAATTCAAAGGCTCTTGCTTCCCGTTAAGATCTGCTAGCTGATAGGATCCTTTTCCTACATTTGCTTTCACCCGGTAGGGCCCTTCCCAATTGGCGGCCAATTTTCCTGTATTTTTCTCTTTGATTTTTTGATTCGAGGCTCTTAAGACGTAGTCGCCAACCTTAAATTCTCGCAGCTTGGCCTTTTTGTTTAAGTAGGCCTCGATTCGTTGTTTTTGGGTCGTCAATCGTACCAGCGCCATTTCTCTTCGTTCCTCAACAAAATCCAGCTCTATCCTCATTGCTTTTTGATTTGACTCCTTCGAGTAGTGCACATAGCGAAGGCTCTGCTCACCCACCTCGACAGGGATTAACGAATCGATCCCGTCAATGAGAGAGAATGGCGTTTCTCCTGCGTTGTTCTTCTCTGTTGTCCTCATTGCCTATAGCAATTCTGGCAACTCGTTAGGCCGCGAACCTTGGCTTCGTCCATCCTCTTTTTAAGGTTATCAACAATTATCCTGTTTGATGATTCAGCCTGTCCATTGGTACTTGGATGGTTGGGTGTCGAGGTTATCCTTTTGATTCCCCATTTTTTGAAAAAAGCTATGACCTCCGAACCAATGAACTGTGTACCGTTGTCACAAGTAAATTTCCTTTGGGACTCCGAACTGGCATATGATATTCTTCCATATGAAATCGATGACTTCTTTCTGTCTTACCCTGGCAAAGGCTCCTGCCTCGATCCATTTGGAGAAATAATCAGTGAGCACGAGTATGTACTTGACACTACCTTTTGTTTTGGGAAAGGGTCCTACGATGTCCATTCCCCACTTTATGAAGGGTCACGGTGAAACTACCTAGTGCAAGGGCTCGGCTTGTTGGTGAATCATAGAAGCATGCCTTTGACATTTATCGCACTTTCTAACGAACTCTTTGGCATGCTCGCTCATCTCGGGCTAATAATAGCCGACTCGGAGCAGTTTGCGAACGAGGGCTTTGGCTCCCGAGTGGTTGCCACATGTTCCCTCGTGCACTTCTCTCATATGTATTCATGTTCTCCGGGGCCTAGACATTTGGCCATCGGGCCACAATAAAGTTTTTTATATAGCTGCCCATACACTATTGTGTACGGGACAACTTGCTTCCTGAATTTTGCCGCCTCTTTCTTGTCTGGTGGTAGAGTCCCCGACTCTAGATAAGAGATGAATTTTGTTCGCCAGTCCCAATGTCGATTCACTACGTTCACTTCTAGCTTCATTTTTTTGGTGGCCGACGTGAGAACCCACACCGTGGCATCAGTCCCCGAGTCGTCTGCTGACACTTCTGAGGCCAAATGAGCTAGAGAATCGACCTCGGCGTTCTCCTCTTGGGGTACCTGCATGAATTTCCATTCTTGAAAGGCCTCGAGCGCTTGCTGCATTCTTTCCACGAATTTCCTCATTCTAGGCTCTCGAACAGTATATCCACCGAGAACTTGGTTCGTCACTAGTTGTGAGTCACATCTCAACTCTACATTTTCAACTCCCATCTCTTTGGCCAACTTTAGTCCTGCTATGACGGCTTCGTATTTGGCTTCATTGTTGGTTAACTTCTCAGATTTCATTGAATGCCTCAACTTCTCCCCAGTGGGAGCCTCGAGCACTATTCTCAGTCCTGAACCATTGGAGTTGGCTGCTCCATCTGTGTAAAGCTTCCACACTCTGGGGGTAGGGCCTTTCGAATTTAGGCTCTCTTTTTCCGCCTCAGGAAGAAGTTTAACACTAAAATCTGCCACGAAATCAGCCAGCACTTGAGGCTTGATGGCTGTGCGAGGTTGATATACGATGTCATACTCACTCAGCTTGACTGCCCACCGAGACAACCTCCCCGACAACTCTGGTTTACGCAATATACTTCTCAGAGGGAAAGTTGTCACTACCGCTAGTGGATGGCATTGGAAGTAGGGGCGTAATTTCCCAGCAGCAATGACTAACGCAAGGCTAATTTTTCTAAATGCGGATGCCTTGCTGCAGCATCGAGGAGGGTCTTTCTGACATAGTATATTGGCTGCTGCTTCCCTTCTTCTTCTCGAACTAAAACAACACTTACTGATACCTAGGAGACAGTTATGTAGACTAACATGGTCTCGCCATCCTTTGGTTTGGCCAACAACGAGGCATTGGCTAAATAATGTTTCAGTTCTTTCAAGGCCTCCCTGCATTCGTGCGTCCATTCGAAAGAAGCATTCTTCTTCAAGACAGAAAAGAACTTGTGGCACCTCTCTGATGACCTCAAAATTAATCGACTCAAAAGGGCTAATCGGCCAGTTAAACGTTGTACTTCCTTTGGACTCGATAATTCATCAGGAATTTTTTGTATAGCTTTGATCTTGTCAGAGTTTGCTTCAATGCCTCTCTCCAAGACAACGAATCCTAAGAATTTGCCCGAGCTGACCCCAAAAGCGCATCTTTTGGGGTTAAGCTTCATGCAATATTGTCTCAAAATCGCGAAGGCATCCTTTAATTATTTCAGATGATCTTCCAGCCGGGCAGATTTTACCAACATATCGTCGATATAGGCTTCCATCATTTTGCCAATATAATCTTTGAACATGTGATACACCAACCTCTAGTAGGTTGCCCCGATGTTCTTGAGGCCGAATGACATCACCTTGTAGAAATAAGTTCCCTCATCTGTAATGAAAGATATTTTTTCTTCATCGCTTGGATCCATTAGGATCTGATTGTACCCCGAATACGCATCTAGAAAGGTTAAAAATTTGTGTCCAGCCGTGGAGTCTATTAACCTGTCTATTTGTAGTAAAGGGTAGGAATCTTTAGGGCAAGCTTTGTTTAGGTCGGTGTAATCAACATACATTCTCCACTAGCCTTTTTCTTGGGCATCACTTGATACAATCTGGATTGGTATCCAAAGTCGTGGAGAGTTTACACTCAATATGCGGGACTTGGAACGCTTCAAAGAGAGCTTGGAGACCAAGAGTCAAGTCAAGAGATAGCCTAAAGATCAAGATGCAAGCTTACTGATTTTTGGAAACTGCTCATGCTGCGCGATCGCGTTGATGGAAAAGCTTGCCTTGCGCGATCGTGAGGTGCAAGTCGCGATCGTGATGAAGAATAGTCCAGCAGCGTTCCAGAATTAGCTTCAGAGGCATTTTTGACCATTCATTAGGCTTAAGGGCTTTTAGACATTTTACACTCATGTATGGGAAAACTATATAAGCCTCCCTTAGCCTTTCATTTCATTAGTTAGTTTTTGATTGAGGATAAAGATAGAATAGGTCGAGCCTATCTTGTGAAAGCCCGAGGCTTCACGGACTCCTTTACTTGGAGCCGAGTGGATGTCATCCCAGTATGGATCTCCAAGGTTCAAGTTTCTTTCTCTCTCTCGGATATTCAATCTTGTTTTAGTCGAATATCCTTTCTTTCTTCTATTTATGTCCTTCCCTGTCCCCTATTTTCTCGTTGTTGTGTTTACTTTATCGCTTCCGTTCCTTTATCTTGCTTCCGCGTAGTTTGGTTCATATCATTTGGTATCAGAGCAAGGCTCGGATTTTGTTTCTACAGTCCCCCAACCCATGATTCTTCGTGCCTAGGTTGGTTTCTATCTTACTTTCTTGTTTGTTATGTTGAAAAGAAGAAAATACAAAAAAATTGAAAAAGTTGAAAAATGCGAAAAAATTCATATTGTGGATTGGATTTGATTACCCGTTGATTGTTTGATATCAGGGATTGATCTATGATGTTTTCCCGTTGATTTGGCACCCTTATATCACGATTTGGTGATACAGATTGAAAATTTAAAAATCAAAGTTCCCACTTTTGAAACCCTTGTTCTTGAGCTTGAAGACATTGATTCTTGAGTTTGATTGTTTGTTTGGTCGTAAAAGTTATCGAGGTTTATTGGGAAACACGTTATACAAATTTGGGTACCTTGGGAACTGAAAAACAAGTTGAATTGAAGCGATTCGAGTGAAAAAGTGAAGCTGAAAATCGGATTCTGGTTCAGCCCAGCAGACATGCGCTATTGCGCCAACTAGAGCGCTATCGCGCTGAGGGGAAATAGACATACTGCGCGATCGCACGTTGCCTCACGCGAAGGCGAAGGGAAAAATAATTTTTGGTTTTTTTTTGTTCTTCGCGAACGCGCCTGTCCACGCGATAGCGAAGAGCAATAATTTTTTGGAAAAACAGTTTTGGGACAGAATGTTCGCAACAGCTTCCGAACAGTTTCCAATCATCAAAACTCCAATTGTATCATCAAATATGGTGAGTTTCTAGATCACAAACAAAATTCCATCCAATTTCGAATCTGTTTAGTGTCAATTCGATTCGAGTCTTTCTTGTGTCACTTCCTTAGTAGTCTTGTAACTTCTCTTTTTTTGTTTCATTGCTTGTTTTCTTTGTTCCTAATCCATTTGTGAGTCCTTATTCATTTCTTTGGTGTCTTATAAACTTCATTCCGAACATATACTTAGGCGTGCTAGTTGTTGATCTTCTCATTTTGGTTCCTATAAAGGGGATAAGGCTAGCTTAGAGAGAAAAAAGGCTAAGAGTGGTGAGAAAAATAGAGTGTGGTCATAAAAGCCAAAGACCTTGAGTGTATACACGAGTGGAAAGAAAATTTAGTGAACATTACTTTAGTGATACACGTGAGGGAGTAAATTTGTGAGGTCCTTTACTCTTATTTGTTATAGATATGGTGTCGGATGATGATTGTGGAAGGTATAGTTCGTGTGGAGATGATGGAGACTATGATTCCTATGATGGTGATGACGGATATTGTTATGATGATTCCGGGAACTATGGTTTGTATGAGGATGAAACGGGTCACTATGATGATCGTGAGGTTGATGAGGACTATGAAGCTCATGATGATGAATGTGTTGATCCTTATGCTTCTAGTCAAGAATCCGAAGATGGTGACACTTCAAGGTATGATGTTCCTACCTACTCTTCTTGTGATTAATTTGAACATGATGATAGTGACATAGAGAGAACGGATGATGAAGTTGATAATATTAATTGCGTATATGCATCTTCTTTTGGTGTTGCTTGTGGTGTACCAGGAAGTAGTAGAGGTCCTTCTATTAGTATGGGAGGGGGAGGTGGTTGTTCCATGGGAAAAGGGAGGATTGTCTATCCTACTTGTGCTAAAGGGGTTAATGCTCCTAACTACCATGTGAAGGGTTGAGTGAGAAGTGGTGTTACTCTTGCTACCAAAGGCTTGTATGGTTCTAACAATGCTAGGAGTAGAAGTAGTAGGAGTGGTGTCATTGACTATGAGACTCCTTCCTCGACTTTCAACAA
Organism: Petunia axillaris subsp. axillaris; assembly: GCA_029990575.1. Classification (NCBI taxonomy): domain Eukaryota; kingdom Viridiplantae; phylum Streptophyta; class Magnoliopsida; order Solanales; family Solanaceae; genus Petunia; species Petunia axillaris. The sequence continues at coordinate 147,497,165 of JARKNS010000004.1, forward strand.
CACTTTTAATGTTGGAAGAGTGACGGAAAGTGGAAGTTACACTAGCAATATTGCTAGTAGAGGAGGGATAGGGGAGACCTAAGTTGTTGGTTTTGATACTCTTGGGCATTCAAGTTGTGCTAAAAGAGAGTCTACATCTTCTAATTGTGCTAAAAGGTTTGATGTCCCTAATTCTTATGTGAAAGGCAACTTGAGGCCTAGCGTGGGAAAAGGTGCTACATGTACTACAAATGAATTGTCTTGGACTAACAATACTTTGAGAACTCTGTTTAAACGAAATCATTTTGTAGACAACCATGAGTGTGATGAAGTTTGTGTGGAGCAATTTTTGGAAGAAAGAAAGAACGTCTTCGACGCAATTTGTAAGGTTGGAGGGCTTACTTGTGCTATGATCATTGATTGTAAGATTCATGCTAATGTTGCAAGTGTTTCTTTGGTTGAGCAATTGAAGCTGGAATTTTTTAGTCACCCTTTACCCTATAGGTGGCCTTGGTTGAATGGAGATGGGTTTGTGGATATTACACAACAAGTGTGGGTAAAGTTCAAAATTGGAAATTATCATGATGAAGTACTATATGATGTGATGCCCATAAAATGTTGCCACTTGTTGTTGGAAAAACCATGGAAGCTTGCTAGGAATGCCAAGTGTAGTGAGAAGTTGGGAAGACATGCTCTCACCTTACGGGACCAAAAGTTTTATCTTGCCGCCACCCCTCCAATGAAAGTCAAGGAATTTTATTTTGGAATGCTAGAAAAAGGAAGAAAGGCAAGTGCTAGAAAGGAGTTGACAAGTATCAACAAGGTGAACACAAATCCACAAGTTTCAAAGCCAAGTAGTTCACCAATAAAGAAGAAGGAGACTTCAAGTGATGAGTCTCTAAGTCCTAGGTTCCGGGTTGATGTTAAAAGTCCACCTACTCCGGCTATGGGTATTCTTGGGCCTCGTCCCAATTCATCCGAATTTGAGAGACAAAAGATTGAGAGGAGTAAGGGAGTGACCGGTGACATTCCTTGAGTGGAAAAATGAGAGGATGTGTTGAGTGATGTGAGTGGGATGTCACCACCAGAATCTACACTCGAACTTGAAAAGAAAATGAGGGAAAAGAAAGAGGGAAAAAGAATCATTGAGAGTGAGGACACCACTTATTCTAACCTTAACCCTTTATCTTTTTCTTCTACTTGTGTGAGTTCTTGTGAAGGTACTCTTGGAGGCAAACCAATGGAGCCTCAATCATGTTCCAAAATGGAGGGACAAGGTGAAGAGGATCTTCAATGTGAGCTTCAAGGTAAAAGAACAATTCATGACACTTCAAGTGCATTGAGTGAGCAAGATGATCACTCAAAGATATGTGAAATTTCTTCCCTTGAACATGTTACTTCCTTGTCTTATGATATTGTTTGTGAAAACTCTATGCTAGTTGGTGATTTGTATGATTACAATGTGTTTGCAACTAGTGTAGAGTCAAATGGTCAATTTGTGTGTGAATGTGAACCACTAGTTGAGAGGGTTGATAAGCCACATCATGATGTGAGCTCGATTTTCATTGAACATCTCTTTAGTGAAGATGTCGTAGTTGACCTTGCTTGTGACCCTTGTTATGACACATCACCAATCTTTGATAAAGGGGTAGATGAGTTGTATGATCATACCCTTTTGGATGTTATTGCTTATGGTGGATCTATGTGTTGCAGTGAGGTTGATGGTGACCTTGAGGAGTCCCTAGTGGATGAGATGGATCGAATTGTATTCAATGACTCCGCAATTGTAGATGATGATTCTAGTTGGGATGCCTCACCTTTGATGGGTGGTGAACTTGTCTTCACTAACCCTATGTTTGAAGGGGATTTTGAAAGAGGTGGTAATGTGAATTCAACTAGAGGAGAGTGTGAGCTTGAACCTCCATGGTATGGGAAGCTTAACTCTATAGATAATTCATTGTTTGAGACCTATCTTGGGAATTTGTCTAGTGAGGAGGATTGTCTTGGAGGTGATTTTTGAGGTGAGAAGCTATCTCTTGGTGTGTGTGAGTGTGATCTCAAGAAGGGAAATGTAATCTTTGATGCTAGTTGTTGCTTGAACTAAAAGTGTTCTGTTCCCCATGTTGATCACACTTTGAGTGTTAAGCATGCCAAAGCCATATTGTTACCTTGTGCTAAAAATGCAATGAAGGCTTGGTATGTTGGTCATGAGTATAGGGATTGTAAGGGATTTGATTGCCACATCCTACATGTTTTATGCCTTTTTTATCTCTTTGCTTGTTCTTGTGTTGGATGCACCTGTCTTTGGAGTCAAGTACTTGTTGTTTCCTTTGGAGACATAAGTTTTTTACTTGTTATTAATGCTTGGCTCTATCATAAGGGTGTGTTTTCCACACTTTTAGGCACTAACCTACTCTTGGAGTAGGAAGTTCGTTGTCTTTGCCTTCCTTGTAGGTCTTGTTGGCTTGATTTCGAGGACGAAATCCTTTGAAGAAGGGGAGAATGATACAATCCGGATTGGCATCCAAAGTCGTGGAGAGTTTACGCTGAACATGCTGGACTTAGAACGCTTCAAAGAGAGCTTGAAGACCAAGAGTCAAGTCAAGAGATGGCCAAAAGACCAAGATGCAAGCTTACCAATTTCTGGAAACTTCTCATGCTGCGCGATCGTGAGAGGAAGGTCGCGATCGCGATGATGGAAAAGCTTTCCTTGCGCGATCACGAGGTGCTAGCCGCGATCGCAATGAAGAATAGTCCAGCAGCGTTCCAGAATTAGCTTCAGGGGTATTTTTATCCATTTATTAGGCTTAGGGGCTTTTTAGATATTTTACACTCATGTATGGGAAAACTATATAAGCCTCCTTTAGCCTTTCATTTCATTAGTTAGTTTTTGATTGATGATAGAGATAGAATATGTCGATCCTATCTTGTGAAAGCCCGAGGCTTCACGGACTCCTTTACTTGGAACCGAGTGGATGTCATCCTAGTATGGATCCCCGATAGGTTCAAGTTTCTTTCTCTCTCTCAGATATTCAATCTTGTTTGAATCGAATATCCTTTCTTTCTTCTATTTTTGTCCTTCCCCGTCCCCTATTTTCTCGTTGTTGTGTTTACTTTATCTCTTCCGTTCCTTTATCTTGCTTCCGCGTAGTTTGGTTCATATCACCACTACTATATTAGCAAGCCAATCCGGGTACTTGACTTCTCTTATGAATCCGTTGTCAAGTAACCTCTTGGTCTCGTCTTGGATCGCTTTCTTCTTTTCTCCTGCGTGGGGCCTTTTCTTCTATTTCACTGGGTGATGGTTGGGGTCTACGTTCAGCTTGTGTGTTATGATCTCGTGATCGATCCCTACCATGTCTGCATGGGACCATGCAAAGCAATCGTCTTTGGCTTTCAATAATTTGATGAGTGCTTCCTTTGACTCGGCGTCCAGCTCCGAGCCGACGAATATTTTTCTTTTTGAGAACTCTTCTGATAATGCATGTGATTGCAGCTCTCCCACCGTTGAGTCCTCGGGTTTTTTCTTTCGAGGTTCTTGGATGAAAGTTAGACTCATTTCTTCCTTCTTTGGGGGAGTTGCTCTTTGGGGTAACTTCTCCCTCACCGAGTGCTCGAGGTCGCGTGTTCCTATTTGCGCAGTGACTGCATAGCACTTCCAAGCCATTGACTGGTCACTTCGAATTGTCTGAATTCCCAATGGGGTGGGAAACTTAATGACTTGGTGAAAGGTTTACGGTACAGCTTCCATTTCGTGGATTCAAGGCCTTCTAAGGATAATATTGTATGCCATGTTCTCGTTCATTACTTGGAAAGTTATTTCTTTGTCAACTCCCCCAGGTGGTGGTTATGAGGGTGATTTCCCCTAGAGTTCTTTCCACAGAGTTATTGAACTCTGCTAAGGTGGTCACTTTCGGGACGACAAGGTTCTTCAACCTCATCTGTTCAATGGCTCTGAGGTTAATTATATTTTCGGAACTCCCAGGGTCTACTGGGACTCGTCTTACATCTGAGTCGTTGACCCTTAAAGTAATAACCAAAGCTTCATGATGAGGAGTCATTGGCTCGTGACGTTCTCCCTCGCCAAAAATGATTTCTTCACCGATTCTCTCTACTTGAGTTCTTTTCTCCATATCAGTTGAGAACTTCGCAAGCTTTCTCGTTGAGGAGAGATTGATATCGTTTATCTCTACACCGCATGTAATGACGTTTACAGATTTTCGACATGTCGAAGCTATCGATATTTTATATGAATCTGGAAAATTTCGACTTCGGAACAAACGTTACTAACAGTTCCCCAAAGACTGTACCAATTTGTGTTGGCCTAAATCAGGATAGGAAAACAAATCGAATTTGTGTTAGGTTTAACTGGTAATTTACTTGTATTGAAGTTATATTTGAATTAAACTGAATTCGGAGTAAATGAAAACTTTGAAAAAATAACGAGGCAAGAAATAAGATAAACGAGACAACTAGTAAAAGTAAAGTTCTGTATTGTATTGATTGTGTCCTGTTGTTTCCAAATGAGCCCTATTTATAGTCAGGAGATAGAATGACGTTGTAAATGTCATAATGGTGTCTTTATGGCCATTACTATGTGTTCAATCCTGATTGACCGATGATCTTTCTCTTAAATGCTAGAGCAACGATCGGTGGTTACAAAGGTTGACCCTCGTCTCCCGAGGTGTGAGATCCGCTCGAGGTTGCAAAGATTTTCTCCGAACTTAGTGCTTCGAGCTCACTTCCCCTCGTCTCCTAAGGTAATTTTCGAGGCGGGGAACAATGTACTCTTTCCTCGGGAGTTCGTCTCATAGCGCATTCTTCGTGTTAGGCCTCGAGGCTTTATTTGGGACCTCGATAACATTTTACCCAATGCAGGACTTAATGCCGAATTAGACCATCTCCAACCTTTCACTCTTAATCTTTACTCCAAAATGGAGTAAACTAATACCAACCATTATTTTATTTTTTACTCCAAAAAAGTTATTCTTTTTATATTCTTCTGTCTCTCTCTTCTATATTACACTATTCTCTTTACTTAAATTTTATTTTCTTATTTTTATTAATGCATAATGAGGTGCAGAATGAGCACCTTTGTCCTTTTTTTTTTTTTTTTTTTTTTGTCAAGCTCAAAATTGTTCAAATCGTTGATTTTCATCCACTACAATTTCATTTACTACCACTTTTATATAAAAATAATATATACGAAAATTAATTTATCAAAGTTATACGTAAAAATTAAGATGTAAAATTATATTATAAAAATATTTTATAAATATATTTATATATAATATGATAAATTAAAATGGTTAAATAAAAAAATACTAATAAAATAATAGTGAATAGTGATGGAGAAGATGAATAGGATCACTCCAAATTGGAGGGACGTTATTCAACCTTCAAAGTGGAAGCAAAAATAGAGGTGAGATGGAGCAAAATTCCTTCATTTTTAAATCCAAAATAAAATTTGAAGGTAAAAATATAGGTGGATTGGAAATGCCGTTAGAGGACCCAATACAAATACTGAATACGAAATATAAACAAAATAAAAACACCCTTTTATTTTTCTTTTGATTCCAACGAAGTCTTTCTATCGTTTCCAGCAAATCTTCTGAATTCTATTTCTCAATAATTTGTCGGTGTGTAGCCTTATAAAAATATATTAAGGGTTTTGGTGAGATCATCTTAATTACTTTTAATGCATTTCCGAAAAGTGAGTCTTTGTCGTTATGTAACTAGTTTGTCATTTTACGATTTCATTTTGGTGATCGCTGTAAATCTGTCGGGTAATGAGTCAATTTCACCTCTTTACTTCAACAAATATTTTGAAGCATTCTAAACTATCATATAAGTACATTAGAACGAAGAGATTATTAATCACGAAAGAGATATATGTTCCGAGTTGGCAAGCACTAGTCACATGCATCTTGGTATGTTTCTAACCCTTCGCAACTCAAAACAAAAATTTAATGGCTCAACCTAACTGCAAACCACAAGTCTCCTCTTGATCAGAAGATGGGAACCTTACATTAGGATAGGATGGTTTTATACTTTTATCAATAAATGAAAAGGTACCCTACAAATTTTAATACAGAAAGGCCATTGCTTCCCTATGGCCAAAATTATAGGGGCCCTTAATTGAAACATCTTTAAAGTGTTATTATTGAGGCTCCTCATACATCACAATCATAAAAAGATAAATAAAATAATAAATAATTCTTCCGGCTCAAAATAGGTACTTTCTATTCGGGGGAAGAAATTAACTTTCCCTTAGAGTATGATCGTTTAGGGGTTGTTTGGTCGGAGGGATTATAAAAAAATGAGATATTACATGATTTTGGGATAAATCTTGTTTTGGTATTAAATTTGGAATTAAAACTTGGATACGTATCCCACCCTTTATATGGGATAAAATAATCCCATAACTTTTATCACAATTTATGTAATGCCTCCTACCAATATAGAAAAATATAATCCCAGGATTATAATTTGTTATCCCTTCTACCAAACGATCCCTTATTGTTTTAAGAAAATATATCTAATTATAAAGTGAAACCTCTTTATAGTAGCAGGTTTGTTTGAAAATTTAATGACTGATGTGTCGTTGTACAAGTACACTGACATTTAACTTTTAGATCTTATTTTCCTGTTTTAAATAAAAAGTATACAAAAAAATATTTTTATGTTTTTTATGTTATAAAAGAGAAAAAATACTAGTTTAACATAAAATTTCAATAGATATTCAAATAAATTTTTATTAAAATTAAAAATATTAATTTATTAATAACAAATCCATAACTAATCTTACCGTACCTACTAAAATAAAAAATATAAAGAACATATGCATTTAAAACTAATAGAAAATAAAAATCAAGTTTGTCTAATAAATCTCATCTTTCTTACAAAATATTATTACATAATATCTTAGATTCATTAATTTATTAATTTCATGCAATTAAAGTTGTAGCTAATTATATTCTAAATATAAAAGTAAGCGAGTAGCAGCAAAAATTAAGAAATTAGTAAAATCAATCAATATCAGCATCATTATAAGGAAATTATAATGCTGGTGAACATACAACTTAATTAAATATTACAGTTGAAAATAAATGAAGAAATTAAGATATCTTCAGGCTGATGCACGATATCTTGCTCTCTTTAAGGAGATTCAAGTCCACTGCAGCAATGTCTTCACCAGTCCAGCAGTACACTCTTGACTTGTCTCCTCCAGAATACAACAATCTGATCACGTCATATGACTCGAACAAACTCTGAACTAGTTGTTGAGTCCAAAGATCCACCACAAAGAACACCTTCCTTCAATAAGTAGAACTCACTTTTGTAGTGTCTAAGCTTTTTAGAAACTTAGAATTACATTTCTTTCTTACAATTCTTTGTTTCTTTCACAAATGCTACTCACTTTTGCATGCGCACTACAATTTTTGCTTTGCACCAAAACAACGGAGGAAGACCACTATTTATAGGTAAAAGAAATATGTAGTCTTTCAAACTGTAATTCCAAAAAGTAGTGAAATAATTAATTTGATGAACATAGAGAACATGAGTGAGTAATTATTTAAAAGAGTAATAGCGTTATAAAAATTGGTAATAAAGTTGTTATGGCCATTAAGATAAAGAATATAATTTTAATATTATAACTTTTAATGTTAAAAATGCACTCCAACATAAATTATATCAATATTCAAGTATGACGATTATAGAGATGCAATTTTACAAATAGTGAACCGCTAAAATGAATATCACTGTTGTCATAGGTAAAATGTTGTAAGAAAGAGGTAAAATATAATATCATAATCGATTTTGCAGAAAGTTAATCGGTTATAATGAAATGATGTTATAATGAATTGTTGTTATAAAGATGTTTGATAAGGCTGTGATTTTTTTTATACTTTCATAAAGCTTTTAAATTAGATAAATTCACGAAAATAAATTTATGTCCAATTTCAGTCTAAGGTTCTTAATTATGTATTCTTAATTCTTATTACTTTTTATCCAAACGTGAATACTTGTATATTAACTTCCATCAGAAAACAAAAATTAAAATATTTATTCGCTCGGTAGCATCACACACTTGGATCCAAACACAAAAGGGTATACCAGAAGAGTATACAGTATACCAAAAAAGTATACTTTGTTCAAAACAACAAAAAATAAAATATTTATTCGCTCAGTAGCATCGTACACTTGGATCAAAACACAAAAGGTATACTAAAAGAGTATACAGTATACCAAAAGGGTATATATTGTTCAAAACAACAAAAACTGAAATATTTATTCGCTCGGTAGCATTGCACAATAGGATCCAAATACAAAAGGGTATACCATAAGAGTAAACAGAGGGTATACTTTGTTCAAAACAATAAAAGTTGAAATATTTATTCGCTTGGTAGCATCGCACACTTGGATCCAAACGCAAAATGGTGTATACCAAAAGAGTATAAAATATACCAAAAGGATATAATTTGTTCAAAAAAATAAAAACTTAAATATTTATTCGCTCAGTAGCATCGCACACTTGGATCCAAATACAAAAGGGTATACCAGCAGAGTGTACAATATACCAAAAGGGTATACTTTGTTCAAAACAACAAAAACTAAAATATTTATTCGCTTGGTAGCATCACACACTTTGATCGAAACATAAAACAATATACCGAAAGAGTATACAGTATACAAAAAAGGTACTTTGTTCAAAACAACAGAAACGTAAATATTTATTCGCTCGGTAGCATCGGACACTTGGATCCAAATACAAAAAGGTATACCAAAAGAGTATACAGTATACCAAAAGGGTATACTTTGTTCAAAACAACAAAAACTGAAATATTTATTCGCTCGGTAGCATCGGACACTTAGATCCAAACACAAAAGGGTATACCAGAAGAGTATATAATATACCAAAAGGGTATGCTTTGTTCAAAACAACAAAAACTGAAATATTTATTCGCTCGGTAGCGTCGCACTCGTGCACTTGGATTCAAATACAAAAGAGTATACCGGAAGAGTATACAATATACCAAAAGGGTATACTTTGTTCAAAACAACAAAAATTGATAACTATACACACACACACATTAAGACATGATTTTGTTCCATATTTAATATTGTTAGTTGGAAAAGAATGTATAATTCTTTCTTGATTTGTTATCGTGACAAGTAAAAACAAATACTATTTTAAAAAATATGACAAATAAAAATGGACAAGATGAGCATTTAGAGAGCAATAAGAAGTAAAGAAAAATGAGCAAGAGGCAAAATGAAGAAATCAGTATCGAGAAGCAAAATGAAGAAATTAATGTTGCAGAAAAAGTCAAAGTAAAAAAAAAATAGGATTAATACAAATCTTAGTTGGACATATCTCTTATTAAAATAAAACTTCCAAGTCCATGTTTGTCCCTCCACTATCTTCCAAATTCCCATTCTTACAAATCAATTTCGTTACTTACTATATTGTAGTACAACCTGATTGACCAAAAAATTGAAGAAGAACCAATGGAGTACTACATAAATCAATGGTGATATATGTGTTTGGTTAATGAAGAGCTTGAGGGAAGTTCTTGAAAAATGAAAGGAGAGGATGAAACAAAACATGTCAGAAGAATACTTCGTTAAAAATTGATGGAAAACTAATTAAGGGATGTTTTTGGTTAAGTTTAAGAAATGTGAGAAATGGTTCCATTTAAGTGAGATATTATAAGGATGAAGTGAAAGTTGACCCTAAATATCAAGGATGATATTGGCCAAAACCTCTATTTCTTCTTCACTGTTCTCAATTATTTTTACCCTTTCTACCACTCTCATCTATCCTACAGCATCCATCACCACCTTTCAATTAGTTCCAGCAACTCCATCATATACTGCATCACATTCAAAAGTTCTAAAGAAATATGCTAAGAATGAAGGATTCTGATGAACCCTAGACTAAGCAGAATGAGGTGAGGAAGAAGAAGAAGTTATGGAGAGAAGCTGATGGATTCATTATTGAAAGTAGTGATCGAATAGCGCTGAGATCAAGCTAGTAACTAATTAGGAAAACTTAACTAACTAATAACAAACTTTTAAACCATAACCGTAATTAGGAACTGCTGAAATGACTACTATGCCCCTGCAGCCTAACTAATTGTTTTAACTGCCTATGCCTATGCTTTAACACTCCTCCTCAAACTAGGAGGGGGGAAGATGTTCACAACTCCTAGTTTGGAACACAAATAGGCATGTTGAACACGATTGAGTTCCTTGGTTAGGATATCAGCTGGTTGCTCCTTTGTGGGAATGTACAGAGCCTTGATTAATCAAACTTGGATCTTCTCTCTGATGAAGTGGCAGTCGATCTCTATGTGCTTAGTTCTTTCATGATAGACTGGGTTAGCTGCCATTTGAATTGTTGATTTACTGTCAGTAAGGACTTTCACATGAAACTCAATTTGCACACCAAGTTCCTTGACCAGACCAACTAGCCAGGCTAATTCTGCAGCCAGTGTTGCCAAGCTTTTGTACTCAGATTCTGCAGAGCTTCTGGATACTGTAGTTTGCTTCTTTGACTTCCAGGAAACTAGAGAATCTCCTAGTTTTACTATGTACCCAGTCACAGAATTTCTAGAGAATGGGCAAGCAGCCCAATCAGCATCACAACAGGCTTTAATTGACTGGATATTGTTGGAAGATAGTAGCACTCCTTGACCTGGCTGGTTCTTCACATACCTCACAATCCTTAGAGCAGCCTCCATATGTGATGTCTTTGGTTGTTGTAAGAACTGACTAAGAGTTTGAACACTATAGGCTATATCAGGCCTTGTAATTGTAAGATAGAGTAATTTTCTGATCAATCTTTGGTAAGAAGAGAGTTCAGACAGTAGTTTATCAATGGTTTTTAGCTTCAGCTTCTTGTTGACATAGTCACCATATTCTTTGGTAGTTAGTTTGACATTGAGTTCCACAGGTGTATTGGCTGGTTTTACAGCACTCAGTCCAGTCTCAGAAATGAGTTCAAGGGTATACTTCCTCTGATGCATTAGTAATCCCTTGCCTGATCTAGCAAACTCCAGACCTAAGAAATACTTCAGCTCACCTAAATCCTTCATTTTGAAGGCCTTCTGCAGTGCTGTTTTAGCTTATGTTATCAGGTCCAGGCTTTCACCAGTTATCAGCATATCATCCACATAAACCAGAATAATCACCATGCCTCTGTTGGTTCTTTTTGTGAACAAGGAGTGATCTAGCTTGCTTGGCACAAACTGAAGCCTTTTTAGTGCCTCAGTCAGTTTTGTATTCCATTGTCTAGGTGCCTGTTTTAGCCCATACAGGGATTTTATGAGCCTACATACTCTCTCCCCCTGGCTCTTAAAACCCTGAGGTAGTTCCATATATATATTTCATCGTACAGATCTCCTTGTAAGAAGGCATTATACACATCCATTTGATGTATATGCCACTGTCTTGCTGCAGCTATAGATAATACAGTCCTCACTGTAACCATCTTTACCACTGGAGAGAAGGTCTCTTGGTAATCAATGCCTTCCTTCTGGCTGTAACCCTTGGCTACCAGCCTTGCTTTGAACCTTTCCACTTCACCAGATGCCTTATACTTGATTTTGAGCATCCACTTACAGCCTATTGTTCTTTTTCCTTTAAGTAGACTTACTATCTTCCAAGTGTTATTTGCTTCTAAGGCCTGTATCTCAGCTTTCATGGCCTCTACCCATCTTGGATCAGCTGCAGCTTCTGCATAGGACTTAGGTTCAGTAGCAGAGGAAATGGCTGCAACATAAGCTTGATACTTTGGAGTGATAGTGTCATAGGATAGGAACTGATCCATAGAATAAGGTATGTCTTCATGAATTCCTAGGGAAATGAAGTCTTTCATCCATATTGGAGGATTTTTGCCTCTTTTAGGTCTGTCTGTGTGGAGCTGTTCCTGAGAAGTTGCACTTGATTGTATTACAGGTTGTGCAGGTGCTGGTGCACTAGGTTGTATTGTAACTGGTACACTGGGATGTGGATCATTAGGTGGCATTGAGGATAGGTTAGTGGGTGGAGTATTAGTAGTGACTGTTGGTGTAGTATCAGGAGGTGAAATATCAACTGTTCTGTCTTCATATGGAAGGTCAGTGTTTAAGAAAATAGGAGGTGAGGTTTCTTCTTGAAGAAATGGGAAGGTATCTTCCCTGAATATCACGTCCCTGTTGACAAAGAAGGACTTAGTTGTCATGTCATACAACACATAGCCCTTTTGTACTTCTGAATAGCCCATATGAACTGCTGGTCTGGTTCTTGACTGCATCTTATCAGATTCATGTACTAGCTTAGCATAACACAGGCAGCCTATCATTTTGATATGAGACAAGGATGGCTTCTTGCCATACATCATTTCATATGGTGCACTATTGTTTAATACTGAGGATGGTATCCTATTTATTAGATATACTGCAGCTAGTATGCAGTGACCCCAGAACTTTATAGGAATGTGAGCTTGGCATTGAGTGCCCTAGTGACTTCCAGGATATGCATGTGCTTCCTCTCAGCTACTCCATTCTGCTGAGGGGTATATGCACAGGTTCTCCGATGAACCATGCCTAACTGATTAAACATGGAGGTATAGACATTATTAAGAAACTCTGCACCATTATCTGTCCTTATTACTTTGATAGTTTTGTCAAATTGAGTTTTGACATAGTTGAAGAAATTTTTTAAAACAACACAAGCATCAGACTTCAGTTTGAGCAAAAACACCCAAGTCATTCTGGTGTAATCATCCACAACAGTCAGAAAGAATCTATTTCCACCAAAAGTAGCCTGTTTGTATGGTCCCCACATGTCTACATGAATTAGATCAAAACAATGTACACTTTTGATACTACTAGGTGGAAAGGGTAGCCTAGTTTGCTTTGCATAGGGGCAAACCTCACACTTATTTAAGACTGAACTAGTGACTCCAGACTCTACTCCAAGCAATTTTCCTAACACTTTTGATGAGATGTGACCTAGCCTCTTGTGCCATACTTTGATGTCCTCAGCAGTGTGTGCTGCAGCCAAACTTACTCCTTCATCTGTCTTGGCTTGACTCCTCAGCACATATAGTCCATTGTCCTCTTTACCAATCATCCTCACCTTCCCATTGGAGAGATCCTGAAATACACACAGGTGAGGAAAGAAGGTGAAAGAGCAGTTTAACTCCTTGGCCAGCTTGGACACAGACAATAGATTGTATTTAAATTGAGGCAGGTGAAACACATTCTCTATTGTGTTTCTTCCTGGCAATTGACTTGAACCAGTATGTGTGACTAAGGCTACTTCACCATTAGGTAGGTACACCCTCTTAGAGTGACCATTGTCAAGCAGTTTTGACTGATCAAGTATTGTAATGTCCGACACCATATGATTGGTGGCTCCTGTATCAATTATCCAATCTTCAACAAGATTAGAGGCTAGCATTGCCGTGCTCATACCTGCTGCATTTGCAGAAGCTGATGCTGAAGAGCTGTAGTTGTTGCCTAACAGTTTTAGGATTTATTGATACTGTTCTTTGGTGAAAGTGGTTGAACCTTGATTCATCTGACTGGGTCCTGCTCCCTGTGTCTGATATGCATCTGGATCACTATAACCATCAAATTCTCCTACAGCATTATAGGCTGCATTGTTAGGCTTTCTTCTCTTGTAGTGTGCAGGGTATCCCTTGATCTTGTAACAGTCTTCAGTGTTGTGGTTTCTCATCTTACACTTCTCACAGTACAGATTCTTGGGATATGGCCTCTTGTACTTCTGGTTACCACCAGTCTTAGTGTACAAAGTAGTGGAATCTACTGCTGGTGGTGCAGCACCCAGAAGTCCTGTTGCATTGGTCACCCCTTTCTGACTTTCATCACTCATAATCATAGCATATGCTTGATTAACAGTAGGTAGAGGAGAAATTAGTAAAATCTGACTTCTAGCTTGCAAATATGACTCATTGAGCCCCATTAAAAACTGGTACAATTTCTGTCTCTACAGGTAATCCTTGAAATCTGTAGACTTATCACAGCTACAACCAGGGGGTGGCACTAGTGCCTCAAATTCATCCCACAGGTCTTTCAGTTTTGTAAAATAGTGAGCTACAGAGTTAGTTCCTTGAACCAAGGTTGCTATTTCTTTATGTATGCTGAAAGTTCTTGAGTCATTCACTTTGTTAAATATTTCACACAAATCTTCCCAGACTACTTGTGCATTAGATGCAATACAATTCCAAATAGACTGCTTGACATAGAGTTCATTAACCAAGAAAGTACAATTGTATTGCATCTTTCCCATTGTGTCCATAAATCTTCAGTATACAGTTCTTTTCTACAAGTACCATCAACCAGACCTAGCTTATTTCTTCCTAGTAGGGCAATTCTCATAGATCTACTCCATAAAGAATAGTTTTCAACACCAGTTAATTGAACTGAGACTAGAGATATCCCACTTACATCATTGGAGTGCAGATAGAGAGGATGGTTGTGATCCAGTGCCTGAGACACAGTTCTATTGTTTTGAATGTTTTCCATTTTTCTTATCAGATTCTTGAACTTTCTTGAACTCTAGAAATGAGATGGACAGAACTTGAATATAACTAGAAGGTTGTTTCTAAATTTGCAGAATCGAATTCTCAATCAGACTTGCTGATCGAATTGCTTTTATACCATGCTAAGAATGGAGGATTCTGATGAACCCTAGACTAAGCAGAATGAGGTGAGGAAGAAGAAGAAGTTATGGAGAGAAGCTGATGGATTCATTATTGAAAGTAGTGATCGAATAGCAGTACATTATCAGCTATATATAGCTGAGATCAAGCTAGTAATTAATTAGAAAAACTTAACTAACTAATAACAAACTTTTAAACCATAACCGTAATTAGGAACTGCTGAAATGACTACTATGCCCTTGCAGACTAACTAACTGTTTTAACTGCCTATGCCTATGCTTTAACAAAATATCTTATGTTCTAGCAAGATGATGTAATATAAGTCCAGAAACGAATTCACCTCGACCAAAAAATCATAACACTTTCTGCTAATTAAGCCGACAAATTAGCTGACAATCTCTCTAATTTCAATTCTCTATGTGTTTGCTGAAAATAGAAATCTTATCTAATTAATTGTTAAACACCCAACATTAAAAATAAAAGCTTACGAAAGTTTCTTTTGGTTCGAATTCATGGGAAAAGAAAAATAAAGAAGAAAGAATTTTCCAATAAAGCTCCAAAAGAAAATAAATAAAATCAAAAAGAAAGAAGATATAATGAAGCTCAAATTGTTCTCCAGTTTCCATCTTGTTGATGTTAAAATAAAGATCGGGAATAGATTGCTTCCTGCATGATTTACTGAATGGGAAAATAAAAATGGGTAGACGGATAATTAATGTAACCAAAATGGGTATTTAATGAAAAAGACTGTTTTATGGGTACAAACGAGTAATTATTTTAGTTTCATAGGCAGGGAGTGTAAAAACCCCTTGAAGTAATGCTTTCGGGGAGACTTTATGTTTTATTATTTTATTTTATACTAATAGTAGATTTTTAATCTCCCCCTATATAGGTCAGTTTATGACCAAATCAATAAATAGTTTTTAACCCTTATGATATTTGATTTATTGTCATCCAAATATTTGATGTGTTAGCTTCCGCATGCACCATGTTATTTCGACCACAACAAGTGGTACCAGATCCAATGGTTCGATGAGCCAAGTTCAGCGAGATTGACGGGTACAAAACGGGTTCAATTATAACATAAACCAATTTGACGGTAATGACGATTATCCAAAAAAATTTGATGGTGATACTACATATGGCGACAAAAAAATTCAACGTTTCAACAACATTGCTGCCACATCTTTAAAATAAAATCATTTTTAATCCATATTTGGACTACTTTTTAACTCATGCTTACTTGTAACGCATAGGCTCCAATGTCATTTTAACCTATATTTGGGCTTCTTTTAACCAATTTTTGGGCTCCTTTCAACCAATTCCAAATTTAACTCATGCATATTTTAATCATGACAAGCAACAGCGTGAATATTGTGTGAAGAATGTAAATCAAGGTTGTTTTGGTCAGAAAATTGAGGCCAAGAGAAAAATTGTTAGGATTATTGCCCTGAATTTCTATTCTGTTAGGACTCCTCTTTCTCGAAGGAAGGAAAAAAGACTCCTAACAGAATATATCTCCTTCATAGGACTTATTTTAGAGAGAAGTCTTTGACATCTATAAATTGAAGATCATTCTCACAGCAACAACACATCAAAAATATCCACAATGTAGTCTTTTATAATTTGAAGTAATTCCTAGGGGGAGACTTTATGTTTTATTATTATTATTTTTTTTTGGAAAAATACATAACACAACCCCTTAAGTTGGCACCAACTGTCAGCTAAATACTCCAACTTTCCATATGATTTTGCGGACACTTTTTATTGGCGAAAATGTGTTTGGTAAACACCTTAATCTAACCGCCCACATACGTGTAACACACTTGCTGCTTATGTGTCAAATAAACCAATAAAAAAATGACATGTATAATTTTGATTTAAACAAATAGTAAGCTATAGTTTTTTTTTTTTTAAAAAAAAGTAATCAAACTAACTAAAAAATAAAAACAGAATGTGAGTGTTGACACTCAATTTTGTCCCTCCTTTTTTTCATAATTGACTATATTTAGTTTAAAGGTGCAATACCGACTGTTTGAACGAAATTTGCATTAGAAGGCATGCATTTACGTGTGTTATCTCCTATTTATACATTATATACATAAATGTGGCTATTTTACATAATTTCATCATTTTAGGCTACTTGTTAAATACATCTCAAATTATAGATTTATGCAATTTTACTGCATTTACAATATCTAATAATTATGTGTGGATATTTATATATAATTAATTTAATTTGATACAATTTGTTTCATGTGTGTATTTTTTCTTTCTTCCATATGATATTCATATGTATATTTTAATTTTAATCTTTATTATGCACCTTTAAATTAAATATCAGTCTAATTAAAATGTCCGGTCAAAATCTCATACCGTTCATATTCATTTCATAATATTGACATATTAATTTGAATTCAATATTTTTCTTTGCACGTGGACAAAAGTTCGACCGAATACATTCAATTGGTACCAGAAGCTTTTTCTATGAATTGATTTTTAAAAATGTGCTATGTCATTTATTTATCTATTTATTTATTTACCTTATTTCTTTTAAATTAGTTTTACTTTGAATCCGGACCCATTTCTTAACCATATACATTCTTTTTACCTATTCCTTTCACCATTTTACATTTTTTATAAATCTCCTAAAAAATCATTCCCTTCCTTACAGAATCCCTTCCCAACGTCTCCCTCCTTAAAATGCTACATCAGATCCCCTCTTCTCCTTAATCGTTGGCACAAAATCACCCATATTTGGTCTTCTTCAATCCTTCTGATTAAGCTCCCAACGACCATGAAATCAGGACCCACGATTACCTCCCTAATTCCCTAACATCACTTTGAATTCTCACATTATATACATGCGGGAATACACACGCACAGGAGGGGGGATCGATCATCAGCATATCCCCCCACTCCTCGTCTCTCTTCCCCACACACCTAAACCCAAAATTAGCACATACACACACATACGCACTTATCAGAAACAGGGGAGGGAGCTTCTTTCTTCGTCCCCATACAACACCAACACCCCCTTTTCTCCTTCTCCATTTTTAACACACCACCACCACAGTGCAACGATACACCAATCGGATCTATATACACATACTCCAACATACAGTGAAAAGGGAGATGGAAATGGGAACCAGTGAAGGGGACCCACAGATCTGAAACAAAGGGGACGGATATCGAGGTCAGGTGATTGTGAACGGAGCAGAGCATAAGCCATCGTCACCGCCACTGTGTTATTCACCGGAAAAAAATCATCCCCATTGCCAGGGACCTTCTGATCGCGTTTCTCCTCTTTGATTCTTGGTGATTTGCAACAGAAATTAAAAGAGGCGACGGAGTCGCAGCGATGCCGCTAAGGCAGTTGCTCCTCCGCCTGCACTTAGTTATGGCTCAGCCTGCTGCTACCAGTTTAGCCACTTGTTTCGACCTGTTGTTGCCCTGGCAATTTTTTGCTTTGACCCGTTTCCTCACAGATTTGTTCATGTTCTGGATTAATTAGTTTTCTCGGCGAGTTTGTTTTGTTGTCTCATTCACTGGTTTTTGTTTTTGACCCACAGTTTTTGGTTTGTGGAGTTGCGCTGACTGTGCACTCTGCTGGTGGTGCCCTTTTTGGTTTGATCACTTCACAATGGTATGGATTTTTGACTGATGGATTCTGAACAGTATTGTATGACGCTATGAATGGCCAGTGAAAAAATATATGTGCATATATTGAGGCCTGAAAATTGATTTGAACATGATAGTACACGGCCAATGACGTTTGGAGGCCAATACAAGTCTCGTTCCGTATATACTGTCCCTTTAAGAGTCCTGAAAACAAACAAAAAAGGCAATGACGATGCATATCATTTTGCAAAGTAAGCGATAGCGGAATAGTGGGATCGAAAGTGCTTGGCATGGCAACACGACCGGCTTTGTGTTTGCAGCCGTACCGACGTCCCTAACTTCTTCTTGACGCAATACATATTCTGAGCCTAAACTTTCAAAAACTCTCTTTTTGCTTTTGCTTTCCTTTTATTACTATTATTATTATAATTACTATTATTTTTTTATTATTACTAACATTTTTATCTTCATTATTATCGCTACTATTATTCTATTATCATTACTACTATTAATTATTATTATTATTATTATTATTATTATTATTATTATTATTACTTTACTTATTTTTGTCGTTTGTTACTTTACTAATTCACTTTTATATTTTTTGCGAGGTACTTCCTGACGAGATTCACTAAAAGCGACATCTTTGGAGTCCATTTAATTGAAATTTGCTAAGGAAGAAAACAATTCGAGAAGATGAATCTTTTACTTTAAATTGAACTTTGTGTACTTGTATATTCTAGTGAAAACTGTTCAATTTTATTAAGTTTAATTTATTTTAAATTCCAATTATTAGTCCGGTCAGGAATCACACTTTGTGGAATCTGAGAGGTGCCTAACACCTTCCTCTTGGGTTAATCTGAACCCTTATTCAGAATTCTCAGTTCATAGATCAAGTATCGGAGCTAATATTAAAATTGGCTAGAAACAAAATATGTGCCCTAATACGCCTAGTTAAAAAATATGTTAGGTGGCGACTCCAAGTCTTTACCCGCAAGTCCCAATAAGTCGAGCCATGTTTCGAACCCTTACGGGGTTCGGGTAAAAATGGGCGTCGACAGAATGGCGACTCCGCTGGGGAAATCAAGGTTCAAACCATAACGGACTTTTAATTGGAATTTTTTGCATTTATTTTTTTATTTTCGTTATTTCTCAAAACTAATGTTTCTTTCTTTTCCTTTTGCAGGTTTGAAGTTTAGTTTATTTATTTCATTTGCGTTTTATTTATTATCTGTAATCGTTGTTTTATCGGAAAAGGGCCAAAACTGCCCTTAGCGTTTGGGAAAAGGATTAAAATTGCCCCCACCGTTAGTTTTTTGGGTTTTTTGCCCTCACCGTTATCTGAGTGGCTTAACCCTGCCCTCCCCACTAACGGACCAAATTTCATTTTTCCTTTCTTTCTATTTTAATTACGTGGCCCACTTATATTTGGCCACGTCACCTAAACTAACTCACCCCTAACTAAATCAGTCAACCCTTAGTTAACCCAACCCCAACTTAATTAACCCGACCCATCCTTTCATTTTCCACCTTTTCATTTCCCACCCTTTCATTTCCCTCTCTTAAATCCCTAAAAACTAATCAGATAGTTCATTTAACAAATTCCAAATAACCCTAAAAACTAATTTACTGAACGGACGATTTCTTTGATGATTTCCTCATATTTATCTGTGCATGTGTAAAGATTGCACTCATTATTCAAGTAAGTGCTCTCACTTTCTAAGAATTCTTTTTCATTCAAAGGTTTAGTATTTAGTGGAATCTGAACTTTTTCTTTGATTTTCTTATTTTTTCTGGTATGCGATGCCTTTTTATGTGTTTGATTAGTAATATCTTGAAGCATGTGGTCCCGTCTGTTTTTTGTTGTCTTCGATTTAGGCTTATTTAAGTGATGGTGGGTCGGGTATTTATGGAGGTTCGGTCCCCATGTTTGTTGACTTTATTCAACTTTGTGTAGTTTATTTACTTCTTTAATAATAGATGTGGTCCATATTTGCCCTGTTTTTGTCCCTTTTTGTGTTCTGCATGTGAGTTAGTATTTTTTTGGACTGGTTAGATGTTAATTTACTATTTTTTATCTTTAATTATCTGATATGTCCCTTTTTGTGGCCTGCATGTTATTGATTTCCAAAGGATGGTTGAACAAGTCGATTTGGTATTTAACTATGGGGGTCGGTGGATATTGAAACCAAAACTATCTTACCTTAAGTTTAAGACTGAAGTGTGGCATGAATATGAAGTAGATTTCCTTTCTTATATTGATATATGTTCTGAATTTACTGAAAGAATGGGGTTTAAGATGGTGAAACAAGTACTGATTTTAGGGCCTGATGGTAGGTATTACACAATGGTGGGTGATGAAGATATAAGGAAACTCCAATCCTTATTGTGTGAGAAGTTTAAAGTACTGCAATTATTTGCTTTAGATGATGGTGAGGTATTACTGCATGCTCCAAGTATAAATCAATTCAATGATACCCTATATCTTGATACCCCACCTCTTGATACCCCATCTCTTGATACCCCCACCTGTTGATACCCCACCTGTTGATACCCCACATGTTGAGAAACATATAGTAGATGTGGGGACTGATTGTGATTCATCTGATGAAGAGGTAATTGAAGAGTTACCTAGTGACTATGACAATGAGGAATTAGAGCAGTTTAGGAAGGAGAGGAGCAGAGAACTAACTGCAAAACTGGACAACTTCTTGGAGTTAGAACCTGGTATGTCTTTTAGAGATTTGAATGAAGCTAAAAGGATTGTTGGTTATTATGTTGTAGCTAATAGGAGGGAACTTTGGGTACAGAAGAGTGATAAGGGTAGAGTAAGTTACAAATGTCAAGCAGGCTGTCCATTTAGGTGTTACATATCAAAATGTAACAACAACCAAGGGTTTATGATCAAGACACTAAACAGTAATCACAACTGTGATTTAGTGTACAGTACTAGGAGAGCTACCCCCAACACTTTAGCACATTATTTCAAGAACAAGGTACAAGGCTGTCCTAAATATAAGGTGAAAGAGATGAGAGTGGACATGGAGCAGCAGTTTAAGATTAATGTAAGTTATTCAAAGATGAAAAGGGTAAAGAAGCAGATTCTTGAAAAGTTGGAGGGTAGTTATATAGATGACTTCAACAGATTAGAGGCTTATGCTCAAGAGCTGAGGGAAAGCAACCCTGGGTCTGATATTGTGATTAACATCGCAAAGGATGCTGCAGCAGAAGGCAAAAGAAGATTCCTCAGAATGTATTTGTGTTTTAATGCTATGAAGCAAGGCTGGAAGGCAGGTTTGAGACCATTAATAGGTCTGGATGGCACTTTCCTAAAAGAACAGTGCAAGGGGCAATTACTGGTTGCTATGGCCCAAGATTCAAGCAATCATTTTTATCCCCTTGCATGGGCTGTTGTGGACAAGGAGACAGGTAGGACTTGGAAATGGTTTCTGGAACTTTTGAGAAGTTCCTTGGACCTTGTAGAAGGTCAAGGTCTGACCATTATGTCAGACATGCAAAAGGTATGACTTATCCTATTTTTTGTCTCTTTCTATTATTGTTTTCTTTATTGTAGAATATAACTATTAACTTATATGTATGTAGGGTTTATTGGATGCTGTTTCAACTGTCCTTCCAAGTGCAAACCAAAGATTTTGTGCAAGGCATGTAGAAGCTAATTGGGGAAAGAGATGGAGAGGTAAGGAACTGAAGAAATTAATGTGGTGGTCTGCTTGGTCTACATATGAGGAAGAATTCAAGGATCAACTGAAGAACATGGGGGTTGTATCCAAAGAAGCTGTTGTAGAGCTACTGGTTTATCCACCTCAGTGTTGGTGTAGGGCATACTTTGACACCACTTGCAAGAACAACATGGTGGACAACAACTTTACAGAATCCTTCAATGCATGGATTCTAGAAGCAAGGTTCAAACCAATAATCAGGATGCTTGAAGAGATTAGAGTGAAGGTATGCTTTCAGTTTTTTAGTTTTTTCAGTTTTTTAGTTTTTTCAGTTTTCAAGTTTTTGCAGTTTTTTCAGTTTTTCAGTTTTCAGCTTTCAATTTTTCAGTTCTTTTGTTTTTATTGTCTTGCTAGGTTATGAAAATGTTGCACAGTCATGAAGTAGAATGTACAGGATGGAAGGGGGAGTTCAGCCCTTATGCTTCATCTCTGTACAATGATTTCAGAGAAATTGCTCAAGGGTGTTATGTGGACTTTAATGGAGATGATGGCTATGAAGTAACAGAGGGAGAGGATAGACACACTGTCAATCTTGACATGAAGAGCTGCACATGTAGGGCATGGGACTTGACTGGTATTCCATGCCCTCATGCCATCAAAGCATTGCTCCATAGTAAGGTTGATCCATTGAGTGAGGTGAACTGGTGGTATTCCAAGGAGTGTTATCTGATGATTTATGAGCACAAGTTGAAACCTGTCAGAGGTGATAAATTCTGGAAAGTTGAGCCTCAGCATGCTATGGACCCACCACTGGTTACCAACAATGTTGGAAGACCTAGGGTTAAGAGAAAGAGGGAAAAAGATGAGGCTAAGTTGAGAGAAGGGCTATGGAAATACAATCGAAAAGGAGTGCTTCAGACATGTGGATACTGTTCAGCACCTGGACATAATATGAGAAAGTGTCCTTTGGTGAGTTCTTTAAATCTGCCTAGTTAATGTATAGTCCAGTATGTTTATCAATTTTAATTTGACCATTATTGTCTTGTAGGTTCATGGAAGGCACAAACACTTTTTCCAAGAACTAGACTATTCTCCAAATGTTTCAGCACCCAATGATAGCCAGCAATCAGAGTTTGTGTTCATGCCCACTCCTGGAATAAGCAAAGAAGTTGCTTCAGATTTATGTTCACAAACAGATGCAGTCACAAAGAAACTATCTACTACACAACTGTCCAGTCAACAATCTTCAAGTTCTAACAGAATGTCTACTCAACCTTCTTCTAGCAAACAGGTACCACCACCCCCATTTGATGATGCAAGTGAAGATTCTGAACCTGAGTTAAGGCCTATGGTCATTTCTGAGGCCAAGACTAGGCTACAACAAAGAAAGCTGCAACAGAAGCCTACTGGAACAAGGAAGATTCCCTTTGTGGGAAATGGAAATGGTGGAGTGACTATGCCAAAGGATCTGCCCTTTGAAGCTAAGAAGATGACATGGAAAGGCAAAAAAGCAATGAGCACTAACCAATTGATAGCTGAAAAGGAACAAAGAATTGGCAAGTTGAAGTGTAAGAGGGCTAAGAAGTAGGGAATTTTACTGTGGGGTGCTGTGATTACTTTTGTTAAGACTTGTTAAATTTAGGTATTTTTGAAGTTGCTATGTAATAGCAAAAGTGTAAGTATGATGCCTTTTGAGCATGCTGAATTTGCTATGTAATAGCACCATGCACTATGCATGTTTTTTATAGTCCTATTGTAATGTTGAAGTTTCTATGTAATAGCTACATAGCAAAACTTTAAGTAGGATGCCTTTTGGTAATGCTAAATTTGCTATGTAATAGCACTTTCACTGTCCAGCAATGTCTATTGGTAATGGTAAATTTGCTATGTAATAGCACTTTCACTGTCCAGCAATGTCTATTTTGTTATAGTGATCGCTCTCTTGTTAGCTGCACATGAAATGCAGCCGAGCCTTTTGTGTCTGTGTTTGTTTAAGTTTGTTTAAGCCTTTACAACCTTTACAACCTTTACGATACATCTAACAAATGACAACATTATATTCAAGCAATTTGATGGAAATATTAGATCCAAAACACCTGCTTTCCATTGATCAATAAAACATAACAACATCAAGATAAACCAAATTTCAGCCACCATAACTAAGTCCTACATATATAAGGTGACCAAACATGAAACTAAACTAAGTCCTACACATATTTGGCAGCTACGTAACCAATAAAAATTGCCCAAGAAACTAGACTAAACATCCTCCATCCAAGCAGTTGCAACTCCAATTCACCCACTTTTTTCTCCAACCTTGGAACATTGTTCACATTAGTAGTATTACTACCTTGTAATTCAGCAACCGTGTTCTGCAAATTCTTCCTTTCTTGAAGAACTTCATCCAACGATCTCTTAAGATTATTGATCACCATTGTTGCATGAGGTGGATATTCTTCATCGCGCCATACCCAAAAACCACATGAAGATACCTAATGTATATAAGAAACACATATTTTCAGTCAACAAATACATGAGACATAAAAATCAACAGAACAAAATAGAGTACTAACAGCAGATCTAGGACATTTGTAGAATCGTCTTCCAGCATTCATAGGAGTCCACGCCGTGTATTGGTTAGCATTTAACCCGCAATGACATTTACGTGATTGAGCTTGGTCACACGATGAAACTGAAGATTGAGACATTCTTCCAAAATATGAATGAAATTAAAGAAATTGTTGGAAGATATTTGATAGAACCAATAATAAGAGGTGGATGTAAGGTTATGAATGGGGAAGAAATGTTTTTATGTAGAAGAAAGGGCTAATTAAGTTGGATATGGGTCGGGTTATGGGTGGGTTAACTGATTTAGTTAGGGGTGAGTTAGTTTAGGTGACGTGGCAAAATATAAGTGGGCCACGTAATTAAAATAGAAAGAAAGGAAAAATGAAATTTGGTCCGTTAGTGGGGAGGGCAGGGTTGAGCCACTCAGATAACGGTGAGGGCAAAAAACCCAAAAAACTAACGGTGGGGGCAATTTTAATCCTTTTCCCAAACGCTAAGGGCAGTTTTGGCCCTTTTCCGTTGTTTTATTTATGTTTCCTCCACTCCTGGAATTTTTTTACACTTGCACACACCATAAACGGTTACGTGGATCTCACGGCCGTTTCACTCTCAAAAATCCTTTAGGGGGAACGGTTGGAATATAGTTGGTCCGTGGTACAACCAACAATTTCAAACGTTCCCATCCCTTGGTTGTCCGCCTGGAGGAACCATGTTTCTTGTCTAGTAAACCCACTCTTGGCACAACACGTCCCACACTTCAACTATTTTCAAATCTTCCACAAATTTCGCTAAATCTTTTTCTTTAAAACGATTCCACGTCATAATCCTTTTGTATTAATTGATTTTTACTATCCTATTCTTAAAAGGCTAATTTGTTTGTTTCGTTTTCTATTTACGCCTCCTTTTTAAAATCATTTTGTGAAATATTTTTCTTTCCATAAGTTTACTAAACTCTTTTCTTTTTCACTAAATGATTCTTTTTCACTTTTAAGATTATCTAGTTTATATTAATTCTATTTTTAAAAAAAATTAATATGCGTTCGTTTTGTTAACCCTTTTAAAACTTATTTTGTAAAATATTAATATGTGCATTTTTTCTTTTTCATGATTTTTAATATTGTCTAGTTTATATTAATCTTATCTTTCGAAACTAACGCATTTGTTTTGTTCTTATCCTTCTAAAATCATTTTACGAAATACTTCAATACGTGTGCATCATTTTACAAGACATATGCATTTCTTTCAAAAACTTGTGCATTTTTAAAAAAATTGTACATACCTTCCGCCGCACCTGGCAAGTTTCTAAATCGTGCGGTGGTTACGACCACCTCTTCCCTCACAAAAATCTCCTTTTAGGGGGAACAACTTGGAACCCATTTGGCCCGAGACGTTCCCGCTCCTGAGTTGTCCGCTTGGGAGGATAATAAACTCGGTCTAGCCAACTTCATTATTTAGTAGCAATGCTAGGGATCATGCATCATGACATATCATTAGTCGACTTGTTCTCAAGTCCAATAGGCCAACTTGTTCAAACAATCTGAACGGGTTTTTGACCCCCCAAAGAGCGTTGAACACGATCTATTTGGCATATACTTAAGGGATTGAACGTGCAAATGTAGACCGTCTATTGGAATTATTCTGCATTCAATGCCATTCAAAGGTACAAAGAGTAACCGAAATGGCATCAAAGCCCGAATTGAATCAGAAACGATTGTTTATTCCTAAGCGGTTGGAATCATTCTATATTCAATGCTATTCAAACGCGCAAAAGGTAACCGAAAAGGCATTAAAGGCCCAATTTCAAGCAGAAATAACCACTTGATAGACGGGATGACGCATAACGCACATTTATTATATAAAGACTTGACATCCTTATCATGTCACGAGTCCATTAGCAATTTCCTTCTAAAGTGTCTAAAGAATTCTCAATCCACAACGACACATCTCTTCATATTCTCTGTTGCATTATTTTCAAAAGCTTGTGCCACACGTTGATCATTTGTTTGCAATAAAGCAAATTTTAGGCATTTTCTTCTTCCTTTTCCTATCGTCTTTCACCTTTTCCAAAAGATCATGGCCACTAGAACATTTGACATGGTTGTTTAAGTCCCTCAGTTGCTAAGAGATTGGTGGGGAGACCTAAGCATAGATCAACAAGACCGAGTTAAAATAGTGTTGGGGAACCTAGTTTCACTAATGGAGCACATTGCAGTAAAAGGGATAGCAGAAGCAGCAGTACACTATTGGGAAGTGGACCAAGCAGTTTTTCATTTCGGGAGTATAGAGTTGACACCACTACTGGAAGAAATAGACGGGTAAACCCAATTACCATCCGAAAGTGGAGAAGTTTTGATGCCTAAGAACATTGCACCCGAAGAGTTCTTCGAAATGGTAGGGTTTAAGCCCGAGTTATGCACAGACACTATAAGGCAGTCATAAATTTCTTTGACTTCCCTCTACATCAAATTTGGGTATGGAGAAGCATTTCAAGAAGCCGAAGACTATTTCAGCATTAACCAGACAGAGTGGCAAGAGCGGAGAGTGCTTGCTTTTGTCACCAGCTTTTTAGGGACTGTCGTGTTTCCACAACACAAAGGACGAGTCGACGTTTGCATAGTACCAATCGCTGATGTCCTACTCAAAGATTTTGACAAGAAATATACTTTGGTACCTATGATCGTTGCAGAACTTTACCGAGCTTTAGAAAGATGCAAGAAGGGAGCTGGTTTCTTCGAAGGTTGTAATTTGATTTTGCAAACTTGGCTGATGGAACATT
Organism: Petunia axillaris subsp. axillaris; assembly: GCA_029990575.1. Lineage (NCBI taxonomy): Eukaryota > Viridiplantae > Streptophyta > Magnoliopsida > Solanales > Solanaceae > Petunia > Petunia axillaris. The sequence goes on from JARKNS010000004.1 coordinate 147,524,466, forward strand.
TGCAAAAGGTGAACAGCACAGACCAAGGCTTCCACTCCATACCGAGAGAAAACTACATCTTAATGCATATCGCCTGCATGGACAGTGCTCTTGAAAAATGGGACCGACCAGCAACCACTGAATGCTGGCACCACAGGCTTTCTCAGTTGACATCTGAAGACATACAATGGATGTTTGATTACTTTCCCAGCACGACAGTGATCACACGATCCGAAAGAGACTCATTTCTCATCTTAGTGGGCTTTAGAGGAGTTTACCCATACACTCCTTTAAGGGCACTTAGACAAGCGGGGAGAAAGCATATTGTACCCCAAATTGCAGACATCAGAAGTTTCAAAGCTGATATTTTCGGAGGAGTGATACCATTCAGAGATAAGATATTAGAACTTTGGAAGGCAAGGTACCGAATGGAGTTCGAGACTATTGGACGAGACAGGTTTGATGCAGACTATGATGAAGATTACCCAGACTGGTTAAGGAGAGACATAGCAAAAGCAGTTCAACTAAGAGCAACAAGAAAAAGGAAGAGAAATGCCGAGGAATTGGAATCTGAGTGCAAGAGGCTACACAGACAACTATCAAAGGCACGAGAGAAAATGGCAAAAAAATAAAGTTTGGTCGAAGCAAAGAACAAAGAAAAAGACAAATGGCGCAATAACGCAGAACTCCTGACAAAATGCATAGAGTCTATCGGTGTATGGGTTGGCGAAGGAATGAACATTGTGGCTGACAAAGGAATAGAAGAGAAAGGAAGAAAGTCTTGGGAAATGTTGAAAAATTTCACTTTCGACGTATCCCGGCTCTTGACTGATGCAGACAACATCATCTTTCAAGGGAATTCATCAGGGGAAAGTTCGGTCGAGGAAGACTCATCCGACGAGGAGGAAGATGAATCTTTTGAAGATGGATCAACATAAAGAATGCTCTCTTAGGCCATGATCTGATTTCCTAGCAATGTCTAGTCTTTTCCTTCTCTTACGTTATTTCAATATCAAGCATTGTAATAAAGACCAATATTCAATAAATGCAATATTCTCTTTTAAACTCCGCGTTTTGTAGCAAGTGAAATGATACATGTGGCACAAAATACTTTTCAAATCTTCATGCATAAAGCGGTCATATGATACATTTTTATTTGCTAAGTGTGCATTACGTGAATTTGTTTTATTGCTCTAGGTCTCTTTCTACCTAGGTCAATCCCTTCCCAAATCCAATCTCCTACTAAGGCACCTCATCTCCCTACTCTATGCCCTAATCTTGATATCATAGATCTTTCGCATGTCTTGATTATCCAAAAGGTTGGCTTAAGTTGAATACCAAGGCAGAAGATTTGGCTACGCGAAGTGCACTTGTCAGTAATTTTTAAAATATAAGAAAAGTTTATTGCAGTAAACATTATGCGCATGGAGCAGAAAGTTGATAGGGCAAGAGATTTAGCACACATGACTTACCGAAATACTTCGTTTTGACACAATGTCTGAGGATCATTTTGTCGGTCTAGTCCATATTGTAATATATTTAAAACGATCCAAAATATTTCCAAACTTGCACCTTTTCATAGCCGGAAAGACGTTCAAAGTATTATCACAAGGTAATAAGGAAGTGAGAAATGATCGGAACACACGTGATGATACAAAGGTTTATGCACAACAACCAAATTAGCAGGCTGGTTCAATTTGGAAAAGAATGCAAAGGCGCAGTGATAAAGATTCCATTATATGATGGAGCTAGAAACTCTTTTTGAGTATTGGAAGTGTATCCCTACTAACTAGCAAGTGTGGGACGAGACAATGATCTCAAGATGAAGCTATTTGAGACACTTACAAAACCATGAATTAATTTTATAACAATCTTGACTGAAGCAGTGATCTAAAAATATGCATAATACACCGAGAATGGTCTCTTGGCAACAAAATCTACCAGACAAGCAAAAGCTAAGGCAAAGACTGAATTGCAGCAGTCGGTTGACAAGTATGAGAGACATTGAATATCTCTCTCAAAGACACATGGGCATCATGACACACAAATTTGCGAGAAAGGATGACAAATGCACTAAGGTCTTGGTGCTCGACATAAGCCAGCTTCCTTTTCAGTCATATATATACCCCTTACCCGAAATCTTTGTCAACTTTTGATTGAGATCTAACCAGACCCATCTTCTACTCAAGCGAGCATCAGTCATTTAACAAAAGAATCCTTGTCTTGACTGCTACATAAAGCACTCAAGCAATCTTCCAGAACCTCTATGCAATTCGTCATAATTTTCGAAATCAAGTGCTAATCTATCATCCGCGGTCTAGGCATTCTCTTAAGCTATATATGTTGTTTTTGCATCAAATCTTTGCTAAATATCCTAACATAGTTTTGCGCACTTTACCACTTTATTACGGTCGCTTTGCATCTGAACACTGAAATTGGTCAAGAATCTGCATTCAAAAAAGCCGAAACGGCAAGCCAAGCTGATAACATTTACTTCTGAAATAAAGTCTTTCGAACCACCAGCCTAGGACACCAAGAAAACTCAGATAAGCCCAATTCCACTTCCGTACAACTTGTAGTATGAACGAACAGAAATCAGCTGACATAATACCCACGCAAGAGTCGCCAGAGAGAAATCTAATCACTATACAACCAAAACTGGCAAAACTCGCCACCTCATACTACACCCGACTTACACAATAAACAGCCTCCCTCTGTCAAGACTTTCAATAACAACTTTATCAGGCCCGACACAATGTAGGAGAGACAGAAAGACAAAACCTCACACCTTTACTCCTTTAGCTCAAACAAAAGATATTGCGACCAACAAATGAACAACTCCCTAGAGACCTATTCAGGATTTTGATCCAACAAAGATCTTTACCTATCACTCAAACGTTCAATACCGTGACACCGCAAAATACCCAGCACAACCCAAGACAAATACAATTTTGGGGACAGCCTCCAAATCGGACAAATCCAACCTCAATCTGAGAATGCAAGTACCCACATAATCAGAGTCATCGAGATACTCAATCATCACACTCAACGACGAATGCAGATTCAAGCCAATACATTGGTGTTCGATGCTACGCAACCACTTTGTTTTGACTAACGAATCTTTCTTTGACAGCAGCTACTTTTTATGCACACAAGAGCAGGCAAAACAATTGATAGCTCTACCACAAATCTTTTACTTGATAAACACTTGAGGAATGCACTTACAAGTTCCGGGACATGGCACCTCCCATATGACGACTAGCCTCATCAGGCTTAAAATATGACGACTAGCCTCGTCAGTCTTAAAATATGACGACTAGCCTCATCAGGCTTAAAATATGACGACTAGCCACGTTAGGCTTAAAATATGACGACTAGCCTCGTCGGGCTTACAATATGACGACTAGCCTCGTCGGGCTTAAAATATGACGACTAGCGTCGTCGAGCTTAAAATTTGACGACTAGCCACGTCAGGCTTAAAATATGACGACTAGCCTTGTCAGGCTTAAAATATGACGACTAGCCACGTCAGGCTTAAAATATGACGACTAGCCTCGTCATGCTTAAAATATGACGACTAGCCACGTCAGGCTTAGAAAATATGACGACTAGCCTCGTCAGGCTTAAAATATGACTATTAGGTCCGTCCACCTTAGAATTAGACATACTCATTCTTTCTGTTTTGCAGGCACTACTATAATCAACCCTGTCCGGCTTAAAATAGGACAAACTCACATATTTTATTTTGCAGGCACTACTATAATATGATGATCTATCAAAAGCAATAAACTGGGGCAGAATTTTTGAGGATCTCCTCAAAAATTCCAAAAAAAGATACAAGGTGACACTGGGGCAGAAATTTTTGAGGTCCAAGAGAGACGAAGTACAGAAACTGGGAGTTCACCGAAAAAGTTTGACCAAGGCTCACACACTTATGAAAGTATTATAAAAGCAGAAAAAATGACAACTTTCCTAGCGGCGTTGCAAACATGATAATAACATTTTTTTTAGCACTTCACTTTACTTTTGTTCTCAGGGTACACAGCCCGGCGACAGACACTTTACTTTTGTTCGGAGGGTACACAGCCCGACGAAACAGACAAAACAGCTCCCGACGAGCAGGCAAAATAGCTCTTGACGAGCAGGCACTTATGATACACAAATATCTCATAACGAGGGACCACGACACATTGACAGTTGACAATCCAACGGCAGGAAAGTCCATTTTACATTTACAAACGTTATCTGCAAAAACTCACACTTTATTGCAGGAAACAGTGGGACAGTGTTCCAAGGTATACAACCCGACAAGACAAACAATTATCTCCTGACAAGATGCACATAAACGAATATCCCAGAGGAGAAGCATATATTTCCTAACACTCAAAGCACCTGGAAACAGACTAGACAACTACATGACAAAGGAGAGCTCAACTTTACAGGGAGTTTACTTTGTCATTATCTTTGGTTGCACGTATCTTACTTTTTTTGCAGGACACTCTCTGACCCTTTGACAAACCCCTGCTTCATTTCACATACCCTTACACTTGCTCCCAAAAAAAAAAAAAAATTCACTACACACATGAAATTGTGCAACCGCAAAACCTCAAATGCATACTATGCACCATTCTGGAACACCATTCAAGAAGCTTAATCTCATAGACAATGCTTTTGCTACACCCGCAAACCATTTATATGCCAAGTTCCAATACGCTCAAATCTACATTTTTCTACTCGTATAAGTGATCCACCTAATTTTTCATTCCTGATTGGATGCCAGTTCGTGTTCCTACCTATTCAAGCCTATCTGTGTCAATCGTGCGTGCTTTCGTGCTTAATCGTACCCATCTATTCGAATCGTGCGCATATATCGTGTTTCGCTTCTCAATATTCTGCAATTTGGTCAAGACAATATTAAAGGCAAGATGACTCGATTATCGAGATGAAGTGGAAATTACGTACGTGTAAACTCCTCTTTATGGGTGTGTCGTGCACCACATTTTCATAACTAGGATGATTACAAGCCTCTTTTCCCACGCTCGATCTATCGATGTTATCTCATATTCGATAATGTCTCTGTTTTATTCCTCATTTAACTCGGCAAAAGCCTGTTACATTCAAATGTAAACTTTACATACTCTGACAAGTTTACTCTTGACATCTCAATCGTGCGTCATGAACATCTCACACAGGCAACATGCTATTCTAGAACTACACACGGCCTGATTCTCATGAAATCCAAGATATGTAGGCAACTCAGAGACCGGAGTTTGGCCGAAACACCCCAAAACTCTCATTCTCCATTTCCACCTTTTTGCTTGCCAGTCGTGACAAAATTGACTACTCCATCAACTATCTTTGCCCGAAGATTCTTTCATCATCCCTGGGCAAAGAGGGGCAGCTGTGACACCCAATTTTGTCCCTCCTTTTTCCATAATTGACTATATTTAGTTTAAAGGTGCAATACCGACTGTTTGAACGAAATTTTCATTAGAAGGCATGCATTTACGTGTGTTATCTCCTATTTATACATTATATACATAAATGTGGCTATTTTACATAATTTCATCATTTTAGGCTACTTGTTAAATACACCTCAAATTATAGATTTGTGCAATTTAACTGCATTTACAATATTTAATAATTATGTGTGGATATTTATATGTAATTAATTTAATTTGATACAATTTGTTTCATGTGTGTATTTTGTCTTTCTTCCATATGTGATTCATATGTATATTTTAATTTTAATCTTTATTATGCACCTTTAAATTACATATCAGTCTAATTAAAATGTCTGATCAAAATCCCATACCGTTCATATTCATTTCATAATATTGACATATTAATTTGAATTCAATATTTTTCTTTGTATTTCATAAAGTTCGACCGAATACATTCAATTGGTACCATAAGCTTTTTCTTTGAATTGATATTTCAAAATGTGCTATGTCATTTATTTATCTATTTATTTATTTACCTTATTTCTTTTAAATTAGTTTTACTTTGAATCCGGACCCATTTCTTAACCATATACATTCTTTTTACCTATTCCTTTCACCATTTTACATTTTTTTATAAATCTCCCAAAAAATCATTCCCTTCCTTACAGAATCCCTTCCCATCGTCTCCCTCCTTAAAATGCTACATCAGATCCCCTCTTCTCCTTAATCGTTGGCACAAAATCACCCATATTTGGTCTTCTTCAATCCTTCTGATTAAGCTCCCAACGACCATGAAATCAGGACCCATGATTACCTCCCTAATTCCCTAACATCACTTTGAATTCTCACATTATATACATGCGGGAATACACACGCACAGGAGGGGGGATCGATCATCAGCATATCCACCACTCCTCGTCTCTCTTCCCCACACACCCAAACCCAAAATCAACACATACACACACATACGCACTTATCAGAAATAGGGGAGGGAGCTTCTTTCTTCGTCCCCATACAACACCAACACCCCCTTTTCTCCTTCTCCATTTTTAACACACCACCACCACAGTGCAACGATACACCAATCGGATCTATATACACATACTCCAACATACAGTGAAAAGGGAGATGGAAACGGGAACCATTGAAGGGGACCCACAGATCTGAAACAAAGGGGACGGATATCGGGGTCAGGTGATCGTGAACGGAGCAGAGCATAAGCCATCGTCACCGCCACTGTGTTATTCACCAGAAAAAAATCATCCCCATTGCCAGGGACCTTCTGATCGCGTTTCTCCTCTTTGATTCTTGGTGATTTGCGACTGAAATTAATAGAGGCGACGGAATCGCAGCGATGCCGCTAAGGCAGTTGCTCCTCCGCCTCCACTTAGTTATGGCACAACCTGCTGCTACCAGTTTAGCCACTTGTTTGACCTGTTGTTGCCCTGGCAATTTTTTGCTTTGACCTGTTTCCTCACAGATCTATTCATGTTCTGGATTAATTGTTTTTCTCGGCGAGTTTGTTTTGTTGTCTCATTCACTAGTTTTGGTTTTTGACCCACTGTTGTTGGTTTGTGGAGTTGCGCTGACTGTGCACTCTACTGGTGGTGCCCTTTTTGGTTTGATCATTCCACAATGCTATGGATTTTTGACTGATGGATTCTGAACAGTATTGTATGACGCTATGAATGGCCACTGAAAAAATATATGTACATATATTGAGGCCTGGAAATTGATTTGAACATGATACTACACGACCAATGGCGTTTAGAGGCCAATACAAGTCCCGTTCTGTATATACCGTCCCTTTACGTGTCCCGAAAACAAACAAAAAAGGCAATGACGATGCATATCATTTTGCAAAGTAAGCGATAACGGAGTAGTGGGATCGAAAGTGCTTGGCATGGCAACACGACCGGCTCTGTGTTTGCAGCCGTATCGACATCCCTAACCTCTTCTTGACGCAATATATATTATGAGCCTAAACTTTCAAAAACTCTCTTTTTCCTTTTGCTTTCCTTTTATTACTATATTTATTATAATTACTATTATTTTTTTATTATTACTAACATTTTTATCTTCATTATTATCACAACTATTATTCTATTATCATTACTACTATTAATTTTATTATTATTATTATTACTTTACTTATTTTTGTCGTTTGTTACTTTACTAATTCACTTTTATTTTTTTTTGCGAGGTACTTCCTGACGAGATTCACTAAAAGCGACATCATTGGAGTCCATTTAATTGAAGTTTTCTAAGGAAGAAAACAGTTCAAGAAGATGAATCCTTTACTTTAAATTGAACTTTGTGTACTTGTATATTCTAGTGAAAACTGTTCAATTTTATTAAGTTTAATTTATTTTAAATCTCAATTATTAGTCCGGTCATGAATCACACTTTGTGGAATCTGAGAGGTGCCTAACACCTTCCTCTTGGGTTAATCTGAACCCTTACTCAGAATTCTCGGTTCATAGATCAAGTATCGGAGCTAATATTAAAATTGGCTAGAAACAAAATAGGTGCCCTAATACGCCTAGTTAAAAAATATGTTAGGTGGCGACTCCAAGTCTTTACCCGCAAGTCCCAATAAGTCAAGCCATGTTTCGAACCCTTACGGGGTTCGGGTAAAAATAAGCGTCGACAGTGAGAGAAATGGATAACTTAAAAGGGATTTTTTCGTAACTACCTAATGTATAAGATTTATTTTCATTGAGTACCACCTATATATGGTACCATAAGTTAATTACAAATATACCATATTCCTATTGATCTCTATCTACTATATCATAAAAAATACAAGAATTCTATTTGGTTACACCATGAAATAAGCCTAATAACCCTAATCATTAATCATCACAAACAAAAACAATTGGTTTTGTTCCATATATTTGGCGAAGTAACAAAAAATATTAGTATAATATTATAATCCAGATATATAGCATTGAAAAACTCTATATATTATTTTCAATATCCTCATAAATATATTATAATATTATCCCATATACTATACAGTATAGAACATATATAGTAGTGTACTATTAGTTTTACCCCAACATATACTGTAATTATAACTCAATATATTTTATTATAGTTAAATTGTCCAGGTATACTATATATTGGTATGTGATATATAGTATATTAGTGAGATTTATAAATAGTTAATATACCATTAGTAATATACCATTTTTTTAATATGATTAAATCATTTTGATATACTATATATCGGCATACAATATGATATATTATCGAAATTTATAAGCAATTAATATCCCATTGATTGAAAATAATTTGCTCCTATAATATAACTTTACCAAGTGAATGATTCTTCAAAGCAAGGGCTTCGCTTCTACTAGTTTGTCTCAATGTATAGTTGCATCCCATGATCTAGTAAGTTTCAAAAAGAAAAGTTTATGGACATCACATTGCACTTTATTGTATTTTGCTATTGTCTGCCCTCATTTTCTTATTGATTGAACGTACTTATAGTAAAACCAATTAACTTTTGGGTGTATATTGTGAAATCAAACTTGGCATTTTAATGTACCAAAAGATTTATTGAACAATCACAGATGAGGTAAAAAAACGAGTTCGTTGTGTGGGAAGGCAGCATAAACTTTTGCTTCACAATTTCTCATGCTGGATATTTTTTTTTTTTTCAAAACAAAGTCATGTATAATGTGTATTGGAGGAGATGGTTGGTGAGGAGAGAAATTGATTTTTTTGTGAAATTTTAATGGATAAACATCACGTTATTTTTAGTGGGATTGGGTAATTTTCACTGCTAGAAAAAGCGTAAAAAGCTACAGAATGGTTGGAGACGGAATTTCATCTCCAATCAGTGTATTGCGGTTAAAATAAATTAAATTGAAAAAATTGGAGACGGAATTCCGTCTCCAATCAAAAAGTAAAAAAGGTGTCAGGTGTTGGAGACGGAATTCCGTCGCCAATCACCTCACAATTTTTTTTACTTTTTGATTGGAGACGGAATTCCCGCTCCAATCCTAACACATTTTTACAGTAAAAGGTCACTAACCGGATGTCACGCTAAAAATTGCAATCTACTTTGGAAAATGCCTACAATTACAGATTCCCGCATTTATCACCATACTTCAAAATTTCACCAAAGTCCTCCAAAACCCTTCCCATATATATACCCACACTACTCACACTTAGTCTATTTTTTCCTCCCAACGCCCCACCCACCCCCCAAAATTCTCCAACACTTCACAATGAAGATAAGCTAAGGAACCAAGATTTAGGGTCTCGTGGGTAATAAAGAGAAGTGAAGATCATGAATATGAGAGTTATACGTGAAGCTAAAATGGTAAAGTAGAACCAGAAATGAAATAGGTTTGTTGTGTTTGTGGATTTTGTTGTGGGATTTGGGGTGGTGGGTTTAAGAGGTTTTTGTTTAAGTGGAGTTGGTGATGAGTCTTGTTCTTCTGTTATTATTGTCATTGTTGTTGAGTAGTATAGCAAGGGGCAATATGAAAAAGAGAATAGATTGGTAATGGTGATGAACTAGAGGATTAAGGACTAGGAGTAAAGAAAAAAAAGGGGAAACTGATTGTTAAAACATCAAGTGTTAAAACACCCAGAAAAACTGATCCCCTTCATATCCTATAATTACAATAAATTTTGACTGACTAAACGTTCTAAATCGACAGAATAAATAGAAAGCTTCAATTTCAAATTCCATTTCCCCACCATTGCAACACCATAAAAATAATTTCTACATTTCATGTTTGTAATCACCTAATTTTGGCACGAAAATTCAAAAAAGATTAGATAAAATAGTTGTGTTAATTGTCATGTGATTTTGCTAGATTTTATACTTTGTTTAGCTTTCTTAGTTAATTAGAAGAAAGATACCAAAAATCAGCAAAGAATATTGTGTTTATGATTAATGTTTGGTTGTCATTTTGTGTATTTATTTGTTATTAATATAGTCTAATTTATTGTTTTATTTATTCTGGTTTAAGTGGGTTATTTTATGAAAAATGCAAGTATTAGTAGCTATTTTGGCTAATGTGAATAAAATGGAAAGGGAAGGGCAGTCCATTTCTTCTTGGCCGGATGAGCCCAATCCAATTAACTGACCCGGCCTGTGACTTAGACTTAAAAGCCAAAAATAGCCATTTTGTCAATTTTCCACAAATTGACAGAACAAAAGAGAACTATGTCCAAATATCTCAACTCCGCCGGGTTCCTCCGTCGACGGCGACGACGAGGCTCCAGTCACTACCTCCGGCACAAATTTTACACTATCAGCTTCATATCCTCGCCCTCTTCCCATTTCCTGAGCTGGTTTCCCCAAAATTAAATGAAAAAAAGCGTGAATCGAGACATAAAAGAACGCGTAAACCGTAACTCCGGGCACCGGCGATATTTTTCGGTGAATTCATACATAAACGGACTCCCCTCTACTCGGTTTTGAAGGTAAATCCCCTAAATAATTCACCCACTTTTCCCGCTGTCCCTTTCCGTTTTCTCATCCACTTTTATTGGATTTTTGTGCTTTTGATGTTACGATACCGTGAGGACAGTGGGGTCTGTGGGGGTGACGATGTGAGGAGTTTATTGTTTATGGTGTTGGGGCTGCGGTTTTTGGTTTGAACTCGGTAATACACTTGATTTGGCATTGTTCCAGTGTTGTTTCCGTGGTGTCGAGGCGATACATTAGCGTGCTAATGGTGTCGAGGACAGGCTATGATGTTTGGTGCAATGGCGAGTAGGCTGTTATGGTGTTGAAACAGGGGCTGTGATGTTGATATTGGCTATGGCGATCGATTTGGGTGACTTTGATTCGTTTCGAGGATGTAGCGATGAAGTAAAGGGGGCTGTGATGTTTCTTGTTTAGAAGGCAGCAGCGAGGCGATGAAGAGTGTCAAGGCTGGGAGTTGTGGGGGGTGATACTGAACCAGTGAGGCAGTTGATTGAGCTTTAGGCTAGGCTGTGATATTGTGTGATGAATTAGTGATGGCGCGAGGGCAATAGGCAGTGACGGGGCTGTTTTGATGATATTTGGGGACTGATTCAAGCTTGGAGCAGCCATGGGGTGGCTACTTAAGCTATGGTGTCGACAACGGGGTTTGGGTGATTTGCTTTGGGTTTCTTGATGCTTTCCGAGGGCTGTTCATATGTGATGGCGCTGGTAAAGGCTTTGGAGGCTGTGGTGGATTGAATCACGTCAAGGCTGAATAGGGCAATGACGAGGCAGCGAGGTGCCGAGGCAGGTGCTCCAATGGTGATGATGCAGCAACATGGATGTACTGCGATGCTGATTTGTTGGTATGATGAAACTGAAGCTATAGCGCCGATGGCAATGCGGAGTGAGGCTGTATAATGGCGAGAAAGCTGTTGGTGTGAGCACGAAGCAGTAGGTGACATTGGCAAGGCTGTAGCAGTTGCAGTGCTGAGCCGAGGTGCGATGATGTTTTTGCTTAATTAATTAGCTTTGACAACGGTTAGAGGAAACCCGTTTCCATCCATGTCTCCTTTGTTAATCATATTCACTGTTAGTTTAGTTATTAACATGAAAAAAAACAAAAATCAATCAAAAATCTTGTTGTATGTTGTTTGTGTTTGTTTATTACAGTCAATGAGCGATGGGTCTTGTATGCATTGGTAAATTTTGAATCCCCAATTGTCCAAGTCTGTAGTGTTTTCTTTAGACTTACTAGTTCAAGCATAAAAAAAAACATTTCCCTTGTGTTTAAAGCTGCCTGAATGTGAAACCTGCCTGATTCTTGTCTGCAATGAACTTCAAAGCTGTGTGGTTTGCTCAATCACTTTGGTACAGCTTTGTCTTGGACTTGTCTAGTTTCGGTTAATTAATTGAACACTAGAACTTGTATATTAAATATGAAAGCAGTGTGTTACGTATCATGCGCTTGCTTGAATCTTCTATTTAGTATTAGTATGAATATTAGTATGTTTAACTAGTCTTTAAAAGGATGTAAAGTTTCAGTTCCTTTTAGCTTATGTAAAAGAGTTTTGGTAAAGTTTCAGTTCCTTTTAGCCTATGTAAAAGAGTTTTTGGTAAATTTTGAAAGTTTAAGGGGACAAAAGGTGTGTTCCCAAAATGGTATGTTCAGCTTTGCTTTTGCTTTGGTGAGAGTTGAGCATGAAAGTGGAAATGTACATTAAAGAGTCACATGGTGTGTTGTACTCTCTTCTGAAAAAGCAAAGGATCACATGTGATCTTTGTCTTTTTTCTCCACCTTTAGCTTATTTAATAGTCATTTTCCTTTTCATTGAGGGGGCACAATCTGAAAAAGAACACCAATAACTTCTCTCTTGAGGATCAGATCTGGGACACACACACTTTCTGAAATCAAACAGCTCTTCATTCTTTTTGCATAACCAGATCTGAAAAGTGCTAGAAAAAATAGTAGAGTTAGATAAGAAAAAAATACTAGAGAAAAGAAGTGAGAAAAATAGTGTGTCAAGGGAGTTCTAGGGGTAAAAGGCGGTTGTTGTTGCTGGAACTTGCTGATGATTTGCTACTGGTGATTGTTGTCCGTACGCTGGTTTTAAGCCAAGTAGATTTTGCTGAGTTTTTTTTGGAATCAAAACTCTCTAGGTAAATTGTCCTAAACACTTGTTCTATCTTGTATTTCTTTAACCATGTTTAAGATCTGAAAAAAAGAAACATATAAAGATGGGCTGTCAACTTGGCCGTAAGTTTGAAGTCAGGCCAAAGAATTGTTGCTCCCATTTAATATCTTTCATGTTTTCATATACCTTTGTGTTTATGTTGTAAATATATAATCACTGTTATTAGTCAAATATTTGACAAAAAGAACAAAAAGATGAAGAAAAGAGGAACTTGGTGTGTATGAACATTAGGCGAATCTGCTCATTGTCATTCGTTTACATACTAAGGTAGTTAGAAACAAATCTAAAAAAAAAAAAAAAAAGTGTAAAATAGGGCATTCTGTGCAAAATTGTTCGAAATAGGACCTGAGGTGCAAAATCTGCTTTTAAAATTGAACGGTTGGAGTAGGATAAAAATAAGAAAACAAAAATGGCCTTTTCTGGGCCCGTGATAAATATTTGCAATTTTCATCCATATTGCATAGTTTTAGTTTGTCCTTTAAGCTAAGAACACAAGTCATTAAGTTTGATTAAGCTGGCATTCTTTTTCACTAATACATTATCTTTCAATTTGCTTAACAAATTTTGATCTTTTAATTGGCATGACAAATTCAAATATCAAATCAAGTGTAACAAAATAAAAGGGCAAAGTACAACAACTTTTGTATTTTAAATAAGTGCAACTCGGTTAGGCAAGTCAATAGGTTGCGCGTAACATCATTCAATTTATTTGTTCACTTGAAATTCATTTAAGTTAGGAGATTTCGAACGGGTGAAGTGCCTGCGCGATTTAACTAACTTAAGTCGGAAGATTTCGAACGAGTGAAGTGCTCGTGCGATTATATCTCGATTTGAGTTTTCATTTGAACGAACAAATTTATAATCAAATCAAAAGCGTAACAAAATAAAGGCAAAATAAGCAAACAATTTATAAAGAGTCGAAACGCGTCAATAAAAGCAACTGTGTTTGGCACAGGACTCGAGGGTGCCTAACACCTTCCCGAGAGTCAACCGAGATTCCTACCTGGAACTCTGACGCAGACCATTTACGAGTCATAGGTGTTGTGAGGTACACCTTTTGGTGACTTGACACACCTTTAACTTGTCAAGTGGCGACTCCAGAAATCTCTAAATAATTAGTGTACCTATCAACACCTAGTCACAGACCTTTAAAAAATAAACAATAAGTTTTTTCTTTTTTGAGTTGTAAAAAGGGTCGTGACAATGTTGGAGACGGAATTTTCTTTCCAAGCATTAAATTAATTTAATGCTTGGAGAGGGAATTCCGTCTCCAAGCACTCACTGACACAATTAGAAGTGGCAGTTACTTTTTGAATTGGAGACGGAATTCCCTCTCCAGCGTGACCAACGACGCGCCAAATGGCGAAGGACGCACCGAGACGGAATTCCGTCTCCAAACTCCTTTTAGAGAGAGGGAATTCCGTCTCCAAACTGTGACGCAAAACAGATGATTTCTAGTAGTGTTTATATGGGATGTAGAAAAGTGGTAATGATGATAAATAAATCTTTAAAAATGGAAAAAACGGTATTTATGTAATTAAATCTTTAAAATGGTAATAGAATATTATTGCAGGTGGTGTATCATGTAAATTTCCCCACGCCGCCACCATCGACAAAAACTTCATTTCTGTAATCCCTTCCCCCTGATTCATTTAAACACAGCCGCCAAAAAATTTTCTAATAACGCATCTTGATGACATGCGAGATAATGGTTGTGATTTCAACGAGAGTTGTATTAATCGCTCAATAACATAATTATTTTTTTATTTTGTTGCTTGCTTATTTTCTATACTAAAAAATTATGTATCCGATACAATTTTTTGAAAAAAGTTCGGCCTAAAATAAAGGGGTGTATTTGGCGACTTTGGTGAAGCAATGGTGGTTTACTTGTGTTGAGAGGAAGGTGGTTGGGAGGTGGTGGATGTACGGCAGTGGCGGAGGAAAATGGTGAATCTATTAGTGTGGGGTCGATTAAGGTTTACTAGTGAAGAAGATGGAACTTTTAGGGAGAAAATAATATAATAAAAAAAATACTTTAATCTGGAGAAAAAAGAGAAATAACAAAGTCGAAAGTTTCACCTACTTTAATTTGGAAAAAAAAATCAAAAGTCTCACGCGTTCATCTTTAAGTGTAAGACACTTGATTTCCATGTCAGTATGAGGTGCTTAAAAGTAACACTTCAGCTGTCTGGAAAATCATATGAAAAGTTGGAGTATTTAACTGACTGCTGGGGTTGTTTATGTATTTTGCCTTTTCTTTTACACGAGTAATAGAATTTTAATCTCCTTTCTATGTACGTCAGTTTATGATCAAACCAATAAATAATTTTAAAACTTTATTATGTCTAATTTATTGTCATCCAATATTTGATGTATTAGCTTCCGCATACATGGTATTATTTCGATTTCAACACTAAAATTACCTGTATAGCTACGCCAATCAATTATATCAAAACCACATTCTTACTAAGAAGAATCTAGTAAACTTCACTACCACTTTTTTCAAGGTGCTACATAAGACCCATTTGGGAGAGTGGCCCCTATTATAATTCTCTCTGTTTAGGGTTCGATTTTTCGATGAAGGATGGATGAATCTCATTCCACCCGAATTTTATTTTTTTATCAAATCCCAGTATTATATATGTAATGCTAGCTAGGAGAGATGCCCCATTGATTCCTCTACGCTAACCGAGCAAGATCGTAAGCTAGAATTTGTGCCAACTGTGTTAATCTCTAGATAGTGTATGACGAGCTTACCTTATTCGGTAAGTGTGGACAAAACTTGATGGGATCATTAATTTGCGAGATCAGAAAATGAAGAACACATGCTTAGCATTATATTGGTAAATAAGAATTAAGATCAAACGTGTTCAAGGATAACTAATCTAATATAATACAGTTATAATCGGATAAAAGTAGAAGTAAATATTACTGCTCTCTCCGGTTCAAAAGCAATACACAATTCCCTTATTAGCCCGTTTCGAAAAGAATGATACAACTTTAAATTTGAAAATAATATGATTTTACACTTCTCATTTTATATTTGATGCGATGATTTATAGTCATGAAAATATAACTTTCTTATTTTAGACTACAAGTCATTATTTTTTTTCCTAAACTTAGATCCAAGTCAAATTATATCATTTTTGTGAAAGGAGAGTGTAAAATTATTTTTTTATTTTGTTGCCTGCTTATTTCCTATACTAAAAAATTACGTATTCGATACAATTTTTTGGAAAGAGTTCGGCCTAAAATAAAGGAGTGTATTTGGCGACTTTGGTGCTGCAATGGTGGTTTACTTGTGTTGAGAGGAAGGTGGTTGGGAGGTGGTGGATGTACGGCAGTGGCGGAAGAAAATGGTGAATCTATTGGTGTGGGGTTGATTAAGGTTTACTGGTGAAGAAGATGGAACTTTTAGGGAGAAAATAATATAATCTAAAAAAAATACTTTAATTTGAAGAAAAAAGAGAAATAACAAAGTCGAAAGTCTCACCTGCTTTAATCTGGAAAAAAAAAGAAAAAAATAATAATAATGTCAAAAGTCTCACACGCTCATCTTTAAGTGTAAGCCACTTGATTTCTATGTCAGCATGAGGTGCTTAAAAGTAGCACTTAAGGTGTCTGAAAAATCATAGAAAAGTTGGAGTATCTAACTGACTAATGGGGTTGTTTATGTATTTTGCTTTTTCTTTTACACTAGTAATAGAATTTTATTCTCCTTCCTATGTAAGTCAGATTATGACCAAACCAATAAATAATTTTAAACTTTTATTATGTCTGATTTATTGTCATCCAATATTTGATGTATTAATTTCCGTATGCACCGTATTATTTCGATCTCAACACTAAAATCACCTGTATAGCTACGCCAATCAATTTTATCAAAGCCACACATTCTCACTAAGAAGAATTTAGCAAACTTCACTACCACTTTTGCCAAGGTGCTACATAAGACCCATTTGGGAGAGTGGCTCCTGTTATAGTTCTCTCCGTTTAAGATTCGATTTTTCGGTTAAGGATAGATGAATCTCATTCCACCCGAATTTCATTTTGTTATCAAATCCCAATAATATATATATGTAATGCTAGCTAGGAGAGATGTCCATTGATTCCTCTACGCTAACCGAGCAATGTCGTAAGCTAAAATTTGTGCCAACGGCTAATCTCTAGATAGTATATGATGAGCTTACCTTATTCGGTAAGTGTGGACAAAACTTGATGGGATCATTAATTTGCGAGATCAGAAAATGAAGAAGAACACGTGCATAGCATTCTATTTGTAAATAAGAATTAAGATCAAACGTGTTCAAGGATAACTAATCTAATACGGAAAAGGGTCATATTTACCCTTGTACTATTTAAAATTAGTTAGGGGTAACCTCTGTTATACTTTTCTTTAGTTTCTGCCCTCGCCGTTAGCAAAACTGATATATTTGCCCTCATTTTTAACAGAGCTGCTGGGCCACTTTTCCCCACTCTACCCTACCCCACGTGGCATCCATCTAAACCCCATTCGTTTTAACCAAACTCCAATTATTTATCCAACTTATCTTTCTCTAATTATAATTATAAAAAATATCAAGTTGGACCAATTAATCTTCATTGACTTTTTAAATTATGTTTCCATTAATCTTCTTTGTTCATTTTCAATGTTGCCTCCATTTGTCCACCATAAATCAGCACAAAACCATCATAGCTTTTATCTCCCCCATTTGAAATAAACTAATCCTATCCGACCCGTTGCCAAATTTTCTATTTCTATATTTCCGTCTTCAATTTTCTTTTCTGATCTTTTTTCATCTGCAATATTTTCTTCCTACTTTGAATAAAAACACAATCCTCTTGATTAAAAAAGAGGTAATCTTTATTTTCTATATATATATATATATATATATATATATATATATATATATTAACAATAGTACAACAAAATGACACTAATTGACAATCCCAAAACTATTTCCTGAAGCATTATTTTCCCTCCTAATACAACAAATTTACTGCACTACAAAAAATTGGCCATGGAAATTACATAAAGGATGGAGCAGACAATTAAATTAAGCATGTCTATATAAGAAAAAATTATACCAAGAGAAAGAACAAAATTTTTTGCAGTTCACACACATTCTTCCAAGACTTGACAGATCAAAATTCCTTGCACAATTTTTACCTAAAGAAATATCATAATGAATAAAAGTAAAAAGAACAACTAGACTTCCTCAAGAAAAATCATCAAACAAAAGCCAAGACTTTGGCGAAAAACAACTCAGCACCCTCGTCATTTTCTCTTCGTCTTAATCTTTTATCACGTCTTCATTAGAGATGATCCGATAGTGTTTTGTGGTAGTTGAAAAGCCAACGTCAAAGGATAGCGGAGGTGGCAGCGTCAAAATGGTGGAGGGATGTAAATAACTGGATGTGGTGGCTCTGGATTTAGTATAAACTACAAATCTTTTATGGGTCAATTTTTCTTGAACGTTTTTATGTTTTGAATGGAAATTGGAGAAAAATAACATAAGGGTTCGGATAAAAAAAAGAAACAAAACCCGTTTGATAAAAAGAAATTGGGGGAGAATGGTGGGTTGGGTGGCGGGTCTGGTAAAAAGAAAGAGAGTATGAATGAATTGGGTCCACTTGATATTTTTTATAATTAAAATTGTGAAAAAATAGGTTGGATAAATAGGATAATTAAATGGGGGTTGGTTAAAAGGAATGGGGTTTAGATGGATGCCACGTGGGGTAGGGTAGAGTGGGGAAAGGTGGCCCAGCAGCTCTGTTAAAAATGAGGGCAAATATATCAGTTTTGCTAACGGCGAGGGCAGAAACTAAAGAAAAGTATAACGGAGGTTACCCCTAACTAATTTTAAATAGTACAAGGGTAAATATGACCCTTTTTCGAATCTAATATAATACAGTTATAATCGGATAAAAGTAGAAGTAATTATTACTACTCTCCCCTGTTCAAAAGGAATATATAATTCCCTTATTAACCGAAAAGAATGTCATAACTCTAAATTTAAAAATAATATCATTTTACACTTCCCATTTTATATTTAATGAAATGATTTATAGTCATTCAAATATAAATTTCTATTTTATAGCCTGTTTGGGATTGCTGCCAAAAACTGCTTATTTTGAGAAGTACTTTTGAATAATAAACAGTTTGTGTTTGGACAACTCATTGGAGAAGTACTTTTGATAAATAATTTGTGTTTGGTTAATCATTACGAAAAGTACTTTTCAGTTTCAAATTACGAAAAGGACATCTAAGTTCATTTTATATTTGGGTTAATAAAAAAAATTGAATATTTATTATAAAAGACTTTAATTAGAAATTTATTTAGTTAAATATAAAATATAACGTAAAAGATATAAATTTAAGCTATTGAACAACATAAAATATAGTTAAATCAAAGTGATAACAGAATTAGGAATTTCTAGTAATCACTTACTTTTAAAAGATGATTTATAGTGCAGGACATCCTATATACGCTTGATAGTATTATCTAAAAATAAAAAATTAGTCCTAGAGGAAGAAGACTTGTAAAAGTACGTAGTAGAAAAAAATAGAAAAATAAAAATATAATTGTATTTTGAGAGAGATATGGTTAATTTATAAGGAATAATATGGTAAATATGAATTCTTGGTAAGGATATTTAAGTCTTGAAAAAAATTAATAAACTGCTTCTGCTTCTGCTTCTTGGAAGAAGCAGATATTTGTAGCTTCTTCCCAACAGCAGAAAAATTGCTTCTGCTTCTACCTAAAAGTACTTTTTTTAAGTTGCCAAACACCTCAAAATTCCAAAAAAAGTACTTTTGTTGAAAAAAAAAAGCACTTTTGGCTTTGGAGAAGCAATGCCAAATATGCTATTAGACTACAAGTCATTATTTCTTTCGTAAACTTAGATCCAAATCAAATTATATCATTTTTTGTGAGAGGAGAGCAAAAATATTGTTCCAAATACTGGTACTGCCTGGTTCCCCCCTCCCCCCACCACACACACACATTAAATGCCAGCCATGCAATGCAGTTAATTATTTCTTCTTTTAGTTTATAGATGTACTGCCAAATTTAATTTTACTAATTTTTGACACGCGCTTTGTTGTACTTCCTTTCTCTCCCCCTTCACAATCTTCACTGGACAAGTCAAGTCAAATGAGCAGTGTATCCTATTTAGTAGCTGTTTGGCTATAGGTATCAATTTTTTTATTTATTTTTTTTAAATTTAATTAAAAAATTATATCTATAAATTGAAGTTGTGTATGAACATGTATTCTTGAAATTTTTTTTTACAGTTTTGTGACCGG
Source organism: Petunia axillaris subsp. axillaris (assembly GCA_029990575.1). Taxonomy (NCBI): domain Eukaryota; kingdom Viridiplantae; phylum Streptophyta; class Magnoliopsida; order Solanales; family Solanaceae; genus Petunia; species Petunia axillaris. Next base: position 147,544,827 of record JARKNS010000004.1, read on the forward strand.
AGAAAACGTGTTTTTTGAAAAGACTTGAGAAATGCTAAAAATTTCTTTTTGGTGCCACAAAACTTCACTTTTTCACAGACAAACAAGTTTTAGGCAGAAAAACAATGAAAAGGGGATTTTTTTTTTTATAGAAAAACGTCTCCTTATTTCTCACCATTAAATTAAGTAGGTGTTTGTCCGTAGATACAAAAAAAAAATTAAACAAAAAAATTTGATGTTAAAGTTGAAAATTTGAGTTAATAACTCAAATGGTCATCCAAGTTATGTTAATTAGTGAGGAAAGTCACTTTTGTATTTTTAGTACCAACAAGGTCACTCATGTTTGCCCATATATTTCAAAAGGTCACTATAGCCTAAAACTTTACCTTTCTCTCGCTAGAAAGATGACGTGGCATGTCATGTCACTCTTCTAAACTTTTAAATGTGATTAATCAATCTATGAATTTTTGCGGACTTGTTTATTAAATTATCTTCGTAGCAAATCAATAATACCTACTCGATAAATATTTTGTTTCATTTTTTCTTCTTTAAAAAGTTAAGTATTCTCCCATTAATTTATCCGATAAAACCTACTTGATAGATATTTTTTTTGAATTAAAAGATCTATTGAATTGAGGAGAATGAAAATGTACAAAAATTGATGCAAAAAAAAAATAAAAAAAATAAAAAATATTGTTAAATAGTTTTTTTCATTATATAAAAGCTAGAGGAATCACAGTTATGGAAGGGTCAAAAGAAAAAGTTAGTCTGTGGAGTGACAAAATAACAAACTAACGATTTTTCTCAAGATAAATAAAAAAAGAAAAATTTACACCACATGACTACCCTAATAGCTAAATTACAAAAAATAACAATAGTTTTACCATATTTACAATACATAACAATACATAACAAGACTTTCTCATTTCCTTCTCCTCAAACATAAAACCCTAATTTCCTCCCCCTCTCTCTCCTTCTCCACTCATCAGCCCCACCCCCCGCTGCCCCACCCCCGCTGCCCCACCCCATCCCTCCGCGCAACCAGATCTGACTCTGGTATCCACCGGAGAACATGGAAGTTGCTGCAACGTTGTCCCCTTCTTCGATCGCCGCTGTTGTTGCTGCAGTGCAACGGCGCTGCTGCCCTGCAGCGGCGGATTCCGGCGATAGGATCTTCCTTTTGTTTTTTCCGTTTTGGTATGTGTATATTTTTCTATTTTTGTATATTTAAATATGTATATCTATATATATTTTTGTATTTTGTATATAGAAATATGTATATCTTTGTATATTTTTTATATATATGTCTATATCAACCCTTTTTTGTATGTGTATGTGTTTGTATATATGTGTATGTTGTTGTATGCTTGTGTATATACTTGTGTAGAATAGATAGTTATTTGTATTTGTGTTTTTTGTATTTTTTTGTATGTGTTGTGTATCTCTTTTGTATGTTTGTGTATATTAGGTTATGTATAGTTTCAAAATATTAAATTTTTAAAATTTTGCAATGTATATATTTGTATTTTTGTATGTTACATCTTGTAGATCCAAAAAAAAAAAAATGGTGGTGCAGCGGCGGCCGACGGCGGCTGTCCGGTGGTCGGAGGTGGCTGGCCGGCGCCAGTGAGTGGTGGCAGCTGCCCCCAGACAGTGATGGGTGGGAGAAGGTAAGGAAGAAGGAGATGAAACCTTAAATTGTAGGTATTTGTTGTAATTTGTATATGGAAGGTAAAAAAACTATTGTTATATTTTGTAAAGTGATAAACTATTGTTATTTTTTGTAAATATGGTGTTAGGATTGTATATTTGTGTAAATCTCTCATAAAAAAAAAAAGTCTATTAAAAAATCATAAACTTGGGGACATTTGTCCACATAAATGAAGTGCCAAAATAAAATGTTAGCAACCTTTATTAGGTAATTTTTTATTTACTTATTAAGTTATAAATTTTCTTTATTTGCACCCGTTTTTTTTTATGTCTATGTCCTTCAAATCATTTTTTTTTGTTCCATAAAAGTTTTTATTTTTGTAGGGTAAATACTAATTGAGTAGGTTTTTATTAGATAAATGGCGGAATTGGTTGTTTCCCCCTGAACTTGTCCCAGATTATCATTTCCTACCTAACCTTTACGGGCATCCGTTTACCCCTCTTAACAACTTCCAAATGATACTCAATCCACCCTAAAGGCTGACGTGGCAATAAATTAAATAATACAAAAGAAAAAAGCGAGTGAGACCAAAAATAAATCCCCATCCCCTCCCCCCTCCCCCCAACCCCCTAAATCTTCTTCTCTTTACTTTCACCCTACCCCTCTTCTTTTGCTTATTCTTTTTTTTTTTAAATAAAATTAATTACAGCTTCGTTCCTCTTTCACCCCCCCCCCCCTTCCCCCCTCTTCTCCTTAATCTTTTGAAAGCAAAAACCATATGAATTCAATTAGTCAAATGAAATGACAACACTTTCAGGTCAACTACTATGAGAAATCATGAAAAAACTCAACTCCATTTTGGTTAAGAAGTTACTGGCACCTAACAATATTTACAACCTTCACTCTAAACTAACACTTTGGTTAGTGCCCTTACAAATCAGCCCTTTTTGATAATTTTTTTCTCAATAAATGGGTTCGGTTATGATTTTGTTGGTTTAATTTGGCTGCGGGATTTTTTCTGATGGTGGTAAAAAATATAGATGTGGTGGTGAAGGTTTTGATTGGTTGTGATTTTTGGTGATGAGATTTTTATGATCAATGGTGGTGGAAAATGTGAATATGGTGGTAGTCCAGCGGGTATAGTACTGGTGATGCGACTGGTGTAGTGGCGGATACTAAAATTGATGGTGGTGGCGCGATGAATTTGGTGACGGGAGTTGTAACCTACCGTGTTTGTATATGATTTTCTCGATTTTTTTTTTATTTTCCATTTAACTGGTGGTGCAAAGATAAATTTGGTGGCTGGTGTGGCGGTGTTATGACGGGCTTAGTGGTGGTGAATGAGGAAGAAGACCTTAAAAGATATAGAAATATTTGTTCTTTTTAACTAATAAAGTGTTGATGTGGCAACTACATGTTGCTTACATGGAGCGAGTGTGATACACTCTCCATAATGCAACTGGTTAAGACGCAGTGAGGTGGGATTGAGTATCATTTGGAAGTTGTTAAGAGGGGTAAATGGATGCCCGTAAAGGTTAGGTAGGAAAATGATAATCTGGAACAAGTTTAGGGGGGAAACAACCAATTCCGCCTTAGATAAATAGGACAATATTTTATTTGGTAAAAAAATGAGAAAATATTATTTAGTGAAAGGAAATATTAATCGAGTAAATATCACTGATCCGATGCAAAGTTTGTTTAGAAACATCTAATTTTACAAAAACTCATAGATTGAATGATCATATTTGAAAGTTTAGTAGAGTTGACGTGGCATAAGTTGGATGACCATTTGAGTTATTAACTTTTGAAAATTTGTACTGTATTTGGAACTTGAAGTTGTATTTGAAAAAAAAGTTGAAGCTTTGTGAGTGAAGAAACAATTAGTTTTTAAAAAATTTTAAAAAGTTGTCAAAATCACTTTTTGGTTTTTCAATTTTCTTTTTTTTAAAAAAAAAAAAATCTAAAAATTGACAGTTTTTCATGGGCAAACGTATTTTTCAATAATATTTTGAAGAAAAATGAAAAAGTATGTATGGCTAAACGGGTTCTAACATTCACTAGTAAAGAGCGGAGAAAAAAGGATGTATATGATCTGTTTACCAGCTTTAACTACATATATCAGAGTCTGAGCTTTGAAAATGGAGAAACTTAGTATAAGTGCTTCCCTTTTTAATGAGCCTAGAAGGCCCTGTGGATTTCGAAAATCATGTGGTTTTACAAACAAAAATAACATATATTCACTGAAATGTATCTATGTTTCTTGCGAAAAATACTGAATTCAATTGAATCCATTAAACTCATTCTGCATTTGCCTCTAGTGTGTTATTGGTCAGACTCAGACTGGCACCCTCTCACTGTGTAAAGAGTCATGGGCATGCATACCATATTTGCATATGTTTGATGTACATGAACTAAAAGACCCTGTTAAGTTTTCTTCTCTTGTTTTGGGGAAACGAGGGAGGCAGAGGCACCTGACATTAATCCAATGATTGTAACTTTCGAGATGATATATCCTCCATTTAGTCTGCTCCAATTCACATGTGAAATCAGGTTCATGAATCATGAACCTTTTTCGTGTATTTTTGCATTGTAATCACAGTTCTGCTATATTTTCTTGTGACTACTGCTAAGACTGAGATACTCATGCTATTCAATGAGGTTCCAATACACATGGCTCGATCATAATGGGGTTACATGTTATTTTGATTTCTCAGTTGTAGCAGCAGGTACCTGCCATTGAGTATTAAATAAAGGCATGTGGCCACTCCCTATCAACAATATGTGCAATATAGTGCCAGCATAAAACAAGGAGATCTTTTATTGTTCTAGAAATTCTAAACTGAATCGGGGTAAATAAAGCGTCGACTGCAACTTGCTTGGGTTTGAGATATAGTACGTAGTTATTGTGTCAAGTTAGCATGCAACAACCTTGCTCAAATGACCAGGAGGTTTAAAGATTTTAGAAATGACTTGAACGATCTACTTTAATTAGCTCAGACAATTCAGTTTCTTTATTTCTGAGAAAATAACCCTTTGTTTTGTGATCTACTCAACAATGTTTTACCTAATAAAGTAATGTACACAGCTATCTTATATTGTTACAAGAGGGGGAAGAATATGATCACTTTCTTGATTCACCTTTTTCTGTCGAAGCCTGATCACATGATAAACTAGAAAAGAAATTAGTGTTTGCATTTGTCTTCTAAACCTCGAAAAAACAAAACAAATAGTATTACAATTACTAAATTAGACAGTAAACTGTGGTTCAGTCGCAATTATGGTTCCATTGTACAAGTTGGTCAACTGTATCTTTATTTGTTTTTTCATTTCCAATCAAGAAAAAAATGAAAACAATTGCTGCATTGGAGGTGCATCTGAAGTCAACCAATGTCTTTGTGGTAGGAACATTGTTTCTACCCCTTTCTTCTCTTTGGACTCAGGATGAAATCATCATCATCGTCATCGCTATCAGCTTTTAATCGTTTCTTCGCCTTAAGACCACCATTCTTTGATACTTGCTGTGGCTTTTTTGAACTCTCAGCTTTGCTTGATGATGGCCGCGGAGGAGGAGATTTTATAGGAGTCCCCATCCGAAGTTGCTTTTGCTTTCTCTGCTTTTTCTCAAATGCCTTCTTTGCTCTCTCAGGTGACAACAGGCCATGCTCCATCAACCTGCATTTACATGCCTCAGTCTTAACTATTTCAACATTTTCAACTCTACATAGAAACCGGAACAAAAGATGGAAAAAACACTAAAAGTAGTGCTAAGATTAGCACGTAAAACAACCTATGATTCATGTTAAAATGTTAAGGGAAACAAGAAATAAAGAACTTATCAATTTCTCATCCTTGAGCAGATATCATGTTCTACAACTCTGACATGCCATTAATATATTCATGATCACTGAAAGAAACTGCTTTGTTTTTTCTTCTGGAAATGCAAGTTCAGCAAACAATGGTGTTAGAACAGATGCTTCCTAATCATTTAACGATTGACTATATAATCCCCTTAGAGTTGTCCACCCCCCGCCCTCTCTCTCCCCCGACACCCGCGCGTACATAAGGGAGAAGCCAATTACAAGCTGCTCCAGTTACAAAGACAAGCACATAGTTTTTAATTTGTGTTGTGGTTATGATGTCATAGTAAGCTTAGTCCTAAAGATAGGCTCAAGAGTGGACTAACTTTATGGATCTGCTGCCAGACAGCTCATGAAGCATTTTGAAATAGTTCGTTTGGGCGGTTCCTCATAGAAGATCTGATATGATTATCTTTACTGTTCCAACAGAGTACTGTGTGAATAAAGGAGTCAAATGTCAATGCTAAGCCAGGCTCTTAAGTAATAAGACTTTCCTGGCATCGCTTAGGCATTTGGTATATCAGCAAAACTTTATCAAGTGTACTGTTTAAGGCACCTGACTTGTTTATTTTTGTCTAATATACAGACTTGTAAAGAGATTACTTGGATGCAATTGAACAAGTTGAGAGGACTACAGACTAATGTTTTAGCACTCAGCAAATATGAAGGAATGCCACACAATATTTACAGGCAGGGTACACATCCTTGTATAATATGACCAGATTGTTTTCTCTTCAGTCAAAAGTTAGACCAAGTACGTAAAACAAAAACAGATAGCTCCCCCAACTAACAAAGGTGCTCTTTACTCGTTTAGCCTCTCCGTTCATACAGGTAAATGAGAGTTGTGATCCACGAGCATGTTTGGTCTTAGGAGCCTAATAGAACACATGTTTGAGAATATATAGTGGATACAATTTCAAAAGATATAGTTGTCGATCCAGAGCAGAGCTAAATATCAGTCACTTAACATCAAACATCGAATAGGGCAGAATTTGAGGCTAAATCAATACAAGGGCAAAAGTGTGTCGTTCAGTAAACAAACAATAATTATATCTTTCAAATTGCTTGCTAGTTATTTTAGAACATCATAGTAGTCATCTCTAACCTAAGAAAATTTGTCTTAATGTCCATATCTGCCTTTTCACCTGCAAATATAAACTTTATCAATTACTCTGCTCTTAATGTAGATATATGCCTTTTGACCTGTGAACGCCTTATCAATTGCTTTACTCTGCCTGCTACCTAGCCTAAGATCTTTATTTTGTTCTCCAAGCGAATTACCAACGAAGTTCTCATATCTGGTCCATAACCTAGAGCAGATGATAGAAGGGACTCGTTTTAGACCCAATTGCACATATTAAATGGATCTTGGTCTAATTTATTGAGGTGAAATATAACAAACAACAACCATTTCTAGCTTGTATCAATATTAACCAAAGATACTTGATCACCAAAATTACACATTTTGCAGAATAAAAGCATAACAAGACTCTAGAAGACCCTCCGCAGTAACATGTAATATGAGTATGTGTTATGAGATCTTAGGATATATCTGAGGGTTGTGAGTGGAGTTTCTCTTTTTGAACCTGACCATTATAAGCGCATAATTTTATTGTGGTACTACTATTCTTTTCATGGCAAATGCTAAATATCATGCCAATGTCTTGCCCTGTCAATGGAGATGAGGAGAGAGACCTTCATAAAGCATCAGCTAGTTTTCCATGGCTAAGTTCAACAGATTTGATAGATATAAGTGCAATAGATCTACAATTAATATAAACTCCTAGGCAAAAATCATGCTAAAATCCATTGTTATAAACCGTGTAAAGTGAATGCTATTCAATTTATCAGAAATTATGAAGGACAACCCATTCAAAACAATTGTACCCTTACCCCAAACTCTAATGCTTGTATAACGCCTAGGAAAGATTCCACCTAACCACATTCTAATCCTGCAAGGCTGTAGCAATCTTCAAAAGGTATATCCCACAATATTTGCTCCCATTCCTAATAAAGACCTCGTTAATATAAGGTTCTTATCACTAGACACAGTGAATAAGCTAAGAAATCCTCTTTCAGTGTAGTATTCCCACACCATATATCAAGCCAAACAAGATTTTCTACCATTCTCGATTTCAAAACCGATAAATCCAGAAAATTTCATTTTCTCCCTCATAATTGTTCTCCATAAACCAATCCGGTAATAGTAATGCAGTTTTTTAGTAAACCAATTATGTTGATTGCTACAACACTTCACAGTAATCATCTTCCTTTGCTTATCGCCAAAAGCTTTTTTCATACAAAACTTCTCTTAAAATTTCCAGCTTCCTAGTACCTAGTCCCAATCTCTCACACAGATGCCTGATATTACTTTCTCAGCGAGAATTCTTTCCAGATTCATGAAGGACCCAAGAAAAAGTTCATCTTATTGCTGCAAAATGCATCCTACGGTGCCTTCAAGGTAATAAAGCATCTTGGACTTGAGTATGTAAAACAAAAAAATTGCAAGCTAGTCTGATAGATAGTATTTGTGCTGGTTCACTTGATGATAGAAAGAGTTATATGGCTACATTCCTATATTGGAAAAAAGTATTATCTTTAGGTACTCGAGGAAACAAAGACTGCAACATTATCCTCAATTGGACAAGAGTAGAGCTCATATATGAAAGCAACTTCTGAGGTAGTATGGATTAGAATAATTCTCAAGAATTTGCAATTCAAGCATAAGGAGCAACACCAGTTTATTGTGGGTACTTATCTGAAATACCAAAAACTGAGAATTCAGTCTGTACTTGATCACTTCATCAGATATTTAATCAGCGACCAAAAAGTTTCAGTGAAATTTACCAACACTAATGAGCAGCAAGTATATATACTCACAAAGGTGTCACTTTGGGGAAGCTGGAGAAATTAAGTGTCTATCGAAGCTCGCAAAACTATCTGCGTGTTAAAGATTCTTCTAGAATGCCAACCATGTGACCACATCAAGGTGATTTTGTATCTTAGACATTCTAGAAAGATATCATATGATATGTTATTACCTACATATTCTCATGGTATCCAGAAGATTTTTAGATTAACATCTAAGATATACTATCTTAAATTTGTATGTACTACTTATCTATCTGGAATCCTCCCTAAAGTAGTGTATAGGTGAGTATTGTGCAACATTAGCTACCAAGCCTACAAGTAACAACAAAGCCTACGCTAAGCCCCATCTTATATTAAATAACTGCAAATACTGGCCTTCCTTTCCTTCAAAACAATCCTCGTACTACTTCCTTTCCTTCAAAACAATCCTCGTACTACTCTAAGTCTTCTACCTGATGCTTAATTCCATTAAACCTACCGCTACTCCAAAAAAAAAAAAAAAAAAAAAAAGGAAATGGCAAGCATAGGTAATTTGTTGATAGTTTTGCAAGAAACTAAGGAATTTTCTCTAAGTGTGAGAGAACTTAAAGCCACAAGACAGGGTCCACTCCACCCATGGAGTCTCGTGTGGTGCAAAGTGGCTATAACAGCTATAAGAGCAGTTAAAAATATTAAGACTCAAGCAACCACAACGCTACTTCACATTCAGGATTGCAAAGATCTTCATAGGCATTGAACAAGATTTAAGGAAAGTTCTAATAGAGGGAAATGGTCAAACAACAGAAACGAATACATGAAAAATCAGATCAACTATATCGATTTAGTTTGCATTGCAAGCAAACCCCCTCAGGAATAGTAAGTTTCTATTTTTAAATCCCCTCAAAAATAGTAAACTAACCAAAAGTATCACCAGAACTAGTTTGCCCAATTATTTATACCATATAGCTACACATAAGGTCCATGGACAATTTCTTTTCTCGTTTTTAAGTAAAAACTCCTTGGACATTTGTCAAGACAACTCACCAGAACTCTGCCATTTCACTTGAAGGTATCTGTTTTGACAACGATTCATAGAATAACCTCAATGGTTCTCGCTGTTGAAGAGAATACACAAAATCAAAAGATTGGACTAGTCACCCCGGACTTCCATTAAAATAAGCATTTAGCATATATATAATGAAATAGCAAGCCAATCATTCACCTCTTCCGGAACATCATACTTCTGTCCAGCCAAGGAAAAAACTTTCTTCACTCTAGTTTTGGTTTCCGTTTTCGTGATAGTCTTTGACGAACTTGAGGTTGTTTTTCCTTTGACCTTTATTTGGACAAATTAAAAAACTAATCAAGGCCATAACCATCAAAGCAGAATAAGCTTTAGTCATCAATTTCTATACGACTAAGTGTAGACATAGATTTCTTTGTTATGTTCTCAAATTATAAATTTAAAGCTAATATTATGTTTAAGATAACATAAAATTAATGGGCCATCACATAATACAATACAATTCCAAATTCACACATACATCTTGAGTTAGCCTTGTTCACACAAGATACAATATGAACTCAACATGAAAAACAAATAAACAAGAAATCTCACACACCCAAATCTAATTAATACAGAAACCATACAACGAGAGAAAATGGAATCTTTTTAACTACTCCAGAATATCAAGATTTTGGACCACGACAAAAGTAATGAACTCTTTTTGCAGATGGTTACCTCAGTATTAGAGAAAACAAAAGAGAGGCTAACTCCTTTAACTATTTGCAAGGAAAAGAATGAATTCTTGAATTTCCAGTATATCAATATATGAAGGAAATATAAGAAAAACACAGATCTTTTTGCAGATGGGGTACCTCATTTTTCTAGAATTTCAGAATTTGAAGCATAAGAAATTCAATGATCTTGTTAATATTTACCAATAGACAAATTATATTTTTTACAATAGTGGAATAAAGTAGATCCAAATAAAGCAGTATTGATATAGAAAATGACCATAACTAGTTCGGGATTGAGACATAATTGCCTTACTTCTACAAGGCAATGATCTTTTGGCAGATGGGTACCTCAGTTTTCCTAGAATATCCTTGAAGCATAAAAAAATGATCGTTTACCAATCGAACTAATAATTTACCAGTATCGTAACCAAAATGGATCAGAATAAAACAGAATTGATATAAAAAATCCATATAACCGAACCATTACTAGCTTGGAACTGAGACATAGTTGATTAATCGAAGAGAACAAACAAAATAAAATGGATCTTTTGCAGATAGGTACCTCAATTTTTCTAGAATATCAAATAATGAAGCATAAAAATATGATCTTTACCATTAGAACATAACTTATATACAAAATTCATATCACAGAAACAATTGATTGAAGTAGAAACCAAGGATCTTTTTGAAGATAGGTACCGAAATTTTTCAAGAATATCAAGAAATGAACCATAAAAACATGATCTTTACCATTAGAACAAAATTAACATACAAAATTCATATCACTAACAATAGCTAATCTGGAATCAAGACACAAAATTGATAAAAGGATACAACTACAACAACAACAACGACAACAACATATCCAGTATTACCCCACAAGTGGAGTTTGGGGAGGGTGGGATGTACGCATACCTTATCCTACCAAAGTGGAGAGGCTGTTACCGATAGACCCTCGACTAAACAACAAAAATAATATTAAAGGAAGGATCTTTATGCAAAAGGGGTACCTCAGTTTTAGAGACAGTAATGGCAGATTTACCCTTGGCATCAACAGATGGCTTAGATGAAGTCTGAATAACTTTCTTCTTGATTAAAGATGATGAATCAATTCTTGGTTTTGAAGATGATGAACCAATTTGATTATTTGGTTTCACTTTCACAACACTAGATTTAGTCTCTGTAGCCATATATCTACTAGTGTTCCTTAAATTTTCTTGATCTGATAAACTCCCTTATCATCTATCACTAAGCTTTCTTTAGTGTGTAAAATTGCTAAAAATAGATTTTAACAGTCATGAAAAAGAAAGTGAAAATGGCAGAGGTGATTTTGGTAGGTTTTAACTAACTGGTTTTTACCTTGTTAACTACGTACCTAACTGTTATTCCGTCCGTCTCATTTTAAGTATTCGAATTTGACTGGTCATGAAATTTATAAAAAAAAAAATAATAATAAAATTTTATTTAAAATTATAAATATGTGTAATGTGAGTTATATTGGCTATTGTCTTTAAATCTTATGGTTTAAAACAATTATTGAGATTAAAAAAATTATTAAATATAAAAAAAACTCTTTTTAAAATTGACTAAAAAGAAATATCGACACTTTATAAATTACTCCCTCCGTTCCAATTTATGTGGCACCATTTGATCGGGCACGGAGTTTAAGAAAATAGAAATTGACCTTGTTAAGTATTAATTTTACCCTCAAAAAAGTAAGAGAGATGATTTGAGTAATAAAAAGATTGTTGGTAAGTTTAAAAGTATGTAGGGCCCAACAAGGATAAAATAGAAATGATGCATTAAATAGTTGTCAAATAAAAAAATGTGTCACTTATTTTAGAACAGACAAAAAAAGAAATGATGCCACATAAATTGGAATAGAGCGAGTAATACACCATGAGTACTACTCCGCATAATCAAGGCCTCAGGGGTGCTTTTAAGCATGTGACTGTTAAGGAAAAGAGAGTTTATTAAGTGTACGTGTCAGTGGATGGATGTTGGATATCCATATCATGCACTGCTAAATTGATCTTCGCGGAATTTAAAGGTACGTTTTTCTGTTACTTTTGCAGCATTAGTATTTTTTTTTTATTTTTTTTTTGGCGTTATGTTGCAAAATAAGACAGGATACCAATTTTGGATATCTGATTTGTATAAAATACTTCCCCGTTTCAAATTGAGTGTCATACTTTTTTTTTTGGTTTGTCCTAAAATGAGTGTCTGTTTCTATATTTAGTAAGTTGACAATTCAAACATTCTATATGACAGATTTAAAACTACAAATTCAAAAGACATTTTAGTACATTACACACATCTTTCATTTAAAACCACATAATTGAAAAGTCTCATATATTTCTTAATTTCTGTGCCAGTCAAATTAAGACACTCAATTTGGGACAGAGGGACTAGCAAATTTGACACTCAATTTGGGACAGAGGGACTAGCAAATTAAACAGTTGCGGTAGTTAGAGCCTCTCAGCGAAAATTTAAGGTTAACGGCCAAATTGCTAAACACATTGAACTCTATAATTCTCTAACAGTTGCTTCTGTCTTTTCAATGCCTATAATAAAACACAATCAAGGACACATAGTTGATTGAAGTAAAAATAAAGTATCTTTTTGCAGATAGGTACCGAAATTTTTCAAGAATATCAAGTAATGAACCATAAAAACATGATCTTTACCAATAAACAGAATAAACGTACAAAATTAATATCAATGACAATAGCTAATCTGGAATCAAGACACAAACTTAATTAAAGGATACAATAACAACAACAACAATTATCCCACAAATGGGGTCTGGAAAAGCTGAGATGTATGCGGACTTTACCCCACGAAGGTGGAGAGGCCGTTAACGATAGACCTTCGACTAAACAACAAAAATAATATTAAAGGATCTTTATGCAAAAAGGGGTACCTCAGTTTTAGAGACAGTAATGGCAGATTTACCCTTGGCATCAACCGATGGCTTAGATGAAGTCTGAATAACTTTCTTCTTAATTACTGATGATGATTCAATTCTTGGTTTTGAAGATGATGAACCAATTTGATTATTGGGTTTCACTTTTACAACACTGGATTTAGTCTCTGTAGCCATATATCTACTAGTGTTCCTTAAATTTTCTTGATCTGATAAACTCCCTTATCATCTATCACTAGGCTTTCTTTAGTGTGTAAATTTGCTAAATATAGATTTTAACAGTCATGAAAAAGAAAGTGAAAATGGCAGAGGTGATTTTGGTAGGTTTTAACTAACTCGTTTTTACCTCGTTAACTACGTACCTAACTGTTATTCCGTCCGTCTCATTTTAAGTATCCGAATTTGACTCGGCATAAAATTTATAAAAAAAAATATTAAATTTTATTTAAAATTAAAATATATGTAATGTGAGCTATTGGCTATTGTATTTAAATCTTGTAGTTTAAAATAATTATTGAGATTAAAAAATTATCAAATATAAAAAATTAAAAATTCTTTTTAAAATTGACTAAAAAGAAATATCACACTTAAATTAAGACACAATGAGTACTCCACATACTCAAGGCCTGAGGGGTGCTTTTAAGCATGTGACTGTTAAGGAAAAGAGAAAGTTTAGTAAGTGTACGTGTCAGTGGATGGATGTTGGATATCATGCACTGCTAAATTTATCTTCACGGAATTTAATGGTACGTTCTTCAGTTACTTTTGCAGCATTAGTGTTTTTTTTTTGGGGCGTTATGTTGCAAAATAAGACAGGATACTAATTTTGGACATCTGACTTTTATAAAATACTTAGCAAATTAAACAGTAGCGGTTGCTAAAGCCACAGCGAAAATTTAAGGTTGACGGCTAAATTGCTAAACACATTGAACTATGAGCCCACTTGGGAGCTTATTTTAAGTAGCTTAAAAGTTAAAAGTTGTTTATAATCCATTTTTAATAATAGGAGTGGGTATTAAATCGAAAAAATCGAAGTACCGAACTAATTCGGAACTTTGGATTTGGTACTTCGATTTTTCGGTTTTAGTTCAGTCTAGAAAATTTTAAAATTTCGATATTGGTCCGGTCTTCGATTTCAGATATTCTAGAACTTTAGGTACTGAAAAACCAAAGAATCGGAAGTTTGAAAGCCCTTTTTCCTCTCCTGAAGTCAAGAGTAACTCATTGTCAAGCAACTTGATATCACCCAACCAATGAGTTACCTCAGTGGGATGAAAAAATCAAACAACCTTCCCTACCCTTTTTCGTGTTGCGTTCTCCCATAGCTTGACGAGCTTACCAATGTCCGGCTCCAGTTCACCGCAACGCCGCATGTATCTGTTGGAATTGAACAATTCCTAGAGAGAGAAAGTTCCCAGAACTCGAATTTACTTCATTGAATTGTTATATTGTGTAGCTTGCTGGTTAAGCTAAGCTATATATACAACTTTGACTAAGTATAACTAACTAACTAACTTGTCCTACATGGCAAAGTTGTTAATGGAAAATATCTACCTAACTATTTACAATACATTGCACATGAAAGAATAAAGGAGAATTCTAGAAAGTCCAACGTGGCCACTTGGTTTCCAGATCAGCCTTTACAACTTAAACTAGTCAGCAATGCCATGTAGGTATTTGGACCATCACTTGCACATTGTGAAACCCTAATCGCGCCGTCACTAACCATTATCCTTACACTGAGAATCACCATCGTCAACACCCCCCCTCAAGTTGGAGGGGGAGGATCGAACCCCCAACTTGCCCAGAAGATCATGATGAAGAGGGCCAGGCAAGGGCTTAGTAAAAATATCGGCGAGTTGACGGTGAGACGGAACAAATGTCAAGGAAATCAAACCAGCCTGGAACTGTTGTCGAACAAAATGACAATCAAGTTCCACGTGCTTGGTCCGCTCATGAAAAACAGGGTTTTTGGCGATATGGATCGCAGCTTGGCTGTCAGAATGAAGAGGAACAGGGAGATCTGGAGAAAATGAAAGATCACTGAGCAGACGAACAAGCCAAGTGAGTTAGGCGACCACACGGCGCATGGATCTATACTCTGCTTCGGCGGAAGACAAAGAAACGGAGGGTTGTTTCTTGGATTTCCACGAAACAGGGGACCCAACAAGTGTAATGAAGAAGCCGCTGATGGACCTGCGAGAGTCAAGGCAGGAACCCCAGTCGGAGTCACAAAAAGCAAGAAGCTCCAAGGAAGGGGAAGCAGACATGAACAACCCCAAAGCCGGATCTTTAAGCAAGTACCGAAGACAGTGGATGGCAGCGGTCATGTGAGGTTCGCGAGGATCTTGCATGTACTGGCTAAGATGTTGAACGGCAAAGGACAGATCAGGCCGTGTATGAGTTAAAAAATTAAGTTTACCCAGCAGACGGCGATAAGCAGATGGATCTGGAAGAGGTAAACCAACCCCTGCCTGAAGCTTGAATGACGGATCCAAAGGAGAAGAAACGGGAGTCAAAGCAAGGAAGTCAAAATCAGCAAGAAGATCAAGAGCAAACTTGCGCTGACACAGGATAAGTCCTTGGGGTTCACGAAGCACCTCCATGCCCAAAAAATAAGCTAAGTTGCCTAAGTCTTTTATCTTAAATTCCATGTCCAAAAATGCTTTAAGATCATGTAACTCTTGCACATTGTTGCCGGTCAAAAGGATGTCGTCAACATAAACCGCCACTAGAGAAATAGAGTCACCAGATGTCTTGTAAAAAAGGGAGTAGTCATTTAGGGAATGGGTGAACCCTTTGAAGTTAAGGGCAGCAGTCAACCGAGCATACCACTGGCGTGAAGCCTGGCGCAACCCATATAAAGATTTTCTGAGTCGACAAACTAGGTTAGGTGCTGGGGAAGACAGACCAGCAGGAAATTTCATGTACACCTCTTCGTGTAGATCCCCATGTAGGAAAGCGTTATTGACGTCCAATTGATACAGACCCCAGCCTCTTTTGACTGCAAGAGCAAGAATACATCTGATGGTGGTCATTTTGACCACCGGAGAGAATGTCTCCGTAAAATCAATACCCTCCCTTTGAGTGTCACCACGAATAACCAGCCGAGCCTTGAGCCTTTCAATAGTCCCATCAGATTTAAGTTTGACCTTATAAACCCATTTAGAAGGGAGAGCCTTTTTGCCAACAGGAAGTGGCACCACCTCCCAAGTGTCATTAGCCTTAAGAGCATCAAGCTCTTTATTCATTGCCTCCTGCCAACCTGGGTGCATAGCTGCCTGGGTGTAAGATGTAGGTTCTTGAATGTGAGGTAAAGTAGAGAGTAGCTGCTGGTTAGAGACAGATAGAGCATAGGAGGGAAACTGGGCAGGAGAAATAGGAGCAAGGAAACAGGAAGAAGAGACATTGGTGAGGTGGAGAGCACTGCAAATGAAATCTCCTAAATAGCTAGGAGTTTTAGTTTGTCTAAGTGACCTCCGGAGAGCAGGTTGTAAATCAACAGGGGATGGATCCACAGTAGGGGTAGAGGTGGTGGAATGTGGGGCAATATGAGAGGCTGGAGGGCTAGGAGGAGTTGGTAATATAGGGTCAACATACACAGGGTCAGTAGAAGTAACTGGAGGAGAGGAAAATGGAACAGGGGTAGAGAAAGGAAAAACAGTTTCATGGAAGATGACATTCCTAGAAATAAAAATGTCTTTAGTCTGTAGATTGAGCAGTTTATACCCTTTCTTGCCATGAGGATAACCAATGAATACACAAGGAACAGCCCTAGGTTCAAGCTTGTCCCTGTGTTGTGACAAAGTGGAGGCAAAACAGAGACAACCAAAACTCCTAAGAAATGTATAGTCAGGTGGCTGGTTGAAAAGAACTTCATAGGGGGATTTATAATGGAGGAGTTTGGTAGGAAACCTATTAATAAGAAAGGTGGCAGTCAAGAGGCATTCACCCCAATAGGAAATAGGGACCTGAGAGTGAAAGAGTAAGGCCCTGCAAGTCTCCAAAAGGTGCTTGTGTTTGCGCTCAACAACCCCATTTTGTTGGGGGGTACCTACACAACTTGTTTGATGTATGATACCCTTTGCAGAGAAGTAGGCAATAGCTGTTATACTAGAGCCCAGTTCTAATGCATTATCTGATCTGACTTTCTTTATCTTAACTGCAAATTGCCTTTCAACCATAGAAATAAATGATTGTAACACAGTAAAGGCAGTGCCCTTGGTACTCAAAAGATAGGTCCAGGTTCCTCTGCTATAGTCATCAACTATAGTGAGGAAATACTTGAACCCATCATGGGTAGCCACTCTATATGGACCCCAGGTGTCTATATGTATCAACTCAAAAATGTGTGAAGTGTTACTGGTGCTGGTGGGGAAGGGCAGTTTATGTTGTCTAGCTAAAGGGCAAACAACACAGGGAAAATTAGGCTGAACAGTGGCATTAGCAGGCAATGAAGAAATGTATTTCATACTAGTAAAGGGCATGTGGCCCAACCTTACATGCCATATGTTTGTACATGTAGAAGTAGGAATATGAGGAAAGTCATGAGAGCTGCTAGGAGCAGTAGCTAATACTGATTCAGTCTTATTTCTATACAGGGAATCAACAGGAAGAGCATGAGTAGAGTGAAGGAGATACAACCCAGTCTTTGTTTCACCAAGATCCAGTGGCCTCCTCAAGGAAAGGCCCTGCAAGCAACAAGAAGTAGCAGAAAAGATAAGTGCAACATTAAACTGTTTACACAATTTCTGTACTGAGATAAGGTTGTAGGTGAAACAGGGTACCAGTAATACTCTATCAAGAGTGAGATCAGGGTGGATATTAACCTGACCAATTTGGGTAACTAACACCTTCTGGGAGTTAGGCAAATTTATATTGACTGGGTTAGGGAGAGTAGTGATATTAAACATAATGGTTTTGTCAAAACACATGTGCTCAGAGGCACCAGTGTCAAGGATCCAAACGTGAGTTTGAGAATGAGTAGGTAGGTTAAGTGGCAATTTACCAGCACAGTTGGCAGTGACATTGAATTCAGAACTTGAAGCAGCCTGTTGCCCAACCTTGACCTGCTGCAGAAGGTCCATTAGCTGAGAGATTTGGTCTGGATGGAAAGGGAAATTCTGCCCAGTGTTGCTATTCTGTGGTTGATTGGAATTGTCACCCGAAAGCACTGCATTGCCCTGTGTACCACCAGGGTACCTACCTGAAGTATTACCTTCCCTTCCACCTGATTGGTTCCTTTTCAGTTTGAGACAATAATCCATAGTGTGACCAGACTTTTTACAATAGTTACACCACCACCTACTTTTGTTTGAACTCTTATTTGCAGAAATGTTGTTGTTAGAAATATTGTTTCCATTTCTACTCTGTCCCTAACCATATCTGTTACCCTGTGCAGAGTAAGGGCTTCCAGCATACTGATTAAACTGCCCACCAGGTGCTGCAAATGAGCTTGAATCAAGGGGATGATTGCTAACACACTGGATACTCCTCTGCCTCTCTTCTTGTAAAAGCAGACGGTAAGCCCTATCCACACTAGGAGTAGGATGCATCATCATTATATTTCCCCTGCAAGTGATGTATGACTCATTCAAACCCATGAGCAATTGCACCAACTTCTGTCTCTCTTCCAGGGCAGTGTTTTTCTCAATTGCTCCACAGTCACTCTCCACAAGCACACACAGCTTTAGCATCAAATAATTCTATTTCATCCCAGATGCTTTTCATTTGATTGAAATAGGTCGCAATACTGTTAGTACCCTGAACAGTCTCTAATAATTGTTTCTGTAGCTCAAAGGACTGGGCCAAATTAGATTGGCCATACCTGTCTTCTAACTGTTTCCAAACAGTTCTAGCAGAGTTTGAATGAATCACACTAGTCTTAATTTCCCTTGAAAGGGAGTTCATTAACCATGCAAAAACCATGTCATTACATCGGATCCAAAGTTTTAGGGTAGGATCATTATCCCTTGGTCTTGGTAAGCTATTATCAATAAATCCTAGCTTATTTTTAGCAGAAAGAGCAACTAATACAGATTTCTTCCATGCACCATACCCAGATCCATCGAACAAAGGTGTGACAAGAGCAGTACCTAGAGAATCTGAAGGATGAACATAATAAGGGTGATTGCTGTCAACCTTTTCCATCGTGGATTCGAAATTCGCAGTGAAGTCGAATGAAATTTATCGGAGTTTCTGAAGAAATGTATAGAATTGTTGGAACACTGTATTGAATTTCAGAAAATTCTGTAAAGAAAATGTATAGAATCTTCCAGAAACTTCTGAAAAAAAAAACAGGTTTTGTACACAGAAAAATGATCCAAAAATGGATCAAAAGGAGCCTTGAAGCTCTGATACCATGTTGGAATTGAACAATTCCTAGAGAGAGAAAGTTCCCAGAACTCGAATTTACTTCATTGAATTGTTATATTGTGTAGCTTGCTGGTTAAGCTAAGCTATATATACAACTTTGACTAAGTATAACTAACTAACTAACTTGTCATACATGGCAAAGTTGTTAATGGAAAATATCTACCTAACTATTTACAATACATTGCACATGAAAGAATAAAGGAGAATTCTAGAAAGTCCAACGTGGCCACTTGGTTTCCAGATCAGCCTTTACAACTTAAACTAGTCAGCAATGCCATGTAGGTATTTGGACCATCACTTGCACATTGTGAAACCCTAATCGCGCCGTCACTAACCATTATCCTTACACTGAGAATCACCATCGTCAACAGTATACACAATCATATAAGGAGAACTCGACCCATCATTAGTGAATGACTTGTAAATTAGACACCGTTGGTAAAAGCAGCTTTTCCCTTCTTGACACCCCCAATAAAATTTAGGACGATGATCTTCTTGATAGGGCAGGCATTTGATACTTATCACAATATGATGAAAGATCTGAAATGGAAAGAATAATTGATAGACATTTAGAAGAAAATAGATGATCACACTTCAACAACTACTGATAATAACAACATAATGGTTGAGCAAAAACCCGTTATTCAAAGATAATATGGAATATTGAGGCCTTGCTTTTAAGTAGGGATACACATTAATGAAAAAACTCAAGAGTAACACTTAAAAGTTTTTATGAGCAAACCAAGATAGATAGAAACTTTGGTTTAAACCGAACAACTGATGTACCGAATCGAATACCGAACTAAAAAATTGAATCGAATCGAAGTATAAAAATTATAGATTTTTCTACACTTTAAACCGAACCGAACACCGAAGTATTGAACCGAAGTTTGAAAAAAATCGAACTGAATACAGAACGCCCACCCTAAACCCTAAACCCTAAACCCTAACTTCTCACTTTTGGCTTATTTTAAGCACAAAAGTACTTATGAACCATTTATCTTTTGAGTTATCAAACGCCCATTTATTTGAGTATAATATTTATTTGAATATAATATTAACAGTTATATATTAATTAGGTACACAACTATATTGCCCACGTGGGTGACTGAAATCTATTTCCATTCCATATAATTTTGCCAATGCTGAAGAAACGAATTATATTATGATAACCTTTTATGGGTTATGCCAATTGACAAAGGGTCAAGGTGGCTTTGAAGTCTTTTATTTGTATAATATAAATATAGGACCAAATGATTCTACAGCAATTTAGAGGAACTCCCTGAAAGCTGCAGGAGTGCTTATCATCTTGATAGAAGGCAGGTTCCAAGTATAAGAAGTAGATATGAAAAATCTAATTTCTTTGTAAGTTAGGTGTAAGACTAGGAAGGAATTTTTGTATAGCTAGTTCCTCCCATTCTTTTGTTGCTGATCCTTAATGTAAGGCATTGTATGAGGCCAGGCTAAGTCCTCCTCAAGTTCATCCATGATCAATATATTTAGGACAGTTCTAACAAAAAAATATATATACAGGACCAAATGAACCAAATTATATACAACTAATCAAGCACCCAAGAGGAAGTGGAATATATGAAGAGAGACCTTAAATCAAGTGAGGCGTCTTTGTTTCACTGCTAGTATATGTCGAAATTTAGCTAGTATTTTTCAGACCGAAAATCATTGATGGAAATACTGTCAAAGAGTACCAACTGCTAGCGGACGGTCCGTAATAGCAAATACTCTTGCTGGCGGTAAAAGCAAATACCATATTACCAACAACATCTGTCTGGGAGGGCAGTACGCCATCACAGAATCAAAATAATTGGATTTTAAAATGAAGCACTTTCCATTTGATATAACACACTACTTGGTAAAAGTGTCAATAATATAGTTTGCTTCGGAGTATACAAGAACATTTGGCGTCCATGCCTATAGATAGAAGCTGCCGAGACCTGCATTTCTCAACAAGCAAAAGAAAATAAGAGCGCACAGAAAACGGAGGTTACGGCCATCCTTTTATCCTTTACAAAATAGTATCAGTGCTTGCAAGTGTGCATTTATTTGTAGTACATTCATATACAACATCAGCTGCATCCTTGTCCTAATGTCAGCAGCAGAGATTTATGTATACACTAAATAGGATGCTTTTAATAAGCATAACCACCTCATTCTCCATAGCAGATTGTGCGAGGTCTCGGAGCGATTGATTATTCAATAGTAGGATAGCTGAAAATTTATTTGATTATGTAGAACTAGGACGGGCAGAGCAAAGTTATTAGATTATGCCACAGGAAGATAACTCTGCCACTTTTTTCTTGGGAAAAATCAGACGGCATTGGCTTGTCTGGATATTGGCAGTTCATGTCTGATGCTTTACGATACAGAAACAACGTTTTTCTTTTTCTCAATGGTAAAGTTAATCTGCTGCTCCTTCCAGACATCCTTCTCAAGATGGGTTTCATAAAAAGTTACCTCACCAGAACTTCTCACTGCCAGTGAAGAAGTGCTTCTTGTACCATAACGCCCCTATGCACCATTTATCAAGATGGAACAGACAAAGATGCGATCATTTCTTTAACTTTAAGAGAGATTAAGAAGGGGTGTAAAGTAATACCGTAGGGGTTTCTGTGTCGATGAATATGGAGCTCAATTGGTACTCCCACTCAGGAGGATAGATTCCTGGCAGGTTGCTGTCCTCTTTAGCCGTGTCTCTCATTATTCTTTCAGCTGCCTGTCCTATTGGAACTTCAGACTCACCATATTCATCTAATAATTGCTTGAAACTGCACTCCAGCCGTTGAGACTGCAAATTAGATATTTAGACTACGGACGCAAAAGGACTCTACAAGCATCTTAAGCAACTATTACTCGGTGAGCCACTGGAAAAGAAAGAACAATGAAAGAAACAGCACAAAAGAGAATATATAAAAGGGGTGGGTAATGTACAGAGAGGAGATCAAAACAAAATCTGCTCCATAAGGTTGACAACAAGCAAAAGCAGGTTGACAGCAACTGATAGAAGCCTAAAACATTAGGATAACGCTTTAAATATCAGGGCTTAAAGGCTGAGTTGCAAGTTAGAAAAACAATGAGAATGCAGAGTGTTCATATGCTCGCCTGGTACAGTTAGACCAGTGTTGACCAACAACACATTCAGACAATTCAGAATTTACATTTAGATCTGATGGCATTACCCGTTTTTGCTCTGGGAATGGGAATCTGACTTAGTTTCAATATATCTAAAAAACATATGTAGAGCAGTTAAAGATGTTAGCTTTCTTACCAAGTTCTACAGCACTGTTGTCTTCCTGGATTAACAGTATATGGCATCAAAGAAAGTTTTGGCTGAGTATTAAGTATGTGACATGTGACAGCAAGAAACATTTTCCATATGAGCTGTTGTGGCTATGTTCATGTAGATTTTCGAACCATTTATCAAATCTTTTTTTTTAATTAATTTCCACCACCTGACCCGTTATCAGTCAATCACTTGCCCATCAATGTGTGCACTGTGCTGGATCTGCATATCTCAACGATCCACAGCATGAACCAATAATTTCAATTCAATAATGTTATGTGTTCTTTCTACCTCTAAAAGAATATTTTGCTTTCACCAGCGAGGCTTGATCCAACACAATCCAACTGCCACACGACTGGCCACGTCTTCCAACTATGAAACATTCAGAAGTTTTTGTCCAAAAGTTGGTATAGACCATTGTATTGCATCAGTAATTATTCCCTTAACAATGTCCGAAAGCTAAGGACAGTAAAGTAGATGATAGACAAAGAAACTCTATAAATGAATAAATGTTGTTAATGTTAGGCATTGACTCTCCTACGTAAAGTTCATTGGCATCATTTGTAAATTATATCAAGCCTTAGAATGTCTCAGAGTACTGGAACTAAACAAAAAATAGTTCTCATCAGCATTCGATGATTTTAAATATTACTATGTTCTTTAAATGACACCCATCGTCGACAAACCTTGTTAGCCTATCTCTTCCTTCAAAACATGTGTTTGTTTGAGTGCTGTGTAAAAAAGCTTATAAATATGCAACGTCTATTCGACTTGTGGCGCAATTGAAGAGTCAATAGTTTAACAAAGCCATCAAGTAAGCTCGGTGATGATGCAGATTGATTTGTTACCTTAGGCCATGGAGAGTCTAGCATTGCATTAGATAAAACATGAATACCGGGTGAAACCTCAGTCACAGACATACCACTGCCTGTTGGTCGGTTGGTAATATAAACCATGGTCATCGAACAAAGATCAGCTACTATCAAATTAAACCCACTATACTGACATGCTTCTCTCGAAAGCTGTTCCGAAAACTCATGAGGGCTCTGATCACTCTGCAAATGCAAACCCAAAAAAACATATTTCACAAAGGTACCCAACAGGCCTTCGTTTTAACAAGTTTAGAAATCCTCATATGAATCTTGAAAGTGCTAAGCCAAGAGCAACATCAGAGGGAAGTCGAAGAAACATCTTTACTATCAACCTTTTGAAACTCTCACAACAATAACAACAACAACAACTAAGCCTCACATTTCAAACAAGTTGGGGTTGGCTATAAGACTCCTCACCGACCATATTTCTCCATTTAAACTCAAAATGAAAGTGGAAATTAAGTTTGATATATATAAATAATAGGAAATAGTAATAATATTATCAACATTAAAAACTCTCTATCATTCCCAATGAGTAGTTACCACCTATACGGATCTAAAAGCATATAGCTAAAAGGTAAGATCACTTAACGGATGAAGGTATGGTCTTTTCCATTGTTTTAGAATTGTACTTTATTACTTTTTGTAGTTGAAAGGAAACTTATCATATAATGTGATGGGATACATATGATATTACTCCCTCTATTCCAGTTTATATTGTAGTACTTCCTATTTAATGTGTTTCAACAAATAGAATGACAACTTTCTACATTCGAAAAAATATTAACTTAAACTTTCTATTACACCCTTAATGAGCAGCATTTATAGACATACAAATGTTTTGGTATGTTTAAGACCACAAAGTTCAAAAGTCTTACAAACTGACATGTTTAAACGCACAAGCTATAAAATGGTTCTTTTCATTCTTTAACTCTATACCGGGTTAAAAAAGGGAGATTTACAAAAATAGGACACTTCAGCATCCATTGTTACAGCCCCAATTAAACAAACAAGTGGAGTGCTAGAAATGAAAGAGTGGAAAGCACCTTCAAGAACTGAACAGGAAGTTCTCCTCTGCTCTTGTCTGAATTAGTATTTGATTTGATTTCACGAACATTAGTAAGGAAAGCGACTCTACCAGAGCGAGTACAAGCCAGCCAAGTCCCACCTGCTACTTCATCTCTTCCACCTATTATTTCAATACTTTTTTCTTCCCAACTTCCCAATGGCTTTGTTGGACTATCAATAATAACAGACAAACCAGAAAAAGAATACCCCATGAATCACAATTTGTGTGACGTAATTTGACTAGACACAAAGTTTAAGAAACAGAAACTTACCGATTGTGGTATTCATCTCTGTTGAGGAAAAGGAGGAAAGGATAGAGGGGATGAGCCTTCCATATGAATACACCTATACACATAATTGCTTTGCTTAATTTCCAAATGACACCACACTACCTTCTATTTCTGCCCGTACTCGCACTGACGTCGACTATATTTCTGGAAAGAAAGGTGTAAGATAGATGAGAAAATGACACAAAAAGTCCTCTCAAATCTCTAATAAAGAAAAGGGACTTTCCTTTTTTATTTTTTTCTCGGACAGGAATTAAGGTTAACTCCGTTTGGATGGTTGTTACTCATCATTTCATAATGTATTATATTGTATTGTATCATATATCGTATTGTGTTGCACAATATTTAGATAAACTGTTTATCGTGGTTTAATAAGTGAATATAAAGTAAAAGATAAATAGAAATATTAAATAATAAGTGGGGCATAATGAAAAAGAAAAACAAGTAACGACGCGATCCCACCAAATTGGTTGTTACATAAAATGATAGATTTCATGGTTACATAACTATGGATTTAAACGATACAATACAATCGTAATTAAAGTAGCAATCAAAACAAACGTCGTATTCATGGTTACAATACGATGGGTTACAACCATCCAAACAAGGAGGAGGAAGTAATTAGGATTTTAAAATGGGATACTCCCTCCGTCTCAATTTATGTAATATAGTTGGACTTTGCACAGAATTTAATTGCCGTCGTGAGAAGTAAAAGAGAGATTTACAAAAATAGGACATTTCAGCATCCATTGTTACACTCCCATTGAAAATCCGTTAGTTTTAGCCTAAAGAAAAGTCATCTAAGTCTCCAATAAAGAAAAGCACATCCCTTTTTTCCTTCTTTTTTATTATTTTATTTTATTTTTATTTTAAAATGGGATAATACATACTTATCCCAAAAAGTCATTTATCAAATTGGGCGATCTAATACCCTTTTATCTTTGTCGAAAGTGAATTAATCTTCTTCTTAAAGCATATATTGCCAGTCTCATATTGGGAGGTGTTCACCACTTTCCATATAATTTTGCCACATCATTGCCATATCAAGTAACATTTTTATTTTATTTTTCTACACTAATTTTTCTTCTTTTTTCACCTTTTTTTTTTTTTTTAATCTTTATCCCTTTTTGCATTTTCTGTTCACAAAATACTTCTCAAATCTTTCAAAAACTGTGCACCGATGCCAACTAAAATAATTCAAATTAACAGAAATCGTTTGCAAGCTATTCATGATGGTTTCGGACGGAGTAATACTAAAAGAACAGAGTTGGGGTTAGAGAAACGAATAAAGAGTTTGAATGTTGACCAAAACATTTGAAGCTTGAGTGGAAAAATTTGAAGCTTGATTGGAAGATCTGAGGATTGTTCGGTTGGATTAAGTTGCATATATGGGTTTAAATAGTGTTTGTGTTTTGGGTTTGCGAAATAATTATTTTGTAAAGAAAATTACTTAGACAAGAAAATGTCGCTCGCCACACGCTAGACTAGGATCTGCTAATGTATGCCAATGACCATACCCGACACCAGAATTTAACTGAAAATACTCAAAATCCACAGAAAATCATCACTACACCGGTGTATGAGCTGCAACAACCTCACCCTTCCCTTACTTTTGGCAGTTTTCTCTCTCTGATGCTTACGGTTGCGGAAGAGGATGAGAATATCGAGCTAGTAAAATAGGAATATCCAGCTAAGTTGAAGGGCATAGGGACTTTTCTTGGCGTACATTAGCAGTGCCTATGTAATGGTTCTTCTTGTCTGTAGCAGCATTATGATTAGATAGCCCGATAGATAATTGGTCAATTAGTTGGAAGTCAGTGGTCAGCACTCGGCCTAATGTAAAAATATTACTTTTTTGTTTCAATATATATTATCCTTAACCAAAAAAAAAAAAAAGAAGGTATTTTCTATGATTTATTGAAAATTATAGAGAAAAAAAGAGAGGGGCGGGAGTGATGCGGGGCAAATCGAGCAACTATCCAAGGCCAAGGAAGAGCATCTTAAGACCATTTTTAGCCGTCTCAAGACCTCCCAGGATGAGGCGGACCGCCTACAAAAAGGAGCGGACCGCCTAGTTGAAGATTAGCAAAATTTGTCTAAGTATAGAATCGGAGGCTCTCTGGATCTGGACCAGGCGGACCGCTCAGTTCCCTATGTCAACTTTTCATCTTATGCAGAGGCGAGGCGCCTCTTTTTAGGGGCGGACGGAAGAGGCGCCCCGCCCACTCCTGCTTTTGTTTGACGGGAATTCTACTTTAATTATTGTGTAATTCCTAGTTTAGCCCTACGTGGCTTATATCCTTTTAGCCCACTTTAGGGGTCTCTTAAACTTTATATCATGTGTATGGGACATCTATAAAAGGATCCTTAGTCTTTCATTTGCATTAGATTACCTTTGATGAATGATGAACACTTTGAAGAGTTGTATCTCTTGAGTTGATGAAAGAAACCCTTTTTGGTTTGAATCTTCTAGCGGATCTAGTTGAACCTCGAACCAAACCTGATCATTCTATTTGCGAGTCCCAAGTGTGACTCGAGGGTAGTTGCATAGTGTAGGCAACTCTTGACCCGAATCGAGGGTTTCATGAGACAAGTTCCTCGTGGATACCTCGTAGGGAGTTCGAGACGAGTCTCGCTCCTATCATTTTTTCGCGTTTAGTTTTTATCCTTATCATCTTGGTATTAGAGCAAGGCTCGGGATTTATTTTTATTTTTAACGGTAAAACTTGGAATATTAGACATCGTTTTAATAAGTTCAATTAATAGTTTAAAGGGTCAAATGGACCCCGATAATGGAACTGATTATATACTCGTACTCAGTGAGTTATGGGCAACATATAAATGTAATTTATTTTGGGTTTGGTTATGTGGCTTTGAACCCTGTACATTGGCCTGGCCTGCATATTGCGTCTGCGAATAAGGTATCAGGTTCCTAACCGGATTGCCCTAAGATGTGAGGAATGAAGCCTTTAGCCTAAATTGATATATTTTTCTGCTTATTGAATAGAGTGGGATAGTTTGGCAAGGAAACCAAAGGATAAAGCGGTTGTTGATTAGCCGCACTAACTTTTGGAAGAGGTAAGTGTTTATATCCATTTCTTTGGAGGCACTTGGCCTCATGGATTTTCTACCACGTGTTCCTTACGTGTGTAGTTGTTGATAGGCGTACTCATTACACCTCAGCTTTGAATGTACATTGTATATTACTCTATGGTAAGCCCTGTTGTTGGTATTGCATTGAGCATATGAGCATTGCACTCGAGTTTTGAGCATTGCATATACTTCCCGGTAATCGATGAGAGTCCTGAGCCGGTGAAGGGTCATATAAAACAATTCACGGACATTACTATCAGTGTTATAATCACACTATGAATAATGTAATCATCAATGGTCATTATCTTATTTTTCTTCACCTTGAATAATTTCTTTTTCCTGTAAAATATGTTAGAAAATATGCGAGAGATGGATATGGATATATTTATTCACGTTTTATTTAAAATACTTAATATTTAACTATAAAAATATATCAATAAATTATATCCATCAAATTCCCCCATGCTTGAATCTTTGCTCGTCCTCGAGGAAAAAGAAATTTTTTTTATTTTAATAAGAATACTATCTTCAAACTTATGATCTTTGTAGAATAGAAAATTTTTTCAAGATAAACTTCTTTCATCATGCTCAATGCAATTCTTCTTTTTATTTCACCAAATTCTTTAACTTATTTCTGAATTTTGACTTGATCAACAAGAACTTGCAGCCTTCTCCCCTTGAATCTTTCAAAATTGATAGAATTATGATCATGTATTCAATAAGTATCATAGTCTTGTCCATAGGCTTGCTCGTCATGTTCATCTCCACTAATATAGATTCAGTACTGACTTTCAAAATATTTTTAGGACTTTTCATGGCTTGTAATGTTAGGCTTCAGGCTGGTAGACTAAGGATATTTGATAGTGACTGTTTTTCTTCCAGCTTGGAGCTAACATTTCTCAAAATTTTCTCCATTCGGTAATATTTTTTTTTTTGGTCAATTTTTTTTTTCTTTTTGCTATATCATATATATTCATATGTTCACAACATTGCTTCTTTTGATAATATTTCTTCCTTTTGGTGATGTTTAATCTTTGTTCATTCAAAGCTGGAAGAAACAATAACTCTTTTTTTTTCTTTATATATATGTAAACAATATCTTTTTTTTTTTTTGGTAATATATCATGATGTAGAAAAAAATAGGATTAAGGCTTAAAGAAGGGTTCAAAAAGGTAAAAATATGTATATTTGAATTGAAAATTGAGAGGCTTGAATTGTGTATCAAAGAAGGCCTAATTTCATTTTTCAAAAATCAGTGTCATCCATTATTTCGCCTCGAAGAACATTCAGATCAAGTTCTAGCCAAGTTCATTGATTCTACCTTCTTTATGATCATAATTTTTTTTCAATTTCAATGATTTTATGAGTTGAAGATGTTTGCTCTTGCTTTCACAAAGTCAAAATCATAGACATGAAAAATCTTATGGTGAATATAAAAAGAAATAATATTGAACAGAACGAACAAAAATTTATATTGATAATTAAAAACCTACAATTAAGACCATAAATAAGAGGAAAATAGTGTATAATATATATAGATAAAAATATATAGTTAAATAAAGAACTTAAAAATTATATTTATACCAGAATAACCTCTCCCATACTTGAACGCTTCATTCTCCTGGATGAAAATATTTTTTTTTAGATAAGTGAAAGAAAGGAGGGTGAAAAAAAAATTAGAATGAAGAAGGATCAAGTGGTAGTTGGATTATATAACTATAATATAATTAAAAAAATACTATTTTATTAGTAAAATAAAAATCTTTTTGGCTTTCAAATATACGATCACAGAAGAAAGCTTGAAAGAAACTGTGACCACACATGTTCTATGTGTAATAGACTGGATTATTTTTAGACCTTATCAATCATTAGGTCCTAGTTTGAATATAAACTAGAAAATTACCTGTGCCAACATTAGATTTGGACAATGGAATGGTTAACCAACCAGTAACTTAGGCATACAGATCACCATGGAGTTACTCCTGTCTAGGTGACTCTGTTTTTGTAGAGGCCTTCATGAGATGTTCCGGTTGTACAATAATCTGGATATTGACCAGATCAATTGGTTAAGCATTTAATTAGTCAGATCTAAGTTGGACTTATGAGGCTCCATTGCTTCACCCTCAATGGCTACGGGATAAAGAACCATAGTTCTGAGTTTAACGTCGTCAGCTCGACGTAGTAACTGTGCCACGTATCATACTATCATGGTTACTGAAGGGTGTTGTTCAAAATGTCCTCCAAAGTACAATTTTAGCCTGTGACCATTGACCTTAAATTTCTCTCCTCCATTACTTTGTTGAATTTCAATTGCTCCGTATGGAGTAACATTTATAACATTGTAAGGACCTGTCCACCTGGATTTCAGTTTTCCTGGGAATAGCCTGAGACGGCTATTGTAAAGAAGTACCTGATCTCCAATTTTAAAATTTTTTGGTCGGATCAAATTGTCATGCCATTTTTTTGTTTTTTCTTTGTAAATCTTGGTATTTTCATAGGCTTCCATCCTCAGTTCATCCAACTCATTAACCTGCAAAAATCTATTTTTACCAGCAGAGGTTAAGTCAAAGTTCAATGCTTTCAGTGCCCAAAAGGCATTGTGTTCCAATTCAACAGGCAAATGGCAAGCTTTTCCAAAGACTAATTTATATGGACATGTTCCAATTGACGTTTTGAACGCCGTTCGGTATTGCCCATAATGCATCATCTAATTTTAAAGCCCAGTCTTTCCTTGAGATTCCAACAGTTTTTTCAAGAATTCTTTTTAGTTCACGGTTGGAAACCTCAACTTGCCCTTGAGTTTGAGCATGATACGGTGTTCAAGTTTTATGAGTCACACTATATTTTGACAATAAAGCAGAAAATTGCTTATTCATGAAATGAGTCCCTTGGTCACTAATGATGACTCGTGATGTGCCAAATCTGGTAAAAATATTTTTTTTGAGAAAATTGCACACTGTTCGAGCATCATTCTTTCTTGTGGGAATGACTTCAACCCATCGTGAAATATAGTCAACAGCCACAAGGATATATTCAAATGAATGAGATGAAGGAAAAGGTCCCATAAAATCTATACCCCAGACATCAAATATTTCACATACCTGAATAGATTGCAATGGCATCTCATCTCTCATTGTGATATTACCTGTTCTCTGACACCTATCACATTGTGCAACATACACACGGGCATCCTTAAAAAGTGTTGGCCAGAAGAATCCAGCTTCCAAAACCTTGAAAGCAGTTCTGTTTGCAGTATAATGTCTTCCAATTGCTCCATCATGACAATGAAACAAAATCTTTGGCATTTCATCTTCAGGTACACATCTTCTAATGATATTATCTGCACAATTCTAAACAAGTAAGGGTCATCCCATAGATAATATTTAGTATCATATATAAGTTTTTTCCTCTGTTGGTAAGAGAGATCTCTGGGTGTCCATTTTCCAACCAAGTAATTTGCAATGTCCGCAAACTAGGGTGGTTGAGTTACTACTGAGCTGACAGAAAAAATGTGTTCATCAGGAAACTCTTCTTTTATATCACTAGACTCAAGAGGAGGGTTCTCTAATCTAGACAAATGGTCAGCTACCTGATTTTCTATTCCTTTTTTGTCTTTTATCTCAAGGTCAAACTCTTGGAGAAGTAAAATCCATCTTAACAATCTAGGTCGTGCATCTTTCTTTGCTAAGAGGTATTTTAAAGCTGCATGGTCAGTAAAAACAGTGACCTTGGTTCCTATCAAATAGGAACGAAACTTATCAAAAGCAAATACTACTGCCAATAGTTCCTTTTCTGTTGTGGCATATTTGAGTTGAGCTTCATTCAATGTTCTACTGGCATAGTAAATGGGACGGAAAATTTTATCTTTTCTCTGGCCTAAAACAGCTCCAACGGCTGTATCACTAGCATCACACATGACCTCAAAAGGTTGGTTCCAATCAGGGGACACAACTATAGGGGCAGATGATAATTTCTCCTTAAGAGTGTCAAAATCTTTTATACAATATCCTGAAAAATCAAACTTAACATCTTTCATCAAAAGGTTAGTCAACGGTTTTGAATCTTTGAAAAATCTTTTATGAACCGTCTGTAAAAACCTGCATGACCTAGAAAACTTCTAATGCCTTTAACAGTTGTGGGAGGGGGTAATCCTGCTATAAAATCAATTTTTGCCTTATCAACTTCTATCCCTTTAGCAGTGATTTTATGTCCTAAAACAATTCCCTCGGTAACCATAAAATGACATTTCTCCCAATTAAGAATCAAGTTTGTCTCGTCACATCTCTTAAGAACTAAGGTCAAGTGATTAAGACAATCTTCAAATGTTTTACCAAAAAGGGTGAAATCGTCCATAAAAATTTCCAAAAAATTTTCAGTCATGTTTGAGAAAATAGCTGACATGCAACGCTGAAATGTAGCAGGTGAATTACACAAACTAAAAGGCATTCTCCTATAGGCATAGGTTCCATGAGGACATGTGAAAGTTGTCTTATCCTGATCTTCTGGTGCAATTGATATCTGGTTATACCCTGAATATCCATCAAGAAAACAGTAAAAACCATATCCTGTTACTCTTTCTAACATTTGATCAATAAATGGTAAAGGAAAATGGTCTTTTCTTGTGGCATCATTGAGACGCCTGTAATCAATACCGACTCTCCATCCTGTCACTGTTCTTGTAGGTATGAGTTCATTATTTTCATTTTTGACAACTGTCATACCTCCTTTCTTTGGTACCACCTGAACAGGACTTACCCAAGGGCTATCAGAAATGGGGTAAATAATACCTGCAGCCAAAAGTTTTATTATTTTATTTTTCACAACTTCCTGCATTGCTGGATTCAATCTCCTTTGGGGTTGGACTATTGGCTTGTAGCTATCCTCCATGAGGATTCTGTGTGTGCAAATAGCTGGACTAATGCCTTTGATGTCTGCTATAGTCCATCCTAAGGCTCCTTTGTGTGCTGTCAGTACTTCAATCAATTTATGTTCCTGTTCTGTAGTCAGAGAAGATGAAATTATCACAGGAAATAATTCAGGCTCAAGATAAACATACTTCAAATGGGAAGGGAGAATTTTGAGTTCAATTTTTGGTCGAGCATTTTCTGATAGCATTTCTCCCTCTTCTTCAGAATCATTTTCCAATATTTCAGCTTCACTTCTAATTGTCGGATCATCATCATGCCTTGTGCCAGATTGGGCCAAGCATCTTTCCAATGAGTCTGAAATCAATTGGTCATCTTTGAATTCATCTGCAAGATCACTAATCATGTCAACTGAAAAGCAAGAAGATGATGTCTCATCTCCGGGAAATTTTAGAATCTTGTGCATATAAAAAATGACTCTTTCTTCGTCTACTCTCAAAATTAGTTGTCCTTGATGGACATCTATGATTGCTCTACCTGTAGCAAGAAAAGGTCTGCCCAAAATTATTGGCTCATCAGGACATTCTTTCATTTCAAGTACTATGAAATCTACAGGGAAAACAAATTTATCTACTCTCACAAGCACATTTTCAATAATTTCCTTAGGTTTCTTAGTACTTTGATCAGCAAATTGAAGAGAGACAACAGTATTTTTTATGTCACCAAGATCCAATTTTCTAAAAATAGAAAATGACATCAGATTTATTGAAGCTCCAGAATCACAAAGTGATTTTTCAAAATATACTCCTCCCAAAGTGCATGGAATCGTAAAACTTCCTGGATCGCCAAGCTTTTGTGGTAGCTTATTTTGAAGTATAGCACTGCATTTTTCAGTAAGCATTACCACAGAAACTTCTTCTAATTTCCTTTTGCGTGACAAAATTTCTTTCAAAAATTTAGCATATGAAGGCATTTGCAATAAAGCATCAGTGAAAGGAATATTAATGTGAATCTGTTTCAGAATTTTCAAAAACTTTGCAAATTGACTATCAAGCTTTTCTCTTTTCATCTTTTGTGGAAAAGGGATTGTCACAGGGAGAGGAGTTATTTTTTCAAAATTCTTTTCATCTTTTTTCTTGATTTCATTCTCTTCTGATGGATCAGATGGTATTTCAACATTCTTACCCTTTGCTGCCTGGTGTTCAAAATGGTTCTTTTCCTGTCTGTCAGCATATGGATCATCAAGATTCTTACCTGACCGTAAGGCGATGGCCTTAAGGTGTTCCTTTAGATTTTTCTCCGTATTGCTTGGTAAGGGACCTTGAATCTTTTCTGAAACAAGAGTTGCCAATTGGCTTACCTGAATTTCCATGTTTTTGAAGGTTGAGTTTTGGCTTTCCATTTTTTCATCAGTGGCCTTAATGTACTTGTACAACAAGTCATCAAGACTTGAATGAGCTTGTTGAGGCCTTTGCTGATGTGGAGCTGCTTGTTGATATGGCCTGAAATTCGATTGCCCACGATTTTGATTTTGGTATCCAGGTGGACCCTGTGCTGTTTGCTTCTGGAAGCTTTGAGAGTTCTCAGCACCATTTGGATTGCTCCACTGAAATCCTGGATGTTTCTGTGCCATTGGGCTTAAGGGTACGGCTTGTAACCGATGACATTAGCCTGCTCATCATTCTGATTGTTTGCGCGACATTCATGGTTAAGATGGTTTCCTCCACACATGTCACAAGCCTCAGACTGGCTTGGTTGTTGTGCATTCACCTGAAAAGATTCAAACTTTTGTGCCAAGGAGGCAATCTGTTGTGTTAGTGTATTAAATGCATCTGCCTGGTTTACTGTTGCAGCCTTTTTGATGGTTACACGATCAGATGGCCACTGGATTGCATTCTCAGAAATTTCATTCAACAATTGCAATGCTTCTTCTATGGTCTTTCCCATTATGGAACCTCCTGCAGCTGCATCTATCACATTTCTAGAAGATCGTGTTAATCCGTGATAGAAAATATACAACTGCATATGTTCGTCATGATGTGGATATTTTCTTAACATTGATTTTAATCTTTCCCATGCTTGATAAACTGACTCAGTGTCAGTCTGCAAGAAATTAGAAATATCTTGTCTTAACTTTGTTGTTTTAGCAGGGAAAAAATATTTGTTCAAAAACTTTTGTGTCATCTGGTCCCATGTGGTTATAGAACCTCGAGGCAAACTTCGCAACCAAGCCTTGGCATCTCCTTTTAAAGAAAAAGGAAATAGTCTTAACTTAATTGCTTCAGGAGACACTCCATTATATTTAGCAGTTTCAACTAGTTCCAAGAAATCAATTAAAGACTATGTGGATCTTCACTTGGATCACCAGTAAAGGTGCAAGACTGTTGAATTGTTTGAATTAGGCTGGTCCTAATTTCAAAGTTATTGGCTGCTACAGGTGGGTTTCTGACACTAGATTCACAGTTAAAGTGGTCTGGTCTAGCATAATCCCTTAGGATTCTGTTTGCAGGTCTTGGTGCCACTTCATCAAACTGATCCTCTACATAGATTGGTGGTGGGACTCCCAATGGGTTATTGTCATCTCCTAATTGGTGTTCCATTTTATCACAAATTACGTTTTGAAAAGATGATGGTTGTCCTTTCCTACGTAATCGCAAAGACCTTTCAATTTAGTAAAATAGTAACAAAGTATAAAGGAAATATTAGTAGGAATAGATAAATTATTAATATTAATTATAGCAGTAGAAGTACTGGTAAATAACAAAGGCAGAACTTACAAAGATGATAAAAATAGTAGGTAACTAAGCAAAACTAATATTACGATAGTGTTATTATTCTAGATGACAAAATAAACCAATATTGATAATAAAAATAGATAAATGGAAAAAATAAAATGACTAGAGCATTTTTTTTTTTTTGGTAAGTAAACGAATTTATTACCAAGCATTTAAAGTTCAAAATACAGTTACCAGCCTAACTAGCATCTTGTGCTTTCCTAACAGCTCTTATTACATATTCCTCTTAACATTAACAGTAAAAATCTAGCCTATTAAGTATCTTGCTCAGCCGGCTCCTGGTGCTTCCTCTGTAGTGCATTTCTTGTATAATCGTGCGAACAATGGAGTCACTCTCTCTCGTCAGCTGCTGAAAGACTCGCATTTTCCTTTCCTTCCACACATGATAAATTGTTTCTGCAACTGCCATTCTATAGATTTCAGCTTCAGACTTTTTGCTCCTAGCATGTTTCACAGCCCAGTCGACTTCAGCATTCCAGTCTAGTGCCTGCCTGTGTATACCTTGCCATATCAGAATCCTTTCCCAGATGGTCTTTGATACTGGGCAAAGGAAGAAAAGGTGATCATGGGTTTCCATTTCCTTTTGACAGAGTGGGAATTGGGCACAATCCACAATATTCCATTTCATCAACCTATCTCTACTGGCCAACCTCCTATGTAGTGCCAACAATAGGATGAAGTGCATTTTTGGGTGGCTAAAATTGTTGCAGATCAGCCTTCTCCATGGTGCCTTTGCCAGATCCCCCCTCATAGATGTGTATACTCTCTTTATAGAGAATTTTTCAATTCTATGTAGCTCATCTTCCTCAAGCAGCCCATCCAGGAACTTCTTTGCACTTAGTATCTTCTGCACCATCCATGAAGCCTGCTTTGCTTGAACTTGCCATATAGGTTTCCCTTTAATGTAATAAGTGTGCACCTACTGAACCCAGAGTCTATCTTTCTTCTTGCTGAGACACCACAGCAGCTTGCATATGGCTGCCTTGTTCCATTGCTGAATGTCAATCAGGTTCAGTCCTCCTGCTACTTTAGATTGGCATAGCTTTTCCCATGACATGAGAGCTTTTTTTGATGGAGATACTTGACCAGTCCATAGAAACTTCCTACACATGCTCTCCACCATTTGAACAATCTTCTTAGGTAGCACAAAGATCTGAGACCAAAATGTCTGCATAGAAAATAACACTGACTTGATTAGTTGGATCCTTCCTCCATAGGAGAGGAATTTATTGGTCCAGGATGTGATCTGATTCATCATCTTGTCCAGCAAAGGCTGGCATTGGCCTATTGAGAGTTTCTTTGAGCTAAGGGGGACACCAAGGTATCTAAATGGCAGCTCAGCTTTGACAAAGCCTAAGCTGCTTAATATTTCATTCTGTGTCTGCATGTCCACACCCCCAAAATAGATGGAACTCTTCTCTGTGTTGGCCTGTAGTCCTGAAGCAAGTGAGAATTCTTGGAAACTTTGGAAAAGGAGCTGGGCAGAGATAAGATCTCCTCTGCAGAACATCAGTAAGTCATCAGCAAAGCTTAATTGGATTATCTTCAGTCTTTCACATCTAGGGTGAAAATTAAAGTCAGGGTTCTTGTCTAGCTGCTTGAATCTTCTGGTCAGATATTCCATAGCAAGCACAAACAAAAAGGGTGACATAGGGTCACCTTACCTCAGTCCTTTCCTGGCTGGGAAGGGTTTGGTAGGCTTGCCATTTACTAGAAAGGAGTAGGATACAGTTGTTACACACTGTAGTATCCACTTCACAAATCTGGCAGGAAAGCTAAGGCAATGCAGGATCTGTTCTAGGTATGGCCATTCAACAGAGTCATAAGCCTTCTTCATATCAACTTTGGGCATGCATCTGGGGGATGTACCCTTCCTGTTATATCTCTTCACTAGTTCATGACTTAGGATTATACTGTCAGTGATTACTCTCCCTGGCACAAATGCAGATTGGTTCCTATCCACTAAATGGTCCATTACTGCTTGCATCCTCTTTATGAGTATTTTGGAAATGATTTTATAGAGGGTAGTGCAACATGATATGGGCCTGAATTCAGCAACTTTGGAGAGGTGTTTAACCTTTTGAATCAGGGTTACTGTGGTGCAATTTATGGGGGTGTACAGCTTATCTGTTGAGAAGAAGTGAAGTACAGCTGCAGTAACCTCCTCTCCAATTATTGGCCATGCCTTCTTGAAGAAGTAGGCATTCATGCCATCACATCCAGGGGCTTTCAGATCTCCTATATCAAAAACTGCTCTTTTAATTTCCTCAGGAGTAACAGGTTGCACTAGACTCAGTTGTTGCTCCCTATTGAGTTGTGCTCCATCTCTCATTATGCTTAGGTGAATTGCAGGTATTTGTTCAGCAGCTGTACCTAATAGCTTCCCATAAAACTCTAGAATCTCCTTCTCAATGTGTTCCTGCTTGTTCACAATAGTGCCATCAGCTGCAATTAGTCTGGTAATCTTGTTTTGGGCTCTCCTATTCTTCACATTAGCATAGAAAAAGGATGTGTTAGCATCCCCCAGCTTCAACCACTACACCCTTGATTTCTGTCTCATCACACTCTCTTCTATGTTTGCCCATTTCTCAAGCTCCAGTTTTACTATCTTCTCAGTTAGGACTAGCTCAGGTTGCATCTCCTCTCTTAGTGTACTTTGTATTTCCTCCAGCTGGGCTCTCAATATGTTCAGCTTTTTATCAATAGTGCTTCCTTCCTTTCCTGTTAAGTTCTTGAGGCCCATTTTAACCTGTTTTATCTTCTGCTAGATGATCTTCATAGGATGGCCATGTTGCGGTTGGGTCCAAGCATTAGCTACTACAGTGGAAAAGTCAGCATGATCAGTAAGGTTGTTATAGAACCTGAAAGGCTTAGGTCTTGTTGGTCTCTCTTCTTCCACTAGAATGCTTAGGGGTGAATGGTCAGAACACCCTGTGTTCATTACTATCACTTCAAAGATTTCCATTTCTTGCAGCTACTGTGCATTAACAATTGCCCTGTCAATTCTTGTGCATACATGCCCATTGGACCAAGTGTAATAAGCTCCTACTGCTTTAAGTTCAGCAGACCCAGTATCAAGCATGTACTCCCTCATGTCTTTCATTTCTGACTCTTGCAGGGGGTTGCCCAGGATTCTGTCTTCACTATTCATAACAGCATTATAGTCACCCAAAGCCAGCCAGGGTCCCTGACACATTCCATTTAGTACTCTTAGCTGTGCCCATAGTTCTTTCCTGTCTTCAACTGTATGCAAGCCATATATAGCAGATAGATTGAACCTCTTGTTTTGCCTCCTGAGCTTAGCTTCTCTATGGATACATTGGTCTGATTTATGCAGGGGGTAAATTCTACTATCTGGGGGTCCCATATCATTAGTATCCTTCCTCTTGGGCTCTGCTGCAGGTTTGAGCACCAGTGCCAGCTAGCCTCCATTTTTTGCACTACTTTTTGCATTTTCTCTTCTTCTTTTATTCTGTGCTCCAAGATTATAACTAAAGCTACTTTATTCTTCCTAAGAAATAACTTTAACTCCTTTTGCTTATAAAGCTTATTTAGACCTCTAATATTCCAGGAGACCAAGTTCATGCTATTATCTGGTTGGGGGGCCCTCTATCTCTACCCTCCTTACTCCTCAGATCCTCTCCTGCATTTCCTTTATCCCCATTTGTCTGCGGAGTAGTGGTCTCAGTCAGTGAGCTGAAAGTATTTCCCATCTGCAGTGTTTTCTCTTTAGTTGTTGGGCTTATGTAGCCTTTTGTGCCTGCTTTGCCTGTTACCTGCCTCCAACTGTTAGCTGGAATAGTTTGTTGCTCAAGCTGAGTTTCTTCTTGTCTTGGC
Organism: Petunia axillaris subsp. axillaris; assembly: GCA_029990575.1. Classification (NCBI taxonomy): domain Eukaryota; kingdom Viridiplantae; phylum Streptophyta; class Magnoliopsida; order Solanales; family Solanaceae; genus Petunia; species Petunia axillaris. The sequence continues at coordinate 147,584,320 of JARKNS010000004.1, forward strand.
CTGTCCCCTGCACCCTGAACCTTTGGAGGCTGGCCTGCATTCTGTATTGTCTTTGGCCCTGTAGTTTGAGCTACTTTAGGAGCCGATACAGTTTTGCTAACCCACTGTGTCTTCTGTTCAGTCTGCTTGGGTTTTTGGTCTTGGGATTCATTGTCCTTCTCTTGAGCTTTACACTTATGCCCCACTCTGTAGACATACTTGACAATAGAGGGGCTCCCATTCATAGCTTATAGCTTGTTCAAATACCCTGCCATTTGTAGCTCACAAGTGACATCCATTTGCACCAGTAGCCTAGCATATGAGATCCTTGCTATGCTTGATGTGCATTCATCCGCATATATTGGAACCCCCAGGGCACTCCCAATTTTACTCAAGGAGTTTAAACTCTGATAGTTCAGGATTACTGGCTTACTAAATATAGAATATGGCCCTGAGCACATCACTGCATCCCTATCTTCTATGGAACTAAACTTGATCACAAAGTAGTCATTGTTATGGTAGTACACCCTTAGTTTAGAGACAAAGTTCCATTGAGTAGCCATAAACCTATCTAGGGCAGCAAAAGTGGGGGATTCTCCTAGGACATACATGATTAGGGCACATTGCCATTTCCTTTTTTCTAGCTCAATATCTTCCTTACTTAGCTCTACAATTTTTTCACCTTCTTTCACACTCGGAGCAATGAAGCTCGGTTCTTACCTCGCGCAGCCAGCCGATTATCAGTGAACAAGCTATTCCATTGTTTCTTCCTTGCTTCCGTGTCAGTTGGTTTGTTCACCCCTGCATCTTTTCCTTCACTTCCTTCCTTGATTATCCCTATTTGAACATTTTGCGTGAGGTCAAGTTTCCTTTGTGTCTATTTAGTATGGGCCATGTTAATTTCAGTGATTTCAGAGTTGACAGCTTCCATTTGGTTATCATCTAAGCTGGATCCGGTTAGTTTGTTAAATTGGGCGTGAGATTGTTTCGATGAGCTTGCTTGATTCTCTCCTATAGGTTTTGGTGTTGCCATTACGTTTGAGGTTTGAGCTAAGATTGGCCAATCCTCCAGCAGACTTTCCTCCACCAGATTCTTGCTAGTACTTTGGTTGTAATTTTGTTCTACTATGTTGGATTGAGCTTCCTTCCTCGTCATTTTGTTCTTCATTGTGGTCTTTGTTTTTGTTTTCTTGGCCGAGTTGCGAGGCCGGCCTCGTGGCATTTTCCGGTGGGCGCACTTTAGCAAAGCACGCTATCGTGCGCCGAGAGAAAACTCATTGTGCTTATCATAGCTTTTGCTAAAGTTAAAATGACTAGAGCATTAGTAATAGTAATAACGAAATAAGTAACATAACTCTAAAAAGTATAGTACTTTTACTTGTAGTGATATAGTTCAGTGAGCTATAATGATGATAAAGAAAAATAATAGACAGTAGTATGATACAGTGGATCGAAGTACTAACAAAATATTAGAGAAGAAAAAAAATAAAATAAAAAAAACTTAATGAAAAAAAATTGTTATTCTGTTTATGGCAACTAATAATATACTATATATAAAAACACGTTTTTGTGTACTACAATAGTAGTATAGCTATATTATTAATGCTAACTGAAAGTGTTAAGGACTAGTGAAAGAAAACAATATTAGCTAACAACGAAAAGAGATGGAATATACTAATACCGAAAAACGTAGAAATAGTAATTGTACTATTTTTTTTTGTTTCAAGTAACTTATAAAATAATAATGAAGTTCATAATACTGCTAATAGTAAGAGAAGAAGAATGATGATGATAAAGTAGTAGGTAGTACTACTTAACAAGGAGAAATAAATATGATACTACTATTACAAAAAAAAAATAATTAAAACAAAATATAGAAACAAGAAAAAAAAAATAGCTGATGATAACAGTAATACTATAGATATATGTGTATATAAAAAAAATGAAAATATTAGAAGCAGTGTGTAGCTTTACTTACAAGGAGATAAATTTAATATAGTGAGAGCTATAGTACTATTTAGTAAATAATAATAGTAGTAGTGGATAGTATGCAATAATAGTTCTTACGACATTGACGAAGAAAAAGATGATGAGATAGATTGTACTAGATAGAAATAGTAAATAGTATAAAAATAAAGTAGTTAGTTGTAATAGTAGTGTTGAGGTAGTTAAACTGATGATAGAAAAGATAGTGATTGATAGATAGTACTAGAATACAATAGGTAGAAACACTTAAAATAAGAGTTACTATAACTTATAAGATAGATAGTTACACTAGAGCAAAACGTACCAAAAGAACGTAGGGTGATCTAAGTAGAAAAAAAAAACGTAAGTAGAAAGAAACAAGGGATTTTTACCCCACATAACCATTCCCAACCCTTATCCACTTTTTGTAACAATATTTTGTCCTTTCTTTCTTTTCCTAGCATATTTATTAAATATAATTTGATGATATAAATATTTAAAAAATATGAGACAAATATATATGTGTATAGAAGGTATATATACAAAATATCAATCTATTATATTTGATATTTTAATTATAAATTAAATTTTAAATATAAATATTGTGGCTATATTATGTTAGTGCTAAATGACTTGTTAATATGAAATATTGTGGGCTATTTATATGGAAATTCCGAGAAACAATGAAAAGATGATATAGGAGCAAATAAAATAGGATATTTTATTAGGAAATAGTAAAGGAGATAATAATGATAGTAAAAAAGAAGTTAAACTCATAATAAGAAAAGATGGTGATAGGAACAAAACACAAAACTTATAAGTATTGCTAGTGGGCAAACCCTGATATAATACTGTGAGATGCCAAAGGTCAGCAGCAGTAATAATAATAATAATAATAATAATAATAATAATAATAACAATAATAATAATAATAAAAGAAATGAAATCGTTAGAAACACAAATGAAAATGTTAGGATCAAATATAATACCGTTAGAGGTTAGTAATCAGTAGTTCAAATTATAGTAGTATTTATTAGATCAAGTTAATATTAATTATATTAATAAGTCCTCAAATTAGTAATCAAATATTTAGTCCGAAGTAGATGTACGCCAATCCCCGGCAACGGCGCCAAAAATTTAACGAGGTCCAAAGTGCATAGGAATTGTCTGCTCGTTCTTGTCAAATTCTAATATAGTTTAAGATATCGTCCCATAGAGATTGGGTATTCTATGCTACGGGCTTGTAGTATTTTAATTACTATTTGAGAGAATCAAATTGATGAAAAGTGAGTTTTAGTTTAAATTTTGCTTAAATTAAATTAAAGAACTTCTGGAAGATTTCAAATTTAAAAGGAGTTGGGAATCGTTGAATTCACTTGGTAATACTTATAATAAATATCTCAGTTTTGACATGTATTTCTCTTAAGAATAATTGCTTATTGCTAATTCAATTATATTTTGCTCACTAAGAAAATAATCAATTAGTAACACTCCGTGAGGTTATGCATATTAATCAAATTATAACTAGTGACGATTAAACCGAAAATTTTTCTTGCCTGAATTGTGCTAAAAAGATAGTAAAAACTTCGTGAGAATATTTTTACGGAAAATCAATAATCTTACCTACAACAATTCCTCCGTGAGAATTAAAACTGAGGTAAACAAGATTACAGACTTGGAAAAATAGTTTTTACTCTACTACTTTATTCATCAGTTATCATACATTAATTTTGCTCCGTGAGAATTACAAAATTAATATAACAATAACCTAGATATAAAATAGACGGATGTGAAAATAAAGATTTAGTAAAAACTATAATTCTAGCACAGTGTTAAAATGTGATTAAAAACTTCAGGCTAAGCATGTATTAAAACTGAGATACGTATTATAAATATTACCGAGTTTCATCAACTATCCTAACAAAAGAGATTACTCTATTATGGAGTAAGAAAAACTTTAAAAATATAAAGACTAGGAAGAAGTAGTATTTCTTCTATAAAAGAAAACTACAAAAGCTTAATGTTATAAAAGACAAAGAAAGAAAAAGAGCAAGAGAAAGTAGTTCTCTGCAAGATGAAAATTTGATACCTTTCCATACAAAGTTTACTACCTATTTATAGATAAATTCCAAAGCCAAAGTTCTTTCTAAGATGTCATATCTTAAGGTGGTAGGAAAATTTTCAAGATGGCCAAGGTGAGTTGGGTTTAGATGACAATTTCAAAGATTCATACGTAGTCATTTCATGAACTTTCTTCCGCTTGCACTTTTATTCTTCAGCATAAAATAATTCACGGACATTACTATCAGTGTTATAATCACACTATGAATAATGTAATCATCAATGGTCATTCCCTTATTTTTCTTCACCTTGAATAATTTATTCTTCCTGCAAAATATGTTAGAAAATATGCGAGAGATGGATATATTTATTCACGTTTTATTTAAAATACTTAATGTTTAACTATAAAAATATATCAATAAATTATATCCATCAATTTTCTCTTTAGTTTCTTGTGTTTGAAGTTATTGAAAAGAAGAAAAAATAAAAAAATTTAAAAAGTTGAAAATCCAAAAATTGGGCATATCTTGTTGGTGTGATTGAATCTTGATATGGATGTTATTGGAGATTGATCCTTGTTGAAAACCCATCGATTTGGTACCAACAACTCTCGATTTGGAGTTGTAAAACAAGATTTGAAAATTTGAAACCCTTGTTCTTGAAAACCCTTGCTAGGAACTTGATGAACATTGGAATTTGATTGTTTTTTATTGGGGTTTGATAAAAATTATTGGGGTTTGATTATAGTGGTTGAAAACACAATTGGGCACCTTCCGACTGATAAAACATCTTGAAAATTGTTGGATTTTTGGGTGCTAAAACCAAGAAACACGAAGTTGGACTGTGCTGAAGAACACAATAGGCGGGGCGCCTAGATACAGAGGCGGACCGCCACTGTTTGGTGAATTCTTTGAACTTTGGGTGGCAGGGTGCCTAGTAACAGAGGCGGACCGCCCACTTTTCACTGCAGAAAAACGGGCAGACCGCCCACTCTGAAGGGGTGGGGCGCCTGTTTGGGAAAATTGTTGGTTTGGGTAGTTTGACCTAGGTTCTCTTGTTTTTTTTGCTTGCATAACATCTAACTAGTACTTCTTTAAGTAACTTTCCCACTTAATTGGTACTAGTCCTTTGAGCTTTTAGACAACTCGTGCCCAGTTAGAAGAGTAGAATTCGAAGAAGACTCGTAGAATCTTTTTACTCAAGTCCTAACTTTAAAGAGCTTATCGTTCATTGAGTCACATAAACTCCACTCATCCCGGAGGACACTTGACTTATGGATTGATTGATTAAGTTGAGGTTTGTTGATCAACTACGTAAAGCTTCTAGATTCAAACTTGAGTGAAATATCCACCACTACTAAATGAGTGAACCGAGTGACATACAAGTGAGGGTGTGAGTGAGGTGATTTCACTAACATTTGTTCATTTTGTAGGTACAATAGCCAATGAGGGAAATGACCCCATGAAGAAAGCCTTGGAAACTATCATGTCCAAGTTGGAGGACATAACGTTGAGACTTGAGAACGTTGAAAGGAGGACCCCGAGCGTCCAAATTGAATATGGAGAAGGGACAAGCCGAGGTTCTACTATGACTCCAGGACACTTTGTGGAGATAGTTAAGAAATATGATGTGGCTCCACAAGAGCGTGTGTTGGGCAATCCCCAACAAGTGGGCATTCCCCACAACTTGGGCAATCCCCAAGGAAATGCTCCACTTCCAAGACCCGTTCGATATGTTCCACCTCTTGAGCAAGTTAATGAAGCTCAAGAAGGGGAGGAAGCCGAGTATGGTGAAGATTCCTATGAGTATGATGCTCACTATCAACCTAGGCGAGCAATGAGTTGGGGTCGTAATGTGGATAGGGGTAGAGGCCGAGGTCGAGGGCCACCCATGGGATATGTTGGAGGGAATGCTAGGAGGGATTATGAAGCTTATGGTGACCACTATGGAGGCCAACCGGAGCCTCACCGTGGAGGTCGTGACAACAATAACCTCAATAGTGTTAAGCTTAACCTTCCTACCTTTAATGGAACTTGTGATCCGGAAAAATAAATGGAACGGGTACTACTAATGGAGAGAGTGTTTGACATAAATGAAATGACCGAGGAGAAGAAAGGCACCTATGCTATTTCAACCTTTGAGACCTATGCTTCTACTTGGTGGGAGTTCATGAAAAGGTCAAGAAGAAGGATGTGATTGCATGCGAATGTGACTTGGGATAAGTTGAAAGGTCTCATGAATACCAAGTATGTGACTCCAAGGTATCGTCAAAAGCAACTTAAGAAGCTTTATGAGCTAAAGAAAAGTGTCAAGACGGTTCATGAGTACTATGATGACTTTGAAAAGATCCCGATGGCTTTGGATATGGATACTGAAAATAAAGAACAAGTCGTGATCCGTTTCAAGAATGGATTGAACTATGGTATAGCCTCTCAATTGAGGTTGCGTGCTTATCATTCACTTCAAGATGTCTTTGAAAATGTACTTGAAGCCGAGACATGGCTCAAGGAAGAGAAGTCCACCCACTATAAGAGTGCTACTCCTACTCCCATGAGTAATCCAGAGGAGTGGAAGACTCCAAATGCAAATTTTCCAAGTGCAAGTGGTGCAAGTTCTTGTAAAGAAGTGAAGAAGTCGTATGAGAAGTCTACACCACATGTGTAAGCTCTTGTGTAGGTACAATTGAAGACAAGCCATTAGAGCCTCAACCATGTGCTTGGAAGGAAAGACAAGAGGATAAAAATCTTCAATGTAAGCTTCATAAGGAGGAGTTGCATATGACACTTCAAGCCTTGTGATTGATCAAGGAAGTACTTAAAATGTAAGTGTTGCTTCATCTTTTCATTAACCTACTAGTTACTTTTCTTGTGATGACTTAACGCTAGATGGTGCTTGTGATGCGTCTAGTGAATATGCCACTAGTGAAGAGTCTAGTAGTCAACTTGAGTGTGCTTGTGTAACACTAGTTGAGAGAGATTCTATGCCACATCATGATGTGAGCTCATTGTTCAATGAACCTCTTCCTAGTGTAGATTTGATAGTTGACATTGATTGTGACCTTTGCTATGGCACACCATGAATCTTTGACAAAGGGGAAGATGAGATATTTGATCATACCCTTATTGATATGCTTCTATTTGGTGGACCTATGTGTTATGGTAAGGATGGTAGTGACCTTGAGGAGTCCAAATTACATGAATTGGACAAGGTTGTCTATGATGACTCCTCAAGTGAGAGTAATAAACCTAGTCTTGATATCTTGCCTATGCTTGTTCATGAAATTAAGATGCTTACTTTTACTAATCCATTGTTTGAAAGAAACTTCTTTTGTGGTAGTGACTTGTATCAGACTAGGATTGGTAGTAAAATGGAACCTCCATGATGTGAAACGCACACGCAAGTATATGTGGTCGACAAGTAATAAAGTGATAAATTGAGTATCGTTCCCACGAGGACTATGTAGACTAATACTTAACAAACAATTTCTAAACAAACTATTCAGGGATCTTTTTCTTTGATTGTGAGAGTTTTAGTAACTAAAAAGCAGTAATTAAAGTGCTAGAAGTGTGGTCAAGCAATGGTGCAAACTTTGGTTGTTAACAATATTAAGAGGACGGTCCAGGGTCAGAGTTACGAACAATCCAGTTGAGTTTTCCAATTGATTCCACTTCTTAAATCCCGGGTTACTAACTGACAGAGTAAATGTAACTGTGAAAACCTTTCAGTTCTTCACAGTCTATGCAGGCTACTTCAACCCCTATATGTCTATGAGTTAAATCACATGCACGCATTAACGAATTCTGTAATGAGTTAAACTAGGCGAGCAAGTATATGTCTATCCTACTCACAAATTGGTTCCACGATGCCCAGGTTCACAAACTAGTTCTATTCTTTCTTATTACGTAATTAAATTACCTCTTTCGAGTTCAATCTAAAAACTATAGATAATGCATAATTATCGAGCTCTAACAATTATACAAGTGAAATCAAGAAAGAATAAGCAACCCGTTATGGGATTCAATTAATGGGAATCAATCTTCAAACAATCAACTTTCATGTAATACTCTAACCCTAGAACGTAATATTTAGCCACACATATTCATAATCACAAGGCAATGAATTGATGAAATAATGATGTAATTGATGTAATAGATGAAAGATTAGGAATAAACCCTTGTTCAATGAAGTATGGTGCTCTCAAATTGCTCCAAAGTATGAACTCCTCTAAAAAATTAAGTAAAATAGTATTTATAAGGTTTACAAAGGCCTGGTAATAAGTTAGACCTAAGCCTAGACGAAATAGGAAGTTAAAATACACTCCAGGGGCGCTATAACGGGCGCCCCGCGCCCACGACCGCGCCTAGACAACCAGAAGACGTCGAACACTCACCTCTTTGGCTCCGCAGTGCATGGGAAAATGCACCAGGCAGTGGAGCGCGATAAGGGGTGCGGCGCGTGGCCTATAGCGCCAGGCAAAAACTGCACCTCCTTGCTCCACAACTCGCCTCGTGTGGTGCCTTCGTGTGCTCAATCCAATCCTCAATCAATTTCCAATCATTCCTTGCTCAATCACGCTCCTAAAAGCTCTAAATGCACTGCATAACAACCTACATACGCACGACATAAAATCAGTGCAAAACCACATTCATAAACTATAAAACGAGCGAATAACAAACTCAAATATGCGGAAATATTAAGGAAACATTGGCATAAAATGCCAAACATCACCACCCCACACTTGAACCTTTGCTCGCCCTTGAGCAAGTCACAACTAACTTCCCAACCTAGGTAGAACAGGTCTGCCTATGACTATGGTTGATGCCGATTATTGAACAAATGCACATATGTCTACTATGGATCCATCAACATGCCAACAATTTAACAAACTCAAAAATATGAGAACAACCACCCCAAAATAGCTTAAATGCACAAACTCAACTTATTGCAACCATGCTCCCACAAAATCACACATATCTACTCAACACAGAAGCCATCAACTTCACCTATTTCATGCAAACCATGTGCCCTCACCAATATGAAGCAAAAGAGTGTCCCCCAAAGATCACTCACAACAATAAATATCATGAATAGAATGGGGACAATAACAAACGAATTCACTCACTCTCATGAAAGTCTCACATGTCACACACAATGTACCATAGGCTTGTCCGTAGTGTAGGACTCCGCTAATGTAAGCTCACTCCAATCGGGATTAACTAGAACTTTAAAAAGATTGTAATGTAGGCTAAGCACTTTAATAAATCACAATTATTTCAAACATAATTCTCATCAACGCCTCCCAATCAACAACTATCACACACACACCTTCTCAACAAGTAGCAATATTTTATTTTAAGCACACACTAGCAAGGAATGGGTATTCTTCTCTTTTTATTTATTTTTCCACAATTTTTTTTCTTTCTTTTCAACTTTGCTCTTTTTTTTTTTCTTTTCTTTTTCAATTTCATTATTTTCCAACCTTGCCAATACTCATAAACAACTACTACACAATTCATTCAAATATTCCCCGTCATTAGTTCCACTCAAAAACCTCCCAATATTCAACCGCAACTCCACAATAATATCACAATATCAATTAAAGTGCTTAAGGAGTAAAGGGCCAAAAGAGAACAATTTAGAACAAGTGGGTAGGCTTGGGGTGTGGGTGCCAATAAAAAGGTCAAAAAATTTACAAAAATCAAGTCAAGGTGTATATGTAAGGGTAGGCAAATCAAAAGAAAGCCTTGTATCATTTCCCGACTAGAGCAAACCTAGGATTTCGCTTTGCACACACACGGGGCAAGTTCTAGACATTAATATGCAACAATGGAGCAAACAAGAATATGCCTCACACACACATTGCACATGATCCACACAAAAAGGCTCCATCAACAACTCTCAATCAAGCATTTAGAGTGCAACTTGCGGAAAATTAAGCACTAATGCACAAAGGTTCACAATAAAGTCAAGCAAGTGGACTCAAGCATCTCAACGGGGTCGTTCCAATCTTTTCCTAGGCATGCATCACAATTTAAAACCCAAGGACACCACAAATAGCACATGCAATCAATTCAAGTCCACCGGTATCAAACAAATCAAAGGCACCTAGCATTCTACCTATTTCCTTCGTCTAAGGTCACCTCTACTAACTATTCTAATCCTAAAAATAAAAAAACTACCCGGTTCAAAGGTCTCCCCGTGGAAAAGAACCGAGGTCATAAGAAAAACCACGGGGCGGATGACATGTACCACTAATAAACCTAAAAGGAAAATCTTTTTGGAATTTTTAATTGGTTTTCTAATTTTTTTTCAATTTTTTTCATATATTAAACCAAGAAACAAATCAAAATAAAGTCAAGTGACAAAAGAAAATCCTACGGTACATGTATCCCTAACCTCAAAAATAGATAAAGGGCAGTACCCCACCCCACACTTAAACTAAGCAATGTCCTCAGTGCGATAAAGAAGTAAGTGCAAAAGTAAAGAAAACTGCCCTGAAATCCAGCTGACCAACACTGGGTGGTGCGCAGGAGTGCGGACCTAGTCCTCCTCCTCATCAGAGCCACCGCCCTCAGCATCAGTCTCCACAGCCTCACTATCCGGATCACGATCGACAATCTCCGAATCAGTGTTCTCATCCTCCTTCGGAGGCATCTCTACTGCTCGAGTCATGCCTAGCAGGCATCTCGAGGTATCTAGTAAAGGCACAGTGCGATCAATAGTCGTCATGTCCACGCCAGACTGCCGGGCCATCTGCTCCATCATCAAATACTGACGTGCCGACAAGTTGGCGTCTGTGTCCCGCCACTCGTCAGCCGTCAGTCTCACAGGTGCAGTAGTAGTCACACCCTTTACCGAGGCAATATCAAACGGCTTCCCGATGTCAGGGACAATGTGATCCCCGATCTCATCCACTGGAACTCCATCCTGCTCCAAATACCGGGTAAGGATGTTCCCAAAGTACACACGGCTACATGACTGCAACTCCCATTGCTCTTTCATCACTCGCAACATGTAGTAGCCGATGTTAACCGGCCTCCCGGTCATAAAAAAGTACACCATGCACGCCCGAGTCTTGGTGACCTCGGAATAATGAGATGATGGCAAGATGCGTGCATTTATAAATCTCATCCACACGCGAGCCGGTTTCAGAAACTGCGAGAAGAACATGTATTTGTGTCTTCCGGACACACTTCGCTCCTACTTATGAGTGGAGCTCTCACCACAGAGTGTATCCCACAGAGCCTTATAGTCAGGCTTCCTAATGAATTCTCTCATCTCATCATACTCAGGGTCCTCGACCCCCAAGAAGGCATTCAATGTCGTGTGGTCTAACTTCACCTTCACCCCCCGCACAGTGATGATGTCATCCTCCTTCCACGCCTCCTCCGGCTCCCAATTTGCGTAGAGTTCTTGCACTAAGTCAAGGTTGGCATGCCCCGAACTCTCAAATACCGAGTCCCAATGTAAAGCAAGTATCGCATCGGCCACCCCTCGAAATTTTTGCATCACCCTCCGCTTGTCAATTGCTTGCTCGGGAATGTATCCCGCAAGCTTCACATTTTTATACCAAGTTTGGCACTCACCTTTCTTCACAAAAGTGAGGCCATATCGTGTCTTTCCCCCGGGCCTTGGTATAAGAACCGCGTCCTTAGGGATTCTTGCCTTGGCCTTTGCCTTTGGTTTGGCCTTGGGCTTGGCCGGTGCCTTGCCCTTTTGCTTGGTAGAAGAAGGCCCGGCTTGGAGTGCTTTCCTTGGGGCCGGGGCGGATGAAGAACTTGGTTTATGAGGTGTGACAACCATGGTACCTACACAAACAAAAAGATCAATGTGAGATGTCAAATTAAGCACCAAAAATTCAATTTAAGCTCAAATGGTAGGGTACCACCCCACACTTATCACTCACTCTATGTGTCAATCACTCAACTCAATAGCACAAGCAACCCCACACTTAGACAAAACTAGCTTTGTACAAAATATACCACGTTTGTGGTTATCAAGATCAAGCTAGTGCGGGTGCATAATAGCCAATATTTATGTGTGTGAGACACTTAATGGTCATAATAAGCCTAAGGATTGCATTGCTACTCAAGAATTCACAATGGTATACAATTTTCATGATTGAGGCTTTTTCACAAACACTTGGTGTGCACACTTTTAAACTTGCAAGTTCAATGATTTTTGTAATGTGCTAACCTCCCAAATTATTGGGAGATCTCTTTTTACAAGTACACAAGTTAACTATCAAGCACAAAGATCAATTTAAGAACTTCAAGAGTAATATTCACATATGAGCTTGCAACTAGTTAAGAAACCTACCATGGAAAAAATTAGTTCATCTTACACGTAATGGAGAGAGAAAAGTAGGAATTTACTTACTTGAAAGTGTTAGAATGAATTGCAACAATATTGTGAATGATTCCAAGAGTTAGAGATGATTTGGGGAGTGTTTAGGGATTGATTAGAGATAAAATAGTGAAGAAAAGGGGGTAGGAATCGGGTATAAGGGGGATGGGGAAACCGGGTCGCAGGTTAAAACCTGTTTGACCCGGATTTTTTTTAAAAAATTGGCCGGGCGCCTTCACCTCCGCGGCGCGCCCCTACCGCGTGAGCCAAAATCGAGCTACTGGGAGCCCTGGCGCGTTGGGAGGCGCGGGGTGCTCCCAAACGCGCCTAGGCTTGTGCTTCAGCTTTTCATTTTTCGCGTTGGGAGGCGCGGGGCACTCCTAAATGCGCCCGAACACGTTGTTTTGCACCAAATTTCGATTCCAAGTGCGAACCCAAGCGTGGGACATGTCTCAAGGCGTCCCGTGCCCCTCAATACATTAATTTCACCTCGTTAGCACTCTCGATACCTACAAAAAACGACACATAAAAACAAAAACTACGTGACACTATAAAACAAAAATTAACTAAACTATTACAAGTACAAACTCGGGTTGCCTTCCGAGAAGCGTCTTATTTAACGTCGTGGCACGATGAGTATCAATCAAGGATCCCTCAAAGTAATGGAAGTACGGTGATTCACCGAACCTTCCCAATAATGCTTCACCGTTTGGCCATTTACCAAGAATGTTTTCTCAGAATCTGGGGCTCTCAATTCAACCGCTCCATGTGCGGTAACACGAACTACTTCAAACGGCCATGACCATCTAGACTTCAACTTGCCCGGAAATAATTTCAACCTCGAGTTAAACAACAACACCAGCTGCCCGAGCTCAAACTGACGACGCTCAATATGCTTGTCATGCCACTTCTTTGTCCGTTCCTTATACAATTTCGCATTTTCATAAGCATGGAACCGGAACTCTTCAAGCTCATGCAATTGAAGCATCCTCTTTTCACCCGCTAAGGCCATATCAAGGTTGAGCTTTTGAATTGCCCAATACGCCTTATGCTCTAGTTCAACAGGAAAGTGACAGACCTTACCATAAACAAGCCTATAAGGAGAGGTTCCAATAGGCGTTTTGAATGCAGTTCGATAGGCCCAGAGAGCATCATCTAACTTCATAGCCCAATCCTTCCTCGAGGCATTCACAGTCTTCTCAAGGATTTGCTTGATCTCTCTATTAGATACTTCCACTTGGCCACTAGTTTGGGGGTGATAAGCAGTGGCCACCTTGTGGCGAACCCCATACTTGGCCAACAATTTGTTGAACAACCGGTTACAATGCGTACCTTCATCACTGATTATAGCCCGCGGTGTCCCAAAACGAGTGAAAATATTTTTCTTCACGAACTTCACCACCACACTCGCATCATTTGTTGGAAGTGCAACAACCTCCACCCATTCAGACACATAATCAACCACTACGAGGATGTATTTATGGCCCATGGAAGGTGGGAATGGACCCATAAATCAATCCCCCAACAATCAAACAGCTCAATCACCAAGATATTATTCAAAGGCATCTCGTGACTCCTAGAAATAGTACCCGTTCTTTGGAAACGATCACATTGCTTCACTAAGGCATGAGCATCTTTAAATAAAGTAGTCCAAAAGAAACCAGATTGAAGTACCTTTGCAGCTGTTCGATCTCCACCAAGGTGGCCACCATAAGGAGAGGAATGGCAGCTCTGTAGAATCGGCCTTACTTCTTCCCTTGAAATGCATCTCCTAGCTAGTTGATCAGGGCCTATCTTATACAAATAAGGCTCATCCCATACATAAAATCTGCTCTCATGAAGGAGTCTACGCTTTTGCTCAGCATTAGCCCCAGGAGGATACATATTACTCACAATTAAGTTCACCATGTCAGCATACCATGGCACCTCAGCTGCATCTAAAGCAAAAAGTTGCTCATCATGGAATACCTCTTTAATCTCAGGCCCCTCATCTACATGATCTCTATTCTCCAGCCGTGACAAATGATCAGCTACTTGATTCTCAGTCCCCTTGCGTTCTCGAATTTCAACATCAAACTCTTGCAATAGGAGAACCCATCGAATGAGTCTAGGCTTGAAGTCCTTCTTTTCAAACAAATACCGGATTGCGGCATGATCAGTGTAGACAACAACACAAGTGCCAACCAAATAAGATCTGAATTTATCAAAAGCATACACTATGGCTTGCAACTCCTTCTCAGTGGTGGTATAATTAGACCGGGCTGCATCAAGAGTCTTGCTTGCATAATAGATGGAGTGAAAGATTCTTCCAATTCTTTGGCCTAGAACAGCCCCAATAGTATTATCACTAGCATCACACATCAATTCAAATGGCAAGGACCAGTCAGGAGCAATGATGATTGGTGCGATCACCAACCTTTTCTTCAACTCTTCAAATGCCTTTAGACAAGCATCATTAAACTCAAATTTCACATCCTTCTCTAACAATTTGCACATGGGATTGGAAATTTTGGAGAGGTCCTTTATGAAACGTCTATAGAACCCTGCATGTCCCAAGAAACTACGCAACCCCTTAATAGAGATAGGTGGTGGTAATTTCTCAATAGCCTCAATATTCGCTTTATCAACCTCGATCCCTTACTTTGACACCTTGTGCCCAAGTACTATGCCTTCTTGAACCATAAAGTGACATTTTTCCCAATTCAGCACCAGATTTGTTTCTTCACAACGGCTTAGCAAAACATCAAGATTTTTCAAACACTCATCAAAAGAATCACCAACCACTGAGAAATCATCCATGAATACCTCCACAAATGTTTCCACCATGTCGGTGAAAATAACCATCATGCACCGCTGAAAAGTCCCCGGGGCATTACATAACCCAAATGGCATCCTCCTAAATGCATAGGTGCCATATGGACAAGTAAAAGTAGTCTTCTCTTGATCTTCAGGAGCTATTACAATCTGATTGTAGCCCGAATACCCATCCAAGAAAAAATAATACTCGTGTCCCGCAAGTCTATCTAGCATCTGATCAATGAAAGGGAGTGGGAAGTGATCTTTCCTAGTGGCCTTGTTCAGCTTCCTATAATCAATGCAAATTCGCCACCATGTAACTGTTCTTGTAGGAATCAACTCATTATGCTCATTCTTCACCACTGTCATGCCCCCCTTGTTGGGAACACATTGCACTGGACTCACCCACTTGCTGTCAGAGATAGGAAAAATAATACCAGCATCCAGCCACTTGATGACTTCTTTCTTCACCACATTCTTCATAATTGGATTTAGCCTCCTTTGCTGCTCTATAGATGGCTTATGGTCTTCTTCCAAGAGAATTTTGTGCATGCGGAAAGAAGGACTAATCCCTCTAATATCAGCAATAGTCCAGCCAATAGCTCTCTTGTGCTCTCGCAATACCTTCAACACCTTTTCAACCTGCACATCAGACAACAAAGAAGAAAGGATTACGGGCAAGGTATTACCTTCACCCAAATAAGCATAACGCAAATGCGAAGGTAAAGGTTTGAGCTCAAGAGTAGGAGCCGTCTCAATAGACGGTTTAGCAGGAGTTAAGGTCAACGGTCTATCAAGCTCCTCAAATTTCTTCCACCCTGGGATGAATCTACTCTGCATATTAAGAACCTCCGAATATTCTTCAATGTCATCATCCTTCAGGATATCATCATCATCATCATCATCACATAAGAGTGCCCTTTCCAAAGAATCAATATTAGAAGCCAAGAATGACTTCTCATCAGCAGTCAGCTCATCATCTATCACGTTCACCATGGACAACTCTTCATAGTGAGAAGGAAGCTGGGTAGCTCTGAACACATTAAACACAGCTTCTTCCCCATTTACCTTCATGATCATCTTTCCAGCTCTAACTCTAATAACAGTATCAGCAGTAGCCAAGAATCCTCTTCCCAATATGAGAGGAACCTCAGGATCAGCTTCATAATCAAGAATAATAAAATCAACAGGTAATATAAACTGACCCACTTGTACAAGCACATCCTCAATAATCCCCTCGGGGCATGTCAACGATCTATCAGACAGCTGCAGAGTCACAGTAGTGGGTCGTGGTTCACCCAGGCCTAGCTTCCTAAAAACTGAAGAAGGCATTAAATTCACACTAGAACCCAAATCACACAAAGCTCGACCAACCTCATGTTCCCCAATTTTCATGGGAATAGTAAAAATGCCAGGATCCTTTAATTTCCGAGGGAGGTTGCTTCTAACTCTGGAACTACATTCCTCAGTGAGTGCAACTGTCTCAAACTCAGTCAGTCTTCTCTTATTAGCAACAATATCCTTGATGCATTTAGTATATTTGGAAACATCCCGCAAAAGCTCCACCAAAGGAATATTTACCTGAATCTGACTCAATATCTCCAAGAATTTCTTGCATGCTGCATCAACTTTCTGCTTCTGAAGTCTCTGAGGGAAAGGAGGTGGTGGTCTCACAATAGCAGACTCGGGCTGCTTTGCTATCACTTTCTCTTCTTCTTTCTCCGCTTCCCCATCAGCATTGGGCTCTAACTCACCAACAGTCTTCTTTGGCTTTGGGGGAACTTCTTTTAGAGCTCTTCCATTCCTCAAAGTAACTGCTTGCATAAATTCTTTAGGATTTTTCTCTGTATCACTCGGTAAAGCACCCCGAGGTCTATTATTTTGTGCTCCAGCTAGCTGCCCCAATTGTCTCTCAAGATCTTTATGAGCATTACTCAAATCTTTAATTGTCTGTGCCTGAGATGCTGAATCATCCATGAGCTTTTGCTGCCCTACAAGAATTTTCCTAAGCATATCTTCAACTGCATTAGACTGTTGTGGCTGAGTCTGCGACTGTGACCCCCTACTGTGGTGCATTTTGAAGATTATTTTGGGGTCTCTCATTGCCTTGAAGCTGCTCACGATTATCCCTCCAAGAAAAATTTGGGTGATTACGCCAACCACTGTTATAGCTATTACCATATTGATTGCGATTCTGACCCTGTGACCTGTTCTAATTACCCACATAATACACTGACTCTGGGTTAGATGGACAGACTTCAGTAGTATGATCCTCTCCACAAACCTCACAAAAGACTTGAAGTTGTTGCACTGGAGCTGCTGGTGGTTTAGCCTGCGACAGAGTTAGCTTGCTGATTTGATTGGAAATAGCATCCATTTTCGCCCTTAGCTCTGAAACTGCATCCAATCCAGCAGATTTCTGCGTATTAGCTCTACCAACACCCTGCTAATCAGGATTGCTCTGCCAAAACTTGTCAAGTAAATCATAAATCTGATCAAAATTTAAGACCAAGTACAACAACAGCATCTACCACGATCTTAGTGTGTTGGTTAACCCCTCAACAAAAGTGTGTGCAATAACCTCATTAGATTGGTTGTGGTGTGGACAATCTCTCAATAGAGCTTTAAATCTCTCCCAGGCTGAATACAACGATTCTCCTTCTATCTGTCTGAAGGACATAATTTCACTCCTCAGCGGGGCTGTCTTGGCAGACGGATAAAATTTAGCCAGGAATTTCTTAGCCAAATCCTCCCAAGTAGTGATAGACCCAGGCTTTTCAGCCTTTAACCACTTCCTTGCTGTCCCAATCAGTGAAAATGGGAACAATGTCAAGCGAATATAATTAGTAGGAACTCCCGCTGGTGTATAAGTGTCACTGATCTCCAGGATGTTCTGAATGTGTTGCTGCGGATCCTCATGAAGTAAACCAGCATATTGCCCAGTCACATGCAGCACATGAATCATGCCGGGCTTGATCTCAAAGTGCCCGATAATAGCGGGCTTCACAATACTTGACGCTACTCCCCCCAGGCTGGGAAGAGCAACATCTCGCACTGCTACTGCTCGTTCTTCTGCCATTTCAATGGGTAAAGAAGCAAGTACGATTGCTAGTGCTTTTCGATCTCTCGCCTCTCTTCTTACCCTTCTCAAGGTTCTTTCAGGCTCGGGATCAAAAGGTGCGAGTGGTTCGTCCTTTCTATTCCTTTGCATGCAAAACCTGTAGCCTGAAACAGCACAAGAAATTCAACAAAAAATTAAACCTGAATAGAAATTAAGTAATCGTTCAAAAAGAAATTAGTCAGTAATTAGTCCCTGGTAACGACGCCAAAAACTTGTTGCTCCAAAACGCACACGCAAGTATACGTGGTCGACAAGAAATAAAGTGATAAATTGAGTATCGTTCCTACGAGGACTATGCAGACTAATACTTAACAAACAATTTCTAAACAAACTATTCAGGAATCTTTTTCTTTGATGGTGAGAGTTTTAATAACTAAAAAGCAGAAATTAAAGTGCTAGAAGTGTGGTCAAGCAATGGTGCAAACTTTGGTTGTTAACAATATTAAGAGGACGGTCCAGGGTCAGAATTACGAACAATCCAGTTGAGTTTTCCAATTGATTCCACTTCTTAAATCCCGGGTTACTAACTGACAGAGTAAATGTAACTGTGAAAACCTTTCAGTTCTTCACAGTCTATGCAGGCTACTTCAACCCCTATATGTCTATGAGTTAAATCACATGCACGCATTAACGAATTCTGTAATGAGTTAAACTAGGCGAGCAAGTATATGTCTATCCTACTCACAAATTGGTTCCACGATGCCCAGGTTCACAAACTAGTTCTATTCTTTCTTATTACGTAATTAAATTACCTCTTTCGAGTTCAATCTAAAAACTATAGATAATGCATAATTATCGAGCTCTAACAATTATACAAGTGAAATCAAGAAAGAATAAGCAACCCGTTATGGGATTCAATTAATGGGAATCAATCTTCAAACAATCAACTTTCATGTAATACTCTAACCCTAGAACGTAATATTTAGCCACACATATTCATAATCACAAGGCAATGAATTGATGAAATAATGATGTAATTGATGTAATAGATGAAAGATTAGGAATAAACCCTTGTTCAATGAAGTATGGTGCTCTCAAATTGCTCCAAAGTATGAACTCCTCTAAAAAATTAAGTAAAATAGTATTTATAAGGTTTACAAAGGCCTGGTAATAAGTTAGACCTAAGCCTAGACGAAATAGGAAGTTAAAATACACTCCAGGGGCGCTATAACGGGCGCCCCGCGCCCACGACCGCGCCTAGACAACCAGAAGACGTCGAACACTCACCTCTTTGGCTCCGCAGTGCATGGGAAAATGCACCAGGCAGTGGAGCGCGATAAGGGGTGCGGCGCGTGGCCTATAGCGCCAGGCAAAAACTGCACCTCCTTGCTCCACAACTCGCCTCGTGTGGTGCCTTCGTGTGCTCAATCCAATCCTCAATCAATTTCCAATCATTCCTTGCTCAATCACGCTCCTAAAAGCTATAAATGCACTGCATAACAACCTACATACGCACGACATAAAATCAGTGCAAAACCACATTCATAAACTATAAAACGAGCGAATAACAAACTCAAATATGCGGAAATATTAAGGAAACATTGGCATAAAATGCCAAACATCAATATGCTTCTATTTGGTGGACCTATGTGTTATGGTAAGGATGGTACTGACCTTGAGGAGTCCAAATTACATGAATTGGACAAGGTTGTGTATGATGACTCCTCAAGTGAGAGTAATGAACCTAGTCTTGATTTCTTGCCTATGCTTGGTCATGAAATTAAGATGCTTACTTTTACTAATCCATTGTTTTAAAGCATCTTCTTTTGTGGTAGTGACTTGTATCGAACTAGGATTGGTAGTAAAACGGAACCTCCATGGTGTGAAGGGTTTGACTCCTTAGGCAACCCATTGTGTGAGAATTTGAGTGAGGTAAATAACTCTTCGAGAGACCCTACTATTGCTTGTTGGGGTTATGATGACGAAGAAGCCATTATCAATACCTTCCTTGAGAGCTTGTCTTTTGAGAAGGGTTGCTTAGGTAAAGAAATTGGAGGTGAAAATGAATCCCTTGGTGTGAGTAAGTATGCTCTAAAAAAAGGGAGTGGAGTACTTGATGCTATTTGTAGATTGGGTTATTTGACTCACTTCACTCCACATGTTGATCACACTTTGAGGATGGATCGGTGTGTTGATCGTGAGCTTAAGGGTCAAGAGAATTTTGATAGCTTAATCTTGCATTTTCCATGTCTCCATGACCTATTTGCTCATTCTTGTGTTGAGTGCATATTTTCATTGAACCAAGTACTTGTTGTTCTCCTTGGAGACTTGATCTTTGTGATTATTATTGATGCTTGGTTATACCACAAAAGTGTGTTTTCCACACTTTTGCACTAACCTACTTTCAAAGTAGGAGGTTTGGTGTTTGCTTGTCGTTGCTTGTAGGTCCTAAGCTCCATGCTAAGGCAAGGGAGATTTTGGAAGAAGCCTATGTCAAAGTAATGATCAAGAAAGACAAGGAAGGAGAGCATTGGGCACCTGAGAAGTTGATGATGCCATGAGAGAGAACGCCTTGATTTCGAGGACGAAATCTTCTCAAGAAGGGGAGGATGATGCGGGGAAAATCGAGCAACCATCCAAGGCCAAGGAAGATCATCTCAAGACCATTTTAAGCAGTCTCAAGACCTCCCAAGATGAGGCGGACCGCCTACAAAAAGGGGCAGATCGCCTAGTTGAAGATTGGCAAAATTTGGCTAAGTATAGAATTGGAGAATCTTTGGATCTGGACCAGGTGGACCGCCCCTGTTACCAGGCGGAACGCCCAGTTCCCTATGTCAACTTCTCAGCTTATGCAGAGGCGGGGCGCCTCTTTTAAGGGCGGACCGCCAACTCCTGCTTTTGTTTGACGGGAATTCTACTTTAATGGTTGTGTAATTCCTAGTTTAGCCCTACGTGGCTTCTATCCTTTTAGCCCACTTTAGGAGTCTTTTAGACTTTATATCATGTGTATGGGACACCTATAAAAGGGTCTTAGTCTTTCATTTGCATTAGATTACCTTTGATGAATGATGAACACTTTGAAGAATTGTATCTCTTGAGTTAATGAAAGAAACCCTTTTTGGTTTGAATCTTCTAGTGGATCTAGTTGAACCTCGAACCAAACCCCATCATTCTATTTGTGAGTTCCATGTGTGACTCGAGGGTAGTTGCATAGTGTAGGCAACTCTTGACCCGAATCGAGGGCTTTACGAGTCAAGTTCCTCGTGGATACCTCGCAGGGAGTTCGAGACGAGTCTCGCTCCTATCGTATTTTCGTGTTTATTTTTTATCCTTATCAGGGAGTGACATGGACAAGATAAAGAAAGGGGGATGGGGTGGGGGCTGAAGAAGATGAAGAAAGGGGAGGGTAGGCAAAGAAAATTTGTCTTTTATTTTATTTTTGGCAAATAATAGATTTTTTTATCTTAATATGAAAAAAATGCGCCTTTTTTTTGCCATGTAGACTTTTAGGGCTTTTGAGGGGGGAAAATTCACTTCGAACAAGACTATGGGTATTTGATCGCCCGTAAAAAATTGATGTGTGAATGATATTTATGGGCAAGTTTAATGGGCATCTTATGTATTATCCCTTTTAAAATTTTGGAGTTCAAAATTAAAACTCAAAACTTACATAAACCACCCACTACCCCAATTACTCCATTTAATTCAAACACATTCCTCAACCCTTCTTCCGCTCTATCTTGTCTAATCAGTCCATCCTCATAAGATAATTCCACAATCGATTTCAGCACTTCATCCGTCAAGCCTTAATTTCCGATTGTAAGTATATTTCGACACGGATATTGCTTTTTCTCGCTCAAAGAATTATTTATTTTCCTTTTTATAATGCGTGTTTTTTTAAAAAGATCTTTGAATTTTTTTTTTTTTTTGAATATTCTGGGTGCTTTCCGGTGCTTTTCTTTTGAATTATGCTTCGTATGGGTTGTTTGGTGAAGAAAAAATGATAGTTTTAACTAAGATGATTGTTATTATCAGTGATATGTAGGGGCGGCCCAATGAAATTCGTGGCCTAAACCCAAACCATATTAAGAGGCCTCAAACTTATTTCATAATTAAAATTTATATTATTTTATGAGACTCAATAAAAACTAGACAAAGAAACAGCTAACTTAGAAAGACTTATTCGAAAATGAAATGTGAAATCGTCACAAATAAGAAAAGGAAATTCTATATTAAGTAGTTGATCTAACGTGTTTTTCGATATCTATGGTTCTTATAAGGAAGCAACAGAGATATGAGATTTATTGATTGATAAGTATACTGTTGAATATGCTAGCAAGTAAAAGTTTGTTATTGGTAATTTTTGCAAGTGGGGAGATGAACGAGAACAAAGATATAAAGGCACAAATCAATGAGTTCACAAACTTATTGAAGATCTCAAGGCGGAAAAAATTAATTTACCGGAACAATTTATGGCTGGTATATTAATTAAAAAACTACCCCAATCTTGGAGTGACTACAAGCATGAAGCATAAACACAAATTGTAGTCACTTGCTGATTTGGACAAGCACGTCATCATAGAAGACACCAATATGAAGCAATCAATTTCTACCAAAGGAAAGAAAATTACTACAAAAGCCAATCTCGTGGAGGACAAGAAGTCTCGCAATAAAAATAACAGGTACGAAAAGAAACTTGGTTACCAGCCCAAAGTCAACAATAAAACCTTAAAATAAAAAGGCAATTGCTTTGTGTGTATCAAACTAGGCTGTCATGCACCTCAGTGTAGGGACAAAAAAGTTGGAAAAAATGAAAATCCTGCTAAAATCAAAGCAAATTTGGTTGAAGTAGATGATGTAATTGATGCAGTCATATCCCAAGTAAATCTTATGTCCAATGTGATGAATTGGGTGTTAGATAGTGGTGCCACTAGGCATATTTGTGCAAACAAAAATGAGTTTGCATTTTGTTAAGAACTACTCCAGTTCTAGGAAAAGGAAAAGTTCTTCTCAAACTCATATCTGAAAAAACTCTAGCCCTGAATGAGGTGTTACATGTTCCTAATATCCAAACCAATTTGGTTTCTGTTGGATTGTTAGGAAAAGTTGGGTGAAGGCGTATTTGAATATGATAAGGTTGTATTAACCAAAAATAAATTTTTTGTGGGCAAAGAGTATTCTAACTATGGTTTATTTGTATTCAATATTATGAATGATGCTAGTACTTTTGCTTACTTGATTGACTTTTTTGATTTATGGCATGGTAGACTTGGACATATTAGTTTATCTTATATTTACAAAATACAGTCTGAAGGCATAATTTCTAATATTGATTATTCAAGTTTAGATAAATGTGAAATTTGTGCTGAAGCTAAGCAAAGTAAGAAAAATCACATGTTTCGGTTCCTAGAGGTACTAATTTATTAGACTTAATTCATACTAATTTAGGTGACTTGAAGCTAACAATGACTAGGGGTGGCAAAAAATATTATGTCATATTTATAGATGATTATTCTAGATATAAAAAAGTATACTTGTTGAGAAATAAATATGATGTTTTTGATGTTTCTCAAGTATACAAAACTGAAGTAGAAAATCAATTGAATAGGTAGATCAAAAGAGTTAGATATGATAAAAGTGCGGAATATGTTTTACTTTACGATTATTGTTAAAAGGAAGGCATAATACATGAAGTTAACCCTCCATACTCTCCTGAATCTAATCGAGTAGGAAAAAGAAAAAAAATATGACTTTGAAAGAAATGATGAATTATATGCTTGTTAGTTATTCTGCACCTGATAATCTTTAGGATGAAGTTAGTAAGACACCTTATGAATTATGGAAAGACTATCCACCTAACTTGAAATATTTAAAAGTGTAAGGTTGCCTTGCTAAGGTTATGCTACCTGAACCTAAGAAAAGGAAAATAGGGTCGAAAACTTTTGATTATATGTTTATTGATTATGCTGAAAATAGTTCTGCAAATAGGTTTCTAGTGATTAAAAGTGTTGTTTTGAATGCAACACCATTCTTGAAACTAAACATGCTGAATTTTTAGAACATATTTTTCCCTTAAAGAGTAATAATATTTCTCATGCCCCAATTTCAAAACAAAAACATTTTTCATAATCCTATATTTCATAATGATTTAGAAAATGAAGATTTGAGGAGAAGTAAGAGAGCAAGAATTGAAAAATCTTTTGGTATGACTTTTACACATATCTAGTAGAAAATGATCCTAAAAGTATTGGGTGAAAATTAACCAAGGTCTTAACGATAGTACTCGACGCATGGTTTGATTAAGTCTTTTAGAAACGGTCTCTTGAAGTCGCATGCTTATCTCCCGAGGCCAGCTGTCGAGTATAATGTGGAGGATGGCCACACGCCTTCCCACGAGGTTATCAGCATAGAACCTTCACGAGGTATGAAGTTCACTCCTCGGGGGGAGATTTTGTCCATGACAATCGAGCTCACGCCTTTTGTAATTTGCGACTGTTGCTATACATTTAATGGAGAGATCGTGGGTCAGTTTGTAACTGACAACCATTGCCATACATTTGATGGAGGAATTATGGATCAACCACAATCGTAACGTGAGATAAATGGTCATAAAATACATTCACTGTTGTTCTTATCCTGGCAAGCTATAAATAGCCTTGTGAATATCATGTAAGGCATCCAGAAACATATCAGAAATACACTTGCATATTGTTCTTCTATCTTTCGTCTCATTTCTTACTTGGATTCTTATATCGTTTTCTTTATTCTTTTCTTTTTCGTGGCTTTGATATGAATAATTGTTAGATAACTCTAAACAAATTTGATTTGTTGTTCTAATCAGATTAGTCTAACACAAATTGGCACAGTCTGTGGGGATCTGGCAATAAAGTTCGTTCAAAAGTTGTGCTCATGTAACATGACTGCGATGACTGGGGCGCAGTCTCTTAAAAAGATAGTGAGCGTTATAATGGGTGGGTCAGAAGTGAATGGTGTTTACTTCGCTTCCACAAAAAAATTTGCTAAACTGTCAGTCACTGTCGAAGGGAGGGCCCAAGCTGATAGGGTGGAGAACGAAATAATCTTCAACGGGGAAGACTATGAGGGGATGATTCTTCCCCACTACGATGCTCTAACAATCACACTTAGGATCAATGATTGTGATGTCAAACGAGTTTTGATCGATCCTAACAGCTCGGTAAATATTATCAATTATGGAACCATTAAGAAAATATGGTTGGAGGACCTCATCATCCCAGAAACGGTCACATTGATGGGGTTCAACAATTCCATAGAGCAGGTGCTAGGAGAAGTTACCCTCGTCACAACTGCTAAGGGAGTTTTTAAGAAAACTATTTTTCAAGTAATGAGCAAAGATATAGCCTATAATGCGACCCTTGGCAGGCCATGGATTCATGAAATGGGAGTCGTTCCATCTACCTTACACCAAATTGTCAAATTCCCAGCTCCATGGGGAATTCGAGCCATACGAGGTGAGCAACAAGTGGCTCGAGCGAGCTATTTGATCACTACAAATAAAGGGATGGCCTTAGGAGGATCATCCATGTTGCAATTAATCGACTTGGAGCTCGACGAGGGGGAGACCTCGCTCATCGAAATTGCTTCCCAAGAAGAAATAGAAAAGGCCCCAATGTTCATACAAGAGTCTCAGAAGCAAAAAGCTGAGGACTCTACCATCGAAGAGCTGGAACCTTCCACTCTGTCAAAGGAATTTCCAGAAAAGAAAGGTCTTCGTTGGCTCGAGATTGGATAACGAGTCGAAGAAAGCTCTTATTGAGTTATTAAAGGCCGACGACGATTGTTTCGCTTGGTCTCATGCAGACATGGTTGGGATTGAACCAGAAATAATGACACACAAATTGAACATGGATCCCAAACACCCTATAGTGAAGCAGAAGAAGAGACAACGTGGTGGTGTAAAGAAAAAAGAAATACAAGATGAAACGAAGAGGTTGCTTGATAACGACTTCATCAGGGAAGTAAAATACCCCGATTAGCTCGCCAATGTGGTGGTAGTGCCAAATAAAAATGGTAAATGGCGAATGTGTGTTGACTACACCGACTTAAACAAAGCCTATCCAAAGGATTCCTATCCCTTGCCCTAGATAGACAGGTTGATAGACTCCACGGCTGGACATAAGCTATTGACCTTCTTGGACACTTATTCAGGGTACAATCAAATTTTGATGGAACCAAGTGATGAGGAAAAAACATCCTTCATCAGTGATGAAGGTACGTATTGCTAGAAGGTGATGCCCTTTGGTCTCAAGAATGCAGGGGCGACCTATCAAAGGTTGGTGTGCTGGATCTTTAAAGATTATATCGGCAAAATAATGAAAGCTTACATAGATGACATGCTCGTGAAGTCAATTCAGTTGGAGGACTACTTGAAACATTTTGAGGGAAGCCTTTGCAATCTTAAGGCAGTATTGTATGAAGCTGAACCCTAAAAAGTGTGCCTTTGGAGTCAGTTCGGGAAAATTCTTAGGGTTTATCGTCTCTTGACGAGGAATAGAGGCAAACCCTAATAAAATAAAGGCTATACAAGAAATCCCTTAGGACTTGACGTGCCCAAAGAAACTCCAGCGTCTGACTGGTCGACTAGCTGCACTGAGTAGGTTCATCTCAAGATCATCCAAGCGATGCCATAAGTTCTTTTCTGCCTTGAAAAAGAAAACGACCTTCGAATAGACTCTTGAATGTAAGGAAGCATTGAGGGAATTAAAAAACTATCTACGAACGCTCCACTGCTTGCTAAGACAAAAGATGAGGAGACACTATTGGTATACTTGGCCGTCTCCGAGGTGGCTGTTACCGCTATGCTGGTTTGAGAAGAGGACGGGAAGCAAAAACCAATATATTACATCAGCAAAACTCTTCTCGACACTGAAACAAGGTACCCTAATTTAGAGAAATTAGCTCTTGCTTTAATTATGGCAGCTCGAAGCTTCGCCCTTATTTTCAATTTCATCCCATAGCTGTAGTTACAACTTTCCCCTTGAGAATGATATTGCATAAACCTGAATTGTCGGGGAGGTTATCTAAATGGGCGGTTGAGTTGAGTAAATATGATATTATATACCAACCTTGGACTGCCATAAAATCTCAAGTGTTGGCAGACTTCATAGCCGACTTCAGTGCTAAGGTACTCCCCGAGGTAGAAAAAGAAAATCGGCTTTCGAGTGGTCCAGCTGATGGGGTATGGAAACTTTTCACTAATGGTGCGACGAATTCCAATGGCTCGGGGCTAGGAATAGTTCTTGTGACCCCAACTGGGGAAAAGATGAGACATTCGGTGAAATTTGGAAAGTTAAACAATAATGAAGCTAAGTACGAGGCAGCGATAGCGAGGTTGGAATTGGCTAAAAAAATGAGGGCTGAAAGGATCGAGTTAAAGAGTGACTCACAGTTGGTGGTGAATTAGATCCTTAGTGATTTTTTGGCTCGGGAGCCCAGAATGAAGGAATTCGTGATTTGAGCACAAAAGGTCCTTGGAGAATTCCAAGATTGGAAGATTCAGCAAATCCCACGTGAAGAGAACTCCGAAGCCGATGCATTGGCAAACTTGGCCTCGGTAATCGAAACTGGGGACTAACACAGAGGTTCGGGTGCTCACGTCTGCTGTGGAACAAATGAAGATGGAGGTTAATGGATTCAACAGGCATTGGGATTGGCGAACGAAATTAATCTTACTTGGATTTGTGAATTTTGCCAGCGGACAAAAGGGAAGCTGAAATGCTCCGAAGGGAAGTTGTTCCATACTTGCTTGTGCATGGGCAGCTGTATAAGAAGCTTTATTGCGGCCTGATGGCTTAATGTTTAGGCTCAGGAGAGTATAGCTATGTAATGCGAGAAGTGCACGAAGGTGAATGTGGAAACCACTCGGGTGGAAAAGCCCTCGTACATAAACTCCTACGAGCTGGTTATTATTAGCCCGAGATAAGTGAAGATGCTAAGGCATTTGTCAAAAAATGTGATAAATGTCAGAAACACGCCTCGTTGATTCATCAACTAGCTGAGCCCTTGCACTTGATTGTATCTCCGTGGCCGTTTATGAAGTGGGGAATGGATGTTGTAGACCCATTTCCGAAGGCGATGGGTGGCGTGAAATTTATCCTTGTGCTCACTGATTATTTCACCAAGTGGGTTGAGGCAGGGTCCTTTGCCAGGGTTCGGCAGAAGGAAGTTATCGACTTCATTTGGAAAAATATTATATGCAGATTTGGAGTTCTAAGGGAGATAACATGCGATAGCGATAAGCAATTCATTGGGTCGGAGGTAATAACCTTCTTCGCCAAATGGGGAATTAAAAAGGTGGTCTCAACGCTTTACCATCTCAGTGCTAACGGGCAAGCTGAGTCCTCAAACAGGATAATTGTGGACAACCTCAAGAAAAGAATGGATGAAGCTAAAGGATCCTGGCCAGATGAATTACCCGATGTTTTATGGGCAATGAGAACAACTGAGAAGAATAGCACTGGAGAAACTCCATTTTCTCTTGCATATGGGATCGACTCATTGATTTTTGTCGAAGTTGGCGAGCCTAGCCTTTGATATGCTCACGCTTCCAATGAGTCAAATCAGCAGTCTATGAGCGTAGAACTTGATTTGGTCGAAGGGTGAAGAGAAATAACTTTGGTTCGTTTGGTTGCTCAAAAGCGACAGATTGAAGCTTATTTGAACAGAAAGGCTAGATTTAGAGCCTTTAAAGTTGGTGATTACGTCTTGAAGGCTTCCAATCAAATGACAAAAAAGAAGAAAGCAGGAAAATTGGCCGCAATATAGGAAGGGCCATATCGAATTAAAGTCGTAACAGGAAAGGGGTCGTATCAGCTTGAAGATCTTCGAGGTAACCAAGAGCTTTTAAATTAGAATATTTCCAATTTGAAGCGTTATTATTTTTGACATTAAGGAACAATATCCTTTATCAAAACATAATCCTTCACCCATGGCATCAGTATGATAGTGCTCAAAATGCTCAGGTCGAATGGTACAAGTGTTCGGGTCTTCATTCTTCACACCCGACCACTGGGAAACGGGCTCTTGAAGTCGCACGCTTATCTCCCGAGACCAACTGCCTCGAGTATAATGTGGAGGATGGCCACAGGCCTCCCCACGAGGTTATCAGCAAACAACCTTCACGAGGTATTAAGTTCACTCCTCGGGAGAGATTTTGTCCACGACGATCGAGCTCACACCTTTTGAAACTGACGATTGTTGCTATACATTTAATGGAGAGATCGTGGGTCAGTTTGTAACTGAAGACCATTGCCATACATTTGATGGAGGAACTATGGATTAGCCACAATTGTAACGTGGGATAAATGGTCATAAAATACATTCACTGATGTTCTTATCCTGGCAAGCTATAAATAGCCTTGTGAATATCATGTAAGGCATCCAGAAACATATCAGAAATACACTTACATATTGTTCTCCTATCTTTTGTCTCGTTTCTTACTTGGATTCTTATCTCATTTTTTTTATTCTTGTATTTTCCATTGGTTTGATACGAATAATTATTAGATAACCCTATATAAATTTGATTTGTTGTTCTAATCATATTTAGTCCAAAACAAAATATTTTCTAAAGCAACATCTTCTTCTGATGTTTTTTTTTTGGAAAGAAGCTATTGATTCTAAAATAAATTTTATTTTACAAAATAATGCTTGGGAGCTAGTTGATTTACCTCCGGGAGCTAAAACTATTGACTGTAAATGGATTTCCATAAAGAAATACTATCTTGATAGTTCTATCGATAAATATAAAGCAAAACTTGTTGCTAAAAGTTTTACTCAAAAACAAAATGTTGATTATTTTGATACTTATACTCCTGTAACAAGATTTGTTCTTATTCGTATATTAATTGCTTTGGCATCCATACATAAATTATTTATTCACCAAATGGATGTTTAAACTGTATTTTTAAATGGTGATTTGGAGGAGAAAATTTATATTGAGCAACCTAAGGGTTGCGTAGTGACCAGGCAAGAAAATAAAGTTTGAAAATTGATAAAGTCCTTATATGGTTTAAAACAAGCTCCCAAGCAATGACATGAGAGATTTGATCAAGTTTTATTAAATAATTATTTACATCTCTTGAAAAAGATAAATGTTTATATAAAACTTGTTAATGGTATTTGTGTGATTATATGCCTTTATGTGGATGACATGCTTATACTTGGTCCT
Source organism: Petunia axillaris subsp. axillaris (assembly GCA_029990575.1). NCBI lineage: Eukaryota > Viridiplantae > Streptophyta > Magnoliopsida > Solanales > Solanaceae > Petunia > Petunia axillaris. Next base: position 147,614,736 of record JARKNS010000004.1, read on the forward strand.
AGAGTTGAAGTACTTGAAACCAACAATTTATCGTCTTCTAACTTGATATGAAAGACATGGGAGAAGATATTGTCATTTTAGGCATGACAATTATAAGAGATACTGATGATTGGATTTTAACACAAGGACATTATGTAGAGAAAATTCTTAAAAAAATTGAATATTTTATCACTCCATTTGATGCTCATTGTTGATTAAAGAAGAATCGTGGGGAAGCTGTTTCTCAAAGGAAGTATGCTCAAATAATTAGTAGTCTAATGCATTTGATGAATTTTACTAAACTTGATATAGTTTATGTTGTGTGTAGATTGAGTACATATACTCATAACCATAATACTAATAATTAGATTGCATTGACAAGACTAACAAAATATTTGAGAGGTACCATAGAATATGGTATTAAATTTAATGGATTTTCCTTTGTATTAGTGGAATATTGTGATGCTAACTGGATATCTGATTCATGGAAAGTAAAATCCACTAGTTGTCACGTGTTCACCCTTGGTAAGGTTGCAATAACATAGAAGTTAGCCAATCAAAGCTTAATTACTAAATCAACTTTTGAATTAAGATTGTGGCTTTGGAATTGGCTGTCCATGAGGCTGAGTGATTGAGAAACTTCTTAGCGAGTATTCCAATAGGAATAAAACAAACACCTTCTGTGTCTATGCATTGTGATTGCCGACCAGCAATAGATTTAGCAAAGAATAAATCTTATAATGGCAAAAATAGACACATTCGTAGAAGACATAAAGTGATAAAAAATATGTTGAGAGATAGAATTATTTCCATAAGTTATGTGAAGTCAGAATTGAACTTGGCCGATCCTATGACTAAACCTTCGCAAAGGAAAGTGATTTGGAAACATCGAGTGGAATGTGATTTCAAAATGTCAACTAGAGAAATATCAACAATGATGGTAACCCAACCTATGTAATTGGAGATTCTATGAAGTAGGTTCATATGGGTAATAACAAGTCATTAGCTGACACATACTATGCACTATTAAAGTTATGTCTCTTCCTATAGTATGTGAAAAAATAGTGCAACTCTGCAAGGCAAAGTGAGGCTGAATTTTATCTCTTAATCCAAATCATATCTTTACAGGTAGTGTATTGCTCTGCGGAATACACTTGATGATTGGACCAATATGAGTGTGGAGTGGGGCCGCTCCTATGAAATTCTGACAAAATTTTTAGAGCACTCATCAATACTGGGCGTTGTGCATGGCCTATTAGCACAAAACCGCGATGAACAATAAAGTGGAGGTATAATGTGATAGATAAGACACTATTCTTACAAAAGAATTCTTGGTTCATGAAAAGTTTAAACTTCACAAAGTATTCTGTAAGTTTTAATTTCATTTTATCTAGTTTTGATTCATACCCTATGGACACCAGAAACGATGCATTATACTCATTCTTGAAAATTCAGTAAAAACCTTTAGTTTTTGTTCTTCTCTTGTTTTAATTCATTTTGAGATACGTGGGGGATTCTTATTGTTATAGAAAAGAAAAACAAAATACAGTCAAACCTCTCTATAACTGCCCTCATTATAACAACATTTCAGAATAACGACCTAATTTTCTTCGGAATCAATTTTTTATGTTATATTTTACCTCTGTATAACAACATTCTACCTATAACATTAATGGCGTTCATTATGGCAGTACACTCTTTATGAAATTACCTCTCTATGACGACCATAGTTAAATATTGTGTAATAATATTTTGTAAGAGTTATGTTATGTATAAAATCAAATAGAATATAGTTACGATCATCATTCATAACATAAATATATTACCTTTTTCACATTCTTACCATAAATTTTTTACGTAAAATTTGATTTTTTTTACAGTTTCAATTAATTTTAAATACATATGTTCCTCTGTTTTAATTTTTTATTGGTACGGTACAATCAGTTATAGAATTGTTAATAATGTATTAACCTTTTCAATTTTTAATTAATGAAATATGAAAATCAATTAAGATTTTATTTAACATGTATTTTACTGCGAACTTTTTGACTATAACAGCTAATAAAATTTAAATGTCAAATGTCACTACACATGTATAACAGCACCTCATAATAGAGGCCATGAAATTTTCAGACAAACACTGGCACTATACAAGACATTAACAGTTGGCTATTGATTTTGACATTTTATTATCGATTGCTTTTTGAACGTTGGCTTCTTTCATTGATATTTTTGAACGTTTATCATTAACATTGAGATTTTTTAATGTTGGCTACATCACCATGTAACAGCCCAAGCCCGCTAGTGATACTGTCCGCTCTGGGCGTGCGGGCTTTAAAACGCGTCACTAGGGTCTAAGGTCAGTTAACTTATATACTAGGATCACTCCTGTGTTATGACGATGTGGGATACTTAACCCTTAGATGAGGTGTTACATACACCCCCTCTTATGGACTCGGCATCCTCACTGAGGTTTGCCCCGCGTACCGGGATTCACCTAGACTCACCTCAAAGGTTTGTCCCGCATACCGGGATTCGCCTAGACTCAGCTCTGAACTTTGACCCACATCGACAAGGCTGCCACGGAGTGGTTCTGATACCATATGTTAGAACTAAATTGTAGATAAATACATCTACCCCAAGATCTATCATATCAAATCATCAAGAAAATAATACTAGATGCGGAAGCGTACCTGAATCCATAACAATGATTGTGACTCTTCAGTCTCACAGTCTTTGGTCTTCCAAACCATTATGTGGGTCACTCTCTCTTTTACTGACGATGAGATATCAGTAAAGAAAACCCCTACGTCTGATTTGGGGACCATAACCCTATTTATAGTTGCACACACTTTATGTATTTCTAATTAAGCCTATCATTTAATTAGAATATACATCTAGGTATCTACACATAAGACCCATACTTTATGAGGTATTTAGTTAGGCCCGTCAACTTTAAACTTTAGCAGATCACTTTAATTAGGCCAACCTTAATGATAGCAGTTAACATACAATTATTTATACTTTATATATGTGCAAGTCTATATATTCTTACACACCACACTACATATCTGAATGTTTGCTACTACCTGTATATATTGAAGATTTCTTCTTCTTCCAAATAGATAAGATTAACATACAAAAAAGAAGAGCAAACAAATTACATATATTCCTCTTTTTCTTTATTTCACTGGGTTTCATTTTTTTAAAAATTCTTTGTTGTTTCTTTTTCTAGTTTTATACTAGAAGAATTTATTGCATCCTAGGAGATACATCAATACCAGTGAAATATTTTTAAGAACGGTGTCTTTGACACGCTGTTGCTCCCAAACGCACACGTAAGTATACGTGGTCGACAAGTAATAAAGTGATAAATCGAGTATCGTTCCCATAAGGACTATTGTTCAGACTGAATCCTAACAAACAATTTCCTAAAAACTATTCAGGGATCTTTTTTGATGATGGTTGATTTTTACTAACTATAGAAGCAATAATTAAAAGCAAGTAACTGAAGTCAAGTAATAGAGAGCAAATTATGGGTTGTTATCAATAAAAGAGAGACGGTCTAGGGTCAGAGCTATGAACAATCCAGTTGTTTTCTAGTTGATTCTACTTCTTGATTTCCTAGATTGCTAACTAACAAAGTAATTATATTCGTGAAAACCTGTCGATTATTCACGAGTCTACGCAAGCTACTGTAACGCCTATATTTCTATGGAATTAAATCACATGCATGCATTAAAGAACTCTGTATTTAGCTAAGCAAGACGAATAGGTATATGTCTATCCTACCCGCAAATTGATTCCCTGATGCCCAGGTTCACAATCAAGCCCTATTCTTTCTTATTTTCATTTACAAGTTCCCTCTGTCGAGTTCAATTTGTAAACCGTAGATAGTGTTCAATTACCGGGCCCTGATAACCACACAATTAGGCTCAAGAAAGAATAAACAATCCATAATGGTAAATCAATAGGAAGAAATCAACTTTCAAACATCAACCTTCATGTATTTGCTCTAACCCTAGAACGATAGGTTTAGCTACACATATTCATAATAACAACACAAGAATTCATGGAAGAAAGATGAAAGATAGTAATAGATGATGAAAAGGAATTAAACCCTTGGTTCAAAGTGTAAGAACTCCAAAATTTGCTCTAGAATTCGACATCCCCTTTACAAAATGAAATTATGAGGTTTTATAATGTTTACAGGTGCTAGGATAAGTTAAACCAAAGCCTAATCTAGTTGGGAAAACTTGTGGTTCGTCAGCCTCAGAGCTTTCGTGGAAGCCACGCTTCCACCATAGTTTCCAACTCTTCATTAACTCTAATTTGATTGTTCTTCTTTCGAATTCATCCGACTATTCCTAAAATCACAAATACGATAAGTAAGCACAAGAAACACAATTATCACATATAACGAGCGCATAAAGTACTAAAATGTGAGAAGATATTAAGATAAAATAGGCAAATATTGTCAAACATTACCACCCCACACTTAGACCTTTGCTCGCCCTCGAGCAATCATCAAAAACCAATTTCCCCAACTAGATCCTAACACTCAATAGAACAGGTCTACCTATGATTATGGTTGATACCGACCGTTAGACAAGTGCATATACATACCATGTGACACTCAACACATGCCAGAAAAGTCACCAAGTTTTAAAACACTAGAACGAACAACCCAAGAGACCTCAACCTCACAAACAAACTCAATGAAACCAAGCTTTCATAAAATCACACCCATTCACTCAACCAAGAAGTCAAAACTTCATCTATCTCGCGCAAACCGTGTGCCCTCACCAAAAGTAATCAAGAGAGCGTCCCAAATATCACACAAAGAATATATTTAAAGAATAAATGAGGGACATAATATAGGAAGAATTCACTCGCTCTCAAAAAGAAATTCACGTGCCACACACAACGTACCATAGGCTTCCCCGTAGTGTAGGACTCCACTAATGTAAGCTCGCTCCAATCGAGATTAACTAGGACTTTACGGATTTTAATGTAGGCTAAAGGACGGGTATGATATATATGGATAAATAGTGACTATCTCCCTAAGCACTTTAATACATCACTTTCAATTTTTTTCTTTCCATTATTCATTTTAAAACCAACCAAGCAACCACCCAAAAGTCTCCTTTCAACTTTAAGTATTTCGTAATTTTACTTTTGCACAACACTACCAAGGATTGAAACTTTTTTCATTTGTTTTCTTTATATTTCTCTTTTTTTTTTTCATTTCATTTTCATATCTTTTTTTTTCCAATAATTCCCAACCTTGCCAATGTATTTTTTATTTAAAATGCACCAAATTTTTCTTTCATTGGTTCCACTCAAAAGCTACCCAATTCTCCAACCACAACTCCGTCAACAACAATATTTTTCAATTAAAGTGCTATAAGGAGTAAGGGTGCAAAAAGAAGGTAATTAACAACAAAAGGGGTAAGGCTTGAAATGTGGGTGTCAACAAAAAGGTCAATAGGCTCAAAAGGGCTCAAGAAGGATAATATTAAAGGGTAGGCTAATCAAGGCTAGAAAGGCTTATCAAAGAAACGCCTGTATCATCTCCCGACTAAAGCAAACTTAGGATTTCGCTTTGAACACAGGCAAGTTCTAGAAATCAATATGAAGCACGGAACGTAAGAAAAGATACTTGCATCACACACGGCACACAGTTCACCAAAGACAGTTTCATTCCAACTCTCGGTTCAAACAAATAAGGTGCAACTTTGGAAATTTAAGCACTAAGGCACAATAGTTCACAAAAGAGTCAAGTAGTTGAACCTAAGCGTCTCAAGAAGGCCATTCAAATTTTTCTAGGCATGCATCACAATTTTAAAACCAAAAGGAATTCATAAATAGCATATGCTCAAGTCCAAATTCACCGGTATCAAACAAACCAAAGGCACCTAGCATTCTATCAATTTTCCTAAAGTACTCTACTAACTACTACTACTAAACTACTCCTAAAAATAAAAATTTACCCTGTTCAAAGGTCTACCCGTGGAAAAGAACCGAGGCCATAGGAAAAACCATGGGACGGATGACTGTACCACTAACTAAAACTAAAAAAATAAAATCTTTTTGGAATTTTTCATTGGTTTTCTAATTTTTTTTATTTTTTATATATTAAAGCAAGAAACAAATAAAAATAACGTCGAGTGAAAAAAATAAAAATTGCGAAAATTAAATTCCTAAAGGGTGCAATCATCCATAACCTCAAAACTTGGGAATTCCCCCACCCCACACTTAAAATCAAGCACTGTCCTCAGTGCGAAAAAAAATAAAGTGCAAGAGTGAAAAGAACTCATCTGAAGGTCCACCGGCCTAGGTCTCATCATCTGCATCATCAGAGTCCTCCTGCTCTGCATGTGCGGGAGTGTCAGCATAGCGCTCACTAACCGGAGGCACCACCGCCTTGCTTCTCACAGAACCCCCAGGGCGGTGGGGGTGGAGTGCACGCATTCTCCTCCTCTTCCTCTTCTTCACCATATTCCTCTTCAGTCCACTCTCCCTCGTCACTACCATTATCCGCCTCAACCACGTCAGAATCCGTATTCTCATCCTCCCCAGGTGGCACCTCTACGGTCTGCGTCATGCCCAATAGCCGTTTGGATGACTCCAACAATGGAAGCTGGCGATCAAGGGCTTCCATATCCATCCCCGCATGCTTTGCTAAATATTCTATCATTAAGTATTTGCAGCCCTCCAAATTATCGTGCACATCGCGCCGCGCATCATTGGACATTTTGTAGGCATTTACACTCGGGTTTAGCACTGCAGAAATATCAGACTTTCTCTCCAAGGCTGGGACAATCCTATCACCAATAGTATCAACAGGGACACCTTCTTTCATTAAATACTGTGTGAGTACACCAGCAAAGGGTAACCGCTTTGACTTGTTTGTGCGTGTCTCCTTCATAGCTTTGAGCATATAATACCCAATGTTGACAGGTTTCCCCGCCATGAAGAATTAGACTATGCACGCCGTCACTTTAGTCACATTAGTAAAGTGGTCAGAAGGAAATAGTCGTGCATTGATCAATTTGAGCCAAACTTGGGCTTCCTTTTAAAACCTTCAAAATTGCATAGATTTGTGTCAGCGCGTTTGCTTCTTTCTACCCCAGCTATGGCTCACATCACCACCACATAAGGTCTGCCTCAACGCCTTGTAATCCGGCTTGCGAATGAAATCCCTGAAGTCGTCAAGGTCATGATCCTCCACACCTAAAAAGGTGCAAGGGCTGATGCATCTAGCCTCACGGATTGCCCTCGAACTTTCACTAGCTCCTCCGGTTGCTCCAAGTCCCAATTGGCATATAATTCCATCACGAGATCAAGATTGGCATCCCCCGGACTCTCAAAAACGGATCCCCATTTCATGGTGTGAACAACATCTCTTATATTTCTAAACCGCCTCATCAATTTAGTTTCATCAATGGAAAGTTTGGGAATGTAGCTTGCCAACTTGAAGTTTTTGTACCAATCCAGGCTCTCCCTCTTCTTTACAAAGGGCATTCCAAACTTTGTTTTCCCCCCGGGTCGTGGAATAGTGACCGCACCCTTTGGCATCTTTGGTTTTGCCTTGCTCTTCGCTTTGACCTCGGCCTTGCCCTTGGGGGGCTTTACTAATCGAGGCGACCCCTAGCTTTAGCCTTTGTGCAGCAGGTGTCACGGAGGAAGAAGAGGCCTTTTGTGTCGTTTTCACCATAGTACCTGCACCATAAAGTCCTATCGTTAGAATCCAATCCGAACTAGCGATAGACTCTCTTGTAACCCTAACAGATTATAGATGAACATGGGCACTTGAAGCTCCTTGAAGTGTTACATTAGTGTCCTGGTACTCAGACTTCCCAGGATTAATCATGAAACAACTCAGTCCATAGCTAGTTTAAAATGAAGCAATGTGCGCAAACGGGAGCGAGCACCCCACACTTACACCTAACTATACTACAACGACTTGAAAACACTAACTCAACATAACTTATCCAAGGTAAAGTGAACGGGCCAGCACTACAGGGAACAAGCAGGTAGCAACACATAGCAAGCGCGACAATGGTTTATAGCTTAGGTCGCGCTTTGATCAATTCAAATTCCACACAACCTGATCAATTCTAAACATTTAGGGCATCAAGTAGTTCATGTTATGCCTACTAATCGTTATGCTACTCAGACTTCACATAATTAAAACTTTTAGTCACTTAGGCAATTTATCAAACATGTGGTGTGCTCTGCATTCAAGTTCAAAGTTTATTGATATTTAGAAGTATTGAACCCTCCCAAATATTTGGGAGATCTCTTTCAGAGTCCCAGCATAACTCAACATGGATCACAATGTATAGAATCGAAATACGCTTCACAGTTCACATAAACCTCAATGGAACCGTGACTAAGAACTGTGGGTGATGTTGTGACGGGGATTAAGAACTGTGGAAAGAGAACAAGAAGGAGAGAGCATACCTGATCAACTTCGGATTAATGAAAAAAAATGGATTCTGAATTGATGTTGGAGACAGCGGTATGTTATGCCCTAAGTAAAAATTATAGTTTTTGTTCTCTGTTTGGATGTGAAACACAGTGGAGGAGGGAAAGAAATATTGGTTTAATGTTTTAAATTTTCGCGGGTCACCGCAAAATTTTTAGTTTAAACTTACCTGCAATGGAGGAGGCGACGCCTTGACATCGCCTCGAGCCGAAGAGACTCACTGCCTAACTAGAGGCGATGCTGGAAGCGACGCTGTGGGTTCGTTTTTGTGCAGTTGGAGGCGTTTTTTGAAGCGACGCTTTGCGATCGCTTGGAACGTTTGAAACTCATCGCCTAACCAGAGACGATGCTGGAGGCGTCGCTCCTCCGATGTCTGTGTCCAGTTCTCCAAAAATTCCAAAATTCTCGCATTGGCTGTAGGCGTTAGGTGAAGCGACGCTTTGTGATCGCCTCAGCAGTTCTGGAGCTCACTGTGTGACTCAAGGTGACAGTGAAAGCGGTGCCTTGGCCATTTTTTCACCCATCTTTTCCCAAAAAGATTTTACCAAGTGTTGTAGCGTTTGGAAACTGTTCCCAAAGCGACGCCTTGGCGATCGCTTTAGCAGAACTGGAACAACATTTTGCATGGATGCGATACACCACGCGATGCCCAAACAACGCTTGAAACAACTGGAGCTCACTTCCTCACAATCATTCCGCACTCTCCGGAAATGATCCACCTCCGAATGTCCCGAGCCCTACAAAAACAACGAGAAACTACGTAACACTAAAGAAATAAAATGACGAAAACAATAAAAATTGGGTTACCTCCCAACTAGCGCTTGATTTAACGTCCCGACACGACTCTATTTGTATTTTTATTTTTATTGTTTTTCTATATTTTTTGTTTTTTTTTTAATTTTATTTTTGCATTTACATACAAAGCTCGGGTTGCCTCCCGAGAAGCGCCTTAGTTAACGTCGTGGCACGACGGTTACAATTCACGGTTCTCGCAATAAAATGGAGGTACGATGATCCACCAAACCTCCCCAATAGCGCTTAACTCTTTGCCCGTTCACTAAAAATGACTTCTCGGAATCCGGGGCTCTTAACTCGACCGCTCCATGTGCCGTAACACGAACTACATCAAAGGGGCCCGACCATCTAGACTTCAACTTTCCAAGAAATAGTTTCAATCTAGAATTGAACAACAATACCAACTGGCCCGGCTCAAACTGACGATGCTCAATGTGCTTGTTATGCCATCTCTTCGTCCGCTCCTTATACAACTTCGCATTCTCATAAGCGTGGAAATGGAACTCATCTAGCTCATGCAACTGAAGCATCCTCTTTTCACCCGCCACTTCCATATCCGAATTTAGCTTTTTAATTGCCCATATTTTCTAACTCGACAGGCAAGTGACAGGCATTCCCGTAAACCAACCTATACGGAGAGGTTCCAATAGGTGTTTTAAAAGGCATTCTATAGGCCAAAAGAGCGTCGTCGAGCTTCATAGACCAATCCTTCCTTGAAGTATTAACAGTTTTCTCAAGAATCTGCTTTATCTCCCTATTCGACACCTCCACTTGGCCACTCGTTTGAGGATGATAAGCAGCAGCTACCTTGTGACGCACCCCATACTTGGCCAAAAGTTTATTGAACAAGCGATTGCAAAAATGCGTACCTTTATCACTGATGATGGCCCGTGGTGTCCCAAAATGAGTAAAAATATTTTTCATCAAGAACTTGACTACCGCACTCGCATCATTGGTTGGAAGTGCGATCGCTTCCACCCACTTTGACACAAAGTCGACTGCTACAAGTATGTATTTGTTGCCTTTAGAAGGTGGAAACGGACCCATAAAATCAATTCCCCAACAATCGAACAACTCAATCTCCTGGATGTTATTCAAGGGCATCTCGTGACGCCTTGAGATATTACCGGTTCTTTGGCAACGATCACACTGTTTAATAAAAGACATGAGCATTCTTGAATAGAGTAGGCCAAAAGAACCCCGACTGAAGCACCTTAGCAGCTATCCTATCACCACTATGATGACCACCATAGGGGGATGAATGACAACTCTGCAACACAGACTCGACTTTCTCACTTAGGATACATCTCCTCGCCAGTTGGTCTGGACCAATTTTATACAAATACGGCTCATCCCAAACATAAAATCTACTCTTATGGAGGAGTCTCCTTCTCTTGTCAGCTGTAGCTTCAGGTGGATAAACATTAGTCACCATCAAGTTCACCATATCTGCATAACAGGGCACCTCGGTTACCTGCATAGCAAAAAGTTGCTCGTCTGGAAAAACTTCATTTATCTCAGGCCCCTCATCTACATGTTTTCTATCTTCCAGCCTCGACAAGTGATCAGCCACTTGATTCTCAGTCCTTTTTCGATCTCGGATCTCTACATCAAACTCTTGGAGTAGAAGAACCCAACGAATCAGTCGCGGCTTGGAATCTTTCTTCTCAAATAAATACCGGATTGCGGCATGATCAGTGTAGACGATAACCCGAGTCCAACCAAGTAAGATCGGAACTTATCAAAAGCATAAACAACAGCTAACAGCTCCTTTTCGGTGGTAGTGTAATTGGATTGGGCAGCATCAAGAGTCTTGCTTGCATAATAAATAGAGTGAAAAAATCTACCCTTTCTTTGCCCGAGAACCGCCCCAACAGCAGTATCACTCGCGTCACACATCAACTCAAAGGGTAGCAACCAATCAGAAGCAATAATAATGGGTGCAGTCACCAACCTCTTTTTCAGTTCTTCAAATGCCTTCAGACAGGCATCATCGAATTCAAACTTCTCATCCTTCCCTAACAATTTTCACATGGGATTAGCTATCTTCGAAAAGTTCTTAATGAATCGCCTATAGAACCCGGCATGTCCCAAGAAACTACGCACACCTTTGACAGAGATAGGATGGTGGTAATTTTTCAACTGCTTCAACCTTTGCTCTATCAACCTCGATCCCTTGCTTCGACACCTTATGGCCAAGTACAATGCCTTCTCGAACCATGAAGTGACATTTTTCCCAGTTGAGTACCAAGTTTGTTTCTTCACAGCGGCTAAGCACGGCATCTAAGTTCTTCAAGCAGCCATCAAACGAATCTCCAAAGACTGAGAAATCATCCATGAATACCTCAACAAAATTTTCCACCATATCGGTTGTCGAGTACTAATATTATTATCGCGTGCGAGTATTTATTTAAAGGCTCGTGACTGGTGTTTCAAGAAGGTACGAAATTACTTAAAGAAACTTGGAGTCGCCACTTGACATAGTTTAAGGTGTGCCAAGTCACCAAAAGGTACCTTGGAATACCTCTGACTCGTCTAATGGTCTGCGTTAGAGATTCGGGTAAGGTTCTCAGTTGACTCTCGGGAAGGTATTAGGCACTCTCGAGTCCTGTGCCAAGCACAGTTGCTTGTCGCAATTTTAATTTATTAAATATGGTTGTTATATTAATGCCGTTCATTTGAATTTGTACCTTGATTTAAGAAAATTAAAAGCGTTATTCTTATCCAACCTCACGGAGTATTGGATGAATTTACACTTTGATTCATAGTAAATAAATAAATAGATAGATAAATAAGATGTATTATGTGTTTCCAACCTCACAAAGGACTGGTCTATTTTAAAAAAAAAAATTAATTAACTTCATTGAGACTATTTATTAAAATGTGAGTTGTTTGCAAAAATCATAGCAAGTTAGCCCGTTTGCATTAATAAGCTGCCGTAAAGATTTTATCGCTGGGTATACCTTAACACAAATTGACTTTAATAAAATTAATTTTCTTTAGCCTAATAAGCAGACTGCGAGTCATACTTATTATTAAGTTCAATCGCGAAAGTCTTCTCGCTCCTATTTAGTTTGCCTAATCGATTATTAATTGAGTAAATTTCTAACTTTATTAAGTGACAAATTGAGACTCCCAAATTTGTCTTCATTTTTTGGAACATGGATTACGAAATTTATTATTTTTAAGTACACTATTGGACAGCTTTGTGGGCTGTCTTTGAAAAAAATAAAAGTTTACAAAACTTCATTGATATGGGCTGAATTATTTTACAAAAGTGGGCTGCTTTAAGGTCTATTCTACAAAATTAATTATATTTTTGTCTATATTCCAAATAGGTTGTTTAAGTACTTCACTTAGAAGCCTCGATTTACAATACCCATGTTGTGAAATAAACTGGACTGAATTTTAAAAGTTAACCAAAATGTACGTGGCTGTTTAAAAGCAAGGAGTGACTATTTCATTAAAAAAGGCTGGTGGTCAACAGAACATAAAGCAATGGTGCTTTAACTTAGTGGCGTTACTGCATATTTCTCAAACTCCGTTTTTTGCAGAGTTGCTCACAAATTGAGTAACCTTCATTTTTCTATCCAGATTTGCAATATTTTTTAAGTGTTCAAATTTTATACAAGTAGCTCGTTATTTTTTAACATCTGATTTACAAATATCTCTTAGATTTATACGCCATTTTTCAGATCTGTCCCAATTTACAACATTGTGCTACATGACCATGCATTGTGGTTAAACATATTACCACATACACGTCATAATAAACGCTTAACATCCTTGGTTTTTATAACTTCATAAAGACAATCACAATGCATCAAAAGAGGATGACTAGCAACATACATAGAAATGGAAATTTCAGTCCATAAACATGCTGATACTCATCATTTCATAGCTAGATGTACAAAAATAAATATAAAGTAAAATTGTGTTTACCTTTGAAGCCAAAAAGTCCCTAGCCAACGAGAAATGAAACAATAGAGAAACACAACCAAAGACCACGCAACTTTTTAAACTCCATAACCAGCAGCTAAACAGCTTCTTTAACCCCTTTTACTATGATTTGAACTCAAGAATTTATATCCTAAAAGACTCCTAAAGTAGTACTCTTTTAGTCATAAATTCTTTTCCTCTCAAAAACTCATTATTTTCCCTTTGTTCCCATAAATTTCAGATCTGTTTTTTCTTTATTTTTTTTTGCAGGTTGTTGTGTCTCAAAGAGGGCAATAAATGACCCTCTTTATATCTGAAAATTGAGGGCCAAAGGGTGGGGTGTGGACTTGTACAAAAGTACAAGCCCACACCCCTTACACTTGAGTGTTTTGGTACTATTTTCAACAAAGGTGCAACAGCTATAGCCACTGTTTTCAGCCCTCGAAAACAGTCCGAAAAGCTAAAAATATACAAGTGGTGTCCTTTTACTCATTATACTAACTAGAAAAAACTAGGACCAACTAAACCAAACTAAATTAGCCCCAAACTAACTTAATACTAAACTAAAGCTAAGGACAATCATATTCAACTAAATTATATTTCCTAACTAAACTAAACAACTAACTAGAACTTGTAACTTAACAAAATTACACCAGATTTCCCAAAGCTGACCAAAAATCATCTCAGGGTCCAACTTCTAGTTAATAGCCAACTAAACTTAAAAATTTATCATCTAAGCAAAACCCGGCATCCTATGTTGGAACATTAGCTTGAAGCAAAGAAAATAACTAATTTTATGTTATCTGGAAACATTTTTAACACACCAAATAAACTAGTACATACACTACTTGAATCAAACTATAAGAAGGAACATACAGAGAACACCAGTCACAACTTTTATGTTTAATTCAATGGACGACAACTTCAATTCACGTCATGTTGTTACAACAGATCAAGTAAAAAATCATACTTATACTAGTAAAGCTTCACAGCAATCAACATTAACAATATACTTAACCAAGTTCCACTTTGAAAGTATTGAAACAACAAAATATTTTCAAACCTTTACCAACTCATTATTTCCAAATCTATACACGTCAAGCTTTCACATGTAGAATCGACGTTCAAACACCAATACTATATGAACGTAACTAAACATAAACTAAACTAAACAAAAAGGAAAATTAAAAAGAGAAGAGAAGTCACAGTTCTCATCTAACCCGTAGCCGAATTTCAATTCTATCAAATTCAATGCCAACGCCTTCCATGCTTTAGCCATCGTTGCCTTAAACAGATTTCAATACTCAGTGCTGCCATGTTGTCGCCATCACTGCCTCGCTATTGTCCTCACCACAGCCGCTACAAACACGCGAGCAAAACCTGAATCACCATCATCACGAGCCCTAAGCTGCTGCATCACAGATCATACTATCACCACCACTGCTTAGCTATATCCGAGCCCCCAATAAAGTAAGGGGAAACGGAGACGGGGGGTAATAGAGAAAAAAATAAGGGGAAGAGGATGGAACTAGAAATATAACAAATAAAGTAAAGAAAACTCACCAGAGTTTCAAGTTTCGGCCAAGTTTCGAAGCCCGATCTACAAAAATCCGCTATGATTTTAAAGAAACCTAGTCGAGAAATGGAACGAGGGGGTCAAGATATTTCGAATGGTGTAATTTGGTATTTTTACGGTCAACAGAGGCGGTGGCCGGTCGGCGGAACAGTGGCGGAAGTGCGGTGGGAGAGGTGGCTCTGGCGAGGTGAGAATTTTCGGTAGCATAGCGCCAAGCCAAGAGGCTAGGGGTGGTGTAATGGCAAAAAATAAGGTTTTCTTGTTTATATAGGAGGGTGGTGGGCCGGGTTGTATGGGAATTGGGCTGGCAGATCATTAGTCATGGGTTGTATTTTTTTTTTTTTACATATAGCTATTAAAAAGGGTAGACACTTATTTTAAAGTACACACAACTAAAATTAAAACCACATAATTTGCAATACTATCACAATTGAAGAATAGAATCAAAGCTAAACACACATAACAAGTAACTTGGTATTTTCATATTTTACATCCTAATTAATGACAATTTAGTTAACATAAAAGACTAGCTTTTCAGGAAAATTTGTTCAAATTTCTAAGAATCCTACACGGCTATCTTGAGCAATTTTATGAATTTTGGTGCCAAAATTAGGTGATTACAGCTACCCCTCTTTGTTCGGGAACACGAAGAGTTTTTAAACAAAGAAGTAATCGACAACTAATTTTGGCTTTTCGGTTCTAGCCGAGAGCATGCTTTTTCAAAATGGTGACCGTACCTTGAATTTCAGTTCTAACCGAGAACAAGGCTGCCTACATATCCCTGAACTAAGGAATCAGGTCAGTGTAGTTTCTCACGTACGGTAGTTGGGACTACCACATTCAAACAGACACTAGACTCTTCTAGACTCACTAAGACAACACTAGATACTCTAGACTACTAAGACAAACTAAAGACTCTTCTAGACACACTTGGGGCTGATGCTAGACACTCTTAGGCACTGAAAGGCTGTCGTTGCTGAGTACTGGTTGCTTGCTGGTAGTCGTTGCTTTACAAGGAATGAAAATACAAGAAAAAATGTAAAATTACAATCCCTAGCCTAAATCTTCATGCTTCATTGAGGTAAATCTTGGCTTGAAAGACAACTCCATTGCTCATTGTATGGGCAAGCAACTTATCTGAAACTTGAAATGGTTGCTATCTTTGAGCGGGACCAACTTGAAAAGAAAGTGAGTGCTATCTTTTAGCAAAACTGACTTGAAATGAATGTGAGTGCTATCTTCTAGCAAAATTGACTTGACAAGAAAATCGTTCGCTATCTTTTAGCAGATCTTGACATGGAAAGGAAATGACGCTATCTTTGAGCGAAATTGACTCCGAAAGAAAATGATCGCTATTTTTTAGCAGATCTTGACATGGAAAGGAAATGACGCTATCTTTGAGCGAAACTGATTTTAAGAGAAAATGATCGCTATCTTTTAGCAGATCTTGACACAGAAAGGAAATGACGCTATCTTTGAGGGAAACTGACTCTAAGAGAGAATGATCGTTATATTTTAGCAGATCTTGACATGGAAAGGAAATGACGCTATCTTTGAGCGAAACTGATTCTAAGAGAAAAAGATCGCTATCATTTAGCAGATCTTGACACAGAAAGGAAATGACGCTGTCTTTGAGCGAGACTGACTCGAAAAGAAAATGATCGCTATCTTTTAGCAGATCTTGACTTGGAAAGGAAATGACGCTATCTTTGAGCGAAACTGACTCGAAAAGGAAATGATCGCTATCTTTTAACAGATCTTGACATGGTGAGAAAATGACGCTATCTTTGAGTGAAAACGACTCGAAAAGGAAATGATCGCTATCTTTTAGCAGATCTTAACATGGAAAGGAAATGATGCTATCTTTGAGCGAGATGACTCAAAAAGAAAATGATCGCTATCTTTTAGCAGATCTTGACATGGAAAGGAAATGACGCTATCTTTGAGAGAAATGGCTCGACAAGGAAATGATCGCTATTTTTTAGCAGATTTTGACATGGAAAGGAAATGATGCTATCTTTGAGCGAACCTGACTCGAAAATGAAATGATCGCTATCTTTTAGCAGATCTTGACATGAAAAATAAATGATGCTATCTTTGAGCGAAAACTTACCCGAAAAGGAAATGATCGCTATCTTTTAGCAGATCATGACATGGAAAATAAATGACGCTATCTTTGAGCGAACTGACTCGGAGAGGAAATGATCGCTATCTTTGAGCGAAACTGACTTGAAAAGGAAATGGCGTTCCATCTGACATCTAGCGCAACTATGCCAATTCAAGTGGTCCCAGCTTTTTCTTGGCAACATAGCAAATATTGCACTGACTCTCTGCATCATCGATACACCCTGTTTCTGATCTTGCAAATAAGCTTAGTGACTCTTGTTCTATTCTTCACAGTAATGTGGGATGAACAACGCCTAAAGCTTCTCCCAAACATGTCCACTCTTCATGATACAATTTTGGTATGTCGTTCCTCCGGCCTGATGTGCGGTGCTGGGCTCCAATTAGCAAGGTTGGTCATGACTCGCTAAAATTTTTTCATTGTCGAGGGTGTGCCCTGCTCGCTGGAATTAACACCTGAATCCTGAAAGACAGAGTTTTGCAATTTTCTTTTGTTGCTTATGCGAGATTAGCATCGAAAGGGCGAGGAATTAATGGTGAGGCAAGATATACAAAATAGAATTAAAAAAGAAGCTTAAGGGCGAAAGTCGTTTGGACAGGGAACGTCTTTCTGAAAAGGGAAACTTATCTGGCAATATACTAGCGGCCTTGATGATCATGGCATGTATCTTGGGTGACCTCGTCCGAAAAGTGCCACTTGTTTGTTGAGAGTTGCTCCATGGAAGATATCAAACCATAACCAAGTTGAGGTGACTCTCAAGTCGACTAGTAACGCCCTTTCGGGTTTTCGCCAACTAGCCTATCCCTTTAATCTTTTTCCTCACTGTTTGTCTTGTGGCGCCTTCTCAGGTTTTCACCGGCAAGACTTCTTTTTTTTCACTTTTTTTTTTCTTTTTCGTATTTTTTTTCAATTCAATTTACAACACAAACATCTCTCTTAATGGCATCATCGACTTGCCGTAAAGGAAAATTTGACATAAGCCCTCCAAAACGCATCATGAGGTGACTGCAAACAATTTGCTCCCCTTTGGACATATTTTCTTTAAAAATAAAAACCTTTTGCCCTATTGTTTAGAATAAACGGGGGCGCTTTATTTTTCTTCTTTGACTTCGAGACTGGTATGCAAAACATCTCATGAAACATGTGAATAGATGATACAAAGATAATAGAAGTTTGTTTTTATTTTATTTTATTTATGAAATAAAATAAAAACAAATTTCTGCCCCAGTTTAGCATAAAGGGGGATCTAAATTTCTTTTGATGTTGGCCGCAAACTTGGAGGCAAGTTTTGCGTCAATCTGAAACAGGAAAGAATGAACTTTTCATTGTGACGAACACAAAGAAAATGGGGAGGAATATTGAATTTTCTCCATTTTCTTTAAAAAATAAATAAATAAAAAAAACTTCTGCCCAGTTTAATATGAACTGGGGTATTTGATTTTCTTGACATATCCTGCAAGCCTGGAGGCAAGCTTTGCGCGGATAGAAGAAGACGGGGAAAGAGGAATTTTCTTTTGTTGCGACCGCACCGAAATGGTTGCCTACTATCCTTTTGAGAGGAATCAGGTCAGCTCTAGGCAAATGCCCAGGTTTCTTTTGATGCTTTTCAGTTTCATTTCATTTTGGTACAATTACATTGATTCCAACTGAGAACATGCCTCAAAGTACAAGGTGCTAATAAGGGATACAATTTGGGATAGCAAAAGAGAACGAAAGCCTTGCATTCATCCCGAGTTGACAGCCATCTTGGAGTCAAATGTAGTACCTCTTGACCGCGTCTGCATTGACGGGTATTTCAATTGTCCTGCCTTCCGGATCTGTAAGGTACAAGGCGTCATTTGACAATACTTTCTTTACCAGGTATGGCCCTTGCCAATTTGGAGCAAATTTCCCCTTAGCTTCTTCCTGATGAGGAAAGATTCTTTTCAATACTAATTGCCCTTCTTTCAAGTCGCGGAGGCGCACTTTCTTGTTGTAGGCTCGGGCCATTCTCTGTTGATACAATTGACCATGACAAACTGCATTGAGCCTTTTTTCATCAATGAGTGACAACTGTTCCAATCGGGTCTTGACCCACTCCGTGTCCTCAATCTCTGCTTCTACGATGATCCTGAGAGACGGTATTTCAACTTCAGTGGGTATGACTGCTTCAGTTCCGTATACCAATGAATACAGGGTTGCACCTATGGAAGTGTGAACAGTTGGGCGGTAACCAAGCAAAGAGAAAGACAACTTCTCATGCCAATCGCGATATCCTTGTATCATTTCCCTAAGGATCTTCTTGATATTCTTATTGGCTGCTTCAACCGCACCATTTGCCTTTGGTCGGTAAGGCATGGAATTTCGATGCATGATCTTGAATCTTTCACACACGTCATCCATTATATGACTATTCAGATTTGCCGCATTGTCGGTGATAATGGTACTTGGGATACCAAAGCGACAAATAATATTAGAATGAACGAAATCCACCACAGCTTTCTTGGTTACGGATTTGAGAGTGACGACCTCAACCCATTTGGTGAAGTAATCTATTGCAACCAAAATGAATCTGTGCCCATTTGATGCTCTTGGTTCAATAGGCCCGATAACATCCATCCCCCATGCTGTAAAAGGCCAACGGGCTGACATGTGTGCAACTCTACAGGGGGTGAATGTATCAAATCACCGTGTACTTGGCATTGATGACACTTTCACACAAAAGTAATGCAGTCATGTTCCATGGTAAGCCAGAAGTATCCGGCTCTGAGTACTTTCCTAGCTAACACGTGCCCGCTCATGTGGGGTCCACAGATCCCCGAATGCATGTCATTGAGAATTTTCGTGGCTTTAGTTGCATCCACGCATCTTAATAGTCCCAAATTGGGTGTCCTTTTGACACCACCCCTCCACTAAAAAAGAAACCACTTTCCAGTCGTCGAAGGGTTCTCTTTTGATTATTTTCTGCCATTGGTGGATACGTCCCATCTTGAAGGAAATTCTTGACATCAAAATACCACGGTTGACCGTCAATTTCTTCTTCAACCATATTGCAGTATGCATGTTGACTTTGGACCTGAATCTCTAACTGATCAATATGGGCTTTATTAGGATGAACAAGTATTGAGGCTAGCATAGCCAATGCGTCAGCCAACTCATTATGTATTCTGAGAACATGTCTAAACTTTAGAACATTGAACTTTTGGCAAAGATCGTCCATACACTGCTTGTACATGATCAGCTTAAGGTCTCGAGTTTCCCATTCACCCTTCATTTGGCGTATCAAAAGATCTGAATCTCCGATCACCAGCAATTCTTTGATGTCCATGTCTAGAGCCATACGCAAACCCATTATGCATGCTTCATACTCAGATGTGTTATTAGTGCAACTGAAACGAAGTTGGGCAGCCGCCGGATAATAATGTCTCGTGGGAGAGATGAGGACTGCTCCAATACCATGGCCTTTCGAGTTGGAAGCACCAACAAAGTACATTTTCCACACATGTTCTTCTTCGTTAATCAGTTCTTCAAGCACATCTACCTCCTCGTCAGGGAAGTAAATTTTCAATGGCTCATAATCATCATCAACCGGATTTTCAGCCAAATGATCAGCTAAGGCTTGAGCTTTCATCGCAGTTCTGGTGACATAAACTATGTCAAATTCTGTGAGACGGATCTGCCATTTTGCAAGTTTTCCAATTGGCCTTGGCTTTTGAAATATGTACTTCAATGGGTCCATCCGGGAAATCAGATAAGTGGTATAGGACAAAAGGTAATGTTTCAGCTTTTGCGCAACCCAAGTTAGGGCACAGCACGTCCTTTCCAACAAAGTGTATCTAGCCTCGCAATCTGTGAACTTCTTGCTCAGATAATAAATTGCATGCTCTTTCTTTCCCGAGGCATCATGTTGCCCCAGTACGCAACCAAAGGAGTTTTCATTGACTGACAAGTACAAAAATAACGGTCGGCCAGGCTCAGGCGGAACCAAAATAGGAGGATTTGACAAGTATTGTTTGATCTTGTCAAAGGCTTCTTGGCACTCTTCTGTCCATGCAATTGATGCATTCTTTTTCAACAACTTGAGGATCGGCTCACATATTGTGGTAAGTTGAGCAACGAACCTGCTGATGTAATTTAGCCTGCCTAGAAAGCTTTTAACATCCTTCTTGGTTCGAGGCGGAGGTAATTCTTGTATTGCTTTGATCTTTGCGGGATCCAATTTCAATACCTCGCCTGCTAACAATGAAACCTAACAATTTTCCGGCAGGCACACCAAATGCACACTTGGCTGGATTCAGCTTCAGATTGTACCTACGGAGCCTCTCAAAGAACTTTCTGAGATCTCTCACGTGGTCTTCAGTAGTTCTAGACTTGATGATCATGTCATCCACGTACACTTCTATTTCTTTATACATCATATCATGGAAAATGGCAGTCATCCCTCAAATAGGTTACCCCAGCATTTTTCAAGCCAAACAGCATCACTCTATAGCAATAAGTTCCCCAAGGTGTAGTGAATGCCGTTTTGTATGCGTCATCTTCATCCATCTGGATTTGGTGATATCCAGCATAGCGGTCAACGAAGGATTGTATCTCATGATTGGCACAATTATCTACGAGAGTGTGAATATTAGGCAACGGGAAATTGTCTTTGGGACTTGCCTTGTTCAAATCTCGATAGTCGATACATATCTTTGTTTTTCCATCCTTCTTAGGAACCGGAACAACATTAGCAACCCAAGTAGTGTACTGAACTGATTGAATTACTTTCGCATCCAACTATTTCATTATTTCATCATAGATTTTCTTAATCATATCAGTTTTGATCTTTCGTTGAATTTGTCTCACTGGAGGGAAATCAGGTTGATTTGGCAATTCGTGGACTATCAATTCGAAGCTCAAACCCGGCATCTCATCATATGACCATGCAAAAACATCTCGATATTCAAAAAGCACTTTCCGAATATCGTTCTTCACTTCAGGTCGGGCATACATGCTTATCTTGGTTTCCCTCACATCAGGGCTCCCAAGATTAACATCCTTTGTATCAGCCAAATTGGATTGAGGCTTGCCCTCGTGGCGTTCAACTTCCAGGCCTATTTCAAAATCTGCCTATTCCCCATCATATTCAATCTCGTTAACAGATTCCTCAATATTTTCTTCATCACTTTCAACCTCAACTATGGTTATGGAGCAAAAATCAGATTGCGGTCCCTGGATGGACGATAAGTTCCTTGAACATGTCATGACATCAGGACCAGCAGATATATCACTACAGATAAACAAAAGTAGAATAGAATTAGGAATATGAACAGAGATTGAAGGAAAGCTTGGCTCTTAGGCCTTTCATTAATGAAAAAGGGTTTGAATTACAAAAGGAAAAATGAGCAAAATAATACACTTAGCATACAACCCTTAGAATATCCAAGTGTATTCAAAAGAAAACTGTAAAACAAAAGTCTACCAAGACCCCTTCCTGATGGGAAAGGGAGCTGCATTCCAGTTAGTCCGGTGCACGTCCGGGCCAATGTACTGTATTGAAGCATTGCTGGAGCCTTCTCCCGGCTGTACCAAGCAGATTTCAAAAATGTTACCTAGATCAAATGGTTCATCCTGATTGTCTTCTACTGTGTTGACATTTGTAACGACAACCTTTGGTTTCATGATATAACCCACAAAAGACTGAGCGAGACAAGGAATTGACTTTGGGAGAGACCAAACTTCCGACTTCTTTTTCTTTGCTTGCTTGCGATAAGTTGCTTTTGGCTTGAACCCTAGTCCCCACGTGCCTTGCACGCCATTTGGATAACTGGATTTACCCTTCCCTGTAGTGATGCTCCCAAACCCTTCCCAAATTGGAAACCACGCTTTAACATTTTAGATGCCATCATGATAGACGTCTTCGACACTCTTGGGATGGGTATAGGTTTCCCTTCTGTTACTTTTTCCACATATACCACATCAGAGGTTTGATACATGATAGTCGGGCGTGTGGTGACAACTTCAAGAGCTGGTACGTCCAGGCTATTGTTAAATTGTAAGTCATCCTCTCCATAAACTACGATAGCTTGATTATCCCAAGTAAACTTGACCACCTGATGAACTGTAGAAGGTACAACACAGGCCATGTAGATCCATGGTCGGCCCAATAGCAGATTGTATGATGCGTCTGTTTCCATGACTTGAAACTCAATGCTGAAGGTAGCGGGACTAATGGTTAACTCAAGATTGATGATGCCCAAAGACTCTCGAACTCCACCATCAAAGGCACGAACAGCAGAGGAACTTGCCCTAATTTTGTTCATATCCACCTTTAGACCCTTCAATGTAAACAGAGGGAAAATGTTCAATCCCGCGCCGCACTCTATTAGAACACGTGTGACATAGGAGTCTTCACACTTAACTGAGGCATGAAGCGCTCGATTATGACCGGTTCCTTCTGGTGGCAGTTCCTCATCGGTGAACATCACACGATTAGTCTTAAATACTCTGCCAGCAAGTGCTTCCAGATTAGCCACAGTAGTTTGTTCAGGAATATAGGCCTCATTCAGTATTTTCAATAGTGTGTTGCGATGTGCTTCAGAGTTCATAAGTAGAGACAAGAGTGATATCTGAGTTAGAGTCTTTCTCAATTGCTCGACGATAGAGTAATCTGTCGATATCATTTTCTTCAAAAATTCTTCAACTTCTTTCTCAGACACCGGCTCTTTGATGGGTCCTTGGTCTTCTCGACCTGGCTTTGCCTTTCTCAGTTCATCCGGGGTAAAACATCTTCTTGACCGAGTTAGACCATTTACATCAGCAGCAACCTCCATGATTTCTTTCCCGTTGTAAGACACAATTGTCTTGTTGTAGTTCCAAGGAACAACCTTTGTACTTTTGACAGGGAGCTGCGCTGCCTGAGTGATGATAACCGGTTCACACTTCTTTGCCTTAACCTCGAAGACCGGAGTTTCTGGCATGATGCCCCTTGCACAATAAATGCTGGTGCACTGTCATGAACTTTTTCCTGCTTTGCAGCCGGAATAGTGAAACTTGGCTCAACAGCCGCATCTTGTTTTGCTTTGTTGACAACAGACGCACTTGACTTTTCCCCGATTACAACAATAAATGGCTCAGGGCCTTTGATGTCTGGGGAGGGACCAACTGCCACAATCTGCTTGGCAGTTTTCCCTCTCATGTCTTCTTCTATGCATACCATCCCTACCATATATACGTTGTTTTGAACATCATGAGCTGGTAAAGGATTTTGATTCACATTTTGTGTTTCATCCCCCACGACTTTTATCTGATTGTTATCTATCATTGCTTGGATTTCCCTTTTGAGTTCCCAGCAGGATTCTGTATCATGTCTAGGTGC
Source organism: Petunia axillaris subsp. axillaris (assembly GCA_029990575.1). NCBI lineage: Eukaryota > Viridiplantae > Streptophyta > Magnoliopsida > Solanales > Solanaceae > Petunia > Petunia axillaris. Next base: position 147,638,983 of record JARKNS010000004.1, read on the forward strand.
TCCAGAATGAAATGCACAATGGCGTGAATGATCAATTCTTCCATTAGGGTTCACTTTTCCCGGGATTGGTTTCAACAGATTGTCTTGTTGCAACTTCTCAAACAAATTAGTGTAAGTTTCCCCCAATGGGGTGAACTGTCTTTTCTCTTGTTGCATGTTTCTCTGTTGCATGTTTGGACGAAAACCCGGTGGACCTCGTGGTCGATAAGGCATCTCTTGCTGAGCCGGGAATTGAGCATGTGCCTGTAGATTGTTATACTGGACTGGAGCAGGGTGCGCACGCCATTGTGGACCAGATAGCAGCTGAGAATAAGATGCTGCATTGACGGGGAATGAGAACTGCGGCATGGCAAACTATTGGCCATGAGGTTGATAGAATTGTTGTGGCGGAGGTGTCTAAATGTACCCTTGACGGTCATTGTATCGTTCGTCATTTCTTCTTGGTTCAGGGCCAACCATTGCTACTACATCTTTCTTTTCTTTCATCTTCCCAAAAACACCTGACCCTGATTGCAACGCTTGGGTAGTGGCTCTCAAAGCTGTTTGGCTGACAATCTTGCCTGCCTTGATTGCTCTCTCAATCATCTCCCCAATTCTCACTGCTTCACTGAACTGCTTCCCAATGGCAGAGGCCATCGCTTGGTAGTATGATTCATCGAGCACTTCAACGAATTCTTCAACCATCTTATCATCTGGGATCAAAGGGCTTACACGCACCGCCTGTTCGCGCCACCTGTAGGCATGCTCTCGGAAACTTTCACTTGGTTTCTTTGTAATCGCCTTTAAAGAAGAACAATCAGGAGCAGCCTCCATTTTGTAACCATAATGGTTTAGGAAAGCACTGGCCATGTCATCATAGGTGACCCACTTCGAAAAATCTTGTTGTACAAACCATTCTGTTGCCAGTCCTCCCAAACTATCAGCAAAGTATGCCATCAACAATTCATCTTTCTCAATGCCCCTCATTTTGTTAAGATAGATCTTCACGTGGATCCTTGGATCACTTTGTCCAGTATACAGATCAAATTTGGGCACAACAAAACCTTCAGGCAGTGGCACATGAGGGAACAAATACATGTCTTTGTATGAAATATTGGTCCCCTTGCCCTTGTATGTTTTTCACAGTTTGCTCCAAGATTTTCAATTTCCGAGCAAAGTCATTCTCTTCTGTTTTTCCCAACCTCTCAATATCAGCGTGTGATTCTGGGTGGTGTCTCTGATCATACGACTCGGTTTGGCGGCACACATTACCCTGAGCTTGGTCAAATTGTTGGTCACGGGCCCTTAACTGTGGGTCACTGTTTGATCTTTGCAAAGTGTGTCCTGCAGGAACGGTGAATACTGTGGCAGGAACTTGGGGTTGGCAATGATGTCCATGCTGTGGGAATTGTATCCCAGGCTGTACAGTAGAAGGTCCGGCTGCGTTGTCCGTTTCTGGATGTGGACCAAATCCCAGAAGGTAGCGGGGGTCTTCTACCATTGTGGATTGCCCTTGCCCTAGCAGCTGAGTATTTGCCATGAAACCAGCAGCACCTGGCGGAACAGGAGGTGCCTGAACTGCTGCCAAGTTACGAACCAGCTGCATCATCATTTCTTTCATAGCCGTGTAGTCCTCGGCCATCTTAGCCTGTTGCTCAGCTATATGAACCAGCTCAGTGTTCTCAGTTTCCTCAGCCATCGTTTTTGGAGTGTTTTCCTGAAGAGGCGCTTCAACCACTTCTGGAACAGGCAGTGGTCTCTTGATTCTGGTGGAATAGGAATGTGGGGCCAGCACGACAGTTGCTCAAGCTCTAAACAAATCAAAACACGTTAGTGCAACAAGATAGCATGGAACATGAATTTGCTCGTCGACCTAACCAATGCCTAAGGTCGTTATGTCATCCCGAATTGGTTTAGATTAGATCCCCAAGTGTATTGTTTGATCTCTTTTTTTTTTCTTCTCTTTCTTTTTTTCCTTTTTTTTCTTTTTTTTCGTATATATTTTTTCAAGTTAGGCCAGAGGGTGAAATAAATTGACACATAAAAATAAGCAAAATATTTTATTACTACAAAATAAAGAGTACATACAGTGCTTCCGAAGCACGACCAAAAAGAAACGTACAAATGACTGAAAAAAGTGAAAATAAATTACAACATGCTAAATTCGAAAGCGATATAAAGTACAACATGCCAAGATGTTAAATAAATAATAAAAAGCAATAATCTGCATCATCTTGGCCTGATGTATCTACTAAGGTGACCCGGGCACAAAGTCAGCTGGCTCCTCTGGGTCATACTCGAATGGCTCCTCGGGATCTTCCTCGGCTGGTGGCAAAGGCTGGCTCAAAATATTACACAATATGTCTACCCGCTGTAATACATTCCTCACATAATCCAAAGCTTTAATGAGGATAGTCCTATTACACGAGTTATTATGATCTAAGCACATCTGAGCCAAATAGTTTGCCAACTCCAACACCCGTTCCTGACCTCGATCAATGACTCTTCTTGACACGGCTATTTGCTGAAGCTGGATCGTGGCCAATCTCAATGCATCATTCTTCAGAATCACTGCCTGATCAAGTTGTTTATGCAATCAGTCAATATGAATCTGTCGCTCTCAGCCTGAGCAGTTAGAGCAGTATCCCTCTATGTCAATGCTCTGCGATGCAAGTCATGAAGACGCCTGATAGTATGTGAGTTCAAATGTGTTAAACTCTCACTCTCTGACTGAGCAACTTTGGCGGCGTCTCTCTCTGCAATTAAGCTTTGTATGGTAGCGCGGTATTCCTCCCCAATCTCACGCCTAGCAAGCTAAACCTGCATATCAAACCTGGCCTCAATGTCAACCATGCCTGCTCTCGACCTCGCGGGCATCTCTCTGGGTATGGGCTGGTGGTAATACCATAGCTTGTACTCCCGAACGACCTCCCCCTTAAGTCCATCCTAGACTTGTGTATTTTCTGCGAGGCGTCTCCTAGTATCCCACAAGCATAAGATATCACCTCTAAGAGTAGCTGGGTTGAGAGGATAGTCTGAGACATATGCACTCATGTCCTCAACTATTGGGATCTTTTGCTTTCGACCCAATTGCCTAAGTACACGCAGAGGAGCATAAGGCTGGGATGCTGTCAAACCCATCAGAACTAGAAAAGGACGGTCCACACATCTGTGTACAACCTCCCTCTTAGGAAACCAGTTACACTACCACAAAATCTTGTCCGGCGTGAGAGAGTTCAAGAAAGACCTCCAATCTGGCTCATTTTCTAGGAATTTATACTTCTCGATGTGTTCGAGATGATACCTGAGATAATCGATGTCACAGTACCTAAGAATATCACGAGGTGGGCAAGGGCGTACATGCTCCAAGAACCAGACTATAATAGGAGGTTACACCCCTCAAAGAAACCGCTTTCTCCCTTGTGGCATCGAGTCAAAGAATGAAATATACTACCCAGAATCGTCGGGATGATAGTGGCGTCCGGTGCTCCACCATATAAAGCTGTCATGATCCAACTGACCTTAATAGATATCGCTATATCCGGTAGTGGGAAAATCAGTAACCCTAGCAAAGCGAACACAAAGATCTTAGGACAGAGTTGCACCCAATCTTCATATTTCAGCTTGTCATGGAACGCAAATCCATGCCTTTTAAAACCATTATCGGCCCCAAAACGATCATAAAGATAGTCAAATGAAATCCAGCCTTGACGAACACTAGCGATTGAGAGGTCTGTTCGTACCTTGATGTTACTAAAAAAATCATACTCATTTACCTTCTTCGGAGCAATCATGTTCTTTTTCTCATAATCTAGCTTAAGAAGCCCAGCTATCTCCTCGAGGGTCGGCGTCATCTCAAACCCCTTAAAACAGAAAGTATTTTGGTTTGGGTTCCAAAACCCAACTAGTGCACTGATCAACTCTCGACGTAGGACAATAGGTTTAGTCACAAGGCCAGTCAGAAAACCAATCTTATCCTGGACTAATTTCTTCTGCATATTATTCATTGTGTCTCACCAAGACTTCAGAGATTTATCCGATTTGGGTGGGCCATCAATCATCATGATAGAGGGTGGAATGGCATCAGCAAGGTATTTTCTCTTGACCGATCTAGAAGATGATGCAGCCATTGTACCTAATCAAAAAATGTGTCAAATGTTTGAAAACCTAAAAACAACTTAAAATAACTGAATGACGGAGCAAAACAGATGCCTAAACCTCTAATTCGAAACTCCACTTTTCAACAAAACTTTGTCATTCTAACGACGTAAAGTTGCCCCTAGGAGAATCAAAAAATTTTGCCATCATAACGGCATCAGGACTGACTCCAGAAAATTACCAACATTGGTATTTGGATGTAATTTACAAAAGAAAAAATCCAACGTTACAACGACGCCGCATTGACATCAAAAAAAAAATTCATTTCACTAATGACACTACAGTATTTTTTGCAAAAAATTCGCCAGCATAACGACGTGGAAAACTGGATCCCAAAAAACTTCCGACATCGATATATGAGCCTTTTCTAAAAATTCGCCATTATAACGACGTGAAAACAGACACCAAAATCTTCCGACATCGATGTACGAGCCTTTTCTAAAAATTCGCCATTATAACGACGTGAAAAACTGACACCAAAATTTTTTCCGACTTCTAACTACCAAGTCTATATATATATATATATATATATATATATATTTGTAAAAGTTTCGTCATTATAACGACACAAAACTGACATCTACAAAAGACGGCGCTTTACAAAAATTTGCCATTACAGCAGTATGACTCGATTTTATAAAAGTACAAGACATTTACATTTGAAACATATAATTCACCCTATTTCCTCACTTTTCTTTTCATTCATCATTTTTTTCTTTTTTTTTCTTTTCTTTTGAAATCCGTCCCTCTCCAATTTGGTCAGCCTAACAACTTTTTCTAGGCGCATGCAACACATAAAATGCCCTTAGACAAGTCTTTCCCGGGAAATGGTTCCTGCTTAGACAAAAAGGTAGTCAGCCTAGACAAGTGCAATACCGGTGTATCGCACCTCATTAAGTCGGATATGATGCGGATAATTGGGCCTAAAGGTTTAACTCTAGGTGACACAACTGACTTAGTGTCTAGACTGGCTGAAAACCCGGTGGACAAGCCAGGCGGAAAGCGCATCAGGGCCATCCGGAGACAGTGTGTCCGGCCTAAAACCCCGTCACGCCTTCCTCCTAAATCATGGGAAATTTAGTAAGAAAGTCCCAGATGCCACAAGCAATCTGGTAAGTGCACGTGTGCGTGTGTTTCAGAGACTCAGAGGGTTGCGGAGGAAGACAGTTTTATATACAGTTCAACAATATCAAAGCAGTAACATTCAACTTTTCATGTAATAACGACAATAATATAACAACCAAATATTTAATAAATTAAAACATGCGACAATTTTCTCAAAAAGCCGGAGAATCTAGTTTTCACTAATGTCCCCAGCGGAGTCGCCAAGCTGTCACGCCCTAAAAATTATTATCGCGTGCGAGTGTTTATTTAAAGGCTCGTGACTGGTGTTTCAAGAAGGTACGAAATTATTTAGAGAAACTCGGAGTCGCCACTTGACATAGTTTAAGGTGTGCCAAGTCACCAAAAGGTACCTTGGAACACCTCCGACTCGTCTAATGGTCTGCGTTAGAGATTCGGATAAGGTTCTCAGTTGACTCTCGGGAAGGTATTAGGCATCTTCGAGTCCTGTGCCAAGCACAGTTGCTTTATTGTCGCAATTTTAATTTATTAAATTTGGTTGTTATATTAATGCCGTTCATTTGAATTTGTACTTTGATTTAAGAAATTTAAAAGCGTTACTCTTATCCAACCTCACGGAAGACTGGACGAATTTACACTTTGATTCATAGTAAATAAATAAATAGATAAATAAGATGTATTACGTGTTTCCAACCTCACAAAGGACTGGTCTATTTTAAAAAAAAAAATTAATTAACTTCATTGAGACTATTTATTAAAAGTGAGTTGTTTGCAAAAATCATAGCGAGTTAGCCCGTTTGCATTAATAAGCTGCCGTAAAGATTTTATCGCTGGGTAAACCTTAACACAAATTGGCTTTAATAAAATTAATTTCCTTTAGCCTAATAAGCAGACCGCGAGTCATACTTATTATTAAGTTCAATCGCGAAAGTCTTCTCGCTCCTATTTAGTTTGCCTAATCGATTATTAATTGAGTACCATTTCTAACTTTATTAAGTGACAAATTGAGACTCCCAAATTTGTCTTCATTTTTTAGAACATGGATTACAAAATTTATTATTTTTAAGTACACTGTTTGTTAAATCGGACAGCTTTGTGGGCTGTCTTTGAAAAAAATAAAAGTTTACAAAACTTCATTGATATGGGCTGAATTATTTTACAAAAGTGGGCTGCTTTAAGGTCTATTCTACAAAATTAATTATATTTTTGTCTATATTCCAAATAGGTTGTTTAAGTACTTCACTTAGAAGCCTCGATTTACAATACCCATGTTGTGAAATAAACTGGACTGAATTTTAAAAGTTAACCAAAATGTACGTGGCTGTTTAAAAGCAAGGAGTGACTATTTCATTAAAAAAGGCTGGTGGTAAACAGAACATAAAGCAATGGTGCTTTAACTTAGTGGCGTTACTGCATATTTCTCAAACTCCGTTTTTTGCAGAGTTGCTCACAAATTGAGTAACCTTCATTTTTCTATCCAGATTTGCAATATTTTTTAAGTGTTCAAATTTTATATAAGTAGCTCGTTATTTTTTAACATATGATTTACAAATATGTCTTGGATTTATACGCTATTTTTCAGATCTGTCCCAATTTACAACATTGTGCTACGTGACCATTTTGGTAAAACATATTACCACATACACGTCATAATAAACGCTTAACATCCTTGGTTTTTATAACTTCATAAAGATAATCACAGTACATCAAAAGAGAATGACTAGCAACATACATAGAAATGGAAATTTCAGTCCATAAACATGCTGATACTCATCATTTCATAGCTAGATGTACAAAAATAAATATAAAGTAAAATTGTGTTTACCTTTGAAGCCAAAAAGTCCCTAGCCAACGAGAAATGAAACAATAGAGAAACACAACCAAAGACCAAGCAGCTTTTAAACTCCAGAACCAGCAGCTAAACATCTCCTTTAACCCCTTTTACTATGATTTGAACTCAAGAATTTATATCCTAAAAGACTCCTAAAGTAGTACTCTTTTAGTCATAAATTCTTTTCCTCTAAAAAACTCATTATTTTCCCTTTGTTCCCACAAATTTCAGATCTGTTTTTTCTTTGTTTTTTTTTTTTTTTTTTTGGGGCAGGTTGTTGTGTCTCAAAGAGGGCAATAAATGACCCTCTTTATAGCTGAAATTTGAGGGCCAAAGGGTTGGGTGTGGACTTGTACAAAAGTACAAGCCCACACCCCCTACACTTCAGTGTTTTGGTACTATTTTCAACAAAGGTACAACAGCTATAGCCACTGTTTTCAGCCCTCTAAAACATTCCCAAAAGCTGAAAATATACAAGTGGTGTCCTTTAAAAGGACACCCAATACTCATTACACTAGCTAAAAGAAACTAGGACCAACTAAAGCCAACTAAATCAGCCCCAAACTAACTTAATACTAAACTAAAGCTAAGGATAATCAGATTCAACCAAATTATATTTCCTAACTAAACTAAACAACTAACTAGAACTTGTAACTTAACAAAATTACACCAGATTTCTCAAAGCTGACCAAAGACCATCCCAGGGTCCAACTTCTAGTTAAAAGCCAACTAAATTTACAAATTTATCATCTAAGCAAAACCCGGCATCCTATGTTGGAACATTAGCTTGAAGCAAAGGAAACAACTAATTTTATATTATCTGGAAATATTTTTAACACACCAAATAAACTAGTACATACACTACTTGATTCAAACTATAAGAAGGAACATATAGTGAACATTAGTCACAACTTTCATGTTTAATTCAATGGATGACAACTTCAATTCACTTCATCTTGTTACAACAGATCAAGTAAAAACTCATACTTATACTAGCAAAGCTTCACCGCAATCAATATTAACAATATAATTAACCAAGTTCCACTTTGAAAGTATTGAAACAACAAAACATTTTCAAACCTTTACGAACTCACTATTTTCAAATCAATACACGTCAAGCTTTCACATGTAGAATCGACGTTCAAACACCTATACTATATGAACGTAACTAAACATAAACTAAACTAAACAAAAAGGAAAATTAAAAAGAGAAGCAAAGTCACAGTTGTCGTCTAACCCGTAGCCGAATTTCAATTCTATCAAATTCAATGCCAACGCCTTCCATGCTTTAGCCATCGTTGCCTTAAACATATTTCAAGACTTAGTGCTGCCATGTTGTCGCCATCACTGCCTCGCCATTGTCCTCACCGCAGATGCTACAAACACGCGAGAAAAACCTGAATCACCATCATCACGAGCCCCAAGGTGCTGCCTCGACAACCCGCAAAACAGATCATACTATCACCACCACTGCTTTGCTATACCCGAGCCCCCAATGTCGTCGCCTAGCTACTAAACAGCCCCCGTCACTGCCTTATTACCACTGTTGCGTTGCTAAAATTAGCCGCCTTACCAACCTATTCGTCAAACCAAACAGCCACTGCTGTTTATCACATCATCACTATAACAGCCCCTCGCCGAATCACATCCACAATCAAACCAACGCCTAGCTTTCAAACTGACATTATTTTGCCATATCCAAGCCCTCTTACGCAACAACACCACCAACAAACATCACATCCCCTCCTAACATTGAAACAAACACCCACCAACCTCCCAAGAATAGAGAAAACAGAAAGAAGAAGAAAGAATGTGAGAGGAAGTCAAGAAACAGACAAGAAAGAGGAAGAAAAAAATGACTTTTTGGGAAACGGGGACGGGGGTAATAGAGAAAACATAAGGGGAAGAGGATGGAACTAGAAATATAACAAATAAAGTAAAGAAAACTCATCGGAGTTTCAAGTTTCGGCCAAGTATCGAAGCTCGATCTACAAAAATCCGCTATGATTTTAAAGAAACCGAGTCAAGAAATGGAACGAGAGGGGTCAAGATCTTTCGAATGGTGTAATTTGGTATTTTTCCGGCCACCGGAGGCGGTGGCCGGCCGGCAGAACAGTGGCGGAAGTACGGTGGGAGAGGTGGCTACGGCGAGGCGAGAATTTTCAGCAGCATAGCGCCAAGTCAAGAGGCTTATGGTGGTGTAATGGCAAAAAACAAGGTTTTCTTGTTTATATAGGAGGGTGGTGGGCCGGGTTGTATGGGAATTAGGCTAGCAGGTCATTAGTTATGGGCTGCATTTTCTTTTTACATATGGCTATTAAAAAGGGTAAACACTTATTTTAAAATAAACACAACTAAAATTCAAACCACATAATTTGCAATACTATCACAATTGAAGTATAGAATCAAAGCTAAACACACATAACAAGTAATTTTGGTATTTTCATATTTTACATTCTAATTAATGACAATTTAGTTAAAATAAGAGACTAGCTTTTCAGGAAAACTTGTCAAAATTTTTAAGAATCCTACACGGCTATCTTGGGCAATTTTATGAATTTTGGTGAAAAAATTAGGTGATTACATCGGTGAAAATAGCCATCATGCATCTCTGAAAGGTTCCCGACGCGGTACATAGTCTAAACGGTATCCTTCTAAATGCATAAGTTCTATAAGGACATGTAAACGTCGTCTTCTCCTGATCTTCTGGTGCTATCACAATATGGTTGTAGCCCGAGTATCCATCCAGAAAACAGTAATATTCATGCCCAGCTAGCCTATCCAACATGTGATCAATGAAGGGGAGTGGAAAGTGATCCTTTCTGGTGGCCTTGTTCAATTTTGTATAATCAATGCAAATTCGCCACCCTGTGACTGTTCTTGTAGGAATCAATTCATTATGCTCGTTCGTCACAACTGTCATACCTCCCTTCTTTGGAACACATTGGACTGGGCTCACCCAATTGCTATCAGAGATTGGAAAAATAATACCAACATCAAGCCACTTGATAATTTCCTTCTTCACAACCTCCTTCATGACTGGATTTAGCCTTCTTTGCTGCTCGACACTTGGCTTATGGCCATCCTCCAAGAGGATCTTGTGCATACAAAAAGAACGACTAATCCCTCTAATATCTGCAATGGTCCATCCAATTACCCTCTCGCGCTCTCGCAACACTCTTAAGACCTTCTCAACCTGCACATCAGACAACAAAGAATAAAGGATTATGGGTAAGGTGTTACCCTCACCCAAATAAGCATATCGTAAATGAGCAGGTAAAGGTTTAAGTTCAAGAACTGGAGCTTTCTCAATAGACGGTTTAGCAGGAGCTAGTGTCAGCGGTCTATCAAGCTCCTCAAACTTCTTCCACCCTGAGATGAATTGACACTCCATGTTGAGAATATCCAAGTATTCCTCAGTTTCGTCATCATTCAGCATATCATCGTCATACATTAATTCTCTTTCAACGGGATCATCCTTAGAAGCCAAAAGTGATTTTTCAGAGGCAGTCAACTTCCTATCTAGCACTTTTACCATAGATAACTCTTCATAGTGTGATGGAAGTTGAGTAGCCCAGAACACATTAAATACAGCTTCTTCGCCATTTACCCTCATAATCATCTTCCCCGCTCTAACTTTAATCACAGCATCAGCAGTAGCCAGAAATCCTCTTCCCAAGATGAGTGTGACTTCTTGATCAGCCTCATAATCCAAAATGATAAATGAATTGGCCTACTTGTACTAGAACATCCTCAATAGCTCCCTCGAGGTATGTCAAAGATCTGTCCACTAACTGCAGGGTCACTGTGGTTGGCCTTGGTTCGCCCAGGCCTAGCTTTCGAAATACCGATGATGGCATTAAATTTATGCTAGCGCCCAAGTCACATAAAGCTCGTCCAACTTCATGCTTCCCAATTTTTATAGGAATAGTGAAGCTTCCAGGATCTTTCAATTTTTGAGGAAGTTTACTTCTGACTCTGGAACTGCACTCTTCAGTAAGTGCAACAGTCTCGAACTCAGTCAGTCTTCTTTTGTTTGCCACAATATCCTTGATGTACTTAGCGTATTTAGGAACATCACGCAAAAGTTCCACCAAAGGAACATTCACTTGTATCTGACTCAAGATCTCAAAAATTTCTTACAAGCTGCATCTACTTTCTGCTTTTGAAGCCTTTGAGGGAAAAGTGGTGGTGGTCTGACATTGTCAAGCTCGGGCTGCTTCTCTACCACTTTATCAGCCTCTTTTTCAGTATTCAGCTCCAGTTCACCAACAGGCTTCCTCGGCTTTGGAGGCACTTCTTCTAGAGCTCGCCCATTTCTCAGAGTAACTGCTTGCACAAATTCTTTAGGATTCTTCTCTGTGTCACTTGGCAAGGCACCATGTAGTCTAGTGTTTTGCGCTCCAACTAGCTGCCCCATTTGGCGTTCCATATCTTTTTGAGCATTGGCAAGATCTTTTATTGTCTGTGCTTGAGCTGCATGGTCTGCTATAATTTTCTGCTGACCTGCCAACATCTGCTTTATCAAATCTTCAACTGAACTGTTCGACTGCTGTGTCTGAGCCTGAGGTTATGAGCTCTGGTAATTATTCTGAGATCTCGCATTACCTTGAGCAGCTTGATTATCACTCCATGAGAAACCAGGATGATTTCATGAGTTAGGATTATAGCTGTTGCCAAACTGATTCCGGTTCTGTCCCTGAAACCTGTTTTGATTTCCCACGTAATAAACTGACTCTGGATTGGATGGGCAAACCTTGGTAGTATGATCCTCTCCACAGACCTCACAGAAAGTCTGGAACTGCTGGACTTGTTTGACTGGTGCTACTTGTTGCTGAAATGGTGGCAGTGCTAACTTGTTGATCTGATTAGCTGTGGCATCTACCTTTGCAGTTAATGCTGAGAATGCATCCAACTGAAGTATCCCAGGAGCTTTTTGAGTTGGTGCTCTACTATCACCCTGCCAGTCAGGATTGCTCTGAGAAAATTTATCCAGCAATTCATAAATCTCATTAAAATTCAAGGCTAATACTTGGTCCCCAACTGCAGCATCCACCATGATCTTGGTATGAGCATTCAATCCTTCAACAAAAGTGTGGGCCAACACCTCATTAGATTGGTTGTGGTGTGGGCAATCTCTTAACAATGACTTGAATCTCTCCCAAGCTGAATACAAGGATTCTCCACCTTGTTGTCTGAAAGACATAATCTCACTCTGTATTCTAGCTGTTTTTGCAGATGGATAGAATTTAGCCAAAAATTTCTTAGCTAAATCATCCCAAGTTGTGAAAGACCCAGGCTTTTCGGCCTTTAACCACTTCCTTGCTGTTCCAATCAATGAAAACGGGAAAAATATCAAGCGAACATAGTCAGTTGAAACGCCTAATGGTGTGTATGTGTCACTAATCTCCAAGAAATTTTGGATATGCTGTTGTGGATCCTCGTGTAGTAATCCAGCAAATTGCCCAGTCGCATGCAGCAGTTGTATCATGTCGGGCTTAATCTCAAAATGTCCAGTAATTTCAGGCTTCACAATGCTAGAAGCTACTCCCTCCAGACTGGGAATAGCAACATCTCGCACCGCTAAAGCTCGTTCTTCTGTCATTCCAATAGGTAGGGAAGCAAGTACAATTGCGAGTGCTTCACGGTCTCTTGCTTCTTTCTTTAATCTCCGCAAGATTCTTTCAGGTTTAGGATCAAAAGGTTCAAGTGGTTCGTCCTTTCTCTCCCTTCGCATTCAAGACCTATTACCTGAAATGGCACAGGAAACTCAAAACAAAAATTAAACCTGAATAGAAAATAATAAATTGTCTAAAAAGAAAACAACCAATTATTTATTCCCAGGCAACGGCGCCAAAAATTTGTTGCTCCCAAACGCACACGCAAGTATACGTGGTCGACAAGTAATAAAGAGATAAGTCGAGTATCGTTCCCACGAGGACTATTGTTCAGACTGAATCCTAACAAACAATTTCCTAAAAACTATTCAGGGATCTTTTTCGATGATGGTTGATTTTTACTAACTAAAGAAGCAATAATTAAAAGCAAGTAACTGAAGTCAGGTAATAGAGAGCAAATTATGGGTTGTTACCAATAAAAGAGAGACGGTCCAAGATTAGAGCTACGAATAATCCAGTTGAGTTTTCCAGTTGATTCTACTTCTTGATTTCCTAGATTGCTAACTAACAGGGTAATTATATTCGTGAAAACCTGTCGATTCTACACGAGTCTATGCAAGCTAATCTAACGCCTATATTTTTATGGAATTAAATCACATGCATGCATTAAAGAACTCTGTATTTAGCTAAGCAAGGCGAATAGGTATATGTCTATCCTACCCTCAAATTGATTCCCTGATGCCCAGGTTCACAATCAAGCCCTATTCTTTCTTATTTGCATTTACAAGTTTCCTCTGTCGAGTTCAACTTGTAAACCATAGATAGTGTTCAATTACCGGGCCCTGATAACCAAACAATTAGGCTCAAGAAAGAATAAACAATCCGTAATGGTAAATCAATAGGAAGAAATCAACTTTCAAACATCAACCTTCATGTATTTGCTCTAACCCTAGAACAATAGGTTTGACTACGCATATTCATAATAACAACACAAGAATTCATGGAAGAAAGATGAAAGATTGTAATACATGATGAAAAGGAATTAAACCCTTGGTTTAAAGTGTAAGAACTCCAAAACTTGCTCTAGAATTCGACCTCCCCTTTACAAAACGAAATTATGAGGTTTTATAATGTTTACAAGGTGCTAGGATAAATTAAATCAACGCCTAATCTAGTTGGGAAAACTTGTGGTTCGTCAGCCTCAGAGCTTTCGTGGAAGCCACGCTTCCACTTAGCTTCCAACTCTTCAGGATTTTCGCTGAAGCCTTGCTCCCACCATAGCTTCCAACTCTTCATTAACTCTAATTTAATTGTTCTTGTCTCGAATTCATCCGCATCATTCCTAAAATCACAAATACGATAAGTGAGCACAAGAAACACAATTATCACGTATAACGAGCGCATAAAGTACTAAAATGTGAGAAGATATTAAGGTAAAATAGACAAATATTGTCAAACATCACACGCCTCAAGCTACTTAATATTTCCGTGTTCTATCTATATTTTCCAACACACCATAGATAATCTTTCTTCTATGTTGGATGGTAAGCGGTAACCTCTGCACCCGATAAATATATGTGTGCCCACTGTATTGATTTCGATGAATGATCCGTCTAAGATGTGTATTTTACTTGGATAAGACTTGTAGATGTGGTTGATCTTTAATTTTTCAAGGAAAAGTCAAATATTAGGGAAAAGTTATAATTTTGGAAAAATTCTCTTCCTTGTTTTACGGTTAAATAAATTGATGTAAGTGTAAATAAGGGTTTTATAATTAACCAAACAACATATGAACCAAAATAGTAAAAATTTAGTTCTAAATATTAAGAAAAGATGCAAATGACAATTTTATCTAATGTGAAAATTAATTTTAAAGAGTAAAAAGATCATCTAACACTTAACTAAACCTTTGTGCTCTTAAAATAATATATATAGACCATAGATATAGGTATCGGTATAATAAATATATTTGTAAACTAAAGGTTTTAACCCATATTAGATAAAGATTCTTAAACCCGTTAGTACCAATTAATTATATTTACGCAAGAATCCAAAACCTATATCGAAATTCTTGGAGGTGAAGAGTAAGAGAAATTAGCATACAACTGGAATAAATTGATCTTCTCTGGAAGATGTTTGGGTTGTGTTTTGGGGAGGTATCAGTGTTGGCAATACCTGGTCAGGGGAAACCAAAATCTTGGTATAAAATTTATACTGACTACTTTAATCCCAAATTCTATGCAGCATAACCCACCTTCTCATGAACTAAACGACCCTCAAGTGACATGTATGAAGGAAATCAGGAATGGAGTATTTAGGTTTATTAATTATAGGTTTATTAATTTTTATGTGAGAGCTATTATGATGTCAAATTCCTTGTAATATCTGATTTTATACTTTAACTTTTAATCCTAAACTAATCAATCTTGCAAAAATCATAATATAGCATACATATGCCATTCTAATGTTGTCCTCAAACAAGAAAAAGGGACAAACAAGAAGACAAATTACACGACTTTTCCCATAACTGAAACAATTCACCCAATTACATTCTTGAGTTTAATCAACTTCACTTTTTTAGTAATGTGAGTTGAAATGATATTAATAAAAATGATGGACTTAAGATCACTCAAATCCTATTAATTGATTGATGTATAACATAAAACAATTGAACCAAAGTGCCTATGTATAGAACTTATTTTCTTCCACGTCCTCCATAGTCCATAGTGATGAAGTTTGTTCCGTCAATGAGTGTGATTGGATGGATGAACAATAGGGCCATGAACCTGATTAGCCAAAGCTGTCATGGCATGCGATTGGCCCGAAATTATTCCTGTAGTTGAAGGGTATTGTCCCATGACGATACAATAACCGTCGTCATAATTCTCCATTCCTGGTGCCATAAGTTGCCATACTAAGCTTCCTCCCATAGTACCCCCTTCTTTTGCCAAATTGTAGACATTTCTATATACATTGCTCATGAATGTGTCTCTTGCACTAAGATTGCTACCTCTGCTTGACTTGCCAAATTCAGCTAGCACTAGAGGTTTCTTTAGTATGGTTCTTGCGTCTTGCCAATGGCTTGTTACCCACCTTTGCATCCATGCCAATTGTGCATCATCATTTTGTCCGGATACCCTGTACATGTAAAAGAGTTTTACTATGATCCATTTAGGTTTCTCTTTCATAGAGCATATTACTATGCCTCCAAATACTTAACATTTCTTGAAAAAAAAAAATGCTCTCGTTCACATTATTTTGTAGCCTTATCTATAAATTCCCTAACTAGACCCAAGACTCCAAAACATGTCTGAAACTGTAAAAAGTGGGCAGAGATATGATATGACGTCTTCTCTTTTTTAGTCTACATAGTTCTTGTTCTTCATATTACGATGGAAACTTATAAGTAACTAACGACGACTTCCAATTCTTCACTTCAAAAAGTAGTCGCTGCCCAACCCTACCTATATAAAAGAAAAAGGATTTTTTAGTGGAGAAAAGATGTTAAATATACCACTGGTCAGTGTATGCGTGGATAGTGGCAAAATCAATCTCGTTGATAAGATGGTTACTGATGAAGTCCGTTCCAACTTGATAACCTGGATTAACTGACTTCCTTTCAGGAACTGAATCACCATAAAATCCTTCCATTCCAACCTCCAACAAGTGTTTGTTGTCTAGTGACTTCACAAAACTCGCCATTTCTTGAACCCAGGCCTATAATGATATTTGTACGAAACCGAAATTAAAATTATAAGCCTAAATACTAGTCATTATATAGACAAATAGTGTAAAGTTGACTAATTCATTTAATATATAGATGGATTATAAGGCATTATGAAGTCTCACATTAACAGTTTTTCCGGAATAGTCAGCTTGGTTGCGTGGTTCATTCATGAGTTCCCATGCCATAATTGTTGGATCATCTCGGTAAGCAACTCCATTGATAGTATTGAACCTTGTAACAATTTTCTGTAGCAATTTCATAAAAGTATATATATTTATTATTCACCATACAAACTTCTTTAACGAATTTTACTTAACAAGGAAGATGATGTAGGTCCAAATTAACTAGATTACGTGAAAAAATGGGGTTTTAAGTAACAACGTTTCATACACCGCCACATACCTTAATATGATTTTTGTAATAACTTTTAAGCATTGGATGAGTATAGAAGTCATCGTCGCCATTAATTTGGGTCCCTTCATTTCTTGCCCACTGAACATATTGAGCTTTTCCTCCAAAGTCATTCCAATTGTTTACGAAACTCAAGATCAAGCGAATACCAAATCTCTTAGCTTCCGAGATCACAAAATCCAAACCCTAAATCCACAAAACAAACTATAATAACTCTAAATAAAGAGACCATCAAAACAAGTAGTATCTAATTAAATACTAAATGTTGCTTTGACAGCTAAACAAAACTTATTTAGTTAATGAAGTTTAGTTATTTACACGAATACTCTAAAGGAACTTTTCACTATTAAGGCAGTTTAAGCCGTTATAGTAATCTCCATTTTTCAAGTTACACTAAGCACATAACATGAACTCTAACCTGAAACACACGTTCATCATAAACGCCAGGTGATAGTTGTAATGCTCGGTCACCTCCATCACTAAAAGCCCATGTGCGACAAACAGAAAGACCAGCACCAGATGCATCTTTAAAAACCTCAGTTACTTTGTGCCTCTCACTAGGCTCAGCAGCAACATGCATCAACCAATAAGAATTGAAACCATTAAAGAGAAAAGGGGATCCGTTGAGTTCAAAACGGGCATTATTTATTGCCACAAATCCTCCATTATTAGTATTTCTTGGAATAACCCTAGCTTCACATGCAAGAGTTAGGAACAAAAGCAAGAGCACAGAAACACAGTTTGTTTGAGTAAAAAGCATTTTGTAAGATTTGTGATGAGTAGACAATATGAAATGCTAGAAGTCTCATTTCGTGGGGCTTTTATAATGTATTGAAGATAAGGGAATTTACTAAAAATAGCAAAACTTGCGGTAAGTAAGAAGACCTTCCTAGTGGATGGATCTTGCAATCTCTTAAGTTCACCTGAAAGTCTCATATTTTATTAGGTATCATGGGAAGTAGATAGAATAGGAAGGCAGTTATATTATATTCCATTAAAACTACAGAAAGACGATGTTTGTTGAAAGAATAATAAAGACAAAATATGGGTAAAAGGAGAAAAACAAAAGAAGGAAAGGTGGAAAAACTGTATTACTTAGGTGATGTATTGCACCTATTGGTTGGTTTTTAAGGTTTCATGTACTAGGATATGGTGATGATCAAATACATGGAAACGTGTACTCAAATAGTTGCAGTTAGGAAAAAACGTGCAGTGTCTTTCATAGCCCATCCAAATATATCATTTCATTTATATTATGGAATAAAGTAATTAGTTTATACTCCCTCCTTGCAACAAAAATGTTATAGTTCGAGCAAGACAAAGGGCGCTATTAAAACTAGCGTGTGCCAATATATTTTTCTCCCCAAGATATTGTCACATATATTTTTCTTTGGAGTTTTAATAGCGCCCTTTGTCTTTCCTTAGACCAGAGTTACACCCTATCCAAAAAGGAGAAAAATACGAAGTACCAAGTGCTCCTTGCACATTGTCTCCAAAAGAAAAGCATAAATTATGCACTTTCCTAATGAATCTAAAGGTCCCAGATGAATTTTCTTCTAATATTTCTCAATGTGTGAATATGAAAGATCATAAGATTTTCGGCTTAAAGAGTTATGATTTTCATGTTCTTCTACAACGTCTACTCCCTCTTGCACTACGTGGTATGTTGTCTAAAGAAGTTTGTGAACCGATTATTGAGTTATCATTGTTTATTAATTTCCTTGGATCAAAAAAGTTAAGGAAGGATAACTTGGAACAACTTGAAGCCCAAATTTCTATAACTCTTTGCAAGCTGCAAAAGGTTTTCCTCCTTCATTTTTTTGATGCCATGGTGCATTTGCATATTCATTTAGCTAATGAAGCTATGATTTCTGGACCTATTTACTATCGTTGGATGTATCCAATTGAACGATGGTTATATTTTTTGAAATCTCTCATTGGTAATATGGCTTGTTTGGAGGGTTCTATTACAGAGGGATACATTGCAAATGAATGTATGACCTTATGTTCATGGTATCTCCATACAGTTGATACAAAGTTCAATCGCCCTGAAAGAAATTATGATAGCAGTTTAAGAAATTCAGACGGAACTTTATCTCTGTTTTGTCAACCAGGAAAAACCTTGGGTGTTGGAATACAAGGGGATCGGTTTGAAGAAAGTGATTCGGAGTAGGCACATATATACATTCTAAAAAATTGTGATGAAGTTCTACCATATCTCGAGTATGAAAAGTTTTCTTTCATATAATTCCATTCTTTCGTTGTTTCCTTAGGATTAGTCCTTTTTCATGACACTTATGGTTGATCTCAATTTTGTAGAGAGTTTTAACAAACTCATGGGAATAATCTTCAACAATTGTCTGATTCGGAATGGAATAGACAATTTATTGAATGGTTCAAAGTTAGGGTGAGTACTATTCGGATATCAAGTTTTGAAATTTAAATTTGTATTACTCATTCTAAAATGTTCAATTTAATCTTGTCGATAGGTTGCACAATTGCATGAATAAGATAATAGTCGGATTATGGAAGATTTGCTCTCACTTTCACGTGGTCCCACTGGCTATGTGAGACATTTTAAAAGCTACATAGTTAATGGGTATAGATTTCATGTGGAAGATCATGATCAACACTTAAGAACTCAAAATTCTGGGGTGGTTGTAGTTGGTGCGGCTGATAACACAAGAGGAGTTAGGCAGGATACATATGAGCCTTTTTTATTAGCGGACCAAACATCTCAAGTATTTTACGCTAATAACAATTCCAATAAGGGATGATGTGTGGCAAAGAAGATGCAACCTCGTGATTCCATTGCGTTTGTGCAACAAATAGATAAAGATATAGTTGATTTGGATAATCCAGTACAAAATAAACGAAAAGAACGAATGGGGTAATATCCTTCTATATGTGCATTGGATAAATACCTCTTGAACATTCTAAGTGCATGACTTTTTTACTGCATTATTTTCATAATTGCTTTCTTATTATTTTCTTTTGATGTTTTAAAAGTTTGATATGAAGCAATCAAAGACTGAAATTGAAGGTGGATCCACTATGAAGACTACCAAATATGCATTTCTTCTTCCAGGTGCTATAGGAAAGGAACGAGGGCGAGGGCGAGGACTAGGGCTTAAATCTATGTGCTCTCTAGGTTTGTCTACAAATGAATCGAGATCCTCCTTCCATCATAATGCTCTTTGTGCTAGTCAAGGAATGCAAAACACAAAGAAGAACTCCCTAAATTCTAAGAAAGAGTTGTTTCAATCTGATTTTCACTTACTCCAACTACTGATATTCTATCGCAGCTATCTGAGAAGAAAAAATCTCTAGTTCCTGAGAAAGAGCTGATGCAATATAGTGTTAGAATGTCTCCATCTATAAATCAGTTGTAACTATCTAATAAGAAAAGTGTTGTAGCTTCTGAGAAAAATCTGAAGGAAACTGGCATTCAATTGCCTCCATTAACTGATCATGTGTTGCATCATATTAAGAAGAAAATTTTCCTAACTTCTGAGGAAGAGCTGTTGCAAAATGATGTTCAGTTACCACTAACTACTATTCAAACTATGCAACACACCCAATCTGTTGAAACTAGTATGGTTTGGAAGACTCTACTCATAAATCTATTTAATTATTTTTAAAATATTCTTGATATACTAAATTAGGTAATGCAGGTTCACGTACTACTGGAAAGGTAAAAAGAGTTTGAGGGAGGAACAAGTGCAAAGAAGTTGCGTCGCTTGAAGTCGGAAAGAAGCTGGAATTAACCTTTTACAATAATCGAATCGTTGGAGATACTAACAAATCATTTTCAAGGCACGTGAGAATAATAGTTCGTGATCGTAATATGTGTCCATTAGTCATAGGATGATATTCTGGAAGAGAAGCTAAATCACATGTGGGCGGCTATTGTGGTAATGAAAGTGTCCAATTTGCTTATTAGAACTCTATTGCTTTAATTCTCTGTTTACATATTACATTTGCCTTAGTCACATACTTAATGTAAGCTCGCTAATAAGATTAGAACTCTGAACTTAATATAGTTTGGAAAGAGCTCCATCTGGTTATGTAAGCAACTAACATTAATACCATTTAGAAGTAATATAATCTCTTTTATTCTGTCAAGATCTAAAAGAGGATTAATTCATTCTCCACCAACACACCCAATCTTCTTTTCTCGTGTTAAACTATCGATGTTCTGCTTGAACCTGAGTTATTTGGAATGTATTCTTGACTTATTATGTTCTTGTTTGTGGCTAGTGTGATACCTTGGACAGTATAATGCTGGTGTGATCTAACAATATCTGCAGCAAAAACTTCTACCTTTTATAGTCTAGCTTGTAGTAGCAAATGGAAGTGCTAGAATTTTGATCTAACTTAAAATATTAAACTCTATTAATCGGGATGGCATTTGTTCGTGATGAAACTACAATTGGATTGTGTATCGGAGGTCCATTTAGATGGGTTTTTCTTGTGTTCCGGAAGTATGAGTTTTCCCCTCTTGTATTGCGTATTGGAGGTCCATTTCAGAATTCGAGCTTAGGAGCAGGTCTTAAATGTGTTTTAATACTTGCCTGCAAAGTTTGGAGTAATTTTGAGCAGCGTATAAGGCTCCGTTCAGACCCTAAAATGCAGAACCATCTTATGCTGTCAGGCCATTTGGTGCCTAACCCTGCGCAATAGCGGCGAAGAAATTGGTGGTTCTGCGTGATAATGCTGAGTTATGTTGTGATAGAGACTGCAGTTGCGTGATAGCGTTTCGTCAGAGCATATAAAGACCTAATGGGCCGACATAACTCATTTTTAATCAAATTCTTCCGGTAGGGGTTGGTTCTAGAGCTATTAAGGTACCAAATCATCCAAAACATTGATGTAATGAGTTATTGCCTTCTTATGTTGTTAATTGAAGGTTAGGTTTCATGAATTTTGTGAAATTTCATTGGGGGTTGAAACCCTAACCTTATGAAATTGGAGAATTGTGGTTAGATAAATCCGAAAGAGTAATTCAATAGCATAATTGGCACTTATATGTGCGGTTCTGCTTTCGTGGCTCAGAGCGAGGCGATTCTGAGAGGATTCAGAAGGGGGAAGAAGATCATTCGATAGTCGGATTGACTCAGGACCTAAGGTGAGTGGTTCTATCCAATTCTTTGACGATCGTTGCCCTTTTGGATTTTCTACCACGTGTTTACGTGTGTAGTTGCTGATAGGGCGTACTTACTACGCCGTAATTTTACATTGCATTTGCATATTATGTTGTTATGTTTTAGACTTGATATCAATTGGGAATAAGAGGTATTCTGTTAAAGTTGTGAATCTTTGAGTACCATCCAGTCGATGATGTATGTCCTGCGCCGAAGATGGTTATATCATTTCATGTACCACTCGGTCACGATGCGTATCCCGCACTGGTGATGTTTATATTACTTCATGCATCTCCAGTAGTCTATGAAGATCCCACAATGGTTTCCCCATGTAGTCGATGATGACCCCGTGCAGGTTTCCTTGGTAGGCGATGTAGGTTCCCGCACCAAGGAGGAGTTTTTGGCACATGTGACCCTATTGCATTATATCTCATTCATTGCATTCCATTACTTGTATAGCTGAGTGGTATGTGTCTATTTGCATCATGTTGATTACGTACATATTATTTGTAGTTGGTTGTTATCTAACTTATTAATTCTCCCTAGCTAGCTTATCTATCATCCGAGGTAGCTAGCTAGCCGGCACTTACTGCATCCTTTTGAATCACTATCTGTTGTTTCTTGTTTGTCTTTTTCGTTCCGGCAGATCTCGCTCCAAGACCCAGCTCAATGCGCATTTGAGAAGCGAAGACGATCTAACTATCAGTGGGGACCCAGCCTTTTGTCCATGATGGCCACCAGCTCTAGATTTTTATTGTTTGACTTATTTTTCCCCATTTAGGAGATGTATATATCTTCTGTATTCTTAAATGTCAGATCTAGACAGAGTCTAAATCTTATATATTGGATAGTTAGTTGCACCTCTTCTTAGCAGCTTGTGTGGAAAAATTTTTACCATTCAAATACCCTAAATACATTATACACCCAAATGAAATAAATAAATTTAACAAATAAATCCCACAATGACCAAACTAAATACCTTTAGAAAATTACTTCCTGTCATCAAACGGTAAAATATGTTCTGCTCACCTAAAGTTACAAACCTCGACAAGACTTTAATAATAATTATTATTATTATTATTATTTATTTTATTTGGTAGATATTATTATTATTCAAAAAATTTATTTATTCCTAGAGTGGAGTACCACAGAAATATCACAAAAATAATTATTAGGCATTTGGTTATAGACTTTTGAGAAATAATTTTTGAATTGAGCCGATAAATTATATTTCGATATGTATTTATTTGTAAAATAGATTTCATTCTTGTGAGTAAAGAAAGAACCTTCTTTGGCCACTTTTTGGTTTTTGAAGAAAATCACTTTCAAAGAAAAAGAAACAGAAAATTCAACAAGTCACAAGTTTTGATGGACAAGCAAGCTTTTGAATTTTTTTTTTTTTTTTTTTTTTTTTTTTTTGAAAAAAAAGTGAAAAAAAAGTATGGACAAATTGGTTTTGACTAACTTTTCATGTTTTTAGAGAAATTTTTTTAACTCAAAAAATTTCAAAGCATATTTGATTTTATGCATAATAAAAAATAATCATAGGATAAAGACGTCGCATTAGTTTCCGTATAAAATTATACATAAATTTTGGTTATCTTATACCACCAACAAGAAATAACAAACATGTATTACTTATTGTAATCACCTAATTTTGGCACAAAAATTCAATAAATTGCTCAAAATAGTCGTATCGATTTCGTAGGATATTTGCTTAATTTTTCTAGATTTTGTACGTCATTTTTAGCTAGTTTCTAATTTTGTTTAAAAAATACCAAAAAATAGATTTGGTGTGATTAATTGTGTGCGTGATGTTTTCACTTAATTGATTAAATGTGTAGGATTTAATCTAGTTTGGTTGTTTAATTAAAGGCCATTAAGAAAATTCAGAAAAAGAGAAGGTGGTTCGGCCCAATCCAAAACTCTAACCCGCCCATATCTCAAAGCCCATCCATATCTCAACCTTTTAATCCACGCCATTGGATCAATTTAATCCAACGGTTCTCCTTGACCCATCACTTTTAATCCACACCCTTTCATTTCTCCTCATTCACACAAACAAGTCAACAGACAAAAGACATGCTGCACAGTTTTTCTCCTCGCCGAATTCCACCGCGGGACCTCCGCCAGCAGCCACCGATTTTATCTTTCCGGCCAAAATTTAACACTCTCAGACTCGCCTTGACTCCCCATTTCCGATCCAGGCTTGGTTTCTTCAAATTCTCATCGGATCGGCATAAATCGAAGCTCAAAATTCGGCCTAAACCCTAACTCCGGCGATTTTCGCTCTTTTCCGGTAAGTTTTTATTTCTTCTTCTTGCGTTCACCCTTCTCTTGACTTCCCATTTCCCTTTCTCCCAAAATCATTTTTTTTCTTTCCTGCCCGTTTACTGATCGTTGTTTCTTTTCTTTCTTCTTCTTCTCATTTTCTCTTTCGTTTTGATTATGGGAGTTTTGTTTGGGGTATTGGCGTGTGGTGATGATATTGTGGAGGGGCTGTTTTGGTTTTTGAACGGAGGGGGGCTGCTACGATTTGTGTAAGGGTTGCGATGGGAGGTGTGGTTGATTATGGTTATTGGTGTGTGTAATGTTTGATTAACGGAGCTTGGCTAGGCAGTGGTGATCTGTTGCTAGCGTAACAGTAATGGCGAGGCAGCGAGCATAGCAGGGAGGCTGCGTTTGATTGATGAAACAGTGGCGTTTCAACGGAGTTGCGATAGTGGTACAGCAGTTGGTAGCACGACATCGTCAATGACAAAGCAGGGATTTGATTTGCGAGACAGTGGCATTCGAGTTGATGCAGCAAGGCTCGATGGCGTATAGCTGAAGCATGTAGCGACACAGCTTTGGGATCGATGGCGATGACAGCTGATTCGAGGGCAGCAGCATAGGGGCGCTGCGACAGCTTGGTTGCAGAAAGCTTGGCAACCGGTTAGACAGTTTGTGCTTGTTTCTCCTCACCTTTCTTATTGTAAACCATTCATATTAGGAGTTAAAGTGGTATTGTTTATATTGTTAATTATGTAAATGTGTTGACTATTGGTTTGAGAAAAAGTATCACGTCTGTTCACTCGCAATTTGGAAATGAAATAGGTTCACTGCCCAATGTTCTTTGCCTGAACTCATGTCTAAATTCTTGCCTAGCCAGTGTTATCATCAGTGTGTGTGTGTGTGTGTGTGTCATCTGAATTGGAATCCTAAGCCTGGCTTGAGTATATGTGTTTCATCAGTTGTAAAGCATGCCCCTTTGACTAATTTTTTGATTTAGATGTGGCCAGTAGATTAAAGTGATTTCAATTAGTAGTCTTGATAAATTAGCTTGAGGTTTACATTGTATGGGCTATTAGATGACATGAAATTGTTCATTTCTGCTTGAAGAATAAATGTAAACGTGTTTGATTAAGTTCTATTTTAGTTTGGTGTTTAGAAAACTAGAATTGAAGCTGGAATTTTGTTAGCTAGAAATTGGAGTCCGTAGGGGTCAGTGTGACCTCATTTTGGACTTAAGTTGGGTTTGAACTCAACTCATGGAATGTGTTTTAAGTCAAATAGTTAGTGTTGGGCTGGGAGCTGAGACTAGAGTTAGTTTAGTGAGTCATTTGGGGGCTAAGTGAAATCTGAATTCTTAAAAGGAGAGGGAAAATAGTCAAAGAAAGTACATAAGGGCAGCTGAAAAATAGGCTTTTCTGCCATAGTTTTGTTGTTTAGTATGGTGGGAATGCATGCCAAAAGTACTTTTCTGAAGGGTAAAAGCAATTGGCACATGGGTTGTACTTTTACCCCAACTTTTCACCTATTTCCTAGCCTATTTAAGAGGGTCTTTACCCTTTCATTTAGGAGGAGATCTGAACATAGGGAGTTTCCTTTTAGAAAGAAAGAGTGAAAAACAGAAAGAAAGAAGAGTGAAAAACAGAGAGAAGTAGAGGGGAAAAGTACTGAGGCTAGTGTAAAAGAGATAGAGTGCAAGGAAACCTTAAAAGGAAAATATAATGAGGTAGAAAGTGTGAAATGGTTTCTTAAGTTGCTGCTGTTGCTGTTGTTTTGGTGTACCACTTGCTGGACTAAAATCTCGGGCCTAGCTTGTGTCTTCACGTCATTGGTGGGAAATCTTCCTAGTAGGTAAACTTTCCAACTTTGTATTATAATTTTTCGCTATGTAATGATATATGAAGCAGCCTGTTAAAGGCTTAAAAGAACTCTTTGGTTTACTTGTGTTTGTATGATGTATGTTTCTACTCACCTTCATAAATAAAATATATCAAAGGTTGAACTTTTAAGTCATGTATACATTTCCGAGATTAATTCGTGCATCTTAAAATGGGATAGTTGTTTTAATAACATATCTATTTAAAAAATAGCCATGTATAATTTACCAGATCCGAAGTAAATGTGAACAACTTGATAAATTGTGACAAAAACTAAAGACTAGGCAGAACAAGACGCGAGAAGTAAACACCCAAATGTGAATGAGTAGGCAAGTTAGGATATTTCAGAAATGTAGGTCGTGAGTGGCCATTATAATTTTGTACAATAGTCCACTGTTTCCTTTTCTTTCCAAAGTTACAATATAGATTCCTTTTCTTTCCAAAGTTAAAGTATAGATTAACTTGTAGTAGCTCATTTTATATTAAAAGATAAACGTGAATTGCAATCATGATTCGGCAGAATATTAAGAAATGACATTTGATTAGACAATTTTAAGTAGGTCGAAACAAGTTTAAAATAATAACTATGTGTTCGCATTGAAACTCATATATAACTCATATTAAGTCAAGAGATTTCGAACGGGTGAAGTACCTGCGCGATTTAATTGATTTAAGTCGAAAGATTTCGAACGAGTGAAGTTCTCGCGCGATTATATTCGATTGGAGTTCAATTGTCAAACAATAAAAAGTAAGAACAAATTGAAGCGTAATAAGATCAAGGCAAAATATAAGAAACAAGTTCAAAGAGTCGAAATGCGTCAATAAAAGCAACTGTGCTTGGCACAGGACTCGAGGGTGCCTAACACCTTCCCGCGAGTCAACCGAGATCCTTACCCGGAACTCTGACGCAGATCATTTACGAGTCATAGGTGTTCTAGGTACACCATTTTGGTGACTTGACACACCTTTAACTTGTCAAGTGGCGACTCCGAAAATCTCAATAATTTTGTACCTTTAATCACCTAAGTCACAACCTTTATTTATTTTAGTGAAAAAGGGTCGTGACAGCTTGGCGACTCCGCTGGGGAAGAAAGTGAAAACTGAGAGTCTCAGGCTTTAAAATTTGTCGTTTTCGGCAGTTGAATATTGTTTGTATATGTTGCCTTGAATGTTACTGCTTTGATATGTTTGAACTGTATATACACAACTGTCTTCTCTCGTACACCTCTGAGTCTTCTGGAACACTGCACACATGCACGCCAGTCTCGCTTCGGCGTCTGGAATTTCTGTCGTGTCTCAGGACACAAAAAGTTAAACCCTTTTTAGGAGGAGGTGCGTTGGGTTAGTCCGTTAGACGTTGTCGACCAGTACCCCCGAGGCACTTCCAAATTGCCATAAACTATAGAACATGAACCCAATGAGTCACCTAGAGTTGAACCTGTGCTTTTGTCTAGGCCGATTTATCTGCATGTCATTTGATTTAGTGAGGTGCGGTACACCGGTACCGCACTTGTCTAGGCTGACTCCCTCGTGTCATGATGGGGCCCGCGTCTCTAAATGACACATCATGGGCATATTATGTGTTGCATTGTTCTACTCGAAAGGTTGTTATGCTGACCGATCACCGAGGGGCGAGAGCCAAATTTTGAAAAAAAAAAAAAGTGAAAATAATAGAAAAATTGAGTTTAGTCCCGTGTCTCAAAATATTTTTGTTTAGTTGTCCTTTTACGCCGTTATAATGGCGAAAATTTTTCAAAAATTGTTTTTTTAGTCTCATTTTACGTCCGGGCTTGGTCCCAAGTATTAGAAAATAATGTGTCATAGTTTTGCGCCGTTATAATGGTGAAGTTTTGGGAATCTTTTGTATTTGAGTTTGTGTTCAAGTCAAGACCAAGTTTTGAAAATAATTTATCCGGGTTTTACGCCATTATAATGGCCAGGTTTTGTAAAGACTCTAAGATTAATTTTCAAGTTAGATCGATGCGTTTATGTCAAAAAAAAAATTAATTTTTCGTGTCTATCTTTGCGTTGTCGCAATGTCCGACGTTGGAGTCACTTTTCAGATTAAAAAAAAATTTGTAATCTGGTCTTAAGTTATGCTCGAATTTTGGGTTGGGTCACAGTTTTTCATTAATAAAAAATAAATAAATCTCGCCTTAGTTCATGTGTTTGTTAAGGTCAATATTAGAGTAAGGACAATCAATTACGATTACTTGAAGAGTATTTTGTTTGTTCCTCGTGTAATAGTCTGACTCTACTCAAATGTCGAGTCGCGTTATTTTCACAGTCCGGGTGGACCCGCCCATTATCATCAGTCTGCTTATGTCTTTTGATTCGTGGGTCTCGTTAAATATTATTTTGAGTCTGTCTGTTAAAATTATGTTTGTTGAGTCAGAAAGGAATTTTTGAAAAATCAAACAAATGAAAGAAAATTGAAAGAAAATTGAAAAAAACTTGTCAATTGAGTCGGTCAAGTGTCGTTTTTTAACTTGTCTATTACTTTGAGTAAGGGATATTCGGAAAAAAAAAATCCAAGCTCGCCTTTGTTTCGGATTACATGTCATTTACAATTTTGTTCTAATTTTGATCAAGGCACATAAACAATCTTTCGGGGATACGATCGGTACACTCGGCTTACGCTGTTAACCGTTTCGGGATAACGCATAACAACATTAGGGTTGCAATATGTGCTTCTTTGGTGCTAACCTGATTTGTTTGATTAGTTTGGAGTTGGAGATTTGGTACGGAATCCTGGCATCGACCCATCCGTACAGAATTAAATCAAAAGGACATGTGACTTCACCCGTAGCCATGCCATCTGATGGAGAGAGATCCGAGACCGGTGCCCAGGAACTCTTGGCACTGGAAAATGAGAGATTGACTGGGGAGGTTAATACTCTGAAACAACTCGTGGCCGACATGTATCACGCACTGACCACAGGACGGGCACCTCCTCCTATTCCAACAAACCTAGATGGGGTTGTTCCAACAGTGGTACAACGAGCACCGGGCACATCTATAGCAGTTGAGGATCCTACTTATCCTACTGGTCTTGCCCCTGTCTGTGGCGTACCAAATGAAACTGAAGTGCGTCCTCATGCACCACCGCCACCAGAAGGACAGTATGGCCCACCTCCAGCACAAGTGCCAATTTTTCAGGGCCCAGCTAGGCCAGTCACGGCCAGGTGCAACAGTGACCCACATCTTCAGGTTGGGGACTAACACTATGATCCGCCCCATGAATTCAATTTTCGGCAAAGTGGTCCATATAATCAGGGTTTCCATCACGAGTCTCAAGTTGAGGTTGATCGATCAGGAAAGCTTGATGAGAGCGAGGTTCTGAGAAAGGTGAAGGGCCTAGAACAAGCAGTAAGGATCATTCAGGGTTATGGAGATCATACCAACATTTCTTTCAAGGATCTTTGCCCCTACCCCGAATTGCAGTTGCCAGAGGGATTCACAGTGCCAAAGTTCGATCTATATACTGGGCAAGGAGATCCAAGAGTTCATATGAAGACCTACTGCAACAAAATGAGAGGGGTCAAGAAAGACAAGCTGTTGATAGCTTACTTTTCCGAAAGCTTGGGGGTGCAGCTACTGAATGGTTCATGAGGCAGGATGTAACTAAATGGTTGGCATTTGATGACATGGCGCAGGCATTCTACGACCAGTACAAGTACCACATTGAAGTTTTGCCAGATCGATCCTCTTTGGATGCGATAAAAAAGAAGCCAAGTGAAAGCTTTAGGGAGTACGCCCTCAGATGGCGCGAGCAAGCTGCTCGAGTGAGCCCGCAATACCGGACGACGACATGGTCCGTTTGTTCATCGAGGCGCAAGATGAGGCGTTCTATGGTGCATTGATCGCCGCTTTTGGGAAACCGTTTAGTGAAGTCGTCAAGATGGGAGAAATGATTGAGAGGGGAGTCAAAGCTGGTAAGATTGTGAGCCAGGCCACACTGAATGCAACTACACAGCTGTGCAGGCAGGAGCCTTTGGGAAGAAGAATCAAGATGATGTAGCCATGGTGGGTTCGGGTTCACAAAAGTGGAGCGAGAAAAGATACAATCAAACCCACTCATACCAAGCTCCACAAATATACCCTCCACAACACTACTACACCCCACAAAATCCGCAGTATTCCGTCCCTCCACCCAATTACTCAATCCATACAGTGCAACCATATGCTCCAATATCGTCTTATCCGCAATGGTGCGCTCCAGCCCCACATCCTATATATCCCATTCACCAAGCTCCACATAACCAATTCCAGCATCCACCGAACCTTCCCCACCGACCAAGAGGTCCTCCAGGCTTTCGCCCAAATGTTGAGTATAAAAAGGTGCATCAAGTGAAAAAGAATGAGTTCACACCAATTGGAGAATCTTATGCCGAACTTTTTCAGAAGTTGCAAGCTTTGGACATACTGAAACCGATCAATGGAGGAATGCATCCTAGGGATAGGATTGACGACTCTCGTCAATGTGCTTACCATTCAGGTGCACCGGGGCATGACACTGAGGATTGCCATTTTCTCAAGAAGGATATCCAAGCTTTGATTGATAACGGTCAGATTCAAGTTGAGGGTTCAGATGCACCAGATATCAATCGGAACTCATTGCCTGTCTGTGATGATGTGCATATGGTGGGTATGGTGGATGTAGAAGATTTGAGAGCTGAATCTGCAATGCCGATAGTACCTGTTGGTGATGTGTCAATTTGGGCTAACCAAATGCTTGTGACAGTGAACTGTGTTCCTGAAATCGAGCTTGGGGTAGCAGACAGAGTGAGGGTTGAAGAAATGAAGAAGATGAACAGGTCTCTCAAGAAGCCAATTTCATATCTTACCCGGTCATTCATCAGTCCCAAAGAAGTGAAGTCTACCCCAATGAAAGTTGGACAAAATGAGGAAAAGCAGAA